>OX467719.1:23576271-25011271 GCA_950111635.1 Agelastica alni | reverse complement strand
GTGTGTCATGTGATAGTGGCCAATACCAACTTTCTTATTTTAAATACAACCCCTTGTATATTATTTATTTTTTGGATACTTCAGAAAATTCTAGACAATTCATGTACAATTTCCCATACCTGTCTTCAACTGTTTCGGAAATATTAAGTGTTTTCAGATGTATTACAAAAATTTACAAAAAAAGAAAATTATTTTATTTTACAAATAATGTAAAAAAAAAACAAAAAAACATTAATTTCAATGTAAGAAATGTTCAAAATGTTCGTCGCGAACGTCTTGGCAACATGCTAATCTGGTATAGAAATGTCTTCTAACGTTATTCAACATCTCAGGCGTGACTGATCTAATCGCAAGCATGATTCGTCTTTTTAAGTCATGTAAGTTGAATGGTTTAGTTTTGTATACAATACTTTTGACATATCCAAAAAAAAAAGTCTAATTTGGAAAATCTTGGTTCAGGTACTGCCGGACATTGATTTGGTAATGGGGCGGTGCTCCATCTTGCTGAAACCATGGTATATTGGCAGGAACTGGTGGGTGTGCTGGATCAGGATATAAGTCTGTCAAAGTTGGCACGACATTATTTTGGTGCAGTTCTAAATATTTATCTCCATTCAAGTTGCCATTAATGAAAAAGGGACCTACGATATGATTTCCAACAATTCCTGCCCAAACATTAACTTTTTCAGGATATTGCGTATGTTCCTCTCTCATCATGCAGACAGACAACAAGTTGCTAAGGCTATGAGTTTTATACGAAAATAAACAAAACTGTTTTCGTATTTTTTTATTTCATATCAGTAAAAAGGAACGCATTAATGGTTTTTGCTTATTTTCTCAATATTAAGAGCTAAATGGGAAATAAGTATTGAGTGTAATGTAGTGAATTTGTGATATAAAATAATTTTCTTTTTTTAGTGTTAATTTTTGTAATACATCTGAAACAGTTGAAACAGTCCGAAACAGTTGAAGATAGGTATTGGACATTGTACATGAATTATGTCTAGAATTTTCTGAAGAATCCAAAAAATAAATAATATACAGGGGGTTGTATTTAAAATAAGAAAGTTGGTATTGGCCAATGTCACATGACACACCTCTGTAATTTTTTTTTTTGAAAAAAATGCGCATCTAAAAATACAAATCGACGTGTCCAAGCGTTTTTCCCAATACGTTCTCATTTATTCGTTATCGAATTTATTCCATTTGGCTGTTCCACACTGTATATAACTACTCCTTTAATATATAGTGTGTACATAAAGTAACGTAAGTTACTAATATTTAGATTTCTGTTGGGTTAACAAAAAAAACATGTTGAGTAAAAGTTTTTTTAAATAGTACACCCTGTATATATTTTTAGTTTTTTATAATGTATTTAATTACAAAATACAACCGTCAATACCGCATAATTATCTCTTTACAGTAGTTTGAAACTTAAATTATAAAAAAACTGTTAATGTCAAAAAAATAGTGGCTTTTTCTACCAATAATTGTTTAAAACTTTTAAAATAACGCTATTGCAAAAATCATCTGAAGATAATTATGACCGCAAAATGGAATTTTGTGAAACTATAATGCAAAAGATAGATGCAGACCCTCATTTTACAAGTACGATAGTCTTTTCCGATGAAAGCAATTTGAACGGACAAAAGTATTTAGATTTTTTAAGAAATCAAATAGTTCCTGCAATAAGAAATGTGTTCATAATATAAAATATGAAATAAACTTTAATTATCCTTCTAACGTAAATTGTCTTATAATGCCTATAGTTTTCAAATGCTTTGTCAGAGTAGGGCTGCTAAGTGATTTCGTGAAAATAACTGCAATCGATGTCTTGCGTTAAAATATATAAGAAAAATATATTTCCCTACGAATGAAAACTTCTCTATTATAGTGGTAGCAAATGTCTATCTGTTTAGTGTGAGTATGGTACACAGGACTATAAATTAACTTTTGTGCTACCTGATTATCACAGTAAAGTAACGTTGTTTCATCGAATTCAGTGGGAAATTCCAGCTCGCGTAAAAAATTACGGAGGTAAACTGTTTTGGACAAAGCAATATATCCGCTGTGAGATCGTCTGTCATTTAGATCTCCCCCACAAGCTGCATTTACAAATCCATGCCATGATTTTTCAGTCTTTCGGAATGTTAGATTGAAACCTTAAGTTCCTTTCAAATATCTCAACAGTATTTTCACTGCACACCAATGTGCTGTTCCTGGTTCATTATTGAATTAACTAATTTCATCAATAGAAATCTTGAAGCAATCGTCAAGTGAGAAACCAACAATCTTGTTCAGTTCAACGCCCAGAAAATACAAAGCGCCACGTTTTCCAGTAAAGTGAATTCCTTAAATCTAGTCCACTCCATCTCGATTTTGGGAGTCACGGTGTCTTGGCATGACCATGTTGCTAACATCGCAAAGTCAGCAAGCCAGAGGCTAGGTTTTATGTGAACGCTAGAAAGTTTTTTACTCCTGATCAACTGTTAACGACGTACAAGGCTCAAATCCGACCTCTACTGGAGTATTGCTCGCACATTTTGAGTTCATCACCAAGGCATTCTCTTCGTCTTCTAGATTCCATTTAGAAAAGGGCCATTCGGTTGATAAACAGCTCACCTCTCACAGATACCCTTCACCCACTAGAACATAGAAAAAGAGTTGCAGACCAGAAATTAGATATTTCCATGGCATATGCTCTAGAGAAATAAAAACTCTTATACCACCACTGGCCACATTAGGCCGAAGAACTCGGCACGCTGATCAGTTTCACCCATTTACTCAAGATTGACACTACAAGGACCAATCTCCATCAGGAATCCCTCTTTTACAGGGCTGCTACAGAATAAAACAAGCTTCCAAAATCAGTTTTTCCAGAGAACTATGTCCTGCAACTTTTCAAAAAGCAGGTCCACATTAATCTTCTTTCTATAATCCCTCCCCCTTCTATTGATCGCAGTCGGGCTGTCCGCAGCCCACATGATAGGTCTACCCTTTTTGCGGAAATTTTCAGTAAAAAAAAACTGAGTGCACTAACGGGAAAAGATATGTCAGGTCTTGTGGTAGTTGCAATGTATAATAGGGACCTAATAGCTTGTCGATTTTAGAGTTCATATCTTTTGACAGTTTGGTGTTGACATCCATTGGATTAGAAACTGCTTTACATTCTATCATATTTAATTAATTTATGATGTAGGTATGTGGTGTATTTTTTCCGGGACAAAATTCAAAGTCTTGCTTTGGTTAAATTCAATCCCAAGGCAATAATGTAAATACCCTAGATCCCTATCTGGAATTCTGCAGCCAAATCTTCTTAACGTCATTTGTCGCAATAATCAAATCTTCAATGTATACTGCAATTATTAAAATAGTGCCATGCTGTTTTAAAATGTAGACGCATTTATCACTTCGTAAATGTTTCAGTCCTATGACAGTTTGAAAATAAGGGTCTAGTTTCTTGTATCATTGTCTTTCCGACTGTTTTAAACCATAAAGAGATTTATTTAAATACTAAACCTTTTTGTTTTGAACCAGTTGTGTGAATGGTTAAGCTTGTTGCATAAAAATATTCTTTTCGAGCTCTACATTAATATATGCCATAAAATTTGATACACAGTACGTCTTAACTTGACTGATGAAAAAATAAGGATTCTTATGGAGCTCTGCCCTGTCACTGGTGAACTAGTTTCATGAAAATCTACCCTCGGCTGCTGTTTGTAACCTTTTGCAACTAGACGTGCCTTTTTATGCTCTATGGTTCCATCTGCTTTATATTTTGTTGTTAATAATCTTCCGGTTTGAAGGTTTTTCAACTAAAGCACATGCTTCACTTTTTATCAGGGCCTGAAATTCTTTATTCGTCGCATTTTTCTATATTCTGAAGTTTTCCCCAGTTAAAGCTTTTTCAAGAGTAGGATTGTCTATTTCTTCGGATATCATTTAAATTTCTTCCATAGTTTCCACCATATTATATTTTATCTTCGGTCTACCTTGCCTTCTCCTCATAGATGTTTTTGGGTTATTAATTTTCATTTCTTTTAATACTTCTTGACGACGCGCCGGCAAGCAAACAGAAAGGTTTCTAGAAGATGGATGAAAAAGTTGTAGGATGATGTCGGTTTTTGCCTCTGCTGAATCTCGCCGTGCTTCGTTAAGATGTTAAATCTTCGATAACTAGTTGGCTGGGTCGTAATGTAGGCTGTCAGTTTTCTGGGTTTACCGCCGTGAATTTCTTGATACAGTAAATAAAACAACTACACTTTTCTTGTTTGATAATATATTGTAAAATTTGTACAATGAGCTTACATCCTGTCTCTTTAGAAAATTTTCATTGGTTGATGGCTTTTCAAATTATTTGATTTTATTTGATTATATTGATTTTTACCACGTGATGTTTTAAAGCTAACTTGCTTTTACTTTGTGCTAAGACGAAGGAGAAGTCAATAAAACGGAAGTCGTCAAAATAGTTACATAATAGCAGCGCTGATGTCAGCTTTTCCATTGGTTTTGCTTGTGACTTTTATGTATAATTGGTTGCCTATAGCAAGCGCCTAATTCAAGGAAACCAAGTGAATAATTAGTTGCCTATAGCACGCATCTATCGGCTATAATAATGAGGTTGTTAAATCAAGGAATGGATTGAAAAACACCCTACAGTTGAAAAATACGGAATTTTCAACACTTATTAATACTTCTATATTGTTTATATCTATGTATTTTTTTTCTTGCTTTATTCTTTTTGATCATCTTCTTGTAATCTTTCTTCAGAATTCGTTTCTTTCCTTCAGGATATCAAAAAATATGGAATTATTTACTTTTCCTTCTTCTTTTTCTTCAGCTTTCATCATTCAAGTTTTACTAAATTTTACTTACATTTCTACAGATTATGACTTTCTTATTTTCTGGATCCCACAAAAAATAAGCTTTAAGTTCTGTTGGATATTTTATGAATGTATATTTCTTTGATCTTGGTTCCAATTTTGTTCTAGATTTTATCAATGCAAATGCTTTCGAGCCAAAAATTGTAAAATGGGACACAACTGGATTCCGTGTAAGCTACTGAATATTCTCTTCTCATCCCATTTTCTTCCAAAATCACGACTTTTTCCTGTAGGGGTAGGCAGAGACCACTTCTTTTTATTTGCTACGGTTCTTACACACATCTTTTGCTTCCTCTACTTTCATCAGTGCTCTCATACATGCATTACTCTTGACCTGGCATTTCTTCAAGACAATGTTGATATAAGCTAGATATGTTCGCCAAGGTCGACCTCTACCGGCTTATTCATTCACACTTGCCTTATAAATTTGTTTCGTTAATCTTTCTTTCTGAGTGTCCAAACCATCTAAGCATTTCTTTATCTATCTTTGTAACTACATCTTATTTTACACCACAGCGTTCTCTTAACTCACTATTTTTTACTTTATCCAACCGAGTAACTCAAGCTATACTTCTCAGACTACTTATTTTTGAAGCAATAATCATATTTTTATGTTTCTTCTGCAAAATCCAACATTCACTACCATACATAAGTGTAGGAACCAACATACCTGTATGCACAGCCAGACGTGCCTTTTTTGACACTTTCTGGCTGCTCATAAAGCTATGCAGTGCTTCATTCATTTTTTTCCTGCCAACACTCTTCGCTCAATGTCACTGTCATACTTTCCATCTCTAGTAAACTTTGAACTTAAGTACACAAATTCATTTACTTGTTCCATTCTTTCTCCCTTAATCAGAACTTCACAGTTTGTCATGTTTTCTTCTTTTTTAAAAACCATTACTTTCGTTTTGCTTACATTTATTTCCATCCCGTTAATTTTCAGGGCATCATGCATAACATTAACCATCGCCTGCAACTTCTCTTTAGATGACGCTAATATGACTTGATCATCGGCGTAAAGAAGGCATTTGACGATTAAATCATTCAATTTTAATCCATACGCACTCGCTTTCAAATCTTTTAAACAATCGTCTATATACAAGTTAAACAGCCATGGTGAAGCCACACACCTCTGTCTCACACCCTTTTTTGATGTTAAACCAGTCCGTGCTAGCTTCGTTTATCCTGAGATTATCCTTGTAAAGTGATTTTAGTGCTCGTATTAAACTGCCGTTTACCCCATACATAGACAATGTCGACCACAATTCACTCCTCGCCACTCTGTTATATGCCTTTTCCAAGTCAATAAAAGCACAATAGACCTTCTGACTTCAAGCCAAGAATTTTTCGACTATACCTCGTAATGAAAAAACCTCATCCATACATCTCCTTCCTCTTCTAAATCCTGCTTGCACATCCCATATCAACTTCTTAATTTCATTTATTTATTGTGCGTGAAATAAAACTTAACAAGTTCAAAAACACACCACTGCGATCGAAAACCAATAAAATTAGACGTATTTTAGTAAAACACTTTTCGCAGAACTGTACTTTGTTCTGTTTTGAAAACAAGGTACAAACTATTGTGGATGAAATTAAAACAAAATGACGTTATTCTCCAAATAAGTCGTGAAATATTACAGAAGATACTACAGGAACTAAAGTTTCGATATATTAAACGGTATCGAAATAGTATATTATGTAACTAGTGCGATAAGTTGGCGATTGCTCACGAGAGCGAAGTTGAACGCACGAGCGAAGCGAGTGAGCAATCTACAACATCGCACGGGTTGCATGTACTATTTTTTACTACAAATGCAGCGATATATGTGGGTACAAAAAAATTTAATATTTTAATAAAAAATATAAACTTTGTAATGTCAACAGTGATAGTGACAATTAGTTCGTGAACGTAATGTTTAAGTGTGATCGGGCGAGGCGAACGGAGTTGAGAGAGAGATATAAGATATAAGATAGAAAGAGAGAAAGTTACGTTTCGTACTTTGTAATGTCAACAGTGACAGTGACAGTTAGTTCGTGAACGTAATGTTTAAGTGTAATCGGGCAAAGCGAACGAAGTTAAGAGGGAGATATAAGATATACAATAGAAGAGAGAGAGTTATGCCAAGTAAACTTGTCGCACTCAAATGGGCAAACAGCTATTTTTTAAACGCAATACCGTGCTTTAAGTTACTACTTATCCCGCATGAGTAAAAAAAATCTATTTTTATTGATAGGCCAGAGATTTCATGGCGGCGAAAATATCTTCGAAGCATTAAAGAACATCGTACTGCGAAAAAAAAAGTTTATTACTTCGACGAAACGTGGAATAATGCCAGACATACAATGTTCAAAATTTGGCAAGATACCGGGGTAAAGAGTGCTCGCCAATCATTTTTTAAAGGGTTGTCGACCGGATTACGAGCGCCAACAAGTAAAGGTCAACGATTAATTGTCGCTTATATCGGCAGTAATAGTGGGTTTCAATCAGATACTACTTTGGTGTTTGTTTCTAAATAAACTGGGGACCATCATAAGGATATGAATGCCGCATGCTTTAAAAAGTGGTCCGAAAATGTTCTTTAGCGTGTAGGGCCCAAATCGGTTATAGTGATAGATAACGCTTCATATTACAGTCGCCTTGTAGAACGTGTTCCTACAATGGCCAACAGGAATACGATTCTGCAAAGCTGGCTGCGGAAGAAAGCAATACCATTCTCCGAAGATGAAAGCAGAATTGGTATCACTAATTAAACAGCATCGTGATAGATATCGCCAACATGTTGTGAATGCAATTGCAGCTATTCGGGGCATTACAAAATTAATACTTTCATCTTATCATTGTGAATTTAACTCCATTAAATTAATTTTGGGCCCAAGTAAAGGGGTATGTAGCACGTGTGAATGTTAGTATTAAAATTGGCAATGTTTAGCATTTACTCCATACCAGTTTGGAACAAATAGGAGCAACACATTGGAAGAACGCTATTACTCACGTTGTAAAAAAAGAAAAGATGTGGAAGCTGGATAGAATGGTGAACAGAGCCTATAATAGTAGATCTATATTCTTTAGAATCTGATGATTTAACAGAGCATTTTGAGGAGTCTGTAGATTCTAATGATGTTGTGTGAGCTTTGGTGAAGTGTTGTGCACTGTGTTAAAGCAGCAGTTTCTGCGAAGGATTTTGTAATTATGATTCACTCAAACGCGCTCTTCCTTTATTTTGCTCTATTAACATTCTTTAAACAGATATGATAAAACATTGTTTTGGTAAACATACAGAAATCACAGGGTAAATTATAATAATATTTATTGATTATTTACTTACTTACTTACTTACTCCGTAGCCTCTACAACCCTTGGTGGGTTTTGGCTGACTTCACGATTTGCCTCCATTGTTGTCTATCAATCATCCTTAGTTCCGGATTGTCGATGTTTAAGACCTGGAGATCCGCTGTCACGTTGTCCCTCCAGCGCAATTTCGGTCTTTCCAAAAGACGCACGCCGACTGGTGCTTGCTCCCAACCCAACTTCACAACTAGGTGTCGTCTTCCTGCCTCTTGATATGACCGGCCCATCTCAGTCTCTCGGATTTAATCACCTTGACAGTTTTCAATGCATATTTTTAAAAATTATGCATTTAAAGTTAATGTGTTTGTTTTTACAGGTTAGGTTTACTGAAATATGGAGAAATGTTAATTTATTGTCCTACTTGTAGTTAATGCATTGGTAACCATTGCATTGTAGCTTACATCATATTAATTATGGCATATGTGAGAGTAAAATTCTTATTTTTTTGGGTTTAGAGAATATCTTTAAAGAAGTGTGAAAGTTAAGGGAAGAGGTAAAAGAAGTCAAAGCCATTTTAAAACAGTCAAGAAGTTTGGTTACTGCTTGCATAACAACTGATGTCCCTGTGTTGTTGCTGATGTTACTTATAAAATGTTACGAGTTACGTTGTAAAAATTATATGAATGGAAAAAGTTGGTTTTCTATAAAAAGTATTTAGGTAACTTATGGTAACCTGGGTGTAGTTCTGGATAAAAGACTTACCTGGAACGCTTACCTGAAAAAAAAACAATAAACAAAGCCAGGTTTTCTATCTGAAATCTCAGAAGAGTATGTGGCAAATCTTGGGGAATGAACCCCAAAAAGATTTACTGGATTTATTAAACAATGATAATATCTATGGTCACGTATGGTTCAGTAGTCTGGTGGACCAAAGGGTTACAACAGACAGATAGAGCAAAGCTTGCTGGCCTTCAGCGGCTGGCATGCTTGGCCATAACTGGAGCTATGTTCAGCACACCAACGGCAGCGATGGAACACCTCCTTAATCTTTTTCCCCTAGATATTTTCTCAGAATAGAATGCCAGGATAGTCTTCTACAGATTCCTGTCTTTGGAAAGGTAAAATAATGGAGAGCAACTTAAGGATCACTCCAGGATACTAAGTGAAACAAAAACCACCAAATTCTCGGAATGGTTCCTGACATGCTAGCCACAAAAATACACGTAGAAAAGTCGTTCAAAGTTCTCTTTTCGAAGAGAGACGAAGCAGAAATCCTCTTTCCAGAGACTAAATACGTAATGTACACAGATGGCTCAAAAACCCCAAATGAAATTGGGGCCCGTGTTTTCAGCAAGAAACCAAAGTTTAAAATATCTACCAATCTTGGCAGGTATGCTTTAATCTTTCAGGCTGAAGTCTTCGCTATTGAATTGTGTGCAAGAAAGTTGACCTACAGACCTCGAGCAAACAAAAACATAAGTATAATATCAGACAGCCAAATTGCTGTAAAAGCACTGAGCTCCAACTAGATAAATTTTAACTTGTATGGAATTGCATCGAATCCTTAGAGTACCTTGGTGCGAACAACAGAGTGACCATACTTTAGGTACTTGGGCACGAGAGGGTGAAGGAAAACGAAAACAGTGGGCCGAATCTTCGTTCATTGGACCAGAACCGGTTTTTGGAGTCACCACAAGTGCCGCCAAAACAATTATTTTGGACTGGGCGGAGAGGAAAATACTCACGTACTGGTCCAATATACCAGGTTTAACTCACTCAAAGGCATTTCTACCTAAACCCTCGAAAAACACAACTAAGCAGATCCTAAAATAGAGCAGAAATGACCTGCGAATTCAAATGCTTACAGGACACTGTCGTCTAAGATACTACCTCGAAAGGATAGGTCTGAACCAACAAACGGACTGTCGATTTTTCTGCGTGGAAGTCGAAACTGCTGAACATTTATGCCCCGGCCTAGGAAAAATAAGGTTCAACATACTTGGTTACACCAACCTAGAACCTACCGATTTCAAAAAAATCTCACCCTATACAGCCATAAACTTCGTGAGAAGGGCTGGATTGTGCGGTGAACTGTAACCTAACCTAACTTTTGGTACCTGTGAAAAGTATGTTACTTAAATATATTTTTATTTGAATTAAACCAAAACGTTTCAAAATAAAAAAAAACAGTGTATTTTCTTTGCATTGCCAAATATAGTGCCTTTTGTTATTACTGCATAAGACTAATAAGCTTATAACTTATATTTGTTTCAAAATATTTCATTTGTTTATTTTTATAATATATTTAATATGTTCAGTGGTTTTTATTTAAAGTGGATTTTATTATATATACTGGTGAAAACAATATAACTTTTAAGACGTGAAATTCACGTCATAATGTAATGACACTATGACGTTATTTTGACGGGATTCTGCGGACTGGGTACATACATACATAAAGTCACGCCTTTTTCCCATAGGGGTAGGCAGAGACCACTTTCTTCCACTTGCTACGGTTCTTACACACATCTTTTGCTTTTTCTACTTTCATTAGTGCTCTCATACACGCTCGACGGTTGTTGGTACTCTTGACCTGGCCTTTCTTCAAAACAATGATGATCTGATCGAGATATGTTCTCCGAGGTCCACCTCTACCGACTTGTCCATTCACACTTGCCTTATAAATTTGTTTCGTCAATCTTTCTTTATCCATCCTTTCTACGTGTCCAAACCATCTAAGCATTCCTTTATCTATCTTTGTGACCACATCTTCTTTTACACCACAGCGTTTTCTTATCTCACTATTCTTAACTCTATCCAACCTAGTCACTCCGGCTATACTTCTCAGACTACTCATCTCCGCAGCATTAATCATATTTTTATGCTTCTTCTGCCAAACCCAACATTCACTACCATACATGTGTGTAGGAACCAACACACCTCTATGCACCTCCAGACGTGCCTTTTTTGACTGGGTAATAACATTAAATGCTTCTTACGTTAATTTTTAATTAAGGATTGGAAGACCAATTGCTCGGGAGAGTAATTTTAACGGAAAAAAAGGAATTGGAACAAGAACGAACAAATTTATTGAAGGACGTAACGGCTAATAAAAGAAAAATGTTGGAGTTGGAACAAAATCTTCTATACAAATTGACAACAACGCAGGGATCGCTGTTGGACGACGAATCCGTCATTGTAGTGTTGAACGTTACGAAGACTACTGCTAATGAAGTCAAAGAAAAATTAACCATTGCCAAAGAGACGGAAATTAAAATCAATTTGGCCAGGTAATTACGATTACTTGTGTTTAATGAAGTATGTATGAATTTATAAAAATTATTTTTCCGCAAATCGCTATGAAATTTTGACATTCCAGACAAAATTTCTTAAAGAATCAAGTCAAGATTTCCTTACTGCTAGGAAATATTCATATCCTTTTTCTTCTTCTTATGCGTATTTACTAACGGATGTTTCCATTGCTTCTCTGTTCCTTGCGGTGTGTATTAGCGACTGAATATCGTGTAGTTCTGTCCACTGTCTGATATTTCGCAGACAAGACTTTTTTTTCCTTCCAATCCCTTTCCAGCCTTCGATCTTGCCTTCGATCAACAGATGCAAGAATTGATATTTCGTGTTTCGCATTATATGTCCCAAGTATGCCGTTTTTTTTTTCTTAATCAATTCAAACAGTCCACGTTGTTCGTTGACTCGTCTTAGAACTTCTTCGATTGTCAGTCGGGCCGTTCAAGGTAACTTAAGGATTCTGCGATACAGCCACATTTCAAAAGCCTCTAATTTCTTAATTACAGTCACCTTCAATGTCCAACCCTCCATACAGTAAAGAAGCACCGACCAAACGTAGCACTTCATGAATCTGAATCTTAGGTTAAGGTCAAAATCGGAACAGGTAAGCACTCTTTGAAACCTTAAGAATGCCTGACGAGCTTGTTCAATGCGACATTTTATTTCCTTGTCCGATGTCCAGTCTTCGAAAAGCCAAATGCCCAAGTACTTAAATTTGTCTACTCTTTCTATGGGCTTTGCGTTAAATGTTATGGTGGAATTTTTAAACATATTTAGGTTTCTAGAGATAATCATAAACTTTGTTTTTTTGGTGTTGATATTTAAACCCATTGATTTGCTCTGTTCTTCTACTTTGTTAACAAGTCGTCGTAGGTTGTGTATAATATCAACAATTAAGACCGTAACTTCGGCATAACGGATATTGTTAATCCACACTCCATTAACTTTGACTCCCATTTCTACGTCTTTCAGAGACTCTTGGAAAATTGCTTCTGACTATAACTTAAGTAACAGCACACATCCCTGTCGTACCCCCTTCTAATTTGTATGGATTTGGACATATTATTGCCTAATTTTATTTGCGCTGTTCGGTTCCAATATAGGTTCTCAATGCATCTAATGTCTTTTTGGTCGATATCAAGCCTATTAAGTATCTGCATTAATTTGTATGCATACAACACCGCAAAATGTATTTCCTTACTGTAAGTACATGATATTTTCTTACAGTTGTTAGTGTTCCACATAAATGATTGAAAACACGTTGTTTGTAAGGAATTAATTTATATTTTGAAAAGTTCAATGCATTGCAGAATACATTTTATAATTAGTTTGTTATATTTACAGTTATTTGACAGATAGTACAATTATTGAATATTGGAGGAACAGTATTAGAACTATGAGAAATATTTTGGACAACGTGCGAGGTAGTCCCGGGTTATTTTGTCGAATATTTTGTACTGTGAAAATTTTATTTGCCACCTCAACCTAATTGTTAAGAGATTCTGCGATATATCCTTCTGCAACTTTTGATGATTTTCATCCGCCATGCCTCTTTAAACTAGTTATGTCGGCACCGGAATCATCCAATATTTTTGCAGAAGACCGACGAAAGCAGTGACCAGTATATTCTGTCGGATTTTCCAAGTTCAAATAAAAAGCAACTATTTCAGGCATTTTTCTAAATTGATGTATTCCTACTACTAGCCTACAATCCTTTCCGCTTTGATAATTAAAGAAAAATCGGTCACTGCTCATATTTTCTGGTCTTAACGAAACATACTGTCAATAAAGATTCAAGTACATCTGATTAACTACAAATGATCTTGGTTTGTTGGTCTTTAAATCAGGTATGCTAAGAAGAGGTTCGACGCTGGGAAACAGATGAAATAAAATCTCACTGGCATAAAGTGCCAGGACAAAGGCAAGCGAAAAGGCTAGTAAGTCTTTCGCCAAGGAAAGCTAAACAGCTTCTCGAGTTGGACAAGAAAGACTTGAAACTGGTGACGAGACTCCTCACTGGACACTGCCCTCTAAGGTACCACCTGAAAAAGATAGGCAAAACAGAAAGTGATAGTTACCGCTACTGCGAGAACTTCGCTGAAACTGCAGAACATTTGCTTTGCGAATGCCCAGCGCTTTTCTGCAAGAGGCTCAAGTTTCTGGGACGGGCCTTCCTAAATCCCTTCGATATCATAAACTTAGCCCCCAGGAAACTGATAAACTTTACTCGAAGTCTCGGAATCCCGGGCCTTGAATACATTAAGGGTTATGCACAAAAGATCTGATAGGTCGAAGTGCTTGAGAGGCAGCATGGCCTTCACGACCCACCCCTACAATCTATAATCTACTTGTCTACAACCCTTTCCGCTTTGAAATTTAAAGAAAAATCGGTCACTGCTCATATTTTCTGGTCTTAACATACTGTCAATAAAGATTCAAGTACATCTGATTAGCTACAAATGATCTTGGTTTGTTGGTCTCATCTATTCTACAGGCCCCAGAAATACCAAATAATAAAGCCACCTAAAAAATGTGTATTCTAAATAGAAATTAAAGCCTTGAAAATTACCTTATTCATTAAATTTTCTTTATCTGGAGCTTTCTGGATAAATTTTTTTATTTTTTCCTTCGTTTAAATCTTAGATTTTTTTGCCCTATAACCTTGAGCTTACCGTTTCAATAAAGAATAGTTTTGAATATGTAGATATATCTACATGGTGTTTAATTGCAAGGGTTGACTTCAAAATTGAATAATTGGCCCACAATGTTTAGATTTCATCTTTAAACAAAGGTCTAGGAAGTATTACTACTAGGAAGTATTACAAAATTTTCCGAAAAAGAACTCGTATTTTTACTCTTGCGTTAGTCCATAAAACGTTTATATGCTTTATCGTACTTTTCTCTTGATTTCTTTGACGATAATTCTGATGAAGCAGTATTCACTGCCGTAACCAGCTTTAAAGAAGTCCCAGAAATAAAAAATGCATCATCACTTATCATTTTACTTTTGTTTTCGAAAACACCAGCAATTAAATGTATATGCGTCAAGTTTGACAATTCAACATTAATACGTTTATATAGTAACGCAACCAATTTTATTAAGAATTTTAAAGCATCATTGATTTATAAATAAAATTATTCGCAATTTTTTCAAAATTAATTAATATCTGTCAAATTTTGAACGATTTGCGAAAAAATAGTATGTTTACCTCGTAGGAAAATCCACATTCCGGGACTCTGTATTGCTAAGTCTTGGCTTGCACTTCGACTTAGCAATCCATTCAGTCGTCCAGGAGTTTTAGGCTTTCCCTACCTGGTAAACAATGTACTACTCCTTTGTACCAATTTTACTTCTAATTATAATTATGTTTTGCGTGATTTGGCGTAAGAACATCAAGAATTACTCTTAATGGATAAAATATATTATTTGCTCAACAATCAATTAACGAATAGCTACTTTAGGTTCACATTACTTGGGTACTATTCAGGGCGTTGGTGTGATACAAGGGCGGTTTGATAAGTCAGTGACTTTTTAAATAAAACAAATTTTTTTTCCGCAAATAAACATTTTATTTTTCTACATAATCACTTTTTAGCTCGATACATATTTAGTCCAGCGTTTTTCTAATATTTTTATTCCCTCCAAATAATAGGTTTTTTCAAAGCTCTCAAAATACGCGTTTGTTTCGGTAATGACTTCTTCATTCAACTCAAATTTCTTACCGCCCAGCCATTTCTTTAGGTTTGGAAACAGAAAATAGTCGCAGGTTGCTAAATCTGAAGAATATGCTGGATGGGGGGTAGCAGTTCGTATCCCAATTCGTGGATTTTGGATTTTGGCCATCGTGACTAGACAAGTGTGCACACGTGCATTGTCTTGATGGAACAGCACTTTCTTCTTTGCAAAATGCGGCCGTTTTTGCTTCAAATCAACGTCGAATCTGTTCAAAAGCTTTGAATAATATTCGCCGGTGATCGTTTTACCTTTCTTGAGGTAATCGATGTGAATGACACCGCTTACATCCCAAAAAACTGTGGCCATGACCTTAATGGCTGACAGACTCTGTTTCGCCTTCTTTGGTCCACGTTCACCCCGAGCAACCCACTGTTTCTATTGTTTCTTGGTCTCTGGCGTGTTGTGATGGATCCATGTTTCATCCACAGTAACAAAACGGCTCAAAAATTCGTCCGGATAACGGCTGAACATCGCTAAACACTCTTTTGAAGTGGTCACACGATTGCGCTTATGGTCGAGTGTGAGCAATCGCGGCACCCATCTCGCAGAGAGTTTTTTCATGTCCAAATATTCGTGTAAAATATTATGTACCCGTTCAGTTAAGATACCTACAGCATGAGCCAACTCACGCACTTTCATTCTCCGATCATCCAATATCATTTCATGGATTTTATCGACGATTTCCGGCGTGATCACTTCTTTTGGGCGACCTGGACGTTCGGCGTCACTAGTGCTGGTACGACCACAACGGAACTCTGTAAACCACTTCTTAACCATTAAAATTGATGGTGCCGAGTCCCCGTAGTATTTATCAAGTCTTTCCTTAATTTCAGTGATGGATTTTTTACGTAAAAAGTAATACTTAATCAGCACACGAAATTCACTTTTTTCCATTTTCGTAAAAATTCACGAGGTTGTCTGCTTTGAACGGCTATCAAACACCAACTGCACGACGTAGCTTGCTCAAAATTAGAAAGTTGCCCACTGATAGATTATAGTTGACGGCAGCACTGTTGCATTTGGAGTAACTGCGCGGGAAATTCAAAAAGTCACTGACTTATCAAACTGCCCTCGTACTTTCTGCTAGAATGAATAAGTTTGTGACTGACTTTGAATGTGTGAGCACAAGACTTCAATAGGTAAGGCTGAAAGTTGGACTTACTCGTATGCTCTTACTAGTAATTTATGCCCTACAAGATACACAGTGAAAGCGGTCTTCGAAAGCCAAAAAAAAGCAGAAGTTTTGGGAAAGTGTGAAAGATATTCTGAAAAAGTGTTTCTAAAATAAAGAAAGAGTATGCTGGGCGATTTTAATAGCTGAGTAAAGTAAAGCGTAAGTGAGCGGTGATGACAGAGTAAATAAAAAGGAGAAAGTCTGCTTGGAGTATGTTTGAAGTAAAATCTTGTGGTAACAAACACAATGTTTAACTATAAAAAGATCCACATGTACAAATGACAAAAAGGATGCCAGAATAGTATAATTGGTTTCGTAATTTTGGTTAAAAAGTTAAAAAAGAAAGTGATAGACACTCGAGCATATCGCGGTGTTGGCATTAACACAGACCACTTCTTAGTAATGAGCCGAATAAGAGGTCTCTTTAAGTGGTGGGGGATTCGTAAAAGAGAAGTTCGTAAGAAAATTAATCAAAAAATTTGACAGTTTAGATGAAGCATGTAAGGTTAAAGAACTGTGGAGTAAGGAATCGTGAATTTTTCTCTTGAACTGTGTGGTGTAAGAGCAGTGTCAGAGAAGAAGAAAGCCTGGTTAAATTGGTTTGCTACAAAAGCCCATTAACGACGCAAAAGGCAACGATTAAGGATAAAAACAAGGCTGGAAATGAGTATAAAAAGTTGAATGATGTGGGAAAAGAGGTTGTGGCAAGAAAGAGGAATAACAAAGATGAATTTAATAAAAGGTTATCTGACGACTTCCGAAACAACATTAAATTCTTCTGAAAGTTCATAAAAAAAATAGCCAAAGGTAAAAATAATACTTTGTAACTAAAAAAAAATCAAAAACCAAGATGATAGTACGAAAGTAATGCGCTCGAATAATTCGATAGATTATTTAAGAAATATAATACACAAGCGTAGGCCCCATTCGGGGTTATGAGTGAAAGTTGTAATGATAGTAAAATAAGTAAAGATATTGTGGGTCTTTTACTTACGAAGCATACATATATACATATAGTCACGCCATTTTCCTGTAGGGGTAGGCAGAGACCACTTTCTTTCACTTGCTATGGTTTTCACACATATCTTTTGCTTCCTCTACTTTCATCAGTGCTCTCATTCATGCTCGTCGGTTGTTGGTACTCTTGACTTGGCCTTATTTCAAAACAATGTTGATCTGATCAAGATATGTTCGCTGAGGTCGACCTCTACCGACTTGTCCATTCACACTCGCCTTATAAATTTGTTTCGTCAATCTGCCTTTATCCATTCTTTCTACGTGTCCAAACTATCTAAGCATTCCTATATCTATCTTTGTAACCACGTCTTCTTTTTTACCACAGCGTTCTCTTATCTCACTATTCTTTACTGTATTTAACCGAGTCACTCCGGCTATACTACTCACCACTAAGGGAAAAATACGTGACTATATGTATGTTCATGATTGTAGGGATCAGCACTCTATGCACAGCCAGTCGTGCCTTTTTTGACACGTTCTGACTGCTCATAAACAATTTAAACACCATTATGAGGTATAATATAATAAGATCTGGCATTAAATATTTTCCGTTTGTGAAATATATATTTTAACCAAATAAATTTATTTGTTTTTAGAGAGGAATTTAGGCCCATAGCTGCTAGAGGAAGTGTCCTGTATTTCCTGGTGGTTTCCATGTCAATGGTCAATTACATGTACCAAACTTCCTTGGTACAATTTCTGGAAAGATTTGATTTGTCTATGTATAAGTCGGAAAAATCACCCATTATATCTAGGTATTTGAATTATTTTTATAAATCTATTATGTTTTAAATTTTAAGCTTTAGGTTTGGTCATTTTTTTATGAAATTGGTGGAATGGGTCCTTAATACTTAGATTAGGGGTCTTTTGTGCCATCTTGTAATGCTACTACTTTCTTTAAGGGAAGGGTAGTCAATATTAAAAATGATCCTAACTTCTTAATTACAACTCGAGGGAACAGGTAGATCAGTTTGCTGATCTATTCATTCTTTTTTGTATCCCAAAATATCTGAATAAACTAACTTTGCCATTTACAGGAACCTCGTCAAAATTTTGAAAAAACGCTCAGACCCGTCGATTTTTGATTAAAGGGTATTTTTGATTCCACTACTTTTAACCCCAAGCGAGGGTAAGAATTACCCCGAAATTTTTTGATAGCATTGAGGGTCGAATAGGATGTCTTTTAAAAGCTCTTATAATTCTTCATACAACAGTTTTTAAATTTTAAAATTCCGCCCATTTCTTATTGAAAAATTAGATTTTAAATGTGAAACTTATCTGCAAACAATCACGCACGGTAAAATGTCATTTATTCGAGTTAAGTACGCCAATGGTATAAATTTAGTACCTATTTTTTGCTTTGCATTGCTTTGTGGAGATTTGTTATCACTTCTAAAAAACACAAATGGATACGATCAGGAAATTACTAATCCGGGCCTGAATACAGTACACGTCAAAGTAGTGGATGTCAAATTATTGTATGTATGTATTTCGAAGTGTTGGTTGGTAGTTTATTTAACGTTGTTTTGAAAATTGAATACTATGGTATACTTCATTGCGGAAGGGGTGGATATTATTTCGCTTTAATTTATAAACAATAAATGTGCGAATAGAATAGCTTAGCTATTCAATGCACGTCAAGATCGACATGTCATTAGAAAGTATATACTAGAGTTAGTAATACTCTTGCAGTCCATCGATGACCTACAAAAACTTATTAATAGGGTAACTGAAGCTTGAGAAGTATTTGGTTTGAAAATTAACACGTCATAAACCAAATACATGCTAATAAGCAAAGGAATTCATAATCAAGTTGCTAGTGTCTACGTCAACGGAACACAATTAGACAGAGTCCCAAGTGCGAGCTACCTTGGTTTCAGGATAAACGAGGACTGGGATCCATCAGTTGAAATCAAAATACGTATTGAGTGTGCCCGGGCAACATTTATTCGCATGAAAAAACTTTTTACCAGGCACGATCTATCGATTGCCCTGCGAATGGGGATGATTAGAGCATATGTCGTTCCAGTTTTTTTGTACGGAGTCAAGAGCTGGACACTAACAAAAGCCACGCTCAAACGTCTACAAGCTTTTGAGATGTGGTTGTACAGGAGAATGCTAAGAGTGAGTTGGGTGGAAAAAATTACAAACGAGGAGGGGCTTAGAAGAATGCGTAAAGATACAGAAGTGGTCAATATTGTAAAACAACAAAAACTTGAATATTTCGGACATATCATGAGACATACAGAAAAGTATGACATTCTATATCTTATAATACAGGGTAAGATTAATAGTAAAAGACGCCCCGGCAGACGAAGAACTTCCTGGCTCAAAAATCTCAGACATTGGTTTGGTCTCACCACTATACAACTTTTCCGAGCGGCTACCAATGAAATAATGATTGCAAACATGATAGCCAGAATGATCGCCAACGATCGTTAAACGGTCATGGCACCTAGAAGAAGAAGATTTAGTAAAAAAATTTCAAGAGACAGGAAAGGTAGCTTAGGAAAAATGGAAAAGCCTGTAGTTAATCTTCTTCTTCTGGTGCCGTACGCTTTTTATTGTAGCGCGTTGGCGATCACGTGTTCATTGAGTAATGTGAAGCGTGCCCTCTTCGGCTCTTCTAAATATTGTGGCGGCATCCGCGATGTTACACCAGTTTCGAATATTGCGAAGCCATGAATGTTGTTTTCGGCCCGGTCCCCTTTTTCCCTCGATTTTTCCCATAAGTATAGTTTTGAGCAGAATATACCTAGGACCTCTTAAAATATGTCCTAAATAGGATGTTTTTCTTTCTTTTACAATGTCCAGTAGTTGCCGATGTGTTCTTGCTCTTTGTAAGACTTGCTCATTTGATATATGATCTACCCAGGGAATCTTGAGTAACCTTCTCAGGATCCACATTTTAAAGGCCTCGATTCTGTTAAGGGATTTGGCCTTTAGTGACCAGGTTTCTGCTCCGTATAGTAGTATTGGCCATATATAGCACTTGACAACACGCAGCCGGAGATTCAAGGGTATTTCTTGTCGTAGGAGGTAGGTATTGAACCTGACAAATGTGCTTCGAGCGATAGCCACACGTATTTTGACCTCATCATCATTATTCCACTTATCGTTCAGCGTTGTGCCAAGATACTTAAACTTGTTCACTCTCTCGATCTGCATATTATCGATGTAGAGGTGAGCGTTCTCATGAGGCTGCCGACTCACTATCATTAGTTTGGTTTTACTTATATTGACATCGAGACCAAAATCTTTTCCTATGGTGTTTATAACATTTATGGTTGCTTGTAAATCCTCTATGTTATCTGCTAATATAGCTGTGTCATCGGCATAACGCAAATTGTTAATGGGAATGCCGTTCACCTTGATGCCTCTTGGGTTTCCTTCCAGTGCCAGTTGAAAAATCCTTTCCACGTAGACATTGAACAGCATTGGAGATAGTATGCAACCCTGTCGGACCCCTTTAGCAATAGTTATGTTCTTTGTGTGCTGTGAGTCATGAAGTCGTAGCTTTGCTGTTTGGTTCCAATATAGTTTGTGTATTATTTGTATATCTTTTTAATCAATTCCTGTCTCTCGTAAGATAGGTAGGAGCATATCATGTCGTACGTTGTCAAATGCTTTTTGGTAGTCGATGAAACATACAAATACGTCCTTTCGTTCGTCATAGCATTTCTGTACTAGCAATTGCATGCAGTATAGGGCTTCTCGTGTGCCTAGGCCATTTTTAAAGCCAAACTGGGTTTCGCCAGATTTTTCTTCGCACTTTTGGTATATTCTTTTGTGGATAATTTTCAGGAATGCCTTTAGTGCA
Source organism: Agelastica alni (assembly GCA_950111635.1). Classification (NCBI taxonomy): domain Eukaryota; kingdom Metazoa; phylum Arthropoda; class Insecta; order Coleoptera; family Chrysomelidae; genus Agelastica; species Agelastica alni. Next base: position 24,990,040 of record OX467719.1, on the reverse strand, counting down.
TGGCTCATAAGGCTGATGAGTCGGTGGTCTTCGCATGTTTTAGCGTTTGGTTTTTTAGGGATTGCGACAAAGGTGGAAGTTAGCCAATCGATTGGGATCTCTCCAGTGTCATATATGTCATTGTCATGAGGTTAATAAAGCTAGTAAAGTTGCAGTTTTGGGACATGTTCATCTTGATCCTACGTTGAGTACGAGGCAGCTGACATCTTTGAGTGGGATCAATCGAACTAGCATTCAAACCATTTAAAAGAAGAATAAATTCCAATCATGTGCGGGTCTTTTATGCAGATGCTTGTTACTGGGTATTATACACGATTATGTACCAGCTGTAATTCAATGCCTGTCGCGGCATATAGCCAGAGGAGTATTTTGTTTTCTGATACATAATTGACCCACATATACCTATAGTAAGGATTAACATGCAGCGAAATTACCTGGTTATTTAAAAATCAGTTTTATACATTTTAAATTTTTCAAACGAATGTTGTTTTTGAAATCACAGCCATCTTGTCGAATTTAAAAAATCATCAATAGCTTTGTCATTTGTGATATTAGAAAAAAGGTCATAAAACACTTTTTGTTCAAAATTAAATTTTCTATCGATTGTAAATATTGTATACTGAGTGTCCCATTAAAAGTTTTTTTTTATCAAAACACGCGAACGCGATGTTCGATTTTTATTCCTTTTTTACCATCGTAATTGGCGAAAAAAATACTACTAGTTTGCCCATTTGACTAATTAAGTATCTCCAATAATAACGAAATTAGCAATGGTGCCGACTTAACTTTGAAAACGCTGTATATTACATCAAAACTGTAATTTTTACCAACGAAGAATGTTTTAAAATAAAACTAGGAATTTTATACTATTTAAATTATTGGCTTAAATGTTCGTTTATCAAACCACTAAAAAAAACGAAACATATTTGCCAGGACCGGCTTTTACAGTTAACAATTTAATCCAATCCAATCCTGATGATTTTGATCAAGGGAAAAATTCCCGTTACAATCTGCTAGTCAAGTTTTAAAACTCTAGTTCGGCTACGTTAAGAAAAACATTCCCAAATTATTTTTTATATAGATTGATCTCTGTAAGATATTCCACGAGAAGGTGTGTACTCTCGGTCCCGTCCATTGCACCATTTATGCTTTCTTTTTTTTTTTAAATTGGACTAATACGCTGCTATATATTCTCCACATTGCTCTATGGAGTAGAGAGTTGGACGCTGACCGACTCATTATTGAAGAAGCTGGAGGCCTTTGAAATGTGGGTCTACAGAAGGATCCTACGTATAAGCTGGATGAACCGAATAAGAAATGAGGTGGTTCTTCAACGAATGAGGAAAAACACAGAAATAATTAAAAAAATAAAAAGCCGAAAACTCGAATACTTCGGCCTCGCGATGAGGCATTCAGAGAAATATTACCTCCTTCATTTAGTGATGCAGGGTAAGATTGCCAAAAGTAAAGGTCCAGGACGAAAAATAACATCTTGGCTCCGAAATCTTCGAGAGTGGTATCGCAAATCATCCGTTGAACTATTCCGAGCTGCGATAAACAAAGTTATTATAGCCAATATGATTGCCAACGTTCGAAAATCGGACAGGGTACCGAAAGAAGATGCTTTCTTCGGCCTTTGGCACTATGTGCGATCATTTTTTTTTTTTTACTGAAAATGGTCGCAAAAAGGGTAGACCTATCGTGTGGGCCGCGGACGGCTCGCACTGCGACTATAAGAAGGGAGAGGGATTATAGAAAAGAGATGATTGTGGACCCGCTTTTTGAATAATTGCAGGTCATATTTCTCTGGAAAAACTGATTTTGGAAGCTTGTTTTATTCCGTAAAAGGACGATTCTTGATGAAGCTTGGTCCTTGTAGTGTCAATCTTGAGAGTAAATGGGTGAGACTGATCAGCGTGCCGAGTTCTTCGGCCGAATGTTGCCAATGGTGGTACAAGAGTTTTTATTTCTCTGGAGCATTTGCCATGGAAATATCTGTAGAGTAATGTCTGGTCTGCAACTCTTCTTCTATGTTCTAGTGGGTGAAGGGTATCTGTAAGAGTTAAGCTCTTAATCTACCGAATGGCCCTTTTCTGAATGGAATCTAGAACACGAACAGAATGCCTTGGTGCTGAACCCTATATGTGCGAGCAATACTTCAGTAGAGGTCGGATTTGAGCCTTGTACGTCGTCAACAGTTGATCAGGAGTAAAAAACTTTCTAGCTTTCCACAGAAATCCCAGCCTCTGGCTTGCTGATTTTGCGATGTTAGCAACATGGTCATGGGATAGTGGTAACCCAATTCACCATTCTTGTGGCCAGAAAAATGATTTACCACTAGTTTAGGTCTACTTTACCACAGAGTGAGGTACTGCGGTGAACAGTAATTTTAGGACATAAGCCCATAGTTTACTAAATTTTTCTTGTAGGTCACACAAGTGTCTTTCCAACTACTCAAATCCCTTACGCGCACTAGACCCCAATGAAGTTTAAACCCCAGTGCTAACATAATAAAATTTTATTTCTGAAAAATTTCATTTTTTATCATTTTTAGGCGTATAGTAAACATAATTGAATACCTGACTTATGAAGTATTTAAATATCAAAGCAGAGGTTTGTACGAAGTGCACAAATATATGTTTGTTTTGCTGGTGTGTCTCAGAATCGATTTGGAACGAGAAACCATTACCTATGAGGAATTTCAAAATTTTATTAAAGGCGGCGCTGCTCTGGATCTAAACGCCGTCACGCCCAAACCGGCAAAATGGATAATGGATTCTACATGGTTAAATTTGGTGGCGTTGTCCAAACTTAGACATTTCCAGTACATCGTACAACAGGTACGACCATAGACCTATTATCCAGAGGAGACGCAACATTCCATTCATAAAACTCTGTTTGTTTTGTCGCAATGATTACACGAGAGTGGCCATGAGTATGACAAAGAATACCAATCGATTCTCTTTACCCCGTCCTTATGCTGGCAACTCTGTAACATTATTGTCGACTTATGGCCACGCTTGTAATCAGTGGCGTGCTGTTTGTTCAAGATGGGAATATATCTATCGGGTAATATTAAATTTTTTATGAGAATATATTTATGAATAGGTGATACTCAAATTGAAGTGTTGTAGCCTACTAAAAAAAATTCTAAATTCCAAAAGTTGGGCGCATAATTGTGTTACCCTAACTAAACTGTTTTTCTAAAGTTACAAAAGTGGGGTGCCAATTTTGTGTCACTTTAAAAAACTTAATAATTCCCAAATTTTGGGCGACAATTTTGTGTAACGTTAAAGTTTCCTTTCTAAAGCTAATTGTGTCAAATGTTATAAGTTACTTTTATAAAACTAAATTATTCCAACTTAAGGGCTGCTAATTGTGTAGCGAACAGTTTTACTAATACCCGTTAAACTAAATTATTTTATCAAATCAAAGTACTAAAAAAGAATTTTAAATAATTTTACCTAACTGTCTGAAATGAAAGAAAACTTGAATAATTATCATTAATATGAATTGTACAAATAAAATGTAATGCATTTTAAATTTTAATTTTAATGTTTAAACTATTACCAGCTAAGTAAAAGATTAAAATATGATACTCAGGGTTCCGTGACTCCTTTATTTCTCGATTGGATTAAATTTGATCGCCAAATGCCTTCTTTACGCCGATGATCAAGTCATATGAAGAGGAGTTGCAGGCGACGGTTAATGTTATGCATGATGCCCTGAAAATCATAGGGATGAAAATAAATGTAAGCAAAACGAAAGTAATGGTTTTTGAAAGAGAAGAAAGCATGACAAACTGTAAAGTTTCGATTAAGGAAGAAAGACTGGAACAAGTAAATGAATTTGTGTACTTGGGTTTAAAGTTTACGAGAGATGGAAAGTATGATAGTGACATTAAGCGAAGGGTGTTGGCAGGAAGACAAATGAATGGGGCACTGTATAGCTTTATAAATATCCAGAAAGTGTCAAAAAAGGCACGTCTGGCTGTGCATAGAGGTGTGTTGGTTCCTACACTTATGTATGGTAGTGAATGTTGGGTTTGGCAGAAGAAGCATGAAAATAGGATTAATGCTGCAAAGATGAGTAGTCTTAGAAGTATAGCCGGAGTGACTCGGTTGGATAAAGTAAAGAATAGTGAGATAAGAGAACGCTGTGGTGTAAAAGAAGATGTGGTTACAAAGATAGATAAAGGAATGCTTAGATGGTTTGGACACGTTGAAAGGATGGATGAAGGAAGATTGACGAAACAAATTTATAAGGCGAATGTGAACGAACAAGTCGGTAGAGGTCGACCTCGGCGAACATATCTCGATCAGATCAACATTGTTTTGAAGAAAGGCCAGGTCAATAGTACCAACAACCGACGAGCATGTATGTAGAGACCAAAGATTAAAATATCTACCAGTCTTGGCAGGTATGCAACAATTTTTCAGGCCGTTGGCTTCGCTATCGAATTGTGTGCAAGAGAGCTGACCAACACCACTCTAGCAAACAAAAACATAGGTCACAGGGTGACCTTACTATGGGTACCTGGGCACCAGGGAGTGGAGGCAAACAAAAAAGCCGACACCCTTGCAAAACAGGGGGCCGAATCTGTGTTCACTGGACCAGAACCGGTTTTTACTGGTCCGATATACCAGGGTTGACTTACTCGAAGGCGTTTCTACATAATCCCTCGAGAAACACAACTAAGCAGATCCTAGAAGTGATTTCATCAAAGAAAATTTCGGCCCCCTGCCGGTATTACCCCCATGACGAGAATAAAATCGGGCAGTATTCAGTTATATACTATGTGTTGTAGAACATTTGTTTCGTTGTTTTTAATTATTTTTATTACATTTTGTGTTAGAGTATGTATTTTATTTGTTTGTTAATACATCATGATCTTATCTTAACAACTATTATAACAACTTAACATTCATATGTTTATCACAAACATAATTGGAATTTGTATAAAGAAACCAAAGAAACGCTATACACCTCAAGAACGCGAAGTGTCTATTTTTTTACAGAATAACTCGTCTCTGATTTTGGCACAGCGTGAATTTCGTCATCGTTTTTCTAGTCATTAAAAGCCCACTACAGGAACGTTCCGGCGCGGCTTTAAGTCACTTGACATAAAGAAACTGGATCAACAAGAGATTTATTGCACACTGGAAAACCTTGAACTGCTCGTTCTGCCCAAAATTTTTATTTTTATTTTTATTATATGGCCGAGGGATGACGCAATGTCCATTTAGCCAGTAATTCTAGTACTAATATTATTCAACTTGGATGGGATAAGGCTATACTTTTCATGCTAGCAGGTGCATTCAGTTGAACATACATACATACATAAAGTCACGCCTTTTTCCCATAGGGGTAGGCAGAGACCACTTTCTTCCACTTGCTACGGTTCTTACACACATCTTTTGCTTTTTCTACTTTCATTAGTGCTCTCATACACGCTCGACGGTTGTTGGTACTCTTGACCTGGCCTTTCTTCAAAACAATGATGATCTGATCGAGATATGTTCTCCGAGGTCCACCTCTACCGACTTGTCCATTCACACTTGCCTTATAAATTTGTTTCGTCAATCTTTCTTTATCCATCCTTTCTACGTGTCCAAACCATCTAAGCATTCCTTTATCTATCTTTGTAACCACATCTTCTTTTACACCACAGCGTTCTCCTATCTCACTATTCTTTACATTATCCAACCGAGTCACTCCGGCTATACTTCTCAGACTACTCATCTCCGCAGCATTAATCCCATTTTCATGCTTTTTCTGCCAAACCCAACATTCACTACCATATATAAGTGTAGGAACCAACACACCTTTATGCACCGCCAGACGTGCCTTTTTTGACACTTTCTGGCTATTCGTAAAACTATGCAGTGCCTTATTTATTTGTTTTCCTGCCAACACCCTTCGCTCAATGTCACTGTCATATTTTCCATCTCTAGTAAACTTTGAACCCAAGTACACAAATTCATTTACTTGTTCCAGTCTTTCTCCCTCAATCGAAACTCCACAGTTTGTCATGCTTTCTTCTTTTTCAAAAACAATTACTTTCGTTTTGCTTACATTTATTTTCATTTCTTTGATTTTCAGCGCATCATTCATCTCTTTAGGTGATGCTAATATGACTTGATCATCGGCGTAAAGAAGGCATTTGACGATCAAATCATTCATTTTTAATCCATACGCACTCTCTTTCAGATCTTTTAAACAATTGTCTATGTATAAGTTAAACAGCCATGGTGAAGCCACACATTCCTGTCTCACACCTTTTTCGATATTAAACCAGTCCGTGCAAGCTCCGTTTATCCCGACACAAGCAGTGGAATCCTCGTAAAGTGATTTTAGTGCTCGTATTAGGTTGAAGGGAGGGAGAATATGGATTTTTATTTGTTCCCTATACATTTCTTCTTTATACTGGGTATAATTTTTACATGCCAAGAAAATGTGATCCAAATTACATGTACAATTGCATAAGTACAACTGTCGCATATGTTCGAATCCACTACATTTATTTTACTAAGGTGGGAGGGATAGCAAGGCGTGGCCAAATTTAAGTCTACAATACTAATTCGAGATAGTTGATAGTTGCTGTACCAATGTTGATTGGGAATTTCTGGATGTAGAAGTGTCTATCTTGTAATTGTCTCCATATGTCTTTCAATTAAATTTTATTTTCATTTATGCATTCATCAACGTTATGCATGGTTTGTCCACTTTCAATGGCTTCTTTTGCTAAACTGTCTACATGTTCATTATGTCGAAGTCCAATGTGTGCTTTCATCCATATAACTATTATGCTTAACTCTTCTATAATCAGTCTGATTTTTGGGATAATTTGATATTTAAAAGTGGCAATAATATCGAAAGGTCGACTTATGTTCGTGAGAACTGATAAGGAATCCGATATTATTACTGAATTTTTTTGTCGATGTCGTTCAATAAATTCGAAAGCTATAACAATTCCAATCGCTTCAGCGGAAGAAAGAGAAGTAAGATTTATATTGCATTTGGACATTGATCGATAAAACAAAACGCGCATATTTTGATAAATACGAGGCTAGTAAATTCCTACTAATAATAATATTGTAATTGTAATTCGGGATTCCGATTTGTATCGATTTTAGTAGTTTAAATAAATTACAATGTTCGTATGTATGCGGATTATCCAAATTGCTACATTCATTATTATTTTCCCTAAATGCACTACATGCAATAGGCGAAGGTTTTTTTTTGTCCAATATTTGTTTGTTAGGTCATACGTGTTTAACTCCGATATGTTTGTAATTATTGTCGACTGTTTGTAATAAGATTTTATATTAGTTTTTTCCCAAGTAACATTCTTCGGAGTTCTAGTGGTAGTTATAATGCTTCAACTCGAAGAGCTTCTACCGGAGCGGATCTCATTGCTCCTATACACAGTCTGAGTAGTCCCAGAATATTGTTTCTGTGGTTTAAGATGTGGTAGGAAACCCAACAACATCAACCGGACGACGTGCGACACAATTTGCCCTTTCACTGTCGTCTCTACAGCGCATTTTAAATTAAGATTTGAAGATATACTTTTATTTTTCTTCTTAGTCTAACGTCGAGAACGACGTGTAGTGATCACAAGTTAATGTCAGGTGTTATTACTCAGAACTCTTCTTACAGTCTCTCGCCATCTCCCACGGTCAGCAGCAGTTTTAATGGCTTCCACTAGTGGACGCTCGGTTACTTTTGATACAATGTCTGTCCATCTAGATGAGGAGCGTTAGCGTTTCCTTTTGCTAAGGGGTTTGCCCTGTACAATAATTCTCTCAATGTTGTCATGACGAGTTATATGTCCGAAGAAGTTTAGTATTCGCGCTGATATCAAGGTACTAAGACGGTTAAATGGTCCAATCTCGTTCAGCACTGACACATTGGTGCAATGTGCCGTCCACGGTATTCTTAGCATTCTTCGCCATACCCACATTTCAAAGGCGTCGACTCAACGCCTGTCGGCTGCCTTCATAACCCATGTCTCGGAAGCGTACCAGAAAATGGGGAACACTAGGGCATGGACCAGTGATTTTTTGGTATTGATGGATATATATCGATCTTTCCAAATTTTATGTAATTGGCTCATTGCTGTTCGGCCAAGTTGAATACGACGGCGGATCTTCCAGAGAGCTGGCAGAAATCCACGTTCATCCCATTGCCAAAGAAAAGTAATGCCATGTCTTTTAATGATTTTCGACTAATAAGTCTTATAAGCCACCCTCTAAAAGTTCTACTTCGTGTTGTCTAAAACCGTATACACAACAAATGCGAAGAAAGCATGAGTGAAGAACAATTCGGATTTCGAAGCGGTTTAGATACCAGAGAAGCACTATTTTGCATGAACACGCTACTTCAAAGATGTTGGGAGGTAAGAAAGCCGGTGTACCTATGTTTTATCGACTACGAAAAGGCTTTTGATCGTGTACAGCATAAAAAACTCTTACAAACTCTGCAGAATATACCCCTCGATAATAATTATATACGTTTGTTATTTTCTCTCTACTGGAATTAATCTGCCACAGTAACACTAGATGGAGAGGAGACCACTTAGATACCTATAAAGAGAGGTGTGAGACAGGGTGGTATTTTGTCTCCTACACTTTTCAACCTTTACAGGAATAAAGATTGAAGGCGAAACCATTTTTAACGTTCGATACGCAGATGATACTGTGCTTCTAGCTGAATCATTAAAAGAACTACAATGTATGTTAGACAAGATAAACAAAGAAAGTAATAGGTGGGGACTGAAAATCAATGTCAAAAAAACTAAATTTATGGTTGTTAGCAAAATGAATGTTGGCCCGGAAAGAATAACACTTAATGGCGAGAATATAGAAAGAGTTCAGCACTTTAAATATCTTGGAGGCTGGATCAATCAGTCGATGGATCCAGACGAAGAAATCAAGGCTAAAATAGAAATAGCTAGAAGAGCATTTCTGAATCTCAAGCCGCTACTCTGTGCCAAGCAACTTAACATTCATCTGCGGGAAAGGTTTACCAAGTGTTATGTATGGTCTATTCTGTTGTACTCTTGCGAAACATGGACGCTCCACCAAAAAATTATTGACCGCATTGCTGCATTCGAGATGTGGCTGTACAGACAGATGCTCAAAATTCCGTGGACAAGCCGAACTACCAACGAGAATGTACTCATCAGAATAGGGCACGATAGAGAGCTCTTAACTACCATCAAGCGCCGCCAACTGGAATACTTGGGACATGTGATGCGTGGACCACGTTATAGTCTGCTTGGGCTTATTCTGAATGGAAAGATCGAGGGAAAAAAATGGATAGGCCGCAAAAAGCTATCCTGGCTTCGAAATCTTCGACAATGGATAGGTTTAACTGCTGAGGAACTTCTCCATGCAGCTCAAGATAGAGATAGAAACAAAGAAGTAGTCAATATTGGAGTCGTCAACGCTTGAGAAAGCAAGACACTGTAAGAAGAAGAAGATTCGTTGTATCAATTCTGTAAGTTCTTCTGCTGAGTTAGCGATCAGAAGAGTGTCGTCAGCAAATCTAGGATTTAAATTTTTTTTCCTATTCATGGCAAAGCCTCCTTCCCACTAATCAAGTATCTCTCTCATTAAACATTTCGTATATATATATATATATATATATATAAACTTTAAAAAACTAACTAACTCCCCTCCGTGAACGAAGGTCAATTTATATACTTAACGTTGAATCGGGAAAAGACGAGAATCTTCTAGACGTATCCAAACTGTTCTTTCGAATATTCCAGATTGGTCGGGAGGGTACTGGAACATCCCGTCATTGAAGTGACGTCACAGTATGTCACTTTAACTTTTAAAATAAGGTTCGTTTAAATCACACCAGAAGTGACTAAACATTGTTTTTTGCTTTTTTTAGAGGTAATTAAAAATTTTAAAATATTTTAAATTTAGTAAACGTAAATGACAACTTCTCAACAAATCGGATGTTTTGGGAAAAATTCCCAACTATAAGTGTGTTGAAAAAACAAGTCAGAAAAATCGTCGTTAATTTAATGAACACGAACCTTTAAACAACTTACAAGTAGATGCAAATTGAAAATGAAAATCGCGACAAAAACATTTCACAAGTTGTAACATGTAATGTAATGTGAAACCTAATTATATCATCATTTGCATCGAGACATTTTTGACAGTTGTTGACCCTAGTAAGTGTATTTCTGTTAATGTTTCTGAATGTGTCCCAAACTCTTTGTCTTAGGATTTCTATCGTTGCGGGATTATCAAATTTATACACCTCATTCTTTGTGTGACCCCAGAGGTAGAAATCCAAGGGCGGAAGGTGAGGGAATCTAGGAGGCCAAGATATTGGACCATTTAATGAAATAACTCTTTCATCAAGCTGCTCTCTCAACAAGTTTCTGACTTTAATGGTGTTGTTAGCCGGACATCCATTCTGTTGAAACCAGGCTATTCTTAACTCATCTTTGGTTAGAGTGGTTCGTAAAACTGACACAACCTGATTTCGCAAAAGATCTAGATACCTCTGTCCGTTAAGGTTGTAGTCAAACAAAAATGGTCCCATGAGTGCCAAATTAAGAAGGTGAATTAGATTGAATTACCAATGACCCCACACCAAACGTTACTTAGAAATCGGATCTGAGGACGTCTCTGTACAGTTTCGTGAGGGTTTTCCACAGCCCAATGATGAGTGTTGAGCTTATTAAAAATTTCAAAATTCGTAAACCTACTCTCATCGGCGCAAAGTACTCGATTAATGGTATGGGGAATTGCAGTGCGAGGAAGGCGCATAAGTAATCTGAGATATGCCGATAAGCAAAGAGTACGGCTTAAAACTAAATATCAGTAAAACCAAAGTCATGATAGTGAACCGGAAAACAAACAACTCTCCGCATATTCGACAGGTAGCCGGTTTTGAAGTAGTGAATAAATTTATTTATCTTGACTCCCTCATCACCAACACAGGAGGTAGCGAAGCCGAAATAAGGCGACAGCTAGCAATATCAAAAACGGCCACAGCTAAACTGACACGCATATGGAAGGACACGTCAAGTAGTAAAGCTACGAAAATAAGGCTGGTCTCTACTTTAATTTTCCCAATTGCATCATACGCGGCTGAAACCTGGTCGATCAGACAAGCGGAGAGAAAGAAAATAGATGCATTTAAAATGTGAGTTTACCGAATGCTCCGAATATCATGGACGCAGCACCGCACCAATGTATCGATCCAAGAAGAACTGAAAATCGAGGACAGACTGTCCAAGCGAAGATCTCCCCATTAGTCTTGCAAAATCAGTTTCCTCAAGTCCTTGAACTATAATGGGTTTGTATGGATGGTACTCATTCTTATTCAATACCGTTAATTTTGACACACCAATTTTCCGCTTTACAGTTCTTACCGTTGCATTAGGGTTTTCGTTGACAGCTTGTAAAATGTTTCTGTCGCGATTTTCATTCTTAATATTATATTCGTTTTTAGGTTGTTCGAGGGACCCATGGTTAATTAAATTAACAACGATTTTTCTAAATTTGATTTTATGAGGCTGCCTTCGTTCGGGATACATGTCCAAATACCTTTGTAGGCGTTTCTGCGTGACTGCAAGTACAGCGCTAATATGTCAAACTTTTCTTCATTTAAATAGAGAATACCGGCGGTTATTTTCAACAGGTTTCGACAATTTGTGTGTCAGATTTGTGATTTTAATGAGAGAGCCTCCTCAGATGGAAACAATGTGTAACTTATAAATACCCAATCTTCTGACAAATAAATTATGGCCTCCTTAAAAAAAATCGGGACCAACTTTAGGAAGTGTGATATTTTAATTATACTTTAATCTTTTATGCATTTGTGAGACATCACCATACTGGAAATTTTACACTCGTTCCAAAAATCGAAATATCCAATATGGCGGTCATTAGAAAAATTAAAGTTGAGGTGGATTCTTCTTCTTACAGAGTCTTGCTTTCTCAAGCGTTGACGACTCCCATATTGACTACTTCTTTGTATCTATCTATCTTGAGAGCTGCGTGGAGACCTTCCTCAGCAGTTAAACCTGTCCATCGTCGGAGATTTCGAAGCCAGGATAGCTTTTTGCGGCCTATCCATTTTTTCCCTCGATATTGCCATTCAGAATAAGCCCAAGCAGACTATAACGTGGTCCACGCATCACATGTCCCAAGTATTCCAGTTTGCGCCGCTTGATGGTACTTAAGAGCTCTCTATCATGCCCTATTCTGATGAGTACATTCTCGTTGGTAGTTCGGCTTGTCCACGGAATTTTGAGCATCCGTCTGTACAGCCACATCTCGAATGCAGCAATGCGGTCAATAATTTTTTGGTGGAGCGTCCATGTTTCGCAAGAGTACAACAGAATAGACCATACATAACACTTGGTAAACCTTTCCCGCAGATGAATGTAAAGTTGCTTGGCACAGAGTAGCGGCTTGAGATTCAGAAATGCTCTTCTAGCTATTTCTATTTTAGCCTTGATTTCTTCGTCTGGATCCATCGACTGATTGATCCAGCTTCCAAGATATTTAAGTGCTGAACTCTTTCTATATTCTCGCCATCAAGTGTTATTCTTTCCGGGCCAACATTCATTTTGCTAACAACCATAAATTTAGTTTTTTTGACATTGATTTTCAGTCCCCATCTATTACTTTCTTTGTTTATCTTGTCTAACATACATTGTAATTCTTTTAATGATTCAGCTAGGAGCACAGTATCATCTGCGTATCGAATGTTAAAAATGGTTTCGCCTTCAATCTTTATTCCTTCACCAGATTGTGTTGCCCCTTTAAATATATTCTCCGTGTAAAGGTTGAAAAGTGTGGGAGACAAAATACAACCCTGTCTCACACCTCTCTTTATAGGTATCTAAGTGGTCTCCACTCCATCTAGTGTTACTGTGGCAGATTAATTCCAGTAGAGAGAAAATAACAAACGTATATAATTATTATCGAGGGTTATATTCTGCAGAGTTTGTAAGAGTTTGTTATGCTGTACGCGATCAAAAGCCTTTTCGTAGTCGATAAAACAAAGTTACACCGGCTTTCTTACCTCCCAACATCTTTGAAGTAGCGTGTTCATGCAAAATAGTGCTTCTGTGGTACCTAAGCCGCTTCGAAATCCGAATTGTTCTTCACTCATGCTTTCTTCGCATTTTGAGGTGGATTACGGAATGGCAAAAGTCGATTGAGAAATGTCATATTTATCTTGAAAAAGTGTCGTAATAATGTCACACTTTGTGAGCTGTCAAATTAACCGTTTCGGATTTACTGGAGAAAAACGAAATCCGCCATTTTCGGTGTTTCGCCGATATTTCCAAAAGCAATTAACCGATTGTAAATCTGAAGCTTCCTCCGAAAATTTCGCTATTTAACCTTTACTGTGGGTATTAAACGCAGAGATATTGAGGCAAATAGGTAAAGAGGCAGAAATAGTGAAGACGGTAAAAACAGGAATACTTGCTTATTTGGGTCATGTTATGCGCGGAGAAAGATACCACGTGTTACATCTAATAATACAAGGAAAAATTCAGGGTAAACGAAATGTGGGAAGAAGACGCACTTCATGGCTAAAGAACTTGAGAGAGTGGTATCACTGTACTTCAATAGAATTGTTCCGAGCAGCCGCATCCAAAGCAAGAATCGCCATGATGAAAGCCAACCTTCTAAGAGGAGACGCACGTAAAGTAGAAGTAGGTATTAAATAAGAACGGATTTTACAAAATGTCACCCCTAAAAGGGATTATGGGAGTGTTAATGATAAAAAATAGAAATTTTCAACTGTAGCTTCCATAGACCTGAAATTTGGTGGCAACCTTTATTTTGCAATGCCAAGACCAAATAAGAACGGATTTTACAAAATTGCTTCCTAAAAGAGACTGCGGGTGTGTTTTGGTTATCCCGAAGGATGATCGTGTGAAGTTTCGTAACAATTGGATCAACGAAAGAGGTGAGAGGAGGGGGTTAAAATATAAAAACTATTTTCTATGGAGTCCAAAATGACTGAACCGATTTTAATAACATTTTTAGGCAATCTTTAGATTAGCCCAGCGGGTGATCCTGTGAAGTTTGGTAGCGATCAGATTAACAAAAGGGGTAAGATGGGGTTGAAACATAAAAAAACTGGTGCGTGGAGTCATTACGCGCAGATAAAGTAAAACTTTACACTATAAATTTAGCAATATTTCTTGCAAATACTGGGTCAATGGTAGTCCACCCTCTGTATTCACGGTAATATTCCGAACTTTTTCCTGTTAATGTAGTTGTATATTATATCTGTCAAAGAAACAGTGTACATTTTATTCGAGAAAAAGTGTATACATATTTAAAGGATGTCAAGTTAACCTATCTTTCATTGAGGAAGTTTTTCGCAAGTAATTTGCTAAAATATATAAAAGCAATTTTTTGCGAATAAAATAAAATTTATTGCGTTGAAGGACCTCTAGCTAACCTATCCTTTATTAATAGTTTTTGGGGTCGCTAAGTTTGATAGTGATATTTCCAAAGCAAGCAAGTCTATGAAATGGGTGAAAGGGTGTTGAAATATAAAAACTATTAACACGTTCGTGGACACAAACGAAAAATGATGACAGTAAAAAACGCATTACAGTATTTGATGATCTAGAGAAATTAGCATTATTTTAAAAATACGTGTGTGTATGTTGAAAATATGGTGGGGATGAATTTTACATGAATAAAACTACCAGCGGACAGATGCCGTCGCATAATTAAAGCACAAAAAACTTTTATTTCTTGAAAAGTAAATGGAAATAAATAATAGTAACTAGTTCTTCGCCTTATGATTATCTTTGAAACATGGCACTAGGCATAAAGGAGGCTTTTCGGGGCAGGGTTTGCATAAGAAGTCTCTTTTCGTTTTTTCTGCGCTGCACAGTGTCTACATCTCATATGGTGACTCTTTTGAGGATCTTTAGGATTAAGAATTGTATTTAGAAAATGCATGGCGTAATGCTGAAATCGTTCATCTCCTCTTTTTTGGTGAAGCAGCTCATCATTACGTCTTCTTTTTCCTGACATATTGGCAATATAATAAAATATTTCCATCTTTTCCATATCTATTTTAAACAGTTACTTACTAAAAATGATATTTATTATTGCTAAAACTTCCCACCTATCCTTCCATTTCAAACGAGACATTTTTATTTCTTTTTCATACATGCTGCCCCTTCTTTAGTTTGGCGCCAGTAATGCCAGTGTGATTTTTTCTGCGATTTCTTTTCAGTATTCCAGTAACATGCGTCTTCCTTTTCAGAAGCTTTTTAGACAGACCAACACTGTTGTAGAAGTTGTCCATAAATACATGGTGTCCACGATCCAGAAAAGGTGTCAGTAAAGAATGTACTAAAGTCTCAAGTTTCGACAACGCCTCTGTCTTATCACTTTTTCCAGAGTAGATTTGAAGATTTAAAACGTAGCCATCCGTAGTGAAAAGTGAATAAAATTTTACACCATATTGTGCTCTTTTTTCTTTTATGTATTGACGGAAGCTAAATATTCCGCGAAACGGGATTCGTCTAGAGACAAATTTCCTTCAGAAGAATAGGCATAGAGAAAATTTTTGACCTTGTAAGATGCAAGGTACTGTTTTACTTCGGTTGGAGATAACAATTTTTACGTTGGCATACCTGCCATATCTTCTCTGTGGACGGTTGGTATTTTAAAGAACTTCTCGATAATTGTTCATTGAAGTGGTTATCAACTGCATCACTTCTTCATCCCACAATTTCTCGAAACATTCAACAGGACTTGAAAGCAAATTTTTAAAATCAATGTAACCAACACCGGTACCATCAAAATTAAAATTTGGAATGTGCGCTATGTCATCATCCCATTTATATTCATTAAAGTTCTGAGGGTCTGTGTTGACAATATCTGGTGTAGTGTTTTTCAAATTCTGTGCAGGAACATCCTGCACATCATCATCCAACTGTTCCTGGGCTTTACTCATCTTATTAGTGCTGCTGGGGGAGTTCTTCGTAAGGTAATTGGGTCTTCAATATCATTGTCGCTGCTATATGGTTCCGACTGAGATGACGGTTTAGTTTCTCCTGAGCTTACTTCGTCCATGAATTGTAGTAACCTGGCCTCCTCTTTAATGTCCATTTCTCTTGGAAGAAAATAAACAACTATTAGTACCATTAAAACATTCTTATTTTTGTTGTGGAAAAAATAATTAGCAAGTATTCTCCACGGTTCATGAGATCAATCCCCATTTTTACCCTCTTGCCAACACTTCACCCCACCAAAAAAAAGGATAACATTTTTTTTCAAAATGTTATTATCCATCAAAATGTGACAACCCTGTTTTGCTACTACGTTACATAAGATATATTTTTACAAAAAAAAAAACAATTGCTTTTTTCCTACCCTTGTCCCAATATCTCACTCCTACCAGAAACAAAACACTTTATTTCTTATTCAAAATGTCATTGTTTATCTAAATATGAAAACCATATTTCGGTAACTACTACGGTTTATGAGATAAATTTTTATAAAATTTTATCCCCTTCCTACCACTTCTCAACTCCCCACCATCACTGGCGTCAAAGAATGTGTGTGCCAAATTTCAAAAAAATCGGTCTAGCGGATCAGGAGATATTCATGTTTGTTTTTTTTTTTTTAAATTTAGAGGTGAGGTTATCAGATAATGATTTGGAATTTAAATTTTCGCAATGTAAACACATTTTTAGTACTTACCACAATCAAGCACAACACAATAATTATCTTAAATGAAACCCTCGAAAAATACACAAAAAACACTGAAAACTGCACCGTTTTACATACACGTGTGGCTTGTCTTCTTCTTCTTACGATGCCTTACAGGGTTCCTGCGTTGGCGACCGTCCATCAGATGTTTCTATTTATTGCAGTTATGTATGCCTGTCCACTGTTGGATGTTTCGTAACCAGGATAATTTTATTCTACCTATTCCCCTTTTTCCATCTTCGATTTTGCCTTGAAGAATGAGGCGTTGAAAATGATAGCGCTCTCCGCGTAGGATGTGTCCCAGGTATGAAATTTTCCTTTCTTTTATGTATGCGAAAAGTTCCCGATCTTCTAGTTCAGCTCTTTGGAGTACTTCCTCGTTTCTTATGTGTTCGGTCCAAGATAATTCAAGCATTCGACGCAAGGTCCACATTTCAAAAGATTCAATCTACTTATTGTTCTTACTTTTAATGTCCATGCCTCTACCCCATATAGTAGGACCGACCACACGTAGCATCTCAGCATTCTGTATCTAAGTTTAGAGTGGCTTGTAAGCAAGTCTAAACAAATCTGTTGCCAAAATTTTACCAGGGATATTTTACGTATTTTTTTAATTTCTGTTGGGACACCAAATGTGTACGCTTTGAAAATGCCGTATAAACCGAGCGGCAAACGCCGCGTTAGTGCAGCAGGGAAATTTTTATGTTTGGACAACATAAGCCGCTTTATCCGCGAATGTGTTAAAAATTGACAATATTAGTGTCGAGTTTATGTTTTTTGGGGGTCGCTGAGTTTAATAGTGATATCCCAATTTTGTGAGCACCTATACGAAATGGGTGGGAAGGGGATAAAATATAAAAACTATTAAAAACGGCTGATATCAGTGTCAAATTAATAGTTTTTGGGGTCGCTTAGTATGATAGTAATATTCCCAAAGCAGGAAAGATAACTTTTGGACAGGACAACGTATGCCGGGTTCAGCTAGTTTAATATATAACTAATGTAATTATAGGAATAAGTTGATCAGTTGATGAACTGCTTTCCACAAGTCTCATTATGGGAAAATACGATTTACTTATTGCTATACTGTACATAGTAATAGATTGTAAATAAAGTTTACTATTAAAAAAATTTGGTAAAAAAACTTAACAATACAACTAAGATTACGGAGTACTATTTTAAATGTATCAACGGAAATCCCAATTACTTATGACAACTGTCGTAAGAGTGTGTTAAAAAATAGTTAAATTCGTTAGTACTTTTTTGTTAAAATATTGTAAAAACTAAATTTTATTCCCCGGTTTCTAGGTGACCGTTAATGATAAACAATGGAAAGTTTGGTTTGATAAAGATGCCCCTGAAGAAGCCGTTATACCGGACGGATACAACAGCTTGGATACGTTTAGAAAATTGCTCATGATCAGGTAAAGTTTCGACATTGTTTTATTTTGAGGTTTTGTATTTTTCAACAGCTTTTATTGGACAAGTAAAACAGTGAACTGTTTTAAATGTGTAAGAAATAATATCTTATTCTACTCAAAAACTATATTTATCGTAAAGCGTATTCAAAACTATCAATCGATCATAAATACGTCTATTTAAAGTCGTCTCTTCATGAAGATTACCGCCACCCGCCGTATCCCGCATCACTTCTCGTCCTTTTCTGTAGGTACCTGATCTCCAGACCGTGCTCGTGTACACTATAAGCTCTCCTTGCATACAGGGTGGATCCAAATATATCTTATAGTTGGTTAAATTAAAAAATTACATATTGGCACAAGATTTTTTATAAAATAAATAACACATCTTGGTAGGGTAAGATGTTGAGTCGTCCCCATAGAAATCATATTTTATATAAATATATATATATATATATATATATATATATATATATATATATATATATATATATATACAATATAAAAATTTGTAGCGATGCAGCTATGTTTAAATGAAACTCTTTTTACTTTTTGTAAAAGCTTTTGAAATTAATTTATTTCTTTAATTACTCTAAAAATATATGGTATAATAATGGACAAATTTTTTAAAAATTACTTACAGTATATGAGTGGAAGATAAAATAACATTTATTGGAAATTAACAAAAATTACTAAACACAAAGATAAAAAAATTACCTATTAATCATTATAAACTAAGGTGCATTATTGTTTTAAAAAAATCAGGGATACCGGAATGATGTTTGCAGCAGTTTCTAAGACTTAAATCATTAACTAAATTATAATAATCTAAAGAATGAGCTACGACATTTTCAATTAAAACAATAGCAAGAGCTGAAAGCCGATCTTGTATCATGGTATTCGGCAGATATAGTTTTAATCATTTTTTAACTACGAATAAATAACTAGTAAAATAACTAGTAGAGGGTACACTTTATTATGTTGAATAATGTTAATTGAAAATGAAAAATTCTATCATTTAATTTGCTACCTACCTTTCTTTTTTGAGTACCCTAACAAAAAATGTAGTTACACATATTTCAGGATTTGTTTTTAACTTCCTCAAATTAATTAATCTTCTGTAGATGCATAGCATTTTAAATTATTAAATAGACAAAATAGGGGTTGTTTGATAAGACCATGCCACGTCTTTTAGTTCTCTAAAGAGTACTCTGCCAGCGGTCTCTCTACTGGCAAATTATGCCCGAGCTCAGCCGTAGAGGGTAGAAGAAAAAAAATATAAAAGTGAGCCGCGCCACCGACTTAGACGGTACAAGCCGGAAACCCCTAGGTCTTGTAGGCACTAGCAGAGCCACACGATAAACAACAAACAATTATGGTGAACTAGATAAATAAAACTATATTTACAATTCCTGCAATATATTAATTAAGTAAAAAATGATGTTCTGATTTTTTTTTACAAGAAATTCTGTATTTTTGTAAAGTGGATTAAACGAATTTAACACACTTTTCTTAAAATAAAATTTAAATTAATTATAACAATCTTTCAGACAATAATAAAAACCTAATGATGTGCAAAAGAGAATTAAAAAAAAACAAAAAAAACGTTCACAATATTTAAAATTTCAAAAATAATTGGTTATATATAGCGCATCACGCTAAAGCAGTACCTACTTTTCAAAGAGCCCGATTGAACGAGGCGTTGCTGTAGTTGGAACACCCTATGTTGAGCATTATGCCGCACATTGCGCTCTTGTGCTGTAATTGGAAAACTACCACTATTGCACAGTTTACGAAATATGACACAATTTTGAATACATTCCACAATAATGTTAGCCCTAATCTTTTGCCTAACGTCAACCTCATATATGAAAAGTTTTGATATTTGTCCACGTTGCGCTAGATAAGAACATGCGCATTCCAAAAATAAATTGCAATTGCAACAGTTTTTCGTCGAAAATAAAGAGAGGATTGGCATCTAGTGTAAGTATATACAGGGTAATTCATTTGGAATGGGCAATCTCTGAACTGGAGATACTACACACCAAAATATGGCGATTGAGCTTAATGTCTTATACAAATGTTGCAGGTTTGCGAGATACAGGGTATTTAAAGTTGAAATTTTAATTTGAAATTTCTTAATAATTTTGTGATTTTAAGTCTTGAAAATTGGCAGCTTTATGGTTTTTGGCATGAAAATTACGAATTTTATGCTGAATTTAGCACTATTCATACAGCACGTTAGTTACACCCTGTTACTTATGTAAATTACAACATCTTTTTTGCCTAATGATTTATGGCTACGATGACTAGAAAATCTAAAAGGTAGTTTAATTTTGAATTAAAAAGGTACTTTTGTTTATTTCATGTAACTTTATTAGTTTTTTAGTTATTTTCATTTTAAACATTCAATGAATTTTGTTTATTGTGAAATTAATTTATTCCTTTAAATTACTACTATGCGGGGTATGCTTGTCTGATGAAGGGGCCACATGCAAGGGTGTGAGACAGGGCAGTGTTCTCTCGCCGCTACTTTTTAATATCTATAGCGAATTTATTATGAGACAGGTTCTAGAGGACTGGCAGGGTGGAGTAAATATTGGCGGCACAAAATTGTCTAACTTAAGGTTTGCCGATGATACAACCTTGATAGCTGCCTCCCAGAGAGAAATTCTGGAACTCCTGATAAGACTTGAAGATGTCAGTGCTCTTTACGGCCTAAACATACGAGAGCGGTTTGATAAGTCAGTGACTTTTTGAATAAAACAAATTTTTTTCCGCAAATAAACATTTTATTTTTCTACATAATCACCTTTTAGCTCGATACATTTAGTCCAGCGTTTTTCTTATTTTTTTATTCCCTCCAAATAATAGGTTTTTTCAAAGCTCTCAAAATACGCGTTTGTTTCGGTAATGACTTCTTCATTCGACTCAAATCTCTTACCGCCCAGCCATTTCTTTAGGTTTGGAAACAGAAAATAGTCGCAGGTGGCTAAATCTGGAGAATATGCTGGATGGGGTAGCAGTTCGTATCCCAATTCGTGGATTTTGGCCATCGTGACTAGACAAGTTTCGCCTTCTTTGGTCCACGTTTACCCCGAGAAATCCACTGTTTCGATTGTTCCTTGGTCTCTGGCGTGTTGTGATGGATCCATGTTTCATTCACAGTAACAAAACGGCGCAAAAACTCGTCCGGATTACGGCTGAACATCGCTAAACACTCTTTTGAAGTGGTCACACGATTGCGCTTATGGTCGAGTGTGAGCAATCGCGGCACCCATCTCGCAGAGAGTTTTTTCATGTCCAAATATTCGTGTAAAATATGATGTACCCGTTTACTTGAGATACCTACAGCATGAGCCAACTCACGCACTTTCATTCTCCGATCATCCAATATCATTTCATGGATTTTATCGTCGATTTTCGGCGTGATCACTTCTTTTGGGCGATCTGGTCGTTCGGCGTCACTAGTGCTGGTACGACCACAACGGAACTCTGTAAACCACTTCTTAACCATTGAAATTAATGGTGCCGAGTCCCAGTAGTATTTATCAAGTCTTTCCTTAGTTTCAGTGATGGATTTTTTACGTAAAAAGTAATGCTTAATCAGCACACGAAATTCACTTTTTTTCATTTTCGTAAAAATTCACGAGGTTGTCTGCTTTGAACGGCTATCAAACACCTACTGCACGACGTAGCTTGCTCAAAATTAGAAAGTTGCCCTCTGATAGATTATAGTTGACGGCAGCACTATTGCATTTGGAGTAACTGCGCGGGAAATTCAAAAAGTCACTGACTTATCAAACTGCCCTCGTAAATTATAATAAAACCAAAATTATGATCATTGATAGAGAACATAACAACTACCCTGAAACTCGGACTATTGGACACTGTGAAGTTGTCAACAGTTTCGTCCTAATAGAAAATACTGGGGGATGTGATGGCGAAATAAGACGGTGTATTCAGCTTGCTAGGTCAGCAATGACACAGTTAAATAAAGTATGGAGGGATCGGAATATCACAAAACAAACTAAAATCAATCTAGTGAGTACCTTGGTCTTTTCGGTCTTTTTATATGCTTCAGAATCTTGGGACTGTCAAAGAAGTAGATCGTCGTCGGATTGATGCATTTGAAATGTGGGCGTGGCGACGAATGTTGAGAGTGTCCTGGACCGCACATAGAACAAATGCTTCGGTTTTACAAGAAATACGTCCGTCAAAACGTTTGTCCAGTATCGTGTACTCTCGAATTCTTACGTTTTTCGGACACTTCAGTCGGAGTGAGCATATGGAAAGGCTTATTGTACAGGGAAAACCTGAAGAAAACAGAAGGCGTGGCCGATCACCAAATCGATGGGTGGATGTTACCAAAAAATTATTAGATGCTACTCTCCCACAAGCGGCTCACATGTCATCTAATCGAGATAAATGGCGAGATGCAAACAAGAGAGCCATCCAAAATATTGAACCTCGTTAATATGGGTCACAACACATCTGCAAAGATGTTATGATTAGGAAGAAGATGCGGGGTAACTACAGTAAAGACAATAAATAACAATCAGTAACAGTAATAAAAGAAAAATTTAAAGTAAATGCTTAAAATGCCCGTCTTACACTGCAATACACTTTGTAAGGCGTCTCCTTAAAGATCTTTAAATATTAAATAACATTTGTCGATTATTTTTAATAATATTTGCAGCTTCTTGAATTTTTTGTCGTGGAATTATTTGTATCTTTGTAAACCATGTCCTTCATTTGTGACCATATTGAGAAGTCTAGAGGGTTTAAATCTGGACTTCTAGGTGGTCAAACAAATTCAATGCCACGCCCAATCTACCGGTGAGAAAAATGTTCATTCAGGTATTGCCGTACTGGCAGAAAAAAATGTGGCGGCGCCCCGTCTTGCATAAACCACATGTTCCGCCTTATGGCTAGAGGTACATCTTCTAGTAGTTGTTCAAGAAAGTTTAAATAGAGGGGCCCGTTTAGATAAGGAGGAAGTTCAAAAGGACCAATAAAAAAACCGCATTTTGGAGTCCCACAAATGATTGTTTTTCCAATTAAAAACACCTCGTCTAGTAAACGTCGCCTTATTGACGAAAAGAAGGTAATTAAAAAAATTCTGATTTTCGTTTTGTTTATCTATCATAAATTGAGCAAACTGTAGGCGAACTGATAAATCTTAGTAGCAAATTGTGGACAGGAGTATAGCAATATGGACGAAGATTCTCTTTCTTTAAAATTCTCCAGATAGACGATTGGCTTATTTCTGTTGCCGCACTTAACCGACGAGTACTGAGATCTGGATTTTTCGAAATACGAACTAAAACCTCTTCTTCATCATCGACGTTGATATTTTTTGGAGCACCATTTAAGCTTTTAGGACGAAAACACTCTGTTTCGCCTATGCGGGTATAAATACGTCTGAACAAGTTGTGATTGGGTTGGCTTCGATTTGGGTATATTCTAAATACCTTCTGGCTGCACCAAGTCCACTATAATTAGACTGAGCAAAAACACAAATACAAATAATACACTCTTACTTAGTGACAGTAAAATTTTCAAATATTTCATTGCACGAAAAACTGATAAGTTCTGACACAAGCCTACTTGAAAAAAAGTCAATGTAATAACGGTGGCTTAGGCGGCTTTACACTGAATGTTTAAAAGGCAAATAATTTAAAAACTGATAGAGTTACATGAAATAAAGAAAAGGACCTTTTTTATTCTAAATTGAACTGCCTTTTAGATTTTCTAGTCAATTTAGCCATAACTCATTAGGCAAAAAGATAGGTTGTAATTTACAGCAGGATGTAACTAACGCCCCGTATGAAAAGTGCTAAATTCAGCGTAAAATTCGTAATTAAGAAATTTCAAATTTTGGTGTGTAGTATCTCCAATTCAGAGATTGCCCATTCTTAATGAATCACCCTGTATAATACATATCTATGGTCGTCCCTCGTGTTCGGCTTTATTTCTTCGGAGGCTGGTATGACATGAATGCGCAAATCGTCCTTAAACTTTTCAGACTCTTAGTATGAGTTTATGTAAACAAAATAATAGTTTTTAATTCAGAAGTACTTTCTTGCACTAACCAACAAATAAAAATCGGGATAAATTAAACAATTTTATCAATGCATTTTTGTAGATCGTGGTGTCCAGATAGAACAGTAACACAAAGTCGAAAATACATTGCCAGCTCGCTAGGCACAAGATTCGCCGAGCCAGTCATTCTCAACATGCAATCACTATTTGAGGAATCGAGGCCGCTAACGCCGATTATTTGCTACCTCAGCATTGGATCCGATCCAACCCCGTACATAGAACAACTTGCCAAAAAGCTAGAATTAAAATGTAAATCTATTTCCATGGGTCAAGGACAAGAAGTTCATGCAAGGAAGTTAATGACGATGGCTCAAACCGAAGGTTATTGATAAATTTTGTTTACACTTTCAAAAAAATCCGAATACCCAGTACTGTGTGTTCTATTAATCCTAAAAACTGTTTACATTTTTAAACTGAAACTTTAAAATATAAGTTATTATCTACTATAATAAATGGGTCCTTCATGGTTCCTAATGCATTTAAAAAATCTTTGAAGCATGCTTAAAATTAAATGACTTATGGTATCCCAACAAATGTCATTCCACACTTCTTGAGAACAATAACGAAGGCCAACTAGATTATGTAGTGTTTAATGAAAAGACCATAAAAGCGGGGGTGCGGTATTTTCTGGTAAAAATGTTTATAAGGATGTGTGTTGCCTTTTTGAAAAAGGGGTTAAATTAATCCTCGTATATAAAGGATGTACCGAAAATATTGGACATAAATTATATCACCTATTCATTCAATCACTATTTGAGGAATCGAGGCCGCTAACGCCGATTATTTGCTACCTCAGCATTGGATCCGATCCAACCCCGTACATAGAGCAACTTGCCAAAAAGTTAGAATTAAAATGTAAATCTATTTCCATGGGTCAAGGACAAGAAGTTCATGCAAGGAAGTTAATGACGATGGCTCAAACCGAAGGTTATTGATAAATTTTGTTTACACTTTCAAAAAAATCCGAATACCCAGTACTGTGTGTTCTATTAATCCTAAAAACTGTTTACATTTTTAAACTGAAACTTTAAAATATAAGTTATTATCTACTATAATAAATGGGTCCTTCATGGTTCCTAATGCATTTAAAAAATCTTTGAAGCATGCTTAAAATTAAATGACTTATGGTATCCCAACAAATGTCATTCCACACTTCTTGAGAACAATAACGAAGGCCAACTAGATTATGTAGTGTTTAATGAAAAGACCATAAAAGCGGGGGTGCGGTATTTTCTGGTAAAAATGTTTATAAGGATGTGTGTTGCCTTTTTGAAAAAGGGGTTAAATTAATCCTCGTATATAAAGGATGTACCGAAAATATTGGACATAAATTATATCACCTATTCATTCAATCACTATTTGAGGAATCGAGGCCGCTAACGCCAATTATTTGCTACCTCAGCATTGGATCCGATCCAACCCCGTACATAGAGCAACTTGCCAAAAAGTTAGAATTAAAATGTAAATCTATTTCCATGGGTCAAGGACAAGAAGTTCATGCAAGGAAGTTAATGACGATGGCTCAAACCGAAGGTTATTGATAAATTTTGTTTACACTTTCAAAAAAATCCGAATACCCAGTACTGTGTGTTCTATTAATCCTAAAAACTGTTTACATTTTTAAACTGAAACTTTAAAATATAAGTTATTATCTACTATAATAAATGGGTCCTTCATGGTTCCTAATGCATTTAAAAAATCTTTGAAGCATGCTTAAAATTAAATGACTTATGGTATCCCAACAAATGTCATTCCACACTTCTTGAGAACAATAACGAAGGCCAACTAGATTATGTAGTGTTTAATGAAAAGACCATAAAAGCGGGGGTGCGGTATTTTCTGGTAAAAATGTTTATAAGGATGTGTGTTGCCTTTTTGAAAAAGGGGTTAAATTAATCCTCGTATATAAAGGATGTACCGAAAATATTGGACATAAATTATATCACCTATTCATTCAATCACTATTTGAGGAATCGAGGCCGCTAACGCCGATTATTTGCTACCTCAGCATTGGATCCGATCCAACCCCGTACATAGAGCAACTTGCCAAAAAGTTAGAATTAAAATGTAAATCTATTTCCATGGGTCAAGGACAAGAAGTTCATGCAAGGAAGTTAATGACGATGGCTCAAACCGAAGGTTATTTATAAATTTTGTTTACACTTTCAAAAAAATCCGAATACCCAGTACTGTGTGTTTTATTAATCCTAAAAACTGTTTACATTTTTAAACTGAAACTTTAAAATATAAGTTATTATCTACTATAATAAATGGGTCCTTCATGGTTTCTAATGCATTTAAAAAATCTTTAAAGCATGCTTAAAATTAAACGATTTATGATATCCCAACAAATGTCATTCCACACTTCTTGAGAACAATAACGAAGGCCAACTAGATTATGTGGTGTTTAATGAAAAGACCATAAAAGCGGGGGTGCGGTATTTTCTGTTAAAAATGTTTATAAGGATGTGTGTTGTCTTTTTGAAAAAGGGGTTAAATTAATCCTCGTATAAAAAGGATGTACCGAAAATATTGGACATAAATTATATCACCTATACTGGGGTCAAAAATAGGTTGATTGAACCTCGCTTACCTGTATACGATAACCAATAAATTGGAGTTAAATTATTTTTACTTATTATGGATTTTCACAGGGGATCAACACCCCATTTCCTTTCAATTTTTTTTTGGGAATTAAATATTCATTTTTAAACCTTTTTGTCTGTTTGTATTTCTTGGTAAACATTTTGGTTTTAAAGATACCAGCACCCTTTAAAATATCGGTTGGACATATATATATATATATATATATATATATATATATATATATATATATATATATATATGGTAAAAGAAAAATTAATCTTATATACATACATACATACATACATATAGTCACGCCTTTTTCTTGTAGGGGTAGACAGAGACCACTTTCCTCCATTTGCTACGGTTCTTACACGCATCTTTTGCTTTCTCTACTTTCATCAGTGCTCTCATACATGCTCGTCAGTTTTTGGTACTATTGACCTGGCCTTTCTTCAAAACAATGTTGATTTGATCGAGATATGTTCGCCGAGGTCGACCTCTACCGACTTGTCCATGTACACTCGCCTTATAAATTTGTTTCGTCAATCTTCCTTTATCCATCCTTCCTACGTGTCCAAACCATCTAAGCATTTATTTATCTATCTTTGCAACCACATCGTTCTTTTATTTCACTTTTCTTTACTTCATCTAACTGGGTCACTCCGGCTATACTTTTCAGACTACTCATCTCCACAGCATTAATCCTATTTTCATGCTTTTTTTGCTAAACCGAACATTTACTACTATACATAAGTGTAGGAACCAACACTCCCCTATGCACAGCCAGACGTGCCTTTTTGACACTTTCTGGGTGTTTATAAAGCTCTGCAGTGCCCCATTCATTTGTTTTCCTGTCAACACCCTTCGCTTAATGTCACCGTCATACTTTTCATCTGTCGTAAATTTTGAACCCAGGTATACAAACTAATTTACTTGTTCCACTCTTTCTCCCTTAATCAGAACTTCACAGTTTGTCATGCTTTCTTTTCTTTTAACAACCATTACTTTTGTTTTGCTTACATTTATTTTTATTCCTTTGATTTTCAGGGCATCGCAACCCATCGCAACTTCTCTTCAGATGACGCTAATATGAGTTGATCATCGGCGTAAAGAAGGCATTTGATGATCAAATCATTCATTTTCAATCCATACGCACTCTTTTTCAATTTTTTTAAACAATCATCTTTTTATAAGTTAAACAGCCATGGCTAAGCCACACATCCCTGTTTCACACGTTTTTCAATATTAAACCAGTCCGTGAAAGCTCTTTTTATCATGACACAAGCAATGGAATACTCGTATAGTGATTCCAGTGCTCATATTAAACTATTGCTTACCCCATATTTGGATAATATCGACCACAATTCACTCCTCACTACTCTACCATAGGCCTTTTTTAAGTCTATAAAAGCGCAATAGACCTTCTGACTTCTAGCCAAAAAATTTTCGACTACACCTCGTAATGAAAAGACCTGATCCATACATCTTTCTCTTCTTAATCCTACTCTCAGTTTCATTCGTCACTCTTTTAATCAATATCTTTGCATACAGTTTGCCGACTATGCTGAGTAAACTAATACCTCGGTAGTTTTTACATCCTGCAGCGAACCTTTTCCCTTGCAAAGCGGAACGATAACAGCCTTACACCAGTCGTCTGGTACGCTACCATTCCTCCAACAAAGGTTTAAAAGGCGGTACAGCAGACTAGTTACCACGCTTTGTCCAGTCTTTAGCATTTTAATTGTCGTACCCAGCAGCTTTACCCAATTTCATAATGTTCAACACTTTCACAATTTTTTTTTCAGTTGCGAGGTAGTATTTTTACCTCTGGCTGTTCTTTTGGACTTCCAGAAAAGTTTAATATTGTTTTGGAAATCGTCAGATAACCTTCTATTAAATACATCTTTATTACTCAACTTCTTTCTAGCCACACCTTTTGTACTCATTCTTTGCCTTGTTAATATCCTCAATCGTTGCCTTTTTGACTGGTTTTGTAGCCAACCAATCCAGCCAGGCTTTCTTCTTTTTATCCTATCTTATCTTATCTAAAAGGATAAAAAAGAAAAAAAATTCAAACAAAGAATACAAAAGAAAAAAAATTTATGTAAAAAAATATATGAAAGTCATTAAAATACTTCTAGTAATAAGTCAAATTTGTAAACTAGTAGGAATAAAAAATGTTTGGACTTAAGATGACCGACGCAAAAATCCAAGAACATCTTACAGGACATACTTTTGGGCTGTTCTCCGTTGGATGTCGTTAGGGTCCAAAATTTTTACAATTTTAAAATCATTTTTATCACAAGCTGGTGGCGCCATCTATTAGACGCTAGCCGAACCGTTTATTTTTTATTCTCTTTTCCCACTATGCGCCGCTTACTTGCCAGTCGCGGGCCGCATGGATGGTAAATTCGTTTTACGTCTTCGAGTCATGTTCACGAAGCCAATATATTTGTAAGAAACGTAGCTTCAATAAATAAGATAAAAAAATCTAATGTTCAACATAAATATTCTTGATTACCGTTTTTGTACAAGTTAATTTAGTATTTAGTATTATCTACTAGGTAGAATACATTACCTACTAATTATTACATGTTGAAAATGAGTAGGCGCTGATTAATTACTGTCAGAGTATTTGTTGTTTTTTTAGTTGACAGTTTTTTGACAACATTGTATTAATATTTAAACATAAGCAGAAATTTTTTTCTTGTTATTAATTTTAAATGAATAGTTACAGTTAATTAACTGATTAATTACTGTCAGAGTATTTGTTGTTTTTTTAGTTGACAGTTTTTTGACAACATTGTATTAATATTTAAACATAAGCAGAAAATTTTTTCTTGTTATTAATTTTAAATGAATAGTTACAGTTCTTCGGAAATGGCAGATATGCACTTAGTTTTAGGTAAAGATATCACTATGAAAATAGCGGTTGTATGTGTTAATTTTCATTATCTACATAGGTGAATGTAAAGGAAATGGTGCGGCGGCTGCAAGGAGCTATGCTGAGATGTTTCCCAATAGAAATGTGCCAGATAGGCGTATTTTCCTGACTATTGAACGAAATTTAAAAAAAAAACGGGCAGTTTAAAAAAACAAGTCGGTAATAGTGGTGGTCCGTACACGAATGAAAATAATACAACAGGAATTGTTAACGAGTACCCGAATGCAAGCAAGAGAAATGTAGCCGCTGAATACGAATAGGATTTTGTGATTTGGCATTTAAAAGAAAATAGACGCAACGTAAATTAAAAAAAAAAACCATAACACTCATATCTGGGCCGATGAAAATTCCAAAGTTAAAAAAGTGCGTCATCATCAGATTGATTTTGGAGTAAACGTTTGGGCTGGAATATTCGTTAACTAATTGATAGGGCCAGAGTTTCTTTCTAACAAATTAAACGGGGAACATTATTTATCATATTTACTAAATGATCTACCATGATGTACCATTAGCAATTAGACAGGATGTAGTTTATGCAAGATGATGTGCCACGACATTTTAGTTATACCGTTAGAGTTTTTTTTTCGACAATATCCAGGACGTTGGATAGAAAGGGGGCCAGATGCACAAATTGAATAGCCACCGCGTGGTCCATGTCTAAATCCATTAGGTTTTTGTTTTTGGGGATATATAAAGGAAAATGTTTATTCTGCGGAAATAACTTAATAAATTAATCCAATATGTTACAAAAAAAAAAAACAAAAATAGTCTCTATATTGCTACGTAGCGATGTTTTCTTATGTTCATCATCATCATCATCAATCAGCATGTCGCATCCACTGCAGGATATAGGCCTCCCTCATTTCTGCCCACTGTCTTCTGTCTTGAGCGCTCTGCATCCAGTTTGTAGTCATTCTTTTGATATCGTCCGTCCATCGCGTGGGAGGTCTTCCCCTGTTTCTCTTGTCAGCCCTTGGTCTCCACTCGAGCAGCCTTTTTGTCCATCGTCCATCTGTCATGCGGGCCACATGTCCAGCCCAGTTCCATTTGAGTTTTGCCACCTGATAGATAACATCCGTGACTCCTGTTCTCGCCCTTAGGTCTTCATTTCTTATATGGTCACGGAGTGACACACCAAGCATCGATCTTTCCATCCTACGCTGGGCTACTCTAGGCTTCTTAGCGGATGTGGCTGTCAGAGTCAAAGTTTCGGCTCCGTAGGTCAAAACCGGTAGAACGCACTGATTATAGGCCTTTCGCTTCAGACACATTGGGAGATTGCTCTTAAACACTTCCCTCATTTTGCCAAATGCAGCCCAAGAGAGCGTAATTCTTCTTCTTAATTCACATGTTTGATTGTCTCTCGAGATTTTTATCTCATGACCAAGGTATGTGTACTTATCCACCAACTTTACCTCCCCGTCATCAATAACAATATTTCCACTAGGAACCAGATTCGTCATATATTTCGTTTTCGATACATTAATTTTTAATCCAACCCGAGCACATACCTCCTAAAGATCTTCCAGCATTATCTTAATATCCTGTAGGCTGTCGGACACCAAGGCTATATCATCTGCGAAGCGCAGGTCTGTTAGGTTTAATCCATCTATATTCAAGCCCTTTCCGCTCCATTCAAGCATTCCAAAGGCGTATTGCAAAATGGTGGTAAACAGTTTGGGTGACATAGTGTCACCTTGCCTCACTCCTCTACCTATTTTTATGAGGTTGGTGTTTTCGTGCAGTCTTACCATCATGGTAGTATTCTTATATATGTTGTATATTAGCTTAGTGTAACGATAGTCGACACGACATTTTTGTAAGGAGTTTAAAACTGCACTCATCTGAACAGTGTCAAATGCCTTGTGGAAGTCCACAAAGGCAATGACAAGCGGTCTGTTATACTCTATTGATTTTTCGATCAGGGTTTGATGCTTTGTAGGTGGTCATTTGTTCCAAAACCTTTGCGGAATCCGGCCTGTTCTATTGGCTGGTAAAAATCGAGTTTGTTTTCCAGTCGTGTAGTGATAATTCTCGTGAATAGTTTATAGAGATGACTGAGTAAGCTTATTGGCCTATAATTTTCCAGTTCAGCTGTATCACCCTTCTTTTGAATTAAGATCACGATGGCGTTATACCATCTATCTGGTATGGTGCTGGTGAAAAGACAAAGATTGATTATGTTACGTCAATATAAAAAATGTAGCAACAATAAATACTTGGTAATTATACAGATAAGCTTAAACCTCTTCGATTTCCTTAAAATTTTAGTATGTTATCAAGTTTGTCATCCTGAACAAGAATATATAAATATAGACGGCGCGGAAAGCATCCCTTTAGGTACTTTTTTGAGTTTGAAAAATCAAATAATTGTAATGATTTTTCAGTACTGTTGGTGTTAGGTTAGGTTAGGCTAATAATAATTGGTATTAATTAAGGACGTAGGACGTAGGAATAAAAAAAATTATTAAGTTATTAATTTTACCAATTGGTAACTAGTTTCGACAAAAACATTTAATTTTTCAAAACATTCAGTACTCCTTGTTAAAACGCTGTAGAACTTGTATACAGGAAGGAGGTCATATTGAACACTTGTTAAGTCTATGTAAATATATTGTTTGTTTATAAATTGAAATTTAATAATGAATATATTTTCAATATTTGTGAAAATGTAGAGTTTTAATTTTTAATATTTTAAAATTGACATTTTAACGGGTAGATTGTAGATTGTAAAGGGGATCGTAAAGGCTATTCTGCCTCTCAAGCACTTTGACCTATCAGAACCCTTAATCTATTCGAGGCCCGAGATACCGAGACTTCGTATAAAGTTCAGTTTACTGGGGGTTAAGTTCCTGACATCGGAAGACTTAAGAAAGGCCCCTTCCAGAAACTTGAGACTCTTGCAGAAATGCGATGGGCATTCGCAAAGCAAATGTTCTGCAGTTTCATCAAAGTTCTCGCAGTGGCGGCAACTATCACTCTCTGTTTTGTCCCTCTTTTTAAGGTGATACCTCAGAGGGCAGTGTCCAGTGAGGAGTCCCGTCACCAGTTTCAAGTCTTTCTTGTCCAACTCGAGAAGCTGTTTAGCTTTTCTTGGCGAAAGACTTACTAGCCTTTTCGCTTATCTTTGTCCTGAAACTTTATGCCAGTGAGATTTCATTTCATCTGTTTCCCAGCGTCGAAACTCTTCCTTTAAGTGGGCTTTGGAGAGCCCACAGAAGGGTTCTGGGCTGGAAAAATTATGTATTAGCCGCTTCCTTGGCAAGGCAGTCGGCTTCCTCGTTGCCTTTAACTCTCTTGTGACCTGGAAACTTTTAGTGCTGCTTGGCTATCTAATAAAATATAGATATCTGCCCTTTGTGTGCTCATTTCGATGCACTCCTGTGAATATATATATATATATCTCTATGGCATGTAATTCTGAAAGATGCTTGTGGTTTTACTAAGTGGTTTAAAATTTGGCCCTGTAACGCCTACTCCAACCCTTTCATCCATCTTGGATCCATCAGTGTACCACACTTAAGCATCCCTTCCTAGTTAAGGTCCGTTCTCTGTGCAAACTTGGTGGTTGTTTATGACTACTTCAAACTGCATTTCAAAGTCGAACCTAACTGGCATAATATCTATCGGCTTAGACATGGATTTTAGGGAAATATTTTCCAAAATCTTCAAATGTCCAATTCGATTTCCTGCTTTAAGATTTATTGCATGGCTCAGTCTGAACGCAATAATTGCTGCTACTTTCTTTACACATAAGTGCAATGATAGAAAGTTCAGCATTACCAATACGGCCGCAGTAGGGCACGTGAATGTTGCCTTTGTGATTCCCAGACAAGCTAGCTGCTGCACTTTCTGCAGCTTGACTTGTGCCGAAATTTGTTGCATTTTTGGCCACCATATCGATGAGGTTTAGGTGACAATGGGTTTAATGACCAGTAGATAATTTGTATTCCGACAGGATATTTCAAGAGGCGTTGGATGAATGTGACGAGGAAATATCTGTCAATGGGATTAATATCAACAATCTGAGGTATGCGGGCGACACAGTTCTTGTTGTCAACTCCCTGGAAGGACTGCAGGAACTGGTAAGCCGGCTGCAAGCTCAGAGGCCGGACTTAGCCTGAAAGTGAGAAAGACAAAGTGGCTAGCAGTTAGCAAATCAAACAAAGTGGACTGACACCTGGCAATTAACGGTCAACGAATTGAGCGATATCTTAGGTGTCAACTAAATGAGAAGTGGGACGGCATGCAGGAGATTCGTGCCAGAATAGAACAAGCTCGTGCTTTGTTCCTGAAGATGCGTAGGGTACTTTGCAGCAGAAATTTAAGCTTGCCTTTGCGCGTCCAAATGCTTCGCTGTTTCGTGTTCAGCATACTGTTTTATGGAGTGGAAGCTTGGACTTTGACAGATGCGATGTGTAAAAAATTGGAGGCCTTTGAAATGTGGACGTACAGAAGGCTATTAAGAATCTCCTGGGTAGAAAGAGTGCGTAACACCGAGGTACTTCAACGCCTCGACAAGCAGCTGAAAGTTCTGTTTACACTAAAAAAGCACAAAATGGAGTATTTTGGAATGACAAGTATCGACTTTTAAAGCTTATTATAGAATGGAAGATCGAAAGACGAAGAGGCCCGGGTAGAAGAAAGATATATGGGTTAAAAAACTTAAGACAATGGTATAGAGTGAGCACTACCACATTGTTCCGCCGAGCTGTAGACAAGGTTCAGATAGCGCTGATGATTGCCAATGTCCGAGAAGGACAGGGCACCTAAAGAAGAAGATCTTGGAAACTCTGCAATCCTCAAATGACGATCTTCCAATGCTGAAATTGCTTGCAGTCGTCCAAATCTATGCCGACGTTAAGGTTTAGTTTAATCCCCCCGGTCCAACAAAACTGTTGACATACTACATGCCATGTGGTCGGAAATTTGTCCAATTAAAAAAATGGCTTCCTTTAAACCAACAATGCGCCTCATTTGAAATTACTTCATTTATTGTAATTAAATCGTAGATAGTGCATGTAGGTAAAATAACTTAGAAGGTATATTGACCTCAAACTTAAGAAAACGAAAATTTAAAAAAACAAAATTTGTATGAATGTATTACACACTGATAAATATTACATACGTACATATTACAAAATACAAAAGTATAACAATACAATGAAATACAAAGGAAATATGACAAAACTTCTTCTTAACCACAGTCGTAGGTTGCATTATTTCAACCATTCTACAGCGTTCGAGGTGAAGTCGTGCACTTGTAGTTATCCACTGAAACAGACATCGGGACATTCCAAGGTCATGTGGGCAATTGTTTGTTCATCAGCGTGGGTCATCTCCCCCCCCTATTGGGTGTTGCAAAATCCATGGCCAGTACACATTCTATTCAGATTGCACCATTCTCTTCTAATCAGTGTGAATCCAGCGGGCTTGACACTGGGGTTAGAGATAAGATTGGAATTTCTGACCTCTTTCGGATTCCACTGTTCGCTGCAGTGTTCTTCCACAGAGAGAGTAGTTAGCTGGTTGGCTGTAGCGATAGGTGGGTTCCTGGACTTTAGTCTCAGCCTGTCTGTTGTAAGAGAGGGTATATTAGCGTGAATGGGTAGAGCGGGGTTGGAAATGCATTTTTCAAATTTGGTGTTTTAAACTGGCTAGTCGTCTTAGTTAAGGTGGTGCGATGTTGCTTAATACTGGCAGCCACTACACCGGAGTGGACCTAATGGTGCCTGTCAGAGTCCTCGTTGCCTGGTTCAACTGTACTTCAATGAGGTTGGTATGACAGCTGTTTATCCATGCCGGTGCGCAGTATTTCGCAGTAGAGTAAACTAAGGCGGTCACACTGGTTTTTATTGTTTTGCGTCAGCGCCCCATGACGTATTTGCCAGTTCTTGGACAATATTAGTTCTAGTTTTAACCTTTGCCGACAAAGTTTACAGATGATTTTTGTAGTTAAGACTTTTGTCCAGAGTGACCCACGAGTACTTTGGACATGGTTTGTGCTTTAGCGTGACACCCTCGCATATCACATTAAGTTGATGATGTGCCTGCCAATTGTTTAGGTGAAAAGCCGCCGCTATTGTTTTTTGTGGGTTTGGTTGAAGCCCCCGTTTTTTAAAATACTGGCTGATTGATTTAAGGTCTCTGGTGAGAGTATTTTATTTTGTGCTAGGCTAACTGAGCCCACCCCAGCCCGCAAAGCTTATTCAAATGCAATTCGCGACAGCTAGTTTAACGAGTTTCAATAAGCTTCATTTACTAACGTCGGTGGAAAAACCAGCTCTCTTGTAAATTGTACATTGTACTTGATTTTCGAACACGAATATCGCCTGTAATAAAGACTTTTTCGATGAATGAACCACACGAAAAAATTGCTCCCGATCCAAGCTGAACTGCTCCGTGGTCAGATCATCGAAAGGTGCATGCAAAAATGAAATAATTGATTCGTATATTGATTCCATCTCAGGCAGGCGAAGTGCACATGCGAATGTGCCCACCCCAGCTCGAAAAGTTTATTCAAATGCAATTCGCGACAGATATTGTTTAACAATTATTTCATTTTTGCATGCACCTTTCGATGGTCTGACCACGGAGCAGTTTAGTTTGGATCGGGAGCAGTTTTTTCGTGTGGTTCATTAATCGAAAAAAGTCTTTATTACAGGCGATATTCGTGTTCAAAAATCAAGTACATGAAAATTCAATTTTTCAATGTTCGGAAAATTTATAAGGATGATGATTTTTCTGCCAACGTCATTAAATGGAGCTAATTAAAATTCGTTAAACTAACTGTCGCTAATTGCATTTGAATAAACTTTACGGGCTGGGGAGGGCTTGGTGCTAGGCTAGAACTCTGTGTGCCAATGGATTATGAGTAAATGTTTAAAAACAGAGGAGCTAGCAACAAACAAAATTAAAAATGTGCACACTTGTTAAAAAATGTTCATATTTTTATCATTTCTTAATGAGTTTTAGGAATTTTTATTACACTTTGTTAACTCCTTCGCGGTTTTTGATTTTTTTTAAAAACTAGTAAATATTTACACGATATTTTGCAGGTTTTTGGGCGTTACTGCAGAATTGTCACTTATCGTTGGATTACATGAACGAAGTATTGGGGCAATTTTTGGAATTAGAAAAAGGTATTGGCTCCGTTCATACGGATTTCCGTCTTTGGATTACCACGGAAGTAAATGAACATTTTCCGATTAGTTTACTGCAGATTTGTATTAAATTTACCAACGAACCTCCATCGGGAATCAGAGCCGGACTACTCAGAACGTACACTTCTATGAGTCAAGATTTGCTGGATTATTCCGACGCATGGCAGTACATTCCTTTAGTGTATGCAATTTCTTATCTGCATACGGTTAGTACACATAAGCTGTTAAAAATATTTCTTGGATATTTGCCCATTATTTTATTTTTATTCAAATATACTGATGTTTTAGGTGGTGCAAGAAAGAAGAAAGTTTGGACCGTTGGGTTGGAATATTCCGTACGAGTTTAATTCGGCTGATTGGCTGTCTAGTGTGTTATTCCTTCAAAATCACTTGGACGATCTTGATCCTAAAAGAGGAATTAGTTGGCAAACGCTAAGGTAAGTAAATATACTATTAAGTAATGTAATGTACTTTCTTAATCTTTACATATAAAATGCTTTGTCCTGAATTACTGACTGACTGACGGATAAACGCACAGCCTAAACTGCTGATCATAGAGACCGGAAACTTGAAGGGTGTGTTCTTGGTATGACAAAGGCATCCAATAAGAAAGAATTTTCCGAAATTCTGCCCCTAAGGGGGTAAAGAACTGAGTAATAGTTTGTATGGGACAACGTGATTCCTTGATCCAATCTTTTTTTTTTTATGAAAATAGTCGCAAAAAGGGTAGACCTATCGTGTGGGCCGCGGACGGCCCGCACTGTGACTATTAGAAGGGGAAGGGATTATAGAAAGGAAATGATTGTGGACACGCTTTTTAAAAAGTTGCAGGTCATAGTTCTCTGGAAAAACTGATTTTGGAAGCTTATTCCATTCTGTAGCAGCCCTGTAAAAGAAGGATTCTTGATGAAGATTGGTCCTTGTAGTGTCAATCTTGAGAGTAAATGGGTGAGACTGATCAGCGTGCCGAGTTCTTCGGCCGAATGTGGCCAATGGTGGTACAAGAGTTTTTATTTCTCTGGAGCATCTGCCATGGAAATATCTGTAGAGCAATGACTGGTCTGCAACTCTTCTTCTATGTTTTAGAGGGTGAAGGGTATCTGTAAGAGTTGAGCTGTTTATTAAACGAATGGCTCTTTTCTGAATGGAATCTAGAAGACAAAGAGAATGCCTTGATGCTGAACCCCAAATGTGCGAGCAATACTCCAGTAGAGGTCGGATTTGAGCCTTGTACGTCGTCAACAGTTGATCAGGAGTAAAAATTTTTCTAGCTTTCCACAGAAAACCTAGCCTCTGGCTTGCCGACTTTGCGATGTTAGCAACATGGTCATGCCAAGACATATTATTGGACACCGTGACTCCCAAAATCGAGATGGAGGGACTTGGTTCAAGGGTATTTCCGGACATTGTGATGGGATGATTTGAGGAATTCACTTTCTTGGAAAACGTGGCACTTTGTGTTTTTTGGGCGTTGAACTGAACAAGATTGTTGGTTCCCCACTCGACGATCGCTTCAAGATCTCTATTGATGGAATCAACCTGTTCCTGCCTAAGTCTATTTGTATCATTCACCGAAAGTGATCGATAGGATGTGAAAGTTGAGACAAGTGTGCTATCTTCTGCGAAACTGTAAATGGGGTTCGTGGTGGTTTTCAAGAGGTCGTTGATGTGTAAAAGAAATAAGGTGGGGGACAGGATGGAACCCTGGGGGACCCCGGCATTAGTTTTAAACGCATCAGAAGAAATACCGTCAACTGCCACATGTAAGGAGCGATCTTGCATGAAGCTCAAGAGCCATTGGCGCAGTTTGGTTGGGAGACCGTAAGCAGATAATTTACTTAACAATGCCTGGTGCCAAACGCGGTCAAAGGCTTTAGATATATCCAAGGCTATTGCACGAGATTCACCAAACTTTTCAATAGTGTTTGTCCAGAGCTGAGTGACATAAGCCAGTAAATCTCCAGTAGACCGAAGTTGTCGAAATTCATATTGTCTGTCATGAATTATCTCAAATTTCTCCAGATATTTGATAAGTTCTGTGTTAATCTACTTAAAATTTTGCATAAACATTCTTTAGCAGAATTGCTGGAAGGCGTGTTTCGTATTTTATTAAAACTCATCGCTTAACGGGGTTAAAAAGGGGTAAAAAGTTATTTTGGGGGTGAATTGCATCGAAGTTTATATCAATTCTCTTTAGTGCTTTTGATTTAAATTACATTTTATTTAGACACATGTTTTAAAAACTCAATCCGATTTTATTCAAAAAACGTTGATATTACATAAAATATTGGTGCAACGCAATACTTAAAATTAGAATATTAAATATATTTGTTTTTGGATATTTAAATGAAAAACTTACCTTGTACCTTGCACACTCCGCGTTTAAACTTCCTCTTGATTTGATACAAACCGAAACCCCACTCTGCAATATACCCAAACAAAGTAATATGGCAGAAGTACTTCGCAAAACGAAATTAATTGTTTGGGATGAGAGTACTATGGCTCATAAAGGAGATTTTAAAGCCCTAAATGGATATTTACAAGATATTAGGAATAATAATTGTCAAATGGGAGGAGTTATTGTATTGTTAGCAGGCGATTTCCGACAGACTTTACCAGTAGTACCCAAAGAAACGCAAACGGACAAAGTTAAAGCGTGTGTCAAGCGGTCTCATTTGTGGCCTTCAATGACAAAATTGGGCCTTACCAAAAATATGAGATTCCATTTAAGGAAAGATGTTATTGCAGTTACTGGCAGTTCTCAGACCTGTTACTTAAAATAGGAAATGGTGATTTCCCGGAAATGGATAATAATATAATTTTCTTTACAGAGTTAGGTACAATTGTTTTTACTGTAAAAGAGCTTACTGCTAAAATTTACCCAAACATTAATAATATTTACGATAAACCTGCAGAATGGTTATGCGAGCGTGCCATCCACACCAAAAAACGAACAAGCCTTAGTCATAAATGAAATACTTTTGAGATCATTCGAAGGGGTCGAATATCAATAGAGATCCGTCGACTCAGTGATAAACACCGATGATCCCATTTATTGTCCGATCGAGTTCCTGAAGCCTCCCGATCTCCCAACTCACATATTATAGATGAGAGTTGGCGCGCCAATTATGTTGCTGCGCAATATAAATCCACCAAAATTATGCAATGGCTCCAGATTGCAAGTGAAAACATTGTATCGCAATGTAATCGAGGCAACTATACTGACAGGTTGCTCTCGAGAAGAGTCTGTATTTATTCCTAGGATTCCCCTAACACCATCAAATTACACCTTTAAATTTAAGGGAGTGTAGTTTCCTATCAAAGTCTGCTTCTCCATAACCATAAACATTCTCAAGGTCAAAATCTTAAGGTAGCGAGAGTAGACTTGAGAGAAAGCTGTTTCTCCCACGACCAGTTGTATATGGCATGCTCCAGAGTAAGCGCACAGGTTTTCCATCAAAGTCTGCTTCTCCATAACCATAAACAAAGCTCAATGTCAAACTTTTAAGGTAGCGGGAGTAGACTTGAGAGAAAGCTGCTTCTCCCACGACCAGTTGTATGTAGCATGCTCCAGAGTAAGCGCACAAAGTAGCCCAGTGATTCTAGAACATGAAGGAAAAACAAAAAATATAGTTAACTAAGAAATACTGCGGTAGGTGTAGTATTTGGATTTCGTTGCAAAACGATAATACCCCCCTGTCACTTTCACCAGATCAAAGACCGAACTTCGCGCTCATGAAATATAAAAAAAAAATTATTTTATTTTCATGTTTATTTAACCTTTATATTCCTACACTATAACATTGTTATATTTTATAAGTATTTAAACTTTTAAACATAATAATTTATATGTTATAACAAAATTAATAACGTAAAAAACCAATTAAAAATCCTATTGGAACTATTATTGACGCGGACGTAGTCGCGGGCAAAAGCTAGTCTTACTGAAAAATATTTAAAAATCTTTTTTGGTTTATTATAAAATCTGACTAAACGGGATTTTATTCTTAATGTCAATTCTTTTTTTATTTCTCGTAAATTTATTGCATACCAGAAGGACACACCAGAGCCTATTAGGATTTAAAGATGAGTTCACCAACCATCAAGACGCAATGAAAAGAAAACGCTCTTTTGTTCGGAAGTGATTTTCACGATTCCTGATTAAGTAGCGTGGGCCGACGGCGAGGCTCTGACTGGCAGAAAAAATATGGTACACTAATAAACGACTCAGCAGAAGCTGGTCTAGTTTCTCAAGTGCTTAAAGAAGAAAAAAAATCAGCTCTGGACGCGCACGTGACGGTTTTCCAGGCAGAAATATTTGCAATAAAAGATTCCGCTGAATAACTAGAAAATGAATAAATAATGTTCTGCGCAAACAGTCGAGCTGCCATCTTGGCACTGAAAAAACCTTTCGTCACGGGTCGTCTAGTTAATGACTGTAAAGAAGTCTATGTCAACGTAAAAAACAAAATGAAAATGATGTGGGTGTCAAGACACACAGGAGTTCCTGGAAACGAGCAGGCTGACGAGCTTGCCCAACAAAATTCTCCCAATATCATCATGTGTTGCTACGAAAAAAGTGCAGCAAGACCTGGACTAAAGGCTGCTTGCACCATGGAAAAACGCGACTGGCATGATCCACTTGAGAGCCTGCATCCCCAGGCTTTCTTTAATTT
Source organism: Agelastica alni (assembly GCA_950111635.1). Classification (NCBI taxonomy): domain Eukaryota; kingdom Metazoa; phylum Arthropoda; class Insecta; order Coleoptera; family Chrysomelidae; genus Agelastica; species Agelastica alni. The sequence goes on along the minus strand of OX467719.1, from coordinate 24,948,406 downwards.
AAAAAATTCAACTGATTAGGATAAGCAAAACCGGTATAAAGATGACGATAGAACTCTTGACAGGGCACAAGGAGTAGAAGTTGTAACGTGCCTATTTTTTCCCTTCTACAGTTCCATTATAATTGTGTTTCTGATAGTTTTGTATTCCTCAGGTACTCGTAAATAGTGTCGCGTGCCGTATTTTGTTGTAACTTAAATATATCATTCGTTGTAAATAGTGTTGCATACCTTATTGTGATAGGATTCGATTGTTAATGGCTGTGGCATTTTTGTTGATCGCTAGAGATTGAGTGGGGTGTTTTCGTTATTACTTGCTAATATTGTTGGTTGACGTCGGTTCCGGGTCATTTTTCTTGATATCCGGCCTGGGAAGTAGGTAGTCGTGTGGTGACAGTCTGGGGAGTGGTGTGGTGGTAATTTTTGGGACGGTGTGATATTGACAAGTGTGCAAAACCTTTACGGTTTTTCTTTCATATCTGGCTGTATTTGGGCCATCTTAATTGGATTTTGAAGAAAAACCATTTAATTTTTAACTTGACCATTCTATCTTACCTTCGTTGTTGATATTTTGGATTTTGGTGTCAAGTTAAAATAACCGCATGCGGGATTTATTTGAGGGAAGCCATTGTTAATTAGCAGGTGCCGTTCCATAACCAAACCGGCCACAGGAGTAGTGCATTCGTATCATCCATATCGACAATAAATTGCAGTGTTATAAAGACTTGCTTGGTGTTTTTAGCAGGAACTCCTTATTAAGGTGTCCAAGATTAAAGTTATTCTTTTTTTTTATATTTGATCTACAATATACGTTTACCCAAAGGTTACAAGTGAATTATTTTTGAATATTTAACGACGTGACTTATTTTTGACACCACAATTAAGTTTTGTTTTAATTTATTATTATAATACATTATTAAAAACTATTTATTGCATTAGATAATATGCCAAAACTAAACTAGGATTAAAATAATCTTCTCAATAATTCTTTATGTCCAAGTAAAAATATTTTCTCCATACTTATTTGTAAATATCCTACAATATTGATATTTTAAAGGACAACCATTGTAAAAATATTTTTAAATAAACTCGATTGTTTTGGCAGTGTAAATCTTTATGTAAATGGTAAAAACATGAGTAAATTAGCAGCCTTATGTAAACGTTCGATTTAGTATTATTCAGGAGTTGACTTGTATACATTTTTTTTTGGTAACTTGGTAAAGTCTGTTACTCTTACTTTTGTTTTGGTTATTTTATAAAGTTGTAAATTTTAAATTTTTAGTTTGTTTTAGCAAAAAATTTACCATAGCTGTTAATTTTAACTATATTTGTTATAGTTTTGTTATTGAACTGTGTACTTTGATTTATTGTTAGCTGTTGATTTTGACTATATTTTTTATAAGTTTATTATTGAACTGTGTACTTTGATTTATTGTAGGAGTAAAGTATCCAATATATTTTAGCTATAATTTCATTTATTTAGTTCACCATAATCTCAGTTGTTTATCGTGTGGCTCTGCTAGTGCCTATAAGACCTAGGGGTTTCCGGCTTGAACCGTCTCAGTCGGTGGCGCGGCTCACTTTTATATTTTTTTTTCTTCTACCCTCTACGGCTGAGCTCGGGCATAATTTGCCAGTAGAGAGACCGCTGGCAGAGTACCCTATAGAGAACGAACTAGACGTGGCAAAGTAACCAGCAAAAGGTGCCACCACTGCGAGACGTAAGAGTAGACAGGCTGGCACGTTCTTATGGAGTGACCAGCCTTTTGGCGTCAGTGACTGGAGTATTTTGGCAATGCCATGCTAGACGACGAAAAGAAGCTGAAGCTGGATCTAAGAGCCATCCATAAATTTGGCGCGGTGGGGTCCACCAGTCACGTTTGGGAGGCTCTACGGTACCGTTTTGCGGCCCAAGTTCATTTCCAGCTCGACAGCTGACCCCAACTTCTACTCTACTCTACATTACATACCAGAGCTAGAGCTAAATGAAAATGTTTTTCTCTTTGTTGACGAATCTACGAAGACGAGGAATACATACAGGCTGTATTAGTTTGTAACAATGATTTTAAGGACAGTAGCAAAGGAAAAAAAAGGAAGCAGTCACAGGACGCCTGGCAGATATGAAAGATGGAAATTAAAAAGTACTGAAAAATAATTAATTGAGTTTAATACGAAAGGATGCAATGAAGGAGGCATACACAAATATTTAACAAAGTTAAAATTATAGAAAAACAGCTTTTTAGATTAATGTTATCAAGACAATGTTATTAACAAAAAAAAATAATAATCCAAATAAAGTTTACAATTCAGTATCGTCAGTTATTTCTGTTGTAATATTAACATTCGATGATGTTTCTGATGGTATCAAAGTTACAATGGGCCGATGATAACTAAAATAAAAAATGAAAGTGTTACTTGTAACGTAGGCGAAGCCTAAGCGACGGAGCGAGCCAAATAATTATGGGGCTGCCCGAAGATTTCGCATCACGGCATCGCAGCACCAACAGTCGTTCTACCCCCCAAGCGCATCCCCTGGGGATACGGGGAAAATAGAATAGATCCCAGGTATGGTCTGCCTGCCGTAAAAGGCGACTAAAAGACTCCCAATCCAAAGTGTTATGCGACCCGTGCTAATGGATGCATGGCGGTGGGTGAGCACCGTCGCTAACGGAGCCTACAGGAAACCGGGCGATATCCTGTAGTAGACAGCCTTAGTTCTGTGCAGGGGGCACCTCAGGGCCGTACCACCCCTTGCCACATACTCGTTGACTGCAAAGAAGAACTGATAACGCTGGTAGACCGTAAACACGTCAAACTGATACGGGTTCCAGGACGCTAGGAAGTTGCAGGTAATGAGGAAGTGGATGAACTTGCAAGAAGAGGTTCGGAAAAATACAAAACTACTGGAAAAAAACACGGGAAATAATACATAAAAGGACCGTGCCATAAAAAGACGGCAGAACTGTTACCGATTAACAAGAATCAGCTTAGACTGTATAATGGAGGCCTGGCCTGCGGGTTGTGCGGCGGGGATCCGGGGGCAATGGAGAGCTTGCTGCGATGCTGCGGGGCGCTTGGGGAAATCGGTGGTTCTTGGGTGATTACATTGTTCCCACCCAGTACAAAACTTGTACAAGGTACGAAGGTATTGAATTGGGTGCAGCGTGGTTCTAGGTCCCGAGAATTGCCTGTCTTTTTCGGACCGGAGCCTCGCGGCGGCATAGTGTGTGTTTTGCTGTTTTCGGGTCCTTGCCGGGCGGTCTGATGGTCGAGTCTCCATTGTACAATGATATAATAACACATAAGCAAGATACAATGGGCCAACAGGCCTAAGTGTCACCGGAGGCAATAGCCAGACGGACCTAAATAAGGGTGGAGTTTTTAGTGAGTAGTCCTGACAGTCAGTGGAGTCTTACAGTAGACCTTGAGCTTTCGGACTCATAACTTCTCCATAAAAGATTTTATTTACCTCTGAAAAAAAAAACCACAAGCGCGCCTTTAGATGTTTTACATCAATAATATTTTAACACACTCTGATGTCATGTAATTAAGCATGTGTAAAGTTTTGACAAATATATTCATAATGATGTTTCTATAAATTTTATTTGAGCCGAGTAGTTATGAGGCTGCCCGAAGCATTCGCATTACGGCACCAACAGTCGTTGTTACCCTCCAAGATGACCGTACCAATTGTCAGATTTTAGGGCCGTCCAAAGCTGCGCGTTGTGCAGGTGAATAAAGTAAAATCCTCTTGTAAGTAAACGTATTGTCCGGTTTCACAACAGGAGTACTCATGGTGCAAACCTGTGATAACTCTTCTTTGGCATCAACAGTTTTTACATAAAATTAATTTATTTATTCACGAGCAAGCCCTTTTGAATTATATTAGAAACAACAAAAAAAATAATATACAATGTACACAAATTCACACATAAACATTAAAATGAATATACATAGTTTTTAAAACAAGATATACAAAAATCATGGAATGGTAGAATATAAATTACGGAACATTCAAATCACGAATATTGCTTTTAAATTTACTAATCGAGACATCAAAAAATGGAAGGTCCTTCAGTGAATTAGCAAGTCTCATTGATCTAGGAAGAAATGTGTAGAATACATTATAATATTTATGAAAAGATATGTGAAATGTTTGACTCTGCCTTGTAGTCCGCGTTGAAACAAAGAGATTAATTTTACTTAAAAGTTGAGGACAGTTACATGTACCATTTATGATTTTAAAAAGTAATGCAAGATCTCTCTTTTTCCTACGGTTCTCAAGAGAGGAGATTTGCAGCTGTTGTAGCCACACAGCATAGTCTTGATAGACATGTAGCTTAAATGCAATGTAGCGTGTAAAGTTATTTTGAACATGTTCTAGTTTCCTAATGTTAACTTAGTTATGAGAAGGCCATACAGAAGAACAGTAATCAAGGTGTGACATAACTAAGGAAAAACTAACACCAGTAAAATCACAAGTAGTTCTTTTTGGTTTCGGTTTTGCTGCATGGAAGACGAAACTGCTGAACATATACTATGTTCATACCCCGGCCTGGGAAAAATAAGGTTCAACATATTTGGTTACACCAACCTAGAGCCTATTCAACCTTTATCATGATCCCTAAGAAGAAAAAAGCAACTAAATGTAATGACCATCGAACAGTTAGTCTAATGAGCCAGGTTTTAAAAATTATTTTGCGATTAATGCATGGCAGGATATATAATAAAAACGAGGAAAAAATTGGAAACAGTTAGTTCGGTTTTCGAAGCGGCCTAGGAACTAGGGAGGCGTTGCTCGGTGTTAATGTACTGATCCAAAGATGTCGTGATGTTAACCATAATGTTTTTCTTTGTTCAATCGACTTTGAAAAAGCTTTTGACAAAGTACGCCATGACAAAATGCTACAAATTCTAAAAACGACAGGGATAGATGGCAAGGATATTCGTATAGTTGCCAATTTGTACTGGCATCAGACAGCTGCAGTACGAGTGGAATACCAACTATCGGATGAAATTAAAATTAAGCGAAGAATACGACAAGGCTGCAATCTATCACCCCTGCTTTTCAACCTCTATTCAGAAGAAATATTTAATGAGGCTCTTACTAATGCCATTGAAGGAATTAACATTAACGGGGTCAACGTTAATAATATCAGATACGTTGATAATACACTAATTATCACTAGTAATGAAGACGATCTACAAAACCTTATGAATAAGATAACCGACAACTGTACACGATTTGGCCTTAGACTCAATGCCAACAAAACAAAATATACGATTATTAGCAAAGAACTTAATATTACAGATAATGGTATCACGGTCAATGGCACAAGGCTAGAGAGAGTTAATAAGTCGGTGTATCTCGGGAACAACATTAACGATCAGTGGGTGTTGGGATTATGGATATAAGTTGCCACGTCTTTTTCGTTCTCTAAAGAGTACTCTGCTAGCGGTTTCTCTACTGGCAAATTATGCCCGAGCTCAGCCGTAGAGGGTAGAAGAAAAAAATATAAAAGTGAGCTGCGCCACCGACTTAAACGGTATAAGCCGGAAACCCCTAGATCTTATGGGCACTAGCAGAGCTACAAGATAAACAACTATGATTATGGTGAACCAAATAAATAAAATTATAGCAAAAATATGTTGAATACTTTACTCACACAATAGATAATTAAGGTACACAGTTCAATAGCAACATCATAACAAATATAGTCAAAATTAACAGCTATGGTAAAATTTTCTTGTTAAAACAAACCAAAAATGTAAAATTTACAACTTTATAAAATAACCAGAACAGAAGTAAGAGTAACAGACTTTACCAAGTTACAAAAAAAAAAGTAAAAAATATTTAAATTACCTCATTAATAACACTAATTCAAACGCTTACATAAAGGCAAAGAACAAAAGGTAAAACGTATATATAAGTTAACTCATTAATAACACTAATTCAAACATTTACATAAAGGCAAAGAAGATTCACTAGTTAACCGTTTACATAAAGATTTTCACTGCCAAAACAATCGAGTTCATTTAAAAATATCTTTACAATGGTTGTCCTTCAAAATATCAAGATTGTAGGATATTTACAAATAAGTAGGAAGAAAATATGTTTTTACTTAGACATAAAGAATTATTAAGAAGGTTATTTTAATCCAAGTTTAGTTTTGGCATATTATCTAATGCAATAAATAGTTTCCAACGATGTACTATACTAATAAACTAGAACAGAACGTAATAGTGGTGTCAGAATGAGACAAGGCGTTATATATTTAAAAATAAATCACTGATAACCTTTGGGTATGCGAATTCACATGTACTCCTGTGGCCTACTCCTGTGCTACTCCTGAACTACTCCGGGGGCTGGTTAGATTATGGGGCGGCACCAGTTAGTGAACAATGGCTTCCCTCAAATAAATCCCGATAACGGCTATTCAACTCGACACCAAAACTCCAAAAAAATATCCACAACAAAGGCAAGACAAAATGGTCAAGTTGAAAATCAAATGGTTTTTCTTCAAAATCCAATTAAGATGGCCCAAATACAGCCAGATATGAAAGAAATCCCATAGAGATTCCGCACACGTGCTAATAACACACCGTCCCCAACAACCTTTACCAACACCTCCGACTTCGATGAAGCTCCCCAAACGACTGACGCTCCTATATCGGAAATCAAGAAAAATGGCGCGGAATAAACGTCAACCCACAATCTTCTCAAATCTGTGCCTCGTCCTCGTCCACACAGAGATTGCAAACCAACTATCGAATCTTACCCCTACAAGTTATGCAACATTATCTACAACGAATGATATATTCGAGTTATAACAGAGTACTGTATGCAACACTACTTACGAGTAAGACACAATTATTATGAACCGTAGATGGGAAAAAAATAGGCACGTGACAAAGTGACGGTGTATTATTTTAGAATGAATGAATATGTTTTTTATTAAAATAGAGTTTTCGGAAGTGTGTCTTGACACCATTAAGGATCGGAGAGAACTGACTGCTTGCAACTTTATTACTACAGTTGTCCTTTTTTATCCTGTAACATTAAGTGTTTATCAGTCAATACAATGCTCGAATTGTACCTGGTTTTTATGACTCTTAGTTCGAATATTTTAAACTATACTTCTCGGAAATAATAAAAGCTTTTTTAAGGGTAAAAATGTGTTCACCAAATGTAACTTAAAAAGGAAAAGAGTTGCAGACAAGACATTACTCTACAGATGTTTCCATGGCAGATGCTCCAGAGAAATAAAAACTCTTGTACTACCACTGGCCAAGTCTTACCCATTTAATCTCAAGATTGACGCTACAAGAAACGATCTTTATCAAGAATCTTTTAAAGGGCTGCTACGGAATGAAACAAGCTTCCAAAATTAGTTTTTTCAGAGAACTATGACCTGCAACTTTTTAAAAAGTGGGTCCACAATTATCTCGTTTCTATAATCCCTCCCCCTTCTAATAGTCGCAGTGCGGGCCATCCGCGACCCACACGATAGGTCTACCCTTTTTGCGACTATTTTCAGTAAAAAAAAAGTACTTCTTTAAAAAGTCTTGAGGCACAACCGAGTACCTCACAAAAAGCCTTAAGGCAAAACCGAGTACGGCAAAATGTAATGATGCACAAAATAAAATTGAAAAACGCCTAGCTTCTGCTTATTCATACAGATATGACCGCCGTAGACACATTGGAGGCGTCGATCTCATGGTAGCACTTAATAGAAACGATACAAAAAATCGGAGATGGAACATGCGAGTTTTTTTACCACTTTTTAAATGTAACAATTGTAAACGCGTGGCTAATTTGGAGGGTTAATAAACATGAACTTACTGTCATTCAAAAACCAAATTGCTACATATTTAATTTGTAAAAGAGGGCATATCAAAAGAAAATAAAAAAGGAGGCCACGTAGCAAAACTCCACTAACTACATTCCATATGAGGCGATCTAGAATCTACGTGCCAAATAAAAGAAGGATGGATAATATAACAAAAAGTGAACAAAAAAATGCTTCTCGATGTAGGGAATCAAAATGTAAACAGACAACACGATATTCTTGTAGCCGTTGTATGGTGGCATTGTGTTCGGAGTATTTTGGAGATTACCATGAGTACACTTCGTCCACACATAAGGACATTTTATTGATTACAAAAATGTATTTTTTTTTATTTCTATAAAAAGGAATTAAACCAGGTTTGTAGCTGTTTTATTTTTTGGGTTGAAAAAAAAATCATGCATAAAAATTAAAACTTAAAAAATCGAGTGGTTTAGCCACAATCTTTGGTGTAATTTGGCGTGAATAACCCCGTATAACAATGTATAATCATTTTTGATATTTACAGATACATGTTAGGAGAAGTTCATTACGGCGGTAGAGTGACTGATGATTTCGATAAACGATTACTAAACACCTTTTGCAAAGTGTGGTTTAGTGAAGCTGTCTTTGCGGAAGATTTCATGTTCTACAAAGGTTACAAAGTGGTAAGGTTTAAGGCTATCCCGGATTACGTGGCTCACATTGACTCCTTCGCTCCCACTGATCCACCGCAGGCATACGGTCTTCATTCCAATGCAGATATCACGTATGAAAACGTTTATTTTTATTAATTTATTGCATAAGTTAGTAACCATCGTCTATAGAAAGTATCATATACTAGCATTTCTTTAAAGCTTCGTAAAGAAATAAAAATAACAAAAGGATCTTAATCTTTTTTTTATTTTAGATACCAAACAAACACAACGATCGATATGTTTGATTACATGTTGGCAATTCAACCAAAGGAATCGGGTGGTAGTGGTGGCGAATCTCGAGAAACAGTGGTGCAAAGACAGTCAAAAGAAATGCTTTCCAAGTTACCTGGAGATTATGATCCATTCGAAGTTAAAGAGAGGTAACAAACAATTTAATTTCCGTCAATTAATTAATCGCAAATTTTGTGAACATGATTTTTGTTGTAGTTTTTCCTCTTAAGCCTTTACAAAAATAACCTTTCAAAACTTTTGATACAGGGCCCATTCTGGTATTATTTTACACCTAATCTTACTTTGCTTCTTTTCGTATTACTTTTTTTTGTCACTTATATTACTGCACAGGTATGCATGTTTGGTTAGTTGGTTTGTTGGATGATGAGCAAGACACCTTCCTGTCACACTGCGACTAGCTGGGATCTATTGTATCACTCTTTCGTCGGTAGTTCCTCACACGAACAAGTTGGTGCCATTTATTGGGTGCAATAGCCTGTTTATAGGGTTTTTCGAATTTATACCCGTTTCCGGGCTAATCCCTCCGAAGGTTTTGTAACGCCTGATTTCTTATTTTTACCACATAGTCTGCAATCCACGGGTTTTCTGAGTATTCCCATGTTGTTCAGGTGTTTCCTTAGGCCTCGGTGTCCAGTCAACAAACCTACTATAATGCGTGCCTTTGTTCTGTTCAGATTCAGAAAGTCAGCCGTCAAAGTTTGGCTTGAGTGACCTATCATGACTTTGCTGTGTATTGGCCCGTCGCTTTGTTCCTAGTGTTGTTGGCGTCTTTGTTTCATCCACTCGTCAATTAGGGTTTTGTATCCGTTTTTGCTGATTTAAAGCACAGGTTTCAGCTAACTATTTTGCTTTATCATTGCCCACTAATTCTCCATGACTTGGCACCCATTCAGAATAACCTTATGGTGTTTTGCCAGCTTCAGAAGTAACTGGAGACATTTCCAGACCAATTTGGACTTTATCTGTGTCGAGTTAAAGGCTGTTATCGCGCTCTGGCTATCGGAATAATATATATGATTTTTTTTTGGTATCCACTATACCACTTTGGTATCCACGATAACACCGCGTCCGATGAGATCAAAATCCTGAGAGGCGTTCGTCAAGGATGCATTTTATCACCACTGTTATTTAATTTGTATTCCGACAGGATATTTTAAGAGGCGTTGGATGAATGTGACGAGGGGATATCTATCAATGGGATTAATATCAACAATCTGAGGTATGCGGATGACACGGTTCTTGTTGCCGACTCACTGGAAGGACTGCAGGAGCTGGTAAGCCGCGTGACGGCTGCAAGCTCAGAGGCCGGACTTAGCCTGAACGTGAGAAAGACAAAGTGGCTAGCAGTTAGCAAATCAAACAACGTGGACGGACACCTGACAATTAACGGTCAACGAATTGAGCGAGTAGAAACTTTTAAATATCTTGGGTGTCAACTAAATGAGAAGTGGGACAGCATGCAGGAGATTCGTGCCAGAATAGAACAAGCTCGTGCTTCGTTCCTGAAAATGCATAAAATACTTTGCAGCAGAAATTTAAGCTTGCCTCTGCGCGTCCGAGTGCTTCGCTGTTACGTGTTCAGCATACTGTTTTATGGAATGGAAGCTTGGACTTTGACAGATGTGATGTGCAAAAAATTGGAGGCCTTTGAAATGTGGACGTACAAAAGGCTATTAAGAATCTCCTGGGTAGAAAGAGTGCGTAACACCGAGGTACTTCAACGCCTCGACAAGCAGCTGAAAGTTCTGTTTACACTAAAAAAGCGCAAACTGGAGTATTTTGGTCACATCTTAAGAAATGACAAGTATCGACTTTTAAAGCTTATTATAGAAGGGAAGATCGAAGGACGAAGAGGCCCGGGTAGAAGAAAGATATCCTGGAGTGAGCACTACCACATTGTTCCGCCGAGCTGTGGACAAGGTTCAGATAGCGCTGATGATTGCCAACGTCCGAGGAGGACAGGGCACCTAAAGAAGAAGATCCACTATCCACATTCTTCTGTATGCATACCCGTATGGCATGTGTTTCAGCTTAAAATATCATGGAACGTTTTCCAAGTGGTATTAACATTAACCATCGCCTGCATTATTGGAGATAATCTTTCAAAAAAATCGTCTATGTATAAGTTAAACAGCCATGGCGAAGCCACACATCCTTGTCTCACACCTTTTTTATGATAAACCAGTCCGTGTAAGCTCCGTTTATCGTAACACAAGCAGTGGTATCCTCGTAAAGTGATTTCAGTGCTTGTATTAAACTACCGATCACCCCATACATAGACAATGTCGACCAAAATTCACTCACCACCACTCTGTCAAAGGCCTTATCCAAGTCTTTGAAAACGCAATAGACCTGACTTCTAGCCAAGAATTTTTCGACTATAACTCGTAATGAAAAGACCTGATCCATACATTTCCTTCCTCTTATAAATCCCGCTTGCACATCCCATATCATCTTTTCAGTTTCATTCGTTACTCATTAAATCAATATCTTTGCATACAGTTTGCCGACCATGCTGAGTAAACTAATACCTCGGTAGTTCTTACAGTTCTGCAGCGAACCTTTTCCCTTGTAAATCGGCACGATAACGGCCTTATACCAGTCGTCTGGTACGCTACCACTCCTCAAACAAAGATTAAAAAGGCGGTACAGCAGACTAGTTACCACGATTTGTCCAGCCTTCAGCATTTCAAGTGTTATCCTATCATACCCAGCAGCTTTACCCAATTTTATACTGTTTAACGCTTCCACAATTTCTGTCGTACTAATTTCACTTTCATTTCAACTTTCACTCGAGGGCGTTGAATCGGGGGATCTTGCAGACCATTAAATGAATCCAATCCATTGCCCATGAAATCGTTTATCAAGATATTGCCTACAGCTCTACTATAATGCGGAAGTGCGCTGCCTTGTTAAAAAAACAGACCATCCTCTGAGTATATATTATTATTTTTGATTATATCTGTAAGAACGGGATCATTAGTGTCCTCTAATAATTTGAGATATGTTTCTTCAGTAAAATTTTATCTTACATATCTCACGGCCAAACCCTTAGTGGAAGAACGTACAATGGAAAAAGTATTACGAGCTATTCACAAACTAAAAAACAACAAAGCCCCAGGAAACGATACTATATCGGCAGAATGTCTGAAACATGGAAGAGACATTTTGAAACTCGCTTTCTATCAGCTCATCTGCCAGATATCGAAAGAAGAACAAATACCAACCCCCTGGAAAAAAAGTATTATAATACCCATTCATAAAAAGGGTGATAAAATATGCTGCGCAAACTATAGAGGTATATCTCTTATTAACACAGGATATAAAGTATTCTCTCTAATTCTATTAGAGCGACTCACTGCGTGTAAAGTACCAAATAGGAGTTTACCAGTGTGGATTCAGAAAGAATCGATCAACAGTAGACCAGATTTTCACGATAAGGCAGTTGATGGAGAATAGAGAATTGGGAATACAACAAAACATTGCATCAGCTTTTTATAGATTTTAAGCAAGCATATGATAGCATCCTGAAATTGTGGAATACCATGGCAGAACTGGCGTACCGAAAAAGTTGATCATTCTCACAAAAGCTTGTGTAGAGGGATCTACAAGTGCAGTAAGACTTGAAAGAAAATTGTCAACCTTCTTTCCAATCAACGGTGGTCTCAAACAAGGAAATGCGTTATCCCCACTCCTCTTTATCATCGCCTTGGAAGGCATCGTATGAAGGGCAAACATAGAAACGCTCCTATTTGGAAATCAGGGCCCGCGCATTGTAGTAGCTTTCGCTACTAATCTCTTGCCATAACTGGAGAGTAGGCAACATCACAACATAACATATTTTAGTCGGCCGTATCAAGAAAATACAATTGACCAGAAAGTGGGGATGTATGATCGTGTTTAAAAGTAAATAGTTCCGACTCCTCTGATAATAGATCTATGGTGCTAATATTGTTTATTTAAATTTTATTTAAGAAAAATGTTACATGGTAGGTACCATGCCAGTACGAGCTGCGACTTTACTGTTTTTGGAGGGGTAAGGGGAAGACATACCGCATTTAAATTTGCATAAAGAGTGGAAAATTATATTTCCTTTTTTTTTAGGTTGCGCATCATGGGTCTTTTAAATTCCTTAAACATCTTCTTGAGGCAAGAAATCGACAGAATGCAAAAGGTTATTTCTGTAGTAAGAGCAACATTAAGAGATTTGTTATTAGCTATTGAAGGTACCATAATTATGAGTGAGGTAAGTCGTTGGCGAAATATTTAGATACTTTCGCTTAATTTTTTTATTTTTTTAGTCTCTCGGAGAAGCTTTAGACATGATTTATGATGCCAAGGTGCCGGGAATTTGGTTACGTCCGTCTTGGATAGCTAACACATTAGGTTTTTGGTTTACGGAATTGATAGAACGCGACAATCAATTTAGAACTTGGTGTTTCACCGGCAGACCCACTTGTTTCTGGATGGCTGGATTTTTCAATCCGCAAGGTACGAACTTAAACTTAACTTAAGGATGTTCGAGGGTCAAAAAAAATGCAGCCAAGTTTTTAAAAAACGCCTACGTCTTTAAACTTGGTTATTGTAGTTATTTATATTAAATTATAATTTTTCACTGATAAAAGTTATAAAAAAATATTCGCTCCCTTTACATGGGTTTTTATTAGAAATCATGAGTTTTTAATATTAAAATAAACAAAAACATTGTAAAAAATACAAAATTTGATGAAAATTTTTTTTAATTTAATAAGAACGTAAGCTTTAAAGAAGCGACGGCAACGGCGCATTCGTTCAGACGACCCAAGTCTCAAGTCACCCATGTAAATACACATACCCTGTGTGTTGTGCACTAACCAAGAAATCATAATTAGTAAAAGTTAAAAGTTAATAAATATAGTGTATTATAAGTAATAATAATATAAAGTTAATATAAGTGTAAAGTTTTCCGTACTTTAAATAGATATGACATATATTTACAATTTGATCATAATTAATGTCAGATTCGCATAATCTTTTTTGCGCACCCAAACTTAAAACATTTTTTATCGGTGAATAAGAACTTAAAGTATTTCACATTTAATACTTTTGACTTAATAAAACATCGTGGATAATTTTTTTGTGGTTAATAATATCTTCTAGTTTAAAATAAGTAAATGACAGATTTTGTAGCATTTCTACATCGTAACAGGCATCGTGTGCACCATCATCTGTCATTGATAATAAATCACTGGCCAAACTTGTTAATTTAAAACTTTCTTTGCAATTTGGGTACCTACTTCAATTTGACGTTGTTGTTTATCCATTTTAAACGTTTGAGGTTATTTATTCAGCTGTCAGCTATTGCTAATAAAAGTAAACACACGCTAATTTCATTGCCAATCTCATGACTATTTGCGCTATAGCCACGTTTTTTTACAACTACACACATAAATTCGGACTTAATTTTCATCATATTATTTGAATAAAAACCATTTATGTTATTAAATCATGATTAAATATTGATTAGTCAAATAATTTCATAATGATTATTTAATATGTGCAGCATAGGACCCCTTCGCGTCCTGCTTCATCACGCCGCTCTTAACGTAAAATTATATCATTTAAAAAAAAAGTTATTGATTTTTAAAAGATTAAATATTACTGCAAGATCAGATTTATGCAAGAGGTCTGTTCAAAAATTAACAAAACATTTTGAATTACGCGCCAATGAAGATAAGTAATAAGCTGTTGGCCGTACTGTATTGCGCATAATCTTTTTTGTAGTTGCATATTCTTGGAATGTTAATATCGTTTATTTCTTGTAATGTTATTTAAGTGTAACATGTTTGCGTGGGAAATTTTTGAAATGTTCAATTTTCTGGCACAATGATTCAAAAAAGAAAAATGTTCACGATCCGACGACACAGTCGTAAGCTGAAAGTTTTTCTGTGTATGTCCCCAGTACAGGTTAAAACGATCCCCGATTATGAAGTTTAAATCATGGTGGCTTTGGCAGGTAACAGGTAGCAAGGTTGTACAAAATTGCACCTCAAATTCATTGAAGTATAAAGCTCCATTTTTATAATTTTTTTCTTTTGGAATAATACTAGATATCACGTCGTCCATTGTCAGACACTTTTAAACTAAAATAAACTGTAATTATTATTATAGTATAAAAGCTAAATTTTATACAGTGTGGAACAGCCAAATGGAATAAATTCGATAACGAATAAATGAGAGCGTGTTGGGAAAAACGCTTGGACACGTCGATTTTTATTTTTAGATGCGCATTTTTTTCAAAAAAAAATAATTATATAGGGTGTGTCATGTGACAGTGGCTAATACCAACTTTCTTATTTTAAATACAACTCGTTGTATATTATTTATTTTTTGGATTCTTTAGAAAATTCTAGACATAATTCATGTACAATGTCCCATACGTATCTTCAACTGGTTCGGAAATATTAAGCTTTTTCAGATGTATTACAAAAATAAACATTAAAGAAAGAAAATTATTTTATTTCACAAATTCGCTACATTAGACTCAATACATTGCCGCTATTGGTCTAATGAGAATCGTCACTGGATGAGAGAGGAACATACGCAATATCCTGAAAAAGTTATTGTTTGGGCGGGAATTGTTGGAAATCATATCGTAGGTCCCTTTTTCATTGATGGCAACTTGAATGGAGATAAATATTTAGAACTGCTCCAAAATAATGTCGTGCCAACTTTGACAAACTTATATCCTGATCCAGCAAACCCACAAGCTTCTGCCAATATACTATGGTTTCAGCAAGATGAAGCACCGCCCCATTACCAAATCAATGTCCGGCAGTACCTAAACCAAAATTTTCCAAATCGGTGGATAGGGTGGCGCGGATCGATAGAATGGCCAGCACCATCTCCTGATCTGACGCCATTAGACTTCTTTTTGTGGGGATATGTCAATAGTATTGTATACAAAACTAAACCACTCGAGTTACATTGACTTAAAAAGACGAAGCACGCTTGCGATTAGATCAGTCACGCCTCAGATGTATAGTAACGTTAGAAGACATTTCTATACCAGATTAGCATGTTGCCAAGACGTTCGCGGCGAATATTTTGAATACCTTTTACACTGAAATTAATCATTTTTTTTTTACATTATTTGTGAAATAAAATAATTTTCTTTTTTTAATGTTAATTTTTGTAATACATCTGAAAACACTTAATATTTCCGAAACAGTTGAAGATAGGTATGGGACATTGTACATGAATTATGTCTAGAATTTTTTGAAGAATCCAAAAAATAAATAATATACAGGGGGTTGTGTTTAAAATAAGAAAGTTGGTATTGACCACTGTCACATGACACACCCTATATAATTTTTTTCTTTGAAAAAAATGCGCATCTTTAAATACACGCTGTCCTTTATTCGTTATCGAATTTATTCCATTCGGCTGTTCCACACTGTATAGTGCTTTCACTTCAAAACCAGCCAGTACAAATAACTTTTGATTTTGCGTAATTGTAAGAAAAACAAAAGACACGTCGAATTTTAAATCAAAGGGGACGTTTATAAATGTTATTTAACTTTTTTGAAGTGCCACCACCACCCTTTCTTTAAAATTACAAATAGCAACCCCTACCTTGTGATACATCTAAAAAAAAAACCAAAGAAAAATTTAAATCAGCCATATATACAAAAATTTATTCTATCGATTTATTTTGCTGATAACAATAAACAGCGAAATTACAACAGAAACTAAAATGAATGAAGTTAATTACAAACAGCTCCTGAAATGTATGTACAGTAACTGTTTAAAGTGTGCTCCGTTATTTTGTAGGCAATAATATAACCTATTTTCAAATTTAATTGATGCTCTTTGCAAAGTTTCGCTAGTAATTCATCTACATTCTTCGAGAGAAGTTTTGTAAACTAATATTATTAAATAACACAAAAAAAATTCAAGTGGTGTTAGATCTGGATATCTTGCTGGCCATTATATAAAACCCCTTCACCCAATCCAATGTCTAAAAAATCGTTTGTCTTACATCTAGTGGGTAATGTGATGTAGCTCCATCCTGTTGAAGGTATATATTCTGTTCATCTAGCACCATATTTCCTTATGTATCAACTTGTCCTTTCAATAACTAAGTAATAAGAGAAATAAAAACTCTTATACCACCACTGGCCACATTCGGCCGAAGAACTCGGCTCGCTGATCAGTCTCACCCATTTCCTCTCAAGATTGACACTACAAGGACCAATCTCCATCAAGAATCCTTCTTTTACAGGGCTGCTACAGAATGGAACAAGCCTTTTTAGAAAACTATGACCTGCAACTTTTTAAAAACCGGGTTCACAATCATTTCCTTTCTATAAAACCTCCTTTTACTAATAGTCGCCGTGCAGTTATTTGTCGCAGGACAAATATCGCATCAGTACGAGATCTTCCTGATCTGAATCCTTGTTGTTCATCGCCCAATGTGGTGAGTTCATTTATTTTATTTGTTATAATATATTATATATATAATATAATTTTAAAATTGCTTATTACCAAGGTGAGATGCTTTGACAGTTAAATGTTAATATTAAAAAAATCGGAGGGGGCGAGAGAACGATGTATCCTATACGCCTGTAGAGGAAGAGTAGAGAGTAGAAGAAGAGTTGCAGACCAGTCATTGCTCTACAGATATTTCCATGGCAGATGCTCCAGAGAAATAAAAACTCTTGTACCACCATTGGCCACATTCGGCCGAAGAACTCGGCACGCTGATCAGTCTCACCCATTTACTCTCAAGATTGGCACTACAAGGACCAATCTCCATCAAGAATCCTTCTTTTACAGGGCTGCTACGGAATGGAACAAGGTTCCAAAATCAGTTTTTCCAGAGAAATATGACCTGTTACTTTCAAAAAACGGGTTCACAATCATCTCCTTTCCATAATCTCTCCCCCTTCTAATAGTCGCAGTGCGGGCCGTCCGCGGCCCACACGATAGGTCTACCCTTTTTGCGACTATTTTCATTAAAAAAAAAAAAACGTATTGAAAACCGTTTGTCGAATCACATCTTTGGATGCATCATCTATCCGACGGCTGACGATACGTTTTTGTTTTTTATCGTGTTCAATCACAACGCCTCGTTTAATTACCAACAAAAATTATGGAATAAGTAATTTTCGTTAAATTGCATAATTCTTTTAATTATTTTATCCTGAGTTGAATTGACATTTTCAGCTTTTAAGCATGAATATATATTTAAAATTACTTGTTGAACTTAAATATGCAAATCTCCATTTTTAGATTCCCGATATTTGGCAGTATTTATTAGAATTCAAGGAAATGCTGAAACACGTCGATTTTTGTTTACAATACAGATATCTGCTATTTTTTAATTCCCCCATTGGGCAATCTTATTTCCGGTTTTTCTAGGGAATTAAGTAATTTCCTTAATTACGTTGTTATTTGCTGTTTTGTAGCAATGTTTTTACATTTCATGTCGCGTATCTAGCTAAATCATCTTTCTTTTATTTCTTTTTTTAGTTTTTTTCCTTCTTTGATATTGTTATGTCCTCTTTTATCAGTGTAATGTAGTGTGTCATGTCGAGCAGCATCCTAAGCGGTCCCCATCATGAGACCTACCTAACTTAACCTAACCGGAGATCTGAAAGGGGGACTGTTTGACCTCCGAAAATTGTATTAACTAGCTTTGCTGGTTCTTGGGATATTGTATGGAACTTTAGAGTGGTAGGGATGTAGAAGGGATGCTGTAGTGCAGTACACTGATGGATCCAAGATGGATAAAAGGGTTGGAGTGGGCGTTATAGGGCCAAATTTTAGGCTCTCAAAACCCCTTGGTAACACTCCAACCATCTTACAAGCAGAATTACATGCCATAGAGATATGTGCCCAGACGTGCATCTAAAGAAACACCTAATATACAGAAATCTATATTTTATCAGATAGTCAAGCAGCACTAAAAGCTCTGAAGTCATACACTTGTGAGTCTAAGCTAACTTGGGACTGTAAACTGTCCCTGAGACAACTGGCAGCGAACAATCGGGTTACTCTGATGTGGGTTAACGGCAACGAAGAAGCAGATTGCCTTGCTAAAGAAGGGGCAAATACACAATTTTCCGGCCCAGAACCCTTCTGTGGACTTTCCAAAGCCCACTTGAAAGAAGAGGTTCGACGCTGGGAAACAGATTAAATGAAATCTCACTGGTATAAAGTGCCAGGACAAAGACAAGCGAAAAGGCTAGTAAGCCTTTCGCCAAGAAAAGCTAAACAGCTTCTCGAGTTGGACAAGAAAGACTTGAAACTGGTGACGGGACTCCTCACTGGACACTGCCCTCTAAGGTATCACCTGAAAAATATGGGCAAAACAGAGAGTGATAGTTGCCGCTACTGCGAGAACTTTGCTGAAACTGCAGAACATTTGCTTTGCGAATGCCCAGCGCTTTTCTGCAAGAGGCAAGAGTTTTTGGAAGGGGCCTTCCTAAAGCCTTTCGATGTCAAAAACTTAGCCTCCAGGAAACTGATAAACTTTGCCCGAAGTTTTGGAATCCCGGGCCTCTAATAGATTAAGGGTTATGCACAAAAGATCTGATAGGTCGAAGTGCTTGATAGGCAGCATAGCCTTCACGACCCACCCTACAATCTACAATCCAGTGTGGTTGTTTCCCCTTGCTTTTCATATCATATGCCGTTGACCACGACCGTTCTGGAATACGTTTCATCTGTCTTTCGGGAGCTATTCTTCTCCCACGAACAAGTGGGTGCCCAGAAATTAGAGAGGGGAATTTAACCGATCCCTACTCGTATCTGTCTACATTAGCCGCCACCTAGCTAAAGAATTTGGTTCTTTTCTTAAAAATTTTAACCTAAATGATGCGAAATATATTTTTTATTTTTTATGATCACCAACGGTTTATTCGTATTTTAATAAAAAGAAAAATATTTTAATTATTTTTAGACATTACTAGTTAATTAGTAATTTATTTAAATCCATTGAGGTCTTGCTATGATCTAAAACAGATTATTTTCTAATTATTGTTGCAGGTTTTTTGACTGCTATGAAGCAAGAAGTAGCAAGAGCACATAAAGGATGGGCTTTGGACAACGTAAAATTATTTAATGAAGTATCCAAACTTGCTCGCGAAGAGGTCACCCAACCACCAGGGGTATGTATCACAAACAATGTAATATGTAATTATCTGTTTGACTTGACAATACCAACAAATGAAAATGAAAAATAAAAAATATGTGCGTGTGTGTGTGTGTGTGCAGTAAAAGTGAAACTTTAGAAAACATAGCAAAGACGGCACATGTATTGTGAAAATAGTTGAATTTTATTTATTAACCTGTTTCATGTAAAGTAAGTGGTGAGGAGTGAATTGTGGTCGACATTGTCTATGCATGGGGTGAGCGGTAGTTTAATACGAGCACTGAAATCACTTTATGAGGATTCCACTACTTGTGTCAGGATAAACGGAGCTTGCACGGACTGGTTTAACATCGAAAAAGGTGTGAGACAGGGATGTGTTGCTTCGCCATGGCTGATTTGATCGTCAAATGCCTTCTTTACGCCGATGATTAAGTCATATTAGCGGCGTCTGAAGACGAGTTGCAGGCACTGGTTCATGTTATGCATGATGCCCTGAAAATCAAAGTGATAAAAATAAATGTAAACAAATCGAAAGTAATGGAAAGAGAAAAAAGCATGACAAACTGTGAAGTTTCGATTGAGGGGTAAAGAGTGGAACAAGTAAATGAATTTGTGTACTTGGGTTCAAAGTTTACGAGAGATGAAAATTATGACAGTGACATTGAGCGAAGAGTGTTGGCAGGAAAACAGATGAATGGGGCACTGCATAGCTTTATGAACAGCCAGAAAGTGTCAAAAAAGGCACGTCTGGCTGTGCATAGAGGTGTGTTGGTTCCTACATTTATGTATGGTAGTGAATGTTGGGTTTGGCAAAAGAAGCATAAAAATAGGATTAATGCTGCGGAGATGAGTAATTTAAGAAGTATAGCCGGAGTGACTCGATTGGATAAAGTAAAAATAGTGAGATAAGAGAACGCTGTGGTGTAAAAGAAGATGTGGTTACAAAGATAGATAAAGGAATGCTTAGATGGTTTGGACAAGTAGAAATAATGAATGAAGGAAGATTGACGAAACAAATTTATAAGGCGAGTGTGAATGGACATGTTTTGAAGAAAGGCCAGGTCAAAAGTACCAACAACCGACGAGCAAGCATAAGAACACTGATGAATGTAAAGGAAGCAAAAGATGTGTTGTGTAAGAACCGTAGCAGAAGTGAAAGGAAGTGGTCTCTGCCTAACTCTACGGGAAAAAGGCGTGACTATATGTATGTATGTATGTAAATATTAAAAACATTGTCAAAAAACAAGCGTTATTTACCTCGTTGCTAAGAAAATAAACAAACAATTTGCAATTTCTAGAGAACTGTCAATAACATATTATTTTATTTTGACATGCAAGTAGGCAGCTGATGACACTTGCGCAGTTTAAAAAGCCTACTTTCGGTGCGCTAAATAGGCATGTAAATATAGTGTTTTCAGATAGGTATAATGAAAAATATTTATCCTTAGCGTTAAAGTTTTGTCTGCAGTAAAATTTAAAAAAGAGCTTAAGTAAGTACAACAACATTTAATTTTTAGGAAGGCGTCTTCGTATATGGATTATTCTTAGATGGAGCTGGTTGGGATAAGAAACATTCCCGTCTAACAGAATCTATTAACAAAGTGTTGTATACGCTAGTTCCCGTTATCCATATTTTTGCATTATACAATGTGGAAATAAAAACAACTACTCTTTATGTGGTAAGATTAAAATAGTATATTTTACAACAAGAGATGAAAATACTGTTTTTTTCGTGAGGTGAGAGTGTGTCCACGAGCGTAGCGTAGCGGAGCGAGTGTGGCAATCTCACGTTGTTTATAAAATACTGGATTACAGTTTTTAGAACTTTATTTATTTATAACACAGACTTGATAATAATACCGGGTTCTATATATAATGAGGAGTGACAAATTGTCTAATATGATGAAATTTTTTTTAAAAATATTGAAAGTACAATTGTTG
The DNA here is from genome assembly GCA_950111635.1 of Agelastica alni. NCBI lineage: Eukaryota > Metazoa > Arthropoda > Insecta > Coleoptera > Chrysomelidae > Agelastica > Agelastica alni. The sequence continues at coordinate 24,926,555 of OX467719.1, read as the reverse complement.
AAGCTATTAATAGTTGTATGTTGGATTTGTGTGCTGACTTCTGTGGTACTTGTCGAAGGTATGACTGCCGAAGAAGTTGCTGCTGCTGCTGCTGCTGTAGACAAGTTTAAGGTTATGCTGTCGAAGTCTAATGGTTTCTCATCAAAGTTAACTTCAGTTTCGTGTAAATTTGTAGTTTTTGATGTATTTATTGATTGGAATATTTTATGTCTTTGTTTTATTTTATTATTTACAAAATCTTCAGTATATTGTTCTGCAACAGCGCTAGACTTCCATCCATCGTGTTGCTTTATTTCTGTAAGATTTGCCCCAGTATCCGAAAGAATAGTTGTTAAACACCTTCTTAATGAATGGCCTGTATACCATTGGGAATCCGACAAATTAAGAAATACTGCTACTTGCCTTGGAACATTTCCAAACTTATTGATTTTAATTAATTGCTTTGTACATTCGTCATCTTGGTAATTTAGGAAGAATCGAGAAGTTGCATTATTCACGCTTAATGGACGAAGTTTTATATACTTTTAACAAAAGTTATAGTAATTGCCTGCAATTGTTAAAGAACGTGGCGTGTAAGTATTGGTATCAGGTATGGTTAAAAGCAACGCTTTTTTAAGATCTTCAATATTATTCACTTCTAAATTTCGTAACACACGTGAACGACAAGCTCCAGCGATACCAAAATCAGTGCTACCTATAAATAATACAATTCATTACCTACTATATGAGCAACATGAAATATCGTAAAATTTACCTTTGTAAACAGAAATTTGTCGTCAGGTGTATCGTTAATAAATGTGTAAATTTGTTGTGACGTTAAAACTTTAGCTTTTTTGCTTCTGAATCCTGTCGAATTTCGCTTTAGAAATGCTTTGAGCTTGGCATATTTTAAAATATTCACATTATCTTTGATGTTAATGTTATCACGTAACAAAAAATACATATTTCAAACTGATGATGGTTTTAAATCTTTAGATATTCGTCCAACGTAAGCCATAAGAACATTTTCCGTTATCTTGTTATCATTTCTCCAAGTCATGAACTTTCAGTACACACATGCATACCTTTCTCGGGATTTATCCGGCAAAATATTGTTAGAAACTAAATTTGCCGCTTTAACTATATTAGGTGGTGTACATCAGCGTTTCTCAAACTGTGGGGCGCGCCCCCTTAGGGCGGCACGTTTACATGATTGGGGGGGGGGCGCAGTACAGATTAAAAATAAAATGGTAATGATAAAATGCTACAGATAGATTTTTAAAAAATCTTTATTGAAATTTTACTTACTTAATGATGACAAAGAAACATTCTAAGGACTAATGGCTAACATGAGCTTGTTTTAAGGCGCACAACTTCTCTAAATTTGGTTCTATGTTAGAGATGGCCACTCTGAGTTCATTTTCTACTTGAAGTTTATTTCTGTATTTAGATTTCACGACAGCAAGTGCAGAAAATCCAGTTTCACAAAGGTAGGACGTTGGAAAAGGCAACAGAATTCTAAGCGCTTTGGCTTTTATAACGGAGTAGTCGTTCGGAAGTTCAGTCCAGAAGTTTGTTAAAGATTTGTTAACAAAGTTTGATTTTTGTAAGGGATTTGTTGAAATATCTATCAGTTGTTCTTCTTCTTGCAGTGATAGTCCGACAGGTCTATTTTCGAATGGATTTAAAACCCAGCTCCAGTCTGACAACTTGATATCTTTCTCTGCAAAGAAGTATCGCTTGAAATTCTCAGTTAAGTTTTCTAAATGGCTTCTTATGGTTTTTAGCATCACAGCTTTATGAATATCTTCCAATGGGGAATCTTGCACAAAATCGCAAAATGTGGGAAACATTTCCAAACTGTTTTCTTTCAATTTGTTATGCCATAACTGCAATTTCTTACAAAAAGCATCAATCTTTTGACTTAAATCAAATATATTTACGTCTTTTCCTTGCAGCTGAAGATTAAGTATATTAAGTTTTTCAAAAATATCTACTAAATAAGAAAGCTTCAGTAAGAATAATTTGTCGAAAAAATCTGTTGAATGCTTGTGACCTTCCTCGCTTAAAAATATCGCTATTTCCCTTCTTAATTCAAAGACACGCTTAACCGTCTTAACGCGTGACAACCATCTGAATGAGGAATAAAACAACAAAGATTGATGCTCAGCTCCCATATCTTCACACAGAACAGAGAACATCCTTGTTTTTAGTGGTCTGGTTTTTATAAAGTTAACAACTTCAATAACTACTGTCAAAATCATGTTTAGTCCAGGGCTTAGCTTAGATTTTGATGCTAACGCTTCCCGATGTATCATGCAGTGCGTCCAGATAATTTCTGAGGATTTCTTTTTTACTAGCGCTTGTAAACTGTTGTATTTACCAGACATGGCTTGAGCTCCATCGGTGCAAATCGCAACACAATTTTTCCATTGCAAATTCATTTTAGTAATAGAATCATTTGTAATCTTGAACAACTCGGTGGCTGTAGTTCTTCCTTCAATCTGTTTACAAAACAATAAATCTTCACATATTTTAGAACATTGACAGAATCTAATGAAGCAAATCAAATGGGAATCATTACTAGAGTCCGTTGCTTCGTCAAGTTGTATAGCAAACAAGTTTCCAGTAAGCTCAGATTCAAGCTGCTGCTGCATATCAACTGATATATCGTTAATTCGTCGACAGATTGTATCATTTGACAGAGGAATATTGTTAAGTTGTGAAGTAAAATTTTCACCAAACATTATTTCTACAATGTCTTTGCAAGCGGGTAAAATAAGTTACTCTGCAATAGTGTGCGGTTTTTTGCATTTAGCTACTTTGTATGCCACTTTATATGATGCCAAGAGAGCCTTCTCATTTACTGCCAGTACTCTATGGAAGCTGGATTTTTGTTTTTTAAACAATCTGAGTTTCTCCACAAAAAAATCTCGCGGTTTATTGACATATTCTCTGTGCAGCGTTTCTAGATGCCTCTGTAATTTATTTGGTTTCATGCTATCTGCAGCCAATACTTTTAAACAGATAACGCATTGTGGTTTTTCTTCGCCACCTACTTCAAGGATAGTAAAGCCCAAATTCAGGTATGATGGGTCATATTTTCTTGTTTTAGATTTCGGACGATTTCCACCTGAACCTGTCGATGTACAAGCCCCGTCATCCTCAAGTTTTCGTTTTAAAAATTTATCCATACTACATCTACTTATACACTCACACTTCACAATAATGCTTGCTTAGTGTTAAAACACCTTCACTGAGGGACTGAGAATACCTTATGTGCGCTTCTGTTTTTATAGTCGCGTTCAGACAGTTCGAGAAAGATCAGGAAGCTTGAATACGTGGCACGAACGCCGCGAACTTTCCGACAGCATCTTTGGCGCTCTCGACGAGACAATGTTGCCTATTTTAGTCCAAATTCCTAGGTCTACGGATTGGGGGGCGCAACATTTTTTAAATTAAAACAGGGGGGCGTGAATAACAAAAGTTTGAGAACCGCTGGTGTACATGATTCACCAATTTTGCTATTAGAGTCCATATTAATTATAGTTATAGAGAGAAGTTTAAATATAATCGTGAAAATGTTATAAACTGTCAAATAAAATGGCGTTCGTTTGCTGATTCAGGTGCCAAGTAGTGTAATTAACTGTCATTAGTGTCAAAAATCCATTAATTTGTTTTTAGTATATTCCCATCGGGTCGCATGATAATTTCCATTTGTTTCGTTTTCATCTCTAGAAAAAAAAAGTATCACTTTCAAGTAGGGTAGCCGGTTGAAATATGATCATTTTTATATATATGAGTAGAAAAATATAGATCATTATATATATATATATATATATATATATCTTTTTCCTAATCATAACATCTTTGCAGATGTGTTGTGACCCATATTAACGACGTTCAATGTTTTGGATGGCTCTCTTGATTGCATCTCGCCATTTATCTCGATTAGATGACATGTGAGCCGCTTAGCATCTAATAATTATTTGGAAACATCCTCCCATAGATTTGGTGATCGGCCACGCCTTCTGTTTCCTTCAGGTTTTCCCTGTTCAATAAGTCTTACCATATGCTCATGTGTGCGTCTGATGTGTCCGAAAAATGTAAGAATTCAAGAGTACACGATACTGGACAAACGTTTTGACGGACGTATTTCTTGTAAAACCGAAGCATTTGTTCTATGTGCGGTCCAGGACACTCTCAACATTCGTCGCCACGCCCACATCTAAAATGCATCAATCTAACGACGATCTACTTCTTTGACAGTCCAAGATTCTGAAGCATATAGAAAGACCGAAAAGACCAAGGTACTCACTAGATTGATTTTAGTTTGTTTTGTGATATTCCGATCCCTCCATGCTTTATTTAACTGTGTCATTGCTGACCTAGCAAGCTAAATACGCCGTATTATTTCGCCATCACATTCTCCGGTGTTTTCTATTAGGGTTCCAAGATAGACGAAACTATTGACAACTTCACAGTGTCCAATAGTCCGAGTTTTAGGGTAGTATCTAATAATTTTTTGGTAACATCCACCCATCGATTTGGTGATCGGCCACGCCTTCTGTTTCCTTCGGGTTTTCTCTGTACAATAAGCCTTTCCATATGCTCACTCCGACTGAAGTTTCCGAAAAATGTAAGAATTCGAAAGTACACGATACTGGACAAACGTTTTGACGGACGTATTTCTTGTAAAACCGAAGCATTTGTTCTATGTGCGGTCCAGGACACTCTCAACATTCGTCGCCACGCCCACATTTCAAATGCATCAATCCGACGACGATCTACTTCTTTGACAGTCCCAAGATTCTGAAGCATATAGAAAGACCGAAAAGACCAAGGTACTCAATAGATTGATTTTAGTTTAGTTTAGTTTAGCAAGCTGAACACGCCGTCTTATTTCGCCATCACATCCCCCAGTATTTTCTATTAGGGCTCCAAGATAGACGAAACTGTTGACAACTTCACAGTGTCCAATAGTCCGAGTTTCAGGGTAGTTGTTATGTTCTCTATCAATGATCATAATTTTGGTTTTATTATAATGTATGTTTAGGCCGTAAAGAGCACTGACATTTTCAAGTCTCTTTAGGAGTTCCAGAATTTCTCTCTGGGAGGCAGTTATCAAGGTTGTATCATCGGCAAACCTTAAGTTAGACAATTTTGTGCCGCCAATATTTACTCCACCCTGCCAGTCCTCTAGAACCTGTCTCATAATAAATTCGCTATAGATATTAAAAAGAAGCGGCGAGAGAACACAGCCCTGTCTTACACCCTTGCATGTGGCACCTTCATCAGACAAGCATTTATCAACCCTAATCCGTGCAGAATTGTTATCATATAATTGTTGTATCAGATACACTAGATGGTCTGGCACACCCATTGACAACATAATAGACCAGAGCTTTTCCCATTTTACGTTATCAAAAGCTTTGCTATAATTTCTCGACTTCTCAATAATTAGATTAGAAGCTAGTGTTCCAAATGGGATCGAAGAATATACAGGAAAACTTTGATGGTATGAGATATCAAGGCAAGTAATCTGTAGTTATCACAGTTATTGGTGTCACCTTTTTTATGAGGTGGAACAAAGACTGATGTTCTTTAGTCATTTGGCCATAAACCAGTCTTCCATATTTCCTGACATAACTGATGTATTATTCTCAAGCCTTCCTGTCCCATGGATCTTAGTGCCTCGGCTGTTATAGCATCAATTCCAGGAGACTTATTAGATTTTAATTTGTTTATGGCAACTTGAACCTCCGAGATCAGAATATCCGGTTCAAATTGGGTATTGTTGTTTTCACGATTCTTAATATAGTCATTGTCTGCATAAAGATCCATACAATACTGATGCCAGACCACAATCACCTGATCTAGATCAGCAGCCAAGTTTCCCTCACTGTCTCTAACTGTCCAATTCTTTGGTTTTAATTTATGTGTAAGAAGTTTGATTTTCTGAAACAAGTCTCTGGAAGTATTACAGTTGAAATGAGATTGTATTTCTTTACATATTTCTTAGATGTAATTGTTTTTGTCCCTTCGGCACAGCCTTTGAATTTGCCTTGTATACTTATTATATATTTTTTTTTTTTTATGTTCTGGTTCCCACGAAAAAGGATATCCTGTAATGTTCAGAGAACATCGTGGGAACCAAGGGAAAGAAGGTAGGAGTTGGTGTTCTTCTTAAATTCTTTGGTAACTTTATCTTTTGCATGTAAATTCGAAGCTTTCAATGATCTTCGTTGTTCTATTACATGAAGGGTTTGTGGGTCCATCCATGGTTGTCTTGGAATAGAGTTTTGTACACCTTGAGATTAAATGATAGCATCTGTAATACATCTTCTGAATGATTGCCACACATCTGGATTTATGGGAGCTCGATTCAGTAATACCACATCATCTGCTATATTTTGTCTAACCTGGGTCTGGTGGGATGCTGCATCAGTGATCTTGGGTAGTGTTTTATGTATGGTTCTCTTACATTTTTTAAAAGATTGTTGAAATGTGCACATAGGGAGTTGGTGGTCGGAGCCGCAATCTGAGCCTGGTAACGTTTTACACAACCTTATGAATGATCTCCAACGATTTCTTATCATAATATAATCAATCTGGTTCCGATATTTACCATCTGGTGATATCCAAGTGTAAAGACGACGAGGGTGTTGCGAAAACATGGTGTTGCTTATGGAAAATCCATTTTTTAAATAAAACTGAATTAAACGCTCTCCTCTAGAATTGCGTTCACCAATTCCAAATCTGCCCACTGTTTACCTTATATGATCATCCAGTACTGTGTTCTCAACAATGGAATTAAAATCGCCCATCAAAATAGTGATCTCCCTATTCGGAATGGCTCGCAAAACATCTTCAAGATTCCCATAGAATGTTTCTACAACATCATCTGATGCGGTAAATGTTGGGGCATAGACCTGCACTAAATGAACTATTGTCGGCCTAGCATTCGATCATTGATCGTATTATAACCCCGTATAGTATTCTTTAGCTACCCAGAAACCAACATTACCCGAATAACAAACAAAGTTTCTTTCAGAAGACGTAAAATGTCCAATCCCATTGTAGTGCATTTCGGAAAGTCTTGCAAAAGCAATTTTAGCAGCACCCAAGGATCTCTCAACAATTTCCAACTTGCCCGGCTTCAGAAGACCTCTCAAATTCCATGTTGCAAGACGTGTTTTATGGCGGTTTCTTAAATCCACACTAGTATCAGATTTCGCCCAGGGAGCCTGGTGGGCCATCTCCTTACGCCCGGCCGCCAATTTCACACCGTTTTCCCCGGACGAAGAACAGCGCCGGCTGCCAACCGGAGAGTGAAGCTTTTCCGAGGCCTCACTATTGTCACTCATCATAGGGTTCTCATGGGAAAATAATCAGGTGGTTTCCCGTCGCCTGCCTGATTCTATACCGTTGACCATATTAGTTGGTTCATATATACCCCTTTCTCCGTAGATGTTTGACCCTGTGGAACAACCATTAGGTATTTTTTCGCACGATTAGCCCTAGCTTTCTGCTCTTCCTTAGTCTGTCGCGTTTTTCTCGCGCTCTTTCTGTCGAAGTTTTTTTCCTACCTCTACTGTAAAGTTATTTAATGCTTCCCATTTTTCTGGTGATTTGAGCATTTCCCCCACTAATCTTTCCGGTGACACTTGGCACTTAAGAAGATAGATAAGGAAATGCTTAGATGGTTTGACACGTAGAAAGGATGGATGAAGGAAGATTAACGAAACAAATTTATAAGGCGAGTGTGAATGGACAAGTCGATAAAGGTCGACCTCGAAGAACATATCTTGATCAGATCAACATTGTTTTGAAGAAAGGCCAGGTCAAGAGTACCAACAACCGATGAAAGTAGAGGAAGCAAAAGATGTGTGTAAGAACTGTAGCAAGAGGAAGGAAGTGGTCTCCGCCTAGCCCTATGGGAAAAAGGCGTGACTTTATGTATGTATGTACAAACGGATTGAGATGCGGTTTTTTGCATTCGTATCTTTAGCTCATTTAGAAACATAAATTGTATTTTGTTTTCCAGATTTCATAAAAAATGCATTTGTGCATCAAAAAGTGCATTCTTTCAACTGCATAATTTCTCATGATGTGAAAAAATTCATATCTGCCAAAAAAAAACCTGAACTGTACGAAATTTTGCACCCTGAGGTTTCTCAGGTCGCGGAATCTGAATATCATGTCCAAATTAGCCTCCTGTACACCTGGATGTCAGGACGGCATTAGGAACGTCATCCCCTGGAGTTCCAGCTAAATCAAGAGAAATTTGTGCTACGGGGGTTTTTTAGGCCGCCCGTCACGAATTTGACATCGGCGCCCCTTTTTGGAGAACCTGGTGCATCGAACGACCTGACTAGTAACGTCATCCCCTGGAGTTGTGATTAAACAACTTACCGAATCGTTGGAAACTCGTCGTCCGTAGGTTTTTCGGGTCGCTCTTTACGAAATTGACATTGTTGACCTGTCCCGGAGAACCTGGTGCACTGGACGACTTTACTTGTAACGTAATCACCCGGTTTTTTTTTTAATTCTTCCGTCAAAATTTTAAATATTTCTTCAAAGAATATTTCTTCATATCTGAGTCAAACTAAATGTTCAATGTATTAAAAAAGCTAAGTATTTCGTCGGAAGATACTTTATTACTTCGATTTTTTACTGGACAATTTTCATCATTTTTCGATTTGATGCTTTCCTTCATATCATTAATAATAGGGACACCATCTCTATAAAAATAGTATCCCACCATCATATTCTATATGGGCGAGAGAAGAATGAGAGAGAAATAACAGATATTCTTATTTCGCGGACGGCAAGTTTTCAAAGATATGGTAAGTTGTTCCATTAAAACTCCAGGGGATGACGTTACCAGTCAGGTCGTTCGGTGCACCAGGTCCTTAGGGGCAGATCACTGATGTCAAATTCGTAAAGAGCGACCTGAAAAATCCCCGGACGACAAGTTTTTAACGATTCGGTAAGTTGTTCCATCAATACTCCAGGGGATGACGTTACTAGTCAGGTCGTCCGGTGCACCAGGTCTTCCGGGTCGCAGACGTCAAATTCTTGACGAGTGGCCTAAACAAAACCCGGGGCATGAATTTCTCTTAATTCATCACAAGTTAAGCAGGAACTCCAGGGGATGACGTTCCTAATGCCGCCCTGACCTCCAGGTATAAAGGGGGCTAAATTGGAAATGATATTCAGATTCTGCGACCTGAGGAACCCCCGAGTGGAAAATTTCGTAATGTTCGGGTGTTTTTTGTGGCAGATATGAACTTTTTTCCATCACTTCAAGTTATGCAGTTAAAAGAATGTACTTTTTGATGTAAAATAGCTATTTGTGTATTAAGAGCGCAAAGTGATATATTGCCGTTCGACAAAGAGAGTAATTTTTGGAGATCGGCAATGACACTTTGTGCTCGAAATACACACAAAATTTTTTTTACAAATGCAGTTTTGAGACAGATAAAAAAACACTAAATACTTTATTCAAAATAAGTAAATGCATAATATTACTTGTATTTTAATTATAATATTTTATAACATTCTTGAAAATAATTACTTCAGTTTATTATTCACTATATATTCGTCTATATAACCTTCTGCGACAATATTATTTTTCCATCCACCATGTTTCTTTAGTTGTATTAGATCTCCTTCACCGTTCACCAATAAAATTCGTCGAAAACAGTGTCCTGTATATAAAGTATGCTCATGTAATTCCAAATTTCACTGGGAATTTTCCCCGATTGTATTCATACCCACAACTTGTTTCGTACATATACCTTTTTGATAACGTAAAAATAGGCGTTGGGGAGTATTATTGTTATTTTGACAAAGTTGTCTTATTGCAATGTATTTTTTACAAATTGATAGATAATCAACTAAATTTTCTTAATTATGACTAACAATCGTAAAAAGTGCCAAGGCCCTCAGTCCCCGGCAGGTCTTAAATGACCAGAGGGTGCTAAGAATCACCGGGCCAGTCATGAGGAAGATTGCTACGTGGAACGTTAAAAGCATGTATCAGGCGGGTAAAATACACAATGTTATCAAGGAGATGAAACGACTTAACATAGAGATACTAGGAATTAGCGAAATGAGATGGAGCAAATCGGGACAATGTGAAATAAATGAACATCAAGTATTCTACTCGGGTAGCGATAACAACCAACACTACAATGGCGTGGGCATCATAATGAACAAGGAAACCAGCAAGTCAGTAATGTCGTTTGTTCCAGTATCGGACAGGGTGCTTTTTATAAAACTACACTCGCAGCCATTTGACATCAACATCATCCAGGTTTACGCACCAACATGTGATCACCCCGATGAGGAAATAGAAGACTTCTACCAACAAATTACAGATACCCTGAAGCTGGCGAAAAAATCAGAAGTGACTTTTATCATGGGCGATTTTAATGCCAAAGTAGGAAGTACACCACGAGAGGATATTATCGGTAGATACGGATTGGGAACAGCAAACGATAGAGGAGACCGGCTAGTTCAGTTCTGCCAGGAACAAGATTTCATTGTGTCAAACACCTTTTTCAAACTTCCACCAAGAAGGCTCTATACGTGGACATCCAGCGCCCATACCCCTGAAAAAATTATTCGTAATCAAATAGACTTCATACTTATTAAAAAGCGATACAGAAACTGCATAAAGTATGCAAAAACATATCCAGGTGCAGACATAAACTCAGACCATAATCCAGTTGTTGCAGCAGCAAGACTTACACTCAAAAGATGCTTGCAAAGACCCAGACATAATAAGCCAGATGTTTCAAGGCTAAAGGACATAAATATAATGAGTAAACTGAAACATGAACTGAATTCCAGACTTGATGCGATACCCATAACGGAGGCAGCCGAGACTTATGAATTGTGGTCCAATATAAAAAATACCATCACAGAAAGTACCACCAAAATACTTAAACCTCAACAAAACCACAAGAAGAAACCATGGATGTCATCCTTAATCCTTAATCTTATGGAAAAAAGACGGACACTCAAAGGCAAGAGCAACGAATACCGGGCGCAAAACCGCATAATCAAAAACAAGATAAGAAAATCAAAAGAGAAATGGTTTTACGAGCAATGCCAAGAGATAGAAGCAATGGAAGCAAAACACGATACCTTCAACATGCACAAGAAGATAAAAGAGGCAGCAGGTATCTGCAGAAATAGAAACGCGACGACTTTACAGAACGCACAGGGCAGGCTGATACTGGATACTTCAGAAATACCAATAATTAGAATTACCTATAAAAAAAACAGTCAATGGCTATCCAAAATGTATAAGCTATCCAAATTGCTGTCAATCCAATAATTTATATTTCTAACGAAATAGAATGGAAAATAACTCGTAAATTAAAAAAAAAGTGGCCTCGCCCGGAATTGAACCCAAGCGAACAGTTTAAAATGCCTGCACTTCCGACCCCTAGGCTAATATGACTGCTCAAGTAGTCAAGAGTTTCATGGAATTATTCAACTAAGAATTCTATTCTAACTGCTTATCAAACTATAGAGAGTGTAAGATATAATTGAAATTCACCTTTTTCAGTAGGTATTCTAGCTTCTCCTAGAAATTTGTGAATATCTTCAGTAGTAAATGTTTTGGATTTTTTCGCTTTGTATTGTTTTTTGAGAAATGCGATGAGTTAAGGATACTTACTGATTACGATGTTATTTTTAACATTCATCGAATATATGGACCAAAGAGTTGATGACTTCGAAGTCTTTGATTTTTCTGTAAGCCAATAACACATTTTCTGAATACTTATTGACCTTCGATTGACACCAGAACATGAATCTATTGTATTAAAATTCATATTTTGCTCTCGATTTCTCTGGTAGGAGATTTAAAGTTACATTTTTTGCACTTTCTGCTACATCAGGAGGTGCGTCCGGAAAACAAAATACAAACAAAGTTTCTAAATGAGCTAACGATTGGAATCCGCAAAAAACCGCATCTCGATCCGTTTGTCTGCGCAAATTTCCTGGGTTTTGTGCAAAATTTCCTCGACTAATTGATTCTACAAACGATTTCGGTCTATGGGACCCAACCCGTCCGTTTGCGTAATATTTTTGTGTACCAAAATACAACGTGTTTTGAAAATACCAATTGTAACACTGACTATTATAAAGTGTGGAGTTGATACTGTATACTAGCTGGCTCATGGTGCTATTTTAAAGACATCTCAACATTACAGAAATACTTGCTTTTGTAATCTATAAAAGCAATGCCGCAACAAAAGAAGTTGCGACTGTTGAAACAAGAATATTTTTAAAAAATCTAGCTGAATCATTACATGAGGACTTTATAAAAGGGGGAGAGTTCATTCTAAATACCTTTCGAGAGAAATTAGAAAAGTTGCAGCGACAATTACTGAAACTGAAATGGTGAATCCAGTAGTAGAATCCGAAAATAAACCTGACCGTGTTTGTCGAAAATTGATATGTTTGAAACATACCGTGTATATGTGCCAAGTCTGTGCCAAAATATTTGTCGAATAAATTTTCTACGGTGTTTAGTAGAACCGTACAAAAAATTAGTATTCCAGTATAATTTTTCATTTCAAGTCATTAAAATTATTTGACACAATTTTTTAAAAATATATTTGATTTTAAGATATATTGTTTTTTTTATTTTTGGTCTGTAGGACCCAACGTGTTCCATCTTGTAAAATAAAAACACCCGGCCACTGGAGGGTTAAGGGATGATAAAAAAAAAATACTACGAGTATTTTGGAAAAAAACACCATTTTAAAAAAAAAATTTCTCTTTGTTAATATTTTAAATTTAAAATAATACTAATTTCATTAACACAGAAATTATACTCTTGATATATTTTTTTGTTTCTGGTAACAGTACGAGTAAAAAAAGGAATTAAATTTATTATCATTGTTAATGCATTGAATTTTTAGTTCACTAAAATTTTTTATCTTTCTTTATTTCTAGTGTCCTGTCTACAAAAAATCTAGAAGAACAGGTCTGAATTATATAACGATTTTATACCTGAATACAGCCAAACCTCCTGAACACTGGTGTTTACGAGGTGTTGCTTTACTCTGCGATATCCAGTAATTTTATATTTTTCTTACAATTATGTACCTATATGAATAATTTTAATAAAATATTTTTTTTAAACCGGAAAGGATTTATTACTTGTTTAAATTATATGTGTGAAGGTCGGTAATAAGAATATTAAATAATGTAATAACCAAGCGAAAAGGATGAGAAACCACAACACATGGACCATAAACAGCCTATTGGTCAGGAATTCCGGAAACCAGCAGAGGTTCTCAGGGCGTTGGTGTGATTATCTCTGCTAGAATGAATAAATGTGTGACTGACTTTGAATGTGTGAGCCCAAGACTCCTCTGGGTGATGCTGAAGGTTGGTCTTACTCGTATCTTTTTGCTAGGGGTTGATGCCCCACAAGGTGCGCAGTAAAAACAATCTTTAAAAGCCCAAAAAGAAAGGCAGTAGTTTTGGGATAGTGTGACAGATATTCTAAATAAGTGTAACCAAAATGAAAAAATTGTAATGTTGGGTGATTTTAATAGTTGGGTAGGAGTAAAGCTTTATGGATATAATCGTGTTCTGAGAATGTACGGTGACGGCAGAGTAAATGAAAACGGAGAAAGTCTACTTGAAGTATGTTTGTAGTGGAATCTTGTGGTAAAACAATGTTTAATCGTAAAAGGATCGACTTGTACACAAGACAAGAAATATACCAGAGAAGTATATTGTGGATGAAAGATTGAAAAAGAAAGTAATGGACACTTGGCCATACCGCGGTGCAGGTATTGACACTGACCACTTCTTAGTAATGAGCCGAATAAGAGGTCTCTTTAAGCGGTGGCGGCATCGTGTGCAGGAATCAAGTAGTGTACTAGAGAGTATAAAAGTTGAGAATTTGCAAGAAGAAGGTATAAAAGAGAAGAAAGTTAGTAAATTGAACGAGAAATTTGACATTTTAGATAAAGCATGTGACATTAAAGAATTGTGGAAGCCATTCAAGGAAGGAATCTTGCTTATTGCTATTGAAGTGTGTGGTGAAAGTAAAAGAAGGAAAGTATGCAATTTACAGAAAATGTGCGTAAAGATTCAAAAAGCAGTGTCAAAGAAGAAGAAAGCCTGGCTGGATTGGCTAGCTACAAAAGCCAATCATGGAACGCAAAAGACAACGATTGAGGATGTAAACAAGACTAAGAATGAGTATAAAAGGTTAAAAGATGTGGCAAAAGAGATTGTGGCAAGAAAGAAGGAAAGCGATAAAGATGAGTTTGATAAAAGGTTATCTGACGATATCTAAAACGATATTAAACTCTTTTGAAAGTCCATGAAAACAGTCAAAGGTAAAAATACTACCTCGCAACTGGAAAGAATCAGAAACCAAGATGGTAGTATGGTAAAAGGAGAGAAATGCGTATTAAAGAGATGGAAGGAATACTTCAAAAGTTTATTTGAGAGAGAGGATACACAAGTACGGTCCCCATTCGGAGACATGAGTAAAATTACAGTATGAAATTAGGTAAAGCTGCTAGGTACGACAGTTAAAATGCCGAAGGCTGGACAAAACGTGGTAGCTAGTCCACTGTACCGTCTTTTTAACCTTTGTTGGAGAAGTGGTAGCGTACCAGACGACTGGTGCAAGGTCGTTATCGTGCCGCTTTACAAGGAAAAAGGTTCGCAGCAGGACTAAGAACTACCGAGGTATTATTTTACTCAGCATAGTCGGCAAACTATATGCAAAGATATTAATTAAATGAGTAACAAATGAAACTGAAAAGATGATATGGGATGTGCAAGAAAGATTTAGAAGAGAAACAAGATGTATGGATCAGGTCTTTTCATTACGAGGTACAGTCAAAAAATTCTTTGCTAGAAGTCAGAAGGTCTATTGCGCTTTTATAGACATGAAAAAGGCCTATGACAGAGTGGTGATGAGTAATTGTGGTCGACATTGTCTATGTATAAGGTAAGCGGTAGTTGAATACAAGCACTGAAATCACTTTACGAGGATTCCA
This sequence comes from Agelastica alni, assembly GCA_950111635.1. NCBI lineage: Eukaryota > Metazoa > Arthropoda > Insecta > Coleoptera > Chrysomelidae > Agelastica > Agelastica alni. The sequence goes on along the minus strand of OX467719.1, from coordinate 24,911,520 downwards.
CTGCTTGTGTCAGGATAAACGAAGCTTGCACGGACAGGTTTAAGATCTAAAAAGGTGTAAGACATGAATGTGTGGCTTCGCCATGGCTGTTTAACTTATACTAAGAAGATTGTTCAAAATATTTGAAAGAGAGTGCGTATGGATTTGAAATGAATGATTTGATCGTCAAATGCCTTCTTTACGCTGATGATCAAGTCATATCAGTGTTATCTGAAGAGGAGCTGCAGGCGATGGTTAATGTTATGCTTGATGCCCTAAAAATCAAAGGGATTAAACTAAATACAAGCAAAACGAAAGTAATGCTTTTTGAAAGAGAAGAAAGCATGACAAACTGTGAAGTTTCGATTGAGGGAGAAAGAGTGAAACAGTGACCGAAGGATGTTGGCAGGAAAACAAATGAATGGGGCACTGCATAGCTTTATAAGCAGCCATAAAGTGTCAAAAAAGGCACGTCAAGCTGTGCATAGAGGTGTGTTGGTTCCTACACTTATGTATGGTAGTGAATGTTGGGTTTGGCAAAAGAAGCATAAAAATAGGATTAATGCTGCGGGGATGAGTAGTCTGAGAAGTGACTCGGTTGAATAAAGTAAAAAATAGTGAGATAAACGCTGTGTTGTAAAAGAAGATGTGGTTTCAAAGATATATAATGGAATCCTTAGATGGTTTGGACACGTAGAAAGGATGGTTGAAGGAAGATTGACGAAACAAATTTATAGGGCGAGTGTGAATGGACTGGTAGAGGTCGACCTCGGCGAACATATCTCGATAAGATCAACTTAATTTTGAAAGAAGGCCAGGTCAAGAGTACCAACAACCGACGAGCATGAATGAAAGCACTGATGAAAGTAGAGGAAGCAAAAGATGTGTGTAAGAACTGTAGCAAGTGAAAGGAAGCTGTCTCTGCCTACCCCTACGGGAAAAGGCGTGGCTATATATATATATATATATATATATATATATATATATATACAGTGTGGAACAGCCAAATGGAATAAATTCGATAACGAATAAATAAGAGCGTGTTGGAAAAACCGCTTGGACACGTCGATTTGTATTTTTAGATGCGCATTTTCTTCAAAAAAAAAAAATTATATAGGGTGTGTCATGTGAGTGTGGCCAATACCAACTTTCTTATTTTAAATACAACCCCTTGTATATTATTTACTTTTTTAGATTGTTCAGAAAATTCTAGACATAATTCATGAAGAATGTCCCATACCTATCTTCAACTGTTTCGGAAATATAAAGTGTTTTCAGGTGTATTACAAAAATTAACATTAAAAAAAAATTATTTTATTTCACAAATAATGTAAAAAAAACAAACAAACATTAATTTTAATGAAAGAGATGTTTAAAATGTTCGCCGCGAACGTCTTGGCAACATGCTAATCTGGTATAGAAATGTCTTCTAACGTTACTCAACATCTGAGGCGTGACTGATCTAATCGCAAGCGTGATTCGTCTTTTTAAGTCAATGTAACTCCAGTGGTTTAGTTTTATATACAATACTATTGACATATCCCCACAAAAAGAAGTCTAATGGCGTCAGATCAGGAGATGGTGCTGGCCATTCTATCGATCCGCGCCACCCTATCCACCGATTTGAAAATTTTGCTTTGGGTACTGTCGGACATTGATTTGGTAATGGGGCAGTGCTTCATCTTGCTGAAACCATAGTATATTGGCAGGAGCTTGTGGGTTTGCTGGATCAGGATATAAGTTTGTCAAAGTTGGCACGACATTATTTTGGAGCAGTTCTAAATATTTATCTCCATTCAAGTTGCCATCAATGAAAAAGGGACCTACGATATGATTTCCAACAATTCCTGTCCAAACATTAACTTTTTTAGGATATTGCGTATGTCCTCTCTCATCCAGTGAGGATTCTCATTAGACCAATAGCGGCAATTTTGACGATTAACATGACCGTGAAGTGGAAATGTGCTCTCATCAGAAAAAACATCTTCTAATTGGATCACATTGTTATCTAACATTTCCATCATTTGTTCACAAAAATAAGTTCTCCTGTCGAAATCCATGAGCTCCTGAGTTGACATCATTTTAAAGGGGCCTTTAATATTCGAAAAATTGATGTGTGGCTAATGTTGAACAGTGAGGCTGCTTTTCGACCAGAATTATGTGGGTTTTCTTGAAACTCAAGATAACATCCAATTTCGCATCATCGCTTAGTTCATTCATTGGCAACTACTTTTTTTGTCTGTCTTACATGACCAAGCTCGCGAAACTGTTTTTCTATTTTGCTAATTGTTCCTTGGGATAAAGGCGGCAAATTTGGAAATTTTTCGTGAAATAAGCGAGAAACTTTCATTTGTGTCCGTGTGTTATTTCCATAACCAATCATTTGTAGAATGGTTATTTTGTGCATTTCTGTTAAATGAACCATTTTTCTGATATTATTACGTACAGTTAACGAAATTCAAACGACAATAGCACTGACACTGATCACTACTGTCATGCAGACAGACAAGTTGCTAAGGCTGAGTTTTATACAAAAATAAACAAAACTGTTTTTGTTTTTTTTTTCATATCAGTAAAAAGGAACGCATTAATGGTTTTTGCTTATTTTCTCAATATTAAGAGCTAAATGGGGAATAAGTATTAAGTGTAATGTAGCGAATTTGTGAAATAAAATAATTTTTTCTACAAACGTCAAAAAATGACAAGGTTCGCGCATTGACAACAATATGCGAGTGACCCTTTTTTTCATTTTCCTTCGTTACCATGACACCGTGCGCGAAGTAGTGTGCGAAATACTTACTTCGCACACTGCTTGTAAACTATATGGGATTTTTATATTTTAACCTTTATGTTCCTCAATCAAGCAAAAATCCAAGAAATCATTTATTTATTAATGTATAACAATAATTAAGGCTTTCAAATTGTGAGAAAATTTGACGCTACCTAATTTTGTTAATTATTTACAATGTTAACATTAATGGTGCAGCCAGTGCACGAACCAATATTTATTCCTAAACCAGATAACTCAGATTCAGCTCGTGATATCGTAGTTTTGGGAGTTGGAAGACTATCCATTTTTGATTTGCAAGCAACTGCCGTAGAGGTGACAGCACTTGATCCTGAAATTTCACAGTCTAAAATTTTATTTGATATTTGAATTTTATTATTGATAGAATCTTCCACGTATCCTTCGGCCACAGTCGAAGATTTCCATCCTCCATGTCGTTTCAAAACACATATATCGGCCCCCGTATTAGCAAGGAGTGTGATATGCCAACAGCACATTTTCGGATATTTTTCTGGCTTTATTTGCTTCACACCACTCTTTAAATTGCTGATATGCATTTTCATACTGGCGCCTCGATTTTTCCGGTAAAAGATTTGAAATTACTGAATTGGCCGCATCTGTCAAGTTAGGTGGGGTACTGCTTACTTCATCGTCGCTCGAAATTTCCATTATTTTACAGTTATAAATATCACGCACGAAATTGACGCGAATAAAAAGTCACTCCAAAATAATTATCAAGAACTGTCACTTTGAAATAATTGTCAACAAATGCCATTTTATTTCCATAGTTACAGTAATTACTTGATTTGGAAAAACAGTTTAAGCCAGTTCAATACTATTTTTTATATTAAGCTAAGCATGTTACTTATTTTAGAACAATATTTTTGACGTTTGTAGAAAAAATTTTGTTTGCATGTCATGCGCGAAATACTTTGGTGATCTTGACTATTTTTATTAACTCGGCTGCACCTCGTTAAAAAAATCAGTTCTCGATCACCAAAGTAGCATTTCGCGCACTACATACAAAAATAACTATTTTTTTAATGTTAATTTTTGTAATACATCTGAAAACACTTAATATTTCCGAAACAGTTGAATATAGGTATGGGACATTTTACATGAATTATGTCCAGAATTTTCCGAAGAATCCAAAAAATAAATAATATACAGTGGGTTGTATTTAAAATAAGAAAGTTGATATCGGCTACTGTCACATGACATACCCTATATAATTTTTTTTTTGAAAAAAATGCGCATCTAAAAATACAAATCGACGTGTCCAAGCGTTTTTCCTAACACGCTCTCATTTATTCGTTATCGAATTTATTCCATTTGGCTGTTTCACACTGTATATATATTTATATATATATATATATATATATATATATATATATATATATATATATATTCAACGTACAAATACCTATTTCTAAATTTCCCATTTATGTATTTGACTATTGTCCCCGTTACTTTTGGAATTTTTAATATGTGGCAAACCCACCTCTAATAATGATAAGGACAGTTCTCTCTTTTGGTGATGTATTTACGATTTAAACTATAGGTCAGTTGGTGGGGCGTCGTATTTCTTACGAAGAGTACACGGGTTCGATCCTTAACAGCGTATTTTTTTTTTGTTATAAAAATTGAAAAATTACACCTTTTAGAGATTTCTGTAAATTTAGATACATACTACAAAGGTAAAATTAAACATTAATTATATATTTGACAGCTTGACAGCGGTAAATCCTCACAGAAATTATGCATTTGACAGCTTATCCGCATGCGTGCGGAAAGTATTTCGAACGCTAGTGGATCGAAGGAAAATGTAATTGTAATTGAAACGAAACGAGTAATCGAATGAATTGCAATTGAAGAGCTAGTAATTTATTAATTTTCAATCACAACGAAATTAATTAAATTACTTTTTCAAGTAAATGTAATTAATTACTAAGAACTCTGTATATTCATTAAAAACATACACTCAATTTAAATAGAATTTTATAATATATAAATGCACGACTGAACTCGTTTTAAAACCAGGGCCGGATTTGGGGAAGGGTATCCGGGGCCCCAGGGCCTCCACAATAGAGACTTCGGAAAAAAAATCCTTTAAATTCCAATATTTTTACTATCACACCTGTAAAACAGATTAAATATCTTGGAATCATTATAGATAATCAACTCAAATGGAAACCCGATATAAACTATGTAATAAAAAAACTTTAATTTCTAATGCATCGTTTTAAGGTCCTAAGAGATATATTAGGCAACAAAACACTTAAAACGTTATATCTCGCACTCATTCAAACGCATATAACCTACGGGATATTAGCATGGGGATCAGCTGGGAAGACCACCATGAATAAACTGATAACACAAAAAAAGAATCCTTCAACTAATTTACAAAAAAAAGAGGACTCACCTAACATATGTTCTTTATCTCGAAACCAATATATTTGATCCCGTTCAGCTCTTTTTTTTGCATGCTAATTTAAAATGTGTCAAATCAAAACACAAACATTCAAGAGTAGAACACGAATACAACACTTGAACCAAGCAAAATAATTTCAAAATGCCTTTTTACGAATAAAGTTGTAGGACAAAAAAAGCCACAATTACCTCAGCCTCAAATTGTTTAATTCTCTACCAAATCAAATCGATTAAATGACCACATCACTAGCTTGCCACGTACTGAGATACATAAAACAATGTATTAATAATTTTTACAAACAAATTTTGTTTTTTTTCTGTATAAAATTATCAAACTTTTTCAATATTGCCACTTTATTATATGTGTAAACATATGTATCTGTGTATTAAAATGTTGGGTAAACCTTGTTGCAGACACCAACAGTTGCTGTGGAAAAATCCCCAACTGAGGACGTCAATAAAATTTCCAACGGAAGAATCCATCGGTTTATATAAACATTTCGAATATTGGCCAACGCTAACCACCGAGTTTTTGGAATGCTGTTTGAAAATGGATCCTCAACAGCGATTATCAGCAGATGAACTCCTAAAACACAGTTTTCTCACGCACGATTTTTTTCCGCAAAGATTTTTACCCATTTTGAGGGAAAAAGTTAACGTGGAATTAAACAATCCGTTGCTAAGAAAGTATAAGACTGAAATATTGATGTCTACGGATAAAAAGGATGAAATGCGAAGGAAACCGAGTAAGGATTGTAAATGGAGATTTTCGCTGACGGAAGGTACTATGAAGAGAAAACTAAGCAACGGCGATGGCAATGCGATCGAAAATTTCAACGACAAAAATTTAATAACGTTGTCCAAAACTACCCAAAGACTGAATGTACTGCAGCAGAGATCGAGTCAAGTGCCTGTTTTAAACAAAGAACGTGGAAGTAAAATAACTCACAGCAGCAATACCACTTCCGAAATTCAAATGCTTGAAAAATCACTGGAAAGTTTGGCTAAATTTGGCAGTCGACCAGAACAACAAAAGGAGGATCTCTCGGATTCACCACAATTTAATAATATAGAAATTGGAGACTTTAATCGGTCCCCTCAATTGCACTCAATACTTCATCCTTCCATAAATAATATCAGCTTTAATAAAGACCCTCCAAAAAAATCTCCCAATGTCCTGCAGACCATCAATAATATCACTGCTAAACCTGCTCAAGTACCTCTGATAAGCAATCCAAGGTCACAATTTTTGAAAAAATTTGAAAGAGTGGAGAACATTTTTGCTACTGGTGATCACTCCAATCCTTTATATATATATATATATATATATATATATATATATATATATATATATATATATATATATATGAGTCAATATTTGATAATCGGTCGAAAACGACTACAAAAAAAAATATATATTTTTTGTCGTATTTTATACATAATTGATGTAGTAATAGAGCCAAGTTAAATCTATATAATAACTATCAAATCGATACACTTTATTCGATTTTAGGGATTTTTGAGCAATATTTGCAAATATACAGAACAGGAAAATGACACTAGTGGCAGGATAATGAAATGGACCGACAGACTGATGAAAGTACAGCAGGAAAATGATTGAAACATCAAGAAAATGAAATAAATCCATTATTAGTAATTATTATATTCATTATCAATCCAAGAATAATAATCAGTATAACAGAAAACAAAATTATATCACTCTTCTTAAAGTTTTATAGAAAATACAATTATATTTAGTAACATATTTGACCAGATTTATTAAGAACTTTAACTTACTGTATTATTCAACATATATAAAACATCACGTCTCTTTCCTTGTACCTTTATTTTATATTCTACCTGTATTCAATAATCAACAAATAATATTCTTTCATTTAAGAGTAATTATGAATAGCTAAATCAAATACAGAATTTTTAATCAGTAACCTGAAGAATGTATCATTCTATAAAAATATAATTAGTTTAAACATTTCAACTTTAATAATAGTGAAAAAAAAAAACAGAAATAATGTTTTTCATTTTTAGAAGTAACAAAAATAACATTAAAAATAGTTTATAGAAAAAGAGCAAGACCCGACAACAAAGCTATTTTTCGAATACATCTAAAGCATTTGGGAACTGATAAAAAATACGTTCTCCTTTGAGTAATAAAGAAGGTTGAGGTAACTTCAAAAGTATATCTTCAACAGACAGATCATAGCAATTATCATCAATTTTAAATAGTTTACTATCATTACCAGTGGTTTTTAAAAATGTGACTCTAATTTCGCCATCTTCTTTATCTACTTCTCCCATACACACAGCAACATATCTATATTCTGTATTTTTCGAGCTACATTTAACAAGAATATAGTCGCCATTGTGATAAGTTACATTTTCTTTTCTTAGAATATTAGATGAGCTAGTTGTCGCAACGTGATCTTCAACAGCATCAAAATTTATACTTGATCGATGTTTTCTTTGGGTGTTTGAATTTCGCGTTCATTCTCTGACTCTAAACTTATGTAAATGTGTTTAGTCTTTTTAGCATTGACGTTATCCACATAATTCAAAGTGCCCATCAAATAATGTTCGCAGCTAAACATATTCTCACAAAAGCAACTCAAGAATTTCATTGTTAATTCGAAGCTATCTTTATTACCGATTACTTGATGGACTTTTAAAGTGCCCGAATAAGGCTTAGATGACTTTCCAATAAATTTAATTTGAGAATGTTCATAATCTTGTTGCGTCAATGTTATAATTTTAATGTTGGGACAGTTTTCTTCTAGAACCGTTTGTAATTTTTATATATATATATATATATATATATATATATATATATATATATATTATTTAAAATTCACGGGTATTCAGTCTAAGTAAAAAAGAAAAACTTTTTTTTACTTTACCAAGCTTTCGACAAATTTATTATTTTTTTCAAGGCTAAAAATTAAAAATGGTTAAAAAACATCGAATATAAATAAATAGTATAACCTTACACATTACATGTAAAATGAGTTAAATTAACGAATAATATGAGTATATAACATACATTGACATAACTTCAAAAAATATTTCTTTGTCACATTGATAGACATTTCATGAGTATAATGATGTTATTTTATTAGGATGTACAGAAAACACAATTTTTATATTTATATTTATTTAGCATCAAAATTTATACTTGATCGATGTTTTCTTTGGGTGTTTGAATTTCGCGTTCATTTTCTGACTCTAAACTTATGTAAATGTGTTTAGTCTTTTTAACATTGACGTTATCCACATAATTCAAAGTGCCCATCAAATAATGTTCGCAGCTAAACATATTCTCACAAAAGCAACTCAAGAATTTCATTGTTAATTCGAAGCTATCTTTATTACCGATTACTTGATGGACTTTTAAAGTGCCCGAATAAGGCTTAGATGACTTTCCAATAAATTTAATTTGAGAATGTTCATAATCTTGTTGCGTCAATGTTATAATTTTAATGTTGGGACAGTTTTCTTCTAGAACCGTTTGTAATTTTTATATATATATATATATATATATATATATTATTTAAAATTCACGGGTATTCAGTCTAAGTAAAAAAGAAAAACTTTTTTTTACTTTACCAAGCTTTCGACAAATTTATTATTTTTTTCAAGGCTTAAAAATTAAAAATGGTTAAAAAACACATCGAATATAAATAAATAGTATAACCTTACACATAACATGTAAAATGAGTTAAATTAACGAATAATATGAGTATATAACATACATTGACATAACTTCAAAAAATATTTCTTTGTCACATTGATAGACATTTCATGAGTATAATGATGTTATTTTATTAGGATGTACAGAAAACACAATTTTTATATTTATATTTATTTAGCATCAAAATTTATACTTGATCGATGTTTTCTTTGGGTGTTTGAATTTCGCGTTCATTCTCTGACTCTAAACTTGTGTAAATGTGTTTAGTCTTTTTAGCATTGACGTTATCCACATAATTCAAAGTGCCCATCAAATAATGTTCGCAGCTAAACATATTCTCACAAAAGCAACTCAAGAATTTCATTGTTAATTCGAAGCTATCTTTATTACCGATTACTTGATGGACTTTTAAAGTGCCCGAATAAGGCTTAGATGACTTTCCAATAAATTTAATTTGAGAATGTTCATAATCTTGTTGCGTCAATGTTATAATTTTAATGTTGGGACAGTTTTCTTCTAGAACCGTTTGTAATTTTTATATATATATATATATATATATATATATATATATATATATATATATATATATATATATATATATATATATATATATTATTTAAAATTCACGGGTATTCAGTCTAAGTAAAAAAGAAAAACTTTTTTTTACTTTACCAAGCTTTCGACAAATTTATTATTTTTTTCAAGGCTAAAAATTAAAAATGGTTAAAAAACATCGAATATAAATAAATAGTATAACCTTACACATAACATGTAAAATGAGTTAAATTAACGAATAATATGAGTATATAACATACATTGACATAACTTCAAAAAATATTTCTTTGTCACATTGATAGACATTTCATGAGTATAATGATGTTATTTTATTAGGATGTACAGAAAACACAATTTTTATATTTATATTTATTTAGCATCAAAATTTATACTTGATCGATGTTTTCTTTGGGTGTTTGAATTTCGCGTTCATTCTCTGACTCTAAACTTGTGTAAATGTGTTTAGTCTTTTTAGCATTGACGTTATCCACATAATTCAAAGTGCCCATCAAATAATGTTCGCAGCTAAACATATTCTCACAAAAGCAACTCAAGAATTTCATTGTTAATTCGAAGCTATCTTTATTACCGATTACTTGATGGACTTTTAAAGTGCCCGAATAAGGCTTAGATGACTTTCCAATAAATTTAATTTGAGAATGTTCATAATCTTGTTGCGTCAATGTTATAATTTTAATGTTGGGACAGTTTTCTTCTAGAACCGTTTGTAATTTTTATATATATATATATATATATATATATATATATATATATATATTATTTAAAATTCACGGGTATTCAGTCTAAGTAAAAAAGAAAAACTTTTTTTTACTTTACCAAGCTTTCGACAAATTTATTATTTTTTTCAAGGCTAAAAATTAAAAATGGTTAAAAAACATCGAATATAAATAAATAGTATAACCTTACACATAACATGTAAAATGAGTTAAATTAACGAATAATATGAGTATATAACATACATTGACATAACTTCAAAAAATATTTCTTTGTCACACTGATAGACATTTCATGAGTATAATGATGTTATTTTATTAGGATGTACAGAAAACACAATTTTTATATTTATATTTATTTAGCATCAAAATTTATACTTGATCGATGTTTTCTTTGGGTGTTTGAATTTCGCGTTCATTTTCTGACTCTAAACTTATGTAAATGTGTTTAGTCTTTTTAACATTGACGTTATCCACATAATTCAAAGTGCCCATCAAATAATGTTCGCAGCTAAACATATTCTCACAAAAGCAACTCAAGAATTTCATTGTTAATTCGAAGCTATCTTTATTACCGATTACTTGATGGACTTTTAAAGTGCCCGAATAAGGCTTAGATGACTTTCCAATAAATTTAATTTGAGAATGTTCATAATCTTGTTGCGTCAATGTTATAATTTTAATGTTGGGACAGTTTTCTTCTAGAACCGTTTGTAATTTTTATATATATATATATATATATATATATATATTATTTAAAATTCACGGGTATTCAGTCTAAGTAAAAAAGAAAAACTTTTTTTTACTTTACCAAGCTTTCGACAAATTTATTATTTTTTTCAAGGCTAAAAATTAAAAATGGTTAAAAAACATCGAATATAAATAAATAGTATAACCTTACACATAACATGTAAAATGAGTTAAATTAACGAATAATATGAGTATATAACATACATTGACATAACTTCAAAAAATATTTCTTTGTCACACTGATAGACATTTCATGAGTATAATGATGTTATTTTATTAGGATGTACAGAAAACACAATTTTTATATTTATATTTATTTAGCATCAAAATTTATACTTGATCGATGTTTTCTTTGGGTGTTTGAATTTCGCGTTCATTTTCTGACTCTAAACTTATGTAAATGTGTTTAGTCTTTTTAACATTGACGTTATCCACATAATTCAAAGTGCCCATCAAATAATGTTCGCAGCTAAACATATTCTCACAAAAGCAACTCAAGAATTTCATTGTTAATTCGAAGCTATCTTTATTACCGATTACTTGATGGACTTTTAAAGTGCCCGAATAAGGCTTAGATGACTTTCCAATAAATTTAATTTGAGAATGTTCATAATCTTGTTGCGTCAATGTTATAATTTTAATGTTGGGACAGTTTTCTTCTAGAACCGTTTGTAATTTTTATATATATATATATATATATATATATATATATATATATATATTATTTAAAATTCACGGGTATTCAGTCTAAGTAAAAAAGAAAAACTTTTTTTTACTTTACCAAGCTTTCGACAAATTTATTATTTTTTTCAAGGCTAAAAATTAAAAATGGTTAAAAAACATCGAATATAAATAAATAGTATAACCTTACACATTACATGTAAAATGAGTTAAATTAACGAATAATATGAGTATATAACATACATTGACATAACTTCAAAAAATATTTCTGTCACACTGATAGACATTTCATGAGTATAATGATGTTATTTCTTTAGGATGTACAGAAAACACAATTTTTATATTTATATTTATTTAGCATCAAAATTTATACTTGATCGATGTTTTCTTTGGGTGTTTGAATTTCGCGTTCATTTTCTGACTCTAAACTTATGTAAATGTGTTTAGTCTTTTTAACATTGACGTTATCCACATAATTCAAAGTGCCCATCAAATAATGTTCGCAGCTAAACATATTCTCACAAAAGCAACTCAAGAATTTCATTGTTAATTCGAAGCTATCTTTATTACCGATTACTTGATGGACTTTTAAAGTGCCCGAATAAGGCTTAGATGACTTTCCAATAAATTTAATTTGAGAATGTTCATAATCTTGTTGCGTCAATGTTATAATTTTAATGTTGGGACAGTTTTCTTCTAGAACCGTTTGTAATTTTTATATATATATATATATATATATATATATATATATATATATATATATATATATATATATATTATTTAAAATTCACGGGTATTCAGTCTAAGTAAAAAAGAAAAACTTTTTTTTACTTTACCAAGCTTTCGACAAATTTATTATTTTTTTCAAGGCTAAAAATTAAAAATGGTTAAAAAACATCGAATATAAATAAATAGTATAACCTTACACATTACATGTAAAATGAGTTAAATTAACGAATAATATGAGTATATAACATACATTGACATAACTTCAAAAAATATTTCTTTGTCACACTGATAGACATTTCATGAGTATAATGATGTTATTTTATTAGGATGTACAGAAAACACAATTTTTATATTTATATTTATTTAGCATCAAAATTTATACTTGATCGATGTTTTCTTTGGGTGTTTGAATTTCGCGTTCATTTTCTGACTCTAAACTTATGTAAATGTGTTTAGTCTTTTTAACATTGACGTTATCCACATAATTCAAAGTGCCCATCAAATAATGTTCGCAGCTAAACATATTCTCACAAAAGCAACTCAAGAATTTCATTGTTAATTCGAAGCTATCTTTATTACCGATTACTTGATGGACTTTTAAAGTGCCCGAATAAGGCTTAGATGACTTTCCAATAAATTTAATTTGAGAATGTTCATAATCTTGTTGCGTCAATGTTATAATTTTAATGTTGGGACAGTTTTCTTCTAGAACCGTTTGTAATTTTTATATATATATATATATATATATATATATATATATATATTATTTAAAATTCACGGGTATTCAGTCTAAGTAAAAAAGAAAAACTTTTTTTTACTTTACCAAGCTTTCGACAAATTTATTATTTTTTTCAAGGCTAAAAATTAAAAATGGTTAAAAAACATCGAATATAAATAAATAGTATAACCTTACACATAACATGTAAAATGAGTTAAATTAACGAATAATATGAGTATATAACATACATTGACATAACTTCAAAAAATATTTCTTTGTCACACTGATAGACATTTCATGAGTATAATGATGTTATTTTATTAGGATGTACAGAAAACACAATTTTTATATTTATATTTATTTAGCATCAAAATTTATACTTGATCGATGTTTTCTTTGGGTGTTTGAATTTCGCGTTCATTTTCTGACTCTAAACTTATGTAAATGTGTTTAGTCTTTTTAACATTGACGTTATCCACATAATTCAAAGTGCCCATCAAATAATGTTCGCAGCTAAACATATTCTCACAAAAGCAACTCAAGAATTTCATTGTTAATTCGAAGCTATCTTTATTACCGATTACTTGATGGACTTTTAAAGTGCCCGAATAAGGCTTAGATGACTTTCCAATAAATTTAATTTGAGAATGTTCATAATCTTGTTGCGTCAATGTTATAATTTTAATGTTGGGACAGTTTTCTTCTAGAACCGTTTGTAATTTTTATATATATATATATATATATATATATATATATATATATATATATATATATATATATATATTATTTAAAATTCACGGGTATTCAGTCTAAGTAAAAAAGAAAAACTTTTTTTTACTTTACCAAGCTTTCGACAAATTTATTATTTTTTTCAAGGCTAAAAATTAAAAATGGTTAAAAAACATCGAATATAAATAAATAGTATAACCTTACACATTACATGTAAAATGAGTTAAATTAACGAATAATATGAGTATATAACATACATTGACATAACTTCAAAAAATATTTCTGTCACACTGATAGACATTTCATGAGTATAATGATGTTATTTCATTAGGATGTACAGAAAACACAATTTTTATATTTATATTTATTTAGCATCAAAATTTATACTTGATCGATGTTTTCTTTGGGTGTTTGAATTTCGCGTTCATTTTCTGACTCTAAACTTATGTAAATGTGTTTAGTCTTTTTAACATTGACGTTATCCACATAATTCAAAGTGCCCATCAAATAATGTTCGCAGCTAAACATATTCTCACAAAAGCAACTCAAGAATTTCATTGTTAATTCGAAGCTATCTTTATTACCGATTACTTGATGGACTTTTAAAGTGCCCGAATAAGGCTTAGATGACTTTCCAATAAATTTAATTTGAGAATGTTCATAATCTTGTTGCGTCAATGTTATAATTTTAATGTTGGGACAGTTTTCTTCTAGAACCGTTTGTAATTTTTATATATATATATATATATATATATATATATATATATATATATATATATTATTTAAAATTCACGGGTATTCAGTCTAAGTAAAAAAGAAAAACTTTTTTTTACTTTACCAAGCTTTCGACAAATTTATTATTTTTTTCAAGGCTAAAAATTAAAAATGGTTAAAAAACATCGAATATAAATAAATAGTATAACCTTACACATTACATGTAAAATGAGTTAAATTAACGAATAATATGAGTATATAACATACATTGACATAACTTCAAAAAATATTTCTTTGTCACACTGATAGACATTTCATGAGTATAATGATGTTATTTTATTAGGATGTACAGAAAACACAATTTTTATATTTATATTTATTTAGCATCAAAATTTATACTTGATCGATGTTTTCTTTGGGTGTTTGAATTTCGCGTTCATTTTCTGACTCTAAACTTATGTAAATGTGTTTAGTCTTTTTAACATTGACGTTATCCACATAATTCAAAGTGCCCATCAAATAATGTTCGCAGCTAAACATATTCTCACAAAAGCAACTCAAGAATTTCATTGTTAATTCGAAGCTATCTTTATTACCGATTACTTGATGGACTTTTAAAGTGCCCGAATAAGGCTTAGATGACTTTCCAATAAATTTAATTTGAGAATGTTCATAATCTTGTTGCGTCAATGTTATAATTTTAATGTTGGGACAGTTTTCTTCTAGAACCGTTTGTAATTTTTATATATATATATATATATATATATATATATATATATATATATATATATATATATATTATTTAAAATTCACGGGTATTCAGTCTAAGTAAAAAAGAAAAACTTTTTTTTACTTTACCAAGCTTTCGACAAATTTATTATTTTTTTCAAGGCTAAAAATTAAAAATGGTTAAAAAACATCGAATATAAATAAATAGTATAACCTTACACATAACATGTAAAATGAGTTAAATTAACGAATAATATGAGTATATAACATACATTGACATAACTTCAAAAAATATTTCTTTGTCACACTGATAGACATTTCATGAGTATAATGATGTTATTTTATTAGGATGTACAGAAAACACAATTTTTATATTTATATTTATTTAGCATCAAAATTTATACTTGATCGATGTTTTCTTTGGGTGTTTGAATTTCGCGTTCATTTTCTGACTCTAAACTTATGTAAATGTGTTTAGTCTTTTTAACATTGACGTTATCCACATAATTCAAAGTGCCCATCAAATAATGTTCGCAGCTAAACATATTCTCACAAAAGCAACTCAAGAATTTCATTGTTAATTCGAAGCTATCTTTATTACCGATTACTTGATGGACTTTTAAAGTGCCCGAATAAGGCTTAGATGACTTTCCAATAAATTTAATTTGAGAATGTTCATAATCTTGTTGCGTCAATGTTATAATTTTAATGTTGGGACAGTTTTCTTCTAGAACCGTTTGTAATTTTTATATATATATATATATATATATATATATATATATATATATATATTATTTAAAATTCACGGGTATTCAGTCTAAGTAAAAAAGAAAAACTTTTTTTTACTTTACCAAGCTTTCGACAAATTTATTATTTTTTTCAAGGCTAAAAATTAAAAATGGTTAAAAAACATCGAATATAAATAAATAGTATAACCTTACACATAACATGTAAAATGAGTTAAATTAACGAATAATATGAGTATATAACATACATTGACATAACTTCAAAAAATATTTCTTTGTCACATTGATAGACATTTCATGAGTATAATGATGTTATTTTATTAGGATGTACAGAAAACACAATTTTTATATTTATATTTATTTAGCATCAAAATTTATACTTGATCGATGTTTTCTTTGGGTGTTTGAATTTCGCGTTCATTTTCTGACTCTAAACTTATGTAAATGTGTTTAGTCTTTTTAACATTGACGTTATCCACATAATTCAAAGTGCCCATCAAATAATGTTCGCAGCTAAACATATTCTCACAAAAGCAACTCAAGAATTTCATTGTTAATTCGAAGCTATCTTTATTACCGATTACTTGATGGACTTTTAAAGTGCCCGAATAAGGCTTAGATGACTTTCCAATAAATTTAATTTGAGAATGTTCATAATCTTGTTGCGTCAATGTTATAATTTTAATGTTGGGACAGTTTTCTTCTAGAACCGTTTGTAATTTTTATATATATATATATATATATATATATATATATATATATATATATATATATATATTATTTAAAATTCACGGGTATTCAGTCTAAGTAAAAAAGAAAAACTTTTTTTTACTTTACCAAGCTTTCGACAAATTTATTATTTTTTTCAAGGCTTAAAAATTAAAAATGGTTAAAAAACACATCGAATATAAATAAATAGTATAACCTTACACATAACATGTAAAATGAGTTAAATTAACGAATAATATGAGTATATAACATACATTGACATAACTTCAAAAAATATTTCTTTGTCACATTGATAGACATTTCATGAGTATAATGATGTTATTTTATTAGGATGTACAGAAAACACAATTTTTATATTTATATTTATTTAGCATCAAAATTTATACTTGATCGATGTTTTCTTTGGGTGTTTGAATTTCGCGTTCATTTTCTGACTCTAAACTTATGTAAATGTGTTTAGTCTTTTTAACATTGACGTTATCCACATAATTCAAAGTGCCCATCAAATAATGTTCGCAGCTAAACATATTCTCACAAAAGCAACTCAAGAATTTCATTGTTAATTCGAAGCTATCTTTATTACCGATTACTTGATGGACTTTTAAAGTGCCCGAATAAGGCTTAGATGACTTTCCAATAAATTTAATTTGAGAATGTTCATAATCTTGTTGCGTCAATGTTATAATTTTAATGTTGGGACAGTTTTCTTCTAGAACCGTTTGTAATTTTTATATATATATATATATATATATATATATATATATATATATATTATTTAAAATTCACGGGTATTCAGTCTAAGTAAAAAAGAAAAACTTTTTTTTACTTTACCAAGCTTTCGACAAATTTATTATTTTTTTCAAGGCTTAAAAATTAAAAATGGTTAAAAAACACATCGAATATAAATAAATAGTATAACCTTACACATAACATGTAAAATGAGTTAAATTAACGAATAATATGAGTATATAACATACATTGACATAACTTCAAAAAATATTTCTTTGTCACATTGATAGACATTTCATGAGTATAATGATGTTATTTTATTAGGATGTACAGAAAACACAATTTTTATATTTATATTTATTTAGCATCAAAATTTATACTTGATCGATGTTTTCTTTGGGTGTTTGAATTTCGCGTTCATTTTCTGACTCTAAACTTATGTAAATGTGTTTAGTCTTTTTAACATTGACGTTATCCACATAATTCAAAGTGCCCATCAAATAATGTTCGCAGCTAAACATATTCTCACAAAAGCAACTCAAGAATTTCATTGTTAATTCGAAGCTATCTTTATTACCGATTACTTGATGGACTTTTAAAGTGCCCGAATAAGGCTTAGATGACTTTCCAATAAATTTAATTTGAGAATGTTCATAATCTTGTTGCGTCAATGTTATAATTTTAATGTTGGGACAGTTTTCTTCTAGAACCGTTTGTAATTTTTATATATTTATATATATATATATATATATATTATTTAAAATTCACGGGTATTCAGTCTAAGTAAAAAAGAAAAACTTTTTTTTACTTTACCAAGCTTTCGACAAATTTATTATTTTTTTCAAGGCTAAAAATTAAAAATGGTTAAAAAACATCGAATATAAATAAATAGTATAACCTTACACATTACATGTAAAATGAGTTAAATTAACGAATAATATGAGTATATAACATACATTGACATAACTTCAAAAAATATTTCTTTGTCACATTGATAGACATTTCATGAGTATAATGATGTTATTTTATTAGGATTTTATTAGCATCAAAATTCATTTTGTAAGTATATACGAATAAATTTTGCTGAGTTGGTTAATGTCAGATCTCTTATTAATATTGTTGTTATCGCTGTTAATTGCAACCATTTCTAAAAAAAGTCTTTTTGTCAAATTTTGTTCTTGATATAAAATTATTGTATCATCATAATTCATTATGTGATCTTGGTTAACTACATGATCAGAGTGTGCGCAAGAAAGTTTCTGGAGTCTACAGTCACTTTTATGACCAGTGATTCGAGATTTCAAAGTTTGACTCGTTTGTCCAATGTAATTTTTGTTGCAAGAACTGCAAGGTATACTATAAACTAAATTACTTCTCATCGGTGCACATTCTTTGTCTTTTAATTTTGTATATATTTTATTTATAGGGAGGATATTTCTTTGTGATATTTTAATATTAAGTTCCCTTTTGAACACATTGATAATTTTCGGAGATAAATTTTTAATGTATGGTATTGATCCGAAAGTAATTTTGTTACTGGAATTTGGTACATTAGTATCTGTATTAACAGTTTCATTGGAAATTGTGTTAAATAATAATTTATTGAGTAAGCTATAGGGATAAGAATTGTTTAACAATATTTCACATAGTTTTTTTAAATTTTGACCCAATTATCGAAGGAAGGTACGAAGATGAGAGAGGAATGGGAAGGAAAAAGATGTCATGGTTACGCAATGTAAGACAATGGACCGGACTGAGAACGATAAATGACCTTATACATGCATTAAGAGACCGGAATAAAATGGAAAATATGGTCGCAAAAATTCAGTAATGAATACGTATAGCTGTCACATTTGGGGTTCAGCACCAAGGCATTCTCTTCGTCTTTTAGATTCCATTCAAAAAAGGGCCATTCGGTTGATAAACAGCTCAACTCTCACAGATACCCTTCACCCTCTAGAACATAGAAGAAAAGTTGCAGACCAAACATTACTTTACAGATATTTCAATGGCAGATGCTCTTGTACCACCATTGGCTACATTCGGCCGAAGAACTCGGCACGTTGATCAGTCTCACTCATTTACTCTCGAGATTGACACTACAAGGACAAATCTCCATCAAGAATCCTCCTTTTACAGGGCTGCTACAGAATGAAACAAGCTTCCAAAATCAGTTTTTCCAGCGAAATATGACCTGCAACTTTTCAAAAAGCGGGTCCACAATCATTTCCTTCCTATAATCCCTTTCCCTTCTAATAGTTGCAGTGCGGGCCGTCCGCGGCAAACATGATAGGTCTACTCTTTTTGCGACTATTTTCAGTAAAAAAAAAAGGAGAAAAGAACTTACTTGGTTTCACATTAAATTATTTATGGAAAAACTCGCCCAAAAAAAATTGTTCATTTTATTTGAAAAATAATTTGGGACTCCTTTGTTGCGCCGAGGTCTCCAGAATTTTAAATCCGGCACTGTTTGCAACAAATAAGTGTCAAAAGTATAAACTGTACTTTACAAATTTCTTTATTAAGTACTTAATAAAATAAAATTAATAATTATTATGAAAAAAGGAATTGATTTTGGGACTTTTGTTTATTCAAAACTGCAAAATATATTGTTTATTATAGCAATATAGTAAATATAGCAAATTAAAAATCAATTTAAAAATAATAACCGCCTTTAATCAAATTTAATAAAATTAAAACAAAACCGACATATTTCTCATATGCGTTAAATATTCCCATGAAACAGTGAAACTATTAAATGAACCCTTTGGTATTTCTCTAATCGATATTCCAATTAGGGATTCGCTACTATTTATAAAGTACAGCGCCCTCTCTGTGTAAGTAGAGTAGTACAATTCGCATCGAGCTTCCGGCGAATAATACGTCGACAACTTCCCCGCACGACACACGCATTAGTCCAGTCAAAAAGACTGTGAAATCGGGTTTTTGGCAGATATGGCTAAAACTATATTTGGAAATAATCAGAAAAATGCGTTTGCAATCATATTGACTATAATAACTTTGTTTATCGCAGCTCGGAATAGTTCAACGGGTGATTTGCGATACCACTCTCGAAGATTTCGGAGCCAAGATGTTCCTCTTCGTCCTTGACCTCTACTTCCAGCAATCTTACCTTGCATCACTAAATGAAGGAGGTAATATTCCTCTGGATGCCTCATCACGTGGCCGTAGTATTCGAGTTTTCGGCTTCTTATTATTTTAATTATTTCTGTGTTTTTCCTAATTCGTTGTAGAACCACCTCATTTCTTATTCGGTCCATCCAGCTTATTCGTAGGATCCTTCTGTAGACCCACATTTCAAAGGCATCGAGCCTCTTCAATAATGAGTTGGTCAGCGGCCAACTCTCTACTTCATAGAGCAATGTGGAGAATATATAGCAGCGTGTTAGTCTGATTTTTAATTTTAAAGTGATTCCTTTGTTGCAGAGAATTCTTTTTAATTTAATAAAGGCGGTTCTGGCTTTTTCGATACGGATCTTTATTTCTTTGCTCATGTCCCAGTTTTCATTGATATTAGCGCCCAGGTATAAGATGTTGTTAACCTTTTCTAGCTGTATTCCGTATGCCCTGATTTGTATTGGTGGATTTGGTGTTTTGCTGACAACCATAACTTTGGTTTTTGAAGTATTGAGTCTTAGCCCATACTTGTTACATGACTCGGTCACTCTGTTTATGAGTATTTGCAGTTCTTCCTGACTAGCAGCAATTAGCATTGTGTCGTCCGCATATCACAAATTATTGATGTTAATTCCGTTTACCTTAATACCAAGGTCCACATCGTCCAAGGCTTCTCTAAAGACATATTCAGAGTAGATATTAAATACTAAAGGAGACAGAATGCCTTACTGCACGTCGTATTTTCACTTCCTTTGATGTGTTCCGGCCGAGTCGAATGTTTGCACATTGATGCCAATAAAGATTCGCGATGATTCGCAGGTCTCTATCGTCGATTCCCACCTGCTGCAGAATTCTAATCATTTCGACGTGCTTGACCATATCAAAGGCCTTCTCAAAGTCAATAAAACCCATAAAGACTGGGGGGTTGCATGTCTCTGCATCTTTGAACTAAGACCTGAAGGCTAAACAGTGCTTCCCTGGTTCCAAGATAAGATTATTGCAAAATCCAAATTGTGCTTCACTTAACTGTTCTTCTATTTTGTTGTACATTCTACTGTGCAATATTCGCAGGAAAAGCTTAAGCACGTGGCACATCAGATTGATAGTGTAACACTTCTAAGCGTACATCTTTTTTGGTATCATCACAAATGTTGATATTAGCCAGTCTGTTGGTATATTTCCTGATTCGTATATTTTATTGAAAAGGCTTAGGAGATAATGTTTACCATTGTTTTCGAGTAGTTTGATTATTTCATTGGATATTTCATCTGGTCCGGTTGCCTTTTAGACAGTTTTATAGCTCGTTCGAGCTCATCTAATGTTATTTGTGGTCCAGACGTCATATTTTCAAAATAATAAAAAAAAGAAAATCCAATAAAAAATATAAAAAGTGGGCTTTTTTATTTTTTAAAAAACGACAATCTTAGAGAAAAATTTATTTCTTTTTCATCCCTTCTATTAAATGTCAAGGGGTGAACACGGCTTTTGCTCGGTATTTCACTTAAAACGGGTTATTTAAAAAAAATTTTAACGTTAAAATTTAAAAATTTATATGAATAAATTTTTTTTTCAAATAACCAGTTTTAAGTGAAATATCGAGCAAAAATCGTTTTCAACCCTTGACTTTTAATAGAAGAGATGAAAAAAAATAAATTTTTCACTACGATTGTTGTTTGTAACTTTTTTAAGGAATTAAAAAAAATTAAAAACGCCCAATTTTTATGTTTTTTATAGAATTTTCTTATTTATTATTCTAAACCGTCGTATGGGTGAAAGGGTGCGTTTTAGGGGAAAAATAGTCTAAAAGAGGTAGGCCTAAAATTTTATGCTCTACAACTTTTATTTTAAACTTTTTTTGATATTTTCAAAATATAACCAAAAAATCGTATTTTGGGGTAGTTTTTAATTTTTTTCACCCCCTTCCCGGGGGTCGAGGACTTTTTTACTTGACCCACAGTTTTGTACGCATTATTATGATTATTTCCGTATAATTTCAGCCATATCTGACAAAAACCCGATTTCACAGTCTTTTTGACTGGACTACATTTCCAATTTTACTTTATTCCCACGAGACTCCCGCTCTCTCGCTGCATTTTGGTCGAATGCCCTTTTATTCCGACAGTTGCGCAGCTCAATCGCGACGCGCAACCTTCCGCGTTTCTGCTTGAAGCAAAAAACTCTAGTACACGCACTAACAAGGTAAAATTTGACATGCGCCAATAAGGTGCAGGAACTGGTGTGTCAGTGTACAAAACTAGACAAGTAAAATTGATTGTTTTACGGCGTTAGAAATGCATTCTCATGTTGGCATAGTTTTTTGTTAAATGAACTGTAATATTAGTAAATGTTGTGATATTTGTGATAATGTTAGGATAAAATAGTTTTGCGCGTTATACCATTCCCGTTGTACCTGAAATTTGCTGTGTCGAGAAAATAGATGGAGATTCAGAAAATTCGTGATTAGTTTCGTATATGTTTTAATAAGGTAAGCAATATTTATAATAAATATAACCTCATTTTATGTAGATTTTATTAAGATTTTATTTATCTTCGTATTACCTATATTCATAATAACTTTATAGGAAAGTGCATGTTTATTGTAACATTCAACAAAACAAATATTTTACAAAAAAAACACATTAAAAACATGCGACTTCTTCGATTTGGGTTCATTAAAATTTCTGCATAGATACATTATAATACATAATTAATAATTTTCATCCTAGTTTTGAGCATTATGCGAGAGACAAAGATAATAAAGGTATCTGTCAAAGGGTATATATAGGCGCATATGTATACATGCGTTGCTCTAACTATTGATTGACTTCATTGACTAGGTAGGTATAAGAGAGCAAATATCCTAATCAACTCCCACTTCAAATTCTGTCACTTTCACCTGTGCACAGGTAAGTATGGATTTGTGAAGCATTAATTATTTACCTGTCATTCTGGAATCGAATATGTCTATTTTATATTCTATTTTTTACCCCAAAATGGTAATTAGAATAGATTATTAGAATAAATTGTTATTAGATACAGTTGGGAAGTTTATTAATGATTATTGTAATTAA
The DNA here is from genome assembly GCA_950111635.1 of Agelastica alni. Taxonomy (NCBI): domain Eukaryota; kingdom Metazoa; phylum Arthropoda; class Insecta; order Coleoptera; family Chrysomelidae; genus Agelastica; species Agelastica alni. The sequence continues at coordinate 24,887,868 of OX467719.1, read as the reverse complement.
AACAACTTAAAGGAAACCTTTTTGTACGGTTTACTAACGAAATAATTTATTTTTAATTTAATTAAATTCTTAATCATTCTGACACTAAATATTTTTATTATTTCATTTTATAAAATGATGTGCTAGGATTTAATTGCGGCTTGCCCAGTGCAGAATACATTCTAATGTAAACAAACAAAAAAGACGTTCTTATTAATTTTACACCAGTGGCGCAACAGCAATAAATCGCTAAGAGGGTTTGACAAAAATTTAAATAACCCAATTCTTCGATAACAACAATATTTAACCCTTTGCATTTGTGTATATGTTCTTTTGTGATTACACTCTACTCGGACTATTATTATATTTACTTATCTATCTACTCGGATTCTTTTATGTAAGGGAATTTTTTAAAAATGCGCTAAAATTACGTATTAGATACACTTAGTGTAAAACAAAATAAAAATGTGGAATTGTTTTTATTGTTTTAGAAAAAAAAGCAAAAATTGCTCTATGTCAAAAACTATGGGATGTTTTTAAAAAAATAATATTTATTTTATTCAAATTAAACACAGTAATTTATTACCATTATAACATGAAAAAAACTTTAAAAAAACACTAAATAAAAGTATACATATATAATAAATCTTGAGGAGGGAGAAACACAAATAAAACCTAACATCATAACCATTACCATTATCTTCTATATATATAAAAATGAAAAAATGTTTGTATGTATGTCCTTCAAAAACTCCCAAACGGCTGGACCGATTGGAATTAAATTTTTAGAAGTTGTTTTATACATACCAGGGGTGGTGACATACATGCATGCTTTGTGGACTATCAGAAAGCTTTTGATAGAGCAAAACATAACAAGTTAATAAAAGTGTTAAAGAAGATAGGTATTGACGACAACGATCTCCGAATAATAAAAAATCTCTACTGGAATCAAACAGCACAAGTTAAAAACAAAGGTCAGATGACTGATGAAATAATAATTCAAGTGGGCCTTCGACAAGGGTGTGTGTTGTCACCACGTTTATTTAACATATATTCAGAAGAAATATTTAATAATGCGCAGTGTGATTCAACAGCAGGAATTGTTATAAATGGTAAACTAATCAACAACATCCGATTCGCGGGTGATTCATTAATATTCGCCGACAAACTAGAGGACCTACAAAATATGATGAGCCAGCTTTCAATGCACAGTCAGGAATATGGAATAGATATAAACATGAATAAAACCAAATACATAGTGATAAGCAAAAATCCACCACCACCCAGGCAGCTTATTATAAATAATACGGTTATTAAAAAAGTAGAGACTACACCATATTTGGGAACTACAATTAACGAGAGTTGGGATCATTTTCTCGAAATACGTTGTCGAATAGAAAGGGCTCGTGCTGCATTTTTTAAAATGTCGAAATTGTTTAAATGCCACTTTCTGAACTTAGCAACTAAAATACGACTTCTCCGATGCTATAAGGAGTTGAGTCATAGACTGTAACAGATGCAGCCAGTAAAAGGTTGGACGCATTCGAGATGTGGCTGTATCGACGTATCCTAAGAATCCCTTGGATTGTTACAAACAAAAAAGTACTCGACATTTTAAACGAGGAAATGGAGATCATGAGTACAGTCAAAAGTCGGAAATTGGAATACTTAGGACACATCATGAGAAACAGCGAAAGATACGATCTGTTGCAACTTATCCTACAGGGAAAGGTGCTTGGAAAGAGGGGACCAGGCAGAAGGAGGATCTCAAGGCTTAAAAACCTGAGAACTTAGTTTACAACCTCCATCACGGGTCTATTTAGGGCCGCAGTTGATAAAATAATTATTGCCAGAATTATCGCCAGCGTCCGGTAACGGACAGGCACTGGAAGAAGAAGAAGATCTTCATACAGTTACCGGCGAAATAATCGATCCGCTCAAAAAATCGATGAAGTTTGCTCATTTGTAATTATAAAATCGATTTGATTATTTTTTTTCATATTGTATTTAAATCTATATGAAATCTAGCACATGTTTTAAATTTTAAAAAAATTTGGCGTACGTCATTTTATACAGGGTGACAAAAAGTGTGTTTTTTACTCTAACTTCAAAAACACATGTGGAGAGTCAGAGTTTTTCCACATTGTTATTTTTAATTTTGTTATCAAGACACCATCGTTCCTTTATAACTTTTTATTTATTTATTACAATAGCTTACTTTTTGTAAAAGGTACAAGGGTTTAAGAAAAACATAATCAAAAAGGAACTAAAAATTAAGTAAAAAACATAAAATAACAGAAAAGGGAAGATTTGTGTACTGTGATATACAGAATATTAATAGGTAAGAAAAAGCTATAGCACACCAAAAAATTTTAATTATCACGAGCAAATTCTCGAGCCATTATCAGAAGAAATTTTTGTCGCAAATTTGTTTACAAAAGACGAAACATGAAGAGGACATGACTAAAGCTCAACAAAGTTAGAGTAAAAAAACACACTTTGTGTCACTTTGTTTAAAATGACGTACGCCCAATTTTCTTAAAAATTCAAAACGTGCTGGATTTTATATAAATTTACCTACAATATGAAAAAATAAATAATCAAATCAAATTTAAAATAACAAATTTATTAATAAGCAAACTTTAATTAATTTTTTGAGTGGATTGATTTTTTTGCCGGTAAGTGTAAAATAAATTAATTTTTTAATATAAATGTACATTTACTTTTTACATACAGTCACGCCTTTTTCCCATAGGGGTAGGCAGAGACCACTTCCTTCCACTTGCTACGGTTCGTACACACATCTTTTGCTTCCTCTACTTTCATCAGTGCTCTCATACATGCTCTTCGGTTGTTGGTACTCTTGACCTGGCCTTTCTTCAAAACAATGTTGATCTGATCGAGATCGATGTTCGCCGAGGTCGACCTCTACCGACTTCCGTCCATTCACACAGGCCTTATTAATTTGTTTCGTCAATCTTCCTTCATCCATTATTTCTACGTGTCCAAACCATCTAAACATTCCTTTATCTATCTTTGTAACCACATCTTCTTTTACACCACAGTGTTCTCTTATTAAACAATTGAAATAATAATCAAACAAAAACACTATTTCAACAATGCACAGTATATACATATTGAACTTTTTACTAAATCCATTCAATTCAAGTTGCCACTTTTCGCCTACAGTAGGAAGAAAAATAGTATACACACCACGGGCATTAAAGTAAGAAATGTCTCTTAGTCCTACAAGGAGTACGTCAAGAATGTGTGTTGTCACCGCTATTGTTTAATATGTACTCCGAAAGCCTGTTTAACGATGCATTAGAAGAAGAAGAAGAAGGCTTCGCCTCGGTCAACAAACGTGTGCTCTGAGACATTTCTTACTTGACTGCCCTAAGTGTGTAATATACTATTGTAATGTAGGTTTGTAAAATAAAAGATTAATATAAATGGTTTATGACTAGGGGATTTTTAAGGATTGTCAATTTGAGAGGTCCGAGTTAATTATACAGAGGTTGATTCATTAAGAATCTCCAATCTCTGAATTGTAGATTCTAGACCTCAAAATATGATGATTCTGCCAACATGCCTAATACAAATATTGCTACTTTCTGAGATATCGGGTGTTTAAAAGATTAAATATGGATTTTGATTTTTGCAATAATTTTTCATGTTTTTACAATTTTTATGTAAAAATTGGCAATTTTACGTATTTTGGCATAAAAAATACCAATTTGGACTCTAATTTAGCATTGCTAATAGAGGGCGCTATTTACACTTAGTTGTATTTAGTAAGTCAAAGCAAATTTTTTTTCGGCTGAACTATGAGTAAAATAATAAAAAATTATTAAAAGCGTTAAAATCTACAAAAAAAGTTACTCTTGTTTGATCCATGTAACTCGATTGGTTATCGAGTTATTTGCTTCTAAAAACTTCAATTAATTTTAATTTCATGAAAAAAATTATTTTCTAAATGTGTAACAATAACAAATTTAAAAACAAGAATTGAAAACTTTAAAGTAAATATTTAAAATTTCCGCCATTTACTTTAATACACTTTATGATCCGCTGTCGCAACGATCTATTAATATCAAATAACCCTTGTCCATTATTTTTATTACATTCGCGGCTTCTTCTATTTTTCGTCGCATTTCTAAAAGGAAATTAATTTTTTTTTTGTAAAATAATGCCTTCATTTGCGAGTAAATTGAAAAATCCAAAGAATTGAAATCAGGACCTCTCGGTGGCCAAGCAAACTCACTTCCGAGACCAATCCATCGATGCGGAAACTGTTAGTTTAAGTATTGACGAACTTTTAGAGAATAATTTGGTGGTGCCCACATGTTTTGTCTTAATGCGAGAATGTGTTTTTTTTTAACCTGTGGATTTTCAAAATTCCACATATGATTATTTTTCCAATTAATTATTCCTCGTCTGGTAAATGTTGCCTCAACAGTAAAAAGAATTGTATCCAGAAAATCTGGGTTAAAATTTTGTTTATCTTGCAAAAGTTGGGCAAATTGTAGACGCGCAGGTAAAAATTTGTGGTAATAAATTCTTAATAGGCGAGGAAATTTGGCACAAAACCCAGGAAATTTGAGCAGACAAACGGATCGAGATGCGGTTTTTTGCATTCGAATCGTTAGCTCATTTATAAACTTTGTTTTTATTTTGTTTTCCAGATTTCATAAAATATGCATTTGTACATCAAAAAGTGCGTTCTTTCAACTGCTTAATTTCAAGTGATGGAGAAAAATTCATATCTGCCACAAAACACACCCGAACTGTACACAATTTTGCACCCGGGGGTTTCTCAGGTCACGGAATCTGAATATTATGTCCAAATTAGCCCCCTGTATACCTGAAAGTCAGGACGGCATTAGGAACGTCATCCCCTGGAAATCCTGCTTAACTTGTGATGAATCAAGAGAAACTCGTGCCCCGGAGTTTTTTTAGGCCACTCGTCACGACATTGGCGACGCGCCCCGGAAGACCTGGTGCATCGGACAACCTGACTAGTAACGTCATCCCCTGGAGTTTTGATGGAACAACTTACCGAATCGTTGGATACTTGTCGTACGGGGGTTTTTCGGGTCGCTCGTCACCCGTTAAATATTCTTTATGAATTCAATAGATTCTAGTGCAAGAAAAAAGACAAGGTATTGGTCCAAATAATCTTAGGCGTAATTTCCAAAATAGCCGAAATTTTTAATTACAAACACCTGACTTGTAAATATTCTTAAAATCGCACGCATGATCATCTATAAAATTCTTTTCTTGAAGATCTTCTTGGAAAGATTTATTTTCTTGGCGAACTTCTTTCTCGGCCGCAATGATATCTTTGGTAGTAACCATGTCGAGGTTGGGACAGTTCGTACCAGCTAAACTTTACATGCGATGTTGCCACGTCTTTTTCGTTCTCTAAAGAGTACTCTGCCAGTGGTCTCTCTACTGGCAAATTATGCCCGAGCTCAGCCGTAGAGGGTAGAAGAAAAAAAAAAAATAAAAGTGAGCCGCGCCACCGACTTAGACGGTTCAAGCCGGAAACCCCTAGGTCTTATAGGCACTAGCAGAGCCACACGATAAACAACTAAGATTATGGTGAACCAAATAAATAAAATTATAGCAAAAATATATTGGATACTTTACTCACACAATAAATTAAAATACACAGCTCAATAACAAAATTATAACACATATAATCAAAATTAACAGCCAACAATAAATCGAAACTTCAAAATTTACAACTTTATGAGACAACAATAAATCAAAAATCCAAAAAATAAAAAATAAAAAATAATTAAAACAAAGGTAAGAATGACAAACCTTATCAGGTTACCAAAAAAAACGTATACAAGTCAACTTTTTAACAATACTTCATCAACGTTCACGTACGGCTGCTAATTTAATCACGTTTTTTTTTATTTACATAAAGATTTACACTGTTAAAACAATCGAGCTTATTTAAAAATATTTCTTTTTACGATGGCTGTCCTTCAAATTAGCAATATTATAGGATATTTACAAATTAGTATGAAGAAAACGTTTTTACTTGGACACAAAGAACTATTGAGGGTATTACTTTAATCAAAGTTCAGCCTTGGCATATTATCCAATGCAATAAATAGTTTTCAACAGTGTACCATATTAATAAATTAAAACCAAAACTTAATCGCGGTGTCAAAAACAAATCACGTCGTTTAAATATTCTAAAATAAATCACTTGTAACCTTTGGGTATACGAATTCACTAATCCTGTGGCCTACTCCTGGGGCCTACTCCTGTTGCCTACTCCTGTGGCCGGTTTAAATTATGGAACAGCACCTGCTAATTAACAATGGCTTCCCTCTATCAGATCCCGCATGCGGATATTTTAACTCGACACCAAAATCCAAAATATCAACAACAAAGGTAAGATAGAATGGTCAAGTTAAAAATTAAATGGTTTTTCTTCAAAATCCAATTAAGATGGCCCAAATACAGCCAGATATGAAAGAAAAAACCGTAGAGGTTCTGCTCACGTGTTAATATCAAATCGTTCCAAAAACTCTCACCCGACTTCGACGACTGACACCAAGCGACTCACTAGCCTGACTCCCAAGCCGGAAATCATGAAATGACACGGAATAAACGTCAACCAACAATCTTCGCAAATCTATGTTCCAAACTCATAATCGCACTCGTCCGCGTTAATAGCCAGCCCATCCACACAGAAATGCAAACCAAACAATAATATAGCTGACAACACACGACAATCGAGGCCAAAAATGAAGGCAAAATCTAATAACAAAAACCCCCACTCCATCTCCATCGATTAACAAAAATGTCACAGCCATTAATAATCGAATTCTATCACTACTAGGTATGCAACACCATTTACAACGAATGATATATTTAAGTTACAACAAAATACGAGTACCTAAAGAATACAAAAAATTAATCAGAGACACAATTAATAATGGAACTGTAGAAGGGAAAAAATAGGCACGTGACAATGTGGCACGGGAGTTCATTCTGCCTGCAGCTGCACAAGGAGGTAGGCCCGCAATCGTCGTTATCTGCAGAAAACAAGTTTTAAGATGTTATCTGGTGGCCTAAAAAACCTCCGGGCATGAGTTTCTCTTGATTTTTTACGAGTTAAACAGGAACTTCAGGAGATGACGTTTCTAATCCCGTCCTGACCTCCAGGTGTACAGTGGGCTAATTTGGATATGATACTCAGATTCCGCGACCTTAAAAACCCCCGGGTGCAAAATGTCGTACACTTTGGGTGCTTTTTTGTGGCAGATATGAATTTTTTCCCATCACTTAAAACTATGCAAAAAACCGCATCCGTTTGTCTGCCTAAATTTACTGGGTTTTGGTGATTTCAGTGCTAAATTTCCTCGCCCATAACAGGAGTGTAATGATATGGATGCAGTTTTTCCCTCTTCAAAATTCTAAAAATAGACAATTGGCTTATTCGATCGATAACCGATCAAGTTACATGAATCAAACAAATTTTTTTTGTAGAATTCAACGCTTTTTATTATTTTACTAATGGCTGTTTAACTTATACATAGACGATTGTTTAAAAGATTTAAAAGAGAGTGCGTAGGGATTGAAAATAAATGATTTGTTTGTCAAATGACTTCTTTACGCCGATGATCAAGTCATATTAGCGTCATCTGAAGAGGAGTTGCAGGCGATGGTTAATGTTAAGCATGATGCCCTAAAAATCAAAAGGATGAAACTAAGTGCAAGCAAAACGAAAGTAATGGTTTTTGAAAGAAAAGAAAGCATGACAAACTGTGAAGTTTCGATTGAGGGAGAAAGAGTGAAACAGTGAAGAGTGAAACAAGTAAATGAATTTGTGTACTTGGGTTTAAAATTTACGAGAGATGAAAAGTATGACAGTGACATTAAGCGAAGGGTGTTGGCAGGAAAACAGATGAATAGGCACGTCTGGTTGTGCATAGAGGTGTTTTGGATCCTACACTTATATATGGTAGTAAATTTGGCAGAAGAAGCATGAAAATAGGATTAATGCTGCGGAGATCAGTAGTTTAAGAAGTATAGCCGGAGTGACTCGGTTAAATAAAGTAAAAAATAGTGAGATAAGAGAACGCTGTGGTGTAAAAGAAGATGTGGTTACAAAGGTAGATAAAGGAATGCTTAGATGGTTTGGACACGTAGAAAAGATGGATGAAGAAAGATTGACAAAACAAATTTATAAGGCAAGTGTGAATGGACAAGTCGGTAGAGGTCGACCACGGCGAACATATCTCGATCAGATCAACATTGTTTTGAAGAAAAGCCAGGTCAATAGTACCAACAACCGACGAGCATGCATGAGAGCCCTAATGAAAGTAGAGGAAGCAAAAGATGTGTGTAAGAAGAGTAGAAGGAAGTGGTCTCTGCCTACCCCTAGGAAAAAAAGGCTTGACTATATGTATGTATGTATGTTTACTGATAGTTCAGCGGAAAAAAAATTTGCTTTGATTTACTAAACACAACCAAGTGTCACTAGCGCCCTATATTAGCAATGCTCAATTAGAGTCCAAATTGTAAATCCTTATGTGAAAGAAACGTAAAATTGCAATTTTCAAATAGAAATTATTGCGAAAATCAAAATCCATATTTTAAACTTCAAACTAGCAATTTTTTATAAGGCATGTTGTGCAGAATAATCATATTTTAAGGTCTAGAATCGACAATTCAAAAATTGGACATTTTTAATGAATCACCCTATATACGTATTTTTGTATGGATATCTTATAGATTTTTAGGAAATATATCTTATGTAGCCGATTTTTAATTTATGGCATATGAAATTAAACAACATTTAACAGAAAATAATAGCTGTGAATTTTTATTAAACCTGTTTAATTTATCGACTTCCATGGCCAATTCCTAGGAACGCCACTGTATTTATATTATTGGTTTGTTGTAGTTTTTGGCCATTTTGATCTTATTACTGGATATGATACTAGGTTTTGGTCTAAAAGTGAGTCAGCAAAATTATAAGGAAACTAAGTAAAAAACGTACTATTAAAAAAATCTAAATCTTTATTTAATGATTTGAAGCATCTATTCGACATAGCTGTTTGTTTCTAGTGAACAGTTAGTTGCATTTCGAAGACAATCCATTCTGTTGCTCCCAATTGCATTCATTTTCGACGAAAGTACCGTTGATCAAGTTTCACGCACACTGCTTTCTTAAATTCTTTGTTTCTCGCTACTACGATCAAATAAAAAATGCCTTTGGTATGCCGTATATGTTTTAACCAATAGCTTCCAGATCCGGACTTTGTCTAAAATTCTAAGTCATGAACGATTTATGTAATGCAATAATTTTTTTATAAATTGTAAAAAAGGACACTTAATTCGTTGTTTGAGCTTTGATGTTTATTAGCTTTTTCAGCTAGTTGTCTAACAGTTCAACATTTTATTATTATTAAATACATGTATACATATTTTACAATAGTACTTGGAATACTTTTATTTTTACTGCTTATTATCGCACTTTAGGTTCAAGTACCTATATGAAATATTGTAATTTTTTTTCTGCTCCCGTATTATAATACGCGAATTAATATCTGCTACCGATTTATAAATAATGTCCATTTTAACACATATTTTCATTTTGAAACTGATTTCGGCCAATAAAAACACGTACTTTTCATTATATGTATTACAAATTTTCGGCCTGTAGAAATAAGTACTCGGAGATAATCAAGTGGTATGTTTCCACAACCATGAAATTTTTTTATCGACATTTAATTAAGGCGTTAATAGATACATACATACATATAGTCACGCCTTTTTCCCGTAGGGGTAGGCAGAGACCACTTTCATCCACTTCCGGTACGGTTCTTACACACATCTTTTGCTTCCTCTACTTTCATCAGTGCTCTCATACATTCTCGTCGGTTATTGGTACTCTTGACCTGGCCTTTCTTCAAAACAATGTTAATTTACAATCCAACATTCACCACCTTACATAAGTGTAAGTACCAACACACCTCTATGCACAGCCAGGCCTGCCTTTTTTGACACTTTCTGGCTGCTTATAAAGCTATGCAATGTTCCATTCATTTGTTTTCCTGCCAACAGCCTTCGCTCAATGTCACTGTCATACTTTTCATCTCTCGTAAACTTTGAACCCAAGTACACAAATTCATTTACTTGTTTCATTTTTTCTCCCTTAATCAGAACTTCACAGTCTGTCATATTTTCTTCTCTTTCAAAAACCATTTTTGCTTACATTTATTTTCATCCCTTTGATTTTCGGGGCATCATTCAACTCCTCTTCAGATGACGCTAATATGACTTGATCATCGGCGTAAAAAAGTCATTTGTCGATCAAATTATTCATTTTCAATCCATACGCACTCTCTTTCAAATCTTTTAAACAATCTTCTATGTAACAATCGTCCACGTATAAGTTAAACAGCCATGGCGAAGCGACACATCCCTGTCTCACACCCTTTTCGATGTTAAACCATTCCGTGCAAGCACCGTTTTTCCTAACACAAGCATTGGAATCCTCGTAAAGTGATTTCAGTGCTCGTATTAAACTACCGTTTAGTCTATAAAAGCGCAATAGACCTGCTGAATTCTAGCAAAGAATTTTTCGACTATACTTCGTAATGAATAGACCTGATTCATACATCTCCTTCCTCTTCTAAATCCTGCTTGCACATCCCATATCATCTTCTCAGTTTCATTCGTCACTCTTTTAATCAATATCTTTGCATACAGTTTGCGGACTTTGCTGAGTAAACTAATACCTCGGTAGTTCTTACAGTCCTGCTGCGAATCATTTTCCCTGCAAAGCGACACGATAACGGCCTTGTACCAGTCGTCTGGTACGCTACCACTCCTTCAACTAAGGTTAAAAACAATACATTATTAAACACAAAATAAGATTCATTTTGCACAATTGTGAATATTTGCAAGACTGCCACTTTATGCAAGTTTTATACTAGTTTTTTTTCACGACAACCCACTACACTTTCAATATCCTAATAAATATTTAAACTAAGAAATTAGCAAATTCTATGCGTTTGTTATTTAAAATATAAGATCAAAAAATTATTTATTTGACTTTTGGCTTACCCTTGCAAGGATAATTAAGCAAAAATAAAAAGAGCTTTGTTGCTAATTATTTTTTAAAAAATTGATTTTGTAGTTTAAACTTTTATGGAGTTTTGTAAAATGTTTCTAAAATAATACTGTATCGCATAATGCCAAAAAATTGACATTAAATTTATTGCTTGTAAAAGCAAATAAAGCATTAAATAAGAAACGGTAATTCAGAACGCAAAGTAAATAAAATTACTGTAACTTAGTGTTATTTAATCTGGGTTCCGCAGAACCTCAGTGTTACACAACGGGGAGTTTGGGGTTCCTCCGCAAATAAAAAGGGAAATCACCCAATAAAAAATGGTGGTATGTAAGCTCAGCCACCTCACTTGGTTCACGGATGGCTCAGAGAAGAGCGAAAACTCTGGCGATGGAATTTATGGGAGAGAGACCCAGAGTATAATATCTATGCGACATACCACTATATTCCAAGCCAAATCATGACTTGATAAACAGAAACATACGGATTCTCTCAGAAAGTCGAGTGGCACTCGATTAAAAGCTGCCAAACCAGCTCAAAGTAAATGCCAAATGTATCTGGGACATCTGACAAAGCCCAACCGAATTGAACTTGGGTGGGTACTAGGACACAATGGTATTGAAGGCAATAAAAGGGCAGACTTTGGAGGAAAGGTTCTGCGAACTCACTGCTGGGGCCTGAACAAGATGGGGGCAAAACGAATTCTGCTGTCAAAAAGAAGAACAAGTCTGGCTAGAAACCAATAGCCCGAGGCACAGCAAGAGAAAAAAGGGACCAAATTTTCCATTCTGTCCTAAGCAAAATTGTACCTTTTGAACATTGATTTACAAAATTTGTTGCAAATCTTCCGATACTGTAGGTTTTCAAATTCTGATTGGATTCGTGTAGCATTACGAATCTGGACGAAATAAACCACTTATATTTAAACAAGCGTTATTTTAAATACGAGGGCAGTTTGATAAGTCAGTGACTTTTTGAATTTCCCGCGGAGTTACTCCAAATGCAACTATAATCTATCAGTGGGAAACTTTATAATTTTGAGCAAGCTACGTCGTGCAGTTGGTGTTTGATAGCCGTTCAAAGCAGACAACCTCGTGAATTTTTACGAAAATGGAAATAAGTGAATTTCGTGTGCTGATTAAGCATTACTTTTTACGTAAAAAATCCATCACTGAAACTAAGGAAAGACTTGATAAATACTACGGGGACTCGGCACCATCAATTTCAATGGTTAAGAAGTGGTTTACAGAGTTCCGTTGTGGCCGTACCAGCATTAGTGACGCCGAACGTCCAGGTCGCCCAAAAGAAGTGATCACGCCGGAAATCGTCGATAAAATCCATGAAATGATATTGGATGATTGGAGAATGAAAGTGTGAGTTGGCTCATGCTGTAGGTATCTCAACTGAACGGGTACATCATATTTTACACGAATATTTGGACATGAAAAAACTCTCTACGAGATGGGTGCCGCCATTGCTCACACTCGACCATAAGCGCAATCGTGTGACCACTTCAAAAGAGTGTTTAGCGATGTTCAGCCGTAATCCGGACGAATTTTTGCGCCGTTTTGTTACTGTGGATGAAACATGGATCCATCACAACACGCCAGAGACCAAGGAACAATCGAAACAGTGGGTTGCTCGGGGTGAACGTGAACCAAAGAAGGCGAAACAGAGTCTGTCAGCCAACAAGGTCATGGCCACAGCTTTTTGGGATGTACGCGGTGTCATTCACATCGATTACCTCAAGAAAGGTAAAACTATCACCGGCAAATATTATTCAAAGCTTTTAAACAGATTCGACGTTGATTTGACGCAAAAACGGCCGCATTTGGCTAAGAAGAAGAAAGTGCTGTTTCATCAAGACAATGCACGTGTGCACACTTGTCTAGTCACGATGGCCAAAATCCACGAATTGGGATACGAACTGCTACCCCATCCAGCATATTCTCCAGATTTAGCCCCCTGCGACTATTTTCTGTTTCCAAACCTAAAGAAATGGCTGGGCGGTAAGAGATTTGAGTCGAATGAAGAAGTCATTACCGAAACAAACGCGTATTTTGAGAGCTTTGAAAAAACCTATTATTTGGAGGGAATAAAAAAATTAGAAAAACGCTGGACTAAATGTATCGAGCTAAAAGGTGATTATGTAGAAAAATAAAATGTTTATTTGCGGAAAAAAATTTGTTTTTTTCAAAAAGTCACTGACTTATCAAACCGCCCTCGTAGAATGAGAGATATCTTCGTTAATATAATGAGCGATATAAAATTGCTTCTTTGAGCGATATTTTATGTAGATAAGCGATAGAATTTAATTAATTGAGCAATAATCAGTTATATTTTGCGCGATAAAATATTATATTTTAAGCACTAAAATTCAATAAAATTGCATTATTTCAAAGGACAAGTTTATTTATTCAAATGTTATTCATAGTATAGGTTAAGGATGAAAGTGTTGATCCAAGTCTGTAATTCCCACAATCCCTTCCCAATTCAACTTATACGTAGCATCAGCGTGCAGATGCTTAGTCAATGCCGATTGAGCTAACAGTCGATTGGTCGAGATTGATAAGCGAAAACTAGCTTCGCCATCTTCTTCGTCTTCTTCGTCTTCTTCAGCGTAAGTGACCGTATGGGCAAATACAAAGGGAGTGTCGTCATCTTCGGGAATAGTTGAGTTGCTGATGCACCAGGCCTCGAGTTCACCTAAGCTTATGGCGCTTGTACTGTAGAGCCTCTTCTTTAGTGCTTGGAGGTAAATGCTGATCTGCTGGCTTGAATCCTTCCTTCTTAAGAGTCTCAAAGATGCGCTTGGACTTCATTCTAAATGTGATGCAAAAGATAAAATTAGTAAATCTATTTATAAAGGTAGTCTAACCTAACCAACATTTAAAAAAAATTTTAAAAAACAAATTCTAAGAGTTTGGAACAAATCATAAATTAAAAAATTTAATTTAATATTCTAATAAAAATATTATTTATTGATTTTTATTAAATTCTAGCCATCATATATTAAAAAACGCTCGAACTAAAAAAAATAGTGCTTGTTTAAAATCAATATCGTTTAAAAATTATCGCTCAAGAAATATTGACCAATTAAAAAAAATATCGCTCATTTAATTAAAATAACGCTCATTTAAATGACACCCGAAATAAAACTTATTTTTTAGTATACCCCAGACTTCAAAATACATGGATGTGATATTTGAGAATTGTGAATCATATTTAATTTAATTTATTTATTACAGTTTTTATTGCAAAAGTCTTCCCCAATAAAGGCGGCTCTCGCTGCCATATTAACTTTTCCTTCATCAACGTAAGACGTTAAAATTAGTTTGTCTATCGTAGAAAGTAATGGTTTTTTAAAAGAGAAGAAAACATGACAAACTGTAAAGTTCTGATTAAGGGAGAAAGAGTAAAACAAATAAATGAATTTGTGTACTTGGGTTCAAAGTTTACGAGAGATGGAAAGTATGACAGTGATATGTTGGCACGAAAACAAATGAATGAGGCACTGCATAGCTTTATGAACAGCCAGAAAGTGTCAAAAAAAGGCACGTCTGGCTGTGCATAGAGGTGTGTTGGTTCCTACACTTATGTATAGTAGTGAATGTTGGGTTTGGCAGAAGAAACATGTGTGTCGGTAGAGGTCGACCTCGGCGAGCATATCTCGATCAGATTAACATTGTTTTGAAGAAAGGCCAGGTTAAAAGTACCATCAACCGACGAGCATGTATGAGAGCACTAATGATAGTAGAGGAAGCAAAAGATGTGTGTAAGAACAGTAGCAAGTGGAAGGAAGTGGTCTCTGCCTACCCCTACGGGAAAAAGGCGTGACCATTTGTATGTATGGATATTTATTAAAGCATACAATAAGGTACTGAGTTCGTATCATCATCATCATCCAGCCTTATTCTCTTGTCCATTGCTGAACGTAGGCCTCCTCGAAATATTTCCATCTATCCCTATTTTGCGCCTCTGCGATCCAGTTCGTGGTTATCCTTTTGAGGTCATCTGTCCATCGTGTCGGTGGTCTACCCCTGCTTCGCTTATCCGATCTCGGTCGCCACTCCAGAACTTTCTTTGTCCACCTTCCGTCCTTCATTCTAGCCACGTGTCCTGCCCATCTCCATTTCTGCTTTGTAATTCTCTCTATTATGTCCTCTACCCCCGTTTTTCTCCTTATATCCTCGTTTCTGACTCGGTCGTTAAGGGAAAGTCCTAACATGGATCTCTCCATTTTCCGTTGCGCTACTTGTAGTTTTTTAACTATTGTTTTTGTTAAGGTTAGGGTTTCAGCCCCGTATGTCATAACTGGGAGAACACACTGATTGAAGGTCTTCCTTTTCATACTTACGGGAATTTCTAATTTAAATATGTCCCTAAGCTTTCCGTATCCCAGAGATATTCGTCTGGACAGTTCGCACGTCTGGTTGTCCCTGCCGATCCGGATTTCATGGCCAAGGTAGGTGTATTTTTCTGTGATTTCGATGATTTTGTTTTCTATTTTTACAGGTTCGCTTGGTACTAGGTTGGTTAACATTTTTGTTTTGTTATAATTTATTTCCAAACCTGCTCTTTGTGTTGCCCATTGTAGATCTTTTAGCATTTCCCTGGCTTCCTGCATGTCATCTGCCATTAGAACTATGTCATCCGCAAATCTTAGATGGCTCAGTCTTTCCCCATCTATCATAATTCCCTTATTTTCCCAATTCAGAGTTTTGAAAACATGTTCCAGGACCGCAGTGAATAGTTTTGGGGATAACGTATCGCCCTGCCTGATTCCTCTTTTTATTTTTATTTCCATTGACGATGTATGCAGGTCAATTGTTGTTGTTGCGTTTTTGTAGATATTGTATATAATGTTAGAGTATCTTCCATCTATTCTGCATTCTTTTATTGCTCGTAATATTGAAACTAATTCAACGGTGTCAAAGGCTTTGTAAAAGTCCACAAAGATTAGGGTAAGCGGTTTGTTGTATTCTACTGTTTTCTCGATGAGGGTTTTTATGCATTGCAGATGATCGTTAGTCCCGTAGCCAGAGCGGAACCCTGCTTGTTCTCTAGGTTGGTAGAAATCCAGTTTATTCTCTAGCCTGTTGGTGATTATACGGGTGTAGAGTTTGTACAGGTGGTTGAGAAGGCTAATGGGTCTATAGTTATCCAGGTCTGTCATATCGCCCTTTTTATGAATTAGGATAGTAACAGAATTGTTCCATTGGTTCGGGATGGTTTGATTTTGAAGGCATAAATTGAACAATTTTTCTATTGCCTCAATAAGGGCAGCACCTCCATTTTTTATGGATTCTATCACTATTCCATCATTGCCAGGTGCTCTATTGTTTTTCATTTTCTTCAAGGCGTGAATAATTTCTTCCTTAGAGATTTCGGGGATGTCCTCAGATCCTTGGTTTGTAATTTTTAGAGATGCGTGTTCATCTGGTTCTAGCTTTAGTTTGTTTTTGTATAAGGTTTGATAGAATTCTTCAACTATGTTTAGCATCTTTTCCCTGTTTGATTCTATTTTCCCATTTTTATCTTTCAGCTTTATGATTTCTCGTCTACCTGTCGTTAGTTTGCGTCTCAATACTTTCATACTTTTATTGTTCTCTATAGTCTGCATGATTTTTCCTTGTTTATATTTCCTGATATCATTTCTGATAGCTTTAGATATTTCTTTGTTGGCCTTATTTATTTCCTGATGATTTGAATTTTTATCTTTTAAAAGTAACCTTCTGTTTTCCATTTTCGACTTTGTCGTTGGGGTAATTCGTTCTTCTTTCTCGTTACTTGGGCAGAACTTTTTTTGGGCATCTTCGATTGCGTGGATTATTGAGTCATTCAGGATATTTAGATCATTCGTTGGTGTTCTTTTTAGTGTGTTGTCTATGTGTTCTTGGAACTTTTGTTCGTTCGTGGGTTGTCTCCAGTTTTGTGTTTTTCTTTTTGTCATCATTTTACTTCTCTCTTTCCTAGTGTTTATCTCAATATGGGCTCTAATCATTCTGTGGTCGCTTCCTATTGTAAATCTATTCAGTACTGTCACATCTTTAATAATGTACTTCTTGTCGCTTATTATGTAGTCGATCTCATTTTGTGTATTTCCGTCCGGGCTCTTCGTATAGATGTATTAAATTATAAAACAACGAAGGACAGTTATTTCGGAAAATAATACAAGGAATCTTTAAAAATGAAAAATCTACGCTACTGATCTGTAATCAAACAAAGAAAAAAGGTTTTATGTAAGGCCTTGATCGATGATCAAAATAATGGCTTTCTTCGAGATTAGAGAAAGATATTCAATTGCGTAGATGTGAAAACAATACCGCAAATATAGAAGCAAAGTAAAGCACATTCTTAGATGATAACACATATTAGATCTTTAGTTGCATTTACTTTAACAAAAAAACAATAAAAAAATACGCTCAAAATGTATAGAAGAAGTTCAGTGAACTGTATTTCAAGCAGCTCGATTTTGGTAATATCGTGACGTTGTTTATAGTCTGGTCAAATAAACTGATTACAAAACTTGGCATCAAGTATACAAATAAACTTCTGAACAAAATTAATGCAACAATACGAAATTATTAAAAAATTAATTTACTTTTTTTGTGAAAATTTCGGATGGCTTTGAAAATCTGAACCGTGACCTTTTTGTGTGACGGAAATTGGAGAAAGTGTATACATTTTTAAAGGACGTCAAGCTATCTTTCATTGAGGGAGTTATTCGCGAGTTATCTGCGAAAAATTATGGTGACAATTTTTCGCGAATAAAATAAAATAATATTTTAACACGCTCTGATAACAATTTTTAAATTTGATAATTTTATTTTTCAAACAAATCTTATTTTATGACATTTATTTGTCATGAAATTATATGTTAAATTTTGATATATATTATATATTAAAAATTAAATAAATGCCTAATTTTGATAACCCCCCAAATAAATGTTAAATCAACTAATTAATTTTTTACTGAATTTTAATTTACCACACATATCCGCTATTTCAAAATAATATCTGCTCTTTTAAAAAATTCATTAAGGATTAAGGAATGAGTCCTTGATCGTTTCAGTACAATCATTTTCGCTCTGTAAATTCCGGTTCTTTATAATTCCGTCTTTAAAAGTGTAGTCATGTATGGCTGTGAAACATGGCAAATGACAAGAACCTTAGAGAGACGTCTTTTAGCTTTGGAGATAGATTTCTGGCTAAGAGCGGCCGAGAAATCAAGAATGAAAAGAATATCAAATGCTCAAATAAGAGAAGTTTTAAAGGTGGAACGTAGGAAATATTCCAGATGATTTGTCACTATTTAATCAATCGTTCTTTGTTTCCCATGTCATGTAAGAAGTCATTTTGATTATAAGTTCGGTAAAATCTTTTTACATATTATAAAAATTGTTTACATAAATTTTTTTTAACTTGTTTTCTTTATAATTGTGTTTGTTAACATCTAATGTTTTTCAACTGATGATGAGCATTTACGGTGTGCTCGAAAACATGTTTTTGAACATCCCTACTTAAGGTTTTAAATTAAAAAAAAAACTGTGGAGACGACTTCGAGTTTATTTTTCTTTCATTACGATGATATAAGGGTTTCTGCAAAAATCTGATCTGAATTCCGGTTAGCCAGCTAAAAAAAGCGTAATATTGGTTCGAATGAAAATGTGTGATAGAGAGGTCCAAATGAATTGTACAGAGGGTGATTCATTAAAAATGTTCAATCTCTGAGTTAAAGATTCTAGATCTCAAAATATGATGATTCTGCCAACATGCCTTATACAAATATTGCTACTTTCCGAAAAATCGGGTGTTTAAAGATTAAATATGGATTTTGATTTTTGCAATAATTTTTATGTTTTTACAATTTTTGTTTGAAAATAAGCAATTTTACGTATTTTGGCATAAAAATTACCAATTTGGACTCTAATTTAGCATTGCTAATATTAGCATTGCTAATAGAAGGCGCTGGTTACACTTAGTTGTGTTTAGTAAATCAAATCAATTTTTTTTTGGCTGAACCATAAGTAAAGTAATTAAAAAATATTTAAAAGCGTTTAATTCTACAAAAAAAGTTACTTTTGGTTTGATTTATGTAACTTTATCGGTTATCGAGTTATTTTCTTCTAAAAAGTTCATTGAATTTTAATTTTATAGAAAATTTTATTCTCTAAATATATATATATATATATATATATATATATATATATATATATTTATATATATACAACATTTCTCCATGATTGTTTAGACCTTGACTAGACCTTTTAAAGTACATAAAATCATAAGTGTTACATATGGCTGAACTCGTATTGAAGAGGAAATTCCAATAATGACTGAATATACAGGGTGATGTATTTAAAAACCAAAGTGACTAATAATATCAGGGAAACGGAAAATCTGAATATATTGCAAATGTCAAATCTGAAATTTCCGTATCTCAAAATAGGCTTGTTCCAAATTTTGTACAATTCGGGCAAGGAATTAATGAGATAATTGTCCGTTTTCAGACTTTTGATCCACTCTGTATATATAAAAAATTCAAAGTAAATATTCAAAATGCCCACCATTTACTTCAATACACTTTATGATCCGCTTTTGCAAAAATCTATTAATATCAAGCAACCCTTGTCAATTATTTTTAATCACAATTGCGAATTTAGCCGTGGTTTAAGTTTTCGTTTTTTTCTTTTCAAAATAGGCTTGTGCCTACGAAATATCCAATTTTAATATTCTACTGTCCAACGACGCCTTGTTACTCTATGTTGCCTACTCAACTATGGATGGGTACCACTTCTAGCTCTTAAATTGTTTTCATACAGTTTTCGTATCACGGTTTGATTTAAAATAATAATATCAGAAACGTACTCAGATATCTATTGATCATGGACACTAAATAAAGTTAATTTCGTCTAATCTTCAGATGAATAAATTAAACTTAACAAAAAGTAGCACTTCTTTGGCGACCCCCAACATATTATGCATATTCCGCTGTGCTGTTGACTACACTTATGTATGGAGAGATGGAAAGTATGACAGCGACATTAAGCGAAGGGTATTGACAGGAAAACAAATGAATGGGGCACTTTGTAAACAGCCGGAAAGTGTCAAAAAAGGCACGTCTGGCTGAGCATAGAGGTGTGTTGGTTCCTACACTTATGTATAGTAGTGAATGTTGGGTTTGGCAGAAGAAGCATGAAAATATTATTAATGCTGCACAAGTAAGTAGTATAAGAAGTATAGCCGGAGTGACTCGGTTGGATAAAGTAAAAAATAGTAAGATAAGAGAACGCTTGTAGTGTCATTTTAAAAGAATTTCTTTACAACTTATTTTAATTGAGCCTGTCGGCTGCTCTACACTTTTGGGAGGGTCGTGAGTCAGGAAAAATTGTTGAATTTCTTTATTTTAAGAGAATATACAAATGTTCATAAAAATTTGGGCGCCATGTATTTTATTCCGGGTAAAATACAAAAACCTTGGATCTATGCAAATATTTTAACAGTAAAACTATTTGCTACTAATTTCTAAGTATAATTCAATGAAATATTTACAAAATCAATGCATTAACAAACATCTCCAAAACCGTTTATTATTTTAATTAAATTAAAGAAGTCAGTTTGTCAAAAACATACAAAAGTTTTAAATGAGTTAGATTTAAAAAAAAAACTACCAGATAAATTATTATAACATTAAATTAACGAGAAAATAAAAGGTGATAAATTAAATGTTGATTTACCATTCTGCTAGATAAAAGAATTATTTCTTTGGCCAGTGAACGACCTTACATCAAATTTGACTTAACATCTACAATATTAACATTCGTCATTTACTGCAGAGTAATCTTTCCTGGTATTTGGCTGGAAATCACCTTTCTCAGACTAACCATTCATTATAAATTGGACATCAATAATCTTCTGATTTCTTAATAACTTCAAAATTTGGTTCACACCTAAAAATATTAATATCCAACCGAAAATTGATTGAATAGATCTCAATAATCGTCAAAATATTTCATTTCTAAATTAGGTTGTTGTAAATTGCTAAAGATTTCTTCAAAATAAATCTTGAAAACATCATGACTTCTCAGACATTTGAAAGGATAAAAAAAACAATTTCAAAGTATCTTAAACTTCACTGTGAAAACTTTGGAAAGCAAAAATAATTTTCTTCATTCAGTTGTACTCTAATATCTCTTTATCAAAATATCAAAACGTAATATCTTTATTCAAAAGAAATTTACTTATCTTCTTACACACTTCAAAGAAGAACTCAGGAACACTATAAAAAATTAACGTCTTCTCTCCAGGAAAGATCAACGACGAAAGAGAAAGAGTACCTGTCCTTTTATCCCTTCTTATCAAAATTCTATTTATCGACAGATCTAGGCTAGTAGGTTAACGGTTGTTGCCAGACCTAATTAAATGTATTTAATTTCGCAACATAATAAATTAGAATTCTCTTAAATCAAATTCTATAATATTCCTGATAACTTTTTTAATTTAATGTACCTCTTGTATACCTTGTCACAAAGCTGAATTACTTTATTTGTGCAAAAAATATATAAAACGATTTAATTAGTTACATGAAAATAAACCAAAATAATTTTAGTTCTGAAATGACAACCATGTAGTATCTACAATACCTATTTTCATAGAACATATTTAGCTGTCAATATTCAACTAATCAACCAAATAATGAGCTTTAATTGAAATCATGAAAACAAAATATACGAGGAAAATAAAAGGTTATATCAAAAAGGAACAAAATTCACAAGTGTGAGATATTTCGTCACACGCTGTGGTGTAAAAAAAGATGTGGTTACAAAGATAGATAAAGAAATGCTTAGATGGTTTTGACACGTAGAAAAGATTAATAAAGGAAGATTGACGAAACAAATTTATAATGCGAGTGTGAATGGACGGAAGTCGTTAAAGGTCGACCTCGGCGAACATATCTCGATCAGATCAACATTGTTTTGAAGAAAGGCCAGGTCAAGAGTACCAACAACCGACGAGCTTGTATGAGAGCACTGATGAAAGTAGAAAAAGCAAAAGATATGTGTAGAACCGTAGCAAGTGGAAGGAAGTGGTCTCTGCCTACCCATACGGGAAAAAGGCGTGACTATATGTATGTATGTTGACTAAATGCCGATTATAAGCACGACTTACTATACTTTTTAATACATTTAAAGGTTCAGCTACGTTATGGTTCCACATCCCGTAAAATTTGTTGTTGATGTTTTTCTTCTTAGTCTTTTTACCTCCGGGAGGGTGTGGTGATACTATTTTAGGTTCGTGTTTGGATTTGTTGTTTCCATGCGTTTCTATCTTGTGCTAGATGTATTGCCTCGTGCATTGAGTGTCATGTTATTTCTTTTAATCTGTCGGTCCACCGTCCTCTAGGTCTTTTTTCCTCAACTGTTCCCTCGACCACGAGGTTTTCCATCTCACCTGTTTTTCTAGCTATGTAGCCAAAGTAACTGAGATATGCTTTATTGATTTGGTTTACTAGTCGATTTTTTATTTTTAGTTGTTGTAGAACAGAGCCGTTTGTTCTGTGTTTCACCCATGACACTCTTAGGATTCGTCTGTACACCCATAATTCGCAGGCTTTAATTTTTTTTCCAACCGTTTTCTTTGGTGTCCATATTTCAGCGGAATAAACAGTAATTGGGAAGATCAAGGAATTGGCCAGCATTACTTTAACTGTTTTTGTTATGGTTTAATCTCTCTTGTTGGTGTACGGAATGATATCCAAAAATATCGCGGCCAAAATAATGCGAAACCTGTTTTCATTATTTTACAAAATTTTCTTCTTGATATCTCGATAATAACTTGTCTAAAATCTAAAATCTAAAATTTTAAAGATAAATGTATTTAGTACAAGACACAAGATAATAAAATTATAGAACACATTAAATATACCGCTAAAATAAATGGAAACATTTGAACCAAACGTTTTCGACTTGCAAAACCATTATTAAGAATCACCAATTTTTGTAGGGTAAAACATATTTACCATTTGAAGTGTTATTGTAGCTGAATTGCAATAGTTAATTTAATGTTAACAATAACAGAAAGTAAATGAAAACTATAATCTGTTAAATGGGAGGTTTAAAGGTTTTCAATTAACACAAAATATAAACACTTTTTATCTTCAAAGCACACAATGCACTTGTCCCGACTAGTTAACTGCTGCAAGCAATGAAATGAATTCGAAGCCGTGAAAACATAGAAATTAAACTAACGAAATGAAAGGAAAAACAAATTACTCGCAACTATCGACGGTCGAATACTACTTATTGCAAATAACAAGCGATGTTTATTCGCCGTGGAGAAAGAAACTTTATGACAGTCGCTTACTACGACTGTCAAAACAATACTACTGTTAATAATAAGCGATCTTAAATCGCCGTGAAAAGGGACTGAACGACGGTCGAAGGAATACTACGGTTGCGTCGAATCTAGACAGCGCGTTGAGATAAGAAAATAACTACAAAGGGGTAAAGAAAGCCAGCAAGGGTCCCAGGCGGAGACATCGCGGGTGAGGTAAAGGGAAGCGGGTTCTGCCTTAATACGAAGTGTTGCAATCTGTAATCACAACAATCGCTATTGTTTAAAAACATCAAATTTAATAGATAATTAATGGTAAAAAACATTAAATTGTGAGATTTCTACATAATCGCAAGAGATATAAGGTAGATGAGACCGGGGGATATGCACAAAGGGGAAACAAGGGATACAAAGTTTAAATTTCGCGTAATTGTAGTTCCAATTGCAATAGTTGGTTAAGAACGGTGGTACCACTTTAAACAGCTGACAGAAGAGAAATCTAAGTCACAATAAAATTGTTTAAACCTGCAGCTTCTGTACGATGTATCTTTTGGATCGAATGTAGGCGCACCTGTTAATTTTATACTTCCTCGAGTAATACTAAAAAATCTGAAACCAGAAAGTTTTTGTACTCGTTTTATGTAATCGACTAACAACGCCACTACGAATTAAGCAATAAAAAAAACTGATGAAATACCGAATGCGCATGGCGGCCAAAACAGTTTCTACATTCGACAATGCACCGAAATTACCGTTTAGAATGTGGACTTTCCAAAGCCCACTTGAAAGAAGTGGTTCGACGCTGGGAAACAAATGAAATGAAATCTCACTGGCATAAAGTGCCAGGACAAAGACAAGCGAAAAGGCTAGTAAGCCTTTCGCCAAGGAAAGCTAAACAGCATCTCGAGTTGGACAAGAAAGACTTGAAACTGGTGACGGGACTCCTCACTGGACACTACCCTCTAAGGTATCACCTGAAAAAGATAGGCAAAACAGAGAGTGATAGTTGCCGCTATTGCCAGAACTTCGCTGAAACTGCAAAACATTTGCTTTGCGAATGCCCAGCGCTTTTCTGTAAAAGGCTCAGGAAACTAATAAACTTTGCTCGAAGTCTCGGAATCCCGGGCCTCGAATAGATTAAGGGTTATGCACAAAAGATCTGATAGGTCGAGGTGCTTGAAAGGTTGCATAGCTTTTACGACCCACCCTACAATCTACAATCTACCGTTTAGAAACTAACGAACGATTTGAAGGTTCATTAAAATGGAAAAACGTTCATGCACGGTTAGAACTCGTTTTATTTATTGCGCATGACCGCGGAAGTTCACAGTACGGTTTTTTCGTGTTGTTGGAACAAACCTTATATTAATTGGAAAGTTTTATAGCATAAGTAAATATGTCCATTACATTTTGTATCCCCATGTCCAACCAGTCCCGGTCATTTACAACTAGGCAATCCAGCCTTTTTCCGTAGAGGTTTAGCAAAGACCACTTTCTTCTACTTGCTACGGCTCTAACACACATATTTTGCTTTCTCTACTTTCATTAGTGCTCTGATACATGCTCGTCGATAATAAGTACTCTTGACCTGGCCTTTCTTCAAAACAATGTTGATCTGATCGAGATATGTTCGCCGAGGTCGACCTCTACCGACTAGTCCATTCAAACTCGCATTTAACATTTGTTTCGTCAATCCAACCGAGTCATTTTCGCTATACTTCTCAGAATACTCATCTTCTCAGCAATAATCCTATTTTCATGTTTCTTTTGCCAAACCCAACATTCACTACCATACATAAGTGAAGAAACCCCATACATAGACAATGTCGACCACAATTCACTCCTTATCACTCTGTCATAGGCCTTGTCTAAGTCTATAAAAGTGTAATAGACCTTCTGACTTTTAGCCAAGAATTTTTTGATTATACCTCGTAATTAAAAGACCTGATCCATACATCTCCTTCCTATTCTGAATCTTGCTTGCTCATCCCATATTATCTTCTCAGTTTCATTCGTCAAGCTATTAATCAATATCTTTGCACACAGTTTGCTGACTATGCTGAGTGAACTAATACCTTGGTAGTTTTAACAGTCATGCTGCGAACCTTTTTCCCTAATAAAGCGTCACGATAACGGCCTTGCACCAGTCGTCTGGTACGCTACCACTCCTCCAACAAAAGTTAAAAAGGTGGTACAGCAGACTAGCTACCACGCATTGTCCAGCCTTAGCATTTCAGCTCTTATCCTTTCGTACCCAGCAGCTTTACCTAATTTTATACTGTTCAACGCTTCCACAATTTCTGTCGTACTAATTTCACTTTCATTGCAACTATCACTTATGTCTCCAAATGGGGCCTGTACTTGTGTATCCTTTTTCTCAAATAAACTTTCGAAGGATTCCTTTCATCTCTTTAATACGCGTTCTTCTTTTTATACCTTACTACCATCTTGGTTTTTGACTTTTTTCAGTTGCGAGGTAGTATTTTTACTGGCTGTTCTTATGGACTTTAAGAAGTGTTTAATATTGTTTTTGGAAATCAGATAACCGTCTATCAAATTCATCTTTATCACTCTCCTTTTTTTTGCAACAACCTCTTTTGCCACACCTTTTAACCTTTTATACTCATTCTTAGCCTTATTTACATCCTTAATCGTTGCCTTTTGCGTTCTTTGATTGGCTTTTGTAGCCAGCAAATCCAGCAGGCTTTCTCCTTCTCTGACACTGCTTTTTAAACCTGAATGGCTTCCACAATTCTTTAACCTCATATGCTTCATCCAAACTGTCAAATTTTTCGATTAATTTAATAACGAACTCCTTTTTATACCTTCTTGCAAATTCTCAACATTTACACGCTCTAGTATACTCATTACTAAGAAGTGGTCTTACATAACTATATGAGTATAATCAATACATATCTTTATTCAAACAATTTTATTGCTATTATTTCTTCTAGTTTTTTTGCGAACCATATTGTTAACAATAAACACCATTTTAATATTGACTTAAACCTTAAGATTTTACATATTTGTAATAAGGGATCCTGAAGATATTTGAGATCAACAAAATCAATAATAACTATAATATACCTACGAGAATAAATGACGAATTGTTGTCCCTAACATAAAAGCAAACAAATGAGAAGAATAAAACTAATTAATTTTTAACATAGTCACCTGCAACGCACTTGGTATATCGGTGTTAAAAGTGTTTCTAACCCTTTTGAAAAAAATTTAAAACTTTGAGTCTTCAGCTATTCATCTACCGCCGACATTACTTCGTTATCATCAGCAAAGTAAATTTCACGAAGATGTTCTTTTAATTTTGCGAATAGATGGTAATCGCCGGGAGGAAAATCGGGAGAATAAAGGGGTGGTTTAAAAATTTCAAATTCCGCATTGTGAATGGCAGTCATTGCAAAACAACTTTTGTGGGCCGGAGCGTTGTCCTGATGAAAGAGCACACCTCGACTCAATATTCCTCTTTTCTGTTCTCTGATCGCTTCGCGTACTTTTGGTATTAAATTTGCATAATATTTACCTGTTCTGGTGCGCCCACGCGGTAAATAATCTACGAAAATAACAACTGTAAAATCCCAAAAAACTGTAGCCATGATCTTACAAGCTGATGGGACAACACGCAATTTTCGAGGGGGAGGTTAACCCCTATGCCGCCATTTTATGCTTTGTTTTTTGAATTCTGGAAGAAAGTAATGAACCCATGTTTCGTCGACCGCAAGAAGTTTTTGCTTAAATTCATCGGGATTCCTCTTATTGTTCTTCAAATTTGTCTCCGCTGCAATCTGGCGAACACGCTTTAGGTCTGTCGTCATCATTCGTGAAAACCAACGTACAGAGAGCTTTTTGAGAGCCAATTCCTGATGTAAAATTTTTTCAACGCTTTTAACAGAAAACCTGCTTGTCTTTGATATAGCCTTGACTGTAATTCTTCTGTCATTTAATACCATGTCATGGACTAAATTCACATTTTATTTGGGGGCTCTTGAACCTGGGGTCCGATATATCAGGGTTGACTCACCTGAAGGCGTTCTTTTTTAAACCCTCGAAAAACACAACTAAGCATATCCTAGAATGGAGCAGGAATGACCTGCGAATTCTAACAGGACTGCTTACAGGACACTGTCGTCTAAGATACCACCCCAAAAGGATAGGTCTGAATCAACAAACGGACCGTCAGTTTTGCTGCGTGGAAGACAAAACTGCTAAACATATACTATGTTCATGCCCCTGTCTGGGAAGAATAAGGTTCAAGATATTTGGTTATACTAACCTAAAACCTACCCATTTCAAGTAAATCTTACCCCATACGACCATAAACTTCAACAGAAGGGCTGGATTGAGTGGTGAACTGTAACCTCCAGGTGTGAGCCACATTAGACCTACTAAGGGTCGCAGTGAAGGGGCAACCTACGTCACACTCACATAATACCTAACCTAACCTAACCTATCCTGCACCTGTTTTATGTTGACAGGACTTTTTTCCCAGTTTAAAATCTCGTGAACAATTCGTCATTACCTGGTACGAAGGGGCAGAGTCACTCAATACTTTTACCATGTCCTTATACATTTTTTGCGATGATAAGCCCTTTTTACAGAGGTACTTTATCGCACCTCTTATCTCAATTTTGTCCATTTTTATAAAATCATGCACACCTCAATGGAAAAAAATTACTATTTAATATAGGTACACAAACTGATGCGCAGATACTAATTGGCGCGCCCACACACGCACACACACACACACACACACACACATACACACACACACACACACATACACACACACACACACACACACACACACACACACACACACACACACACACACACAAACACACCGAATTAAAATCCCTTTTGGAAAAGGTGCACCTCTTTTCTCATTCAAATTTTGGAAAGGGTGCTCATAATTCAGAAGGGATGCAAGAAGGGGGTGATATTTTCATACTATAAATTGTCAAATTGAGATTAGAAATTGATATGTTTCAGGTTTTTTAAAGAAATGCATAACTTAGAGTATAAACATTTTACATTTTTAAAATAATTTTTTTCAATCATGATTGCACCACATTTAAAAACTTGGTTTAGCTGAACACAAAATAAAAATCCCTTCCGAACTAGGTGCCACACGACCCTCCTTCCCATTTAAAATTTTAAAGGGGGTGCAAGTAGGGAGTAATATTTTTATACTGTATATTGTCAAATTGACAATAAAAATCGACCTGTTTCAGTTTTTATTGAACAAATACATAATAATGTTAAAAATGAATTTATTCCATACATAAGGACCGCAGTGTACAATTTTGTTTATAACAGTTTTCTTGATGACTTTAAATAGTGTAGATAATTTGTCACTATTTAATCAATATTAATAATTAATTTATCGTTCGTTTTCTATGTTATGTAAGTAGCCATTTTGATTTTAATATCTTTCTACATATTATAAAAATTATTTAAATATAACTTTTTTAACTAGTTTCTTTTATAATTGTAACATACAATCTTTCTTTTTTATATATATATATATATATATATATATATATATACATATATATATATATATATATATATATATATATATATATATATATATATGTATATTATATTTTTCAACTGATGATGAGCATTTATGCTGCGCTTAAAAACGTGTTTTTAAACATCCCTTCTTTGGGTTTTAAATAAAAAAAACAGTGGAGACTACTTCGAGTTTTATTTTCCTTTTATTATATAAAAAACTTCATTTTGAGCAAAGACTACTCTTCCTTTATATTTAAATCATCGTGTTTGCAATGAAATTATCTTTATTTGGATATAAGGTTTATTTAATAAACAGATAAGTGTAAATTACTAGTTTCGACTTATATGTTTATACCTGCCAACCTAGTAAATACATATATAAAAAAAAACAACCTAACATTTTATAGGCTTTATACTTTTGATTGGTATAATAGTAGTGTACTCGTCGAACGAAGAGACTAACTACCTCTTAAAAACCCACCAAATTTCATTTGCATATCTCGACCGGTTTCAGAGCAATAAATAATTTAAGAAAAACTTTAACACTCCCTTGGAACCAGAATCACCCCCTGAAGTTTGTCGCACTTATTTACTCACACCCTGTATAAAAAAAGACATTTTTAAATTTTTAATTTATTCTTTAATATATTAAATTTGATATAAAATAATAAGTGAAGGTCGTTTCCTATACGGATCTTCCGATCCTCCTTTGTTCGATTTTGTTAACGAATTGTAAGAGCTATTATTTTTCTTGTTTATCACTATTTATCAAAATTTCCAGCCTTATTGTCTCCGTAGTGATCTGAGATGTTGAGGCGGGGGTGAAGTGTAAAGCGAAATAGAGCAGCAGGGTAAAGCACGCCGTTGGATGTGCGGCGGCGGCGGCGGCGGCAGAAGACGGCCTCGTTGTCAGGGACATTGAAGGTTGCGGCGGCGACGGCTTATATAAGGGTGGGGTGAGGGGATGCAGGCAGAGCTGCAAAGCCGAGTGCAAGGTGTCTGCGCGACGACTCGACGCCACCGACCGCGTCCCGCCACCCACCCTGATGCTGCCGCCTCATGTTGCTGACGCTGTCAAACCATCCGTCTGCCCACGCTCTCCCACTTTCGTTTTCGACAAGGGCCAAGGCTGTTTGGGACTTCACTTAGTCGGGTATTGCTATTGTGCCGATGTCGACGTCGACGTCAAACGTCCGATAGTATGGCCCACTTTCAGTTTCTGCCGTACAGACGATTATTCTTTGTAGGGCCAGTAGAAGAGTATGGAGAAATTTTTTTGATACTTTTTGGGGAAAAATAATATTATTTAAATTTTTTTCATATACCTATTTACTTTATTTTCTAACCAAAACTTTACTAGTTTTGTCTTGCATTATAACATCATGTAGAACCAGGTGTGCAACAAATACAAATCTTGAGGGGCTTCCAGCGAATATTAAATCCACTTCTTTACTCCTTCTTTAAAACCCCATGCACCGTTCGAGGAACAGGTACTCAATATTTTTGAACTTGAAAACTTCATAGCTCAAGGGACAGGAAGGAAGCCTATAGGATAATATTTAAACCTCATACCCGTGTCTTTAGTCTACAGTTAGAAAACATTTTTCTTTATTTATTTTTTTAAATTCTGATCAAAAATGAAATTTACCCAAATACCCAAATCATTATTAAATCGAACTAGGTATACAACCAATACAAATCTTTTGGGGGGCTCCAACGAAAATTTTACTTTTTTTACTAACCCAATTTTTTAATAAGATAATTATTTAACTCGATAGCCCGAGAGACGAAAAGCTCATAATATATTTAAACGTCATATTCCAACTTCCTGATGACTTATTAAATTTAAATTTTAAAATTTTTACACCTCATAATGGAGAGAGCGGTTTTGCTATCTTATTTTATAATCTGTATCACAGTTGCAATAAAAATAAAAATATTGTTATCACTTTTTTTATGTTACAAAAACAAAAAGTTAACAACGGAAAACAGAAAAAGTCTAATTCCAAAAAGACTTTTGGGTATGCGAGAGATATATTCTTATTTAACACTTATACATACATATAGTCACGCCTTTTTTTTATGAAAATAGTCGCAAAAAGGGTAGACCTATCGTGTGGACCGCGGACGGCCCGCACTGCGACTATTAGAAGGGGAAGGGATTATAGAAAGGAAATGATTGTGGACACGCTTTTTAAAAAAATTCAGGTCATAGTTCTCTGGAAAAATTGATTTTGGAAGCTTATTCCATTCAGCCCTGTAAAAGAAGGATTCTTGATGAAGATTGGTCCTTGTAGTGTCAATCTTGAGAGTAAATGGGTGAGACTGATCAGCGTGCCGAGTTCTTCGGCCGAATGTGGCCAATAGGGGTACAAGAGTTTTTATTTCTCTGG
The DNA here is from genome assembly GCA_950111635.1 of Agelastica alni. Classification (NCBI taxonomy): domain Eukaryota; kingdom Metazoa; phylum Arthropoda; class Insecta; order Coleoptera; family Chrysomelidae; genus Agelastica; species Agelastica alni. Next base: position 24,856,518 of record OX467719.1, on the reverse strand, counting down.
AGCATCTGCCATGGAAATTGTAGAGCAATGACTGGTCTGCAACTCTTCTTCTTTGTTCTAGAGGGTGAAGGGTATCTGTGAAATTTGAGCTGTTTATCAAACGAATGGCTCTTTTCTGAATGGAATCTAAAAGACGAAGAGAATGCCTTGGTGCTGAACCCCAAATGTGCGAGCAATACTCCAGTAGAGGTCGGATTTGAGCCTTGTACGTCGTCAACAGTTGATCAGGAGTAAAACCTCTATGCACAGCCAGACGTGCCTTTTTTGACACTTTCTGGCTGCACATAAATCTATGCAGTGCTCCATTCATTTGTTTTCCTCCTAACACCCTTCGCTTAATGTCACTGTCATACTTTCCATTTCTCGTAAACTTTGAACCCAAGTACACAAATTCATTTACTTGTTTCACTCTTTTTCCCTTAATCACAACTTTACACTTTGTCATGGTTTCTTCTCTGTTAAAAACCATTACTTTCGTTTTGCTTACATTTATTTTCATCCCTTTGAGTTTCAGGGCATCATGCATAAAATAAACCATCGCCTGCAACTCCTCCTCTGATGACGCTAATATGACTTGATCATCGGCGTAAAGAAGGCATTTGACGATCAAATAATTCATTTTCAATCCATACGCACTCTCTTTCAATTCTTTTAAACAATCGTCTATGAATAAGTTAAACAGCCATAGCGAAGTCACACATTCCTATCTCATACCCTTTTAGATGGTAAACCATTTCGTGTAAGCTCTGTTTATCCTGACACAAGCAGTGGAATCCTCGTAAAGTGATTTCAGTGCTCGTATTAAACTACCGTCCACACCATACATAGACATGTGGACCATAATTCACTCCTCACCACTCTGTCATACTTATACATACTAACAAGAATTAACTGATCAAGTATATGAGATTTCTATATTTAATTTTTATTTAAGACAAGTATGTAATTTACTTAACAACTGCTTTCGAGCGAGTACTATTCACGAATTCTTTTAAACCTCTATTCACGACTTAAAAATGTTCACCTTCAGGAGTAAAACATTAACGACTGCTTTCAAACGAGAACTATGCACGACTGCTCTTTTGCTAGAAAAATTGCTTTTTATTAGGCACATGTTTTTTTTTACATTAACCACATATATGGCAGCTATCTATTGAAAAGTATGGAGAAACTTTAGCTGTGGCATTAGATATCTCCAAGGCGTTCGATCGAGTTAGGCACCAGGGACTCCTTGCCAAGCTTCCATCTTATGGCTTGCCCCCTCAGCTGTGTTCTCTGCTTGCTAGTTTTCTCTCAAACAGGTCTCTCCATGTAGTGGTCGATGGAGTTTCATCTGACACTCTACTCATAAATGCTGGTGTTCCGCAAGGATCCATTCTAGCACCAACACTATTTTTACTTCACATCAACGACCTATTGAAAGCAACTTCATGTCCCGTACACAGCTTTGCCGATGATAGTACCCTCCATACCGCATTCTCTTCCAGGGCCCCTATATCAGCCCGTGAAACCAGAAATGAACGAGGAAGAAATGTTAACAATATAAATATGGACTTAGCAACAATTCTCGAATGGGGATCCAATAACTTGGTAGAATTCAATGCAAACAAAACACAAGCATGTCTTTTCTCTAGAAAAGCCGATCTCACTGTGCCTAACATAACTTTGTCAGGAGTAACCATACCACTGAAGTCATCCATATCGATGCTTGGTATTACTATCAGCAATAACCTTTCCTGAGAAAATCACGTGAGGTCCATTGCCAAAAGTGCATCCCAAAAACTTGGTTTTTTGTTTCGTGCCAAGAGCTATTTCACCTCCAGTCAGCTGCTTATGATCTATAAGGCACAGATCCGACCTGTACTGGAGTATTGTTCCCATATTTGGAGTGCAGCACCTAAACATATCCTGAAGCTACTGGATTCTGTCCAAAAAAGGGCAATTCGTCTCGTCGGTGATGCCTCGCTTACAAACTCGCTCACTTGTCTGGAACACCGTAGAAAAGTAGGCGATTTGTCTCTATTTTATAGATATTTTCATGGGCGATGCTCTTCTGAAATATCAACAATCGTTCCTCCTTTGGCAGTCTCTTCAAGATTAACCCGTCAAGTTCAGTCTTCACACCTCTTCGTGGTCACTTTGGATACCTGCAGAACATCACTTTCCAAAGACTCATTCATCCAACGAATTGCGAGGCTTTGGAACTCATTGCCTAGGGAGGTGTTCCCCGAGGCATACAACCTCCAGAAATTTAAGAAGAACACCAACTTCTACCTTCTTTCCCTTGGTTCCCATGATGTTCTGTGAACATTACAGGATATCCCTTTTCGTGGGAACCAGAACATAAAAAAAAAAAAAAAAAAAAAAAAAAAAAAAAAAATGTCCGTGATGTTTAGCGATATTGCATGCATATTTTAAAATGTTGCGACGATGTGACGCCCTTTTATCACTTTTGACATGATTTTAAGCGATTTAACAACAACCAAAAAGCTTGCTTACTTAATAGCGCATATGTGTCTTAAGCCAGCCGAGGGCTGCAAGCATCCTTATATTAAATACATGTCCGTAGTGGTACTTCATGACATTATTTTAAACAAGTTTTAGAAAAGTACATTATTGTTACATACCCGCCAAAAAACGAACTTCTTTATAATCATTAAGCAAGCTGTCTGTCGTGTTTTTTACTTATTATTTTCTCATTCTTTGCTGTCGGCTTCCGTCAAAAATGTTTTTATTTCAATTTTGCAGCATAAAAACCTGGAGCAATTCCGCCAGCTAGCCCTGTTCTTTAAAAATAAGGGGCACGATTTACGATTCCCGTAACATAGTTATTTCACTTTAATCCAACGATTTAGGTTCTTGTTATAATTTAAAAAAACGTTAAACACATTTTTAAAATAAATATAAAAGCAACAATGTCGTAATATTTTAAAATATTTGGTTGTAATTTATGGCGTACAGCTAGAATGTTAGCGCATCTAACTTGGTTCCCTTCCGTATTCAATTTTTTTTAAATAAAACATGAATTAAGCGGCATCCAACTTGACTTTGACGGAAAATGTAGCTTTTCGCTTTTGCAATTTGGAGCCATAGGAAATTTAGGATATAGAGGTGTCCACCCCCATGACAACTTCATTGTTGCACTTTTATGTATCACAATATCTAAAATATACATTTTAATATTACGAGGGCAGTTTGATAAGTCAGTGACTTTTTGAATTTCCCGCGCAGTTACTCCAAATGCAACAGTGCTGCCGTCAACTATAATCTATCAGTGGGCAACTTTCTAATTTTGAGCAAGCTACGTGTCGTGAAGTTGGTGTTTGATAGCCGTTCAAAGCAGACAAACTCGTGAATTTTTACGAAAATGGAAAAAAGTGAATTTCGTGTGCTGATTAAGCATTACTTTTTACGTAAAAAATCCATCACTGAAACTAAGGAAAGACTTGATAAATACTACGGGGACTCGGCACCATCAATTTCAATGGTTAAGAAGTAGTTTACAGAGTTCCGTTGTGGTCGTACCAGCACTAGTGACGCCGAACGTCCAGGTCGCCCAAAAGAAGTGATCACGCCGGAAATCGTCGATAAAATCAATGAAATAATATTGGATGATCGGAGAATGAAAGTGCGTGAGTTGGCTCATGCTGTAGGTATCTCAACTGAACGGGTACATCATATTTAACACGAATATTTGGACATGAAAAAACTCTCTGCGAGATGGGTGCCGCGATTGCTCAATCTCGACCATAAGCGCAATCGTGTGACCACTTCAAAAGAGTGTTTAGCGATGTTCAGCGGTAATCCGGACGAATTTTTGCGCCGTTTTGTTACTGTGGATGAAACATGGTTCCATCACAACACGCCAGAGACCAAGGAACAATCGAAACAGTGGGTTGCCCGGGGTGAACGTGGACCAAAGAAGGCAAAACAGAGTCTGTCAGCCAACTAGGTCATGGCCACAGTTTTTTGGGATGTACGCGGTGTCATTCACATCGATTACCTCAAGAAAGGTAAAACGATCACCGGCGAATATTATTCAAAGCTTTTGAACAGATTCGACGTTGATTTGAAGCAAAAACGGCCGCATTTGGCGAAGAAGAAAGTGCTGTTCCATCAAGACAATGCACGTGTGCACACTTGTCTAGTCACGATGGCCGAAATCCACGAATTGGGATACGAACTGCTACCCCATCCAGTATATTCTCCAGATTTAGCCCCCTGCGACTATTCTGTTTCCAAACCTAAAGAAATGGCTGGGCGGTAAGAGATTTGAGTCGAATGAAGAAGTCATTACCGAAACAAATGCGTATCTGAGAGCTTTGAAAAAACCTATTATTTGGAGGGAATAAAAAAATTAAAAAAATGTTGGACTAAATGTATCGAGCTAAAAGGTGATTATGTAGAAAAATAAAATGTTTATTTGCGGAAAAAAATTTGTTTTATTCAAAAAGTCACTGACTTATCAAACCGCCCTCGTATTATAATTTAATTCTAATTTAATTTTTACTAATATTTTGTTTATGAGACAATAAATGGGATACATCCATTATACAATTTAAATAAAAAACAATAATTGTATTAGGTAATATTAATTAATCATACAATAAATGGTTAGTACTAATATCTCAAAAACATTGATAATAATTATTGTTTAAAACATTTTATAATAGATTTCAATAGGGAGTAACCGGCTTAAAATTTAAAATAAAATTTGATATTGAAATAACTAAATTCTTATGACTCGACTGTGATTAGTGTCGCTTTATTTTCATTTTACCCATCATTATTAAAGTCACCATAATTTACTTATTAAGTAATTCGGTTTTTCTGTTTGGCAATATTTCATGTGAAAATTTCTTAAATTTATTTTTAACCAATTAGAACGCTCCTTTCTGTTTACGTTGCTTATAGCAACAGGAGATTATAACTATTAATACCACTAGAGGTCAAAAAATTTCCGGATATTAATTTGACCTCGCGTGGTATTCGGTAAGAAAATTCCCACACCGAATTGTGGTGGAAAATCAAATATTTTTAAAATTTATTTTTCGATTCTCAACAATGCAAATTATTGTCTTCATCAAGTCACCAGCGAAACATAAAATGTGTGGTCGACTTGATTGTTGAGTTGCCATGGTAACCAAGTGAGACCCTAACCTCGAAATTATTATTTTACTTTTAAAGCTGTCAAGTGGCACGACGTAAAAAAATGTTTCGCCAGGAGACTGAGCATTTGACACACGCGAATACCAGGAAATCGAAGTCAAGCGTATGGGGGCAGTTTACAAACTTTTGCGCAGAAAAATCGTATAATTTCAATAGAGAGGATATACCTGTGGAAGAATTGGCGCTTATTCTCGAAGACTATGGGTTCAGCATGCGAAAAAATAACTCCAGCCAAACAGTTGCAGGGATATTTTTTTGAAAAGTATAATCGCAAATTTAATCCATTCTTTGACATACAATTTTTGAACGCAAGAGCTGCTAAGCGTCGGAAGCTACAAATGGATCCAACCAAGAGAAAGGAAAGTTCATCTGCACTATCAGCAGACGAGCTAAAAAAATTCTTGAGTTTTGGGACGAAAACACTCCGGAAGGACTGCAGAAAAAGTTTTTCCACGTTGCTGGTCATGAATTGGCCTGGAGAGAAAATGAAGGAGCGGCAGCTCACCTTAAATTTTTTGTTTAGGAAATTCGCTGTTGGGTATTCCACGAGAAATTTTTTTTCAATAAAATACCTCCGTTGACGTGGTGATCTATCAAAATAACGTATTTTGATTGGTTTAAAATTGCAGGTGTGGAATTTTCGCGATAATTTTGTTAGTTCCTATTAACTTAATGAAATAAGTAAGTGATTATTTTTCTGTCAAAAATAAAGGATGTTACAGGATCGCCCATGTTATTCACCACAGATTTGCATAAATTGTTTCCACACACTAACTTTTGATCTTCTTGTATTATTGGGAACTAACTGCTCAATTTCTTTAGCAATCGAACTTGCTGATTCATTACCAAAACGAATCGTTGTTTACACAATATTATTTTTACAATAAATATCACGGGTACGACTAAAAAACTGATTGTTACTTGCTGGTTTGTCCCACCTGTCACTTCGAAATGATTTAACATTTGAATTAAAATTAAGTCGTAGTTAGTATTGACTTTTTAACCTTTATTTTTCCGCGCTGTCATTCTGTCGTTTTTGATCCTAAGTGTGTTGTTTATTAAGGGAAGTACACAATTTAGTAAAAACAATTGGTTCCTTTAGTCATTTTCACTTTTAACAAATTATTAGTCACTATTAAACAACTATAATCTTCATACTAATGCACGCTTCCAGTTAAATATATACAAAAAGCATTCCCATTTGCTGGTCACGTGATTATGATCTGAGTTTATTCTGCCAGTTAGCGTATGCTTAGCATTCAAACTTGATACTTAAATGTTAAATTTTACCCATAAAAAATTTGACATCTACGCAGAATAAGTCGTAGGGTTCATCTTCTCATTATATTAAAAGCAACTGCAATTTATAAAATTTTCTTACCGAATCTCCCATGCAGCAAAATTAACTCCCGATAATTTTTTTCTCGGTTTCACTCATGTTTTTGTTAATAGAAAATTTAATATAATAATGTTCTATTAAAACAAAAACATTCGTGACCTTGAAAAAAAATTCGGTAATAATTCTGCTGCTATGGAGATTATAAGTGATAATCATCGGCAATTACCAAAAGATATATTTTAACACCAAGGATTTGTTATAATAATTATGGTATGGAAGGAACGTTTATTTAGTTGGTAATTAAAGAGTAATTTTGTACTAAAATGGAACAAGTATTAGGATATTTTTGTTAATATCTATTTTGCTTTGAAATAATTCTCTTCATCTGTATTATTTTATAACAGCAGAATAGTTGTAAATACCGGGCCCATAAAAGTATATTCTACCCGTGTAACAGACGATATTTTCTCTACGACCAAAAAATTTAAATAAAAAATACTTAAAAGAACTTAAGTTATTTAATGAAACATAGATATATATATATATATATATATATATATATATATATATATATATATATAAAGATCAGCTTAATTAGGGTATGCAGTCTTTGGCTAGAAACAGTGTAACTCTTTTTTCTGTTCAAGCTTTCGAGTCTTTATTGGCTCTTTATCAGGAACTAAAGTTGAGATTTGAAGGAAGCATTGTTCATTATCACAATTATATAAAACATTTATTTAAGTGAAACATCTCTTACTTATTTATCATTATATAGACAAACAATTGTAGGACAGAAGTTGTAAAAACATTAAAAAAATTTTTGTAGGTTTCGGAAAAATTATTCTCATTATTAATAAATTATAACCTTAAAAACAACCATGTGAGAAAAAAAAGGTTTTTTAAGGTTATAATTTATTAATAATGAGAATAATTTTTCCGAAACCTACAAAAATTTTTTTAATGTTTTTACAACTTCTGTCCTACAATTGTTTGTCTATATAATGATAAATAAGTAAGAGATGTTTTACTTAAATAAATGTTTTATATAATTGTGATAATGAACAATGCTTCTTTCAAATCTCAACTTTAGTTCCTGATGAAGAGCCAATAAAGACTCGAAAGCTTGAACAGAAAAAAGAGTTACACTTTTTCTAGCCAAAGACTGCATACCCTAATTAAGCTGATCTTTTCTTAACTTAGACAGTCGTTTTAATCCTTCCCTCTCCTATATATATATATATATATATATATATATATATATATATATATATATATATATATATATATATATATATATATATATATATATATATATATATATATATATATTTATGCAAAATTTATAGAAAACTATAATATTATTATGGTAAACTATGAACATTTTTCGACAGCGTCAATAGATGAAAAAAATGTATAACTGATTTTTTAAAAATCAGCTAATTCTGCTGTATGTCACCTATATTATAGGTTCATGTGGGTCGATTTTGTATCAAAAAACAACTACTCCTCTGGCTATATGCCGCGACAGGCATTGAATTACATCTGATTTTTAAAAATCAGTCATACACTTTTCCCATATATGTATATATATATATATATATATATATATATATATATATATATATATATATATATATATATATATATATATATATATATATATATATATATGCAAAAATGTGTAACTGATCGTTTAAAACCAAGCTCACTTTCGCTTGTATACCTATTTTTATATAGGTATATGTGTGGTCGATTGTACATCACATAACAACTACTCCCCTGACTATGTGTCGCGACAGGTATTAAATTACATCCAATGTATAATCGTGTATAACACCCCAACTTATAGTTTTTAACTACAACAAATTGCTCGAAAAACGCGAGAAAAATATTATTAAAGCGATGATGAGAAAAGCACGTGTTTCTATAAATTTTCGATATGCTTTCCGCGTTCAACACATATATTTTTTGTTCAGCATCCAGACTGAACTCTTTAAAATTTTAATAAAATCGTATGGTAACGTATGGTAACCATATTTGTTTATATAAAAACAAATAAATAGTATGTAAGAAATAATAAAAATGTTTTCTACTCACAAATTATTTTTATCGCAAAGCGTATTCAAACTATCTCTCGATAACTAAAATGCGTCTACTTATTGTCGTCCCTTCATGAAAACTGCCGCCACCCGCCGTATCCGTACTTTTCTTTAGATACCTGATCCCCAGACGTGCTCGTGTGCCCAAAAAGCTGTCCTTGCATACAGGGTGGATCCAAATATATCTTACACTCGGCCATCCTGCATTAGAGGTCTGTCCTCAGACCTATCGCTGCTAAAAATAGAATTATTTGCTTCTAAAGGAATATATTATACCTAGAAATAATTTACACATGACAATATCTGTCCGTAATAAATCGAATGTGAGCGTAACAACTCTCTTTTGCATTACAGTCTTAAATAATAATTACTACATGTGACCTATCCGTGAGAAATTAAGTATGAGCGTAACAACTTCATTTCACTTTACAGTCCCAAACAATAACCACCATATGTGACAACACCTGTCCGTAAGAAATCAAATGTGCGTTCACATTCGATTTCTTACGGACTTCATTTTAAATTTCAGTATTAAATAATAATTACTATATGTGACAATACCTGTCCGTAAGAAATCGAGTATGAGCGTAACAACTCCATTGTGACAATATCTGTCCGTAAAAAGTTTGATGGTGGTAGATGGTTTACCCTCCATCGCCCAGTGAAACACCACCGCTCTGATTATAGGTGCCGTGAAATGACTAGTCATATTTCGGCACTTGGTCAGAGTTTCCGGTCGCTCGGGTGGAATGTGTTCTGGTTTATATTCGAATGGAAGCATCCAGGCATCAGTCAGGCCTCTCTGGGGCTGAGGGTACAGCATTGAAACAGTTCCGCAGGCTGGCCGCCAAGTAGTACAGTGGCCCCAACCCATTGGTAACGCTCTGGGAGGCTGCCACATCAATTGGTGTATAATCCCGATACTCCTGTTCTGCCAGTTCGTGACTGGAGGGGATCCGAGCTCGAGTATTCGGGGGGCATTGCCGAGGCCAACTGACCGTCCTGGATGCAGAAATTTCTGTAGAAGCTAGTCCACATATCTGCTCCCCTTTTTATTTATTTTTTTTTCTTCCTCTTCTGCCCTTTTTTTTTTTCTTTCTTCATATTTTTCTTTTAAATCAAACCATTAAACCAAATCATGAAAAGTCCAACAAAAATACATGTTCCAACTGCGGTTGCTGATAATTCCCCAAAAAGCAACTTTAGAATTGATTTCTGCAACATTCGAGGCGTGAACTCTAACATTAATTTAGTACACCACTACCTGAAAACTAACAGGCCTCATTTACTGGCTCTGACAGAGACACAAATTAAACCCTCCTCCAACAATACGCATCTTTTGTGTCCCGGGTTCGAACTCGAAACAAGATTCAAATTTAAGACCGGCCTTTGTGTTTACACTCGCAGTGATATTTCCTATTGTAGACAGGAGAACTTAGAACCAAAGGACGGCCTAGAGGTCATGTGGTTCAAGTTAACCTTACAAAAATCAACAACATTTCTCTGCTGCCTGTATCTTTATCCTACGAACCCTCCTTACGTCAACCTCTTTCAACATCTTTCCGACACGCTAGAGCTGTTGAAAACTAACGACCCCAACACAAAGGTTATATTTTTGGGTGATTTCAATGTTTACAACGCGAACTGGCTGAGATCCAACCGCACCGACAACGCCGGTCTAGAAGCTGAGAACTTTGCGATAAGCCACAACGTGACCCAGCTAGTTGAAGAATCTACCCGCATACCCGATAACCCCAATCACCAAACCAACATTCTCGATCTCTTCTTCACGACACATCCCGACCAGTACCGAGTCTCTATAGCCGCTCCGCTCGGTAAATCTGATCATAAACTTATCTCAGCCACGTCCAAACAAACAACCCCGCCCAAAATCACGCCTGGTACCTCTATTGTCTGGCATTATAGATCAGCCAAATGGAATGAACTGAGGGACTTTTACCTATCATTTCCATGGAAAGATGTCTGCTTTCGCTCACAAGACCCATCAACATGTGCAGAATCTGTAACCGAAATCATAAGGCTAGGTATGGACTCATACATTCCTCATGGTACAAGACGGATCTTAAACCCCAAACCCTGGTTCAACCAAGAATGCAACCGTGCGGTGCGTGATAAAAATCAAGCACATCGACTCTGGTGCGAAGTCCCGACAATTGCCAACCTAGAAGCCTTTGTCCACGCGAGGAACGCCTGCAAAAGAACGATCGATCTTGCCAAAGAATCCTACGACACGAGAATATGCAACAAGCTTGTCAATGCCCCTCCTGGATCAAAGACCTTCTGGTTTTTGGCTAAAGCCATAAATAAGAATTTCACAACTTCTTCTTTACCACCACTCGAGAGGTCCGACGGCACGACAGCCGTATCTTCCAAAGAAAAAGCGGATTTGCTGTCCGAAATGTTCAGCTCTAACTCAACCCTCGATACCAATGGAAAACAACCCCCAACGATACCTAGAATAAACGCATCAATGCCTGAGGTCACTATCCGCCATCGCACTATCAGAAAAATCATACGAAATCTTGACTCTAATAAGGCAGTAGGACCAGATGGAATTCCGACAATTGTCCTGAAGACCTGTGCTCAAGAGCTCACCCCAGTTCTCTGTAGACTCTTCAAGTTATCATAAAGCAAAGGAGTATTTCCGTCCATGTGGAAGAACGCTAAAGTTCAACCGATTCCGAAAAAAGGAAAGAAGACTATTCCTGTGAATTATCGCCCTATTGCATTGCTCTCAGTCATATCCAAAGTTATGGAAAAAGCGATTAATACTGAACTCATCAAATATCTGGAGAAATTTGAGATAATCCATGACAGACAATATGGATTTCGACAACTTCGGTCTACTGGAGATTTGCTGGATTATGTCACTTAGCTCTGGACAAACACTATTGAAAAGTTTGATGAATCCCGTGCAATAGCCTTCGATATATCTAAAGCCTTTGACCGCGTTTGGCACCAGGCATTGTTAAGTAAATTATCTGCCTACGGTATTCCAACAAAACTGCGCCAATGGCTCTTGAGCTTCATGCAAGATCGCTCCTTACATGTGGCAGTTGATGGTATTTCTTCTGACGCGTTTATAACCAATGCCGGGGTCCCCCAGGGTTCCATCCTGTCCCCACCTTATTTATTTTACACATCAACGACCTCTTAGAGAGAGCTTAAAGCAATCGTTGAGTGGGGAACCAATAATCTTGTTTAGTTCAACGCCCAAAAAACACAAAGCGCCACGTTTTCCAAGAAAGTGAATTCCTCAAATCATCCCATCATAATGTCCGGAAATACCTTTAAACCAAGTCCCTCCATCTCGATTTTGGGAGTCACGGTGTCCAATAATATGTCTTGGCATGACCATGTTTCTAACATCGCAAAGTCGGCAAGCCAGAGGCTAGGTTTTCTGTGGAAAGCTAGAAAGTTTTTTACTCCTGATCAACTGTTGACGACGTACAAGGCTCAAATCCGACCTCTACTGGAGTATTGCTCGCACATTTGGGGTTCAGCACCAAGGCATTCTCTTCGTCTTCTAGATTCCATTCAGAAAAGAGCCATTCGCTTGATAAACAGCTCAACTCTCATTGATACCCTTCACCCTCTAGAACATAGAAGAAGAGTTGCAGACCAGTCATTGCTCTACAGATATTTCAATGGCAGATGCTACAGAGAAATAAAAACTCTTGTACCACCATTGGCCACATTCGGCCGAAGAACTCGGCACGATGATCAGTCTCACCCATTTACTCTCAAGATTGACACTACAAGGACCAATCTTCATCAAGAATCCTTCTTTTACAGGGCTGCTACGGAATGGAATAAGCTTCCAAAATCAATTTTTCCAGAGAAATATGACCTGCAACTTTTTAAAAAGCGTGTTCACAATCATCTCCTTTCTATAATCCCTTCCCCTTCTAATAGTCGCAGTGCGGTTCGTCCGCGGCCCACACGATAGGTCTACCCTTTCTGCGACTATTTTCATAAATAAAAAAAAAGTAAATATGAGCGTAACAACTCCATTGTGAAAATATCTCCATTATGAAAAATACAATAACGTTACAATAAATTTTTTTTAATGCAGTAATTACCTAATTTCTGACCTACCCTTGTTTTGTAATTAGCTGCGTCTTTTAATAAATTAGCAAATGGAACACACTTACGAAACTGGTCCAGCACGCCATTTCTGTTTTCTGTCCAACTGGTTTTCACCTGAATGCAAACGTCATGTAGGTATTTCCTCAAGACGTTTTGCAATCAGTCGAACAATGGAGTGATCATTCCATTTGTATCGACTAGCCAAAGTTTCAACCTTCCGGACCCACCGTAATATCATTACGCGAAGGGTCAAAAATTGGCACCAAACTTTCATCACCAACGCGCACTTCACAAACAGTTTTGTTTATAATGTCTCTTAGTTTTTTTTTCCAAACGTTTCACCTCACATTTTAAGTTCATCGACGATGATCCACTACTGTCCGAACTTGAAGAACTGAAGGTCGTACTTGAACTACTACTACTTTGTCGGCGGCGACGTCTTTCCTAACGTTCACGATTACGACTTTTTCGTTTTCCCATTTTTATCAATACTCTTTTTTTTCCTTTAAAATAATAAATAAAAAAAATAGTATATATATTGTTACAATCCCACCGCTGCTTGTAGAAATAATAAAAATGTATTTTACTCAAAAACTATATTTATCGTAAAGCGTATTTAAACTCTTTCTCAAAAACAAAAATGCGTCTACTTATTGTCGTCCCTTCAAGAAAACTGCCGCCAGCCGCCGTATCTCGTCCTTTTCTTTAGATACCTGAACTCCAGATGTGCTCGTGTGCCCAAAAAGCTTTCGTTGCATACAGGGTGGATCCAAATATATATTACAAGTAGTAGAATATTATGTTTTTTTCTTCTTCTTGTTTGTTACAGAATATAAAAAAGTTGACAGCAGTTTGTAAGAAATAATAATATCCTTTTTTATTTCAAAAATATATTTATCGTAAAACGTAGTCAAAACTATTAATCTATTATGAAAATGCGTCTTTACCCTTTGGTCTCATACAAAAGACTGCCAAACTACCTGCTTTGTCCCGCATCCCTCCTCGTCATCCTATTTTAGGTTGCCACGTCTTGTTCGTTCTCTAAAGAGTACTCTGCCAGCGGTCTCTCTACTGGCAAATTATGCCCGAGCTCAGCCGTAGAGGGTAGAAGAAAAAAAAAGAAAATAAAAGTGAGCCGCGCCACCGACTTAGACGGTTCAAGCCGGAAACCGCTAGGTCTTATAGGCACTAGCAGAGCCACACGATAAACAACTGAGATTATGGTGAACTAAATAAATGAAATTATAGCTAAAATATATTGGATACTTTACTCCTACAATAAATCAAAGTACACAGTTCAATAATAAAATTATAACAAATATAGTCAAAATTAACAGCTAACAATAAATCAAAGTACACAGTTCAATAATAAACTTATAACAAATATAGTCAAAATTAACAGCTATGGTAAATTTTTTTCGCTAAAACAAACCAAAAATTTAAAGTTTACAATTTTATAAAATAACCAAAACAAAAGTAAGAGTAACAGACTTTACCAAGTTACCAAAAAATAAAAACGTATATAAGTCAACTCTTTAATAATACTAAATCAAACGTTCACATAAGGCTGCTAATTTACTAATGTTTTTACCATTTACATAAAGATTTACACTGTTAAAACAATCGAGTTTATTTAAAAAAATTTTTACAATGGTTGTCTTTTAAAATATCAATATTGTAGGATATTTACAAATACGTATGAAGATAATATTTTTTTTACTTGGACATAAAGAACTATTGAGAAGATTATTTTAATCAAAGTTTAGTTTTGGCAGATTATCTAATGCAATAAATAGTTTTAAATAATGTATTATATTAATAAATTAAAACAAAACTTAATTGTGGTGTCAAAAATAAGTCACGTCGTTAAATATTCAAAAATAAATTACTTATAACCTTTGGGTATACGAATGCACTACTTCTGTGGCCGGTTTGATTATGGAACGGCACCTGCTAATTAACAATGGCTTCCCTCAAATAAATACCGCATGCGGTTATTTTAACTCGACACCAAAATCCAAAATATCAACAACGAAGGTCAAGTTAAAAATTAAATGGTTTTTCTTCAAAATCCAATTGAGATGGCCCAAATACAGCCAGATATGAAAGAAAAACCGTAGAGGTTTTGCACACTTGTTAATATCACACCGTCCCAAAAATTCTCACCACACCACTCCCAAGACTCTCACCACACGACGACGACTACCAGACCACTTCCCAAGCCGGATATTAAGAAATGACACGGAATTAACGTCAACCAAGAATATTCGCAAATCTATGTTCCACACTAAGAATCGCGTTCGTCCGTGTTGATAGCTAGCCTCATCTACACAGAAATGTAAACCAAACAATAATATAATCGATAATACACAATAATCGAGGCTATGCAACACTATTTACAACGAATGATATATTTAAGTTATAACAAAATACGGTACGTGATTTACGAGTACTTGAGGAATATAAAATTATCAGAGATATAATTATAATGGAACTGTAGAAGGAAAAAAAAGGCACGTTACAAGGTACCCAGCAAAACAGATCTTTCTGTTCAAGTAACCCTCGTTTATGACTTCACCGATGGCCCTTGCATACAGTTTGGATCCAAATATATCTTACAAGTTTTATGTTTTATGTTAGGTTTGGCAGAAGAAGCATGAAAATAAGATTACTGCTGCGGAGATGAGTAGTCAGGAGTATAGATAAATAAAGTATAGATAGATATAGTATAGAGTATAGATAGATAAAGTGAAGAATATGGGAATAGGGAATGCTGTGGTGTAAAAAAAAGTGGTTACAAAAATGAATAAAGGAGAATCCTTGAATGGTTTGGACACGTAAAGAGGATGGATGAATGGATGAAAAAAGATTAACGAACCAGATTTATAAGGCAAATTTTTTTAAGAAAGGCCAGGTTAAGAGTACCAACGACCAACGAGCACTAATAAAAGTAAAAAAAGCGAAAGATATGTGTAAGAACCGTAGCAAGTGAAAGGAAGAGGTCTCTGCCTACCCCTACGGGACTTTATGTGACTTTATTCATGTGTGTACAAAAAAAAGCTTAACAAAAACATGTTTCCGTTTTATATTTTATCTACAGAAAATACGTTAATATGAATTTAAGTTCAAAGTAACTAACATAATTTTTTTAATAAAATATAAAAATGCACCAGATAAATCGCAAAAAAATGCTGAGAGACATTGGCTTTAAGATTTCATAGAAAACTATCTTTGAGATTTGTTTGGGGTGAATGATGAAGCCAACAATTTCCCAGGGATAGTTTGGAAAATCTTCCTTTTTTGGCAATTTTAAGGATTTTGGGAAGTTTACCATTAATGAAATAATGGCACCTTTTTCATCGTACATCCTTACATTTGTATAGAAAACTCGTTTAATAAATTTAGAGGTCGAACAAAATATTTAAATCAGTTTTCTTAGCTTCGACATTTTATAATATTACGCCTTTGGGTTTTTTAATAAGTGGCACACAGTCAAAACTAATAGTTTTGTTATACCTTAGAAATTACAATTAATTTCACTAATTAGTTCTAACTCAGTGTAGTTATTTTCCACTAATATCTATTTCTCATTATTTTTAATTCACTATTCTTTAACTAGCTTTTTATTAATTATGCGCGATCGATACGCGTTCTTATATATCATCATCAAACATTCCATAAATCTACAGAACACATGAATCTCGAATGATGGATTTTGGCGAATGCGCGAGAACATTCTCAAAGGATAAACTGGACAGCTATAAAATGTTGGTCGCGATTCGTAATAATAAAAACCTCTCTTTGAGATATTTAAGATGACTTATAAAGCCAAAAATATCCTCCCAAGGATAAGATCCCCCTTTTTTTGAAATTGTTTCAAATTTAAGAGGTTTTTCTATAGATCAAATTATTCATCACATTATTCATCGAACAATTTTTCCAGGGTAAACCTCATTTTGGTACAGAAATACAACATGCTGATTTGTAATGCACACAATTTCTGAAAAAACTAAAGGATCTTTGTCAGTTTTCTTTCTCCAACGGTAATTTTTATTTAGTTTTTTCTTCTCGCGGATCTTTAAAAACATTGAAATCATCATCATCAGAAAACTCCCCGAAGGACATATTATACCCATTTTTTCTACTTCGCTTTCGTAAGGAATCAACATGTAATAACGTCTGCTCTCTTTTTTAATATTTTTTACAATTGGCTTAATAAAAGGTTTTCTTTTAGTCTTTTTCTGGAGGTATTTCATCAGGATCGTAGCCTTTCCTTTTTTCTTTTAGTTTATTTTCGAGGGGCGGTTTTAAAAAATGATTTTATCATTTTTGATTGTTGTTTAAATTTGGTTTGAAGTGGACAGTGCGCGCGCTTGATAAATTTCGATTGTTGTAGTTTGGCCTTCCTCCTAAATTAATTCTGCGCTTAATATGTATGTTGCATAAGAAGGGCAAAAATCTATATTTTATCAGATAGCCAAGCAGCACTAAAAACTCTGAAATCATACACTTGTGAGTCTAAGCTGACTTGGGACTGTAATCAGTCCCTGAGACAACTGGCAGCGAACAATTAGATTGCTCTGATGTGGGTTTCAGGTCCCAATCCTTCTGTATACTTTCCAAAGCCCACTTGAAAGAAGAGGTTCGACGCTGGAAAACAGATAAAATGAAATCTCACTGGCATAAAGTGCCAGGACAAAGACAAGCGACAAGGAAAGATAGACAGCTTCTCGAGTTGGACAAGAAAGACTTGAAACTGGTGACGGGGCTCCTCACTGGACACTGCCCTCTGAGGTATCACCTTAAAACATAGAGTGATAGTTGCGAGAACTTCGCTAAAACTGCAAAACATTTGCTTTGCGAATGCCCAGCGCTTTTCTGCAAGAGGCTTAAGTTTCTGGAAGGGGCCTTCTTAAAGCCCTTCGATGACAGAAACTTGGCCCCCAGAAAACTGATAAACTTTGCTCGAAGTCTCGGAATCCCGGGCCTCGACTAGATTAAGGGTTACGCACAAAAAATCTGAAAGGTCGAGGTGCTTGAGAGGTTGCATAGCCTATACGACCCCCCCCCCCCCATAATTTACAATCTACAAGATGTAAGAAAATCAACGCCTGTAAAAATATTTTATTCCAGAAACCACTTAATATTGTTACGATAAAATACGTCCCTGATCTATTATCCGGCCGCGGCGGTCCACAAAGACGAATATCCACTTTGCGGTATAAAAAGATGACCCACATCTAACAAAGGAATTATGGCCGCGTGGAAATTAAAGGTTAACCAAATTCGGGAAAACAAATAAAAATAACCTCTCTTTTGAGTATTAATTTGTGGGAATATAAGAAAACAGCGGTCGCGAAAGTTTTAAAGTAGAAATATTGGAATACTTTTTTTTTTTATGAAAATATTCGCAAAAATGGTAGACCTATCGTGTGGGAAAAAGCGTCAAAAAAGCCGGATTAAAGATCAATTATTCAAAAACACAATAAGACCAATCTGGTGATGAGTGGTAATATTTCCTTGAGTGGGCACGAAGTCCTACAAAGATCTTGGTCATGAAAATCGTGTGGGTCGAGACAACCAAACTGTTAAGTTTCAAAGAAGAATACGACTCACCTGGGCAGCTTTTGGGAACCTAAAGGAGGTATTCCGGTCTAACATCCCGGTGTGTTTAAAGAGAAAAGTGTTCAATCAGTGTGTCCTGCCTGTTATGACATATTTTTGTGTTTTTTTTTTATAAAAATAGTCGCAAAAAGGGTAGACCTATCGTGTGGGCCGCGGATGGCCCGCACTGCGATTATTAGAAGAAGAAGGGATTATAGAAAGGAAATGATTGTGGACACGCTTTTTAAAAAATTGCAGGTCATAGTTCTCTGGAAAAACTGATTTTGGAAGCTTATTCCAATCCGTAGCAGCCCTGTAAAAGAAGGATTCTTGATAAAGATTGGTCCTTGTAGTGTCAAGTTTGAGAGTAAATGTGTGAGACTGATCAGCGTGCCGAGTTCTTCGGCCGAATGTGGCCAATGGTGGTACAAGAGTTTTTATTTCTCTGGAGCATTTGCCATGGAAATATCTGTAGAGCAATGACTGGTCTGCAACTCTTCTTCTATGTTCTAGAGGGTGAAGGGTATCTGTGAGAATTGAGCTGTTTATCAAGCGAATGGCTCTTTTCTGAATGGAATCTAGAAGACGAAGAGAATGCCTTGGTGCTGAACCCCAAATGTGCGAGCAATACTCCAGTAGAGGTCGGATTTGAGCCCTGTACGTCGTCAACAGATGATCAGGAGTAAAAAACTTTCTAGCTTTCCACAGAAAACCTAGCCTCTGGCTTGCCGACTTTGCGATGTTAGCAACATGGTCATGCCAAGACATATTATTGGACACCGTGACTCCCAAAATCGAGATGGAGGGACTTGGTTCAAAGGTATTTCCGGACATTATGATGGGATGATTTGAGGAATTCACTTTCTTGGAAAACGTGGCGCTTTGTGTTTTTTGGGCGTTGAACTAAACAAGATTATTGGTTCCCCACTCAACGATTGCTTTAAGCTCTCTCTAAGAGGTCGTTGATGTGTAAAATAAATAAGGTGGGGACAGGATGGAACCCTGGGGGACCCCGGCATTGGTTATAAACGCGTCAGAAGAAATACCATCAACTGCCACATGTAAGGAGCGATCTTGCATGAAGCTCAAGAGCCATTGGCGCAGTTTTGTTGGAATACCGTAGGCAGATAATTTACTTAACAATGCCTGGTTTGGTGATTGGGGTTATCGGGTATGCGGGTAGATTCTTTAACTAGCTGGGTCACGTTGTGGCTTATCGCAAAGTTCTCAGCTTCTAGACCGGCGTTGTCGGTGCGGTTGGATCTCGGCCAGTTCGCGTTGTAAACATTGAAATCACCCAAAAATATAACCTTTGTGTTGGGGTCGTTAGTTTTCAACAGCTCCAGCGTGTCGGAAAGATGTTGAAAGAGGTTGACGTAAGGAGGGTTCGTAGGATAAAGATACAGGCAGCAGAGATTTTTTGTTGATTTTTGTAAGGTTAACTTGAACCACATGACCTCTAGGCCGTCCTTTGGTTCTAAGTTAATATAATTGTTTGGTTATTGTACTGAGTGTTTAGAATCATCAAACCCAATGAGTAAATATCGTAACAATATGTTTTTGCTTTTCTTTCTACCATTCCCTTACCTTACCTTACTTACTCCATGGCGTTACAACCTTTGGTGGGTTTTAGACGACTCGACGACACCTATTTATTTTTTTCTGTCCATTGAGACCTCCTTTCAGTTATTAATGCCCATAGCCTTCAGGTCTTTTGTTATGTTATTTACCCACCGAAGTCGAGGTCGTCACAACGGCCTTTTTTCAGTTGGTGCCCCCTCCCATACAAGCCTTGATAATCTGTCTTCTGGAAGTCTTCTCACGTGGCCGGCCAATTGGAGTCTTCTGTATTTTATTTTCTTTATTATAATAGTGACTTCGAAAAGCACTTCCAGTTCTTTGTTGATTTTTCTCCTCCATGTTCCGGTCTCGCCATCGAGTGTCGGTCTGTATATTTTTCGGAGGACTTTTTTTGCTATATACGCAGTCATTCTTCGTTTGCGACAGTCATCATTTATGTCTCGCAGCCGTATTTAACTACTGATCTTATAACCGTTACATATAGGTTGATCTTGGTTAGCCTGGTGAGTTCTTTAGATCTTATAAGGTCTTAAAGGGCGTAGAAACATCTGCTTTTTGCTTGTATTATGTTGTTTATTTTTTGGGATCCTATGTTGTTGTGATAGTTGTTCCGAGGTACTTAACTTTTTTGATTCTTTTTAAGTTGTGGTCTCCGATAGTTTTATTCTGACCAATTATATCTCTGTTCTGGACCTTTCGGTTTGTGTACATATATTTGGTCTTATTTTAGTTGATTTGAAGCCCCATCTTCTACCGTTTTTGCTACTTCATAAATTAGACAGTGGTTTCCCCGAGTTATCAGTTTTCTAATCATTTACAGCTCGGTGTGTCTTAGTTCGTTTAATTTATCGTTTATGTTTTTCTTAACATTTGTTTACACCTCGTTGTCTTTCAGTCTTCTAGGGTCCATACGTTCCTTAGTTGTTTTCCGAACGAGTTTTTTCAGTTTTACATGAATGAATAGCTTATTATATACTTTATTACAAATGGTTCTTTTGGAATTTTATGTCTTGGATTTTGCCTTTGCCACACGAGCAGTTCCTTTTCCCAATTATTTTTAAGGACTTAAAAACTGCAAAAGTTCAAAGGTTGCAGGTAATGGGTAGTATGTGGTGAAAGCTTTATTATATTTATTTGATTAGCTACTGCCACCTCTACCGGGTCAATTGAGACGTGCGTCGGAAGACAACACAACCTCGAGATAAAATCTTATTTTTTTTCCTTGTATAATAAATACCTATTAAGTTTTAAAAATATACATTACATTAACAAAAATTCATGCAAACCCAAAGTCGGTATTAGTAAATGCAAACGATCTCTGTTAGTCATTCCACAAACTAATGTTAAAAATACTCACAAGATGACGGTGTATGTCTTTAAT
Organism: Agelastica alni; assembly: GCA_950111635.1. Lineage (NCBI taxonomy): Eukaryota > Metazoa > Arthropoda > Insecta > Coleoptera > Chrysomelidae > Agelastica > Agelastica alni. The sequence continues at coordinate 24,835,235 of OX467719.1, read as the reverse complement.
TATAACTAGTTCAAGGTACTAGAGTCGAAAGGTACAACACTCTTCCCTGTTAACAACTTTTTTTTTATTGTTCCTTGTCAACTTTTAATACACTTTAGAGTTGGATTAAATGAAGTGTTTAAACAACATATTAAAGCTTGATGTAATGGTCTCAATAGTTTAATTTTCACATATTAAATATAGATAAATATACCAATATGAACCTTAATGTGTAAACATTCCATGACATACCAAATATTAGTCATTAAACAAAGTGGTTTTAGTTCAAGCTCAGCAATGGCTTGAAAACTGGTATAAGAAATCCGCTAAAATAAAAAACAACTATTTCTTGTTGTTTTGCATAATTTAACGGACAGAGAGCTCAGCGGAAAGCATCAAGTGAAAGCCGACTAAGGTGGCCAAGGACACAACATAAAAGGTTATGACCGTATATCTTATGGAATTGGAGTATATTCATAGAATACTTCGAAAGGGAAAAAACTATCGATGATACCTAAATATTATTCTGGGTTGTTTGATTGTTAAGAATATGAATTTCAAGGAAGAAGAAGATAATATGTAAGATATATTTGAATCCACCCTGTATGCAGGGAGAGCTTTTGGATGCACAAGCACATCTGGAGGCCAGGTATCTAGAAAAAATGACGAGAAGGGCTGCGAAGGACGGCGGTAGTCTTAATGAAAGGACGACAGTAAATATACGTATTTGTAATCGATAGATAGTTTGAATACTCTTTATGTTAAAAATAGTTTTTAAGTAAAATACGTTTTTATTATTTCTTACAAATATTAGACAGTGTACCGTGCCTACGGCGTCGGTCTGTTTCCAAGCAACAAGCTTTCGAAATCTGTTATAAAATTGTTTCGACAATTATCAATGTCCTTGGATTATTACTACTGATAATTTTACTTTGGCAAGGGAGATGATCAGAATAAAATATGAGGATATAGCTCATTTTACCAATACACGACGGTATCGACCGATGCATCGACTTAACGGGCGCATTGTGTTGAGAGGTATATTAGTATGTTCCCCCAAGATTTAAACCCGAAAAATTTTTGTTTATTATTATGCTTTTGTTGAAAAGTTTTATTTTTATTTTTTGCTTTATTGTGAACAAAAATCGTTCGTTAGAAATAGGCACATATTTAATTATGTTAAAAGGGAATTCAACAAAAATAAATTATCGGTACAAATTTAATAAAATATGTTTAATTATGTAGTACTTATGGTATTATCAAGCATCAGATTTATAGTCATTATAATCGGAATCACTGTCACCGTTATCCTCACCCGGATTGTAAATAATAACAGGATTAACTGCTTCGATGCGGTGTTCACGAACCAACCATTTCACTATTAAATTTTTAAATTTTGTGACACATTTTTCCCAAATTTTAGGAGTGGCAGTATTAAGTGCTCGTTGCCAGGTTTCCAAAACAGCCTTATTATTGTAACCATTAGATCCAATGTGATTGTCATAATAAGTTTTGCATATTCCCCAAATATACTTGCGCGCCGGCAACGACGGCGAGTAGTTAGCAGCTGAGAATCGACTAGCTGGAGAAATGTGTGGGCAGCTTCACCACCGGAACCTCTAACCACTAACTTTTGCTATTCGACGACGTCTTCCGCAGCGTAGTTGGTGGATTCCTTCGATAATTCAGTCGGGCTCACTCGATTGGTTTTTTACCTACTATAGGCTGAAGGATTTCCTGCCTTTTATCGCCGTAAATTTTATTATTACAGTAAATAAAACATCACACTTGTCACCGAGAATATATTGTGTAATTTAATACATGAAACTTACAGTTTCCAGCCTCCTATATCATTGGAATAATTTCACTGGTTGTTAGCTTTGAATTTCATTTATTTTATCTGATTATATTGATGTGGATTTTACCACGTGGTGTTTGAAAGCCGTGCTCTTAGCGGCGGGCGTTGTGCATTCTTTGACGGTCGAAATGGGAAAGAGGCTGAGAGAGCGGAAGCCCGGTCAGACCGACCAACAACCGACGAGCATGCATGAGAGCACTTATGAATGAAAAGAAAGCAAAAGATGTGTGTAAGAACCGTAGCAAGTGGAAGGAAGTGGTCTCTGCCTACCCCTACCAAAAAAAGGCGTGACTATATGTATTTATGTATGTACAAACATCTTTGTATCCATATTGTCATGATAATCGTCCGATTTTAATTTTGAAAAAAATAAAAGATCTGCTCCATCAACAAAACCATGCTTTCCACCTGCATGCACAATAATGTGTCCTTTTCCTTCACCTTCGGTGTGTTTTCTTATTGTCCTACCAAATTCTTTTTAACAAATGAAAAGCATTCTTGTTTGCAGTGAGTATAATTTCTTTAAAATTCAATTCTTTTGTGCACGACTCTAGCTTTTTTACACAAAGCCTTACGGTTGTCCTCATTTTTAAACTCGTTCCAGAAATTTTAAATACATCTTTTTCTTTTACTTTTTTTTATATTAAATCTAAAGAGACAAGTTCTTATTTTTCACGCATTTTGTACACAATGTTGCGAATTTCAAATGTGTAAGCTTCGGGAAAGTGAACAGTCTTTGAATGTCGGCGGGCTTTATATATTGTAATTTTTTGTTCACTATATTTATGTTGCACACTTTTTAAAACTGAGGTTTATAACGATCGCATTAAACACACGCTTACGTATAGATAAAACTTAATATTAATGCATCTACATCTAAAATACGTCGCGGCATTTTCGCGATCTATTAGGTATGCATACATTACTTGAAATTACAATCGGTATTATACGATTTTAATGTAGGTACCCACTACAATGATAACCCAGGATTACTAATTACTTTTCCAGAAATCTAGCAAAAAATCTAACAAAAATGAATCAATAAGCCAAATTAAAGCTTAATAGCTTACGCACATTTAAATATTTCTCGACTTTCTTTAATGGATCACCCTGTATCTTATAAGGTTGTTAGACATAACTTTTACTGCTCTTTAAGTTTCGTTAACAACTTCCCATACCTAAATCTAACCGTTATTGAGATATCCAAGTTTTAACCTATGAATTAACGAAGCAAACAAACCCCTTTGGATTTATTTATTTGGGGGTATATAAAAAATAAAGTTTCTGAAAATCCTGTAACGACCAAAAAAGAAACTATTTAAAGAAATAGAAATGATTATGCGTCACTAACACCAGTGCAGATTAGACAGGCAACAATGACTGCTACAGTTCAACGAACAAGTAAATTTCTGCATCAATAGGGAGACGTTTTTGAGCATTTTCTTTAAATTTTTGAATTATTATGTTTTTTTTTTAAATAGCCGCAAATAAAATACTAACTTACAATTCATAATTTAAAAGCTGAACATCTCAATAACGGTTCAATTTAGGCAACGAAACTTAAAGAGCAGTAAAAGTTCTGCCTAACAACGGTATAAAATACAGAATGATCTATTTAATAAAAGTTGGTAAATCTTCAAATATGCGTTTGGAATCACCCTGTACAATATTAATTATTTTATCAACAAAATGACCAAGTTTAGTAAAAACGCACAATACTAGAAAAACATAATGTAAAAAAAAATGTTTAAATTTACATTAATTATAATGATTCAGGGACACTTTTTCGTGATAAAGATGGTCATATCTCGTAAAACACTGAGTATAAGCTAGCAAAACCCTAAATTGGGTGAATGCCAAATAGTAGCTTTATCGAAATACGTAGTAATATACAGGGTGTTTTATTTAAAATAAGCAAGTTGTAGTCAACTTCCGGTATAACTGAAAGTAGTTTGAGGCTCTTAATATTTTAAATCAATTCGGTATATCCGAAAACCGTACACTTCAAATTTTCAGGTTTTAATTATGTCAAGTTTCATTTAAACATCTGATTGGAACTCCCAAAGATCACTTTGTATATTAAAGAAAAAGTTTTTCCAAAATTTCTCGTTTTTCTAACAACTTTATATAAAAATGAAATTTAAAAAGTGCAGAATTCCTGTTTAACGCTAATTTACGGTGTGAAAAGAAATCATAAAATATCACATAAAATAATACAGACTAGATGGTTAAATATGCAAAATAGAAGAATTCATCACGCAGTCACTTCTTACCACAAAATTGTTTTAATTAAAATTCCTACATATTTGCACCACAATATTACTTTTAGGACAGATATACATAACTTAAATCTACTATTTAAAAGTTTATTATCCCCACCTAAATTCAAAACTGAAATATTCAGGCGATCATTCACTTACCAAATTTATCAGTTGTGTAACTTCGTTCCTAAAAGTATAAATAACCTCAGTACTACTTGCTTCAGATCTAAATATAAAAATGAACTTCTTCTTCTTCCTTCTTTATTGTAAGCAATTTGCTTGTTTTTTTTCGTATCCTCTGCCGTTCTTCTTCTTCTTCTTCTTACGTTAGGACTACGTCCCGTGTTTGCCTCAAAGGTTGCCCAAAAACAATTGGGACGATGAAGACCAGCTATCATACCATCTTTTTGGTGGGCGTCCAGTGGTGTGTTGGGCCGCCTCTCTCTCACAATTTTTGCCAGCCGGTCGTTTGGCATTCTGCTAACATGGTCTCTCCATTCTCTTCTTCGGTTTCTTGCTCATCTTACTATGTCTTGGACTTCACATATTTCCCTTATCTCTTCGCTTTTTTTATGGTCAAGTAAGGTATAGCCAGTTATCGATCTAAGAATTCGCATTTCCGTTGATCTAAGAAGTCGCTTTGTAGTCGTGTTCTCCGCTCTGGTCTCTATCGCGTATGTCATAATCGGTCTTACACATGTCTTATATATTTTGACCTTACTTCTGGTACTCATGTGTTTATTTCACCAGATTATGTCTCTCAAGAATCCTGAAATTAGAGATGCCTTTGTTGTTTGAGCTTTCACTTCCTCCTTAATATTTCTAGTGCTAGTTATATTAGCTCCTAAATATTTAAAGGACATCACTTGTTCTACACTCTGCTCATAGATTGCGAGTTTACATCTTCTTGGTTCTTTGGATATTGTTAGCGATTTGGTTTTCTTGACGGATATTTGCATATTAAATTCTTCAGCTGTTTTTTGGAACTTGTGTAAGAGTCTCTGTAGGTTGTCCTCGTCTTCCGATACGATTACAGCATCATCAGCGTAGCATATGATTTTTATTTCTTTATCTCCCATTCGATATCCTCTCCCAGTTACTTTGACTTCATTTATAATTTCATCCATGATGATATTAAATAGGATTGGGCTTAGGCTATCTCCTTGCCTGATTCCGGTTGTCATAGGTATTTTATTGCTTAGCTTATTTGCAGTTCTTACATATGTGTAGTTGTTCTTGTTCAATTCTTTGATAGTCTTTATTACATTCGGATGAAATCTTCTCTTTTGTAGTAGTCTGCCGTTTAATTGTTAGAAAGGTTGTCGCCTCATCTTCTGCGGGGTCTTCCAACGCTTCGGCGCCTTAAGGGCGACTTGTCTCTTGTTATTTTGACCATTCTGTCGTCATTCATCCGGTCTATGTGTTTGTTCCACTCTCTCTTTTTTTCCAGTATTCATTCATTTACATTGTCTATTTTACATGTTCTTCTAATGTACTCGCTTCTCTCTATGTCAAAAAGTGTTTTTCCAGCGATCCTGCGCACTATTTTCATTTCGGTGGTTTCTAATATTCTCTTTGTGTTCGATGTATCTGGTCTAGTTTCCGCTGTGTATGTTAATATAGGTCGGATGACCGCCTTGTAAATTCGGAATTTGGTCTCGATTCCGATATATTTGTTTCGGAGAATTGTATCGTTCAGGTAAGCTGAGGTTCGTGTTGCTTTTGCCGCTTGGTTTCTTACCTCCGCCTCGATGTCACCGTATCCTGATATTTCTATGCCAAGGTATTTAAATTTCATCTCCTGTTGTATAATTTTATCATCCACAACCAGTTTTTTTTTTATGAAAATAGTCGCAAAAAGGGTAGACCTATCGTGTGGGCCGCGGACGGCCCGCACTGCGACTATTAGAAGGGGAATGGATTATAGAAAGGAGATAATTGTGGACACGCTTTTTTAAAAGTTGCAGGTCATAGTTCTCTGAAAAAACTGATTTTGGAAGCTTATTCCATTCCGTAGCAGCCCTGTAAAAGAAGGATTCTTGATGAAGATTGGTCCTTGTAGTGTCAATCTTGAGAGTAAATGGGTGAGACTGATCAGCGTGCCGAGTTCTTCGGCCGAATGTGGCTAATGGTGGTACAAGAGTTTTTATTTCTATGGAGCATCTGCCATGGAAATATCTGTAGAGCAATGACTGGTCTGCAACTCTTCTTCTATGTTCTAGAGGGTGAAGGGTATCTGTGAGAGTTGAGCTGTTTATCAAGCGAATGGCTCTTTTCTGAATGGAATCTAGAAGACGAAGAGAATGCCTTGGTGCTGAACCCCAAATGTGCGAGCAATACTCCAGTAGAGGTCGGATTTGAGCCTTGTACGTCATCAACAGTTGATCAGGAGTAAAAAACTTTCTGGCTTTCCACAGAAAACCTAGCCTCTGGCCTCTGGCTTGCCGACTTTGCGATGTTAGCAACATGGTCATGCCAAGACATATTGGACACCGTGACTCCCAAAATCGAGATGGAGGGACTTGGTTCAAGGGTATTTCCGGACATTGTGATGAGATGATTTGAGGAATTCACTTTCTTGGAAAACGTGGCACTTTGTGTTTTTTGGGCGTTGAACTGAACAAGATTGTTGGTTGCCCACTCGACGATTGCTTTAAGATCTCTATTGATGGAATCAACCTGTTCCTGCCTGAGTCTATTTGTATCATTAACCAAAAGTGATCGATAGGAAGTGAAAGTTGAGACAAGTGTGCTATCGTCTGCGAAACTGTAAATGGTGTTTGTGGTGGTTTTCAAGAGGTCGTTGATATGTCAAAGAAATAAGGTGGGGGACAGGATGGAACCCTGGGGGACCCCGGCATTAGTTTTAAACGCATCAGAAGAAATACCGTTCAACTGCCACATGTAAGGAGCGATCTTGCATGAAGCTCAAGAGCCATTGGCACAGTTTGGTTAGGATACCGTAGGCAGATAATGAACTTAACAATGCCTGGTGCCAAACGCGGCCAAAGGCTTTAGATATATCCAAGGCTATTGCACGGGATTCACCAAACTTTTCAATAGTGTTTGTCCAGAGCTGAGTGATATAAGCCAGCAAATCTCCAGTAGACCGAAGTTGTCGAAATCTGATAGGTGTTTTTGAAGTAGTCATGCATTTCGTCTTTGCTGCAGATATCTTCAGTTTAGACTTTTTGCCGTTGTGCTGAATTTGAATAGTAATATCTGTAGGTCATCTTCGTTTTCTGCAATCAGAACAGCATCATCGGCATAGCATAGGATTTTGACGTCTTTGTCCCCCATTTTATACCCTTTCAGGTTACGAGTGCTTTTTATTATTTCGTCCCTAACGATGTTGAACAATAAGGGGCTAAGGGAATCTCCTTGTGGAATATTACTATTTACAGGAATTTCTTAGGTAGTTGTGCCATTAATTTTGGCTTGTATTTTGTTTCTCTGGTAAATATTTTCGATGGTTTTTATGATGTTGTATGGGATTTGCCTGTCGTATAGAAGGTGTACCACGTCCTCCAATTGTATTCGGTCAAACGCCTTTTCCAGGTCTATAAAACACATGAAGGCTGGTTTGTTATCTCCTGATCTGAACCCTTGTTGATCATCGCCCAATGTGGTGAGTTTATTTATTTTATTTGTTATAATCTTTGTTACTAGCTTTAAGGTTATAATTAGAAGGTTTATGCCTCGGTAGTTTGCGGGTATCTTTTTGTCTCCTTTTTTGAATAGTAAGATTGTAGTACTTAGCGCTATTCGTCCGGAATTTTTTGATGTAAAAGGATTTTGCGAATTATAGCTGTTACCTGTTGTTTTTTGTTCTTAATTTTCATTAATGCCGTTTCTTCGCCCTTTATTTTCAGAAATACTTTTTTTATACATGTAAAATCTTATGTCTACATTATTTAAAAATAATAAAGACCTTTATTATTATTATTATTATTAATTATAAAATAAAGGTTGTCAAACGTGCCCACCATATTCCCAAAGTAAGTAGATGTGCAGTGCCGATTTAAATTGAGTTGGGTACCACTAGTGTATCGTAAATATTTTGTAACTGTTACCGAATGTTTGTGTATGATACTTTCAAGATCATTAGAAGTTGCTATTTTCATCAGTGACAGAATAAAAAATATTGTTAAATACCAAACACACTATGTAACATTCGATGAAAATGAGTAAAACTTGTTTCCGGATTTACGGTGTTTACACAGGTATTTCTCGTTGAATGAGAACTATGCAGATATGTTTCTTCGGTATAAATAATGTATCGTTGTTCATAAATTTAATTACAAATATCATTTTTTATAACCTGTCAAACATAACGTAAACAGTTCGTTTCGTTTATAAAAAATTCCGATATCTTTAGAAATATTCAACTTGGAACCGGTATTTTTGTAAACTGTGAAAAAGAAAGATCCGCCGCACATTTGAAGTTAAAACTTTGCAGTGAAAGTGAATTGTGATAAAAGGTAAAGTAATTGTGTTTCCAGCAAGAGATTTAGGGAAATTTCCCGTACATTTAATACATTTTCCTATAAATACCGCCGCACCGGTTAAAAAAAAATTTGTTGACATTTAATTTTAATTTGGTATTATAACATGCATTTTTTTGTATAGTTTTTAATACATAAGAACGCTATGATTGGTAGTTACATTGACTCAAGCAAAAATGACGGCGATGTGGCTCGCCCCCCGTCACGTCTTGTTTTCCATGGGGGCGAAAAGTGAACCGTAGATAGTCACATTGCTACTTTGAATGTAATATGATGATTGAATAATAAAATTAAAGAAACTATACAAGGTTATGAGTGAAAAATGGATTGCTGTTCTTTGTGTAAATATGATCAAACGAAAAAGATACGACACCACTATGCATGGACCCTATACAGCCTACTGGTCAGGAGTTCGGGACACAAGCCAAGGATGTCAGGATGTTGGTGTAATACTTTCTTCTATAATGTATAAGTGTGTGACTGCCTTTATATGTGTGAGGCTCAAGATTAGTCTCATTCACATCTTTTTACTAGCGGTTTATGGCCCACCAGATGCACAGTGGAACTGGTCTTCGAAAGCACAAAAAAAAGGAATTTGGGAAAGTGTAACAGACATTCTGAATAAATCTAACCAGATTGAAGAAATAGTATTGCTAGGCGATTTTAATAGTTGGGTAGGAGTAAAGCGTGATGGATATGATAGTGTTCTGGGAATGTATGACAGAATGGATGAAAACGAAGAAAGTCTGCTTGAAGTATGTTTGAAATGAAATCTTATGTTAACAAGCACAATGTTTAACCTTAAAAAGATCCACTTGTACACAAGACAAGAAGGAAGTCAGAGAAGTATGAATAATTTCGCGATTGTGGATAAAAGATTAAGAACACGCAGGCATACCGCGGTATCTGCATTGACACAGACCACTTTTTCGTACTTAGCCGAATAAGAAGTTAATAAGTGTACTAAAGCATATGAAGGTTTGCAATAAGGTTTAATAGAACAGATCGTAAGTAAATTAATCGAAAAATTTGACAGTTTGGATGAATCATGTGAGGTTGAAGGATTATGAAAGCCATTCAAGTAAATTGTGTGGTGTAAGTAAGAGAAGAAAACGATGTAAGTTAAATTATATGTTTGTAGAGGTTCAAAACGTAGTCTTAGAAATGAAGAAAGCCTGGTTGGATTGGTTGGCAACAAAAGCCAACTAAACATCGCAAAAGGCAACGATTGGGGATGTACACAAGGTAAAGAATGGGTATAAAAGGTTAAACGGTGGGGCAAGAAAAAAGGAGAACGATAAAGATAAATTTGATATAAGGTTATCTGACGACTTCCGAAATAACATGAATTCTTCTGGATGTCTTTAAGAACAGGGTAAAAATACTTGCAACTGGAAAAAATAAGAAACCAAGATGGTAGTAAGGTGAGAGGACATGAATGCGTACTAAAGAGATAAAAGAAAGGAATAATTTTTACAAAGAGGATACATGAGCGCAGTCCTCATTTGGCAATAAAAGTTAACTCTTTCCACAAGATAATGCATTCAAGTGGATGGTTATAATGGCAAAATAGCACAAACTTAGCTTCAAATTGCTTCAGCACCCTTTGTATTATCTAGATCTGGTGGTCCCCAGTGACTATTACCCGCTGCCAGTACAAAAGAGATTAGAAACAAGTAATAAAACTTTGGAAGGAATGTATTAATCTTGCTGGTAAATAAAGTCAAATTTTAAATATTTATTATATTTTTTTCCACTCCCCTATTATTGGGAAATTTAATATTTGCTACCGATTTATTTATGTGGTCCATCATAATACGGATTTTTATTATGTAACAGATTTTGGCCAATAAAAACACGTTTTATTCATTATGAAACGAATTTTCGACCTATGGAAATACGCATTTGGGGCTAATCAAGTGGGTTGTTTCGACACACTTGTTTAACATTTAATTTCTATTAGGATTTAATGACTACGGCATTAAAATAATAACCATAAACATGTCAAGTGGTGAAGAGTACACTACCAAAAACTTCTAATAAAGCAAATATAGTCTGGGAAAATTTAGTTCCATCGTAATAAAAAAAAATCTATGAAAAATATACAACAATTCTTAAAATAAAGAACTACAAAAGAGAATAAATCTTGCATGTATGTTTTACATGCTCGTCGCTTGTTGGTACTCTTGACCTGGACTTTCTTCAAAACAATGTTGATCTAAATGAGATAAGTTCTCCGAGGTCGACCTCTACTGACTTCCGTCCATTCACACTCGCCTTATAAATTTGTTTCGTCAATCTTCCTTCATCCATCCTTTCTACGTGTTTAAACCATATAAGCATTCCTTTATCTATCTTTGTAACCACATCTTTCTTCACACCACAGCGTTCTATTATCTCACTATTCTTTACTTTATTCAACCGAGTCACTCCGACTATACTTCTCAGACTACTCATCTCCGCAGCATTAATCCTATTTTCATGCTTCTTCTGCCAAACCCAACATTCACTACCATACTTAAGTGTAGGAACCAACACACCTCTATGCATTTATTGACACTTTCTGGCTGTTTATAAAGCTATGCAGTGCCCGATTCATTTGTTTTCCTACCAACACTCTTCGCTCAATGATGTACAAGTTCCAAGAATTGTTTCCATGTAAAAAGCTATCCACCCTTATTAGAAACATACTCAGGAACCGAAAAATTACAGTCCATATTAACGACAAAAAGAGCCACTCCCGTACCATGCAGAACAGCCTACCTCAAGGGTTGGTACTGGCCCCCCTGCTATTCAATATCTATACGAACAAGCTACGCCCTACCACAGCGCAAAAATTTATTTAGGCAGTTGATATGGCGTTGGCAAATCAGCATAAGTCTCTAGAACTGGAAAGCGACCAACTAACAGACGACCTCGAAGCTATGTACAACTATTATTACAAGTGGTGCCTTAAACCTAACCCACTCAAGTCGGAAGTTTTGCGTCTTTTATCTCTCTAACAGGCAGGCCCAGGTGAAGGCCAACGTTTACCTTGGTGGCACTAGAATTAGACATAACCCCTACCCCACATACCTGCGAGTTACGCCGGACCGATCCCTAACTTATAAGCAGCACATAACGAAGACCGCACTGAAGATTAAGTCCAGAAATGATATTCTTTGTAAACTTGCTGGCGCAACATGGGGGGCCTATGCGAGCACTCTTAGAAGCACAGCTTTGGCAATAATGTACTCCGTCGCAGAGTACTGCGCCCCAGTATGGTGTAGAAGTTCCCACACTCATAAAATCGATGTTGAGCTTAATGAGTCAATGCGTATAATTGCTGGCACCGTAAAACCTACCCCTACTGTGTGGCTCCCAATTCTGGCTAATATTGCTCCACCACAACTTCGGAGAACGGCAGCTGCAGATAAAGAATGGGAGAAACTTGGCAACCCCTTAAATAATCTACCCATCCAACGAGGTCTCAACCCTCCTCCTCCCATCCGCCTAAAATCCCGTCGCCCCATCTGAATGGATAAAGAAATGGAGGGCGTGTATAGTATACATTCCAAATGGAATGAGGTCATAGCCACCAACCAAGGGGTTAGAAATCTGGAAAACATTATCGATCCAACTAGCAAACCCGAGGGCATGAACCTACCTTGACGGACCTGGTGTCGACTGAATCGGTTTAGAGTGGGCCATGAAAGGTGCCGTATTGAAATGTTTAAATGGGGAATAGCGGACTCAGCGGGGTGCGATTGTGGCGCGCCGAGACAGACAATGGACCACATTTTGAACGAAGATCTTTCCCTGGTGGTATCCATAAAATTTTATCCGCTTCCCCTGAGGCAGTGGATTGGACTAAAGGCCTAGATATTCACGTTTAAATGTTTTTTAGTAGATTTGTGTTGTAACATTTGTTTGTACTAGACTATGTATGATATAGAGTCATACTGTAATTGTTCATATATGTCATATATCATATTCTAATTTATATTTATGCTTATGCTGAGGCTTTTTGTTTGTACTTCTTATATTTGTTTATACTTACTGTGGGCTTCTCATACGAAATATATACTATCCCACAAAATTTTGATTTATCGGTGGAAAACTCACCTGAAATTGTCAGAAAATAATTTAAACGATTTTTCCATGATCGCCACATGATGGTAAACAAACTTTCAAAAATATAGTTACGAGTTTATAATAGGTGAATATAAAAAACAAACTACGGAAACCAAAGTTCAAACAATCAAAATAAAAAAAAAATAAATCATTTAACGATAATACTACGAATTTAATCAAAACTTAAATAGCTAATGAAAACTACATCACTACATAGTATAAAACAAAGTCGCTTTCTCTGTCCCTATATCCCTATGTATACTTAAATCTTTAAAACTACGCAACGGGTTTTGATGCGGTTTTTTTAATAGATAGAGTGATTGAAGAGGAAGGTTAATATGTATAATAACATCCATTAAATAGTGGAGAAATACTGTTATTTTTGATGTTTTTAATGTGATGTCGTAAATAATTACATTTATTCCGCTTACATTGCAAACGCAGGCTGAACCCTACGAGATTTATTAAAATAATGTACTAAGTATTGTACACATTGAAAAGGTCTACAGAAAACTCCGCGATGGTATGTGTCTATCTCTTATGGATATCCCTCAATAACATTTTTTTGTCATTTACTTTTTACGCATATAATGGCTAATTTTCGAATCCTTATCCAATTAAATACCTTAAATACATTGTTGATTTAATATAGATCTATATGGCCCTGTACAGCGTATGATTTAAATGAATATTTTCGAAGATATTACAGATTTAAAAATTGCGGGACGTAGCGTTTGCGGCGGTACCGGCCGGCCGGGGCGGCGGGAACGTGCCTATAAATAGCGCGTCGGAGGCCGTAGTGTTAGCTAAACATCGATAGTTTTGATTTTCGATAGTTATCGATAGTTTTGGAAAAACTATCGAATGAATATCGATAGTTTCGGTAGTTTTTTCAAAGGCAAAAGTTATTTTGGCTTTATTGATTGATTTTTTTAGGACAATATAGGAACTTCATTGACAAGAAATGAAAATTTTCAACACTTTAATAAAATAAAATAAAAGGAACTCATTTAACACCGTTGTCACAGAATAATAAAGAACATTTGATTAATAACACTTCACATAACTACTAAAAATCACATTTCTGAGATTCTGAATATCATATTTAGAGGAAATGGTTTACTCCTAACTGAATTTATCAAATATAGAAATATTTTCTTTCAAGAAAAGCATTTCATTAAGTTTGTTGGCCTTCAGCCTATTTCGTCTGTCAGTCATAATTTGCCCTGCTTTTGAAAACTCCCTTTCTGACGGTACAGAGCTTCCTGGTATGCTCAAATACTTGAAGGCAATTTCTTTCAAAGAATTATTACTGGTGTGTGTGAATTTAAATATGATGTGTATTCTTTTTGGAGGAGATCGATAGCTACCACTGCATCACCATCAGTTTTGAAACCTCTTTTCTTGTATTTTTGGTTTATTATTGTAGCAATAATAGTTGGGGTTCTTCGTTCTTCGTTCTTCAGCATAGATTATCACAGGCAAGAACAGAAGTGCCCGCTTCAAGCTCTTCATTGTTGTTATGGAATTCTTGGGGATGCTTTCGTTTCAAATGATCCCTCATGTTGGAGGTGTTACCACTACTTTTGTAGGTGTGGCTACAAACTTTGCAAGTAACGTAATCCGATTCACTTTTTTTGAAATACATCCAAACTTTAGATTTATCCATTTTGCAAAACGCAAACAGAGGTTAACTGGTTAACCTAAAATCTGGTAAGGGTAAACATTGAAATTCGAATTCCCCGGAAATCCGACACTTGACATATGACAGTTTCGAATGAAAAAAGTCAAATATTCAACTTGTACATTAATCCAGAGTGCAATTTTTAAACAACATTCGTATACAAATTTGGATTGCTTTCTCTCTTTCACATACACTTAATCAGTTCAATAGTATCGTTAGTTTCAGAAACTATTGATATGAAACGATAGTTTTTTACTATCGATACTATCGATATACTATCGATGTTTAGCTAACACTAGGAGGCCGCGGTTCTCCCCGTAGCACTTTGAATTTAGCAGCGATCGGACGCGTTTATTATCGGAGCTCTCTAGCAACAAAAATAACAATACTTAATAAGGTTAGATAAGATTAGATTAAATAAAACCATAAATTATGGGTTGGAATTTTCTATTAAGATCTTGGTTAAAATTTAGAGTTTGATCAATATAATATTAGGGAAATTATTTTCAAAAAGCGTAATTTAAGGTGAGGTATGTAAGTTCAGAAAAAGAACTTAGTAGAATGGGTATCTTTTGTTGTTGATGATTGTTGATTATCTTTTGTTTTTAGTCGCACGAATAGCAAATTATTTTTTAAAAGAAAGCTGTGAACGTTGTATATAAAGACATTCTGTAATATATTAATTCTAGTAAAAATAAAATAAATAGGTAAAAATGTAAAAAATAAATAAGTAAAATTGTAGTGTATAAATTTAGATATTCTGTCACGTGCCTATTTTTTCCCATCTACGGTTCATTATAATTATGTCTTACTCGTAAGTAGTGTTGCATACAGTACTCTGTTATAACTCAAATATATCATTCGTTGTAGATAATGTTGCATAACTTGTAGGGGTAGGATTATCGTTTGGTTTGCAATTTCTGTGTGGATGGGACTGGATATCCACACGGACGAGGACGAAGCGCGGACTTGAGAAGATTGTGGGTTAACGTTTATTCCGCGCCATTTTTCTTGATTTCCGACATAGGAGAGTCAGTCGTTTGGGGAGCTTCATCGAAGTCGGAGGTGTTGGTGAAAGTTGTTGGGGACGGTGTGTTATTAGCACGTGTGCGGAACCTCTATGGGATTTCTTTTATATCTGGCTGTATTTGGGCTATCTTAATTGGATTTTGAAGAAAAACCATTTGATTTTTAACTTGACCATTTTGTCTTGCCTTTGTTGTGGATATTTTTGGAATTTTGGTGTCGAGTTGAATAGCCGTTGTCGGGATTTATTTGAGGGAAGCCATTGCTAACTAGCCGGTGCCGCCCCCATAATCTAACCAGCCACAGGAGTAGGCCACAGGAGTACATGTGAATTCGCATACCCAAAGGTTATCAGTGATTTTATATTTTTAAATATATAACGCAGTGACTCATGCTGACACCACTATTACGTTCTGTTTTAGTTTATTAATATAGTACATTGTTGGAAACTATTTATTGCATTAGATAATATGCCAAAACTTAACTTGGATTAAAATAACTTTCTCTATAATTCTTTATGTCCAAGTAAAAATGTATTTTCTTCCTACTTATTTGTAAATATCCTACAATCTTGATATTTTAAAGGACAACCATTGTAAAGATATTTTTAAATGAACTCGATTGTTTTGGCAGTGAAAATCTTTATGTAAACGGTTAACTAGTGAATTTTCTTTGCCTTTATGTAAATGTTTGAATTAGTGTTATTAATGAGTTAACTGATATATATGTTTTACTTTTTTTGTAACTTGGTAAAGTCTGTTACTTTTACTTCTGTTCTGGTTATTTTATAAAGTTGTAAATTTTACATTTTTGGTTTGTTTTAGCAAGAAAATTTTACCATAGCTGTTAATTTTGACTATATTTGTTATGATGTTGCTATTGAACTGTGTACCTTAATTATCTATTGTGTGAGTAAAGTATCCAACATATTTTTGCTTCAATTTTATTTATTTGGTTCACCATAATCATAGTTGTTTATCTTGTAGCTCTGCTAGTGCCTATAAGATCTAGGGGTTTCCGGCTTATACCGTTTAAGTCGGTGGCGCAGCTCACTTTTATATTTTTTTTCTTCTACCCTCTACGGCTGAGCTCGGGCATAATTTGCCAGTAGAGAAACCGCTAGCAGAGTACTCTTTAGAGAACGAAAAAGACGTGGCAATTCTTAAGATAGCAGAAAATCTTCATGGTATGGGGAAAGGGGAATTGTTTTACTCCAAATAATAATAATAAGATTAAATCAAAACTACTGGATCGATTTTAATCTTTTTTTCGGTGACATAGGCTATATATTTTATACCCCTGCGAAGCCGGGGTGGGTCGCTAGTATTTTATAATATATTGTAGGTCCAATAACAAGTAAAATCACGAAAACACGCTAGTAATAGCGTAATCAATAATTTAACATTTCCTTCAACATGTTTGTCACTAAGATTGGTAAATAAAATATTAAATTCATAAAATATAAACTAATAATACTTCTATCACGTTAATGAAAAAAAAAAATAAACTCACATTTTGATGTAAATAAACTTTAATCGTTTTTTAACTAATTCGACGTACAAAAAGAAAGTAATCTATTTCTGAATTTCCCATTTTTGTATGTAACTGTTCTCGTTACTTTTGGAAATTTTAATAGGACAAACCCACCTCTAATAATTATATGGGCAGTTTTTTTCATTTGGTGATAGATTTATAAACAATTATATATTATAATTTATTTCGATAGACTTAATAGTACAAAATTAATCCAAGGTTAAAATATGTTTCATTTTAAACACATTAATACAAAAATATGTGATTTTTTTAAATGAATCATAAAATAATGTTATTCATTAAAGTAACAAATGTTTATTTTAAATACATTAAATTGTTCGGAGAGAAGCCTGGATAACACCAATCCACAAAAAAGGCAGAAAGGATGACTGTTCTAACTACAGATGTATCTCGGTAACAAGCACCCTAAGCCGACTATATGGGAGAATCTTAAAAAACTTACTAGAACAAGAATACGAAGCAAATGAAATCGAACAACAAGCAGGGTTTCGGGCCGGCCGCTCATGCATGGACCATATTTTAGCATTGTTCAAATGAGTGAGAAAAGAGTGGCAACTAATAGGGAAGTCCATTTACTTTTTGTAGACCTTACAAAAGCGTACGATACTGTCCCGATAACAAAACTGTGGCAAGTCTTAGAGAAATCAACGATCAATAACACTGTAATTAATAATAGCTATTAAACAGTTATATCATCAATTAACATCCAAAATTAAGTTAGGAAATAATCTATCTGAAAGTTTCACCGTCACTAAGGGTCTAAGACAAGGTTGTAGTTTATCCCCCACACTATTTAAAATATATTTAAACGAAGTGTTAAAGAAGTGGAGACGAGCGTGCCATGGAATGGGGATACAGTTAAATGATGACACTACTCTGTATAATCTGCACTTCGCGGATGATCAGGTCGTCGCGGCCCAAGATAAAGAAGACCTGGAGTTTATGGGAAAACGACTCGTACTGAGAAGGAAATAGAACAACGGATATTAAAAGGAAAGAAAGTTATAGGATGCCAAAACTCGCTGTTGTGGGCAAAAAATATATCTAGGGAAAAAAAAAACATATGATATGTAATACTATCTTTCAAAGTACTGTTCTATATGGCTGTGAAACGTGGCAACTTAATAAAACATTAGAACGCCGATTGCTAGCCCTGGAGATGGATTTCTGGCGAAGATCTGCTGGCATATCACGTCTCGATAGGGTTACAAATGACCGAATTCGACAAATTGTAAAGACCGACACAACTATAATAGATGAAATCCAAAGAAGACAACTTATATGGTACGGCCATGTTGAACGTATGACAGATGAAAGGCTACCCAAACTAGTGCTTAAATGGACCCCAACAGAACGAAGGAAAAGAGGTAGACCAAAACCAACATGGATAGGGGGCATTCAGAAAGCGATGTCCGAAAGAAATCTAGCCCCAGGAGATTGGACTGACCGAAGAGGCTGGCAACTGGGAACCGGAAGGCGAAAGACGCTATAAACCGGATTAATAATAATAAATTGTTCGTCCTTTTATTTTAAATATAAATAATATTCAATTTAAATTTATATAAAAAAAAATCATATATTAGATTTGCATAAAATATATAAACTTTTTATTTTTTTTTTTAAATTATTTAAAGTTTGTGCTATAATTCACATGGATGTTGTTAAGATATTCGAGGCAAGTATTTGACAATCTTTCACATTAAAATTAATGTTTTTGTTTTTTACATTATCCAGTACTAAACGGTATTAGTTATTAAATTTGTATCAAAAAGAATTTCGTTAATCGGATGATTTAATTCTTTTTAATGTTAATTTTTGCAAAATTTTTAAAAACAATAACATTTCTAAGTAGAAAATGAAAATACCTAGTTAATGATGTATCACAAGCCCCTACTTTCCATTTAAAAATTTGGGAGTTATAACTGTTACTCAATATGGGGGTGAAATTTTTTGTCGTAGGATGTCATTTCATAATTTAAAATTTATGTTTTTGCGGGATTTTTTATAAAAATAATCACAATGAATTTATTCCATTTGGCAGTTTCACACTGTATAGCCAGTCCAAAAAACTTTTTATTTTGGGTAAATGTAAGAAAAACAAAAAAACACGTTTTAACATTAAGGGGAATGTTAAATAATTTTTTTTGCTGTTTTTAAGTGGTACCCCTTTAACATCCCCTGCCTCTTTTTTAAAATGTCAACCCCTACCTTGTGATACATCAAATGAAAACCCAAGAAAAATACAAATCAGGCAAATAATCAACAAATTATTCTATCGATTTATTTTGCAGATAACAACAAATTTTGTGAAATAACATAACAAAAACTAACTCCGCCACTGTTGGATAGGTAGAGGTCTAATTAAAAATCAATTAACTTACTTCTGAATACATGTCACCTTTTTTGACATTTTTTGTCATTTTTCTTTGATTCAAAAATATTAATCGTATATTTAATAGTTATTCGTGACATTAAATTAGCCATTATTTGTAATTGTAGCATCAGTTATTTTAAAATGGTATATTCTCTGCAAGAACATAAGAAAATAATATTTATTTACGGTCATTAAAACAAGTGCGTTTGAGGAACAGCTCGAGTTTTTAATGAAAGGCATTTTGATAAAAATATAGGCCACCAGATCATCTTAGAGTTGGTACGAAAATTTAGAGAAACTGGATCCGTTTGTAATAACAAAAAAATAATCCCAGAGTTCTCGACGAAGCTGCACAAATTGAAGTACTGGATCATTTTGCTAAAGATCCTACCTATTCCATTTCAAAAGTATAAAAACTTACAATTATTTCTGTTGGTTTCATACATAGTGTTATAAAAATAAAAATACAAATTCATAATCAGCTTAGTGAAGACGACTATGTTCGCAGAATTAAATTATGTAAAACAATGTCCCAAAAAATACAAGAAGGAGCTAATTTGGTTAAAATTATTTGTTTCAGTGATGAATCAACGTTCATTTAAATGGTTCTGTTTACAAACATTATTGTAGGTACTGAGATGACGATAATCCTCACGTCTTTCGACAGGATACTACTCAGTTTCCAGCGAAGATCAATGTATGGGCTGGTATTCTAGAAAATAAGATAATTAGACCACTTTTTATTGACCAAAACCTAACGGGAGAATTGTACCTTCAATTATCAGAAAATAAAATTGATCTACTTATTACTCAGTCACTAAAAAGTTGATGTACAGAGTAATATGGTGCTTGATAAACAGAATATATACCTTTAACAGGACGGAGCTAAACGACACATTACGCAATAGCTAAAAGATAATGGCTGGATGAACCATTTCCAAGACATTGAATTGGCAGATTGTTGGGTTTGGCACAAAAATCAAGCCTGAAATAAGATGAATGCTGCGGGTACGAGTAGATTGTAGATTGTAAATTGTAGGGGGCGGGGATCGTAAAGGCTATGCAACCTTTCAAGCACCTTGACCTATCAGATCTTTTGTGCATAACCCTTAATATATTCGAGGACCAGGATTCCGAGACTTCAAACAAAGGTTATCAGTTTTCTGGGGGCTAAGTTTCTGACATCGAAGGGCTTTAGGAAGGCCACTTCCAAAAACTTAAGCGTCTTGCAGAAAAGCGCTGGGCTTTCGCAAAGCAAATTTTTTGCGGTTAGTTCTCGCAGTAGCGGCAACTATCACTCTCTGTTTTGCCCATCTTTTTAAGGTGATACCTCAGAGAGCAGTGTCCAGTGAGGAGCCCCGTCACCAGTTTCTTGTCCAACTAGAGAAGCTGTTTAGCTTTTCTTGGCAAATGGCTTACTAGCCTTTTCGCTTGTCTTTGTCATGGCACTTTATGCCAGTGAGATTTTAATTCATGTTTCCCAGCGTCTAACCTCTTCTTTCAAGTGGGCTTTGGAAAGTTCACAGAAAGGTTCTGGTTCGGAAAATTGTGTATTTGCTCCTTTTTTGGCAAGGCAATCTGATTCGTTGCCTTTAACTACTTTGTGACCTGTAACCCACATCAGAGTAATTTGATTGTTTGCTGCCATTTGTCTCAGAGACTGTTTACAGTCCCAAGTCAGCTTAGACTCACAAGTGGATGACTTCAGAGCTTTTAAAGCTGCTTGGCTATCTGATAAAATATAGATTTCTGCCCTTTGGGTGTTTCTTTCGATGCACTCCTGGGCACATATCTCTATGGCATGTAATTCTGCTCAAAAGATGGTTGGGGTGTTACCAAGGGATTTTGAAAGCCTAAAATTCGGCCCTATAACGCACACTTCAACCCTTTCATCCATCTTGGATCAATCAGTGTACCACACTACAGCATCCCTTCCTAGTTGAGGTCCGTTCTCTTTGCAAACTTGGTGGTTATTTATAATCACTTCAAACTGCATTTCATAGTCGTACCTAACTGGCATAATATCTGTCGGCTAGCAGCTGCACTTTCTGCAGCTTGACTTTTGCTAAAATTTGTTGCATTTTTGACCACCATATCAATAAATCATAGGTGACCATTGGTTTAATGATCGTTTGGTATTACCATTAGATCATTTTTGGTTTTAGACCCCATGTCTTGCCAAAGACTCTGCGGCATGTTCAGCTTGCCGCTATATCTCTGGAAAGAATGTGCTTGAGTTGGCTGTTCCATGTCAGTTTTTGGTCGTTTATTACGCCCAAATATTTAACTTCTTTGGAAATAGTAAGCTAACTTCCATTAAGTGTTGAGGCTTTAAGTTCGTACTATCGCCTCCTGGTGAATGGAACCAGCACTGTTTTGCTAGGATTGACATAAGTCCTTCCTTTGCGCACCAGCTTCTGATTGTGTTTAGGGCTACTTGTATGCGATTGGAAATTACTTCGTCATGTTTGCCCCTAATGGTGACGACTAGGTCATCGGCTTAACCTTTAGTCGTAAAACCAGAGTCGTGTAGCTTAACTATCAGGTTATCTACAACCAGTGACCACAGCAAAGGCGATAGAACTCCCCCTCGAGGATAACTTTTTTCTACTGTCATCTTGATTGTCTCTCCCCCAAGAGTCGCCACAATGATTCTGCTTTTCAGCATAAATTGTATCCATCTAATCAGTGAGGCGTTTATATTTTTAATAGAAATATACAAGATATCAATAGTTAAAACAGCGTTTCTCAAACTGTGGGGCGCGCCCCCTAAGGGGGCGCGTTTACATGATTGGGGGGGGGGCGCAGTACAGATTAAAAATAAAATGGTAATGATAAAATGCTACAGATAGATTTTTAAAAAATCTTTATTGAAATTTTACTTACTTAATGATGACAAAGAAACATTCTAAGGACTAATGGCTAACATATGAGCTTGTTTTAAGGCGCACAACTTCTCTAAATTTGGTTCTATGTTAGAGATGGCCACTCTGAGTTCATTTTCTACTTGAAGTTTATTTCTGTATTTAGATTTCACGACAGCAAGTGCAGAAAATCCAGTTTCACAAAGGTAGGACGTTGGAAAAGGCAACAGAATTCTAAGCGCTTCGGCTTTTATAACGGAGTAGTCGTTCGGAAGTTCAGTCCAGAAGTTTGTTAAAGATTTGTTAACAAAGTTTGATTTTTGTAAGGGATTTGTTGAAATATCTATCAGTTGTTTTTCTTCTTGCAGTGATAGTCCGACAGGTCTATTTTCGAATGGATTTAAAACCCAGCTCCAGTCTGACAACTTGATATCTTTCTCTGCAAAGAAGTATCGCTTGAAATTCTCAGTTAAGTTTTCTAAATGGCTTCCTATGGTTTTTAGCATCACAGCTTTATGAATATCTTCCAATGGGGAATCTTGCACAAAATCGCAAAATGTGGGAAACATTTCCAAACTGTTTTCTTTCAATTTGTTATGCCATAACTGCAATTTCTTACAAAAAGCATCAATCTTTTGACTTAAATCAAAAATATTTACGTCTTTTCCTTGCAGCTGAAGATTAAGTATATTAAGTTTTTCAAAAATATCTACTAAATAAGAAAGCTTCAGTAAAAATAATTTGTCGAAAAAATCTGTTGAATGCTTGTGACCTTCCTCGCTTAAAAATATCGCTATTTCCCTTCTTAATTCAAAGACACGCTTAACCGTCTTACCGCGTAACAACCATCTGGATGAGGAATAAAACAACAAAGATTGATGCTCAGCTCCCATATCTTCACACAGAACAGAGAACATTCTTGTTTTTAGTGGTCTGGTTTTTATAAAGTTAACAACTTCAATAACTACTGTCAAAATCATGTTTAGTCCAGGGCTTAGCTTAGATTTTGATGCTAACGCTTCCCGATGTATCATGCAGTGCGTCCAGATAATTTCTGAGGATTCCTTTTTTACTAGCGCTTGTAAACTGTTGTATTTACCAGACATGGCTTGAGCTCCATCGGTGCAAATCGCAACACAATTTTTCCATTGCAAATTCATTTTAGTAATAGAATCATTTGTAATCTTGAACAACTCGGTGGCTGTAGTTCTTCCTTCAATCTGTTTACAAAACAATAAATCTTCACATATTTTAGAACATTGACAGAATCTAATGTAGCAAATCAAATGGGAATCATTACTAGAGTCAGTTGCTTCGTCAAGTTGTATAGCAAACAAGTTTCCAGTAAGCTCAGATTCAAGCTGCTGCTGCATATCAACTGATATATCGTTAATTCGTCGACAGATTGTATCATTTGACAGAGGAATATTGTTAAGTTGTGAAGTAAAATTTTCACCAAACATTATTTCTACAATGTCTTTGCAAGCGGGTAAAATAAGTTGCTCTGCAATAGTGTGCGGTTTTTTGCATTTAGCTACTTTGTATGCCACTTTATATGATGCCAAGAGAGCCTTCTCATTTACTGCCAGTACTCTATGGAAGCTGGATTTTTGTTTTTTAAACAATCTGAGTTTCTCCACAAAAAAATCTCGCGGTTTATTGACATATTCTCTGTGCAGCGTTTCTAGATGCCTCAGTAATTTATTTGGTTTCATGCTATCTGCAGCCAATACTTTTAAACAGATAACGCATTGTGGATTTTCTTCGCCACCTACTTCAAGGCTAGTAAAGCCCAAATTTAGGTATGATGGGTCATATTTTCTTGTTTTAGATTTCGGACGATTTCCACCTGAACCTGTCGATGTACAAGCCCCGTCATCCTCAAGTTTTCGTTTTTAAAATTTATCCATACTACATCTACTTATACACTCACACTTCACAATAATGCTTGCTTAGTGTTAAAACACCTTCACTGAGAGACTGAGAATACCGTATGTGCGCTTCTGTATTTATAGTCGCGTTCAGACAGTTCGAGAAAGATCAGGAAGCTTGAATACGTGGCACGAACGCCGCGAACTTTCCGACAGCATCTTTGGCGCTCTCGACGAGACAATGTTGCCTATTTTAGTCCAAATTCCTAGGTCTACGGATTGGGGGGCGCAACATTTTTTAAATTAAAACAGGGGGGCGTGAATAACAAAAGTTTGAGAACCGCTGAGTTAAAAAAAGGCTATAGTACACCAAAATTTTTTTAATTATTACAAGCCAATTCTCAAACGTTTTCGGCGTCAAGCCATCATCAGGAGAAATTGTTGTCACAAATTTGTTTACTTAAGACTAAACATAAAGAGGACATGACTATAGCTTAACAATGAACATTTCAAGATGAACAAAATTTTTTATAGAATTGTAACTAAATTACATCATTTAAAAGACATGTACCTACATTTTAAAACTATTTTAAAAACATGGAAACATTAAAATTAAAATCAAGTTGAGTGACGACTACTGACTACTGATGTTGTCAGTAGTCATTCCTCAAGTAAATTTTTTTATAGAAAGGATCCATTATAATTTCATACGGGAAATCACCTCATAAAGTTTTTCGCATCAATTTAAAAACACCCTGTACATAAAAAGACATTTTAAATTCTAGAAACTCCAGGCACAGCACTGCCCGGATGTAGATGTAAAGTTGAGTTGGTTGCTAATCGATCAGCCAAAAGTTCTTTTTTTCTTTGGTAATATATAAGAGTTTGGCTTTATCGTTCAGTTTAAAGAAAGGAATAGGCATACAAATAAATTATTTAGCAAGAGCATTAAAAGAATTATTGTTTGGAGTCGGTGATTACTTTTTTTTACTAACGCAATAAGACAATTCAATTAACCTTTAATTATAATTAATTGATTTTTTTTAACTATCAGGAAAAAAAAAGGTTAAAATGGTTTAACATATAAAATGGAATATTTAAAGAAAATTAAAAAATAAGATCATTGA
Source organism: Agelastica alni (assembly GCA_950111635.1). NCBI lineage: Eukaryota > Metazoa > Arthropoda > Insecta > Coleoptera > Chrysomelidae > Agelastica > Agelastica alni. Next base: position 24,810,019 of record OX467719.1, on the reverse strand, counting down.
ATTTTTTTTATTTTAAACATTTTTATCTTTTATCTAAAACCGCATTAGTTATCTTGCTTCGTAAGAAATAGACAATGAATAAATCGAATGATAATCCGGTCAATCTAGACATTCAAAGATACATACAAGCTGAAAGTTAGTAAAATTGTTTAAAACATAATTATAAATAAAATTTTAAAATTCCCCATCATTCCCGTGTATGGAAAAAAAGGTCGAAGGCCAAAAAATAAGTTTTTCGCGATTTTCAGCAAAACGGTAAGTTTTATCGTTAAGTTACCCCAAACAAAAATGGTAGATCATCAAATTATCTATAAAATATGTATTAATACTTTTTTCCTTAAGAGCCACCGTTTCTGAGATATAATAATTCAAAAAGTTGTAAAAGTTGTAATCCTCATAATATGTACACGTTTCCACGCCAGCTATGAGGTAGTGTACTTAGAGTGTTTCTTTTAACGTCGTTTTCCCAGTAGGCCTATTCCGCGTGTCTGTTGTTTGTGATTTTGTTTAATTTAAAACTATTATTAGCACCTATATTAGCAAAGATTAGAAATGATAAAAAAATTATCAAATACTTATTGAACTTCTTCTTGTTCTTTTTCTTGATCTTCTTCTACTTTTTCGTCATCATTTAGGGTGTAGGTTAGATTAGGTTAGGTATCATGTGAATGGGGCGTGGTCGCCCCTCCACCGCGACCATTGGTAGGTCTATTGTGGCTCACCCCTAGAGGTTACAGTTCACCGTACAATCCAGCTCTTCTTGCGAAGTTCACGGTTGTATAGGGTAAGATTTTTTTGAAATCGGTAGGTTCTAGGTTGGTGTAACCAAATATGTTAAACCTTATTCTTCCCAGGCCAGGGCATGAACATAGTACATGTTCAGCAGTTTTGTCTTCGCATTAAGGTTAGGTTACGCAATTTACTTACACATTTAGGGTGTAAGTAAATTGCGTCAATAGCGATGTATAGCAGTTACAGTCCAACTTTTTTGAAACCACATTTAGCACTGCATCCTTTTTTGCAGTTGCAAAAAATTATGTTCAGCAGGTGAGAGTAAAGTTTGAACTGGTTCTAATATATTGTTGACCAACTTCCAACCCCAGTCTGTTGAGTCTATAACTGATAACCAAACCACACTAATTATGTGTATTTTATATTTGAAGTGTAAGTTACAATCACTGATAGAAAAATATTTTTACATATATTACAGCTCCAGAGATGTATATACGTGGCATATTCATGCGTATTATGACGATTACAACTTTTTGTATCGTTATATCTCAAAAACGGTGGGTCTTGGGAAAAAAGTATCTTGACATTTTTTATAGACAATTATCTGATCTACAATTTGTTTAAACTAATTTTATGATAAAACTTACCGTTTTGCTGAAAATCGCGAAGAACTCATTTTTTTGACCTTTGACCTTGGGTAAAATTTTTTCAATACACGGGACTGATAGGGAATTTTAAAAATTTATTTTTAATCATGTTTTGAACAATTTTACTAACTTTCAGCTTGTTGGAAATTTATGTACCTTCACTCCGGTTTTTTGGTCCAAATTGACCGGAAAATGAACAATCAATTTTTTATTTATGAACCAAATTTAGAAAAGGCTTGATAGTTTTTTTATGATGCGTTTAATCAAGACAATCGGTGGCAACATTTTTAACCGATTTTATTTTTTTCACCAACTGGCAGCTAAACAATAAACACGAATGTATCTTGTCCACATTTAAATTTGCTCAAATAAAAAATGGTTAAATAAAAAAAATGACTTCGAAATTGCGTCTTCAATTATTAAATTTTTTTTATTAATTTTCCTGTAGTTGTAGAAAATTCTTCTGCTGAACCTACATGTTGTTTCGTCCATTTTCTTGTTACGATTCTTGTGTTATTTACAAGAGACATTTCATAGAGCCGGCCCATTTCCTATTAGATTTAACGGTTAGGTATCAGTCGCCCATATTTTTCAATTTTTTTTATTTATTTAAAATTTATTATAACACTGTTCTAAAAATTTCCCCCAATCCTCTAGTTCAAAAGTTAAATCGTTGTATCTGTACTACGACAATAAATTGGAGAAGGTGACTCATTTTGTATTACGTTAACGTTGATGCAGAATTGGTCCGAAGTCACGTGGTTACCACGTGGAAACCTAACCGGATGGGCCTATATGCAGAGGCGGAACAATCAGTCTGTAGTGAATGCGCTAATATTAGTTGCATGTATTTCATGACTTATTGTGTTAATTGAAATTTAATTTATATATATATATATATATATATATATATATATATATATATATATATATATATTACATCCGATGTATAATCGTGTATACTACCCTATCACAGGAATCAAGGTATACATACAGATGCTTGTTAAGTAAGAGAAAGCGCCATTAAATTTATTTAATCGCACCACCTATGTACCGGTTTCAGGATATTTGTCCATCATCAGCATAGGGAAGGTATGATCTGCAATTAGATAAATTTATGGCTTTCGTTCGTTTTAAATACACATAAAGAACCACGCAAAAAGCGCCAGTCGCGACATCTGTATATATATGTGTGTGTGTTCGGGTAAAATAGCTTATGTAGCTTAATATTTCTTTTTAAGTTACTCTTTTAAAATAAATTTCTAAACGCACCTATAAATATTTGTCAATGGTGACAGATGACAGACCAACTTTACAACCTTTCGTTTGTAATTTTTTTTTAATAAAAATAGTCGCGAAAAGGGTGTTAGCAACATGGTCATGCCAAGTCATATTATTGGACACCGTGATTCCCAAAATCGAGATGAAGGGACTTGATTCAAGGGTATTTCTGGACATTGTGATGAAATGTTTTGAGTAATTCACTTTCTTGGAAAACGTGAAGCTTTGTGTTTTCTGGGCGTTTAACTGAACAAGATTGTTGGTTCCACACTCGACGATTGCTTCAAGATCTCTATTGATGGAAAAAACCTGTTCCTGCCTGAGTCTATTTGTATCATTCACCGAAAGTGATCGATGGGATGTGAAAGTTGAGACAAGTGTGCTTTTGTCTGCGAAACTGTAAATGGGGTTCGTGGTGGTTTTTAAGAGGTCGTTGATGTGTAAAAGAAATAAGGTGGGGGACAGGATAAAACCCTGGGGGACCCCGGCATTGGTTTTAAACGCATCAGAAGAAATATCGTCAACTGCCACATGTAGGAAGCGATCTTGCATGAAGTTCAAGAGCCATTGGCGCAGTTTGGTTGGGAGACCGTAGGCAGATAATTTACTTAACAATGCCTGGTGCCAAACGCGGTCAAAGGCTTAAGGTATATCCAAGGCAATTGCACGGGATTCATCAAACTTCTCAATAGTGTTTGTCTAGAGCTGAGTGACATAAGCCAGCAAATCTCCAGTAGACCGAAGTGGTCGAAATCCATATTGTCTGTCATGGATTATCTCAAATAAAGATATTTAAAGAGTTCTAAACATATCGATTTTTTCAATGCAATAGGGCGATAATTCGCAGGAATCGTCTTCTTTCCTTTTTTCGAAATCGGTTGGACTTTAGCGTTTTTTCACATGGACGGAAATACCAATTGATACTATTTTGCATTTTTAAAACTTAAATACGCTACAATCTGAATGTTGTGATTATATGTTGTAGATGTAATAGAAAAGTTTTTGTAACTTAAAATATGATAACGTTGTTAATGAAAATATCAATTGCTTAGTTTAAAATTTTTTTGCTCTTTCTGAAAAAAATTACGAGAGAAACAATTTTTAAAAATTTCATCAGTAAAATCATTTAAAGAATCGTTCGAGCCACACAAAAATCACTTTTTAGCCATTTTTTTATTACAACGATACAGAATAAAACGTGTTTTCGATGCAATATAATATTATAAGTCATTAGCTACTCTAAAATAACGCGTACTGTTTACAATATGGAAGGTAGAAGAGGTACCACTACCCCCCATAGTTAACGTACCGAGCATGCGCACTTTCTTATATTCAGGGTCCCATCAGACACGACTGCAATATTGGGTCATTTATTATTACACAGTATACTTACCTCGGATCTATCTGTCACCCATTTCCACACGCGTTGAAATTTAAATCTTTAAAAATTGGCAAATCTCTATTAGGACCGAATTTTTTGCAGACAACCCTATATCAACGTTTTCGCAATGAAACGGCGCTTATGTCGATATAAATTTTTTTCTATTATTTAATCAAGTGAAAGTAACTGGCATCGACATACCTGTTTATACCTGGCAACCCAGTAGTTCGTCCAGGTAAATAATAGACAACCCAACGTCTGCACATTCCATATGTTTTATACTTTAAGTCCAGCATAAAATTTTCTTATTACCTCGATGTTGCAACTTTTAATGAAAAATCATTTTTAAAAAATAATTAAAAATATTGTGTCCAGGATTTTTTTAGCAAACACATTTTTAATATATTTTCTAATATACTAAATTTATTATAAAATAAGTTTTATTCCGTTATCAGCTCGTTAAAGGTCCATTTAGGTTCGGATCTTAGACTATAACAGACTTTCTTTAGTTTAAACGTCGAAATCAAATTTAAAACATTAATTTATCAGCTCGTTTTTGCTTTTAAAAACTCAACACGACCAGCTACAGCTTTAAAATTCAAATAATTAACCAACAAATTGCCAAGGCCGGCTCTGCCGACGTGATGTCCCACTAAAAAGCAAATTTTTCGTTAATCGTTATTGTATGGAAGTCGATGGACACCATTTTGAACAATTAATTCATTATTAATTTAAGTAAACTGTATTGTGTATCGTAACTTTTAATTTAGTTAACTTTGGTTACAGTACACTTCATTCGTTTCCTATCAATTAGTGTATAAAATTGCAGTGAAAGATGTAAATTATCAATGGACACAGTTTATGATTAATTTTCTAAATATTTTTAATGAGTCCTTTTCTGTAAAAATGATACCGATGGGAAATAAACGGTGCGTAGAATAAGATGCAGGTGTTGTAGAGTTAAAAAACAAACTTAACACATTGCTAGTTTTAAGTAGAACATATACAAATATTGTTAATGAATATTAACAAACCAATATGAAGAAAAAACCACAAAACTTGGAAAAAAGAATTATTAACTCGGATAATAAAAACAAAACTGGACGATTTGTAATAATATAAATAGAAATCTAAAAACAAATGAGAAATGCCAAATGACTTTAACAAGTTCTTAATTGAAATTTTTTCAAATTTGGTAAAGGACCTCCCAAATACAAATTCAGATCATTCCAAAAGAAATAAATAAAATATCAAAGACATTGTAAAATAAATATAGTAGTGGTGATGATGAGATCCCGACAAATATAGTAATAGTGTATTATTCAACGAGCGTGTAATGATGGCTATTACTCATGAGAATGAAGTTTGCGACGTGAGCCGCAGGCGAACGTCGTAAAGCTATAAATAAGCCATAAATAAGAATTTCACAACTTCTTCTTTACCACCACTCGAGAGGTCCGACGGCACGACAGCCGTATCTTCCAAAGAAAAAGCGGATCTGCTGGCCGAAATGTTCAGCTCTAACTCAACCCTCAATACTAATGGAAAACAACCCCCAACGATACCTAGAATAAACGCATCAATGTCTGAGGTCACTATTCGCCATCGCACTATCAGGAAAATCCTACGAAATCTTGACTCTAATAAGGCAGTAGGACCAGATGGAATTCCGACAATTGTCCCGAAGACCTGTGCTCAAGAGCTCACCCCAGTTCTCTGTAGACTCTTCAAGTTATCATACAGCAAAGAAGTATTTCCGTCCATGTGGAAAAACGCTAAAGTCCAACCGATTCCGAAAACAGGAAAGAAGACTATTCCTGCAAATTATCGCCCTATTGCATTGCTCTCAGTCATATCCAAAGTTATGGAAAAAGCGATTAACACATAACTTATCAAATATCTAGAGAAATTTGAGATAATCCATGACAGACAATATAGATTTCGACAACTTCGGTCTACTGGAGATTTGCTGGCTTATGTCACTCAGCTCTGGACAAACACTATTGAAAAGTTTGGTGAATCCCGTGCAATAGCCTTGGATATATTTAAAGCCTTTGACCGCGTTTGGCACCAGGCATTGTTAAATAAATTATCTGCCTACGGTCTCCCAACCAAACTGCGCCAATGGCTCTTGAGCTTCATGCAAGATCGCTCGTTACATGTGGCAGTTGACGGTATTTCTTCTGATGCGTTTAAAACTAATGCCGGGGTCCCCCAGGGTTCCATCCTGTCCCCCACCTTATTTCTTTTACACATCAACGACCTCTTGAAAACCACCACGAACCCCATTTACTGTTTCGCAGACGATAGCACACTTGTCTCAACTTTCACATCCTATCGATCACTTTCGGTGAATGATACAAATAGACTCAGGCAGGAACAGGTTGATTCCATCAATAGAGATCTTAAAGCAATCGTCGAGTGGGGAACCAACAATCTTGTTCAGTTTAACGCCCAAAAAACACAAAGTGCCACGTTTTCCAAGAAAGTGAATTCCTCAAATCATCCCATCACAATGTCCGGAAATACACTTGAACCAAGTCCCTCCATCTCGATTTTGGGAGTCACGGTGTCCAATAATATGTCTTGGCATGACCATGTTGCTAACATCGCAAAGTCGGTAAGCCAGAGGCTAGGTTTTCTGTGGAAAGCCAGAAAGTTTTTTACTCCTGATCAACTGTTGACGACGTACAAGGCTCAAATCCGACCTCTACTGGAGTATTGCTCGCACATTTGGGGTTCAGCACCAAGGCATTCTCTTCGTCTTCTAGATTCCATTCAGAAAAGAGCCATTCGCTTGATAAACAGCTCAACTCTCACAGATACCCTTCACCCTGTAGAACATAAAAGAAGAGTTGCAGACCAGTCATTGCTCTACAGATATTTCCATGGCAGATGCTCCAGAGAAATAAAAACTCTTGTACCACCATTGGCCACATTCGGTCGAAAAACTCGGCACGCTGATCAGTCTCACCCATTTACTCTCAAGATTGACACTACTAGGACCACTCTTCATCAAGAATCCTTCTTTAACAGGGCTGCTACGGAATGGAATAAGCTTCCAAAATCAGTTTTTCCAGAGAACTATGACCTACGACTTTTTAAAAAGCGTGTCCACAATCATCTCCTTTCTATAATCCCTTCCCCTTCTAATAGTCGCAGTGCGGGCCGTCCGCGGCCCACACGATAGGTCTACCCTTTTTGCGACTATTTTCATAAAAAAAAAAAATTTGGAATGAGTAATAGCCATTACACGAAAGTAGAATACTATACTTTTTCTATGACTGAGTGTTCGCCATTTAATTCAAACGGACGAGATATTTAGAGAATATTTTATTGAAAAAATAAATTTTAATGGTTTTTGTCAAAATATTTCACATTGAAAGCTAATAAAAACTCATTTATTGGTTACAATATTTATGGTGAAATTTGTGCAGTTGGAAATATTTATAGAGGGAGTAGAGGAAAATGAATAAATTTTTAGATTAAAGTTATTATTTTTTGAAGTAGTGGAGGTATTATTTGAGATGTTTTCAGACCTTGGATTTGAAGATGAAGGTCCAATTAAGTTCACAATTTTTTATACCGTATCCATCTTGTTTTTCAAGGAATCTTCAGTATATATCCTTTTGCAACCAATGATGATTTTCATCCTCCGTGCCATTTTAATGTTAAATCACCTCCTGCGTCAACTAAAATAGTGGCAGATGATCTTCGAAATGTATGTCCTGTATATAATTCTGTGTTTGGAAGTTTCAGTGAATATCTTCGCTTTCTTTGACATCTATCCATGGATTTTGTTTTCAGAAATGCCCGTAATTTTATATATTTGTCAATATTCACATACTTTTTTATTGAAATTGCGCTTCTTAGTATGGAATACTGTGACCACAAAGAGGAAGCTTTATATTTAACTGCTAATTCGCCAAAATAGGCTAGCAGTACATTCTCCGAAAACGAATTTACATGTTTTACTTTTTGCCAATCCATGAATATCTGGTAAACCATTTCATACCTTTTTTAGATTGCACTGCATGCCCCATATATCGTTTTAATTTTGTACAACTGGTGTCAATTGTTTTGTAGGTAATGAATCTACTTTGTCGCTGATTGGCCACGTTATGTATAGGCTCTTACAAACGGAGCGTGGTTTGTTTTGTGTACAGCATCCAGTACCCAACAAAAATGTTCCATAAAAAGGGTCTATTTTTCAACAGTCATAGAAAAAACTGTTTATTCTATCAATCACCAATGTGATTGCCTAATTGCAGGGGAGATCTACACTAACCGCCATCCATTAATTCACCAAAGAACTACGAGTATTAAACTTTAAAAAGATGATAAATTTAGCATAAGGTATGTTTTTTGATTTGTCAAAAGCATATGACTGCTTGGATAGAAATATCTTTTTAATAAAAAAAGGAAATATATGGTGTACAAGAAAATGCCAGCGAGTGGTTTAAATCAAATCTCACAAAAAGGACATAGCATGTTACAATAACCAGGGAAGAACTCATTGAAAAATCAGACAAATTGTAAAATAACATATGAGTACCACAAGAAAGTATTGCGAGACCAATTCTAGTCCTAATTTTCATGACTGATTTGTGCTACATAACTAAAAATTTAAATGAAAATGGGAGCGTAACCATATTTGCAAATGATACAAATTTGGCTGTGAGAGCAGAAAATGAACAAAATCTTTCAAGTGAAGCAACAAACATCTACGCAATGGCAAAAAACTGGTTTAAACAAAATAAACTTATTCTCAATGAGGATAAAACAAAAATGGTGATTTTTTGTACAAGCCACAGGAAGATAAACAAACCAGAATATATAAAATTGAAAGAACAATAATTGGAAATAAATCATCATACATAGTTGTTAGGTTAGGTTAGGTTATACTAGACAGCTTTCTTGACTGGAAATAACATAAAGAATTTGTTACTTGTTAACTTAACAAGGTTTGCTATGCGTTTTTCTCTTCTTTAGTAAGTCGATAACGTCAGTCAGACGTACTTTGTCAAATGCCTTGGTGAGGTCGACAAAACATAGGTATGCTGGCACGTTTTATTCGATTGGTTCTTCTGTTAATTGTTTGATTATGAATAAGGCATCTGCAGTGGATCTGTTTCGTCTGAAACCCTGCTGTTCTTCTCTATTTTGTGTTCGTGCCTCGAGCTTACATTTCAAGATGTGTGTGAGTAGCTTCACGTTTAAATTTACGAGAGATATGCCTGTATAGTTCTCTGGTAGAGTAAAAAATTTATTTTAATAAATTATTTCTTCGAATATTTCAATCGCGATTTTCTCTAAAACAGCAAATTTTTGCGAGATAAAACAAGTGTACCTTTTTTACGTAGAAATGATTAAAAATTTATTTTTAATGATTCATTGTTCCAAAAAAATATGGCATACCTAATGTTACCGTAACTTCGTATCGTTTTAAAGTTATTAAACGTCGAATATCCTAATTTAAATAGTCTCAATGTGCAAAAGAAAACAAAGTAAGCTACAAAAATGTTAACTAACGTGTTTGATCAGTGACATGTCTTTAATAAAATAATCTAACTAGTTTAAAGTGAGGAAGAAAAAATTCACATATGTATAAACAAAATAAATAACAGATTAATCTAACAAATTTAAATATGAAATAGTTATAAAAATATTTATAATAACATTGGAAATGTTTTTATTATTGACATTCAGAATATTTATTTTAAGTCAAACAACGTCTCATATTTATAATTGCATCGGAAATATTTTTTTCTACGACTGTCACAAAATACCTTCATTGTATGTTCAATGATGATTTCTAAATGTAGTACAGTGCAACAGAAGTAGCTTGGCGGACAAGCCTCTAAAATAACAAATATTCGGCTGAATATACTTCACATTCGTAAATTTCTTCCTCCGATTGTACTTGATGTTTTCGTTGTTTTTCGCCCGCCAAGCTACTTCTGTTGCACTGTACATTGTAATACTCCTTTTCATTATGCACTAGTTGCCCTTCAATAAAATTTTCCGACGAAGGCCCTGAGGGTAGAAAAATTGAATAGCTTCGTACCATCATGCAGAAGCGATTTGAAAAAAAAAATTCGTTGAAAATAGATACTGTTTTTCGGCGATTTTAGATTTTGGTTGTAAACAAATAACAATTCCGACCGAAATTGCAAAGATATCTGAAAAACTTTTGGACCTATAACGCGTTTTTAAAAAACAAAAATTTGCAATATTTTGATTACCGCCCGAGATACCAATGTGTTTACGTTTTTTTAATTTTCTATTGTTTTAATAAAGATTTTTGCAAAATTCGAGCTCCTCAGCAATCCCTACGCTTCCGGCCATGGGATTCAATAAAAATTTTCCTTTACGAGCAATTATGCCATCACAATTATCGATTTATTTCAATGTATTGGAAATAATATGGTGCGCGTGCGATAAAAGTAGGGATGGGTCGTTATTCGTGGAACGTTATTTTGGAACGGTATCTTTTAATAACGCTCAACGCATTATACCGTGTCTTTCTTTACCAGTCAATTTTATTATTTTCTTTTAGGAAGAAGGGGAAATTTAATTAGTTAAGGGGTTCGCTATCACCTGGAAACTATAGCAAGGTTCGTGAAGCCGAAAGTTTGAGAAACCCCGAATTAGAACAAACAGGTTTTTATCGCTTTTCGTTGGTTCATTATTCTCGGATTTCGGGATCAAGTGGCATAATATTGTAACGATGTAAAAACCTTCATACTTTGCGAACTGACAATGAAACCGAGATACTTTTTGTTTAATTTGTATACACAACATCAACTTGACCTTGTTAAACAAGCAGTTTAAGAAGTGTTCGTGAAATATTACCTAATTGAATAAACGTGCATCTCTTTTTTATAAAATTTTACTGAATCGGTGATACAGATTTTCCGATAAAGAATAATAATTTCAACTAATTTATTTGCAAAGCCAGTACTAAGTGATTTAAACTTATATTTCAGCAGTATACATTTAAGATTTCACTTTATAATCGCACTAAAAGTCGTTCCATTGCGACAGGTAAAATTAACATAAAAGTATACCCTGCTTCGTAATTTTAGTACCTACCCACTTTTTAGATGAAATAAATAAAGTTACGTTTTTGATACGTTTAATTGTTAAAAGTATAATAATAATTAATGCTCTGTATCTCCCATCGTCACCGATTTATTTATCGTTGTCCGGGATAGGGACCTTTTTTTGTAAATATCGATTAAGAGCATCCAAGGATTAAATAGTAGACTGTTCCTTCTTCTCACCATTGATTTTGAACGATCAGCTAATGATTATCTAAACAAATGTGAAAATTATAACAAAAAACCATTAAAATCCGGTCGGTAAAGTTCTATCGAATATCACATCGAATTTCGCAGGTACATTTATAAGGTGTATTTGGCCTTTTTAACCTTTGTTGGAGGAGTGGTAGTGTACCAGACGACTGTGAATGTTGGGTTTGGCAAAAGAAGCATAAAAATAGGATTAATGCTGCGGAGATGAGTTGTCTAAGAAGTATAGCCCTAGTGACTCGGTTGGATAAAGTAAAGAATAGTGAGATAAGAAAACGCTGTGGTGTAAAAGAAGATGTGGTTACAAAGAAAGACAAAGGAATGTTTAGATGGTTTGGACACGTAGGCAAGTGTGAATGGACAAGTCAGTAGAGGTCGACCTCGGAGAACACATGTCGATCAGATCAACATTGTTTTAAAGAAAGGCCAGGTCAAAAGTACCAACAACCGACGATAATGTATGAGAGTAAAGTAGAGGAAGCAAAATATGTGTTTAAGAACCGTAGCAAGTGGAAGGAAGTGGTACACTAACAAACGATTCTCCTACCAATAACTCTAGAATTGAGTCAATCTGCTGTAAGTAAGGTAGTTTTTCAATTACAGCACAAGAGCGCATTGTGCGGCAAAATGCTCAATATGCTCCAACTACAGCAACGCCTCGCTCAATCGGGCACTTTAAAAAGTACTGCTTTATCGTAATGCGCGATGGATACCAACTCAGTAGTATAAAATATAAAATGTTTTTTTTCTCTTAAGTTGGCGTTGATAAAAATTTTATTTACATTGTTGTTAATAATTTTTTTTATTGTCGGGATAATTTCTATTCCTTTCAATGTCTTCTTTTTCTTATTCTTATCCATATTTAAGATCTTTCGATCTATTAGTTTTTCAGGTTCCTCTGTATCAGTTCCTGGGAGGTGGACTGCCAGCTGTCCTTCCATCTCTTAGGTGGTCTTCCGGGTGCTCTTTCTTGGTTTCCCTTCAAGCGCGATGCGTGGAAGTCTGCTCTGTTCCATTCTTCTTACGTGAGCGTACCAGCATCTTTTTTTTTGTCTTCCCCATCTTACGATGTCTTGCACTCCGCACTGTTCCCTGATGTCAGTGTTCCTAATTCGGTCTCCCCTTGTTTTTCCCCATTATAGTCCTAAGCGTTTTCATTTCGGCTACTCGAAGCATGCTTTTCGTATTGTCGGTTTCTTCTCTGGTTTCTATTCCGTATGTCATGATTGGCCTGATACAAGTCTTATAGATTCTGACCTTGCTATCTTTTCGCATGTATTCGTTCGACCATATTATCTGTTCTAAGCAGCCTGATATGGCGGTCGCTTTGTTGATCTGGCTTCTTAGGTCCTTATCTGGGTCGTGATAGCTCGACAGATCCATACCCAGATATTTGAATTGTGACCTTTCAATGTAATATTATGAAAAGAAAAAAGAGTGAATTAAAACTTTGTTAAAAAATATGTATGGATGAAGGTACGACATCGACTACTTTACTTTTTTTCCTATTCTGCACATAAAATGTGAATAAATGTTCATTTTCATGACCACAACTCTTAACCAATTTATTTAACAGAAATATATTTTTGAGGGCATTGCAAAAATTATCAACCAATTGTTGTATACAACTTTATGTCTACATTTATAATCAATAAATGTTTCTTTCTCCCAACACTGAGCCTAGTGCACTCTGCTGGTAGACTTAAAAACTAATGGATGTTCCAATTAAACATCAGCACACTGCGGCATTGTGCTACACTGAGTCGCATTATGCTCGGCAGTTGGAAAACAGGGTAGATGTCAAACTCTCTCTGGATCACGTATGATGTAGCTGTCGCTCAAATAATTATTGTATTCAAGCTCAAGAACCCCTAAAAATCGATAACATTTTTATTTACTCGGGGGCCTTTCATATTGATATGGCTTTTTATAGTATTGTAATGATTCAGCAAAAAACTTAATAAATTAAAATCAGTACGCCTCTGCGTTTTTCTGACCCAGGCACTCACTGGTCACGGGTCTTTTGGGACGTATACATACAGGATCAAGAAGACCAACAACTCAAACTGCCGATACTGTGAAGAGGAAGATACACCCGAGCATACGCTCTTCCACTGCCCCAGATGGGAACGACCCCGGGCGCAACTATCATTCGAGATTGGCGAAACCATCACCGTAAAGAACATGACGCGAAATATGGTGGAGTCAAGAGGTAAGTGGGACACTATACACGCCACCATTAAAAAGATAATGGAGAATAAAGAGTCAGAGGAGAGAGCGGCCCAGAGCGAAGAAAGACAATAGAGAAAGAGCAAAACATAGAAAACCATCCTATACTCGCGAAGTATGTCTTGTGATGATTCCAGGGTGTCAGGAAGAAAGAGGGGGGTTTTAGCCGGTAAAAGTTCGGCACTACCAGTACACGATAGACAACGAAAGAAAGTGGCTGGTGCCCATGCAGGGTTTCCCCCCCACAAAAAAAAAAAAGTACGCCTCTGCGTTATGAGGATGTATTCTACAAATATTTCCGACAAAAAAAAAATGGCAACGTCGCTCTAATCCTTCTAATAATAATCATCGCATGTGTGCGTTTAGATTCCTTGTTGCAGGTTTGCAAATATTCAAATATCGCGGGGCGGTGAAGCAAAGTTGTTTTCGCCGTGGCCATGAAACTTTGGCAAAATGTGCGAGCGGGGAGTGCGCGAGGTAAGCGCGGGGGTGCGGGAGCATTAGCCGCTGTAAGGACACGTCGCCGAAAGCACAAGTGCACGCGCGGTTACGACGTTATTGCCATGGTCGGTTATCATTCAAAAAAATTAAATAAGTTCTTAATTTTTTTGCTGTCGTAAATATTTTAGTATTCTGGTATCTGCATTGCACTTTTTCAAAATAATAATTATCTCTGATTTTTCTAAGTTGTCGGTTAGAAAATCGATTTATTTTGTGCCCAGCAAAAACATACTTAATTAATAAGTTTTTCAGACGACACAATATACACTCCTGGACAAAATAAACGCATCAACATATTACATTTTTTTTATGTTCTGGTTCCCACGAAAAGTGGTATCCTGAATGCTCACGGAACATCCTGAGAACTAAAGAAAAAAAAGGAATTGGTGTTCTTCTTAAATTTCTGGAGGTTGTATGCCTCGGGAAACACCTCTCTTTTCATTATGCACTAGTTGCCCTTTAATAGAATTACACGACGAAGGCCCACAGGGTAGAAAAAAATTGAGAAGCTTCGTATCATCATGCAGAAGCGATTTGGAAAAAAAATTCGTTGAAAGTAGATAGATTTTAGATTTTGGTTATAAACAAATAACAATTCCGACCAAAATTGCAAAGATATCTGAAAAACTTTTGGACCATCTAACGCATTTTTAAAAAACAAAAACTTGCAATATTTTGGTTACCGCTCGCGATACCAATGTATTTACGTTTGTTTAATTTTCTATTGTTTTAATAAAGATTTTTGCAAAATTCGAGTTCCACAGCAATCTGGTATCTGCATTGCACTATTCAAAATAAAAATTATCTCTGATTTTTCTAACTTGTCGGTTAGATAACCGATTTATTTTGTGCCCAGCAAAAACGTTCTTAATTAATAAGTTTTTCAGACGACACAATATACACTCCTGGACAAAATAAACGCATCAACATATTACATTTTTTTTATGTTCTGGTTCCCACGAAAAGTGGTATCCTGAATGCTCACGGAACATCCTGAGAACTAAAGAAAAAAAAGGAATTGGTGTTCTTCTTAAATTTCTGGAGGTTGTATGCCTCGGGAAACACCTCTCTTTTCATTATGCACTAGTTGCCCTTTAATAGAATTACACGACGAAGGCCCACAGGGTAGAAAAAAATTGAGAAGCTTCGTATCATCATGCAGAAGCGATTTGGAAAAAAAATTCGTTGAAAGTAGATAGATTTTAGATTTTGGTTATAAACAAATAACAATTCCGACCAAAATTGCAAAGATATCTGAAAAACTTTTGGACCATCTAACGCATTTTTAAAAAACAAAAACTTGCAATATTTTGGTTACCGCTCGCGATACCAATGTATTTACGTTTGTTTAATTTTCTATTGTTTTAATAAAGATTTTTGCAAAATTCGAGTTCCACAGCAATCTGGTATCTGCATTGCACTATTCAAAATAAAAATTATCTCTGATTTTTCTAACTTGTCGGTTAGATAACCGATTTATTTTGTGCCCAGCAAAAACGTTCTTAATTAATAAGTTTTTCAGACGACACAATATACACTCCTGGACAAAATAAACGCATCAACATATTACATTTCTTTTATGTTCTGGTTCCCACGAATAGGGGTATCCTGAATGCTCAAAGTTCATCCTGAGAACTAAAGAAAAAAAAGGAATTGGTGTTCTTCTTAAATTTATAGATGTTGTTTGCCTCGGGGAACACCTCCCTAGACAATGTGTTCCAAAGCCTCGCTGTTCGTTGAATGAACAAGTCTTTGGAAAGAGAAGTTCTGCAGGTCTCCAAAGTGACCACGAAGGGGTGTGAAGTCTAAACTTGACGGGTTAATCTCGAAGAAACAGCTAAAGGAGAAACGATTGTTGATATTTCAAAAGAGCATCGCCCATGAAAATATCTATAAAATTGAGACAAAACGCTAACTTTTCTACGGTGTTCCAGAGAAGTGAGCGAGTTTGAAAGCGAGGCATCACTGACCAGACGAATTGTCCTTTTATGGACGGAAACCAGTAGTTTCAGGATATGTTTAGGTCTTCTTCTTCTTCTTCTTTTTCTTCTAGGTGCCATGACCGTGTAACGATCGTTGGCGATCATTATTTTATTGGTAGCTGCTCGGAAAAGTTGTATAGTGGTGAGACCAAACCACTGTCTGAGATTTTCGAGAAAGGAATTTCTTCGTCTGCCGGGGCACCTCTTACTATTAATCTTACCCTGTATTATAAGATGTAGAATGTCATACTTTTCTGGGTGTCTCATGATATGTCCGAAATATTCAAGTTTTTTACAATATTGACCACTTCTGTATCTTAATGCATTCTTCTAAGCACCTCCTCGTTTGTGATCTTTTCTACCCAACTTACTCTTAGCATTCTCCTGTACAACCACATCTCGAAAGCTCGTAGACGTTTGAGCGTGGCTTCTGTTAGTGTCCAGCTCTCGACTCCGTACAAAAGGTGTCGCACTTCAAATATGGGAACAGTATTCCAGGACAGGTAGGATCTGTGCCTTATAGATCATAAACAGCTGACTGAAAGTGAAATAGCTCTTGACACGAAACAGAAAGCCAAGTTTTTGGGATGCACATTTGGCATTGGACCTCACGTGATTTTCCCAAGAAAGGTTATTGCTGATAGTAATACCAAGCATCGAGATGGATGACTTCAGTGGTACGGTTACTCCTGAGAATATTATGTTGGGCACAGTCAGATCGGCTTTTCTAGAGAAAAGACATGCTTGTGTTTTATTTGCATTAAATTTTACCAAGGTATTGGATCCCCATTCGAGAATTATACAAATTGCTACAATAAATAAATTTTTATGGACATTGGTTACGTTAATATTTAGAAAGTTTGGTGAATCCCGTGCAATATCCTTGGATATATCTAAAGCCTTTGACCGCGTTTGGCACCAGGCATTGTTAAGTAAATTATCTACCTACGGTCTCCCAACCAAACTGCGCCAATGGCTCTTGAGCTTCATGCAAGATCGCTCCTTACATGTGGCAGTTGACGGTATTTCTTCTGATGCGTTTAAAACCAATGCCGGGGTCCCCCAGGGTTCCATCCTGTCCCTCACCTTATTTGTTTTACACATCAACGACCTCTTGAAAACCACCACGAACCCCATTTACAGTTTCACAGACGATAGCACACTTGTGTCAACTTTCACATCCTATCGATCACTTTCGGTGAATGATACAAATAGACTCAGGCAAGCAACTTCATGTCCCGTACACAGCTTTGCCGATGATAGCACCCTCCATACCGCTTTCTCTTCCAGGGCCCCTATATAAGCCCGTGAAACCAGAAATGAACGAGGAAGAAATGAACAATTCTCGAATGGGGATCCAATAACTTGGTAGAATTCAATGCAAACAAAACACAAGCTTGTCTTTTCTCTAGAAAAGCCGATCTCACTGTGCCTAACATAACTTTGTCAGGAGTAACCATACCACTGAAGTCATCCATATCGATGCTTGGTATTACTATCAGCAATAACCTTTCCTGAGAAAATCACGTAAGGTCCATTGCCAAAAGTGCATCCCAAAAACTTGGTTTTTTGTTTCGTGCCAAGAGCTATTTCACCTCCAGTCAGCTGCTTATGATCTATAAGGCGCAGATCCGACCTGTACTGGAGTACTGTTCCCATATTTGGAGTGCAGCACCTAAACATATCCTAAAGCTACTGGATTCTGTCCAAAAAAGGGCAATTCGTCTTGTCGGTGATGCCTCGCTTACAAACTCGCTCACATGTCTGGAACACCGTAGAAAAGTTGGCGATTTGTCTCTATTTTATAGATATTTTCAGGGGCGATGCTCTTCTGAAATATCAACAATCGTTCCTCCTTTGGCAGTCTCTTCGAGATTAACCCGTCAAGTTCAGTCTTCACACCCCTTCGTGGTCACTTTGGAGACCTGCAGAACATCACTTTCCAAAGACTCATTCATCCAACTAATTGCGAGGCTTTGGAACTCATTGCCTAGGGAGGTGTTCCCCGAGGCATACAACCTCCAGAAATTTAAGAAGAACACCAACTCCTACCTTCTTTCCCTTGGTTCCCACGATGTTCTCTGAACATTACAGGATATCCCTTTTCGTGGGAACCAGAACATAAAAAAAAGGCAAGAACAGGTTGATTCCATCAATAGAGATCTTTAAGCAATCGTTGAGTGGGGAACCAACAATCTTGTTCAGTTCAACGCCCAAAAAACACAAAGTGCCACGTTTTCCAAGAAAGTGAATTCCTCAAATCATCCCATCATAATGTCCGGAAATACCCTTGAACCAAGTCCCTCCATCTCGATTTTGGGAGTCACGGTGTCCAATAATATGTCTTGGCATGACCATGTTGCTAACATCGCAAAGTCGGCAAGCCAGAGGCTAGGTTTTCTGTGGAAAGCCAGAAAGTTTTTTCCTCCTGATCAACTGTTGACGACGTACAATGCTCAAATCCGACCTCTACTGGAGTATTGCTTGCATATTTGGGGTTCAGCACCAAGGCATTCTCTTTGTCTTCTAGATTTCATTCAGAAAAGAGCCATTCGCTTGATAAACAGCTCAACTCTCACAGATACCCTTCACCTTCTAGAATATAGAAGAAGAGTTGCAGACAAGTCATTGCTCTACAGTATTTCCATGGCAGATGCTCCAGAGAAATAAAAACTATTGTACCACCATTGGCCACATTCGGCCGAAGAACTCGGCACGCTGATCAGTCTCACCCATTTACTCTCAAGATTGACACTACAAGGACCAATCTTCATCAAGAATCCTTCTTTTACAGGGCTGCTACGGAATGGAATAAGCTTTCAAAATCAGTTTTTCCAGAGAACTATAACCTGCAACTTTTTAAAAAGCGTGTCCACAATCATTTCCTTTCTATAATCCCTTCCCCTTCTAATAGTCGCAGTGCGGGCCGTCCGCGGCCCACACGATAGGTTTACCCTCTTTGCGACTATTTTCATAAAAAAAAAAATAAAACACGTATTCAGATACTTCAAAAGGAATTAGCTTCAATATTTTTCTATTAGATTGAAATTAAAATGATTTTTTATACTCGATCAATAGAATAAATTGTTGTTTATATGGCTAATATGCATTTTTATTCGGTTTTTATTTAATGTATCACAAGGTAGCGCTTGCTATTTGATATTTTAAAGAAGTGGTGGGGGATGTTAAAGGGGTGTGACTTGGAAACAGCAGAATAACATTTTTAAATCTTATCCTTGATTTAAAATTTGACGTATTTTTTGTCTTTTTTATTTTTGCGCAAAATCAAAAGTTATTTGGACTGGCTAATTTTTAAATGAAATCATTGTATTTAAATTTGAAATGAAATCATATGGAATTTGTTTTCATTTCCCATGCTGTAATAACTGCATTTTCAAGTTCCCCCTGGTTTTTAGGTGCAGGTATTTGACGTTTAACACGATCAACGTTTATAAAAATAAAGAAAATATTCTGCACAAGATATATCAGTTTGGCCTTGAAAAATAGATTGCTGAGATGCTATGTGCTGTCTTTGCTGCTTTATGGCATGAAGGCATAGACCCCGAAGAAGATATAAAAAGACTAGAGGCTTTCGAACACTGGACATACCGGAGAAAACCAAAAATTAGCTGGATAGACAGAATAACAAATATTGAATTGCTAAGACAGATGAACCAAGAAAAAGAAATCATTCTGACCTAACAAAAATTACAGTATTTGGGACATTTTATGAGGGGGTCAAAATACAGCTTGTTACAACTAATAATACAGGGAAAGGTTCAAGGAAGAAGTGTCGAAAGAAGACGCCACTCGTGGTTAAAGCATCTGCGTGACTGGTACGGATGTACAACAAATCAGTTGTTTAGATCTGCTGTTTCAAGAATACGCATAGCATTGATGATTGCCAACCTTCGCAAAAAACGGCACTTGAAGAAGAAGAAGAAGAATTTTTCTTAAGGTGATCCCATAATTGCTTAATTGAATTCAGATTCGGTCTTTCTGATGGGCACTGCATAACTAGTATAACAACTTGATTAAAATATTCAATTACCTTTCCAGCTATATAAGGTCTAGCGTTGTCTTGCATAAACAGTAAATTAGATTCCAAAAAGGGACCGATAGGCGTAATAATATTCTGAAGATAGTAATTAGCACTCATGAATATCGTACGGACAAAAGATATTGCAAGAAGCAAACAATGGGCGGTGAACTATTTCTCCCCAAGTCTTCAGTGGAGAATAGTATATTTCCTGCCCCCATTTAGAATGGCAGCAAATTCAACTACTTCTTCTGGTTAAATTATTTAGAGCGATCTTGATGTGGAGTTTTATTTCGTTGGGCTGGTCAACAGCGAGAGTTGTCTACATATATAAAACAGGTACAATAAATCATTCCTTACCTAAATCCTTTCGGCCGATCAGCCTCACCTCCTCAATAAAAACTTTGAAAAAAATTCTAGATAGACATATTGGAGAGGGAAATCGTCATGTATATCCCTTAAATCCTTATTAATATGACTGGCAAACAGGCAAATCTACGGATTTAGCACTAAACAAACTAGTAGGAAAGATCAGCCATTTCCTTGAGCACAAAAAAATTGTGCCAGAAGAAGAAACTTTTAATAGCGCCCTACCAAAGTCACTCTATACGTCAATTAGAGATAGAGGTATCGGTAGCCAAATCTGCAACTGATCTGGTCACTACAAGTCAACTCTCTGCTGAATGAACTTTCCATGCAGAGGGCAGATTTTCAATGATATGCAGATGATTTAGTATTAACAGTTGAAGGAAAATTTGAAGCTACGATCTCAAACGTCCTCCAAAAAGCCTTTAACACAGCATACATATGGTGCGGGAGGGAATAGATGTCTGTCAACCCCCGAAAAAATGTAATTATTCCTTTTACAAAAAAGAAAAAGCTATATAAGCTTTGGCAACCTTTCCTATACGAAGAGAGCATTCCGTTTGCGGTGAAAGTAAAATACCTGGGTGTAGTTTTGGATAAAAGACTCACTTGGAACGCCGACATGAAAAAAACAATAAACAAAGCCAGATTTTTTCTCTGGAATCTCAGAAAATTATGCGGCAAATATTGGGAAATAAACCCCAAAGAGATTTACTGGATTTTTTAAACAATGATAATATCAATGGTCATGAATGGCTCAGTAGTCTAGTGGACCAAAGGGTTCCAATAGACAGCTTAAACAAAGCTTGCTGGCCTTCAGCTGATATACCTGGAGTTATATCCAGCACACCAACGGCCAGCGATGAAATACCTACTAAATTTTCCTTTCCTAGATATTCTTTTATAGAGGAAGGTCATGATAGTTTCCTACATATTTCTATATCTGAAAAGGCAAATGAAAGGGGAGTGACTTAAGGATCACTTTGGGTTACTAAGTAATAAAAAGAATTATAAAATACTCGGGATGGTTCCTATCATAATAGCCACAAAAACATACGTAGAAAAGTCCTTTAAACTGCCTTTTTTCTGAAGAAAGATGATTGGGTAGGGAGAGAAAAATCCACGTTCCTAATGTATACAGCGAGCTCAAAAACCCCAGATGGAGTGGGGCCGGTGTTTTTAGCAGAAATGGAAAGCCAAGTATCTACTAGTCTTGGTGGATATGTTACAATCTTTTAGGCTGAAGTCTTCGCTATCGAATTGTGCGCAAGAGTGCTGATTAATAGTCCTTTAGCGAACAAAAACATTAGTACAACATCGGACAGTCAGGCGCTTTAAGAGTACTGAGCTCCAACAAGATACATTCTAAACGTATGGAATTGCATCGAATCTCTGAAGTGCCTTGGTGCGAACAATAGAGTGACTTTGCTGAGTTCACAGAACCAGTCTTTGGTGTCGCCACAAGTGCTAACCTAACCAAAACCATTTGACACATTTGAAGGCGTTTTTACCCAAACCCTCGAGAAACACAGCTAAGCAGATCCTTAAATTGAGTAGGAACGACCTGCAAATTCTAATAGGTCAGCTTACAGGACAGTATCGCTAAGAAACCACCTCGGAAGGATTGGTTTAAACCAGAGGTTCCCAAACTTTTTTTCTCGTGGACCACTTTCAAAGTTTTACTATTTTCGGTAGACATTGCTATATTTCTACTGTATTCCCAAAACTCCTAAAGAATATCACTCTAAATTGGGGGTGTTAAAAAGAAACAAAAAGTAGCACATTTTCTTGTGTCCTATTTATTAAAATAATACTTGTGGTTATACAAAATTATAATCATTTATTATTATTGTCAAATCGGTAGAGGTCGACCTCGGAGAACATATCTTGATCAGATCAACATTGTTTTGAGAAAAGGCCAGGTCAAGAGTACCAACAACCGACGAGCATGTATGAGAGCACTGATGAAAGTAGAGGAAGCAAAAGATGTGTGTAAGAACCGTAGCAAGTGGAAGGAAGTGGTCTCTGCCTACCCCTATGGGAAAAAGGCGTGACTTATTATAAGACACAATCAAAAATTGACAGAAAATCAACAATGAACTCTAAAATGTAAATCACCATTAAAAAGTAGTCATACTTTTAATGAGACGGATGTACTTGTTAAATTAATAGCAAATTATCAATATTTGGCTTCAGTTTTGTAAAAAGTAATCTCAAATCTCCCCGTTCTGTGATGTTCAATCTGCTTCTTTTATTTGTTAATAGGTTGGTAACGGCACTAAACCTTCTTTTGACAAAATATGACGAAGGAAACCTTTGAATTATTTCTTTTTAATTATTTTATTTTAATTTAAATCTTTTATAAAAGTATGACATAATTATGTCATACGATGTGCAATAAAAACCTTGTAGGTTGAGCAATGAATCAGTGCAGAAAGGGCAATGAATCAGTTAATGTAAACACCTCACATTTTCAAAGAAAATAACCTGACCTGTGCTTGCGCAGTAACGTGGAAGGCTCTAGGATCCGTGGTCAAATTATAACGTTTTGTTCTTGGCATTCGTATTTTCGTGGACCCTCACTTACAACTTGTGAACCCCTATTTTTTTCACGTCTACGTGGACCCCAGTGTGGTCTCCTATAGACCCCTGGGGGTCCAACTGGACCACTTTGGGAACCTATGGTCTAAACCAACAAATGGACTGTCGGTTTTCTGCGTGGAAGACTAAACTACTGAACACATACTATGTTCATGGCCCGGCTTGGGAAGAATAAGGTTCATCATATTTAGTTAGTGCAACCTAGGACCTACCGATTTCAAAAAAATCTCACCCCATGCAACTATTAACTTCGCGAGAACTGGATTGTGCGGTGAACTGTAACCTTTAAGGGTGAGCCATAATAGACCTATTAAGGATCGCAATGAAGGGGCGATCTTACTACGCCCCACTTACAAGATATCTAACCTCATCTAAACCTCTCTACTGGCCTTCTCCAGACTCATTCACGACCATCTGTTGATTTAGGCTAACCCTACCTCATTTAGGCGTCTAACCTACGACTTATTTTTACCTAATAAATTGGCGACATAACTTTTAGTCTGGTCAACAAATGCCTTTCAGGTCAAACTTTTTTCTCCGCCTTTGAAAAATATAAACGAGGTGTCATTCGATTCGGAATAGCGTGTAGATGATTAAGTGCCGTTTGCAAAAATTGTAAAAGTTATACATAATTAACTGAAAAAAAGTGGAGTTTGGTTTTTTGCGAATATTTCAAAAATAATTTGACTTTTTTTAAATTTAAAAAAAAATTCGAGAATAGGAGAAAATTTCTTTAAAAAAAATTCGCACCTTCCGGAACTGTAGGACCAATATTAATTATTTTCCCAGAGGGTGAAAAATACGTCCTAAAACGGGTACTCTGGCTTACGCAAGACACGCCCATTAATAAACGCACCTTTAATAAATAAATATTTAAACTTATTAAATATTAAAATTAAGAATTAAAAAAATTCAGGTACCTACTGGATGAATAAATAAATAATCCGCGGTCAAAAATTGTTTATCGTGATCTTCCAGTTAATTATGCATTAGTTAATCAACAATTTTTTTCTACTCAAACAGGAACATTGCAAGTACCATCATTGTTAAATAACAAATCTAAGATTTTTTTTCTTTTTGGAGCTATTTTTGAATGATCTCAGAAAAGATTCCCGTAGGAAAAATAAAATAATTGTTATTTTTCAATTTGTTATCAACAATTTACTTGGTTAAAAATTAAAAAGCTGAATTAATTATTGAAAATAATTTTCATTGTTTATTTAATAAACAATTTTTTAAAAACATTTAAATTTTTCTATATATTTTTTTTCTCTTTTTACACAGTGTAACCTAAATAACCATGTATTATTTCTTGAGACCAAAAATTTATTTATTAACCGACTTCAACAAAGGACGAGGTTCTCAATTTGACTGTATTTTTTTGGGTTTGTTACCTTAGATCAGGGGTCTCCAAACTTTCCAGCCTTAGGGCCATACTGATTACTCCAGTAAGTTTCGAGGGCCAAAACCATATTATCATTGTTGCCGGTGGTAAAAAGTGAAATAGTCCACTGATGAAAAAAAAAGTCCGAAAAAGTACGCAACGTTTAAAAAAGGCTGCAAATCGGACTAAAGTCCGCAAAACGGCAACACTGCATATTATTAATTTTCCTGTCATTATCTGTAATTTCTAATTGATACTGTTTCAATCACAACTACGAAGTAAATGTTTTTCACATTTTAAAACATGTGAAATATTCAGCCACACCACTGAGACTGAGTTTCCTATCGATTTTGCAATCGAAACTTTAAGTGCTTTGAAAATTAATTTTGATACTCGTTTCTCGGACTTTGATGCCATTGCGAATCAAATTAAGATTTTTCAGAATCCTTTTGATACTGACATTGAAACCCTAGCCCCGGAACTTCAAATGGAAATGATTGATCTACAGTGCAGTGATATAATTAAGAACAAATATCAAAACTCATCTTTGTTGGAATTTTATAAGAGTCTTCCACTGACACAATTTGATAATTTGCATAAAATTGCTCGTGGGCTGTTTTCTGTTTTTGGTACTACTTATTTGTGTGAGAAGACCTTCTCCAAAATGAAGTACACAAAAAATGTTTACAGATCTAAATTAACTGATGAGCATCTTAAATCTTTTTAAATAATTGGTACAAGTAAAATTAGTACACGACTACAAACTATTGTCAATGGAAAATCTCAATTACATAAATCTCATTGGTATTTCATATGTCATTATGCTCGTTATAAGTTATGTTTTTATTTAAAATGTATAAAATGTTAGTTGGATTCATTTCAATAATTTGTTAGTTATTATATACTGAAGTTAAATTTTCTGCATATTATACATGTCTTTACTCATTACAATTCTATGTTTCTTTATCCAACTTATCACAAAAACAATAACAATAAGCCTACAACAATGTTATGAGTAGTTAGCCCATGACCATATCAATGTATATTATCATATTAATAATTATTCAACATAAAATTAGAATATTTCAGTAAACTAAATTTAATTTGCTATAAAAAATATGTTCTCTAAAAGGAGTTTTCAAGTATGCTAGCTCTTCGCGGGCCGGACAAAATCTGTCCGCGGGCCGTATGTGGCCCTCGGGCCGTAGTTTGGAGACCCCTGCCTTAGATGAAATGTAAGCAAAACGAAAGTAATGGTTTTTAAAAGAAAAGAAAACATAACAAACTGTAAAGTTCGGATTAAGGGAGAAAGAGTGGAACAAGTAAATTAATTTGTGTACTTGGGTTCAAAGTTTACGATAAATGAAAAGTATGACAGTGACATTGGGCGAAGGGTGTTGGCAGGAAAACAAATGAATGGGGCACTGCATAGCTTTATGAACAGCCAGAAAGTGTCAAAAAAGGCACGTCTGGCTGTGCATAAAGAAGTATTGGTTCCAACACTTATGTATGGTAGTGAATGTTGGGTTTGGCAGAAGAAGCATGAAAATAGGATTAATGCTACGGAGATGAGTAGTCTGAGAATTATAGCCGAAGTGACTCGGTTGGATAAAGTAAATAATAGTGAGATAAGAGAACGCTGTGGTGTGAAAGAAAATGTGGTTACAAAGATAGATAAAGTAATGCTTATATGGTTTAAACACGTAGAAAGGATGGATAAAGGAATATTAACGAGACAAATTTATAAGGCGAGTGTGAATGGACAAGTTGGTAGAGGTCAACCTCGACGAACATATCTCGATCAGATCAACATTGTTTTAAAGAAAGGCCAGGTCAAGAGTACCAACAACCGACGAGCATGTATGAGAGCACTGATGAAAGTAGAGGAAGCAAAAGATGTGTGTACGAACCGTAGCAAGTGGAAGGAAGTGGTCTTTACCTACCCCTACGGGAAAAAGGCGTGACTATATATATATATATATATATATATATATATATATATATATATATATATATATATATATATATATATATATATATATATATGTATGTACCTCAGAACTTTCGACTGTGTAAACCGATTTTGATAATTCTTTTTTTATTTGAAAGCTGGTGTTTTCTGTGTGGTCCCATTTTAATTTGGTCCAGTTCTCACAATGGTATCAATAAATTTGCATTAAGTATATGCGCGAAAAATGGACGAATAACTCAATATCACGCCAACCGATTTCGATGATTCTTTTTTTATTGGAAAGGATGTACTTCAAGGGTAGTTTAATGAGAGTTTGGGATCCATGACAAAGAGAAATAGTAACCGAATTCTTTAAATCCTAGGAGCAAATTAACGATACTCGGCCGAATCTTTTTTAGGCTATCCGGATATTTGTTTTGAAGTCGGTTTTTTTTTTCAAGAATTATATTTCATTTCGAATTTTAAAAATTCTGTTCTTCTTTATTCTATCATTTTCACCTAACCTTAATAAATTGTTGATAACCATTTTTTAAAAATAAAACTGAGGCCCGCACTTCCTCTTATTCAGTTAAATTCACGATTCATTTTTCTAATTTTTTGGGGTCAAAAATTAAACAGTTTGCCACAAAAAACGTATTACTTTCAAAAAAAGAAACCATTTATAAGCTCACTTTTAACAAAAATCTAATCTAATTTGTAAGATTTTATTTATATTTTTAAAATATTTATAATAAATACACATAATGCTTTATTGTTTCGATGTAGTGTAATGCGATTGAGTTATTTAAAGCAATTTTGTGCGTGGAAGTAAAATTTTGGCAAATAAGTCGGTAAATTCTGGCTAGCTATATCGTCGACCGGCGACAGATGACTCAAGCAACAAATTTTAAAATTTTAGGAGCGTTGAACTTTAAAATCGATTTCTGTTTTAAATCATTGCAGTTTTGGTTAAAAATCTATTAGGTAATTAATGGTTTATTAATACGAAATCTAGCTCACAAATTTTTTTATTTATATTATATGAAATGTAGCAAAATTTGTGTAAATCAAATATAAATTTTAAATATCAATCCACACGACTAACTTCCCAGTAGAAAGAATGAAAAAATACCATATGTTTTGCTGTTATAATATTTATTATTATAGTTGGAAATAAGTACTTTCGACTGTACAATCTTTTTTTAAATAGTTTAAACACTCATATAATGAAATGCACACAAATGATCAATAAAAAAACCATTATAAAAAAAATTAAACCATGGATCACACTGGGCCTAATCTCCTCTATTAAGCAGCGAGACTACATGAAAAAAAATTATTAAAAAACTACTCTCTTGAACTAGAAACCAAATATAAATATTATAGAAATAAACTAAATACCCTCATCAGGAAAACTAAGAACGACTACTACCAGTTAAAAATTTCTGAAGCTGGTAAATATTTAAAAAAGGTCTGGAATACAATCAATGACATAACAGGTCACTCAAAAAAAAACCAATCAAATAGAAAATTTAACAATTCTAGATGATAATAACATCCCAATGACTAATAGCATTAAGACAGAAAAACCGAATAATTTTTTCTCAAACTTAGGTAACGACATGGCGAATAAAATTTTTAATTTGAACCTACCAGAACATTTTCTTGAAGGTGAAAAAAATAATCACTGTATATTTCTAAAGCCAATAACAACTAACGAAGTTATTGAACATATCTCAAATCTAAAAAATAATTGCATGAATACATTGTGTTACCACTAAAACACATTATAAATCTATGTTTTCAGCATGGAAAAATTCCTCAACAATGGAAAGACTCAATAGTCACTCCTATTTTTAAAGCAGGTGATCCAAGTAAATTTACCAATATAAGCCCATATCAGTTATTAATAATTGCAAAGATTTTTGAAATGGCTTTAAAAAATAAAAATAAAAAATATTCCGATCACCCTCTTATCACGTGAAAATTATTAATCAGCTAGAAACAAAAGGGTCGTGTGCAATTTTAGAAATCAGCTATAAGATCACGTGAAAAAAACGTTTACGATTTTGACCAATAAAACGCTGAATTTAGCACGAGAAACGAAGCCACGTTTGATCGGGTTTCCGGCCTCTCTCTATCTTTCCCATTGCATCCGCCAACCGAAGAACATCTCACCGCTAAAGAGCACCGCTTTAAAACACCACGTGTTGTCAAACATGTATATCAATGCAATCAAGTAAAATCAAAGTTAAATTCAAAGCCAACAACCAGTGAAAATATTCTGAAGATACAGGAGGCTTGTAACTGTAAGCTCCATGTATAAATTCTACAATATATTCTCGATGAAAAGTGGGTTTGTTTTATTTTTCTTTATAAACGAAATTTACGGCGATGAAAGCCAGGGAACTCTTCGACCTACAGCAGGTAGAAACCTCTACGAACCAGCCAACTAACTATTAAAGAAATCTAACACCTACGTTGAGGAAGACGTCGTCAACAGCAGGAGTGAGTCGAAGCCTCAGAGGTTCAGGTAAAGCCACCCACACCTCAGCGCAATTCTCTAGCCGCCACGCTTCTCGCTACTGTTGTCGCCATCGTCGTCGTCGCCTAGCGCCTATTATTATTAAAATTATTATAAAAAAAGATTTTAAATTGTTTATAACAAATTATAATTCTCATTAACAATATTCTGTTTATGTCAACCGTATTCTTTCTAACTTTTTTTTATCATTTCATAAGCGGGAGCTATTTTCAATTATTATGATCAATAATCATTTGTTAGAAACAATATTCAATTGTTATAAACAATGCTTGATTATAACTAACAATTATTTTTCACTGTCATAGCGTCTTCAATGCTATTCTCTCAATACTGACACAAGTTTAAAATTCTCCAATTCCTACTTTTGTTTTCTAAAACTATCTCTTTTTTTTTAAATATTGTCATCATATTTTTCATGCAAATATTCCTGACATGCAATTATCATATTATTCAAAAGATCTTTAATTTCTGTATTAAAAATAGTATAATTTATAAATTGCTAAATTCAGGTAGTTAACCATTTTTTTCAGTTTTTTTTATTCTCCATAAAAAACAGCTCGACCGATTTTGCTGAAAATCTAATCAGTTCTAAATTGCTTAATTATGCGGCGAATTCAGTTAGTTCTACGTCGATTTCATTTTTGTTCTCGAGATAATCGAGACGAAGAATAATTCCGAACGCACATACGAATACACATACATACATACATACATACATACATACATACATACATACATACATACATACATACATACATACATACATACATACATACATACATACATACATACATACATACATACATACATACATACATACATACATACATACATACATACATACATACATACATACATACATACATACATACATACATACATACATACATACATACATACATACATACATACATACATACATACATACATACATACATACATACATACATACATACATACATACATACATACATACATACATACATACATACATACATACATACATACATACATACATACATACATACATACATACATACATACATACATACATACATACATACATACATACATACATACATACATACATACATACATACACACACACACACACACACACACACACACACACACACACACACACACACACACACACACACACACACACACACACACACACACACACACACACACACACACACACACACACACACACACACACACACACACACACACACACACACACACACACACACACACACACACACACACACACACACACACACACACACACACACACACACACACACACACACACACACACACACACACACACACACACACACACACACACACACACACACACACACACACACACACACACACACACACACACACACACACACACACACACACACACACACACACACACACACACACACACACACACACACACACACACACACACACACACACACACACACACACACACACACACACACACACACACACACACACACACACACACACACACACACACACACACACACACACACACACACACACACACACACACACACACACACACACACACACACACACACACACACACACACACACACACACACACACACACACACACACACACACACACACACACACACACACACACACACACACACACACACACACACACACACACACACACACACACACACACACACACACACACACACACACACACACACACACACACACACACACACACACACACACACACACACACACACACACACACACACACACACACACACACACACACACACACACACACACACACACACACACACACACACACACACACACACACACACACACACACACACACACACACACACACACACACACACACACACACACACACACACACACACACACACACACACACACACACACACACACACACACACACACACACACACACACACACACACACACACACACACACACACACACACACACACACACACACACACACACACACACACACACACACACACACACACACACACACACACACACACACACACACACACACACACACACACACACACACACACACACACACACACACACACACACACACACACACACACACACACACACACACACACACACACACACACACACACACACACACACACACACACACACACACACACACACACACACACACACACACACACACACACACACACACACACACACACACACACACACACACACACACACACACACACACACACACACACACACACACACACACACACACACACACACACACACACACACACACACACACACACACACACACACACACACACACACACACACACACACACACACACACACACACACACACACACACACACACACACACACACACACACACACACACACACACACACACACACACACACACACACACACACACACACACACACACACACACACACACACACACACACACACACACACACACACACACACACACACACACACACACACACACACACACACACACACACACACACACACACACACACACACACACACACACACACACACACACACACACACACACACACACACACACACACACACACACACACACACACACACACACACACACACACACACACACACACACACACACACACACACACACACACACACACACACACACACACACACACACACACACACACACACACACACACACACACACACACACACACACACACACACACACACACACACACACACACACACACACACACACACACACACACACACACACACACACACACACACACACACACACACACACACACACACACACACACACACACACACACACACACACACACACACACACACACACACACACACACACACACACACACACACACACACACACACACACACACACACACACACACACACACACACACACACACACACACACACACACACACACACACACACACACACACACACACACACACACACACACACACACACACACACACACACACACACACACACACACACACACACACACACACACACACACACACACACACACACACACACACACACACACACACACACACACACACACACACACACACACACACACACACACACACACAGATGTCCACTTAAAAACTATTGTATTCTACTCTGGGGACCTTGAAATGTGGAGATACGTCAAAATTTGGATTTTTTTAGGTAAAATAACTTGTTTGCTTTGATTAAAACCTAAATTTAATTTTTATGCAAATAAATAATTTTAAATTAAATTAAAGTAAAAACATTATTACTTATATAAATTTTATCTTGTTTACCCTTTGTGGGTACATTGTTTTGCAATTTTATTACAGATGATGACAGTCTTATTCATTACAGCTTTAATTTTTTTTTACCAAAAGTAAGCCATTTCACAAATAGCAGACGCTGTCAAAACACAGCTAATAGGTTTGTTTCTATTAAGAATTCACAACAAGTTACTTGTAGTTTCCTAATCAACCTAAATGCGCCTACCTATTATGGCCGATTTCAAACCAAATGTAGGAACAGCAAACACCTGACCAGTAAAGTCTTTAATGCTAGACAATAGTATTTCTGAAAAATTTCACTAAATGTATTTAAACAAAAGATTAAATTGAAAAAAAAAAGCTCACTTGTATAAAACTAGAAAAATATCGAAAAACTACTACTAAAATAGAAGAAACAAAAATCAATGGGTTGTAGTTCGATATCATATCTGGCACCTAGAACCTATAATTTTATACCAAAAGAGGTACGAATAAATAAAACCCAAAATACTTTTAAACGTTGCTTGAGGTACTGGCTGAATAATCAAACAAGAAAAACAATTCATGATATGATAAACCAGAAGTAAATGCTAAAATTTTGTCAAACCATCATTACGAATATAGCATACATATATGGAAAAAAAATTATTTGGTTATTGTACTCGATTGTACTTAATTTTATTTACCATGTTATTTAATCTTCTTCTTCAGGTGCTGTCTTTGTTGCGAAGGTTGGCAATCATCAATGCTATGCGTATTCTTGAAATAGCAGATCTAAACAACTGATTTGTTGTGCATCCGTACCAGTCACGCAGATTCTTTAACCACGAGTGGCGTCTTCTTCCTTGAATCTTTCCCTGTATTATCAGTTGTATCAAGCTGTATTTTGACTTACATACATACAGTGTGGAACAACCAAATGGAATAAATTCGATAACGAATAAATGAGAGCGTGTTGTGAAAAACGCTTGGACACATCGATTTGTATTTTTAAATGCGCATTTTTTTCAAAAAAACAATAATTATATAGGGTGTGTCATGTGAGAGTGGCCGATACCAACTTTCTTATTTTAAATAAAACCCCCTGTATTTTATTTATTTTTTGGATTCTTCAGAAAATTTTAGACATAATTCATGTACAATGTCCCATACCTATCTTAACTGTTTCAGAAAGATTAAATGTTTTCAGATGTATTACAAAAATTAACATTAAAAAAAGAAAATTATTTTATTTCACAAATAATGTAAAAAAAACAAAAAAACATTAATTTCAATGCAAGAGATGTTCAAAATGTTCGCCGTGAATGTCTTGGCAACATGCTAATCTGGTAAAGAAATGTCTTCTAACGTTACTCAACATCTCGGCGTGACTGATCTAATCGCAAGCGTGATTCGTCTTTTTAAGTCATGTAAGTTGAGTGGTTTAGTTTTGTATAAAATACTTTTGACATATCCCCACAAAAAGAAGTCTTATGGCGTCAGATCAGGAGATCGTGCTGGCCATTCTATCGATCCCTATCCACCGATTTGGAAATTTTTGGTTCAGGTACTGCCGAACATTGATTTGGTATGGAGCGGTGCTTCATCTTGCTGAAATCATAGTATATTGGCAGGAACTTGTGGGTTTGCTGGATCAGGATATAAGTTTGTCAAAGTTGGCACGACATTATTTTGGAGCAGTTCTAAATATTTATCACCATTCTAGTTGCCATCAATGAAAAAGGGACCTACGATATGATTTCCAACAATTCCTGCCCAAACATAAGCTTTTTCAGTATATTGCGTATGTTCCTCTCTCATCCAGTGAGGATTTTCATTAGACCAATAGCGGCAATTTTAACGATTAACATGACCGTGAAGTGTAAATGTGCTCTCATCAGAAAACAAAACATCTTCTAATTGGATCACATTGTTATCCAACATTTCCATCATTTGTTTACAAAAATACGTTCTTCTGTCGAAATCGTCTTCCATGAGCTCCTGAGTTGGCATCATTTTATAGGGATGCATTTTACTTTCCTTTAATATTCGAAAAATTGATGTGTGGCTAATGTTGAACAGTGAGGCTGCTTTTCGACCAGAATTATGTGGGTTTTCTTGAAACTCAAGCATAACATCCAATTTCGCATCATCGCTTAGTTCATTGGCCACTACTTTTTTTGTCTGTCTTACATGATCAAGCTCGCGAAACTGTTTTTTTATTTTGCTAATTGTTGCTTGGGATATAGGCGGCAAATTTGGAAATTTTTCGTGAAATAAGCGAGAAACTTTCATTTGTGTCCGTGTGTTATCTCCATAACCAATCATTTGTAGAATGGTTATTTTGTGCATTTCTGTTAAATGAACCATTTTTCTGATATTATTACGTACAGTTAACGAAATTCAAACGACAATAGCACTGACACTGGTCACTACTGTCATGCAGACAGACAACAAGTTGCTAAGGCTATGAGTTTTATACGAAAATAAATAAAACTGTTTTTGTATTTTTTTATTTCATATCAGTAAAAAGGAACGCATTAATGGTTTTTGCTTATTTTCTCAATATTAAGAGCTAAATGGGAAATAAGTATTGAGTGTAATGTAGCGAATTTGTGAAATAAAATATTTTTTTTTAATGTTAATTTTTGTAATACATCTGAAAACACTAAATATTTCCGAAACAGTTGAAGATAGGTATGGGACATTGTACATAAATTATGTCTAGAATTTTCTGAAGAATCCAAAAAAAAATAATATACTGTATTTAAAATAAGAAAGTTGATATCGTCCAATGTCACACCCTATATAATTATTTGTTTTGAAAAAAATGCGCATCTAAAAATACAAATCGATGTGTTCAAGCGTTTTTCCCAACACGCTCTCATTTATTCGTTATCGAATTTATTCCATTTGGCTGTTCCACACTGAATAGTCACGCCTTTTACCCGTAGTGGTAGGCAGAGACCACTTCCTTCCACTTGCTACGGTTCTTACACACATCTTTTGCTTCCTATACTTTCATCAGGGCTCTTATGCATGCTCGTCGGTTGTTGGTGCTCTTGACCTGGCCTTTCTTCAAAATAATGTTGATCTGATCGAGATATGTTCGCCGAGGTCAACCTTTACCGACTTGTCCATTCACACTCGCCTTATAAATTTGTTTCGTCAATCTTCCTTAGTCCATCCTTTCTACGTGTCCAAACCATCTAAGCATTCCTTTATCTATCTTTGTAACCACATCTTCTTTATCTTCTTTTACACTACAGCGTTTTCTTATCTCACTATTATGTACTTTATCCAACCGAGTCACTCCGGCTATACTTCTTAGACTACTCATCTCCGCAGCATTAATCCTATTTTTATGCTTTTTCTGCCAAACCCAACATTCACTACCATACATAAGTGTAGAAACCAACACAACTCTATGCACAGCCAGACGTACCTTTTTTTGACACTTTCTGGCTGTTCATAAAGCTATGCTGTGACTCATTAATCTGTTTTGACCCCCTCATAAAATGTCACAGATACTGTAATTTTCGTTTTTTATTGGTCAGAATTATTTCTTTTTCTTTGTTCATCCGTCTAAGTACTTCAATATTTGTTATTCTGTTTAATATGTATTTATATTTATATTTCTGTTTAATAGTTTACTGAAATGTTTGTTTACTTATTTTGTATTTATTTATTTTTTAATAAACGTTATAATTAGGAAACAGCTTGTTAGCGGCTCACTTTACTGAAGGGCTGCTAGGTCGTATAATTGGATACAAAAAGTGTATATTTTATTTACAGGGTGGCCAACCGAAAACGAAACAGAGCCATTTGCTCGGTAACATTTTAGAAAAACGCTCAGACCCGTCGATTTTGATTAAAGGGGTACACTCTTTTGCGGTATTTTTGACTCCACTACTTTCAACTCCAAGCGAGGGTAAGAATTACACTAAAATTTTTAAATGGCATTGGGGGTCGAATAAGATGTCTTTTAAAAGCTCTAACAATTCTCTTTACAATAGTCTTTTACATTCCTCCCAATACTTTGAAAAACATTACTTGTTAAAATTCCAATTATTTTAGTTGCTCACTTAGATACTACTTAATTGATTAAATGTTCAAACTTGACGAACGTCCGCTTGCATACAATAATAAAGATTTTTTTCACAACGTTTACGCACATTTTGAAGAATTTGCGGAGTAATTCGACGGCACTCGTCAACGATTCTTTGACGCAAGTCTTTTAACGACGCTGTTTGTCTTTTATAGATTTTACTTTTAAATTTCCCCCACAAAAAAAATCGAGGGGTTATAAATCTGGCGATCGTGGAGGCCATTCAATGCTGCCTCTTCTCCCAGTCCAATGCCGTGAAAAACGTTGGTCTAAATACTGACGAACAATCGCCGCATAGTTCGGAGGCACCGTCCTGTTGAAAATAAAAATAATCTTCGTCATACTGTGGATTTTTTTGCAAAGTTAAGTTTCACATTTAAAATCTAATTTCTCAATAAGTAATGGGCAAAATTTTAAAATTTAAAGAATAGAGAAAATAAGAGAATTGTAAAAGCTTTTAAAAAAAATCTTATTCGACCCCCAATGCCATTTAAAATATTTGGGGTAATTCTTATCTATTACGCAATAAAATAATAAAACTTCAAATTCCAGAGGATGTAACCGACACCATATGTAAACTGTATACCAACAGGGCTGTAATGATTCGACAAGAAAATGGTTCCACAACAGGATACCGCTGGGTAACCAAGGGCTTACCACAAGGTTCCGTTTTATCCCCACTAATTATCAACATATATACCACCGACTTGTACACCGCCCATTCTAAAGCAAAACTAATCCAATATGGGGATAATTTCGTCCTCTATGTTCAAACAAAAAAATTTGATCAGTATTTAAGATCTCTGGATTCGGCTGTTAAACCCATTATTCACCGTATCAAACATCTAGGCTTAGAATTGTCTCCTTAGAAATCGAAAGTTGTCATCTTTACTCGACACAACATTTCTGATACTCTAGACGTGACTTTTGGGAAGGTCACCTTAATATATTTATATCGATTTACAACGTTCTATGACGTTTTTCGGTACCCGGTCGCCATCTATCTCTATCTCTCCACGAGTCTTCTATGTCACTATTTTTAATGTCATTATCCACGTCTTCTCTCCAACTTTTTCTTTGTCTTCCACGTTTTTTGTGTCCCGGCGGTGTACAATTCAATATTTGTTTCGGTAACCTACATGACTGTACCATATCAGTTGTTTTGTCTTAATGTCGTCTACAATTGTATGTTTTACTTTTCATTATCTTTCTGATACGGTGGTTTGTTATTTGTTCTCTTCT
The DNA here is from genome assembly GCA_950111635.1 of Agelastica alni. NCBI lineage: Eukaryota > Metazoa > Arthropoda > Insecta > Coleoptera > Chrysomelidae > Agelastica > Agelastica alni. Next base: position 24,772,358 of record OX467719.1, on the reverse strand, counting down.
GGACTTTCCTGCAGATCTCCGCCAAAAATCCATTTCCGTGGCTTTTACCATTGGTTCTGTTTTCTACTTTATTGGCCAGACTTTATTGCCTTATGTTATAATGCTTCGGATTATGGTATTATATATTTTGTGTTTATTGTTTTTAGAGATCGTCCGATTCCAGATAATTCCATTTAGTATTGATATTGCTTTCCTACCTTGTACGTTTTTCTTATTACGTGGTCTAACGTGCCGTAATTCGATATTTTTAAGCCTAGATATTTATAGTTTTTAGAATATCTGATAAGTTTCCAACTTTGTAACATTAGGTCCTGCTGTATACCTCCTACGCACATAGCTTCCATTTTATTTATGTTAACCTCTAGTCTCCATTTACTGTATTCTTCTATGAGTTTCCTTGGCATGTATTCTAAATCATCATCATTTTGTGCCAATACTACTTGATCGTCTGCAAAGCAAAGTGTATATAGGGTCTTTTCGTTATTTAGTGGCATGTCCATTCCTTTACATTTCCTTTTCCCTATTTTTAATGCTTGTTCCAGGTATATTTTGAAAAGCGTTGGCGACATGGTGCAGTCTTATTTAAGGCCTTTGATTACTTGTATGCTTCCTGATAATTTATTTCCTATTTTTACTCGGGCTTGTGTGTTCCTATAGAGTTTTTTGATTGCGTTAATAATGTTTATGTTGATGTTGGTTACTTCCGATGCCTCCCAGAGACGCTTAAGGGGGACACTATCCTATGCTTTCTTAAGGTCGACATACAGCAGGTGTATATCTTGATTCTTTGCTGTTTTCTTTTCTATTAATTGCGTTACATAGAATAAATGATCTCCTGTCGATCTTCCGGCCCTAAAACCTGTTTGTTCTTCTGCTTCTAAGTCTTTGTTTTCGTCTCGACCAAGTTTTTTAATTTTTTCCCATATATCCGACTGGGTGAGCTTGTGACAGCTATCCCTCGATAATTTTCAAAGTTGTTTTTGCTGCATTTTTTGTGTTTTGTTCAGATATAAGATATTTTCCATTCTGTCGGGATTTCAGAGCTGTTGATACATTTCCGTAATAGTTGGGTCAGGTGATGGAATAATTTTGCTACAGCAATTTAGATTAAATATCTAGGAATCACGCTGGACAAAAAACTAACTTTTAAAACACACATTGACAAAGTTGTACAGAAATGCAGCATAGGCCTTAACTTCCTGAAGACAATGAGAACATGGTGTTGCGCAAATCCACAATCGGCTCTAAAATTCTATAAATCATACATAAGGTCCATTATAGAATATGGCAGTACTCTATACGGAAGATAGGTATACTCTACTCGAATCAGAATTTAAAAAAAAGTCCTTGTTATGCAAACTTCAATTACCCACTTAAACAAATAACAACTATAAGCCGGCTAAAGTTCAGGCATGCGTGTTACCCAGCACACCTACACAAAATCAAAATCATAGATAGTAACCTCTGGGATACCTGTAATGAGATGGGGAGATGGATCACATATTTTTCAGTTGTAGTCAAAATGAACAGCACTCAAACAAACTCATTTAAAACCTTTTACAGCTGAAGGTTGAGCACCCTTACAATATTATGAACTTACTATCGTTAAATAATGGAAGTATTTACCATGTTTTGCTACTCTTCGTAATTGAAATTAAAATTAAATTATCCTTTTATTTTTGAAGTGATAACTTCTTATGGCACGCTGTGAACTTTTTTTGTAATGGGTAAAAAATGTTAAACTCGCGTCAGGACACGTAGCCTGATCGAAAATTCGTAAGACGGATGTATTTCACTGGAGCAATATAAAATGCGACTTTTCTTGACTGGTAACTTGGCAACCTTATTCAACAAACTGACAAATTCAAGTACATTTTTTATGTCATTTTGACAAATTAATTTAGTAGCTAAATTCAAAATTTAAGTTCTTTTCTTTAGTTTATTGATTAAGTTCTGCTTTTGCTGCATTAAAATGGTCCAAGGAGAGGTGTCGTTTTTAGCAGATGTTATGGACACCATAGCGTGTCTTAATGACTCTAATGGTTCTCCCCCCGACAAAATTTTAGATCAAATAATTTATCAGTGCAAGAAGCCGTTAAAAAAATTTGTGTTAAAAAATCATTAAAAACTGGACTGAAAGCTGGTTTGATCAAAGAGAACGGGGGAAGGTTTAAATTAGGTTTTGGTTTGCCGATAACGGAGGCTCGAAGACGAAGAAAAAATAGAAGCAGAAGCCGTAGACGACGTAGCCAAAAGCGACAAAACCGAAAACGAGGTAGCCGAAAACGAAAAAGTCGAGGTAGGAAGAAAAGCGCCATATTGAAAGAAGATCAAACAAAAAGCGGAAGAAAAAAATCGAAAACATTCAAATCTGGTACTGATGTTTAATATATGATTTATAATAAAGCGTTAATAAAAATAATGCATTATTCATAAACTATGGAAATCTGGAGACAATATTTTTCAGATTAAAAATAATATTTTTTGAAGTGAAAACTTCTTTAGCGGCGTTGTACACTTTTTTTGTAATGGGTAAAAAATGTTAAACTCGCGTCAGGACACGTGACCCGATCGAAAATTCGTAAGACGGATGGAGAGTAGACAGCTGGCGTGGCGTAGGAGAGGGAGTATCCCCCTCTCTTTCTACGGCGCGGCGAAAATGTATGCCTGCGCCGGCTGTTTCGTTTAGGCGGCGCAGGGCGCACAACGTTAATACTTAAGTTTTCACTTCTGCCGGCACTCCCAGAGTGCAACCCGTAAAATTTTTTTTTTTAGCCTTGCGTTGTTACCAATAATGTCTTTCCTATTGTATTATTTACCCAACTCTACCGTGGTCCACCTTGTATTTGTCTTTGAAAAAATTACACTGGGCAATAAGCGAGTGACCCTTGTGATAAAATCCTGGTGGTTAGGTTAATATTGTGACTTATTTTTCATGCACTTTTTTTTATGAAAACAAAATGACAAGGCTTTCCTTAATTAGTTTTTGGCTGTATGGGCTAAGTAAGCCCTTAAGCCAAGGAAAAAAAGGGTCACTACCCTCAGAACGGAGTTTGGGGAAATCCCTACTAATGGACTTATTATCAGAAAGAAAATGTTATATGGATTGATACTCCGGACCTGTCATTCCTTCATTGATTGTTGACTTTTATTTTTTATCCTTTCCCAAATTACGCTCAATGATACGCTTATGAATATTATTTTTTTTTCCTAATTTAATGGCGCTGGCAGAGCCAAAAGGCAAGATGTTTTGCATTGTTGTTTTATCACTCATAAGTATTCACATTTATATTAAATCAATACAATTATTATACATCATTAAGGTGTTAGTATTTTTCTGACAAAATAATTGATAAAATATTAAGGTGTTATTCTTTTTTTTATATATGTATGTTTTTACAAATTTGGTCCTGTCAGCATCCGAGAAATCGACAGCGTCGGGAGTCCGTATTCGACCGCTCTCCTTTGTAACCGCCGACGGGGCATAGTAAAGTCGCGCAACCTATCGAATCCGCGTCGAATAATGAAGAAACAGGTAGAAAGATCTGGAACTGTGATATCGGAAATATAAAAGGGGAAACGATCATAACAAAAAAACAGTATCGGCTTATGTGTTTACGAATTATTAAATGTAAATAGTTATATTGTATATTATATATTGTAAAAGTTGTATTGCTAAGTGAATATCTAAGTGGTTAATGAAAATAGAAGTTATTGTATTGAAATAAACATTGTTTTGTTATTGATATAGAACTAGAAAAATCGTATCAATATATTTTTTTTATTTTTTTTTATATATTTTTGTTAATTATATTTTTTCATGTCAGACTTACAAGCTTTAATTGCTGGGTAGCACCGCTACTCACAAGGGTATGTTAGTACTTTTTACATAGTAATAAAAAATATTATAAATACTGTTATCCTCCAGAGTCAGTAGGTTTTCGAGATTTATAGGGAATTTTACATCATATGTAATTAAATTTTGATACATTGCATTTATTTCTAAAGTGTTTAAAGGACATTCTAATATAACATGTTGTAAATATTTCAACAAAAATGCATAAATCACTATTTACTAAACCTATTTTAAATTTATAAGCTGGGCATAAGGCATCATTAGAGCGTATTCGGCTGATAGTTCTAAAAAGATGTCTGTTTTGACTCTTCATACACCATGGTTTTTTTCGAATCCTTGGTTAAAACCCACAAGTTCCTGCCAATATACTATAGTTTTAGCAAGATGGAGCACCGCCCCATTACCAAATCAATATTCGGCAGTACCTGAACCAAAATTTTACAAATCGGTGGATAGGGATCGATAGAATGGCCAGCACGATCTCCTGATCTGACGCCATAAGACTTCTTTTTGTGGGGATATGTCAAAAGTATTTTATACAAAACAAAACCACTCAACTTACATGACTTAAAAAGACGAATCACGCTTGCGATTAGATCAGTCACGCCTGAGATGTTGAGTAATGTTAGAAGACATTTCTATACCAGATTAGCATGTTGCCAAGACGTTCGCGGCGAACATTTTGATCATCTCTTACATTGAAATTAATAATTTTTGGTTTTTTTTACATTATTTGTGAAATAAAATAATTTTCTTTTTTTAATGTTAATTTTTGTAATACATCTGAAAACACTTAATATTTCCGAAACAGTTAAAGATAGGTTAAAGATAGTATCCAAAAAATAAATAATATACAAGGAGTTGTATTTAAAATAAGAAAGTTGGTATTGACCACTGTCACATGACACACCCTATATAATTATTTTTTTTGGAAAAAATGCGCATCTAAAAATACAAATCGACGTGTCCAAGCGTTTTTCACAACACGCTCTTATTTATTCGTTATCGAATTTATTCCATTTGGCTGTTCCACACTGTATGGATAACATATTGGATAATTTAAATTTTAGTTTTATATTTTTCTTTGGATAGTAAACTGCGTATCCTACATCATTGTTTGTTTCTCGTAAAGTTTCTTTACTAGAATAGTATTTTCGGTAGAAAATTAATAGTTAATAAAGATTTTTATTGGCGTTAATACATTTTGGAATGGGTATGTCCAACGCTTTTGAATATATTTCCAATTCAAAACAACACATTTTCATTTTATTTTTAACGATGTTATCAAAATCACATTTTAAATTCATTCACAGATAAAAGTATAGGAAAAAAACACGTAACGCGAGATGGCGCTGTCAATGACAAAATATCGGATCGAGGTGTGAACAACAAATATTCTGTAATTTGATCACTTGTAAAAACAAAGTTTTTATTGAAGGAGATTTTAGTTATCTCAGAGATTTGAGTTGATTTTTTGTGTTAAACTATTGGATTAAAGCTGGATTTAAGGTTTGTTTTCGACGTTTTAGTTTTATTGTCGCTGGATTCTTGTTAAATGCCAGTGAAGACTAGGTGTGTCCAGGTATCAATTCTGGTTTGTTTTCGAAGTTTTTCAGTTCGGGTGTCCCTGGAATTCTTGTTGCAATGCCTATGAAAGTCGAAATATCAATTTCGGACATATTTTATTATGTGGGTAAACGTGTTCGACCAATTAAGGATTATATATAATAAACCAAGTAACTTCGGTCACTTCTTTATCTTTTTTAATTATGGAATGTTAATACTTCAACACTGAAAGGTTCTGGCTAGGAACAGATTCATCTTTTAATCGCTTTCTTTCTATTGTTAAATTCACTATGAATAATAATAAATAAAATGATAGAGCATTAGACAACAATTTGAAACATACTACTGAAAGAATCATCTTTCACAAAATGCTTTCTGCAAACAAACATAAACTTTGAGATAATCTTCCAATTCTAAGCTGCCTTAGGATTTGAAGGAAAATTATGCAAAGATATAATCGAAATGCCAAATGTAGAGCATTGTGTAACAGATCATATTTTCCGCGATTTTATCAACATATCACCTTTTTAAATTCTTTGCATTTTCGGATTTTGTGGTTTAATAACACCAATTCTTCACAAAATATCGTTCAAATATAACACTTTCAATGCTTAAATTGCCCGAAATAATATATACAGTTCACTTTTCACCCATATAAACAAATAGAGTTTAGTTTGTTGTTCACGCCTCGAGAAGTTCATACGATTAATAATAGATGTCATCTCAAACCAAACAAGGACGGGCTTCGTTCATCCGTAATAGTACGAGGGCGGTTTGATAAGTCAGTGACTTTTTGAATAAAACAAATTTTTTTCCGCAAATAAAAATTTTATTTTTCTACATAATCACCTTTTAGCTCGATACATTTAGTCCAGCGTTTTTCTAATTTTTTTATTCCCTCCAAATAATAGGTTTTTTCAAAGCTCTCAAAATACGCGTTTGTTTCGGTAATGACTTTTTCATTCGACTCAAATCTCTTACCACCCAGCCATTTCTTTAGGTTTGGAAACAGAAAATAGTCGCAGGGGGCTAAATCTGGAGAATATGCTGGATGGGGTAGCAGTTCGCGTACATCACAAAAAACTGTGGCCATGACCTTGTTGGCTGACAGACTCTGTTTCGCCTTCTTTGGTCCACGTTCACCCCGAGCAACCCACTGTTTCGATTGTTCCTTGGTCTCTGGCGTGTTGTGATGGATCCATGTTTCATCCACAGTAACAAAACACTCTTTTGAAGTGGTCACACGATTGCGCTTATGGTCGAATGTGAGCAATCGCGGCACCCATCTCGCAGAGAGTTTTTTCATGTCCAAATATTCGTGAAAAATATAATGTACCCGTTCAGTTGAGATACACCTACAGCACTTTCATTCTCCGATCATCCAATATCATTTCATGGATTTTATCGACGATTTCCGGCGTGATCACTCCTTTTGGGCGACCTGGACGTTCGGCGTCACTAGTGCTGGTACGACCAAAACGGAACTTTGTAAACCAATTCTTAACCATTGAAATTGATGTATGTAATGCTTAATCAGCACACGAAATTCACTCTATTCCATTTTCGTAAAAATTCACGAGGTTGTCTGCTTTGAACGGCTATCAAACACCAACTGCACGACGTAGCTTGCTCAAAATTAGAAAGTTTTCCACTGATAGATTATAGTTGACGGCAGCGCTGTTGCATTTCGAGTAACTGCGCGGGAAATTCAAAAAGTCACTGACTTATCAAACTGCCCTCGTATGTTTTTGCCAGGTCAGTCGTCGGTCGAGGTGCAGCCCGAGTTATTTGGCACTATCTGTTTGAGGTAATTGATGATTATTTAAATAAACATACTGCCCTATTTATCTTTATTCGATATTTTTGTAAGCGCCATGGTTATTATAATGATGAGGTATATTTTGGCTAAATATTTAATAAAAATAAAGTACACTATAGCTAAAATTTAAAGAAAAAAGGATCTTGCTAATTGTTTCAACGTTGTAAATTATGAAGTAATAAAAATGTGTTTAAAGGATTTTTAAACATCGTATATAATATGCTTGTTATTTTATTTTAAATATTGTTACGATATTTACTTCTTGGGTTCGGTAATTCTAGACTCTAAGTACAATAACTAAACAATCTTTATTCCAATATTTTAACACAATAAATTTTACTTTACAAATCAATTAGATATTTACTTTACAATTACTTTAAATTCTTGACTTCAAACTTATTTAAATTTCAAAACTGACTTCTTCGCGACCGATATCCTTTTTATATTTCCAAATCATCGTTCTAGAAGAATCGCCATCATTCGAAACTATTGGACCTTTTTCTATAGAGTGCCAGATAATACTTTTACCATTTCGAAATCATTAAACGCAGTTTTCTAGAATTTGCCGGTCTTTTCTTTTGCTCCAATCGCCGCGCCGGCATATTAAATGTTTAAAGCAGTCTCCTAATTGTGATCGACTCGCTGACGCCGACAGACACAGGGCCGGTTGGTGACAATAATTTAAAAATAATTAAAATCGTTTATTAACATATTTCTTTTATTTCAGGTAAGAACTTACTGTTGCATCAGATTATAATTTGAAGGTAAGATATATTACAGTGATTCAACGATATTATATCACCATTGACATTGAGTGTCTAGAAAGGCTCTTAAAAGAAAAAATTGCAAAATGCAGAGCTCATTAAATAGAGTTCTTTAAGGCCCTTTTACAGGGTCAATTTGGTTTTTATTTCCGTCTCCGTCTCGGTCGAACTGTCAGTTCATTCGTTTTCCGTGTTTCTTTTTACACGATCCGTTCACCTGACCGTTCTGGTCATTTCATTTCACGGCGTTTATTTTATTATTTTACTTAAATACCATTTCCTGGCTTTTTTCCCCATCTTCACAATTCATAGTGTTCAAGCTTGTCTGAGAATGCTGTTGATCAACGATGAACAAAAGAAGATCGTGGTACCAAAATGATGACTTGTACACGTTTCCTGCCCCACTTTTTTTGCTGGCTTTGAATTTTTTTATTTCTTTTTTAAACGTTGATTGTAGGCTATTTATTTTGCATTTCACTGTCGCCTTTGTCGCGTTGCCGTCGTATTTTCTGAATTTCTCCAATAGACAGGTGTAGGCGGCATCTTTGATGTTTGAGTTATGGTAGTTAGGGTCCTTCTTATCCCACAAGCAAGGGTAGGATTTGTAGTTTTTTTTAAATTTACAAATAAAATCGTGGTCTTTCGACATTATTGACACCTTAAAATAAAAACCTAGGGATGGACTGATGCGCAACGTGTTTAGACGTAGGATTCTTACTTAACTGAAATGAAACGGAAACGGAATAAATAGGTCTGGCCATCTCGTCAGCTTCCCCTTTCCGTTTCAGTTTTCCTATCAGTTTTTGCTTTTCACACACAGGTTGAACTGATAGTTCGACTGAAACGAAAACGGAAATGGAAACTGAAATGACCGTGTAAAAGGTCCTTAAAGATGGCTCTCTGATAACAATGCCTGTGTGACATACCAGTCAGTTAACATTCATACGTAAAATTATAATTCACACTAAATATAAACTTATTCGTCAAAGCGCGTACGTTAGTGATAGCGTAATAGAAAAGGTCTTTAAATGAAACTCATGTAGAACAACTAAAATATTGATACTGTAACTCATAACAATTTAGGTAAGTAACATTGGCTTGCTGTACTTGTGGGTTTTGATACATACGGGGGTATATTATTAGTATTATTATTTTTGGCAGACGTTTCGCCAAGATCTCACTTGGCATTTTCAATGCGTAGTCTTCGCTGGTCGGCTAAGGACTGAGAGTTTCTGTCGTTAAATCAGGTGATATTTATAGGTTTTCGCCGAAGATTGTAACGGCGCTACTTGGTTGGCATTGGCTCTACCCCCTCCAAAATTTCGTTTGGTATTATATCGGTTGTGTTCAGACATTGTGGTTTCGCTAGTTTTTAATTATGGTTTACCATGTAGATGGTAGGTGCAAAGCATCGTCTCTTTTGTTAAGGTGCCCCATCTTCTCTATTTCAATGGCCTCACGTATTGTTCTTGTTTTGTAAATTTCGATATTGGTTATTTGTTTGCAGCTGTTGAAATTAATTTGGTGACCAGTTTCGTGTTGATGTTAAAAGAGGGCAGATGTTAGTTGTTTGTTTTTAATGGCCAACTTTTGTTCTTCTAATCTGGCAGAGATTCTTCGATTAGTTTGCCCGACGTAGGTTAAATTGCAATTTCCACATGACACGCTGTAGTCACCTTGATTTTTTAGTTTAATTTTTTGTTTGGGGTTTCTTAGAATAGATCTTATAGTTTGGTGAGGTTTATAAGCTATGAAGATGTCATATTTTCGAAGGATTCTTCCGATTTTATCAGTGGTTCCTTGGATGTACGGTAAGATAGTTCTAGGCCTATCTGTGTTGTCATTATCTTGTTTTTTTGTGGGTATTTTTGCTGTTTTATTGCTTTTGTTATGTTGCGTTGATTATAGCCGTTTTGTTTTAAAGCTGAGGTTATCATTTTTATCCCTTTTGTTTTGTGGCGATCATCGGTAAGACACAGGGATCTGGAAATCAGTGAGTTTACTACTCATTGGATTTGAGACGGATGGTGGTGTGATCCGGCGTTTAGATATCTGTTGATGTGTGTGGGTTTTCTGTTTACTGTGTGTTCTAAGCGTCCAGTTTGTGTCTTCATAACCATCACGTCTAGAAAAGGTAGTTGGTTGTTCTCCTTAAACTCTACGGTAAATTGAATTCTCGCATGGATAGAGTTGAGGTGGTCCAAAAATTTAAGTAGATCTTGAATTCCAAAAGACCATACGATAAATATCTTGTCCACATATCTAATCCATAGTTTTGGCTTTAGATTTGCTGATTCTATGGCTTTCTTCTCAAAATAATTCATAAATTGGTTCGCAACTGCTGGGGACAATGAAGAACTCATTGCTGCTCCATCCACTTGTCGGTATATCTGGCCACTATGCATAAAATATGTATTTTTAGGCAATGTTTTTCGAGATCTATTACGTAAACCGGTAGGTTTTTGTTTTCTGCAATTTGTTGTAGAGCTTCGTTTATAGATATACTTGGATATATGGATTTGACGTCAAAACTTGCTATGATGTCCCGTTGGTCTAAGACGATAGAATCTAGGATCTCCGTGAACTGTATGGAGTTTTTAACGTAGGAATCTGATTTTTGGACGAGTGGTTGGAGTGTATTAGCTAAAAAATTTTCCAGCTTGTGAACCGGAGAGTTAAAGGAGTTAACTATAGGTCTTAAAGGGACACTATCCTTGTGAATTTTTGGAAGGCCGTAGAATTTTGGGCATCGACTTGATTTCTCCCTAGGAATAAGTTTTTTCTTAAAGCCCTTCTCCGGGGGTAATTGTTGTATCTTTGTTCTTGTGGTTTTTTCTAAGTATGTTGTGAGGTCTCTGGAAACAGGTTTTTAGCTTGGATCTTCGAGTAGCTGTCTAATTTTGTCATTAAAGTCTTTGGAATTCATAACGACAGTGGCATTGCCTTTGTCAGCAGGAAGTATCATAATGTCGTCATTGTCCCCAGCAGTTGCGAACCTATTTATGAATTATTTTGAGAAGAAAGCCATAGAATCAGCAAATCTAAAGCCAAAACTATGGATTAGATATGTAGACGACATATTCATCGTATGATCTTTTGGAAAAGAAGATCTACTTAAATTTTTGGACCACCTCAACTCTATCCATGCGAGAATTCAATTTACCGTAGAGTTTAAGGAGAACAACCAACTACCTTTTCTAGACGTGATGGTTATGAAGACACAAACTGGACGCTTAGAACACACAGTATACAGAAAACCCACACACATTAACAGATATCTAAACGCCGGATCACACCACCATCCGTCTCAAATCCAAGGAGTAGTAAACTCACTGATTTCCAGATCCCTATGTCTTACCGATGATCGCCATGAAACAAAAGAGATAAAAATGATAACCTCGGCTTTAAAACAAAACGGCTATAAACAACGCAGCATAACAACAGCAATAAAACAGCAAAAACACTCACGACAAAAACAAGATAATGACAACACAGATGGGCCTAGAACTATCTTACCGTACATCTAAGGAACCACTGACCAAATCGGAAGAATCCTTCGAAAATATGACATCTCCACAGCTTATACACCTCACTAAACTATTAGATCTATTCTAAGAAACCCCAAACACAAAATTAAACTAGAAAATCATAGTGTCTACAGCGCGTCATGTGGAAATTGCAATTTAACCTACGTCGGGCAAACTAATCGAAGAATCTCTGCCAGATTAGAAGAACACAAGTTGACCATTAAAAACAAACAACTAACAGCTGCAAACAAATAGCCATTGAAATAGAGAACATGGGGCAACTCAACAAAAGAGAAGATGCTTTGCACTTACCATCTACATAAAAAACCATATTTAAAAAACAAGCGAAACCACAATGTCTGAACACAACCGACATAATACCAAACGAAATTTTGGAGGGGGTGGAGCCAATGCCAACCAAGTAGCGCCGTTACAATCTTCGGCGCAAACCTATAAATATCATCTGATTTGACGACAGAAACTCTCAGTCCTTAGCCGACCAGCGAAGACTACGCATTGAAAATGCCAAGTAAGATCTTGGCGAAACGTCTGCCAAAAACCAAACGGTTTTTAACTAACAAAGGGATGCAATCCTGGATTGATATTTCATCACATTTCACCATCCGTGAATTTTATATATATACACATACATACATACATATAGTCACGCCTTTTTCCCGTAGGGGTAGACAGAGACCACTTGTTATATATATAATAAAAATAATCTTCTAGAGAACCTCTAAAACCTGACTGTCTTTATTTGGTCGGCATTATTTTTATGCAAGACCTAGTTTGAATTAACAAATATGTATCACATCCAAGGCAACCATTTGGGATTAGAGCCATTTTTCTAACCTTTAACTTTTTAATACCCTTATAAACAAAATCAAACGCACATCCATTTAACCATCCGCCTGGACTAATTCTTATAAAAAAACAACAACTAATAGGTACCTGGCCTTGCAGCATAAGTCGGAAGTCGTTGTACCAAAAGTAAAATGTTGACTGATGTAATGCTTTATCGACACAAAAGCTAGCCCAACCAGGCATTATTGTGGTTAGATGACTTGCTGTTTAATAAACTTATGCTAATTAAAAGTTGAGCTTCATGTCTATAACTGGCGTGCGTTTTATTGATGAGATCATGGTTGAAATCCAACTTAATGCTCTCGAATGTATTATTGTAAAAAAATATGTGTCTAAATACTTATAATTTTTTGGGTTGAAATATTTAATAATTTGTATTTATTTTATAAAAATTTTAATCCTAAAAGATGGGAATATTAATATTGGTGGTTTTTCCTATGCAAAGCTCAATAAACATTTTATTTTTGCACATTATAGGGAAATTCTTAAAATAAATAGATCACATGATTAGATATTACGGAAAAATTTTGATTGTCAGATTTTTTAGGGTCTTTTTCAAAAAGGATATATTTTTTGCAGAGATTGAGATTTTGCTAAAACAAAAACGGTATTTTAATTAAAAATTATATCTTGCAAACTAAAACCAACCAAAAAAACATGAATCATTATCATCACCCGAAAAATTTTTTTTTTCATCACTTGAATGTGTTAACAAATATTCTAATTTCTTTTCTGTAAGATTTTTCTGATTTTTTATAGTAAATTTTTGTCGCATAGTTCGCGAAAAACTTTGTTGTTGATCCCATGTTTAACTCACCCCAAAATTCAAACGGAAACGTCAAAGTAAAAACTGCGGTAAAATTTACATTTCATAATGGTCAGCCTTGGTGATCTGTGAAAAACAAAACAAAACAAAATGAATCATTTCTGCACAAAGCGCGGATCCGCGGCGTGCACATCCGGCCGGGAACCAATTTGACTCGGATCCGCGTCATGCGCAGTGTTAGAGTGTTAAAACTTCACCATAAAGTTGGGAGTTGTAGCAGTAATTTTCTCATTTATCCCATGTATAATTTTTTTAAAACTATTACACAGCTCTACAAAAAAAAAATTGTGTCGCCCTGGATATCTCTGCAAATTTTTATGTTTTCAAGTACTCAAATTACGAATATATTCATGAAAGTACTGAATGTTTTTATGATTTTTACATATCTTATATTTTGAACATAAACAAGACATAAACCAAGACATATACGCCTGCTTTATAGACTACAATAAAGCATTTGATAAAATTAGACATGACCAACTCATAGAAATATTTGTCAAGAGAAGTATAGATCTCAGAGACATAAAAATAACCTCAAACCTATACTATGGCCAACAAGCAGCAGTACGAATAGAAGACATGACATCAGAGGAAAAAGAAATACAAAGAGGTGATCGTCAGGTGTATAATATCACCAATCCTCTTTAATCTTTACTCGGAGGACATAGTAAATAGGGCACTTGATGATCAGGACATGGGCATTAAAATTAACGGCATGACAATAAATAATCTGAGGTATGCTGACGATACAGTTATTTTAGCTGGAACTCACGAATACCTACAGGCGCTTATTAACAGAATGGTCACAGTAAGCGAAGAATATGGACTATCACTAAACATAAGCAAAACAAAATATACGTTGATAACAAAAACAACTCAAAACAATCGTAAGATATATGTGAGGAACCAGCCTATTGAAAGAGTAAGACAATACAAATACCTAGGCACGATTATTAATGAGAACAATGACGGCTCCCAAGAAATACGAGTCAGAATAGAACAGGCGAGAAGCACCTTTACAAGAATGAAGAGGCTTTTCTGCTGCAGAGATTTAAACCTTGATTTAAAAATACGACTGATGAGATGCTATGTGCTGTCTATACTATACTATGGGATGAAGGCCTGGACACTGAAGGTAACCGACATGAGGAGACTGGAGGCATTTGAGATGTAAATATACCGGAGAATATTGAGGATCTCATGGGTAGAGAGAATAACCAACGTGGAAGTGATGAGACGTATGCATAAGAAGAGAAAAGTAATTCCGACAATTAAGAAAAAAAAACTGCTTTACATGGGACATGTCATAAGGGGAGAAAAATATCAAGTGCTGCAAATAATTATGCAGGGAAAAATCCAAGGCAAGAGATCTATAGAAAGAAGACGAAATTCATGGCTGAAGAACCTTAGAGATTGGTTTGGATGCAGTAATAATGAACTACTTAGTGAGGCGGTTTCAAACATAAGAAATGCTATGATGATTTCCAACCTTCGAAGCGGAGATGGCACCTAGAGAAGAAGATATTTTGAACAATTATCGGCTTGTTAGTAATACAATTTTAGTTCCCAGTCATGATTATTAGGCTTCTGCGCAACTTTTTTGCGAATAAAAATATCACGTGATCCCCACTCTCAGACCACTTGCTCCGCAGAATAGCTGAGATCCCAGTTATTTGATAATATTAAAGTACTTAAACGTGAATCTGGATAAGTTGTCGTATGTTAATATTTTGTTTCAATTGCTGAATGTCTATTCTAATATATTTGTCTTGTCTTTTAAAACATAAGTTAGTCACGAAGAAAGTGTAAATATAGTAGTGATATATTTTGTTATATTTGCGGTGTTTGTATAAAAAAAAACAAAAAATAAATATTAGACTTTGATAAAGAGACTTATGCTAAATATTTTGGTTTTAAAATGAACAAACAAGATAAATCATGGGTTCCTCATAAAGTTTGTATTCCTGTGTTGAGTCTTTACGGATGTGGAAAAAGGGAGAACGTTCTGGTTGAAAGGTGGAATATTCGATGGTCCTCAAATACGGCAATTAATAAAAGACACAGATTTTATTAAAGTTATGACTATTTCGGAAAGAAAAGCTTGGAAATGGGAAATAAGTATGAAATAAGCCTTAATACCAATAAAACGAAATTTATGGTAATTACCAAGAATAGTATGGACGCCAACGAAATTATAAGACTGTATGCGAACAATGTGGCATTGGAAAGAGTGGAAAGCCTACTTACCTTGGATGCTTAGTAAATGATCAATGAGACTACAGCAGAGAGATTAAACAACGAATAGAAAAAGCAAGAACAATTTTTCTAAAAATGAAAGTTGTGCTCTCAAGCAATACTTTAAGTTTACATCTGCGCATGAGAATAGTTAGATGCTATGTATTCTCAATATTACTGTACGGCGTAGAGGCATGGACACTCTCGAAAGCTGCTAGCAAGAAAATTAAAGCATTTGAAAAGTGGGTGTTCAGGCGAATCCTTAAAATTAGCTGGACAAACCATGTGACAAATAATGAAGTTTTAAGAAGAATGGGAGTAGTTAGAAAACTTACATATCTGGGACATATCATGCGAAATGAGAAATATGCATTACTCCAGCTCATTATCCAGGGTAAGGTGAACAGTAGGAGAGGACCAGGGAGGCGAAGAGTATCATGATTAAAAAACCTACGACAGTGGTACGGCAAAACGTCTAGTGAACTCTTCCGAGCGGCTGTTAACAAGATCTCGATTGCTATGATGATAGCCAACGTTCGCTGAGCGAATACGGCACAACGAAGAAGAAGAAGAAAGCTTGGCTTTGTGGTGGTAGTCAAAAATTTCCTAGATAACCATAAAGCACCAAATAATGAAAAAATTGTACAAAATATGCTGACAAACTTTTAGACTCTGGGAGCAAATATGAGTATCAAGTTACACTATCTTTGCAATCATCTGAATAAATTACCGGATAATGTAGGAAATTATAGTGAGGAACAGGGAGAGCGATTCTACCAGAATCTAAAAGTGATGGAGGAAAGGTATCAGGGTCGATAGGATTGTCACATGATGGCAGATTACTGCTGGTCTTTAAAAAGAGATTGTCCCCTGAAAAATTATAAAAAAAGCTCATAAAAGTTGTTTTATGGAAATATGTTTTCGACATTTTCCTCTCTATTTACTTTGATGTATCCTAATTTATCAAAACAAAACTAACATTATAAATATATCTGTTATTTTGTTTCTTGTTTTTAGATTTTTGTAATGTAAAAATAAAAATTTAAAAGAAAACGAGAGCAAATATTACTAAATCATTGATAGTTTTATGAATTGTGAGCATAAATATATCCAAAATCAATCTTGTTTCTAGTGCAACAAAATCACTGTAGATCAGTGTTATTAGTGGGAGATAGCATAAAGAAAAGTGGTGGATAGAGCCGTTCCTGAGATAGTGTGCGCCCTGGTGCAAGCGGAAAATTGCCGCCCATTGTCGAAACAAAAATTAGATTATCCTAAAATCGATAGGTTTTTAGTTGGTGAAACCAAATAAGTTAAACCTTCTTTTTCCTAAGAAAGGGTAAAAACATAGTATCGTTTCATCTTCCAAGCTGCAAAACGGTCAGTCTGTTGATTTAGACTTATCCTTTCGAGTTGGTATCCTAGACGACAATGTCTTATAAGCAGTCCCATTATTATTTGTAGGTACTTTTATTGAGTACGATGGTCGCAATACCATCGGCCTTTTTTGTGTTTTTTTAATAAATTATTGTATTAATTATGCAAAACCTGCTTAATTGTATGTTGAACATGTCCAGGGTACATCCAACATATAAGGTCCGAGGTAAAAGACCTGGTAGTAATTTAAAAACTAACCAATATTTTTTTTAGGGCAAACTAATCTTTGTTTAATTTGTGGATTTTAGACTAAAATAATCATAATTTATCTATTGAGCAATATGTTGCCACGTTTTTTTCGTTCTCTATAGAGTACTCTGCCAGCGGTTTCTCTACTGGCAAATTATGCCCGAGCTCAGCCGTAGAGGGTAGAAGAAAAAAAATAAAAGTGAGCCGCGCCACCGACTTAGAGGGTTCAAGCCGGAAACCCCTAGGTCTTATAGGCACTAGCAGAGCCACACGATAAACAACTGAGATTATGGTGAACTAAATAAATGAAATTATAGCTAAAATATATTGGTTACTTTACTCCTACAATAAATCAAAGTACACAGTTCAATAATAAAATTATAACAAATATAGTCAAAATTAACAGCTAACAATAAATCAAAGTACACAGTTCAATAATAAACTTATAACAAATATAGTCAAAATCAACAGCTAACAAGAAATCAAAGTACGCAGTTCAATAATAAACTTATAACAAATATAGTCAAAATCAACAGCTAACAATAAATCAAAAATTCAAAATTTACAACTTTATAAAACAACCAAAACAAAAGTGAGAGTAACAGACCTTACCAAGTTACATAACATTTACATAAAGGTTTACACTGTTAAAGCAATCGAGTTTATTTAAAAATATTTTTTTTTACAATGGCTGTCCTTCAAGATAACAATATTGTAGGATATTTACAAATAAGTATGAAGAAAACATTTTTACTTGGACACAAAGAACTATTGAGAAGATTACTTTAATAAAAGTTCAGCCTTGGCATATTATCCAATGCAATAAATAGTTTTCAACAATGTACCATATTAATAAATTAAAACAAAACTTAATCGTGGTGTCAAAAATAAGTCACGTCGTTAAATATTCTAAAATAAATCACTTGTAACCGTTGGGTATACGAATGCACTACTCCTGTGGCCGGTTTGGTTATGGAACGGCACCTGCTAATTAACAATGGCTTCCCTCAAATAAATCCCGCATGCGATTATTTTAACTCGACACCAAAATCCAAAATATCAACAACGAAGGTAAGATAGAATGGTCAAGTTAAAAATTAAATAGTTTTCCTTCAAAATCCAATTAAGATGGCCCAAATACAGCCAGATATGAAAGGAAAACCGTAGAGGTTCTGCACACTTGTTAATATCACACCGTCCCAAAAATACTCACCACACCACTTCCAAGACTATCACCAAACGACTAATACTACTTCCCAAGCCGGATATCAAGAAGTGACACGGAACCGACGTCAACCAACAATATTCGCAAGTCCATGCTCCACACTAAGAATCGCGCTCATCCGTGTTGATAGCCAGCCCCATCCACAGAGAAATGCAAACCAAATAATAATATAACCGACAACACACAACAATCGAGGCCAAAAACCAAAGCAAAATCTAATAACGAAAACTCCCCACTCAATCTCCAGCGATCAACAAAAATGCCACAGCAATTAACAATCGAATCCTATCACAATAAGGTATGCAACACTATTTACAACGAATGATATATTTAAGTTACAACAAAATACGGCACGCAACACTGTTTATGTGTACCTAAGGAATACAAAACTATCAGAGACCCTATTATAATGGAACTGTAGAAGTGAGAAAATAAGCACGTTACAATGTATTCAAGGGAAGTTATACTGGGTGTCCAAAAAGTCTGGAAACAACTAAATAATTTCCCAGGTAAATTATTTTTGAAAAATGTTAGGGTCATTTTTGTAGTTATTTTTACACGAAATTCAATGGTGACCTTCGATTTGACCTTGAAGGATATTCCAATCCCAATTTTTTAAATGAAAACCTCATTTTTTGACGTCAGCAATCGAAAAAGGAAGAAATTTTACATACAGATTATGTGTTCAGGTCCAAGCCGTAGCTGATCGTGTTTTTATAAGGCGATAGGCAATAACGACTGATAAATCGTCTTTGAAATGTACGGATATTTGATTTAAATATTTAGAATAATAGAAAAGTCGGTGGTCGTTGTATTATAAATTAAAGTAAAAAGTTACTGCAAAGAATGACCTTAACATTTTTCAAAAATAATTTAACTGGGAAATTATTTAGGTGTTTCCAGACTTGTTGGACACCCCCGTACAAAATATTTATTTTTCGTTTTAAAACTTTTCGACAATGCACTACCACGATACACTTACTATTCGCCATCATTATAATTTCAGCTATAAATTAAAAAAAATGTGTCAACAGTACCTACATGTTTAAAAATTTTTAGTGGTTGTTGCATAATAGTTGATATTTTTTTAAATTTTTTTCTAATGCAGAAATGATTAATATCTTGAAACTTTATTAACTCGTTTTTTTAATAAAATTAACATCACCTGTTCACATCACATTATTTAATAATGAAAATATTTTATGACGCAAAATCAATCAACGGTTTGTTTTAATTTTGACACCAAATCTATGTACTTCCTTAAACTCGTGTGAAACATTTGCTTATTTGGAGAAGATGTGATATAAGTTACGTCACTCTTATATGGCAATATCTTTTCAAATGCGGTAGCAATAATTTGTTATTCGTCATCCTTGAAAGGCCTCTTTAATAAGGTCATTTAAATGCACAAAATAATGGGGCATCATTTAAATTAAAAACACTCACGAGTTAATTAAAAAACTTTTGCTCGGATAGAAATATTGGTATTTCCTGATTGAATTTAGTTTTTAACTAGGGAATATCCTATCGATAAATAAAAATGTAGCTACCACAATTCAACACGTGACCGATTACTGCTACTTAATGAATCCGAAACAAAGAATATTATTTATATTTCAAAATATATAAAAATCAGGCAAAAAATGGTAACATTTTAAATTAAATTTTTGATCAATAAATGAATGTGAAAATCATCGATATACTGACCAAATATGAACACTGTTGCTTTAATACTATATTGGAAGCATTAAAATACTATATTGGGAAAAGTAAACGTAACAAACTTGGGATATATTGCGTCAATATTTACTGAATAGAAATAATTTTATGTTTTCTTTAAATAAAAGTTTTATATTATTCGTTTGGTTTTGATGGAACCATAAATGCTTTTTTCAACGGGACCAAGTTTGTTAAAATCCGTTCAGTCGTTTAGAAGATACAGTTATTCATTTAAAAAACATTGAATCACCCTCCACCACTTTATTTTTATAGATAAGTCAAAAAGTGTAGCACAAAAATTACTTGAATAAAGCTTACCTTTATCCAACATATTTTTTTGGTACATTTATAAGATGTAATTCAGCGAAAAGTCACTTTAAAAGTTCTATATGGCGGTTACGCCCATTGGCGGTTATCTTAGAAACCTAAAAATAATTTTCCAGAATAACATAGTAATAACATATTTTACTACAAGTTTCTACGACAAATAGTTTTCGAGATACAGCACTTTCCAATCTTATCTGGCCACCCGGTACAGAGCAATTTTTCAGATTCATCTAAGAGAAAGCGAAAACACCGAGCCTTCGATGAAATTACTTTCAACATGCATCCATCTACAAAAAATTGCAACCTGAAATTAACTAGACATCTGCGAACTCAATCAAACTCCAGACAGTTTGATGTTGTCAAAACAATTGTGTTGGAAATCAGTACTTTCAACTGTTCAATTTCTCTTTGAGAAATTCTTTGATTTGTAAAACTACTCAGTACGGCCCTGACACCGACACAAATCAAGTAAAAGTCACGCATTCATTACGTGAAAATTAATATTTCGGATATAAACAAAGCGTCCCGTGCAATTTATAAATCATGTTGAGAACACGTGCACTTCTTTCGAGAACATTCCAATCGTCGCGCACAATTCTTAGCAAGCAATTAGACGGTTACAGTGACCAATCAAAAACGCTTAATTTAAAACGAGAAGCCGCATTCGAAACGGTTCCGGCTTCTCGATCCTCTTTCGCTTTCCAAACTTCAAGCAATGCAGAGCACAGCGCTTCGCATATTTTCAGCCGAGGTATAACCTCTAGCGTTCAGAGCAATACTTTAAAAATCACCACGTGGTAAAATGCACATAACTATAATCAAGTAAAATACATCAAACAAAAGCTAGTAACCAGTGAAATCATCCTAAAGATACAGGAGGCTTTAAAACTGTAAGCGCCATGTATTAAAATTAACAAGATATTATCTATGACACGTGTTTGTTTCATTTACTGTAAAAATACCAATTCCCAGCGATAAAAGGCAGTAAACCCGTTAGCCTACAGTAGTAAAAAGACAGATCGAGCCAGCGATTACTGAGTTATCGAAGGATTCAACGTCTCTACGCAGTTAAACGACGCCGTTCTAGAGCAAGTATATCCGAGGCAAAAGAGGTTCCGGCGGCGAAGCTGTCCACACCTCATCACACAGCATACCTACAAGCCCTATTACGCCTGATGGGGTCGGTGCCGGCGCGCAAATTGGATGTTGCGTGGATGATGTTGCATATGCATAGTATAAGGTGTTTCAATGTGGGTAGGATATCACAGTAAGATCATGATTCACGATTCATCAGTTTAAAAAGTTTCTTATCTTACATCAACAAACGATTCTCCCACCAGTAATTTGACTGTTTTAAAAACTCTAGAATTGAGTCAAGCTGTTGTAAGTGAATGTCAAACTCCCTCCAGATCAAGTATGATCTAGCTATCGCTCGTATAAGTATTGAATACAATACTCAAGAATCCCTAAAATTCAACAAAATTTGTATTTACTTGGAGGCCTTTCATATAGATATGCCTTTTTTTATAGCAGCTGTCATCCTATTTTCCGTGTATTCTATTATTCACATTTAGAAATTTTTTTAGTTCGTCTGATTAAGAAAATCCCTCCACATAATCGCTAGATTATAGATCAGCCTAAATACACAAATTCATTTACTTGTTCCACTCTTTGTTCCTAAATTAGAACTTTACAGTTTGTCATGTTTTATTTTTTTTAAAAACCATTACTTTCGTTTTGCTTACATTTATTTTCATCCCTTTGATTTTCAGGGCATCATGTATAACCTTAACCATCGCCTGCAACTCCTCTTCAGATAACGCTTAAGTATATGACTTGATCATCGGCGTAAAGAAGGCATTTGGCGATCAAATCATTTATTTTCAATCCATACACACTCTCTTTTAAATATTTTTAAACAATCGTCTATGTATAAGTTAAACAGCCATGGCGAAGCCACACATCCTTGTCTCACACCCTTTTAGATGTTAAACCATTCCGTGCAAGCTCCGTTTATCTTGACATAAGCAGTGGAATTATTGTAAAGGGATTTCAGTGTTCGTATTAAACTACCATTCACTCCATACATGGACAATGTCGACCACAATTCACTCCCTACCACTTTGTTATAGGCCTTTTCCAAGTCTATAAATGCGCAATAGATCTTCTGACTTCTAGCCTAGAATTTTTCGACTATACCATGTAATAAAAAGACCTTATCCATACATCTCCTTCCTCTTCCAAATCCTGTTTGCACATCCCATATCATCTTAGTTTCATTCGTCACTCTTTTAATCAATATATTTGCGTACAGTTGGGCGACTATGCTGAGTAAACTAACGGTAGTTCTTACAGTTCTGCTGCGAACCTTTTCCCTTGTAAAGCGGTACGATAACGGCCTTGCACCAGTCGTCTGGTACGCTAGCACTCTTTCAGCAAAGGTTAAAAAGGCGGTACAGCAGACTAGTTACCACGCTTCGTCCAGCCTTCAGAATTTCAACTGTTATCCTGTCGTATCCAGCTCAACGCTTCCACAATTTCTGTCGTACTAATTTCACCTTTATTGCTTTTATGTAAGCATTTGTTTGCCCTTTTTAAAAATCTAAAACACGTTGATTCTTAATTTTAATGTTCTACATTTTACAACAAAATTTCATTATACAGGGTGATACACATTAAGGTGATGATGTCATCGTCAATTTTTTTAAATGTAACACCCTATATTTTGTTACATTTTTAGATCAATAAAAATGAGCTGATTCCAAAAATTGATGTACTTGGGGTCTAGCGGACAGAATTTGAAAAAAAAGCGCTCAGAAAATAAATATTGATTTCTAATGATAAATATAAGAATTTGAAAGTAATCCAGAAATTGATGCATGACTTTATCTAAAAACTCGAACTGTAGCCCTTGCTGTATTTGACAGTAACCCAAACGTTGTTTAAATTCTTGTTCAACCTTGTTTATGGTTTCTTGGGAATTATTGTTTGTTTTTTCGTGTGGTTCATTCATCGAACAAGTCATTATTACAGGCGATATTCGTGTTCGAAAATCAAGTACATGAAAATTAAATTTTTTAATGTTTTCGGAAAATTTACAAGGGAGCGATTTTTCTGCCGACAAAGTCAGTAAATGGAGCTAATCGAAACTCTTTAAACTAGCTGTCGCGAATTGCATTTGGATAAACTTTGCAGGATGGGGTGGGCTGGATCAAGTATCATACCTTTTTGGAATCAGCTCATTTTTATTGATCTAAAAATGTCACAAAATACAGGTGATATATCTATCTAACAAAATAACTAATGGCGTCATCACCTTAATGTGTATTACCCTGTATGTGAAATTTTTATTGTAAAATGTAGAATATTAAAATTTAAAATCAATGTGATTTGGATTTTTTTAAAAAGGCATTTACTTTAGAATATACCTAATTTATTCCATACTTTATGAACACACTGTATGTACGAGCGTGTAAAAAGAAATCTATTGATTCTTTATGGAAAGAAGCATAACATATTTACACCAATTTTACCTAATGGACATACCAGAGACCTATACAAACAATAAATATTAAACGATTTCGCGATTGTATGGAATTTTAGTGTTATCTTGTAATAAAAGTACCGACACATGCATTTTTTATTAATTATTCCTGTCTATTCGGATGACCTTGATGTGCATTATTTTACCAAAAATGTATTTAATTTTTGTTTTTATTTGAAAGATAACTGACTGACTATTTACGAAAATAAAATAATTTTAGAGATAAGATATCATTAATAACAATATTTTGGAGAGCGAGATATTTTCGGTATATTTGTTTACCATTTTTTATTAAGGTCTGAATCAGGCTATTACATCAGGATTTTGGGTGCTTACAAAATAGGTATTTTGGCTACTTTTGAGGTCATGATGATGCACAAAAATGTTTGTTCGTTCTGGTCGCATCATTTACTACTCTTTTGTCAGGAATGACGCTCAGGTACTTGTTCTTTCGTTCCCTGGTAGTGTGGGACTCTATGGTGAAGCAATAGCCTACCCACTAAACCTCCCTCGTATTTGTAACCATGCTCACCGGAACCGCTTACGCATTTCTTCGGTAAACAGGTTGTCCGTTCTTTCCTTTTATCCTTCTTTCTTCTGTTTCTTTAATTCTTTTGATGTTTCTGGTATATTCGTGGATCTTTTTCCATTTCCTGGGATCTCATATAATGGTTCCCATGATGTGATCTATGATCAGTTTCATCCCTATGCTTTGCCTTAGATTTTCTCTTAATTTTTGCATTTTTAAGATTTCGGAGTTGCTAAGTAGGTCAAAATGGCGCATCAAAATTTACAAAATCTATATTGTGACCTTTAAACAATTCTCGGAGATATGGGGTTAAAATATTGCAAAAAAACGATAATGGTATCTAAAAATCTGTACTCGGACGCTTTAGAGGTTAGTGTAAATACTCATGACGTTGTTGGGACATATTTTATGACTTAAAATGGCCATAACTTTGCAATGAAAATAATATGTGAACACTAAATAGCCTATTATAAAGAGTAAGAGTAGCATTAAAAATTGCAACTGGTTAAAATGCACATCCTGTACATAATATTAAAAATAGCCAAGTACACAACCTCAAATAACTTAAAATCCTGACGTTATGGCTCAATTCTAACCTTATATTGGATTCTATGTTGCAAATTCTTTTAAAAATGTACTATAGCTGTCCAAGAGTTTTTTAGAGTTGTGTTATCAGTAGATTAATATAATACAAGATGCATTCTCTGTAGAAATATCACTTAAAAATGAATATTTACAAATCACCAGAATTGCAAAAATGTTCGAATTATAACATGTGGCAAGATTAAACATAATAATAATTTTTAATGAAAGGTAAATATCTGAAAAATTAAATATTGGGCTAACTATGGATAAAGATATATTATAGTTATAGATATTGATAAAGTAATGGTTTTTGAAAGAAAAAAAAGCGTGACAAACTGTGAAGTTCTGATTAAGGGAGGGAGAGTGAAACAAGTAGATGAGTTTGTGTATCTGGGTTTAAAGTTTACGATAGATGGAAAGTATGACAGTGACATTAAGCGAAGGGTGTTGGCAGGAACACAAATAAATGGGGCACTGCATAGCTATATGAACACCCAGAAAGTGTCAAAAAACACACGTCTGGCTGTGCATAGAGGAGTGTTGGTTCCTACACTCATGTATGGTAGTGAATGTTGGGTTTGGCAGAAGAAGCATGAAAATAGGATTAATGCTGTGGAGATGAGTAGTCTGAGAAGTATAGCCGGAGTGACTCGGTTGGATAAAGTAAAGAATAGTGAGATAAGAGAACGATGTGGTAAAAGAAGATGTGGTTACAAAGATAGATAAAGGAATGCTTAGATGGTTTGGACACGTAAAAAGGATGGACAAAGGAAGATTGACAAAAACAAATTTATAAGGCGAGTATGAATGGGCAAGTTGGTAGAGGTCGACCTCGGCGAACATATCTCGATCAAATCAACATTGTTTTGAAAAGGCGTGACTATATGTATGTATGTATGCCATACCAGTCGTATTAGCCTATCTTCGAGTTGCCTGCGTACGTGTCCTGCCCATCTAAACCGTTGATCTGGTTCGTCGTATAGCTCTCTCAGTTCTGCATTTGTTTTACTTCTGTGCTGCTGCGTCTGTGGATCCTTTGTCCTTTCCTAAGTATTTGTCTTTTGATTCTTTGGATGACTTCCTCATTTCGTACCGATAGCGTCCATGATTTGCAGCCGTACATGATTACAGTTTTGTCTACTTTGATTTTAGATCTTCTAGTAGCTAACTTCTTTGAAACCAAATACGTTCTTTTGTGCATAAAAGCAGTTGTTTGCGGTCGGTACTTTATTTTCTCGATATCATTGTCAGCTGTAATGATCGAATCCAGGCACTTGAACTGCGTAAGTAAGAAGCGAATTGATTCTCGATGGCCTCATCAAGGATTAATGTGCTTACAGGAATCGGGGTTTTGTAAATTCCCTTTTCCTACACGGGAAACATTTTTACTCAACTTCGATATAGTGGACTGGAAGTAATCACAATTTGGCCGGTTTTTTAAAAGTTTTTTATTTAACATAAAATTTAGGTATTTCTATCTTCAAAGAACACAATGCAATTGCACCGACTAGTGAACTACTGCAAGCAATGAAATTAATTTAAAGCCGTTAAATAAATAAAGTTTTTTAACAAAGAAATGACTCGTTACCTTCGACGGTCGGAGCAATACTACAATTGCGTCGATTTAAGACAGCGCGTTGAGAGAGGAAACTTACTAATACGCCGATTTGAGACTGCGCGTTAAAAAAGAGAGAAAGGGAGAGCCGGCTGCCGTGCTGGCCAGAAACATCGCGGGTGTATATTATGGTTGTTTTCCAATATTTATAGTTGGTTGCGAAAGTTAAATAGTAAAAGTGATTTATTGATGTTTACCAAAATAATGTTTGATCATATCTCTTAAAAAATGTTGATAGAGCAAAATAAAGTGAGCGCGCGTTTAAGTGAGTGCATGTATAAGTGCTCTGATGAAAGGAAAAGAAGCGAAAGGCTTGTGTGAGATCCGTAGCAGGTGGTATCTGTCTATTCTTACGGAAAAATGCTTGACTATTATGTATTTATGTATGTAATAATATTATAATCCCATTTTAAAATGACAAATCATTATTTTATTATTAGCTGCATTAATTTATTAAAACAGTAATTGCATGTTTATAAATTTAATATTATACTAAAATATGAGATTTATATTTAAAAATTTTAAATGAATTATGCTAATTTTTTTTATTCCCTGTTTTTAATAAATAAATATTTTAAATACCAAAATAAGTTTTATTACATTATTTTATTAATAACTAGTGGACCCAGCAGATGTTATCAGCCATTTTTAATAGTTTTTATATTTCATCCTCTTCCCACCCCTTTCGTAGGGGTTCTTATAAAATTGAAAATATCACTATTAAACTCAGCGCCTCCAAAAACTAATAATTCGACTCGAACATCAGCCAATTTTGATAGTTTTTATGCTAACAAAATTGGGAATGTCACTATGAATTCGACAGTAATATCTGCGTTTTTAATAGTTTTTATATCTTATCCCTTTACCACACCTTTTGTATGGGTAATTGCTTTATTGGAAATGTCACTATCAAACTCAGCGGCTCCGAAGACTAAGAATTCGACTGTAATATCAGCCATTTTTAATAGTTTTGATATTTCATCACCCTCCCACCCCTTTTGTAGGGGTGCTAAAAAAATCGGGAATATTACTATCAAACTCAGCAAACCTAAAAACTATAAATTCGACACTAATATCAGCGTTTTTATATTTTATCTCATTGCATTCTATCCGCAGGGGTGCTTAAATAATTTGGATTGTCACTATTAAACCCAGCGGCCTTGAAGACTATGAATTCGGTTTCAATATTAGTCATTTTTAATAGTTTTTTTTATATTCCATTCCCTTCCCACCACTTTCGTTGATCTGTTTGTTACCAAACTTGACAGGACCACTCGCCGGGCTAACCTGAAGAATGCCTAAAAATTTCATTAAAATCGGTCAAGCTTTTTTTGAGTTTTAGCAAGACTAACAAACAGCGGCTCATTTTTATATTATAGATTATTTTTTAGCTTTTCTTTGGGATTTTTCGTATTATCCTTTTTTCAAACCACCACTGTGATTTAATGAAATATAGGTTAGCTTGACGTCTTTCAACACAATAAATTCCATTTAATTCGCAAAAAATTGCCTTTATAATTTTTTGCAAAGAATTGAAAATTGTATGAGACTAGACTACGGGTTCTCGTGCTGAGAGTTGGCTCATGTCTATGATACATATGGTTAGGTTACAATGGCTGATCCACCTGCTCAGTGTCCAGTTATGGCCGCGATCGCGATTTCAACGGACTCCCTTCTTCTTCTTCTAGGTGCCATGACCGTTTAACGATCGTTGGTGATCATTTTGGCTATCATGTTTGCAATCATTATTTTGTTGGTAGCCGCTCGGAAAAGTTGTATAGTGGTGAGACCAAACCACTGTCTGAGATTTTTGAGCCAGGAAGTTCTTCGTCTGCCGGGGCGTCTCTTACTAATAATCTTACCCTGTATTATAAGATGTAGAATGTCATACTTTTCTGGGTGTCTCATGATATTTCCGAAATGTTTAAGTTTTCGTTGTTTTACAATATTGACCACTTCTATATCTTTATGCATTCTTCTAAGCACCTCCTCGTTTGTGATTTTTTCCACCCAACTTATTCTTAGCATTCTCCTGTACAACCACATCTCGAAAGCTTGTAGACGTTTGAGCGTGGCTTCTGTTAGTGTCCAGCTCTCGACTACGTACTAACAGACTCCCTGGATAGAGTTAAAACATCATTAGTTCGACGTAGATCTAGTTTATGTCAAATATGTTTCGATGATGTGCATGTTCATTGTGCCTCCTTAAGTTGGCTTTTTTAGTTAATTTTCTGTGCAGGTGGAGCTGTCAGTTTGCAATCGGTACTCCTGGCTGAGGTGAGATAGATACAGCTGAGAGGGTGGTGCCCTCTCTTGCTTACAGTCGCCTGGTAAGTTCCTGTGACCGGGTACCCAGACAATGTAAACTCTTAACTTAGTTTTTACTTCATTCAGGGTTGCTCGGCATTGGACCGCTGCCCTATAGGTCAAGTAGACTGAGTTCAGTGATTTGATAGCAGCTGTCGCAAGGAATGAATATTTCGCTGAACTTTTGTTCATTGCGGTGTATCCAGACAGATGCCTCGGTAATGGCTATCGTTTCGGCTTGATACCATACTACAGTAATCAGGCAAACGAAATGACAAGCTAAGTGATGGGTCTTCTGAGAAGACACCGCAACCTACACTTTCACCTCTAGTTTAGAGTCGTCAGTATAAAATACTGCGCCCTAAGGTTTAACTAGATTCTTAGCCCAATCTTCTGTGGATGGGATTTCCAGATATATATAATCTTGAACCCTTTTACCCTTAGGGTGTCGGGTTATCATTTTATTCTTGCTTTATAAACTTCTTCCATTTTTTTCTGTCTCTTGTCATGTCTTTGCTTCGCTCCATTTTTTATTTCTTCATTGTAAAATCATTCCCATTATGTCGTTTTAAGTTTTTTCTAGGTCCACCTCTTTTTCTCTTGTTATGTGTTTTTGCTTCCTAGATTTGTTTAACATGTCTACTGTTTGGCATTCTCTGTGTGTGTCCCCACCATCCCAATTGTTTTTGTTCTATGAATGAAATAATGTCTTCTATGTCTAGTTCTTATCTTATTCGTGTATTTCGTATTTTATCTCTCTTTGTCACTACCTTAATTCTTCTCAGATATTTCATTTCTGTTGCTTGTATTCTACTTTGGGTTTTTTTTTGTTAATATTCAAGATTCCCATCCATATGTTAATACCGGTCTATATGTTGTCTTGAATTTTTTTAGTTTAACATGTCTTGAAATTTCTTTTTTGTTGATAAATTTCCAGTTCATTGCATAATACAGTTTTATGGTTTTCTTGATTCTGTCGTTGATTTCCGCTTCTTGTCTTCCCTTTTCGTCTATTGTTACTCCTAGATAATTAAACTTTTTAACTTGTTCTATTTTTATATTATCTATTAAAACATTTATTTCTTCGTCTCCTATAGTCATCACTTTGGTTTTATCTTTATTTATTTTCATCTGTTTTCTCATTAGTGCTTTATTTCATACTTCTATATTATATTGTATTTGTTTTTCATTTTCAGCAATCAGTATTATGTCATCTGCAAATGCATACATACATATATAAAGTCACGCCTTTTTCCCATAGGGGTAGGTAGAGACCACTTCCTTTCTCTTGCTACGGTTCTTACACACATCTTTTGTTTCCTCTACTTTCATCAGTGCTCTCATACATGCTCGTCGGTTGTTGGTACTCTTGACCTGGCCTTTCTTCAAAACAATGTTGATCTGATCGAGATATGTTCTCCGAGGTCGACCTCTACCCACTCTGCAAATGCTCCTTCAGCTATCTTTACTATTTGCATGTTTTTGTATCCAATGCACATTTTTTTGATATTTTATGAAAATATTAAACAGCATTGGGCTTAATGATCCGCCTTATCTCAGATCCCGTTTTGTTTTGAAGCCTTCTGATTTCATGTTATTCTTGATAACATGATTTCTATTACTTCCATATATTTTTTTTATCATATTTATATATATATATATATATATATATATATATATATATATATATCTGCAAAATTTATAGAAAATTATAATATTATTATAGTAGACTATAAACATTTTTCGACAGCGTCAATAGATGGGAAAAATGTATAACTGATTTTTAAAAAATCAACTAATTCTGCTGTATGTCACCTATATTATAGGTTTATTTGGGTTAATTATGTATCAAACAACAACTACTCCTCTGGCTATATGCCGCGACAGGTATTGAATTACATCTGATACATAGTCGTGTATAATACCCCATTTCGGATAACAATATGCAGATGCATGTTAAGTAAAAGAAGGAACTATTAGATTTATCCATCTGAAGTAACCACCTAAATGTGGCACAACATTATATTTGAACTCAGCGTCATCCAAAACCTACAGCTTCGTAATTTCAGATTTTTAACATAAATGTATCCGCTATTACTTTTAATCAAGACTTTTCGCGCCACACCCTGTATATATAGATAAATAGATTAATTGATTTTGGAGAGTTTTGCATTTTTTTAAAAATAAAAAAAATAAGTAATTCTAATCCACTATAGTAATATATTCTTGTATTGTGATGTTTTAAAGGATTGACCTATTTGAACTACATATATCGGTAATAACGGTACAACATGATCACTGTAAAAATTATACAATTCTATTATTGGCGTAAATTTATTCCGTTCGGACTGCTTTAAATATTCTTCGTAGAACAATTAACTGGTGGTTTTATTACAGTTTTTATTCAAAATTTATCGAATGTTCAAAACATACCATTTGCGGTTCGAGTTGAGATTACGATTCCTACAAACGGAACTCACGAGATATTTGTTAATGTTTCTAGTTTGAAATCGGGTTTTTTATCAGGGCCGGATCTAGGGGGGTGCATCGAGGTCTACAGCCTCGGAAACTCCACAAAATACAAGAAGAAAAATCTTCCGATTTCCGACTAGTAAACAACTTTCACAAAAATTATTTATTGAAAAACTCTGAAATTAAACAATCCATAAAGTACAGGGTGATTCGTTTAAAAAAACGTAACTTTGATATAATTTCGTACTTATGGATTACCCTGTTAAATATGAATTATTTTTGACTAGTAACATTGTTGGCTTTGTATATTATATGAGGAAAAGAACTTGAAATGCCTGCAGGATGCCCTATCCTATAGACTACCCTGAACATTTAAAAAAAAACATACACGCTACGGTTTTAATTTAGACACCCTTAATATTGGTTCGAATTTGGATTGTAGCTTATTCCTACTTAATTTAAGGTTTCGTTTATCTAAGAATTACGTTTAAATTGGATAAAAAAAAATCAATGAGAGTTCAACGTTCTATATACTTTAAATTTAACAACTTGACATTATTTTTTTCGGACGTGAATTTTTGACATTGGTCCAGCTTTATAAAAAAAAGTTTTATGTTTTAAATAATAAAAAACCTAATAGTGAGCGAGCCAAAAGTTGGTCACCTGATTTATATAAATGAATCACCATGTATTTTATTTTAAAAACTTAACAGATACTTTGTGTCATTTAATTTTTATTGACAGGTTACTGTAATTAAATTTGTCAATCTTATTGCACTGAATACCGCAGTGCACAGGGACCCAAATGAGCTTGAAATGATTAAATGTCGCTGGATGTTTAAGAAGCTATCTATTGAAAAGTATGGAGAAACTTAAGCTGTGGCATTAGATATCTCCAAGGCGTTCGATCGAGTTTGGCACCAGGGACTCCTCGCCAAGCTTCCATCTTATGGCTTGCCCCCTCAGCTGTGTTCTCTGCTTGCTAGTTTTCTCTCAAACAGGTCTCTCCATGTAGTGGTCGATGGAGTTTCATCTGACACTCTACTCATAAATGCTGGTGTTCCGCAAGGATCCATTCTAGCACCAACACTATTTTTACTTCACATCAACGACCTATTGAAAGCAACTTCATGTCCCGTACACAGCTTTGCCGATGATAGTACCCTCCATACCGCTTTCTCTTCCAGGGCCCCTATATCAGCCCGTGAAACCAGAAATGAACGAGGAAGAAATGTTAACAATATAAATATGGACTTAGCAACAATTCTCGAATGGGGATCCAATAACTTGGTAGAATTCAATGCAAACAAAACACAAGCATGTCTTTTCTCTAGAAAAGCCGATCTCACTGTGCCTAACATAACTTTGTCAGGAGTAACCATACCACTGAAGTCATCCATATCGATGCTTGGTATTACTATCAGCAATAACCTTTCCTGAGAAAATCACGTGAGGTCCATTGCCAAAAGTGCATCCCAAAAACTTGGTTTTTTGTTTCGTGCCAAGAGCTATTTCACCTCCAGTCAGCTGCTTATGATCTATAAGACACAGATCCGACCTGTACTGGAGTACTGTTCCCATATTTGGAGTGCAGCACCTAAACATATTCTGAAGCTACTGGATTCTGTCCAAAAAAGGGCAATTCGTCTCGTCGGTGATGCCTCGCTTACAAACTCGCTCACTTGTCTGGAACACCGTAGAAAAGTTGGCGATTTGTCTCTATTTTATAGATATTTTCATGGGCGAAGCTCTTCTGAAATATCAACAATCGTTCCTCCATTGGCAGTCTCTTCGAGATTAACCCGTCAAGTTCAGTCTTCACACCCCTTTGTGGTCACTTTGGAGACCTGCAGAACATCACTTTCCAAAGACTCATTCATCCAACGAATTGCGAGGCTTTGGAACTCATTGCCTAGGGAGGTGTTCCCCGAGGCATACAACCTCCAGAAATTTAAGAAGAACACCAACTCCTACCTTCTTTCCCTTGGTTCCCACGATGTTCTCTGAACATTACAGGATATCCCTTTTCGTGGGAACCAGAACATAAAAAAAAAAAAGCTCAATGCAGTCATGTACCATTTTAGAAGTGGTTACAATTGATGTGAGCGAGTCCAGAGCCGAGTGACTGTCGCTAAAGATGTATTTATGTTTGTTTCTGTCCCTAAAGTCAATTATGTCAAGGTGTCCAATTTTATGTCTTAGCATGACCATGTTGCTAACATCACAAAGTCGACAAGCCAGAGGCTAAGTTTTCTGTGGAAAGCTAGAAAGAGTTTTACTCCTGATCAACTGTTGACGACGTACAAGGCTCAAATCCGACCTCTATTGGAGTATTGCTCTCACATTTGGGGTTCAGCACCAAGGCATTCTCTTCGTCTTCTAGATTCCATTCAGAAAAAAGCCATTCGCTTGATAAACAGCTCAACTCTCACAGATACCCTTCACCCTCTAGAACATAGAAGAAGAGTTGCAGACCAGTCATTGCTCTACAGATATTTCCATGGCAGATGCTCCAGAGAAATAAAAACTCGTGTACCACCATTGGCCACATTCGGCCGAAGAACTCGGCACGCTGATCAGTCTCACCCATTTACTCTCAAGATTAACACTACAAGGACCAATCTCCAACAAGAATCCTTTTTTTACAGGGCTGCTACGGAATGAAACAAGCTTTCAAAATAAGTTTTTTCAGAGAGCTATGACCTGTAACCTTTCAAAACGCGGGTCCACAATTATCTCCTTTCTATAATCCCTCCCCCTTCTAATAGTCGCAGTACGGGCCGTCCGCGGCATACACGATAGGTCTACACTGGTGGCATTCCTAAAAGAGGTTTTTTTTACTAAAAATAGTCGCAAAAAGGGTAGACCTATCGTGTGGGCCGCGGACGGCCCGCACTGCGACTATTAGAAGGGGAAGCGATTATAGAAAGGAAATGATTGTGGACACGCTTTTTGAAAAGTTGCATGTCATAGTTCTCTGGAAAAACTGATTTTGGAAGCTTATTCCATTCCGTAGCAGCCCTGTAAAAGAAGGATTCTTGATGAAGATTGGTCCTTGTAGTGTTAATCTTGAGAGTAAATGGGTGAGACTGATCAGCGTGCCGAGTTCTTCGGCCGAATGTGGCCAATGGTGGTACACGAGTTTTTATTTCTCTGGAGCATCTGCCATGGAAATATCTGTAGAGCAATGACTGGTCTGCAACTCTTCTTCTATGTTCTAGAGGGTGAAGGGTATCTGTGAGAGTTGAGCTGTTTATCAAGCGAATGGCTTTTTTCTGAATGGAATCTAGAAGACGAAGAGAATGCCTTGGTGCTGAACCCCAAATGTGAGAGCAATACTCCAATAGAGGTCGGATTTGAGCCTTGTACGTCGTCAACAGTTGATCAGGAGTAAAAAACTTTCTGGCTTTTCACGGAAAACCTAGCCTCTGGCTTACTGACCTTGCGATGTTAGCAACATGGTCATGCCAAGACATATTATTAGATACCGTGACTTCCAAAATCGAGATGGAGGGACTTGATTCAAGGGTATTTCCTGACATTGTAATGGGATGATTAGAGGAATTCACTTTCTTGGAAAACGTGGCACTTTGTGTTTTTTTGGGCATTGAACTGAACAAGATTGTTGGTTCCCCACTCGACGATTGCTTTAAGATCTCTATTGATGGAATCAACCTGTTCCTGCCTGAGTCTATTTGTATCATTCACCGAAAGTGATCGATAGGATGTGAAAGTTGAGGCAAGTGTGCTATCGTCTGCGAAACTGTAAATGGGGTTCGTGGTGGTTTTCAAGAGGTCGTTGATGTGTAAAAGAAATAAGGTGGAGGAGAGGATGGAACCCTGGGGGACCCCGGCATTAGTTTTAAACGCATTAGAAGAAATACCGTCAACTGGCACATGTAAAGAGCGATCTTGCATGAAGCTCAAGAGCCATTGGCGCAGTTTGGTTGGGAGACCGTAGGCAGATAATTTACTTAACAATGCCTGGTGCCAAATGCGGTAAAAAGCTTTAGATATATCCAAGGCTATTGCACGGGATTCACCAAACTTTTCAATAGTGTTTGTCCAGAGCTGAGTGACATAAGCCAGCAAATCTCCAGTAAACCGAAGTTGTCGAAATCCATATTGTCTGTTATGAATTATCTCAAATTTCTCCAGATATTTGATGAGTTCTGTGTTAATCGCTTTTTCCATAACTTTGGATATGACTGAGAGCAATGCAATAGGGCGATAATTCGCAGGAATAGTCTTTTTTCCTTTTTTCGGAATCGGTTGGACTTTGGCGTTTTTTCACATGGACGGAAATACTCCTTTGCTGTATGATAACTTGAAGAGTTTACAGAGAACTGGGGTGAGCTCTTGAGCACAGGTCTTCAGGACAATTGTCGGAATTTCATCTGGTCCTACTGCCCTATTAGAGTCAAGATTTCGTAGGATTTTCCTAATAGTGCGACGGCGGATAGCGACCTCAGGCATTGATCTGAAATATGGATTCGAATTTATCAGGTAGTTGACAGTTTTGCCGTTGAGCTTGATGTTTAGGACATTCTATGAGGATATGTTTCACTGATATGTTTACATTACATAAGTCACATATTGGATTCTCTTCACGTTTTATTAACTAACTATGAGTTAATTTAGTATGACCTAACCGTAGACGCGAAATAACCACTTGTTGTTGTCTGTTTTTTGAAAAGGGATGCCACTTTTAATACCGAGGCTTAACTTCGTGGAGTTTTGACTCACTTTCAGTCCACTGAGATTTCCACAATGATAACGTTTTTTGGTTTAACACACTTTTTATATCCGCACTAACCACTTCTGAAATCGAGACTGCACTATCATCTGTAATAGCCTCACGAGCATACTTGTCTGCTTCTTCATTCCCACTAATACCAATATGGGATGGGATCCATATAAAGGTGATATATTTATGTTGTTCTCCGGCCACGAAAAGTTCTTTTTTATTATGTTGAACCAAACTGTGTTTGGAGTATAGCTGTTGGATGGAGTATAGGGAGCTGAGGAATCTGTAAGGATAAGGAAAATGTTTTGGCGACTGTTTGCTTTAACATGTATTAGGGCTTGATATATAGCGAACAGTTCTGCTGAGAGAATGCTTGTGCAGGATGGAAGTTTATACAGGAAATTCTGCGAATCAGTTACCACAGCTGCTCCTACGCATAAAGTGGTTTTGGAGGCATCTGTATATATGTTTTGATAGTTGCGGTAAGTTTCCAGAATTTCAATTAGCTTCACTTTTATGATAGTGGGGTTACTATTTTGTTTGTCATAACTGGTTAGGCTTATGTTGCATTTAGGTATCTTTACTAACCAGGGTTCTATGTTGCTGGCGGCAACTGGGTAAACTGTTGGTATACAGAAATCAATTTCTTAAAAGTACGCTTTTATTCTTTCGTAGAATGGTTTCGGTGTCCTAGGTTTTTCATTAAAAAATCCTATTGGTTTATTTGAGTGTGTGTATTGAAATGTTGGATTTGATTTATTTGCAAGGATAGTAGCTGCGTAATTTCCACTTAAAAGTTTTCGTCTTAGACTTAAACTAGTTTCTCCCAATTCCTACTGTAAGCTTTTTACCGGCGTAGTTCTAAAATCCCAAAGAATAATCCTAAAAGCAGAATTTTGAATTGTTTCAAGATAGCTGGTAGTGGATTTGCTTGCTGAATCGTATTATCTTTTTATTAACCATTGAATTTATTTTGTTAAGGATAAAATAAAAGCCACATTTATGCTTGCTTCGAATATTTTCTGAAAAAAAAAACACTTATGGTTGTGATTGAGAAATAATATATCACATTCATTCTAATATGTAATATATGTAGTAATTTGCATCTGCTATTTATTTATTCTCCTGTTCTAAAATATTTTAATCGACTTTAGTGTTATTCTTTATAATCATGAATGAAACTACAAGTAATTCAATAATTTATAGTCTTTATGTGAAACAACACATTTGTGCGATGGCGCTGGAATCAGTGGTGAAAAAGGCTCCAAAATCGGTCTTCAGAGGCTTGATAAAAATTACTTTGACGGTGTATTTTTGGTTGTATCAAAAAAAAAATTTCCAGCATAAACGAAAGTATGACCGAGGCATCTCCGGAAGTCCTTTAAATTTTTTTTTATTTTTTGTTAAAAAAAAATGGTGAATTTACTCAAAACTCTGCATTTTTTCCGAAATTTTTTTCAGTTGATTGAAAACGACGAGTGGGTTTTATTTAATTTTTTATGGCCATTTAACATTATTTAAAATTTCATTGTCTGTTAGACATTTCATTCAAAACTTTATTTGTCACGTGTTGATATGACCTAACCTTGAAATAAAACGTGCCCACAACTTTCTACTGATTAAATGAAATTAAAATCTTACTCTCATTTTTTATAATGTTCTTTTTAATCCAGATTTGTTTCTGTCAGTGATTTCTCTTTTACCTTATTTTTAAAATGCAGGAATTAAAAGGTTTATTTTTCCTCCGTTTCCCTTTTTGACATTTATTTATTATTATTTAATAAATTAATATAATTTTTAAATTATACCAGAGAATTCTTTTTTTTATAGAAAACGCGAAAAATTTTTTAAATTTCTTTTTGATTAAAAACTGTGAAGTATTTTTAAAATCCTATTTAAAATGCACGTGCTACAATGGACAAAAAGTAATGGGACTAATTAAGTAAAACACACAGAATATATTTTATTTATCAAATTCTATTGATTTTGCTTCAAAATATTTCCACTAGAATTAAGTTATTTCAACGCTTTTTCCAGTCTTTAAAATAGTTTTTATACCCAGTTTCCGTATAGCCTTCAAAACGGCTTGTATGGATTCTATTGACTCAAAACGATGTCCTCGAATGAATAATTTTATTTTATTATTATATTTTATTTTTTTTTTAATAAAATACTGACAAATAATAATCGCAGTATGCGATGGTATATTATCGTGATGCAAAAACCATGAATTACTCTGTCTAATTTTAGTCATTTTTTACGGATTGACGCAAAAAACCAAAATAACATTCTTTGTTGACTGTTTAACCAATTGGGAAAAACTTTTTGTGCACAATAACCATGACCACGAACTTGAAGGGAAGGATCAAGACGAGAAGACACACTAGACAAGCCCACATTTTCCTTTAAAATTGTGTGTATTGATCCTTTTGATGTGCCAATAAGGTAAAAAGTACAAGCTACTTAATTTTGTTAATTTTTTCATCAGTAGTTGGGGTTGGTGGCATTCCTAAAAGAGGTTTTTTTTGCTAAAAATAGTCGCAAAAAGGGTAGACCTATCGTGTGTGCCGTGGACGGCCCGCACTGCGACTCTTAGAAGGGGGAGGGATTATAGAAAGGAAATGATTGTGAACCCGTTTTTCAAAAAGTTGCAGGTCATAGTTCTCTGAAAAAACTGATTTTGGAAGCTTATTTCATTCCATAGCAGCCCTGTAAAAGAAGGATTCTTGATGAAGATTGGTCCTTGTAGTGTCAATCTTGAGAGTAAATGGGTGAGACTGATCAGCGTGCCGAGTTCTTCGGCCGAATGTGGCCAATGGTGAAACAAGAGTTTTTATTTCTCTGGAGCATCTGCCATGGAAATATTTGTAGATTAATGATTGGTCTGCAACTCTTCTTCTATGTTTTAGAGGGTGAAGGGTATCTGTGAGAGTTGAGCTGTTTATCAACCGAATGGCCCCTTTCTGAATGAAATCTAGAAGACTAGGAGAGTGCCTTGGTGCAGAACCCCAATTGTGCGAGCAATACTCCAGTAGAGGTCGGATTTGAGCCTTGTACGTCGTCAACAGTTGATCAGGAGTAAAACACTTTCTAGCTTTCCACAGAAAACTTAGCCTCTGGCTTACTGACTTTGCGATGTTAGCAACATGGTCATGCCAAGACATATTATTAGATACCGTGACTTCCAAAATCGAGATGGAGGGACTTGATTCAAGGGTATTTCCTGACATTGTGATGGAGTGATTTGAGGAATTTACTTTCTTGGAAAACGTGGCGCTTTGTGTTTTTTGGGCATTGAACTGAACAAGATTGTTGGTTCTCCACTCGACGTTTGTTTTAAGATCTTTATTGATGGAGTCAACCTGTTCCTGTCTGAGTCTATTTGTATTATTCACCGAAAGTGATTGATAGGATGTGAAAGTTGTGACAAGTGTGCTATCGTCTGCGAAACTGTAAATGGGGTTCGTGGTGGTTTTTAAGAGGTCTTTGATGTGTAAAAGAAATAGGATGGGGAACAGGATGGAATCCTGGGGGACCCCGCATTAGTTTTAAACGCATCAGAAGAAATAACCTCAACTGCCACATGTAAGGAGCGATCTTGCATGAAGCTCAAGAGCCATTGGCGCAGTTTGGTTAGGAGACCGTAGGCAGATAATTTACTTAACAATGCCTGGTGCCAAACGCGGTCAAAGGTTTTAGATATATCCAAGGCTATTGCACGGGATTCACCAAACTTCTCAATAGTTTTTGTCCAAAATTTAGTGACATAAGCCAGCAAATCTCCAGTAGACCGAAGTTGTCGAAATCCCTATTGTCTGTCATGAATTATCTCAAACTTCTCCTGATATTTGATGAGTTCTATGTTAATCGCTTTTTCCATAACTTTGGATATAAAAGCAATGCAATAGGGCGATAATTCGAAGGAATAGTCTTTTTATCTTTTTTCGGAATGGGTTGGACTTTAGCGTTTTTCCACATGGACGGAAATACTCCTTTGCTGTATGATAGCTTTGAAGTGTGTACAGAGAACTGTGGTAAGCTCTTGAGCACAGGTCTTTAGGACAATTGTCGAAATTCCTTCTGGTCCCACTGGCTTATTAGAGTCAAGATTTCGTAGGATTTTCCTAATAGTGCGATGGTTCGTCTTCGGTTTCTTTACAATATCCACCAAATGATTTGTATAACTTAAATACTTGTTATTATAATAAACATTTATCGCCGTAAAGTTTTTGTAATACTTTCAATGCATTAATACAAGAATTGTTTACCGGGTAGAATAAGCCTAACATTTCTGGACGAATGTAAAGATTGCTAAGTCGAGGCGCAAGCCGAGTCTTAGCAACACAGAGTCCGGCAAAGTGGCTTTTCCTACGAAGTAAACATACTTTTTCTCCGCAAATCGTTTAAAATTCGGCAGATAATAATTAATTTTAAAAAAATCGCGAATAATTTTATTTATGAATAAATGGTGCTTTAATGTTCCTAATAATACTACTGAATACTGCTTCATTAGAATTGTCAAATAAATCAAGAGAAAAGTACGAATATGCATATAAACGTTTTATGGACTATCGCAAGAGTAAAAACACGAGTTCTTTTTCGGAAAATGTTGTAATACTTCCTAGACCTTTGTTTAAAGATAAAATCTTCAACATTTTGGGCCAATTATTCAATGTTGAAGTCAACCCTTGCAATTAAACAGAATGTAGATATATTTACATATTCAAAACTTCCTTCTTTATTGAAACGGCAAGCTCAAGGTTATAGGGCAAAGAAATCTAAGATTTTAACGAAGGAAGAATTTGAAAAATTATAGCTGTAAATATAACAAACTAATTTTAAAATGTATTCTGTCTCTCTATTCAAAAATTTTTTAGCTAAAACTTAAATGGTCTACTGCGCTGTTGTAGAATTGAAAAAGGCCTATGACAAAGTCATACAAATTCAGACAAACCTATGTTAAAACGCCATATTTAAAGAGCTTTTTACTTAGCTATTGGTTAAGGTTATTAAGGTCAAATCGACATAAAATGAGATCTAGAGATTGCTCAGCCGTAGAGGGTAGAAGAAAAAAAATATAAAAGTGAGCTGCGCCACCGACTTAAACGGTATAAGCCGGAAACCCCTAGATCTTATAGGCACTAGCAGGGCTACAAGATAAACAACTATGATTATGGTGAACCAAATAAATAAAATTATAGCAAAAATATGTTGGATACTTTACTCACACAACAGATAATTAAGGTACACAGTTCAATAGTAGCATCATAACAAATGTAGTCAAAATTAACAGCTATGATAAAATTTTCTTGCTAAAACAAACCCAAAAATGTAAAATTTACAACTTTATACACTAAACAAAACAGAAGTAAGAGTAACAGACTTTATCAAGTTACAAAAAAAGCAAAACATATATAAATTAACTCATTAATAACACTAATTCAAACATTTACATAAAGGCAAAGAAAAAAAGGTAAAACATATATATAAGTTAACTCATTAATAACACTAATTCAAACATTTACATAAAGGCAAGGAACATTAACTAGTTAACCGTTTACATAAAGATTTTCACTGCCAAAACAATCGAGTCCATTTAAAAATATTTTTACAATGGTTGTCCTTTAAAATATCAAGATTGTAGGATATTTACAAATAAGTAGGAAGAAAATATGTTTTTACTTGGACATAAAGAATTATTGAGAAGGTTATTTTAATCCAAGTTTAGTTTTGGCATATTATCTAATGCAATAAATAGTTTCCAACAATGTACTATATTAATAAACTAAAACAGAACGTAATAGTGGTGTCAGCATGAGTCACTGCGTTATATATTTAAAAATAAATCACTTATAACCTTTGGGTATGCGAATTCACATGTACTCCTGTGGCCTACTCCTGTGGTACTCCTGTGCTACTCCTGAACTACTCCTGAACTACTCCGGGGGCTGGTTAGATTATGGGGCGGCACCAGTTAGTGAACAATGGCTTCCCTCAAATAAATCCCGATAACGGCTATTCAACTCGACTCCAAAACCTCACAAATATCCACAACAAAGGCAAGACAAAATGGTCAAGTTGAAAATCAAATGGTTTTTCTTCAAAATCCAATTAAGATGGCCCAAATACAGCCAGATATAAAAGAAATCCCATAGAGGTTCCGCACACGTGCTAATACACCGTCCCCAACAACCTTCACCAACACCTCCAACTTCGATGAAGCTCCCCAAACGACTGACGCTCCTATATCGGATATCAAGAAAAATGGCGCGGAATAAACGTCAACCCCATATCGCCTCGTCCGTGGGGATATCCAGTAATTGCAAACCAACTATCGAATCTTACCCCTACAAGTTATGCAACATAATCTACAACGAATGATATATTCGAGTTACCCCCGAGTACTGTATGCAACACTACTTACGAGTAAGGCACAATTATTATGAACCGTAGAAGGGAAAAAATAGGCACGTGACAAGATCATAAATTTTACATAACAAAGACAAAAACGACACATACAATAG
Source organism: Agelastica alni (assembly GCA_950111635.1). Classification (NCBI taxonomy): domain Eukaryota; kingdom Metazoa; phylum Arthropoda; class Insecta; order Coleoptera; family Chrysomelidae; genus Agelastica; species Agelastica alni. The sequence goes on along the minus strand of OX467719.1, from coordinate 24,729,678 downwards.
TATATTGTACAACGAGCACGGAATGACATACATTTCCTACGAGTTTGAAAGATTGCAGCACGAGCTGCAAGCGAGTGCTGCAAATCATACGAGTAGGAAATGCTTATTCCGTGCGAGTTTTACACTATAATTTTTCTACGACTGTTATAATATACGGTAGTAGTTATAAAAGTAAAAAACAACAAACATGAGAAATGAACTTTTATTAATTAATTAAAAAAAAACGTACTAGGTAAATGTTTTAAGCACCTACTACAATAATCGCGAAAAAATATCTTTGTTATTAACAATATTCAATGTTGTAGTGGTACAATTATTAAAAACAAATTTTGGGAAATAGAATCCGTTTTTTTAAGGGAAAAGTTGACATTATTAACATTTTCTGTAACTGATGTCGATGGAAGGTCTGACAACTTATTGATCGACCCTAATATTTTATTGGCTGTCATTTCGACTAATCAGGGACTCTCCGATGTAACCCTCAGCTACTGTTGTAGAGCGCCAGCCACCATGCCGTTTTAATGTCGTTATATCTTCGCCACTATCTATCGATATTGTAGCTGAGGATCGGCGGAAACAGTGGCAGGTGTATAACTCAGGATTCGGAAGTTTTAAGTATGAAGCAATTTGTTTTCCCATATTTCCTATTTTATTTATTCCAATTTTTTGGACAGTGCATTTTCCTTTCTGATAATTTGGATAAAAATAAGCATCGTTGACATTACTTGATCGCAGATTCCAATATTTTTTCACAATGTTAGCATTTTCCCCCGTTACAGTAAATTTCCTAGAAGTTTTTGTTTTATTGTTCGGAATGTGGACCAAAACTGCTGCACTTAAATCTTCAAAATCGTAAATTTTCATTTTGTACATCTCATCTTTTTTACAAGCACCCATAATTTCATTGATAAGTACATCCTGCAATAAAAAAATATAAACAAATTATAATTAATTACCTGATAGTTGTGGAACTTACTTTTGCCACAAGGTATTCGTTGCCTGGGGCTTGTTTAATAAACGTATCAACCTCATTCTTTGTGAAAACTTTAGATTTTTTTGCTTTGCATCCATCTGATTTCCGCTTCAGAAATGCTCTCAATTTGGAATATTTACTGATATTCACGCCAATATTGATACGAAGCATCGTTTTTAACATGCTATAGTGTGCCCATAAAGTGGAAGATTTAAATTTATTTGATATATTTCCAAAGTCACAATGTCCGGAAATACCCTTGAACCAAGTTCCTCCATCTCGATTTTGGGAGTCACGGTGTCCAATAATATGTCTTGGCATGACCATGTTGCTAACATCGCAAAGTTGGAAAGCCAGAGGCTAGGTTTTCTGTGGAAAGCCAGAAAGTTTTTTACTCCTGATCAACTGTTGATGACGTACAAGGCTCAAATCCGACCTCAACTGGAGTATTGCTCGCACATTTGGGGTTCAGCACCAAGGCATTCTCTTCGTCTTCTAGATTCCATTCAGAAAAGAGCCATTCGCTTGATAAACAGCTCAACTCTCACAGATACCCTTCACCCTCTAGAACATAGAAGAAGAGTTGCAGACCAGTCATTGCTCTACAGATATTTCCATGGCAGATGCTCCAGAGAAATAAAAACTCTCGTACCACCATTGGCCACATTCGGCCGAAGAACTCGGCACGCTGATTAGTCTCACCCATTTACTCTCAAAATTGACACTACTAGGACCAATCTTCATCAAGAATCCTTCTTTTACAGGGCTGCTACGGAATGGAATAAGCTTCCAAAATCAGTTTTTCCAGAGAACTATGACCTACAACTTTTTAAAAAGCGTGTCCACAATCATTTCCTTTCTATAATCCCTTCCCCTTCTAATAGTCGCAGTGCGGGCCGTCCGCGGCCCACACGATAGGTCTACCCTTTTTGCGACTATTTTCATAAAAAAAAAAAAGTAAGCCATTAGAACATTTTATGAACGAGAACTAGTTTTCTGTTCTTTGCACCAGTCGATGAATAGGGTATACGAAACTGTGTATTTTTGTTTAGATTTTTCAGGCACTTAATTTAATGAACCGTTATTTGCTGCCTCCATAACACTTAGTGGTGTTAAACTTCTTACACTGTCACTACTTTCCATGCTTAACTAATTTCGAAATACCTTTATAATATCGTTCTGTCAAAGAAATATTGAATTGTCACTTATGTTTGTGATTATATTTTCTGTATGGTTACGGCAATGTTACTTGGTTACGGCGTCTTTTGTTTAATTTACTCCACCACGCCTCTTTTGTCGTGACGAAGATTGCGAAAATTTACCCGTGCGATTTCAGACATTGTGCACTAGTTGCCCAGCAACTAGTGCATAATGAAAAGGAGTATAACATTTAGAAATCATAATTGAACATACAATGAAGGTGTTTTTAGACAGTCGCAGAAAAAAAAAATTATGAGCTAGTTTGAGTTTGTTAAAAATAACACACTCACAAATAAAGTTAAAAAATGTTCCGTTACTTTTTTAGTTTTTCCAATGAGGAAGTATTGTTTTTAAAAAATATTCGTTTTTAACTATAAACGAATCACACCGGCAACGCTGCGAAAAGTGAATTAGCATGCCCACAAACGCTGCGTAGTCCTGCGATACACGGTCGAATTGTTTTGTGCACCTTTTGGTGAAAGGGGACCGACTGAATCTGTTCAGGACGGAACTCGACACTTAATATCACCGCTAAAACATCGAAAAGAATTTGTGGTTTATCACTTAAGACAAGAACGTAGAAAAAATAAAATGTTTTTAATATTATTGTTAGTTTTATAAGTATTCGTATCCATTAAAATTTGTAATATATACCTGCAGTGTGAAACAACCAAATAAGCATGAAAAACACGTCGATTTTCGAATGTAAAATGACAATCCTGCAACAAAAGAAATTCATTTCCACACTAAACCCGTTTGAGTGACAGTTAGAACCGCTAAATTTTCTACTCAAAAACTATATTTATCGTATAGGGTATTCAAACTATCTCTCGATAACAAAAATACGTGAACTTATTCTCGTCCCTTCATGAAGACTACTGCCACCCGCCGTCTTTCGCAATCCTTCTCGTCCTTTTTTCTAGATACCTGTCCTCCAGATGTGCTGGTGTATCCAAAAGCTCTCCCTGCATACAGGGTGAAGCCAAATATATCTTACAAAAAGTAGTTTAAAAAGTATCTTCATTATCTCTTTAAAATTCTTATTGTTAGCACATTTATTGCAAAAATTAACTTTTAAATAAGTAAATTATCTGATTAAAGTAATTCGCTACAACTCATTAAAAACCAGCCAGTCCAGATAACTTTTGATTTTGAGTAAACGTAAGAAAAACAAAAAACCCGCCAAATTTTAAATCAAAAGGATGGTTTAAAAATGTTATTCCGGTTGCTTACCCCTGGTCTAGGACCATATTTCCTTGTTCATCAATTTAATTTTATAATAATTGTAGGTACCCCGTTGGGTTTTGCTCAATAAAAAGGATATATATATATATATATATATATATATATATATATATATATATATATATATATATGTAAAAATGTGTTACTGGTTGTTTAAAAAAACCAGCTTACTTTCGCTGTATGATACCTATTTTAATATAGGTATATATATGTGGGTCGATTATACATTAGATAACAACTACTCCCCTGTCTATATGTAGCGACAGGCATTGAATTACATCCGATGTATAATCGTGTATTTTATTTATTTATTTATCGTATGGCATACATCACATAAAATATTGTATAAGTTAACAGGACAACATATAGCACAATGTACAAACAGTGTAAAAATGTAAAGTATAAAAACACAAAAATATAGCATAATTACAGTTGAATGTCTAAGTTGTTAATATAATCAATTGATTCTGGTGTCGCTGTCAGGAACTCATTTGGCTGACCTCCATATGCCCTCAGGTTGCAATCTTTCGTGATGTGGCGGATCGTCTGCCTTTCAGCGCCGCAGTCACACTGTGGGGAGGGTATTATGTTCCACTTGTAGAAGGCATCGGCACACTTGCCGTGGTTGGTCCTAATCCGATTAAGTGCTACCTATGTCTTGCGTGGTAGTTCAAAGCCGGCTGGGGGAGTTGTTATGCACGGCATGTTGAGAAATTCCGGTTGGGCTGCTTCGGTCCATTTCTGCCTCCACTCATTTATTGGGTTGAAGTCAACGGCCTCCAAGTTTAGAGCCGTTTTGATGGGGGCTTTTCTTGAGCGCAACCTATTCCTGTCTATGTCCTCGATGTCTCTGTTTATTGGTAGGTGTGGGTTTTGAATAACCTTGTTGTACTCTCTGACAAGTGCAGTGGATCTCCGTATCGATGGAGGAGGGATATGGCTTAGAACTGGTAGCCAATAACTCGGTGTAGATTTAATTGTGCCCGAGATTAAACGCATCGTGTGATTCAATTGAACGTCGACCATTTTGACATGAGGGCTGTTTAGCCAGACCGGAGCACAATATTCCGCCGTAGAGTAGACCAGCCCTAACGCGGAACATCGAAGCGTCGTTGCGGAGGATCCCCATGAAGTGCCACAGAGTTTTTGTATGATGTTATTCCTTGTTTTGAGTTTTGAGGCAGTCTTAGTTAGGTGTTGTTTGAAGGATAAAGTTCTATCGAGAGTAACTCCCAGGTATTTAGGATACCGGTTGTGGTGCAGCAGCCTGTTATCAAAGCTCACATTGAGTTCTCTATTGGCCATGCGGTTGTTTAGGTGAAAACAAGCAACCTCCGTCTTGCTTGCACTAGGTTGGAGTCTCCAGTTGTGAAAGTATATATCGTGTATACTACCCCATCACAGGAAGCTAAATATACAGATGCTTGTTAAGAAAAAGAAAGGGCTATAAAATTTATTTAATCGCAGCTACCAACTATGTACCGGTTTTAGGATGTCTGTCCCTCGTCAGCATAGGGCAGGTATGATCTGCGATTAAATAAATTCACGGTTCCCGTTCCTACTAAGTACACATGAAGAACCACGCAAAAAGCGCCAGTCACGACATCTGTACTTTTTAACAAGCACCCCCCGGTAAGTAACTTCCAAGAATTGGAGAATAGTAATGTAAAAATTATATAAAACTGTAGTGTTCTTACAGTAAACTATAAAAGGTTTTTCAGTTTCGACAGCGTAAATAGGTGTAAAAATGTGTAACTGATTGTTTAAAAACGATTAAATAAATTTAATAGCCCTTTCTCTTACTTAACAAGCATCTGTATATTTTGCTTCCTGTGATGGGGTAGTATACACTATTTACTGCATCTAGTAGGGTTTGTAACTCTTTCATACTTTTAGCCATAATCACTGTGTCGTCTGCAAATCTTATGGTGTTTATTATTTTGCCACCAATTCTTATCCCCTTTTTTCGTTCCCATAAGGCTTTCGTAAAGATGACCTGCGAGTATACGTTGAAGAGCGTCGGAGACAAGATGCATCCCTGCCTTACCCCTTTAGCAATCGGTATATTATGTGTTTTTATTTCATTCACCTCAACTGTTGCTTTCTGGTTCCAATATATAGCCTTTATGATTTCAATATTTTTTTTGTCTGAATTAATGTTTTTTAGTAGATCTATTAGTTTTCTATGCTGTACCCGGTAAAAGGCCTTTCGAAAGTCTATGAAGCGCACATATACACTCTTGTTATATTCCCAAAATGTCTGTAAAAAAACTGTCATTGCAAATAATGCTTCTCTTGTACCCATGCCGCCCCTAAAGCCAAATTGTGTCTCATCTATCTGTTCGTCACATTTCTTGTATATATTAAAAAAAATAACGGTGAATAAATTATATCTCAAGTAATAGTTATCAATTATTAATGGGAAAGCATGAAAAAGAAACACGATAAGTGATAAAAAAGTAAAAAATATGTATATGAATATATATGGATATGAACATATCAACATACATATTTGCGGTAAAACCAAAGGATAATAAGAATATTGTAAAATTGAAAGAATAGAAAACTGTTGGTAGAATAAAAATAAAACAAAAAAATAAGATATACAGACAAATAAAAAAGACGATATTATATAGGCAATCAAAAACTATTTACCTACTTCTACTCAAATAAACAGGGATATACGGTCAAATCTTATTCCATTTAAACGTATATTAATTACTGTTGTAATAAAATTAATAGTAAATAAATTAATAATAAATCTGGGTTAGTTTGGAAAAATTCGAAGTATATAATTATCAGTAAAGAAAAAACATCATCCACACCACTGTGCGATGATTTAATATGCAAAAATTAATTTGCATTTTATAACCATATATTTTATGGAAGGTTAAGGTGAAGTTTAACTATATTTATAATATAATACTAGCTACTATTTACCACTGACTACGTCTGCATGGACTGATTGTAGTACTTGATTGTGAAAAAAGTATGCTTTACGGATCATCGTAATGATATGAAATAGAATGGAAAAAATAAAATAAGTATTGCTGAGTTGGTTGATCGTTTATTTATTGAGGCTTCTTTGTGTTATATTTCGTCCTTGTTGGCCAAAGGTACTTCTTTCACAGTTTTTTAATTGGGTTGGTTGATGAATTGTGTGTGATTTTAAAAAAAAAAACATAATTTCTTATATTTAGTGTTCTCAAATTAGTGATTTGGAAGTCAGGGACACCCAAGCAACATGTATCGTAACTATTTTTTATATATTTATCTTCAAAATACTAGTACACCACTTTACAAGCCAATAGCTATCAAAATTTAATAAATTTTGTAGTCTCGTGGTACATATCGAAGTTATCACTTTTTTTAGTTATAAACAAGGTGATATGTATCTGTTATAACTTCACGATAAAGCGTTTTAAACAACTTGCAGTGACATTTATCGTCATAGCTATAAAAAACCGTTGCCTCCATACAAATTTAAACATTTAAATGTAGGTTAAATGTACCGTAAAGTCACTTCTAAAGCGTTTTTACCCTACATTCCTCGAGTGACAGATAGGACATCAAAACTATCTTCAAGCCATCTAAGAAGATCGAAAGCTATCTAAAACTGTCAAGGATAAAACTGCCCCACTAAGTTCTGCAGGTGTTTATCGTATTCCATGCACTTGTGGAAGTGTCTACATTGGAACAATTAAACAGTCCATTAGCACCAGGGTCAAAGAACACAAAGCCAAGTGCCGTCTTGGACATACAGAAGAATCTGCTGTCGCGAAGCACACAATTAATAATAATGATCACAGAATTAAATTTGTGGACTCCCAAGTTTTATGCACCACATCTGCATCTTACCCGAGACTTTATAAAAAAGCAATTAAAATACATAAACACCAGCAGAACTTTAATAAATCTGAAGAAACACTTAAAATTAATAAAACACGGGTACCTGTACTTAAAAATACAAGGCTGCTTCCTTACAAAAATAAGAAGAATGAATCTCCGGAACGTGACCAATTCCTGAACAGCCCTCAAATATGCCCCGTCCACCAAAACGTATACAACCTGCGATCATGACATACAAAAACCGTTAGCCTTAAAAAAGCAGACATTATATCTCCAGAAGATGCCATTTACTAGAGATGGCAAAACGTCGAGTATTAACTCAGACCCACGATGGCCAAAAAACCCGAAAAACCAGTCACCAATTTTAAAAATTATTTGGAATCAGCGACACCTAAATTATTTAAAGTGAAACTTCTTTAGAATTGTTTTGATTTGAAACTCGATAAAACAAATAAGCGACATTAAAAAGAGACAAACACATAAATCTGCAGGATTAGGCCTGCGAGAGAATGAGATAGAATACATTTACGGGTTTCATACTTCTGTGTTTCTGCTTCGTAACCTTTCCACTTTTGACTACTAAGCATTGTAAACATGTGTGCGCCTATATGGGAAAAAATGACGGAGTGATAATCTTGTGAACAACAAACTAACCTCCATTTGTTTATATGGGTAAAAAGTGAACTTTATACGCCTACAAAAGAACGATCGATCTTGCCAAAGAATCCTACGACACGAAAATATACAACAAGCTTGTCAATGCTCCTCCTAGATCAAATACCTTCTGGTCTTTGGCTAAGGCCATAAATAGAAATTTCACAATTTCTTCTTAACCACCACTCGAGAAGACCGACGGCACGACAGACGTATCTTCCAAAAAAAAAGCGGATCTGCTGGCCGGAATGTTCAGATCTAACTCAACCCTCGATACCAATGGGAAACAACAAGAGTTTACCCCAGTTCTCTGTAGACTCTTCAAGTTATCATACAGCAAAGGAGTATTTCCGTCCATGTGGAAAAACGCTAAAGTCCAACCGATTCCGAAAAAAGGAAAAAAGACTATTCTTGCGAATTATCGTCCTATTGAATTGCTCTTAGTCATATCCAAAGTTATGGAAAAAGCGATTAGCATAGAACTCATCAAATATCTGGAGAAATTTGTGATAATCCATGACATAAAATATGGATTTCGATAACTACGGTCTACTGGAGATTTTCTGGCTTATGTCACTCAGCTCTGGACATATATTTGATATATATAAAACCTTTGACCGCGTTTGGCACCAGGCATTGTTAGGTAAATTATCTGCCTACGGTCTCCCAACCAAACTGCGCCAATGGCTCTTGAGCTTCATGCAAGATCGCTCCTTACATGTGGCAGTTGACGGTATTTCTTCTGATTCGTTTATTACCAATGCCGGGGTCTCCCAAGGTTTCATCCTGTCCCCCACCTTATTTCTTTTACACATCAACGACCTCTTAAAAACCACCACGAACCCTATTTACAGTTTTGCAGACGATAGCACACTTGTCTCAACTTTCACAGCCCATCGATTACTTTCGGTGAATGATACAAAAAGACTAAGGCAGGAACAGGTTGATTTCATCAATAGAGATCTTAAAGCAATCGTCGAGTGAGGAACCAACAATCTTGTTCAGTTCAACGCCCAGAAAACACAAAGCGCCACGTTTTTCAAGAAAGTGAATGACTTAAATTTTTCCTTCACAATGCCCGGAAATACCCTTGAATCAAGTCCCTCCATCTCGATTTTGGGAGTCACGGTGTCCAATAATATGTCTTGACATGACCATGTTGCTAACATCGCAAAGTCAGCTAGCCAGAGGCTAGGTTTTCTGTGGAAAACTAGAAAGTACAAGGCTCAAATCCGACCTCTACTGGAGTATTGCTCGCACATTTGGGGTTCAGCACCAAGGCATTCTCTTCGTCTTCTAGATTCCATTCAGAAAAGAGCCATTAGGTTAATAAACAGCTCAACTCTCACAGATACCCTTCACCCTCTAGAACATAGAAGAAGAGTTGCAGACCAGTCATTGCTCTACAGATATTTCCATGGCAGATACTCCAGAGAAATAAAAACTCTCGTACCACCATTGGCTACATGCGGCCGAAGAACTCGGCACGCTGATCAGTCTCACCCATTTACTCTCAAAATTGACACTACTAGGACCAATCTTCATCAAGAATCCTTCTTTTACAGGGCTGCTACGGAATGGAATAAGCTTTCAAAATCAGTTTTTCCAGAGAACTATGACCTACAACTTTTTAAAAAGCGTGCCCACAATCATTTCCTTTCTATAATCCCTTCCCCTTCTAATAGTCGCAATGCGGGCCGTCCGCAGTGTATAATCTCGTCCATGACGAGTTTAAAAAGGAATGGGCTGAGACTATCACCCTGTCTTATTCCTGTTAGTGTCGGTATGTCTTTGGTTGTTTAATGGTCCAACGTATTCTTGTGGTGTTGCCTGTGTAGTAGATTTCTGATTATGTCTATGATGAATATTCTGTAATCTGTAATCTTTACATTACTGGGTGCTTTAATAGCCTGTTCATCTTTTGTAGTTGGTGAAATAGCTACAGTCGATACAATTGGTTTATGGTAGCTAAAATACGATACATATATTCGTGATTCGATTGTGTCGAGATAACGAGAAAATACAGCATCTATAGTTGTTCCAGATTTTGTTGTTGAAATATTCCGGTCATTAATCATTTGATACCAAATCAAATAAGATATAAACAATATTTTTCAATTAATTGTTATTTTAACAAACACGTGGGCTACAAAAATAGACGCGCGTTACTAAGTATTTCTATGCTACGCGTCAGCTCTCCTCTACAACAAAACGCGCATGCGCGTTATGAATCGTTACAGATTTTCGTCAGGCTTGCTCGTGTGACGCGACCTTGAATTTTTACTCAAAGCGCACGTATGGAAGTTTGACTAAAATAATACCTAGATCCCTTATGCTAATTTAGCAAAGTATCTGGGTATTACTTTGGACGCGAGACTACGCTGGAAAGTACATAACAAAAAGAAACCTATGAACTTAACATAAAATTCAGAAAAATGTACTGGGTGCTTGGAAGACAGTCTACCTTGTCATTATATAACAAAATATTGTTATACAAAGTCTGAAACCGGCATTTTTATAATATGGAATCCAGCTTTAGGAATATTCTAGTCAGAGTAATTTACTCATAATACAGAGATTAAAAAACAAAGTATTAGGGGAGCATAGGTTAGGTTAGGTTAGGTATCATGTGAGTGGGACGTAGGTCGCCACCTTTAGTAACGTCCATTTTGGCTTACCCCTAGTGGTTACAGTTCACCGCACAATCCAGCCCTTCTCACATAGTTCATGGTTGTATGGGGTGAGATTTTCTTGAAATAGCTGGGTTCTAGGTTGGTATAACGAAATTTGTTGAATCTTATTATTCCCAGGCCGGGGTATGAACATAATATATGTTCAGAAGTTTCGTCTGTCACGCAGCAAAACCGACAGTCCGTTTGTTGATTCAGACCTATTTTTTCGAGGTGATATCTTAGACGACAGTGTCCTGTTACCAGTCCCATTAGAATTCCTAGGTCAGTCCTGCTCCATTCTAGGATCAACTTAGTTGTGTTTCTCGATGGTTTAGGTCAGCGGTTCTCAAACTTTTGTTATTCACGCCCCCCTGTTTTAATTTAAAAAATGTTGCGCCCCCCATTCCGTAGACCTAGGAATTTGGACTAAAATAGGCAACATTGTCTCGTCGAGAGCGCCAAAGATGCTGTCGGAAAGTTCGCGGCGTTCGTGCCACGTATTCAAGCTTCCTGATCTTTCTCGAACTGTCTGAACGCGACTATAAATACAGAAGCGCACATACGGTATTCTCAGTCTCTCAGTGAAGGTGTTTTAACACTAAGCAAGCATTATTGTGAAGTGTGAGTGTATAAGTAGATGTAGTATGGATAAATTTTTAAAACGAAAACTTGAGGATGACGGGGCTTGTACATCGACAGGTTCAGGTGGAAATCGTCCGAAATCTAAAACAAGAAAATATGACCCATTATAACTAAATTTGGGCTTTACTAGCCTTGAAGTAGGTGGCGAAGAAAAACCACAATGCGTTATCTGTTTAAAAGTATTGGCTGCAGATAGCATGAAACCAAATAAATTACAGAGGCATCTAGAAACGCTGCACAGAGAATATGTCAATAAACCGCAAGATTTTTTTGTGGAGAAACTCAGATTGTTTAAAAAACAAAAATCCAGCTTCCATAGAGTACTGGCAGTAAATGAGAAGGCTCTCTTGGCATCATATAAAGTGGCATACAAAGTAGCTAAATGCAAAAAACCGCACACTATTGCAGAGCAACTTATTTTACCCGCTTGCAAAGACATTGTAGAAATAATGTTTGGTGAAAATTTTACTTCACAACTTAACAATATTCCTCTGTCAAGTGATACAATCTGTCGACGAATTAACGATATATCAGTTGATATGCAGCAGCAGCTTGAATCTGAGCTTACTGGAAACTTGTTTGCTATACAACTTGACGAAGCAACTGACTCTAATAATGATTCCCATTTGATTTGCTACATTAGATTCTGTCAATGTTCTAAAATATTTGAAGATTTATTGTTTTGTAAACAGATTGAAGGAAGAACTACAGCCACCGAGTTGTTCAAGATTACAAATGATTCTATTACTAAAATGAATTTGCAATGGAAAAATTGTGTTGCGATTTGCACTGATGGAGCTCAAGCCATGTCTGGTAAATACAACAGTTTACAAGCGCTAGTAAAAAAGGAATCCTCAGAAATTATCTGGACGCACTGCATGATACATCGGGAAGCGTTAGCATCAAAACTAAGCTAAGCCCTGGACTAAACATGATTTTGACAGTAGTTATTGAAGTTGTTAACTTTATAAAAACCAGTCCACTAAAAACAAGCATGTTCTCTGTTCTGTGTGAAGATATGGGAGCTGAGCATCAATCTTTGTTGTTTTATTCCTCATCCAGATGGTTGTCACGCGGTAAGACGGTTAAGCGTGTCTTTGAATTAAGAAGGGAAATAGCGATATTTTTAAGCGAGGAAGGTCACAAGCATTCAACAGATTTTTTCGACAAATTATTTTTACTGAAGCTTTCTTATTTAGTAGATATTTTGAAAAACTTAATATACTTAATCTTCAGCTGCAAGGAAAAGACGTAAATATATTTGATTTAAGTCAAAAGATTGATGCTTTTTGTAAGAAATTGCAGTTATGGCATAACAAATTGAAAGAAAACAGTTTGGAAATGTTTCCCACATTTTGCGATTTTGTGCAAGATTCCCCATTGGAAGATATTCATAAAGATGTGATGCTAAAAACCATAGGAAGCCATTTAGAAAACTTAACTGAGAATTTTAAGCGATACTTCTTTGCAGAGAAAGATATCAAGTTGTCAGACTGGAGCTGGGTTTTAAATCCATTCGAAAATAGACCTGTCGGGCTATCACTTCAAGAAGAAGAACAACTGATAGATATTTCAACAAATCCCTCACAAAAATTAAACTTTGTTAACAAATCTTTAACAAACTTCTGGACTGAACTTCCGAACGACTACTCCGTTATAAAAGCCGAAGCGCTTAGAATTCTGTTGCCTTTTCCAACGTCCTACCTTTGTGAAACTGGATTTTCTGCACTTGCTGTCGTGAAATCTAAATACAGAAATAAACTTCAAGTAGAAAATGAACTCAGAGTGGCCATCTCTAACATAGAACCAAATTTAGAGAAGTTGTGCGCCTTAAAACAAGCTCATGTTAGCCATTAGTCCTTAGAATGTTTCTTTGTCATCATTAAGTAAGTAAAATTTCAATAAAGATTTTTTAAAAATCTATCTGTAGCATTTTATCATTACCATTTTATTTTTAATCTGTACTGCGCCCCCCTTAGGGGGCGCGCCCCACAGTTTGAGAAACGCTGGTTTAGGTAAGAACGCCTTCGAGTGAGTCATCCCTGGTATATTGGACCAGTACGTGAGTATTTTCCTCTCCGCCCAGTCCGAAATGATTGTTTTGGCAGCACTTATAGTGACTCCAAAAACCGGTTTTGGTCTAGTAATCGCAGATTCGGACCCCTCTTTAGCAAGGGTGTCGGCATAGTCAACACTCCCTGGCACTCCAAAAACACTATTAAACAGACAATTAACAAATTTGCAAGAAATCACGAACAACGACTCCACCAACACGTCCAGTACACATCCAGCTCCTGGACAATAACGATCTAGTAAAAAGACTCAAGAGAAAGAATCCCTTTGAGTTAGTGTTAGTGAAAGTGAAAAAGCAGAGCAAAGAACTCAGTAGTGAATTCACACTAAGTAAGGTAATGCTCACTAGTGAGTAGACTTTAGTTATCCAATCTTCAGACTTATCAATTTAAGTTGGAAAAAATTATATAATTATAATAATAAATGCCCCGTAAGGGGTATTTTAATAATAATATTTTAATATTGGGATATTAAAAATGTAGTTTACTATTAAATGCGCACGACACTGCTCTTCGAATAAAAAAAAGGTACGCACTTTTGTCTAATCATAAAATTTGGCAACTAGGCGTTCGCATAACCTTGTAGATTTGATATGTTGTTCGCGGACGTGCAGTGCGAGCTTACGTAATAATCCCATGCGATCTCTGCCTCTCCTCCGTCACCCCGCGCGTATCGCTCGCTTGGCCCCCCTCCCGAATTTCGGCAATTTGCGCCAAGTTCATCGCAACATTTTTTCCTGGTTAACACAAATAGACTGCAAAAATCTATTGCACTATTTGAACATTCTTGTGCGCGCGTTCTTCGATATTGAAACAAAACAAATAATACAGAATTAACTCTGTCCAAGGACTACTGGGTAGTTTAGAATGACCTTTTTGTGTCCTGAAGGTATAGAGGGATAGTGCGTGTTTGGAAATAGCTGACTGTAAATAATGGCAATGCGAGGTAGGTGCCAAGCAAACACTCTTTTGTTTATTGCCGTTCTACGTAAAAATTTCATTGTTCTTTATGAAAATAGATAAATGTTTAATTCATTTTGTTAAAAAAATTTCACAAATGTTTCGGAATCTTTTATTATGTAACGTCGGTGCATATTTTTTATATTTAAACAAGTCGCCTTGAAAATTCAAACCTACACTTTTATAAATACAGTAATCGAATTTTTAATTAAAAAAAAAATTTACCAACTTTTATTTTTCTCTTTAATAAGCGACCAGGACTATTTTATTTAAATTTCAGGATGTCCATAATCGTACGTACGCACTGGGTTCTGTTGTGATAACGATATCGGAATGTAGCATTATAAATAAGAGTATTATTTACAGTTCTTTTTTAATTTTTTTCCGGATATGCTATACATATTAATGTAAATATTATTTTATTTTTCAAATTGCGGTTTCGCTTACAATAATAAAAATTTGCTGAATAAAATAACTTGCTTATAAATTTTTTCAGATTAAGATTGCTTTGCTGAAATTTTATAAAACGTTAAAAAAAAATGGCGTTTATATATCACGAAAACGTATTATTTGAATTGAAATTTTCTCTATTTCATTAAATATTTTGATTTATTTTAAAAATATATTATTTAAGGTTATGAAAAATTACAAAACACAGTATTATTTTTATACTTACTGTTAAATAATGATATTCGACATTTAATTGTTCATACTGGTTTACAGAACCGTCTTTGGTCATGCAGGGGGACCCTTGAAAACACAAAGTTTGGGGTTGTTTTAGAAAGTCAAAAAACAAATGTGATTGAAAACAGTATGCCCTTTTATTTAGTGACTTAATACGGTTTGGTTTATGCAAATTAAATTTAAGTTAAGTAATTAATTACTGTTTTGAGAATTTTAAACTGGAATTTTTTTTAATTTGTTCACTGTTTAAAAAAATATTTGAAAATGTCATCATTTAAATTTAGAAATTGCACCAAAAATTGAGTTTCTCTTTCCGTATATACGACATCGGCGTGTTGAGGTCCCCATTAAGCCGGGGCCCCACATTCCCTCATGAAAAAGATGGAACTGATGGTATAGTATTATTTAAAAAAAAAATGCCGACTAAAATGACTCATACAAAAAAAAGTTTTAGATAAAAATGCCGTGTATAGATCAACGAAACATCAGATGAAATAATCCTCCATTTAATTATTCGTTTGCCAATATATTTTTTATTCATTTATTTTAAAATTGATTTTTTTAATAATTAAAAATAAATGCTATTTTTTTTAAGTTTACTTTTACTTAATAATGTATAATTTTCACACACTTATCTTTTAAGTATCCTAACTTTGATAATCGAAATTTTTAATATTCCAACATACTTTAAAATCAAAATAAAAAAAAATTGACAAGATGCGAAATAGTGCACATGTTTATAATAACAAAACACATCCAGACAAAAATTGCTGAATTGGGTACATTTAAACCGGAACATAAAAAAAGAATTGTCAGCTTAAATTGTGCTTGTGATTATTTGTAAATCACTGTACGAGGATTTCACTGCTTGTGTCAGGATTAACGAAGCTTGCACGGACTGGTTTAACATCAAAAAAGGTGTAAGACAGGGATGTGTGGCTTCGCCAATGCTGTTTAGCTTAAACATAGACGAAAATAAATGAAAGCAAAACAAAAGTAATGGTTTTTGAAAGAGAAGAAAGCATAATAAACTGCGAAGTTTTGATTAAGGGAGAAAGAGTAGAACAAGTAAATGAATTTATGTACTTGGATTCAAAGTTTACAAGAGATGAAAAGTATGACAGTGACATTGAGCAAAGGGTGTTGGCAGGAAAACAAATGAATGGGGCACTGCTTAGCTTTATAAACAGCCAGAAAGGCACGTCTGGCTGTGCATAGAGGTGTGTTGGTTCCTACACTTATGTGTGGTAGTGAATGTTGGGTGTGGCAGAAAAAGCAGGAAAAAAGGATTAATGCTGCGGAGATAAGTAGTCTGAGAAGTATAGTCGGAGTGACTCGGTTGGATAAAGTAAAGAAAAGTGAGATAAAAGAACGATGTGGTGTAAAAGAAAATGTGGTTACAAAGATAGATAAAGGAATGGTAAGATGGTTTGGACACGTAGAACGGATGGGTGAAGGAAAATTAACGAAACAAATTTTTAAGGCGGGTGTGAGTGGACAAGTCGATAGAGGTCGACCTCGGCGAACATATCTCGATCAGATCAATATTGTTTTGAAAAAAGGCCAGGTCAAGAGTACCAACAGCCGACGAGCATGTATGA
The DNA here is from genome assembly GCA_950111635.1 of Agelastica alni. Lineage (NCBI taxonomy): Eukaryota > Metazoa > Arthropoda > Insecta > Coleoptera > Chrysomelidae > Agelastica > Agelastica alni. Next base: position 24,713,126 of record OX467719.1, on the reverse strand, counting down.
GAGCACTGATGAAAGTAGAGGAAGCAAAAGATGTGTGTAAGAACCGTAGCAAGTGGTAGGAATGGTATTTGCCTACCCCTACGGGAAAAAGGCGTTACTATATGTATGTATGCATAATTTGTAAAAACCAGCCAAGTGGACTGCAACAAGGATATTACGTTAATCAATTTGAATGGTACCTAATAAAAATTTGTAAGTTCTTTATCCAAAAAATTGAAAAATTTGCTAAACTTGGCGATATTAATATATAATTTTTTATGGACATTGGTTATATTAAAAGTTAAAATAAACTTTTATATTTCCTTATAAGATTGGAATTTAAATTACTTAATAACAAAATTGTAATTTTAATAAAAATGAATTATTGTGTTAATAAGACACTAGTAGCGTGTGTTGCCCCCTCTACTTCGGATCATGGTTGACTGAAATCTTGAGAAATTTGTACTCATGCTGTGATAACTGCATTTTAATGTTCACTAGGTTTCTAGAGGCAGGTATTTAACGTTTAACATTTTTCTTCAAGTGATCACATAAATGCATAATCGGATTTAGATCCGGTATTGTTGGTGGCCACTACAAAACTGGTATACCATTTTAATTAAGAAGGGTCAAGCGTTGTATTGCATAAACAGAAACTTGGGTTGTACAAAAGAACCGAAAGGCATCACATGTTTTATTGCAATATTCTTTAAATAGTAATTAGAATTTATGGATCTCATATGGACGGGAACCAATTCTGTGCGAGCGTTAAAGCATATACCATCACAGAATATAACAGAGCCACCGCCGAATGTAATCATTGCAGAGATATTGCAAGGAGCAAACCTCTCTCCTGGTCTTCATCAGACTCGTTCACGACCATCTGGATGTTTAAGATTAACCCTAGTGTTATCTGTAAATAAAACTTTTAATTATCCACAGACCAATTTTAATGATTTCGAGGTAACTCTGTTCTCTCTAGTAAGCAAGGATGCAGTGGCTATTCTACTACTGTTTAATCCAGCTTTATTAAACCGTCTTCTAACTGTTTTAACAAGAAATAAACAAAATTCGTAATTATCTCCAGAAATTTGAATGCAGTGGAGACTACGAAGACTGGACATCGGATAACGAAGTAAAGTGTCGCATTGAACAAGCCCAGCAAGCATTCCTAAAGTTTGGAAGAATACTTACCTGTTCCGAATTTGACCTTGACTTAGAACTAAGATTCGTAAAATGCTACGTTTGGTTGATGCTTCTCTATGGCCTGGAGGGATGGACACTGAAAATAAATGCATTTAACAAACTGTGAACCTTCGAGATGTGGCTATACCGCAGATACTTGGACGGCGAAATTGACAAATAGGGAAGTTCTCAGATGTGTCAATAAAAAACGTAAGTTGTTTGAAAGCATTAAGAAGTGGAAAACGATATATCTGGGGCATATCAAGCGAAGTAAAAGATATCAATTTTTGCAGTTGATGATCGAGGGTAAGACTGAAGGAAAAAGAGGAATCGAAGAAAAGAAAATGTCACGGCTGCAAAACATCAGGCTGTGAACAGGGATACATGATGTGTAGTTGCTGGATACACACCACAAGAAACAGAAAAGCGATGGAAAATGTTATCGCAAACATCCATTAGTGAATACGCACCTGAAAAAAAAAAGAACAGTTTTAGAAGAAATTGTGACATTGCTTCGAGTTCGTTTCTTATCACAGAATTAGAACACTCCGGTTTCTTAAAGGGTCTTATCTAATAACACGTTCATCTCGGTTTTTAGTGCATATTTTTCGCCCTTGCCTTTGCTTTCTTGAATAATTTCCCACCTCATTTAAGCGTCTTACTATAGGACTTATTGTAAAACATTTTAAGTATGCTTAACGAGGTTAGGCGGTCAGAGTGGGGTGATGAAGCGGGACGCGAGGGGGTCCTATGCTGAACATATTAAATAATCAGCGCTGCCAACTTCAAATAAAAAATATACTGATTTTTCCAATTAAAATTGATAGACACTTTTACAATAAAATTATTATAAAATTAATTCATACATCATTATTTAATAAAATATATGGTTGTTACTCAAATAATATGATGAAAATTGAGACCAAACTTATGTATGTAGTTGTAAAAAAACGTGGCAACAGCGCAAATAGTTACTTTTATTAGCAGCAGCTGACAGCTGATAACATAACCTCAAACGTTTAAAAAACTATTTTATTATTAAAAAATGATGTAGATGGTAAGGCAACATTAATTAAGAAAAATACTATTATAGAAAAAGTTTTACAACATTTATCATCTTTGTATAATAGCAAAAGTGTTAAATAATTATAATTAGAAATTGAAACAAACATATTATAGTTTATTTTATTTATTTTAAGTCCAGAAAACTTTACACTTATATTAACTTTTTATATAACATTATATATTATTACTTACAATACACTATATTTATTAACTTTCACTAATCAATATTTCTTGTTAAGTGCACAACACACAGCTTATGTGTATTTGTTAGAATGTTAGATTGGTCGCAGTGGCAAAAACTCATTAATATCTCAGATATTAAAATAAAACCTAGAACACAACTAATAAAACAGAGAAAACTCTTTTCACTACTAAAAATAACGATTCCAAAATTTACAACTTTTATACCTTTCATATCATATCAGACATAACATTATTTTAACAAGTGTGACAGCAGTGTCAATTTCTTATTTTTTAATATTGTAATAATAACAGTAGTTGCATTGGGTGACTTGAGACTTTAGTCGTCTGCACGAATGCGCCGATGCATTCTTCTTTGACGCTCACGTTCACTTAGGCCGTAAATCAAATTATTTCATCGTTAAAAATAAAATATTTTAAAAACTAGACAGTCGATAATACTTTTAAACCAACCAAACTCTTCGTTATTAAATTTATTACACATACGTTTTTTTTTTATCGAATTTTGCATTTTTTACAATGTTTTTGTTTATTTTAATATCAAAAACTCATGATTCCTCATAAAAACCCATGATAAAGAAGCGAATTTTTTTTTTATATTTTTCTAATAACTTTTATCAGTGAAAAATTATAATTTAATACAAAGAACCATGAAGGCTTATATATGTTTTTTAAAAACTTATGTATGCATTTTTTCTTTGACCCCCAAACCTCCTTAACAAATTGACAATATCCGTTATCCCATAAAACTGATGCCCGCAATACCTTTTGTTCAGTTAAATTTCTTGCATGATTCATTTTTCAAATTTTTCGTGTTAAAAAAGTAAACAGTCTTTCACAAAAAACGTATTACTTTTAAAAAAATCTATCGTAAGTACTGCACAAAATTTTTTGAAACTATAAATCTAAACGAATTGTTTTGATAGCTGTCATTAACAACGAAACAAAATATCCAAAGCGTACTATTCAAATACTCGATATAGTCCATTGAAAAGTTACATTTGGGGTTGCGTTTTTTAGAGGACGCAATTTTATTTTTTTGATGTGTAGAGGGGGTCAGTGTAAAGCTAAAACCAAGTTTGTGGGGTCGCCACCCTTGTCCCACGGCCGCCATCTTGAAAATAGGGGTTGAAATGGTTTTTACGATATATCTTTTAAACTATTTATTTAATAAAAAAAATTTATAAACATTTTTTGTTGTAAATTAAATTCTCTACAACTTTGGTTCAGTAATGTTTTGTCGTAGAACTATAAATAAAAAAGTTATAAGCGAAAATCTTCAGAAATTCGAGAAAAATTTTTATATTTTTCGATATAACTTTTTTTTTTAATCATGATGATGAACCGCCGACATTAATACCGTTTCCTTCTCCAGTTCTCCCACTGGTATTTAATTCAGAAAGCCGATCAGATGCTGAGCCGCAGCCTGGTCCATCGAAACGACTGAGGACGGAGTAGTTCTAATTTAGAAAATCACCGTGGATTATGCCTATTGGGGATAACACGTAAAAAAAAACGCGCCTCTAGACTCTACCTCGTGGTTGGTGGGGAAAAGAGTCAATAATTAATTATTAATAATATTGCAAAATTTGTAATTAAAAAAGTTATAATAACAAAATAAAAAAAAAAAACAATAACTGATGACATATTACATACACACGTATAATATAGGTATAGTTAAGAATATTGAAAAATAGTACTCACTTCGGAGCGCTGTAAAACCTTAGCTATTGACTTAATGAAAAAATGATGCAAATAAAAGTTGTTCCTCCAAAAACGATCTACAAAAATGGTCGGATATCATTTTTTCGTAAAATGATAAAAAAAAAGATATCGAAAAATATAAATTTTTTTCTCGAATCTCTGAAGATTTTCGCTTATAACTCCTTTATTTATAGTTCTACGATAAAAAATTACTGGACCAAAGTTGTAGAGAATTTAGTTTGCAACAAAAAATGTTAATAAATTTTTTTTATCAAATAAATAGTTTAAGAGATATATCGTAAAAACCATTTCAACCCCTATTTTCAAGATGGCGGCCGTGGGACAAGGGTGGCGACCCCACAAACTTGGTTTTAGCTTTACACTGACCCCCCCTACACATCAAAAAAATAAAATTGCGTCCTCTAAAAAACGCAAGGTAAGGCCTAAAAAATGTAACATTTCAATGGACTAATAAATTTTAAAAACGGATAAAAGAAGATAAATTAATTTTTAAAATAGTTTTTTATTGTTGTGTACCTTTCTCTAGGAGTTAATTATTATTGTTGTTCATTAGATATACTCGTATTTTTTTTTTAACCCACATTAATAAATATTGAGCTACGTAGTTCTTCATGTTTTTATTTTGCGCAATTAAAACAGTATTACAAATACCGTATAAGCAATTTGAAAGATGTATCTTTTCAGAAACAATTCCCGTCGAGTATGACATGGTACAAAAAAGATTAAAACGAATCAAAACAATAACATAAATATCTGCATAATTTTAGGTCAGGTCGTTTCGAATTTTTGACACGAACGAAAACAACCAAATTTTCCGCCCCGCTTTTCGCCGAAGCTGGCCGAATGCTTCCGGGGTTTTCGTGATATTTAATGTCGTCTGTAGTCATAAATATGTGTAGTGGAATGAAAATAGATGTTTTTTCCAATAAGTCATAATATGCAAAAGTGGTCACCAATGAATTTAAAATAATACAATAATAAAAAAATTAAATTCAAGTAACCTCCAGAAAGGTAAAGGAGTTAAGCAAAAACTACCTAAGGCTTAAGGAGGAAAAGAGGTGTTTTAAAAAGACCAGAATGAAGTCACGTGGTGTATGAACGCTTCTATTGGGGACAACGCCAGTAGTATTTTTACTAAGACTACTAACCGTCACATATTCCACATGTGCCTAGTATTAATTGCCAGTTCGTTGTATTTTTAGAGGTTGTGTGCTGCATAAAATGGCTATAATTAGTAGATATGTGACGTGTGTTATGTCTCGTCTGTTATGATAGATTAAAAATAATTTGATCCGAGTACAATTTAGAGTTTTGTTTAATGTATAACTTTAAAAGAGCGCTCAAAATTGGTTTGGTATTAATTTTTCTAGACGTTTAGTTGTTTTTTTTTTAAATCTTTTTGTTTTTCTTCTCAATTTTGTGCTTCAACGAAAGAGTATAGTTGTATCACTTATTTCGGGTTCTACTCTCTTATTTTCTTCAGTTATTTTTTCCCCGTTTCTTGATGAAGTAGGAGAGTCTAGGTTCACATGATAGTTACCAATTGCAGAAGCAATTCCCTTCTACCGTTGATTTTTCCTTGCAGTACTAGCGAGGCTTTCTCAAAATATGTCCTAGATATGTTACTTTACGTTTTTGTACAGTGTCCATTAGATGTCTCTCGGACCGTTGTCAAAAGCTTTTTAATAATCGATAAAGCAAATGAAAACATCCCGCCTCTGGTCATAACATTCCTGCATAAGCAGTTTCGTTGAAAAGAGAGCCAAGTCCCTCGATAAATCCAAACTGTGTATCACCGCTCATATCCTTACACTTTCTGTAGATTCTTGAATGTATTACTCGAAGAAATAATTTGAGCGCGTGGCTCATCAAGCTTATCAGTATATAGTCTTCGCAATTTCTGGAATTTGTTTCCTTTGGAATGGCAACACACGTAGACCTTAACCAGTCTCTGGGGATTTGCGCAGAGTCGTATATCACGTTGAAGAGATATGTAAGATGTTTAATATCTACTCGCTTCAAAACTTCCTCATATATGTCGTCATGTCCCGGACTTTTACCATTCTTCATACAATTCATTGCGTATTTGACTTTAGAAAAAAACAGTTTTGGGCATGTCATGTTTTCTGTAGTGATTGTGGGGTTATTTGTACGATGGTCCATAAATTAAGCCAGCACGTATTTCCTCCAGACTTCTTTTAGTTCTTCTGTATCTGTTTTGGTCTTCCCTGTTAATTTCTTATTGCCGGCAGCGCTGTTCTTATATTTGCTCCAGTTATTTTCTTTATTTTTCTGTGAAAGTTAAAGGAGTCAGCTGATAAAGTCTTTCAGCCTCGTCGCATTGTTCTTGGGTTCAATTCTCTTTAGCTTTCCTTATTATCCTCTTAATATTGCGATCTATCATGCTGGTCCCTAGCAATTCGTACAGTTTCCGGGGCCGCATGGATGTTAGTTTTAAGCGTATTCCAGATATCATGAGCTGCAATTTCCAGACTAGGATTATTTTCCTGGCACAGTCTGTTCAGTTCAGTTTACATTTTTACTTGCGTTTCGGGTTGCTTTAATGCTTTATTGAGATGTCTATTTGGTTGCGTATGACATTTCCATGTTTGTCCTAAGGTGATTTCCAGGTGGTATAAAGTTTTCTAGGATATAGTTTATAGAACGTTTTCTTAATAGTTAACCTGTCATCGCGACAGAACCGGATTAGTATTTCGCCTCGTTCGTTTCTGTCACCCAAATCAAATGCCCTGTTACATTTTTGTTTACTGATTTAAAAAGGGTAGAGCTATCGTGCGGGCCGCGGACGGCCCGCACTGCGGCTATTAGAAAGGGGGAGGAATTATAGAAAGGAGATGATCCTCCGTAGTACGGCTGCCGACCTTTGCATTAAAATTGTCCATTACCACATTGATATCTTGAGATTTTAATGACTGCATAACCTCACGGATTTGCTCATAAAATTGTTCAACTTAAGTCTCTGTTCCGTCCATTGATATTAATCGGTTTGGCACTTAATTGTATAACAGTATTATTAGGTCTGAGTATGCCACGACATTCCTTACAGATTTAACTATCTTTTTGGATACAATAAAACCTACTCCGTTTCTGTTGGGTTGTTGTTTCCGGAGTAATAATATGTCTTTCCATCCTTTTTACACATTCCACTATTCGATCTCGTCTCTGCTATGCCAAGAATGTCAATATCCATTCTTTTTATTTTCTGAATTGCGTTGTCAAGTTTTCCTGTCGCAAAAAGACTTTTAACCTTTCAGGTTCCAATTTGCTTTTGATTCTTTATCTTGTCAAGCCGGAAGATTCTTAGCACCCTCTGATGACTTAACATCTGCCCAGGACTTGGGGCCGTTAATTTTGGGTTTCTTGCCTTGATAAATAGTGAGTGGACGGACATAATTATGTCCTGGGAAAACTTGCTTGCTTATCTTGTAGTCATCGTAGGTTCCCGTTACCTTCGACGATATTGAGGGTGACATTTCCTTCATCCTCAATAGATACATACAGTCAAGCCTAATTTCCGTAGTGGCAGGCAGAGACCACTTTCTTTCACTTGATACGGTTCTTACACTCATCTTTTGCTTCTTTTACTTTCATCAGCGCTCTCATACATGCTCGTCTGTTGTTGATACTTTGGACCTGGCCTTTCTTCAAAACAATGTTGATCTGATCGAGATATGTTCTCCGAGGTCGACCTCTACCGACGTGTCCTTCACACTCGTCAATATTCTTTCATTCATCCTCTCTACGTGTCCCAATCATCTAAGCACTTTTTTATCTATCTTTGGTATCATTTTTTCTGTTACACCACAGCGTTTCCTTTTATCGATGTGTCTTCTTAAACGGCAGAAGTAAAAAAGAAAATATGGTTACCTGGGTTCTCCCTGTGGCGTTCATCCCCAAAGGCGCACATATGCACTCTGCATCCTCAGGTCAGCCGGTTTTTAATAAAGAGAGATATATCTCGTCCTTTTTCGCGGCGTATTTAAATAAACAAAACAGTGCTTTTATGAGAACGGAACCATCGACATTTGACATCCGCTGCGTTGGGAATAAAGTGGTGACCTGTTACACTGTGAAAACAGAACCGGAAACCATAATGTAAAAGCATAATCGGCCATCAAGTAGCCCCGACTTGACATTGACATTGATGAAATAGTAATTTTCCTAACAAGTGCGGAAAGTGATGCTTTCCCGCACGCGACTGCCGTTAACCCGAACGACGCGGAGCGGAGTTCGGGTAAGCAGTCGAGTGCGGGAAAGACACTTTCCGCATGAGTTAGGAACAATACTTTTTCTACAAGCGTAGGAAACAAATTCATTTTTTCAATTATTTATTCATGCAAATGGAAACAACTAACAAGAGTAACATTTTCTATCCACTAATTATTCGTAATATTTATTGTAAATGTACAATTTGATGCATTATGTAAATTTATAGCGGAAGCCAGCATATATCAGCCAACTCGGGCAATACATTATCGAAAGAAATCGAATGTGCAGGCACAGGCATCAAATCGTCGCCGATCGATATAGACGTGGATGGTTCTAAAATGCACCCGGAAGACGATGTAGTGTTCAAATTGAGAATTATTTTGGACATTTCTTTTTTTCGATTGGTGGAGTCTTCTAAATACCCCTCTGCAACTGAAGTCGATTTCCATCCTCCTAGGCGTTTGATATTAGTTATACCCACACCACAGTCAGCAAGTAAAGTGGCTGAGGAACGCCTGAAGCTGTGACCAGTGTAAAGCTCTGGATTTTGAAGGCGCAGATATACTGCTATTTCGGAGGGTATCTTTCCTATGGTATTGATTCCTACACATTGCACAGTACATTTTCCACTTTTGTAATACAAGAATAAACGACGGTGAGGAGTCTCTTTTGGACGTAAATGTACATACTTTCTGTATACGTTCAAAAAATAACCATCATTTGCTTCTTCAGATATCACGAAGGATCTAGAGGAATGATTTTTGGAATCCTTGATATTAACAATTATCAGGTTTTCTTTGTCGTCTATGTCGTCAATGGTGAGTTTTGTCAGCTCTTCTCGTCTGCAAGCACCAGCTAATCCAATAATTGCTACTAACTTAATCATGAGGTATATGTCATCGGGTGCTTCAGTCATAAATTTTGAAACGTCTTCTTGAGTGAAGATTTTGGCCTTTTTCGGTCGAAAACCGACATTCTGTCTTTTAATGAATGCAGTTGTTTTGTAAAATTTGCTAATATCCAAATTTTGCTTTACTTTGAATAAACTCTTCAACATTGAATATCTTGCCCATAAAGTGTTCGGCTTCCATGTTTTAGACATTTCTAGAAAATAAGCCAAGAGTACTTCTTCTTTATTTGGTGTTTTCACTTTTTTATTGTTGCACCATTCAATAAAACTCGTGTATTGCTTCTCATACCTTTGTTTAGATTTCGTTGGCAATAACTCTAAGTTCGCATCTGTAGCTGCTTGCACGATTTCTTGTGGAAGTTCTTCATCAGATGAATAATCCATTGTGGCAATTTCACTGAATCGAAAATTTTATATAAGTAACGCTTTGTCTGTCACTCTGACAATTACAAACAAATTTGTGTATTGATCGGCATGACAACATCAATTGTTACCTACTCGTTATCAGATCAATCAAAGCCTATATATAGGGTGATTTTCATAACAATACATTTTTATTTATCAATATTTGTTCATTTTTTTAATAAATAGTGCAAAATGATGGATGATTTTGAACAAACTCACTTAGTATTGCAACAAAAAAGCTTGAACTTTCATATTTTGTCACCCACCACTTATATTTTACGAGGATATCATATAAATGTTTTTCCCGCGCTAGTGTGGGAAAATTTCTCCCGCACAACTGTGGGAAAATAACACTTTCCAAACTGAATTGCGTGCGGGTAGAGGGTGAATCACGCACGCTTGTAGAAAAAAGCCTTTTCGTTACGATCCTTAGCGTATAGTTTCAGCATTTAAAAAAAATGCCGCGTAAAGTAACACTACTCTTAATAATAATATTTTTTTTTATGAAAATAGTCGTAAAAAGGGTAGACCTATCGTGTGGGCCGCGGACGGCCCGCACTGCGACTATTAGAAGGGGAAGGGATTATAGAAAGAAGATGATTGTGGACCCGCTTTTTAAAAAGTTGCAGGTCATAGTTCTCTGGAAAAACTGATTTTGGAAGCTTATTCCATTCCGTAGCAGCCCTGTAAAAGAAGGATTCTTGATGAAGATTGGTCCTTGTAGTGTCAATCTTGAGAGTAAATGGGTGAGACTGATCAGCGTGCCGAGTTCTTCGGCCGAATGTGGCCAATGGTTGTACAAGAGTTTTTATTTCTCTGGAGCATCTGCCATGGAAATATCTGTAGAGCAATGACTTGTCTGCAACTCTTCTTCTATGTTCTAGAGGGTAAAGGGTATCTGTGAGAGTTGAGCTGTTTATCAAGCGAATGGCTCTTTTCTGAATGGAATCTAGAAGACGAAGAGAATGCCTTGGTGCTGAACCCCAAATGTGCGAGCAATACTCCAGTAGAGGTCGGATTTGAGCCTTGTACGTCGTCAACAGTTGATCAGGAGTAAAAAACTTTCTGGCTTTCCACAGAAAACCTAGCCTCTGGCTTGCCGACTTTGCGATGTTAGCAACATGGTCATGCCAAGACATATTATTGGACACCGTAACTCCCAAATCGACATTGTGATGGGATGATTTGAGGAATTCACTTTCTTGGAAAACATGGCACTTTGTGTTTTTTGGGCATTGAACTGAACAAGATTGTTGGTTCCCCACTCGACGATTGCTTTAAGATCTCTATTGATGGAATCAACCAGTTCCTGCCCGAGTCTATTTGTATCACTCACCGAAAGTGATCGATAGGATGTGAAAGATGTGCTATCGTCTGCGAAACTGTAAATGGGGTTCGTGGTGGTTTTTAAGAGGTCGTTGATGTGTAAAAGAAATAAGGTGGGGGACAGGGTGGAACCCTGGGGGAACCCGGCATTAGTTTTAAACGCATCCGAAGAAATACCGTCAACTGCCACATGTAAGGAGCGATCTTGCATGAAGCTCAAGAGCCATTGGCGCAGTTTGATTGGAAGACCATAGGCAGATAATTTTGAATTAAGTGCGTTCAAATATTTATTTGTCAGCAAATTTATTATGTAGTTTTTGCAAAATAAAAAAGTAATTCCCTACGATCAGACTTTGTGTTAGGTAGCAGTATTTGACTTGATTTTTTTATTAAAAAGACAAAAAAAACAACTTACAATTAATATAAGTATGTTAGTCAAGAAAGAAGAAAAAAAAAGCTTTTGGTACATAAGGTAGCAATATGATTTTTAGGATTTATTGTTTAAGCTCATCATATACTTACAGTTGAAATAAATGTAGATATACGGGCTTATTATACTTCAGCTACAATAATTATTGCTGTTTCAACAGGAATTAAAGTATTTAGATGATTGGCTTCCTTACATGGCACAAAAATTAATTTTAGACCACCAATTTTATGATCCATAGGATTTATTTTTTATGCAAAGTATGAGGATTACCAGGTGTAGTTCTTGTTAATTCTTCAATTCGCTGGGAAACAGATGAAATGAAATCTCACTGGTATAAAGTGCCAGGACAACGACAAGCGAAAGCTAAACAGCTTCTCGAGTAACTGGGCTCTTCACTGGACACTGTCCTCTGAGGTATCACCTTAAAAAGATGGGAAAAACAGAGAGTGATAGTTGCCGCTACTGCGAGAACTTCGCTGAAACTGCATAACATTTGCTTTGCGAATGCAAAGCGCTTTTCTGCAAGAGGCTTAAGTCTCTGGAATGGGCCTTCCTAAAGCCATTCGATGTCAGAAACTTAGCCCCCAGAAAACTGATAAACTTTGCTCGAAGTCTCGGAATCCCGGGCTTCGAATAGATTAAGTGTTATGCACAAAAGATCTAATAGGTCGAGGTGTTTAAGAGGTTGCATAGCCTTCACGACCCCCTCCCCTACAGTGTATAATCTACAATCTGATTCATTAATTAATATTGTACTTCATGATACATACTATGTTGTTGCACATTTTCATTATGTTTTATCAATATGAGCTGTATTTGCCATTATAGCAGGAATAGTCCAATAATTTCCATTATTTATAGGATTAACTCTAAATAATTTTTATTTAAAAATTAATTTTTTTATGATATTTATTAGTGTAAATTTAACATTTTTCACCCAACATTTTCTTGGATTAAGAGGAATACCACGACGTTATTCTGATTATCCACATACATTTACTCTATAAAATATTATTTCATAAAATTGGTTCAATAATTTCCCTAACGTCTTTATTATTTATATACAACGCAAAAGATTAAGCCCATTAAGAAAAATTTCTTCAATTAAATTTTTCTCCGGCTGAACGCAGATATTCTAAACTTCCAATACTAACTGCTAATTTTTAATATAGCAGATTAGTGCACTGGATCTAAGCCCCAAAAATAAAGTATAACTTTTTTTATAAATTTCAACTTAAAAAACTTTAACTAAGTGTGAATGAACAAGTCGGTAGAGATCGACCTCGGCGAACATAGATGTCGATTAAATCAACATTATTTTGAAGAAAGGCCAGGTCAAGAGTACCAGCGACCGACAATCATGTATAAGAGCTCTGATGAAAGTAGAGAAAGCTCCTTACATGTGGCAGTTGACGGTATTTTTTCTGATGCGTTAAAAACCAATGCCGGGGTCCCCAGGGTTTCATCCTGTCCCCCACTCTATTTATTTTACACATCAACGACCTCTTGAAAACCACCACGAACCCCATTTACAGTTTCGGAGACGACAACACACTTGTCTCAACTTTAACATCCTATCAATCACTTTCGGTAAATGATACTAATAGACTCAGGCAGGAACAGTTTGACTCCATCAATAGAGATCTTGAAGCAATCGTCGAGTTGCGAACCAAAAATCTTGTTCAGTACAACGCCCAGAAAACACAAAGCGCCACGTTTTCCAAGACAGTGAATTCTTTAAATCATTCTATTACAATATCCGGAAAAACCGTTGAATCAAGTCCCTCTATCTTGATTTTGGGAGTCACGGTGTCTAATAATATGTCTTGGCATGACCATGTTGCTAACATCGCAAAGTCAGCCAGCCAGAGGCTGGGTTTTCCGTGAAAGGCTAAAAAGTTTTTTACCTCTGATCAACTGTTGACGACGTACAAAGCTTGATTCCGATCTTTACTGAAGTATTGCTCGCACATTTGGGGTTCAGCACCAAGGCATTATCTTCGTCTTCTAGATTTTATTCAGAAAAGGGCCATTCGGTTAATAAACAGCTTAACTCTCACAGATACTCTTCACCCACTAAAACATAGAAGAGTTGCAGACCAGACATTACTCTTCAGATATTTCCATGGCAGATGCTCCAGAGAAATAAAATCTCTTATACCACCACTGGCCGCATTCAGCCGAAAAACTCGGCACGCTGATCAATTATCCATTTACTCTCAAGATTGACACTACAAGGACCAATCTCCATCAAAAATCCTTCTTTTAGAGGGCAGCTACGGAATGGAACAAGCTTCCAAAATAAGTTTTTCCAGAGAACTATGACCTGCAACTTTTTAAAAATCGGATCCACAATCATATCCTTTCTATAATCCCTTCCTCTTCTAATAGTCTCAGTGCGGGCCGTCCGCGGCCCACACGATAGGTCTACCCTTTTTGCGACTATTTTCAGTAAAAAAAGGTGTGTGTAAGAACCATAGAAAATGGAAGAAAGTGGTCTCTGCCTAACCCTACGGGAAAAAAAAGTGACTATATATATTACTATTTCGGACATCGTTCAAACATATTCCATATATTCTTGGTTCGTTAATTTAAAAACGCTCGAGACAAAAACTAAACAAATTATTCTAATCTTTCTTTATGTAATACAATGAACCCTTATTTATTAAACCCCTTTACTATACTTCACTAAACTTTTTAAAGCAATCTTTTCATAACTATATCACTACTCCAATTATCTGACTTTTCACGGCCTTGCAATTTTTAAAATATATCGCAATATATATTTCTGCAAATTTTCGCGATTTGCGAAAGACATTTCTAGATATATCGCGGCCTCCAATTACCGCCCGCGGCTATAAATGTCGGGCGTATTGATACCGCAAAAAAGAATCAGACATCTCTTTACGATTAACTTGTCGTCGTTTCTAGCCAAATATCAGGTACAGGTGCGTACTTGTTGACCACAATCCGTAACAATATAGTGGTACGGATTGTAGTTATTAAAAAAAATTAAATATTTGTTTGTTACGGATATTTGCCAATAGTGTTTTATCTTTGTAATAAAAATAATAATTAACTTAACATTTCCTACGGTTCTCGTCATAAAACGTGGCAATGTAACATAAAAGTATGTGTTAAGTAAGTTTAACAAATCTTTGTAAATATGAAATGTAGGAAGGTACCGTCGCGGATATACATTTTTGTTTCCGTTCTCGTATATCTATTATTTAGACGTCCATGAGTCAAGGTGACGCAAAAATGCATGACAATCAGAATTGGCGTTTATTATATTTGCTCAGGTTCAAGTTCAATGTTAATTGAGATTGCGCAAAACAACTAATATTGTTCGTTGTGAGTTAAATCTCTATATATTTTAATTAATCAATAAAGAAAAAAATTATCTACCGGGTTGCTTAAAAAAATATGAATGAATCTTAAAATGTTGTTGTTGTTAAAACAATATTTCGGACATAGTGGTAAAAATATATTGTAGATAAAAGTTACTACTACATATTTGATTCTTGCCTACACTTTCTAGCTGGGTTAGTGATCATACTTAACAAACTGCGAAAGCAATATTGTAACATCTAGCTAAGTAAAGGTTACTTTCTGTAAATGTAAAAAAATGGGAGCACTTTATGGATAAATAAATTAAAGACAAAACGAAACCCATAACAAAATAATGAAATTAGCTCACAAAATCTAACTGATCGATTCATTTTTGCCATGCTTTAAAAAAAGCAGTAAAAAACCTGTAAGACGTATAGCCGAAGTGACTCGGGTGGATAAAGTAAAGAATAGTGAGGTAAGAGAATGCTGTGGTATAAAAGAAGATGTGGTTACAAAGATAGATAAAGGAATGCTTTGATGGTTTGGACACGTAAAAAGGATGGATAAAGGAAGATTGACGAAACAAATTTATAAGGCGACGAGCATGCATGAGAGCCCTGATAAAAGTAGAGGAAGCAAAAGATGTGTGTAAGAACCGTAGCGGAAGTGGAAGGAAGTGGTCTCTGCCCACCCTTACGGTAAAAAGGCGTGACTATATGTATGTATGTATGTTATATTAGTTTCACCTGTATCTTGTATGTATGTATGTATCTAAGTTTGTAACTGACTCTTTGGCCTCGATTTTGCACTACTTTAAGCAATAAGATTGTATTTAAACTTTGCATACTTGTCAAAGTCCAACGACAATGCAATAATTCGATCAAAATATCCGATTATCACGATTACTATCACCAGGATTCATAAATTTCTTCAGGGATCCTTTGCATGAGAGTAAGAGAGAGAGAGAGGGAGAGAGAGAGCTGGTGCGTAAACTACGCATGCGCGCAGAACAAAACATTTCATCGCATAGGTGGTTCAGTGGTAGAATGCTCGCTAATGACGAGAAAATTAATGTCACTGTTCTAAAAGCGTGGGGTGCTTTGTATAACATTTTTAAACTAACTCTGCGTTTCGGAATGAAAGCACCCCATGCTTTTAGAACAGTGACATTAATTTTCTCGTCAGTAATTTTATTCCTATGTTAGGAATTATTTTTTACTTTTTAGTTTGATTAACTCTAAAAGCGTGTTTTTTGATTTTTTTGAACTATAATTTATTTACAATCTACTGTCAAAATTTCGATCAATAGGGACAGTAAAACATGCACCAAGACTTGTGGGAGACCCAGCATTCCAGAAAATACAGGTAATTGCTGAAATGGTAATGAATCCTAAACAAAGTACGAAAGCGGTGGTGGTGTAATGTTTCCCGTTCTTTAGTCAAGCGAATTTTGAAAAAGTATAAATTTTATTCATACTAGATGCAACTTGTTCAACTGTCATTTTTACGTCAAAAAATAGTTTTTTACTTGTGTAATAACACACCAAATTGCACGATAAAAGCTGTTACCGTTCAAAAGTTAAAGGGGGCTGACGGAATTTTGGTACTCACAGGGTGATTAAAAAAAGGTGACCCCGTTTCTAGAATAGGTAGAAAACTAAAAAATAATTGGGGTTTGCTTGGTAAAAATTTTTCGTAACGCCATCCGTATTTAAGATAAAGGGTGTTGAAGAATAAAAATTTGGTTATTCATAATTTTCAAATCAAAATATTCCGAAAACGGTACACAGTTTCGAGTTTTACCAAGAGTACCTTTTTCGTGTAAAATTGAATGATGTTTACTTGAAATTTTGATTAATAAATCTAACCTTAAAAAAGTTATGTTCAATACTACTTGGTACGAACCGTGTAACTAGCGCCCTCTATGAGAATCAGAACCCCAATTATTTTTCAGTTTTCTACCTATTCTATAGACGGGGTCACTTTTTTTTGAAACATCATTACTTTATACCAGAATCGGTTATTACTTCATAATGTTCAAATTAAAATATTCCGAAAACGGTACACAGTATCGATTTTTACCAAGAGTACCTTTTTCGTGTAAAATTAAATGATGTTTCAATACAAAGAATATGAAAGATAAAGTGTAAGACAGGGGTTGAAACACAATTTCAGACTGAGGTAGTCCTCCCTTGAAATCGTCTTGTTATATTTTATGCCACAAAATACAATATTATTATTCGTCAATAATTTCTCTAAATTGGTGATCAAATTCCAATAAATTTTAAGTCACATGATTCCCTTATATTGATTTTACCACATTTTCAATTATAAGTTTATGAAAATGCAGAACTATGATATTCGTTAGCTAATACTAGCAAAGTAAAATGATTCATGGTTACGTGAGTATTAAAATGCCAGATTTTATTTAAACTACTGTAACAAAAAATTAAATAAAAATATTGTAATACATTTTTAAAGTGGCCTTCATTCACTTCAGTACCTACATAAAGATAAAGACTTAATATATTTTAATACCAAATTAGTAAGAAAGTGTTGACGAAACTTGTAAATAAAATTAATTGGGAATTTTGCCTTTAAACCCAAATAACTTTCAAATTAATTACTTTATTGCAATAAGAGAACTGGGTGATATTAACTTTGAAAATAATGCAGCATTTAAAAACATACTAAAATAATGATTACGACAATGGCGTAGAATATAAGGGAGAAACGAGAGTCGCCAGCCCCACCGCACGCCTTTGGTAATAGCTAAAAACTATCTTCCACCACTATGCTTACATACGTAAACAATTTGCCGAATATAAACAAAAAATATTGGGTCATACGAGTATAAAAACAATGTACAAAAATATTTTTAAAAAAAGTACTCCCTATCTCGGTAAGAATAGTTCACGAATTGTTGACACTAGCATAGAAGCAAACACATGGGACAAATAAAACTAATTAATTTTTCAGCATAGACACCTGCAACGTTTATACACTTGGTATATCGGCAATGAAGTGTTTTAAACCCTTTTGAAAAAAATTCAGAACTTTGAGTCTTCAGCTATTCATCTACCGGCGACATCACTTCGTTATCATCAGCAAAGCGGATTCCACGAAGGTGTTCTTTTAATTTTCGGAATAGATCGTAGTCGCTGAGGGCCAAATCTGGAGAATAAGGGGGTTTTTTAAAAAATTTAACTCCCGCATTGTGAATAACAGCCATTGCAACACAACTTTTGTGGGCCGGAGCGTTGTCCTTAAAGAGCACACCTCGACTCAATTTTCCTCTTTTCTATTCTCTGATTGCTTCGCGTATTTTTAATATTAAATTCGCATAATATTCACCCATGTTTCGTCGACCGTAAGAAATTTTCGCTTAAATTCATCGGGATTCCAGTTAATGATCTTCAAATTTGTTTCCGCTGCAACCTGGTGAACACGCTTCTGGTCTGCCGTCAGCATTTGTGGAACCCAACGCGCCAAAAATTTGCCACGTCTTTTTTTTACGTTCTCTATAGGGTACTCTGCCAGCGGTCTCTCTACTGGCAAATTATGCCCGAGCTCAGCCGTAGAAAATAAAAGTGAGCCGCGCCACCGACTTGGACGGTTCAAGCCGGAAACCCCTAGGTCTTATAGGCACTAGCAGAGCCACACGATAAACAACTAAAATTATGGTGAACCAAATAAATAAAATTATAGCAAAAATATATTAGATACTTTACCTTTACTCTTTCAATAAATCGAAGTACACAGTTCAATAATAAAATTATAACAAATATAGTCAAAATTAACAGCCATAAAATAAATCAAGATACACAGTTCAATAATAAACTTATAACAAGTATAGTCAAAATTAGCAGCTAACAATAAATCAAGGTACACAGTTCAATAGCAAAATTATAACAAATATAGTCGAAATTAACAGCTAACAATAAATCAAGGTACAAGGAGTTTTTTGGGACCAAATTCCTGATCTAAAATTTTTTTAACGCTTTCAACAGAAAATTTACATGTCTCTGCTATATTCCTGACTGTTATTCTTCTGACATTTATTACCATATCATGGACTAAATTCAAATTTTAATAATCACCACAGTTTTGGAGGCTTCTGCACCTGGTGTATGTTGACAGGACTCTCGTGACCAGTTTTTGATAAGGCAGAGTCACCAAATACGTCAATACGTCTACCATGTCCTTATGAATTTCTTGCGGTGATAACCCCTTTTACTTTATCACACCTTATCTTAATTTTGTAAATTTTTATAAAATCACGCACACCTCAATGAAAAAATATTAATATTTAACATACAAGAACTGATGCGATGATGCTAATTAACACACACTAATGTCATGCAATAAGCTTTGCCTGACACTTTATTTGCATTTGTCATTTAACGCCAACTATGTAAGGGACAATTCGTGAACTATCCTCGTATTTGGTCGTATATTAAGTTAAATATGTTTATTTTGTGCTAAAGTTTTTGCAGTTATTGTGTAGACAATATATTTATACAAAGAGATTCATTATGTATGTCCAATCTCCGAATTGTAGATTCTAGACCTCAAAATATAATGATTCTGTCCAACATGCCATGTTCAAGGTTAAAATATGAATTTTAATTTTTAATGTATTAACAATTTCTATTTGAAAATCGGCAATTTTACGTATTTTTGGCGTGAGGATTGCCAATTTGGACTCTAATTTGGCATTGCTAATGGAGGGCTCTAGTTACACTTGGTTGTATTTATTAAATAAAAAAAAAGTGTTAAATTCTACAAAAAAAATTACTCCTGTTTGATTCATGTTACTCGATCGGTTATCTAATTATTTGCTTTTAAAAATTTTAATTTTATAAATAGTTTTATTCTCTAAATGTCTAACAATAACAATTTAAAAAACAAATATAAAAAACAAAGTAAATGTTCAAAATGCCGACCTTTTACTTCAATGCAGTTTATGATCCTCTTTTGCAAAGACCCATTAATATCAACTAACCCTCGTCTATTATATTTTATTTACATTCGCGAATTTAGCCATGGTTTAATTTTTCGATTTTTTCTATTCCGAGTAGGCTTGTGTCACTCTGAGACAGTATGTGTATAAATAAAAACTTGCTGTTAATATTAATTACTAGTCCATTGAAATGTTACATTTTTTAGGCCTTACCTTGCGTTTTTTAGAGGACGCAATTTTATTTTTTTGATGTGTAGGGGGGGTCAGTGTAAAGCTAAAACCAAGTTTGTGGGGTCGCCACCCTTGTCCCACGGCCGCCATCTTGAAAATAGGGGTTGAAATTGTTTTTACGATATATCCCTTAAACTATTTATTTGATAAAAAAAATTTATTAACATTTTTTATTGCAAACTAAATTCTCTACAACTTTGGTCCAGTAATTTTTTGTCGTAGAACTATAAATAAAAAAGTTATAAGCGAAAATCTTCAGAGATTCGAGAAAAAAATTTATATTTTTCGATATAACTTTTTTTTTATCATTTTACGAAAAAATGATATCCGACCATTTTTGTAGATCGTTTTTGGAGGAACAACTTTTATTTGCATCATTTTTTCATTAAGTCAATAGCTAAGGTTTTACAGCGCTCCGAAGTGAGTACTATTTTTCAATATTCTTAACTATACCTATATTATACGTGTGTATATAATATGTCATCAGTTATTGTTTTTTTTTTATTTTGTTATTATAACTTTTTTAATTACAAATTTTACAAAATTATTAATAATTAATTATTGACTCTTTTCCCCACCAACCACGAGGTAGAGTCTAGAGGCGCGTTTTTTTTTACGTGTTATCCCCAATAGGCATAATCCACGGTGATTTTCTAAATTAGAACTACTCCGTCCTCAGTCGTTTCGATGGACCAGGCTGCGGCTCAGCATCTGATCGGCTTTCTGAATTAAATACCAGTGGGAGAACTGGAGAAGGAAAGGGTGTTAATGTCGGCAGTTCATCATCATGATTATAAAAAAAAAGTTATATCGAAAAATACATAAAATTTTTTTTCTCGAATTTCTGAAGATTTTCGCTTATAACTTTTTTATTTATAGTTCTACGACAAAAAATTACTGAACCAAAGTTGTAGAGAATTTAATTTGCAACAAAAAATGTTAATAAATTTTTTTTATCAAATAAATAGTTTAAGAGATATATCGAAAAAACCATTTCAACCCCTATTTTCAAGATGGCTGCCGTGGGACAAGGGTGGCGACCCCACAAACTTGGTTTTAGCTTTACACTGACCCCCCCTACACATCAAAAAAATAAAATTGCGTCCTCTAAAAAACGCAACCCCAAATGTAACTTTTCAATGGACTATATACCTCTCTTCAGAAAAGGTTATTTCCTACAGGTGAATATCTATAAATATAAATCTAACGTCAAAATTAAAAAAAAAAATTAAATTCATATGAAATTTTTTTTTAACTCGTTTTAAGTAAAATATCGAGCAAAAACCGTTTTTACCTGTTGACTTTAAATAGAAGGGATGAAAAAAAATTTCTTCTACGATTGTTGTTTGTAACAATTATAAGAAAACAAAAACAAAAAATTAAAAAAGCCCAATTTTTATATTTTTTATTGAATTTTTATTACTCTGAACCGTCGTAGTGGTAAAAGGGTGCGTTTAAGGGGAAAAATGGTCTGAGGTAGGCCTAAAATTTTATGCTCTACACCTTTTATTTAAATTTTAACCGAAAAATCGTATTTCGGGGTAGTTTTTAATTTTTTTCAACCTTTTCCCGGGCGTTGAGAACTTTTTTATTTTACCCATAGTCTTATACGCATTTTTCTGATTATTTCCATATAGTTTCAGCCATATCTGCCAAAAACCCGATTTTACAGTCTTTTTGACTGGACTAAAAAATGCGGGGACGTAATAGAAAAGACTCAAAAAAAATACAAGTTCATTAGTTGCGTTGTTTTACGTAATAATATTTTTGTTTAATATTTATATCCCCACGAAGATTACGGCGTGCACCAAACAAGTATTATTTGTTAAACAATATTTTGCACTCGAAAAAATAACGACTGATAACAGAACTGTTATCAATTAGTTATTTACATACTAATTTTGGAAGGCATTGACACGAATTACTTACTCTGATAAGAAGGTACTTACGCACTCTATTTAAAATTGATTTTTTTTCTCTGTTCAAACGATTTCCATCACCTGCTTACATTTTTTTATGAAATTTTATTATTTATAGCGTATAGATTTTTTATTTTAACGTCAATTTTTTTTAAGCTAAGTCAACAAACGATAAAAGGTTAGGTTAAAACGGCGGATTGAAGGAAATCCGCTTAGGCCTTTTGACCCGTTGTGATACCGTGATGGACGGCGGTGCCTTCCCCCTCTACCGTGAGAACCAGTTGGAACTTTTAATAGAAAGTGTAAGGTCTTTGATGCTAACTGAGTTTAAATCAGATAAATCATCAAAGTTCGGTTGCTCTAGTATAGAAAGCCGTTTTCTGTCTAGGGCAGGGCAGTGGCAGAGAGGATATACCTTTGTTTCCTCCTCTTCCTCATCGTGACAGCTTCTACAGAAGTGGTGTCTTAGCTCCGCGATTCCCATGCGCCGTGCATTGGATCCACCTGCCCAGTGTTATGTTATGGCTGCGATAGCATTTCGAATGGACTCCCTGGATAGAGTTTAAACATCATTAGTTCGACGTAGATCTAGTCTAGGCCAAATCTGTTTCGATGATGTGCATGTGGGTTCATTTTGCCACCTCAAGTTGGCTTTATGAACAACTTTGCTGTGAAGGAGGAGCTAGTAATTTGCAATCGGTACTCCTTGCTGAGATAAGACAAATACAATGTAAACTCTAAACTTAGTTGCTAGCTCATTAAGGGCGGCACGGCATTGCACCGCTGCCCTAGAGGTCAAGAAGACTGAGTTCAGTGATTTTATAGCAGCCTGGCAGTCGCAAAGAATGGATATCTCGCTGAACTTTTATTCGTTGCGGAGTATCCAGACAGCTGCCTCGGTAATAGCTGTCATTTCAGATTGATACACACTACAGTAATCATGCAAACGAAACGACAGGCTAATTTAGGGGTCTTCTGAGAAGATACCGCAACCTACTCTCCCTTCTAGTTTGGAGCCGTCCGTATAAAATACTGCGCCCTGAGGTTTAACTAGATTCTCGGCCCAATCTTCTCTGGATGGTATTTCCAGGGATAGGTCGCCTTCAAACATAGGGGTAGGTTTAGTGTAATCAGTGGTATTCTCTTAGGATTCTAGAGTGACCAAAGTGCGTTTCGGTCCATGGAGTCACAGCATTGAGTCTGTGAGCCGCACTAGCTGCGCATTCTTTCCTAAACAGATCTACTGGTAGTAAATGTAGAATCGTTTCAAGGGCTTTTGTTGGGGTGGTCTGTAGACAGCCTGTAATCAGCAGACATGCCAATCTCTGGACTTTTCATACCTTTGTATGGATGACTCCCTTTTCTGGGGCTGGCCACTATACTAATGATCCATACATTAGAATCGGTCTTATGACCGTAATATAGAGCCAATAAACAACATAGGGTTGTAACCCCCATTGTCTGCCGATGGCTCTTCCGCAGGTATATGTCGCCACAGTGGCTTTCCTTACCCTTTTCTCCCTTCACAGAAGCTTTCGGTCTAGGATCAGGCCCAGGTAGCTATCTTACTCCGAAAGTTTGTATTCCAATTTCTGGAAGGGGAAAGACGAAAATTTTGTTTCTTCTCGTAAAAAGTACTAGTTCATGAAGTGAAATTTGCATAATCTGAGATAGGATCTCCGGGAATTTCCCTGATACCAGTAAAACTAGGTCATCAGTGTAGGCCACGATTTTGCAGCCAGAGTTTTCCGTTCGTAGCAGAAACTCATTGAGTGTGAGATTCCACAGTAGGGCCAAGAGTACCCCGCCCCGTGGGGTCCCTCTGGCGACGAATCTCCTTATAAAGCATTCAGAGATTTCAGCTTTGATTTCTCTAGTGCATAGCAACGATACAAACGATACAATCGGGAAAATATAAAATACTTAGTTCGTTTTTTTCTTTAGCCAAACACGTTCAGTCAAACGGTTTTTAACATTAATATTTATTATTCAGATTCATAAATAATCAAATATTGTCCATTAAGTTCGGCATAAATAAATAAAAAATAATTATGAACCAAAATTTGCAAACGTTTTTGCTTAACGAAAAAAAAAAGTATTTTTAATACGTTCCATATTCGTAAAAAGTTTCAAATAATTCAGGTTCGCATTGTTTGAGCCATCACTTGGGGTAGTTGCCGAGCATTCAGTTTTAGGAATATTGTTGATGTCAATATCATACAGATTCTTGAGATAGGATTTTTGGTTCGAAATATCTAAATATTCTCCATTTTTCGATTGTAACTTGCCTAACACTGACGGAGTTTCTTTCCTGTGTAAATTATTCAAACGAAAAACATCATCCATAATAATATCAGCAAAGTCTAATCCACTATCAAAACAATCAGAAGTGCTTAAAGTTTCGTTAATAGATGATTTAGGATCTGAAAATTCATAATTTTCGCCTAATGAACTTTGTGATAGATTATCCATATCCGTTATATGATCTTGAGGCTCTCCAGAATTAAACACAGAGTGATGACCATATGAGTCCCGTTCATCTGATGTGAAGGAGTTTACCGAGGTAGGAATGGGCTGAAAATAAATTTGACGTAAAAGATTAATCTTCAATATCGATTCAAATTATTTTTTAGGAAAGCATTCCGAAAATTCGAAACAGTTATTGTAATAAGTATCTGTTTATGGAATATTCATCATTATCAAGTCATCAAGCTCCCATGAAAAGAACTATACCCAGATAATACCGACCATCGGCCCAGCATTTGTATCGCACATGTCTACTGGCAGTTCATGTTCCGGTCAGGCAAATAATACTTTCCCAGCATCGAGGTGTCCAGGCGGCCGCCAGCCGGCCGTGATACACTCTCCCGGCGATTGAAAGTGCCTTGGAAGTGCTCTAACGGCAACAGATTTTAGTGCATGATTGATGCAGGTCAACTGCCTCTTATGGAGGTGTGCTGATTGCACTGCTTCTTAAGCACTCCTGATGCACTATTTTGAAGTACTTTTATTTTCCATAGTCGGCCGTTATCGGTGTTACCTGGGTATTCACTCTTATAAAACACTTCCAGTAGATTGGTATGAATAACATATTTTCTGTTGAAATGTTAAAATATTGGCTTTTTCGATTCTTTTTTTTAGCTACAGATATATACCAATACCCATTTAAAAATATTTACTTACCTTATTTAATCTCAAAATCCTTTTTTTACTGATAATTTCTTCACAGAAAGTCTTTTACGATGTTTATCGCCTGTTCGATTACTTAAACTCTCGACATGCTTGATCACAATATCACAAGTTCACAAACTAACAAATGTCACCATCTGAATGCAATCGCAAACTAACTACCTTTCTGTCGTCTGTTATACATGCATATCTGGCCGGCTCTTTGTGCATCACCCTTGCCGTCGCCGTTTACGTTTTTATCACCTAATTAGTCTTATTCGAAAATGCAATAAATCCCTTTCGCAACTTCTAGTGACATCATCACACGTGCTGAAATTTTTAGAATAGCTTCAGTGCTATTCTTGATTTTTATGAATGAAATTACGATTCATTTAATAATTCATAGTATCTATGTAAAAGTGCATAATATTTCGTGCGAGGGCGCTCGAATCAGTCATAAAAAATGCTCCGTAATTGTGTCTGCAGTGGTTTAGCAAAAATCATTTTTGACCTAGTAGTTATTGATGGATCGCGATAATTTTTTTTTTTCAATAAAGACAACTGTATAATTGAGGCATCTCTCAAAGAACTTTTTCGAAATACGATATATCTTGTGAGATAAAAAATAGTGAATATGGCCGATATTTCGTACTATTTTTTCTAGTTTTTTTTTCAAAAAATAAAAAAAGTACTCTGAGAGATGCCTAGATCCAACCTTTCACAAGCAGAAAGTGAAAAAAAATCTCGATTTTTTTCAGCGAGGTCCGAGTAATATGATTTTTGCCATTCCTTGTTTTACAAAGTTTTACTATCAATCCCAAATAAGGTTAAACCTCTCTTAAAAGCTTTCAACTGGGTATTCATTTATTTTAAAGTATTTACATTATATTATTTTGTGTTAATAACTTAACATCGCGTTTACCAACGCCAACGTTTTTTTGATTAGATAAAAAAGTTTTCATTGATCATTTGTCGTAACAATTTTTTTAACGAATTAGGCAACAAACTTGTTAATCAATGTCGTGTGTCAAAGATCATTTTTAACAAAAATAAAAATTTTTATCTTCTCAGGAATACATTTTCCGCGACAGCAACTAATTTTACGATTTTAAATGAAATGTTTGGAATATCCAAGTTTATCTGTTATTACTAGCTTACATCAAGATAAAAAAAAATAATATAGCCTAGTCAAATAAAAAAGTTTACTTTTTTTTACTGATAAAATCTGGTGTTTTAAAATGTTGTGTGGAACAAAAAGTAGTACTTCTTCTTCTTCTTCCGTAGCCTTACAACTCAGGCTGGGTTTTTGCTGCCTGTTCTAACTACTTCCTCTATCTGCTACGGTCTTCTGCAATTTCCAACCATATATTTACTTTTATTTCCAGAGTTGAGCAGTTGGCAAAAGAAGCATGAAAATAGGATTAATGCAGGAGTGACTCGGTTGGATAAAGTAAAAAATAGTGAGATAAGAGAACGCTTTGGTGTAAAAAAATATGTGGTTACAGATATAGATAAAGGAGTGCTTAAATGGTTTGGATACTTAGAAAGTATAAATGAAGATAGATTGACGAAACAAATTTATAAGGCGAGTGTGAATGGACGGAAGTCGGCAGAGGTCGACCTCGGCGAACATATCTCGATCAGATCAACATTGTTTTAAAGAAAGGTCAAGTCAAGAGTACCAACAACCGACGAGCATGTATGAAGCACTAATGAAAGTAGAGGAAGTAAAAGATGTGTGTAAGAACCGTAGCAAGTGGAAGGAAGTGGTCTCCGCCTTCCCCTACGGGAAAAAGGAGTGACTATATGTATGTATGTACGTACAATTCTCTCGTTAGGTTTTGGTCAATAAAAAATGGTTCAATTAGCTCATTTCCTAGAGTTTCTGCCCATACATTGATCTTCGCTGAAAACTAAGTATTATCCTATCGTCATCCCAGTACCTACAATTATGTTTGTAAATAAAACGTTGATTTATCCCTGAAACAAATATTTTCAACCAAATTTGCGTCTTCTTGTATTTTTTGGGACGTTGTTTCACAAAATTTAATTCTGCGGACACAGTCGTCTTTACTAAGCTGATGATGAATTTGTATTTTATAAGGAAAAAATGTTTGCAGTTTTAACAATTTATTTGTGATACCAACAAAAATATTTGCAAGTTTTGATACTTATGTAATAGAATAGGTAGGATCTTTAGCAAAATGACTCAGTACTTTAATTTGTGCAGCTTCGTCAAGAACTCTACGATTATTATTTTTTTTATTACAAACGGATCCAGTTTCTCCAAATTTCCATACTAACTCTATGATGGTCTGGTGGCCTATATGTCTATCAGGATGCCTTTCATTAAAAACTCGATCTGTTCCTCAAACGCACTTGTTTTAATAACCGTAAATAAATATTATTTCCATTCGTTCTTGCAGAGAATACACCATTTTAAAATAACTCAAGATGCTACAGCTACAAATAATGGCTAATTTAACGTCACGAATAACTTACTATATATACTAATAATGTTTTTTAAACAAAGAAACAAGATGAAAAAAAATGTCAAAAAAGGTGACATGTATTCAGAGGTTAGTTAATTGATCCCTTATTAGACATCCACCTATCCAACAGTGGCGTAGGTCGTTTTTGTTATGGTGTCATGGTATTACACAAAATTTGTTGTTATCAGCAAAATAAATCGATAGAATAAATTGTTGTTTATATGGCTAATTTGCATTTTTTCTTCTTCGGTTTTCCTTTGATATATCACAAGGTAGTGGTTGCTATTTGACATTTTAAGGAAGGGGTGGGGGATGTTAAAGTGGTGTCACTTGGGAACAAAAGAATAATATATTTAAATCTCCCCGTTTATTTAAAATTCGACGTGTTTTTTGTTTTTTTCTACATTTACGCAAAATTAAAAGTTATTTGGATTGGATGGTTTTGAAATGAAAGCACTGTAGATGTTGGTTATACTGAAAGAAGACATCAAATATTAAAAGAAATTGCAGACTCGCTTACATAAATGCATACTGGCCTTGCCCTTTTGCGCAATACCTTTGCAGTTTTAAACAACAAAAACAACAATTTGAGGTTGTGTACCATTTTAATTTTGTTAAAAATTAAAGTACATACATACATACATACATTCCCGTACGGGAAGGCGGAGACCACTTCCTACGGTTCTTACACGCATCTTTTGCTTCTTCTACTTTCATCAGTGCTCTAATACATTCTTGTTGGTTGTTGGTGCTCTTGACCTGGCCTTTCTTCAAAACAATGTTGATCTGATCGAGATATGTTTGCCGAAGTCGACCTTTACCGACATGTCCATTTACACTCGCCCTATAAATTTGTTTTGTCAATCTTCCTTAATCCATCCTTTCTATGTGTCCAAACCATTTAAGCATTCCTTTATCTATCTTTGTAACCACATTTTTTTTCACACCACAGCGTTCTATTATCTCACTACTTTTTACTTTATGCTTCCTCTACTTTTATCAGTGCTCTTATGCATGCTCGTCGGTTGTTGGTACTCTTGACCTGGCCTTTCTTCAAAAAAATGTTGATCTGATCGAGACATGTTTATCGATGTCGACCTCTAGCGACTTGTCCATTCACACTCGTCTAATAAATTTGTTTTGTCAATCTTCCTTCATCCATCCTTTCTACGTGTCCTAACCATCTAAGCATTCCTTTATATATCTTTGTAACCACATCTTTTTTTACACCACAGCGTTCTCTTATCTCACTATTTTTCACTTTATCCAACCGAGTTACTCCGGCTATACTTCTCAGACTACTCATCTCCGCACCATTAATCCTATTTCCAAGCTTCTTCTGCCAAACCCAACATTAGAGTACATACGTTAATTACGAGTTTGATTTACTTTTATATAAATTACAGCCAATTAATTACAACTTATTACTAAAAAAACACTACTTTTTTAATTGTAATAAACAAAAATTGTTTTTGGCTTAAAACGATATTGACATGCCCGCTATATTAAAAATCCAATTATTCTACTCACGCTGTTAATATACATTACTTTGCAGCAAAATTTTGGGGACAATTTTAATAATTAAAGTTAAATGTCGGAAAGTTATAAACTTTTTTCAAATGAAAAAA
This sequence comes from Agelastica alni, assembly GCA_950111635.1. Classification (NCBI taxonomy): domain Eukaryota; kingdom Metazoa; phylum Arthropoda; class Insecta; order Coleoptera; family Chrysomelidae; genus Agelastica; species Agelastica alni. Next base: position 24,683,936 of record OX467719.1, on the reverse strand, counting down.
AAGCTGGGAATTTTATTTTTTTAAAAATATTATGATTTTGGTGACTTTCCGACATAATTTACATTAAAAGTAACAATATACTTCAATTATGTATTACCATAAATTGTTTAGTTTTTAAATAAAGTGAAGAACTAACAATAAATTATCGTCCGCTGCGAAATTGTCGAACGGTGTAATCAACGACAAATGTTCGCAGAAAGTGCCTAATACAATGTAAGAGAAAGTATATGAGATATATGTCGTCACTTATTTATTGGATGTGTGAGGAGATTTGAAGCTAGACTGACAGAGCGGTTTCGTCTTAAACAGCAAGCTAATAAACTCATATTACTTACGTTCATAAACAACTGTAGGTACAATTTTAGTTATTAAAATAAGTACTTATTCTATTGGTGATATTTTTTTAAAACAAGGAAAAACATGTTCACATTCGTTAGTTAGCCCCTGTACTAAACCGAAGAGGATAGATAATTAGATAATTTTTACTGTAATGATTACTTCAACTATACTGTATATTATTATTTTAGTTTCCTTATTCACAAACACCATAAATCCGCTCATTAGTAACTGCTGCGTTTTAACATGTATTAATGTAGATATGAAAATTTTTAAGATACCTATCAATTACCTGTAAATAAATTACGAATTATTTCGCCTTCAGAATTGACACGTGTCTTACCTAAAAGTGGTCGTGCACTGTTCAACGAACCTGCTGTTAATTTACGATTAAAATTTGCAACTTGCAAAACTTGTAGGAGGTGGTCGTAATACCAACTGACATTGAACAGTAACATTAACCTCTCCGTTGCTGATTGCATAATGTTATTGCGTTTTTTCGCGAGCTATATTTAGGCTTCGCTAGATTATGTATTGTGTTGCTGTGCCGCGGTAATTTGGCCAACTCTGCGAGAATAAATTTTAATAATAATTCTAACGATAGAGTTAATTTTATTCGTTTGTCGAACTCGACGTTAAATTTGTAAATGTGCATAACCTCCTAATTTTATAATGTGAGACGTTAAAAAATTTAATGAAACTTTGTCTACATTGAAATATATTATACAGGGTGCACCTTTACTACAAAATAACTTATTGACATAATTTTTTAAATAGGTCACCTTGTACATATTTTTAGTTTTAGTGTAAGTAAAAGAAGGAAAGGATGCAAGTTACAGAAAATGTGCGTAGAGGTTTAAAAAGCAGTGTCAAACGAAAAAAAGCCTGGCTGGATTGGCTGGCTACAAAAGCCAATCAAAGAACGCAAAAGGCAACGATTGAGGATGTAAACAAGGCTAAGAATGATTATAAAAGGTTAAAAGGTGTGACAAAAAAAGTTGTGGCAAGAAAGAAGGAGAATGATAAAGATGAATTTGATGAAAGGTAATCTGACGATTTCCAAAACAATATTCAACTCTTCTGGAAGTCCATAAGAACAGCCAGAGGTAAAAATACTACCTCGCAACTGGAATGAATCAGAAACCAAGATAATAGTATGGTAAAAGGAGAGGAATGCGTATTAAAGAGATGGAAGGAATACTTCGAAAGTTTATTTGAGAGAGAGGATAAACAAGTACAGGAGACATGAGTAAAAGTTGCAATGAAAGTGAAATAAGTACGACAAAAATTGTGGAAGCGTTGAACAGTATGAAATTTGGTAAAGCTGCTGGGTACGACAGAATAACAGTTAAAATGCTGAAGGCTGGACAAAGCGTTGTAACAAGTCTACTGTACCGCCTTTTTAACCATTGTTGGAGCAGTGGTAGCGTACCAGACGACTGGTGCTAGGCCGTTATTGTGCCGCTTTACAAGGGCAAAGGTTCGCAAAGGTTCAGGATAAACGGAGTTTGCACGGACTGGTTAAACATCGAAAAAGGTGTAAGACAGGGATGTGTGACTTCGCCATGGCTGTTTAACTTATACATAGACGATTGTTCAAAAGATTTAAAAGAAAGTGCGTATGGGTTTAAAATGAATGATTTGAATGTCAAATGCCTTCTTTACGCCGATGATCAAGTCATATTAGCGTTATCTGAAGAGGTGTTGCAGGCGATGGTTACTGTTATGCATGACGCTCTGAAAATTAAAGAGATGAAAATAAATGTAAGCAAAACGAAAGTAATGGATTTTAAAAGAGAAGAAAGCATGACAAACTGTGAAGGTTTGATTGAGAGAGAAAGAGTGGAACAAGTAAATTAATTTGTGAACTTGGGTTCAAGGTTTACGAGAGATGGAAAGTATGACAGTGACATTAAGCAAAGGATGTTGGCAGGAAAACAAATAAATTTGGTCACTGAATAGCTTTATAAACAGCCAGAAAGTGTCAAAAAAGGCACGAGGAGGTGTGTTGGTTCCTCACTTATATATGGTAGTGAATGTTGGGTTTGGCAGAAGAAGCATGAAAATAAGAATAATGCTGCAGAGATGAGTCTGGAAGTATAGCCAGAGTGACTCGATTGGATAAAGTAAAGAATAGTAAGATAAGAGAATATGTGGTTACAAAGATAGATAAAGGAATACTTAGATGGTTTGGACACGTAAAAAGGATGGATAAAGGAAGATTGACGAAACAAATTTATAAGGCGAGTGTAAATGGACAAGTCGGTAGAGGTCGACCTTGGCGAACATATCTTGATCGGATCAACATTGTTTTGAAGAAAGGCCAGGTCAAGAGTACCAACAACCGACGAGCATGTATGAGAGCACTGATAAAAGTAAAGGAAGCAAAAGATGTGTGTAAAAACCGTAGCAAGTGGAAGAAAGTGGTCTCTGCCTACCCATACGGGAAAAAGGCTTGACTATATGTATGTGTACAAAACGTCTTTTGTAGATTTAGACGATCTCAAACATAGCAGAATGTTGCTGCTGAAATATAAAGAAATTTTAACGTTTTGAGAACTTTTACTTTTAACTGATTGTTGCCTGGAATAACAAGAACAACATTCGTCAACATTTTTTTTTATACTCCGGTCAAAATAGACAAAAAATAGTGGTAAGTTTACAATAATTTGCATAGAGCTGAAAATTAGTACAGGTCCTAGGTACACTTTTACAAATAAAACATTAAAAACCCTTCCCACTGATTTTACGACTGCTGGAAGATTTTTTTAGGTCAAAGGACAAAAGTATCAGTTTTTTGTATTTTTATAGCAAACGGTAAGTTTTATCAAACAATAAATATAGGTCAAACAATAGTTTTGGATTATGCAATTAGTCACAAAAATTGTTCCAATACTTATGTTTCTACGAATCTTCATTACTGGGATATCAACTTTTAAAACATCGAAAATAATAATATGCACGCCTTCGCCGCCTTTATACATTATTTGACGTTTAATACAGAAAAAAAAATAATTTGTGCAAATTTTAAGACAAAAAATGTTAAAAAATTATTATAACTAAAATATCAGGAAGATTAAAATTAATTAGTTTTATTGGCAATCATGATATTTTTGGCAAAGCTTGGTATAAGAATAAAAATGAAGAATGATTTAGAATCCTGAAAGCTGCGGCAGCAATTATTCTATAGGATATTTAATCTTAAGTATTTGATAATATGAATTACCCCCCGTTTGGTCGAATGTTTAAAAATATTAATAATGATATTTTGAAGTCAATAAATTATTATTTGGAGCAAGTAATTCTTAAAAATAAACGTCAATGCCAGTCTTGCTTCAATGTTGAATCAAATGCAACAGATGAGGATTTTTATGATATTAATGAGAAGACATGCATCTTATTTAAAAAAATGTACAGATAACCAGCAAAAAGAAGAATAAGAAACCGGAAAATACATTACTGTTGAAGTAGGATTTGAAGATTACCAGTTAGACATTTTGGAAATATTGTGATATTTACATTTTCTTTTACATTTAACGTACTTTTCAGCATAGAATATACTGACCATAAAGTTAAATGCTTTACTTTTTAAATTTTATGTTTGAAGTATGCCAATAACACAGATTCGGACACTTTATAAATGCTCTTGGAACTGCACCACTCTTTGAATTGGGTATAGGCAACTTCGTATTGTCTTGATAATTTCTGGGGGTTACATACATTACAATCTTGCAGTTGGGCCATTAGGTATCAGCACCCATGTCACCTAAATCTTTTGATCCTCTGTGACTACAGCTGTGTCTTCAGGGCATCAGAATTCCAGTCCGCTGATTTTGGCGAACCTCGAGATTTCTGTTGGCCCTGTCTCATTTAGATCGCCTGGATCTATTATCATACGGCCCCAGGTTTGATACCTGTACACCTCTAGCATCAGGCAGTGACACAGAATGTGTTTGCTGCTCTTTTCCTCTTCGCCGCATAGTCGGCATTTTTCCTCAGCCGCCAGCTTAAGTTTAAAGAGTGCGCCCTTAGTGCGACGTGGCCAGTGAGCAGGCCAAGCGTGCTGCTTAGCCTACTCCGGTCCAGAGTGCGTCTGTCCTCTTCTGGAGATGTTTTTTCATCAGCTGTCTTGATGTTCTGCAGCCAGTATTTGCATTCCACTGAGCGATATGTTCTTGCTTAAGGATTAGTTTCAATTTATGTTTCGCTTCGGCAATTGGCAATCCGACTAACTGGCTTCTTGGTTTCACTAGGGTCCCATTTCTTGCCAGTTGATTGGCTACCTCATTGCCATTTATCCCTGTCTGCCTAGGAACCCATGTAAGAGTGAATTTGTTTGCAGTCACTAAGTCAGTGTGTCTGCATGCAGTTCCACACCACCGATGATGTGGTGCAACTCTCGAGTGCCCCAATGGCCGCGCGACTGTCAGTGAGAATATCAATCTCACTGTTAGTCACTCTGTTTTTTCTGTCAGGTGGGTAGCACACCTGAGTATGGTATAGACCTCAGCCTGGAAGACCGAGGCGTATTTTCCAGGGGTATGCTTTCTTTGTGGTTGCAGGATGCAGGGCAATAATAAATTGTAAAAAAAAGTAATAAAATGTTTTGTCTTATAAATGTTCCAATCTTGAAAAGCAAAAATCAGATTTAGAAGTACTCTTCTAATTTTACAAAAAAAAAACACTCCATTACTCAGAATGTTTTTTTTTCAACGACCTGAGGATGGGATTTAATTTATTTAACACATCTATTACACTTAATTTTAAACAAAATTTTACCTTTATTTCTACTCAAAATTTTAAAGTATTTTCCTAGCTTTTTAAATAAAATATAATATTTGCAAAGCATTTTACAGAAATTACAATAACAAAACAAAATTTAAATTGTCGTTGTGATGTAAGTAATTTACATAAATTATTTATAAAAACACTATGTTTGTTATAATAAATAATATATAATTGGAACACAAAATTTTAAATTTTAATTTTTCTAGAAACTTACCTTACCGGCATTATAAGCGTAAATGCGCATAATATTTTTTTTGTATATTACTATATAATTCTTTAAATATTTATTATTTTTGTGCTAATTTTCGTTCCAAAGCATAGTTCACACGATTAGTATTAATGTCATTAGGTCCTTTGTTCATTACTGTCAATACTTTTCCTATTTGACTAAAGGCAAAATTACACATTTTCCTAGTATAGACTTTTAAATATTTGCCGCCCTAAAATTATAGTTTTCATAGTTTATTGTGCAATTTAGTTATTTTGTACAAAATAAGAAGTTTTCTGCCAGGTGATTTTGTATAAAAGAAATCAAATTTTTTGGGAATTTCTAAAATTATTTATAATGTACTACTATACAGGGTGTTTTAAAAAAGCTGACCCCGTCTCTAGGATAGGTAGAAAACTGAAAAATAATTGGGGTTTGCTTTGTAAAAATTTTTCGTAACGCCATCCGTATTTAAGATAAAGGGTGTTGAAGAATAAAAATTTGGTTATTCATAATTTTCAAATCAAAATATTCCGAAAACGGTACACAGTTTCGAGTTTTACCAAGAGTACCTTTTTCGTGTAAAATTGAATGATGTCTCACTTGAAATTTTGATTAATAAATCTAACCTTAAAAAAGTTATGTTCAATACTACTTGGTACGAACCGTGTAACTAGCGCCCTCTATGAGAATCAGAACCCCAATCATTTTTCAGTTTATGTTCAATACTACTTGGTACGAACCGTGTAACTAGCGCCCTCTATGAGAATCAGAACCCCAATCATTTTTCAGTTTTCTACCTATCCTAGAGACGGGGTCACCTTTTTTTGAAAATTTATTACTTTATACCAGCATCGGTTATTACTTCATAATGTTCAAATCAAAATATTTCGAAAACGGTACACAGTATCGAGTTTTACCAAGAGTACTTTTTTGGTGTAAAATTAAATGATGTTTAAGTTCACTTGAAATTTTAAATAATAAATCTAACTTTAAAAAAGTTATGTTCAATTCTACTTGGTACGAACCGTGTAACTAGCGCCCTCTATGTGAGTTGAGAGTTGAGTAATTTTAAGTGATGTTCTTCTTATTTTAAGTATAAGATAGGCAACACGATTCGAGACTCCCTTATGTATCAGCTTCTAAAATATATTCGTATAAAATTTCATTGCAATGTTTCCTGTAGTTTCGGCAAAATCGTAATAAATGCGTATACATTTTTTTCTTCAACGCCGTTTATCTTGCATACGGATGGCGTTACGAAAATTTTTTACTAAGCAAATCTCAATTACTTTCCAGTTTTCTACCTATCCTGGAGACGGGGTCTCCTTTTTTTTAAACACCCTGTATAACACAGGGTAATAATGTATGGTGTTTACAAAAATTGTAAATTCGGTGAATACATACATTTAATCACGCCCTTTTCCCGTAGCGCTAGGCAAAACCTTTTAAATGTTCATCCAAATCTAAATTATTGTTGTTTATGGTAAATTCAATTTTTTTTAACTTAAATTAGATATTATGATTTTACAATATAATATTGTCCGTTTGGAAGAGTTTCAAATAAAAATTTACCATTATCCTTAGTTTTTACATGGCATAAGACATTATCTTTGGCTTAAAAACCATCCAATAATTTTGTAAGGTAACCTGTAATTACAGATATAATTTTATACATATTTAGATAAAAGCACTACACTATAGTGTCCTTAACAAATTTACCCTTACTTTTTACTGTACCTAATACATTATATCCTTGTATAAGAAGACTTTTTTTAAGTAATTATTCTTTGTTACCCTCAGCCACTGTCACTTCAACAGATTTCTTAAAAAATTTCCATCTGGGATGAGAAACTTAAACTTTGTATCACTTGTTTTTATCACTGATTATAGTTCTAGTTCTCCCTCAGATTCTAGATTGACTATAATACCTTCAGGACCAGGACTTTTTGCTTTACTTTTCAAACTATCAATTTTTTCAGTTATTTCGAATCCTTGAAAAACAAAGTTTATGTCTTTTCCTATAAACATAAATGTGTTTATCCATTTATAAACAGAGCATTATAGCAATATATTTATTACCTCTATGCTTTAAGTAAAATTATTCTGCTATAATCATAAGGTAATACGACTTTTTATTTAAATTTTGTTTTATTAATATATTTTATGTTTCCTGTATAATATGCTTTACTATATACTAATTAAAAATTTGATTTCAGGTGAGAATTTAAACTAAAGTTTTAAGAATCCTGTTTACAGGTAAGAAAACCATATTTAATAAATATAATATATTTGTTGTACAACACTAAAGACTCCTTCACAAGGATTTCAAGCTTGCTTGCTTGCTTTCTGATTCGGTTGCAGGCTGTTGTGAATGGTATGTCGCTTAGAGGTTAGCAGGAAGCGCTACTTGTTTCACTTTACATGATGCTTGTTTGCTTGCTCGTTGTTTTGCTGGATTAATAGTTATATCATTGTATTTTTAACAACTAGGATTACAACTTAATGTAATTTTTTTGGGCCCCGAAATATAGTTTCTTAATAAGCCACTAGAGTGCGCGATTATGCGTAAAATAAAAAAACCCTGATAGGTAGGTGGCGCTAAAATAATTCATGAATTTATGAGCCACGCCATTGTATAAATAAGATGAATACGCGTTTCTGTGAATAAATAACATTCTTTGCCGAATATACACGAAAGGGAATCGGGAAAAAATTTCCATTAAAATTATTCCATCCCAACTAGATCAAAATGTGTAGGTATAATTATAAATAAATGCAGTGTTGTCGTATTGGGGGATGGATGAAAAAAAAATAAATCTGACTGCAACTATAACTTTATACAATACACATAACATATAGATAAAAAAACTATATTTTTAATAACGTGGTAAATTTGTAAATAAAATGATTCCATACTATTTACCTACAAGGATAGTTCACGAATTGTTGTCCCTAACATAGTTGGCGTTAAATGACAAATGCAAATAAAGTGTCAGGCAAAAGCTTATTGTATGACATTAGTGTGTGTCAATTAGCATAAGCGCATCAGTTCGTGCATGTTAAATAATAATTTTTTTTTATTGAGGTGTGGGTCATTTCATAAAAATGGACAAAATTAAGATAAAAGATGCGATAAAATACCTCTGTAAAAAGGGGGTTATCACCGCAAGAAATGGTAGAAGTATTGGTTGACTCTGCCCCTTCGTGCTGGATATGGCGCAGAGTCTTTGACAAGACGTGAGGTCTAAAACCAAAAATGATCTACTGGTCATACCAAACGATCATCAAACGCATGGTCACCTATGCCTCATTGATATGATGGCCAACAATGCAACAAATTTTGGCACAAGTCATGCTGCAAAAAGTGCAGCGGCTAGCTTGTCTGGGAATCACACGGGCAATATTCACATGCCACTGCAGTGGTAATGCTGAACCTTCCACCATTGCACTTATGTGTAATAAAAGAAGCAGCAATCAGTGCCTTCAGACTGAGCCAGACAACAAATCTTAGAGCAAGAAATCGGAATGGACATTTGAAGATTTTGGAAGATATTTCCCTAGAATCCATGTCTAAGCCGACAGATATCATGCCAGTTAGGTACGACTTCGAAATGCAGTTTGAAGTAGTTACAAACAACCACCAAGTTTGCACAGAGAACGGACCTCAACTAGGAAGGGATGCTTTAGTGTGGTACACTGATGGATCCAAGATGAATGAAAGGGTGTTACAGTTCCAAATTTTAAGCTCTCAAAACCACTTGGTAACACCCCAACCATCTTTCAAGCAGAATTACATACCATAGATATATGTGCCCAGGAGTGCCTTGAAAGAGGCACCCGAAGGAAATAAATCTATATTCTATCAAAAAGACAAGCAGCATTAAAACCTCTGAAGTCATATACTTATGAGTCTAAGCTGACTCAATATTTACACCGTCTTTGCAAAAAATCATGGATGATCATATGCCTGAATACTCCATCTAAATGGCTTTCTAATAATGTGCAATACATGGTATATTTCCTATTTTTAATTAAGAGGTTGGGGAAGTGAAAGGAAGGGGGTTGACAAATGACAGATATCTGCATCGTAAAAATGTGTCCCCCTTGGAACAAAAAATTCCTTAAATTCTTATGATTACAGCCAAATATCAGGGTGTACTGTTTTCTGTGGGTTACTCTGTACATTTAACTATTAATTCTTGAAGTTTTAAAATATCGTTAGACCTATTTATGTGTTCTTTGCGAGCACATAATACAGTATGTGCCAGATTATTTATAACTTCCATTGAAATTCTTCACTCTATGTAATAATACATTTTAATTTTATAACTTTTGGCGCCATCACTATTAATTTAAAACTTTTTTATACAATACCATGTACAAATAAATGACAGACTTTATCACCTAATAAAATACGACCCTGTATTTTTTCAAATACTTAAACTAGCAGGCAGCGCTGCATAAAAAATAGCACCAAACCTATCAGCAAAATATTGGAACGAAGCAAGCAGCGAAGTCATCAGTGACATCACAATCCAACAGTCGTAGCGTGCAAAGTTGCCTTTAAGACTTTATTTTTTTTCTTAAAGTGTCTCCTCTACAAAGATTGTATGGCCATAGTCTAAGAGCCGGCTGATTAAAAATCCTATGAATCAGATACACAAATAATTTTTTTATAGTGAGTAGTTTTTACATGTACAGTGCCTCAGAAGTAGCTTGACGGGCGACTAGCCTCTAAAATAACAAATATTCGGCTGAATATACTTCACATTCGTAAACTTCTTCCTCCGATTATACTTGAGACTCACGATTACTGAAAAGTTTGATTTTTGTAAGGGATTTGTTGAAATATCTATCAGTTGTTCTTCTTCTTGCAGTGATAGTCCGACAGGTCTATTTTCGAATGGATTTAAAACCCAGCTCCAGTCTGACAACTTGATATCTTTCTCTGCAAAGAAGTATCGCTTAAAATTCTCAGTTAAGTTTTCTAAATGGCTTCCTATGGTTTTTAGCATCACAGCTTTATGAATATCTTCCAATGGGGAATCTTGCACAAAATCGCAAAATGTGGGAAACATTTCCAAACTGTTTTCTTTCAATTTGTTATGCCATAACTGCAATTTCTTACAAAAAGCATCAATCTTTTGACTTAAATCAAATATATTTACGTCTTTTCCTTGCAGCTGAAGATTAAGTATATTAAGTTTTTCAAAAATATCTACTAAATAAGAAAGCTTCAGTAAAAATAATTTGTCGAAAAAATCTGTTGAATGCTTGTGACCTTCCTCGCTTAAAAATATCGCTATTTCCCTTCTTAATTCAAAGACACGCTTAACCGTCTTACCGCGTGACAACCATCTGGATGAGGAATAAAAACAACAAAGATTGATGCTCAGCTCCCATATCTTCACACAGAACAGAGAACATCCTTGTTTTTAGTGGTCTGGTTTTTATAAAGTTAACAACTTCAATAACTACTGTCAAAATCATGTTTAGTCCAGGGCTTAGCTTAGATTTTGATGCTAACGCTTCCCGATGTATCATGCAGTGCGTCCAGATAATTTCTGAGGATTCCTTTTTTACTAGCGCTTGTAAACTGTTGTATTTACCAGACATGGCTTGAGCTCCATCGGTGCAAATCGCAACACAATTTTTCCATTGCAAATACATTTTAGTAATAGAATCATTTGTAATCTTGAACAACTCGGTGGCTGTAGTACTTCCTTCAATATGTTTACAAAACAATAAATCTTCACATATTTTAGAACATTGACAGAATCTAATGTAGCAAATCAAATGGGAATCATTATTAGAGTCAGTTGCTTCGTCAAGTTGTATAGCAAACAAGTTTCCAGTAAGCTCAGATTCAAGCTGCTGCTGCATATCAACTGATATATCGTTAATTCGTCGACAGATTGTATCACTTGACAGAGGAATATTGTTAAGTTGTGAAGTAAAATTTTCACCAAACATTATTTCTACAATGTCTTTGCAAGCGGGTAAAATAAGTTGCTCTGCAATAGTGTGCGGTTTTTTGCATTTAGCTACTTTGTATGCCACTTTATATGATGCCAAGAGAGCCTTCTCATTTACTGCCAGTACTCTATGGAAGCTGGATATTTGTTTTTTAAACAATCTGAGTTTCTCCACAAAAAAATCTCGCGGTTTATTGACATATTCTCTGTGCAGCGTTTCTAGATGCCTCTGTAATTTATTTGGTTTCATGCTATCTGCAGCCAATACTTTTAAACAGATAACGTATTGTGGTTTTTCTTCGCCACCTACTTCAAGGCTAGTAAAGCCCAAATTTAGGTATGATGGGTCATATTTTCTTGTTTTAGATTTCGGACGATTTCCACCTGAACCTGTCGATGTACAAGCCCCGTCATCCTCAAGTTTTCGTTTTAAAAATTTATCCATACTACATCTACTTATACACTCACACTTCACAATAATGCTTGCTTAGTGTTAAAACACCTTCACTGAGAGACTGAGAATACCGTATGTGCGCATCTGTATTTATAGTCGCGTTCAGACAGTTCGAGAAAGATCAGGAAGCTTGAATACGTGGCACGAACGCCGCGAACTTTCCGACAGCATCTTTGGCGCTCTCGACGAGACAATGTTGCCTATTTTAGTCCAAATTCCTAGGTCTACGGATTGGGGGGCGCAACATTTTTTAAATTAAAACAGGGGGGCGTGAATAACAAAAGTTTGAGAACCGCTGACCTATACGATAACATTTATTAATTAAGCTTATTAAGACATCACTTCTGGTTCTGTTTTCCAACGTTATTTTATTAAGATCCATCAATGAAACTAAGTCCAAATTAAAGGTTTCGATGTGTATAAAAAGAATATCATTAGTCGACCTGCTTTTTTTGCGCGCTCTCTAAGTAGCCCGACATTAAAGATAATTTTTTAGAGTATTTTCTTAAGTCATTGAATACCCCGCATCCCTTTGTCGCCCTTGATTAAATTAAGCTGATTTTATATGTCATAACAATTAATGAAGCTGCTCGATTATTAAGTTTTTTTTGCTGCTCCACCAAACACAGATTTTGTTTTAGTAGGTAGGTAACTATAACAAATTTTATGAATGAACTACTAAAATTTATTCGATCCACAATTGGGCCAGAATAGCCCCCTCATAACTTTCCTTTATCAAAGAAACGCGTGGTACTGGTCAAAGAAAAGTCGCGTTTTTTATTTCCGCCACTTTTTCTAAAAACTTCGGGCGGTGTGTTTGACGGGAACATTCGAGACTTCGTTTGCGCTGATAGAAAGTTGTGCTTGCAGGAATTGGAGTCAATATGAGCTGTAGCTTGAAGGCAATACGTCGATACAAAGTTTATTAATAAATATTACAAAATGGCTGCGGCGAAGAAAAGGAAAATGATTCATTTTAATAATAATTGGGATAAATTTTTTTTCTTTTGTATGATAAAGGATAAGTGCGTTTCTATCATTTGCCGTGCGTCAGTTGCAATACCTAAGCGTGGAACTTAGAGAGGTATTATAAAACGGTTTATAAAAACTATGAAAACGATTTTTCCTCACAGAGTGAATTAAGAAACCGAAAAGTATGTCATTTGATAACTTGTTTGAAAAAAGAACAAACCATGTTCACAAGACCAGCCAAATAATCAAAAGCTGCAACGATAGCGTCATTAAAAATATCTTACAAATTGGCGAAAAACAAGAAACCATTTGGAGATGGATTGATTATAAATTAAATTAAATTATAATATTAAAGCGGGTGAGACATTATTTGGAGATTTTAAAAATAAAACAGACAATATGTCTGCTATTAAAGAACTTCAGCTATCTCGTCCAACTGTCACAAGGCGTGTTGAAGTCATGTGTCAGGACATGGCAGATAAACTTAAACATGATATTATGGAAAGTACATACTTTTCTTTACAGCTCGACGATATGTCTGCTATTAAAGAACTTCGGCTATCTCGTCCAACTATCACAAGGCGTGTTGAAGTCATGTGTCAGGACATGGTAGATAAACTTAAACATGATATTATGGAAAGTACATACTTTTCTTTACAGTTCGACGAATCCACCGATATGACAGATACTGCCTAGCTATGTATTTTTATTCGTATGGTATTCAATGACATGTCGACTAAAGAAGAGTTTTTGTCAATGATTTCTCTAAAAGGAAAGACCCGTGGCGAAGATATATATGAAGTTTTCTTTAATTTTGTAGCAAACTACAAGCTACCAATATATAAATTAGGGTGCATTACAATTGATCAAAACACAGCAATGAAACAAAAACGGTTTTGTGGCATTGTGTCGAGCTAATGACGATTTCCCTTCATTTTTCTTTTTCCATTGCATTATACATCAACAAGTTTTGTGTTCAAAAGTTCCAAATATGGAGGAGATTATGGGCATTGCAATAAAAATTGTGAATTTCATCCATGCATGTAGCTTGCAACGACGGCTCTTTAAATTGCAGTTCGAAGATAGTGAGTCAGCTGAACACACTGATATAGTTCTTCACACAGACGTCAGGTGGTTAAGTCGCAGGAAATTCCTAGAAAGGTTTCAAGAATTATTGCCCGAAATAACAGCTTTTCTGGATGAAAGAGGTGATGACACTCAGATGCTGAAAAACGGAAAATGGCTGACAGATTTGGCATTTTTGACAGACATCACAATGCATTTAATAGTATATTACGTAACAAGAGTTGTAAGTAACCCATTACGCACGAAATGAAAAAGTTTAGGTACGAAGACGCGCAGCGGCTAGTGCATAAATTTCATGAGTGCGTAATGGACTCACAACTCGTGTAACGTACTATACTTTTTCTACGCCGATTCATTTTCTTCCTTTAAATAAAAAACATCGCAATCATTTAAACTTTATTATAATAGTTGTAAATAACAATTGAACAATTATTGTAAATCAATTGTGCCTTATTATTTAATGGTGATGACCGGTTATTTATAATTGTAGTACTGCTCGGTACATCAGAAGACGAAGATTGATAATTGGTAATTGCCTCCGATATTTGTAATGCGTTGTCATTTTTATTTTAAAGAGATTGATTCACATAGCCTTCCGCTACTGTAGAAGATTGCCAGCCACCAAGTCGTTTTAATGAAAGAATATCACCTCCTGAATCAACTAATAAAGTGGCTGATGATCTCCTGAAACATTGGCCAGTATATTGCTTTGGTTCTGGCAGCTCAAGGTATTCAGCAATTTTACGTGGTGTACTTCCGATTGTGTTTATCCCCACAACCTGTTTTATGCATTTTCCATTTCTGTAATTAAAAAATAAAGGAAGTTCCATTTCAGCAGGACGCAAATTCATGTATTTTTGACATGTGATATAAAACGTTTCTGGTACTACAAATGAACGTCTCGTTTCAGTTTCAGAATCTGGAATATCAACTATCAAGGATTTTCCTGTGTCCTGAATGTGTTCCATTTTTATATTTCTAAGTTCTTGTTTACGGCAAGCCCCGCTTAATCCTATAATGAGGATAATCTGAAAACAAAAAACAAAAACTCATTTTTATGTGATGATAATTATACAACATTTTAATTGTTTACCTTTAACAACAAATGTTTATCGTCTGGGGCATCTTTCAGAAATTTATTAATTTGTTCAGTAGAAAGGATTTTCAATTTTTAACTTCTAAAACCATCCGATTTCCGCTTCAGTAGGGCGATTAGTTTTGGATAATTTGCAATGTTAATGTTATTATTAATGTTTAGTGTAGTTGTTAGCATCGATTAAAGGGCCCATAGAGAAGATGGCTTCATAGTTTTTGATATTTTTTCAAAATACGCAAGTAAAACATTCTCCGAAAAGGATTTAACGTTATTCTTGTGTCGCCAATCCATAAATTTTTGATAGGTAATTTTTTGGATTTTAGCGGTAACAAATTATGTGTGGCAGCTTGAGCTTTTCCTAAAATCTTTGGTGGAGTGCTCATAATTTTATAACTTTTACTACTATCAGACATATTCGTAGATAAAGTTGAGAAAATGTTCGGATACAATTATATTTTGTTCAAGAAATTGACAATCATAAGTGACATGACATTTATTTTCATAGCATGCTACTTAAGAAAACGTGTCTTATTTTTAAAGAAATTGCATAACGTGCTGTCTACATTTAGGGACATCACTCTTTCAATCCTAAATATATCTCGCTAATGCTAAAAGTTTTTATGTTTTTTAATTGACTAAATTTGTGTAAATATACCAAATAAAGTCTTACGTAAATAAAAATTTAATTGTAATTTAATTAAACCAAGAAGTTTAAGTTTTCTTCTCAAAACGCACGTGTATGTTATGAGACCTCATTACGTGCATGTTATTGTTATATGTCATTTACAAGGAATGTTGACAGTGCGATTTTTGACGTTTACAGACATGAGCGTAGAAAAACACAATTTACTTGTAGCTTCAAGGTAAAGGAAAAACTATTATTGAGATGATAAGCTCAATAAACGCATTCAAAATTAAGTTGCAACTTATGATAGATTAAATGAAAAGAAAGGATCTGAAACATTTTCTGTATTTGAAAGCAAGAATTCCTCAGTGGAATTATCAAATTTACATTCAAAACACGTTTTTATAATTTCAGTAAATTGGCAAATATCACATCATTTATGAGTTATCCTGTCGGCAATATTTGGGTCAACTTACTTGTCCGAGTCTGCACTTTCTGAAATAAACATTTAGCACTCGGTAATTACGTACCATCTTATGAAAAGTATGCTGAGGACATGCAGTGCCAAGCTTTAACATCCAAAGCCACTCTTTAAAGTTTAATACTAGAACTATTTTGTTTTTTAACACCCAATAAACTCGCAATTTCGAATAATTTAGAGGTTTTTCATTGATATTTTAGAGCAGACCTATACTTACTTTGACTAAAAAATGCATATTGTACGGTAAAACTACCACGTATGCACCCTACCTAGACGACAATCCTTCATCACACATACTTGCGTCCTCTCAGAGTCGATCGATCGTAGTCTAACAATATCGCCAGCAGTTCAAGTTTGAGCACCCCTGATTTACATACATAATATTTTCTACATTTATTACATACTATTTTTTTCCGATTATTTTTTTTTAAATATTCTCTATTTTTTGTGATTGACTAATAATGTCATGAAATTTTTTTTACTCCCTGACATTTCTTGCTTTTTTAAAAAATGTTATTGTGACATCTGATGTCTAGGATTATCTGTTCTTGTATACTTTTAGTTTGTACAAATTTACCTACAGTTCAGGGGTACAAATTGACATGAACGTTCCTGCAGTAAGAAGCTCATCATAGAAAGCTAGGTTTGGACCTACTCTAAAGTTAACAAAAGAATTCTATAGAGAAGGGAGTATCTACAGTTTTCAGCCCCAAATGTAAGGAGGGTAAAGTTGATGGTTTAACCATTACAGCGCTAAACTTAGCTGCGTTCACTCGACTTGCTTTCACAGTGATTGCTTATTTTATTTGCTTTGAATTATTTTTTATGTTGTGTTTTTTGCGTGGAAACGGTGATCATGTGATAACATTTATAAAACAAGCAGAATATCTAAGAAACATGGCAAAAAAGAAAGAAAATAAATATCGAGAAGTAAGTGTTAAAATAAATACATTATCAGTCGGTTATTTACATAAAATAAGGAATTTTACAAAAATAATAAAAAAAAAATAGTATGTAATAAATGGAGAAAATATTATGTACGCAGATGGAAAAAGTTGGTGGAGCAGCAAAAAAAAAGTAAATAATCGAGCAGCTTCATTAATTATTATGACATATGAAATCAGTTTCTTAATAATTTAATTAAGAGCGACAAAAGGATGCGGGCAAATAAATAAGGTCGACATATTTTTTTAAGTAATTTTAGAGTAATTAGGTTAATAAAACCATCTAAAAATTTGATGTATTCAATGACTTAAGTCGGGCGACTTAGAGAGCGGGCAAAATAGCAGGTCGACTAATGATATTTCGACAATTGTCCTGAAGACCTGTGCTTAAGACTATGCTTTGTAAACTCTTCAAACTATCATACAGCAAAGGAGTATTTCCGCCTATGTGGAAAAGAGCTAGAGTTCAACCCATTCCAAAAAAATGAAAAAAGACTATTCCTGCAAATTGTCGCTCTATTGTATTGCTCTCAGTCATATCCAAAGTTATGGAAAAAACGATCAACATAGAACTCATTGAATATCTGGAGAAAATTATGATAATTCATGACAGACAATATGGATTTCGACAACTTCGGTCTACTGGAGATTTGCTGGCTTATGTCACTCAGCTCTGGACAAACACTATTGGGAATTTTGGTGAATCCCGTGCAATAGCCTTGGATATATCTTAAGCCTTTAACTGCGTTTGGCACCAGGCATTGTTAAGTAAATTATCTGCCTACTGTCTCCCAACCAAACTGCGCCAATGGCTCTTGAGCTTCATGCAGGATCGCTCCTTACATGTGACAGTTGACGGTATTTCTTTTGATAAGTTTAAAACCAATGCCGGGGTCCCCCAGGGTTCCATCCTGTCCCCCACCTTATTTCTTTTACACATCAACGACCTCTTAAAAACCACCACGAACCCCATTTACGGTTTCGCAGACGATAGCACACTTGTCTCAACTTTCACATCCTATCGATCACTTTCGGTAAATGATACAAATAGACTCAGGCAGGAACAGGTTGATTCCATCAATAGAAATCTTAAAGCAATCGTCGAGTGGGGAACCAACAATCTTGTTCAGTTTAACGCCCAAAAAACACAAAGTGCCACGTTTTCCAAGAAAGTGAATTCCTCAAACCATCCCATCACAATGTCCGGAAATACCCTTAAACCAAGTCTCTCCATCTCGATTTTGGGAGTCACGGTGTCCAATAATATGTCTTGGCATGACCATGTTGCTAACATCGCAAAGTCGGCAAGCCAGAGGCTAGGTTTTCTGTGGAAAGCCAGAAAGTTTTTTAGTCCTGATCAACTGTTGATGACGTACAAGGCTCAAATCCGACCTCTACTGGAGTATAGCTCGCACATTTGGGGTTCGGCACCAAGGCATTCTCTTCGTCTTCTAGATTCCATTCAGAAAAGGGCCATTCGGTTGATAAACAGCTCAACTCTCACAGATACCGTTCACCCACTAGAACATAGAAGAAGAGTTGCAGACCAGAAATTACTCTACAGATATTTTCATGGCAAATGCTCCAGAGAAATAAAAACTCTTATACCAGTACTGGCCACATGCGGCCAAAGAACTCGACACGCTGATCAGTCTTCCCATTTACTCTCAAGATCGACACTACAAGGACCAATCTCCATCAAGAATCCTTCTTTTACAGGGCTGCTACCCTTTTTGCGACTTTTTTCAGGAAAAAATAATACACATCTAAATCTTTAATTTAGACTTGGTTTCATTGATGTATCTGATAAAATAACTTATCGTTGCAAAACAGAACCGGAAGTGATGTCATATTTTTGCATTCGGGCTTTATTTATGAATGTTATAGGTACATGTAAATGCTACTTACTCTAAAAAAATTATTTGTGTATCTGATCCATATGACTTTTAAGCGGCCGTCTCTCCGACTATCACGGCTATTTTTATATTTGATGTTCCGGCTTTAAACAAGTCAATGAAACTACAATTACACCTTTGTCTTAAACTATTCGACTAGAAAATGCTGTTTTTACATTTCGTTCTTTTGCCCTGTAAAATGTTCCAAATTAAATGAACTCCTGGACAAAATTACCACAACAATATAAAAATACTTCTTTGGCGTAGGTAAGAAAAAAAATTTTAAGTCGCAAAAATGAGAAAATATTTTGATTATTTATTGAAATTTTTTTTAAATTATCTATTAAAATTGTTTCTAATTATTTATTGAAAATAAATGTTAGGTACTTGTAATTTATTCCATTATTTAAATTAGTGATTATGTTAATTATATTTTTCAATTTTGATTTTAATTAAGGGAATTAAAAAAATTTAAAAATATTATAGTACAAGTGTATTTTTTTAAAAATTCATCAGCTTAAAAATATGCATCACTTACTATTGTGGAGCAGTTTATTTATAGCCAAAGAAACGAGGAAGCGACCCAATGTTATATGTGCAAAAATTAATATCAAAAAAAAAAAGAATGAGCGTATAGGAAATTAAAATTCATGGTAAGTTTTTATTTTATGCGACTCGATCCTGATTACCGAACATAACCTAAAAAAATTGGCAGAGTTGCGAAAAGCGGTTTTTTGTTAATAACTAAAAAATACAGCTTCGATCGAAAAAAGTTAAATCAGGAAATTGTAAGTATTATAAGATCTATCAGCTATTAAATAAATTATAATTTTTTGATATCATTGATACTTTTCGAGTTATATTGGAAAAACCGTAAAAAATCGGGTTTTCTATAACTCGTTAACTGTAACGTATTCAAACTTGTTACTTACTTTTAAGTGTAAGCTATGGCAAGCCAAAATAGTGATTTTTTTGAAAAATTGTTAAATATTTTTCAAGATGCTCTCTTAAATTAGATAGTTCTGCTTGGGGGATGATGCTACAGTAACGATTTAAGGCTTATTTTTTCTGTAAAAGTTTTACTTTTATATTAATAAAAAAGTTTATTGATTTTTTTAATTATAAGGGTCAACAAATGACTTTAAAAAAATTGCAATATTTTTTACGTGTTTTTTTTAAAATAAATTTCTTAATTTTGTATTTAAAGAAATGACTTCTATGAAAATGGATTCCTGGCATCATTTCACGCATTTTAAAAAAAAATGAGTTCTTACGATCATTGGAAGCCGAGATAATTTTTTATTTCAAAAAAATCTGGAAGGCGCAATAATCATCGTACCATCGAAATAGATGAAGAATTGCCAAACTTCATGGACGATCTGCTGATAGACAATATTGAAGAAGAAGAAAAAAAAAGAAGAAGAGCCAATTAATTTAGCAGACAATCCTCCAATAAAGAAAAGGAGAATCATTTTTTAATGTAAATGTTTCTCAATATATTATACGAGTATTTTTACTGTAATTATTTAATAAATGTTTTCTACGTAATAAAGTTATTTTATCATTTGGTGATATATGATATATGATATTCGTGTTTATCTCGACGAGCCACCCCGAATTAAAAACAAAAAGATTTTTGTGCATAGTCCAGAAGCCGAGATACTCAAAAATTTTCAAGCGCAAGCAACTTGAACTAATACATGGTTTAAACAGCCGAAACGGAGTTTATATACCTGGAAATCGCCCGCCGATAAAGAAAATAACATAGTTAGAAACCAGATTGACTATATCTTGATAAACAGTCGATTCAAAAACGCAATCAAAAATGCAAAAACGTACCCGAGCGCAGATGTTGCCTTGGATCATACTCTACTTAGTGCAAAAATATGCGTAAAGCTAAAAAAAATTAGGAGAACCCGGCCAAGACAATTAAAATACGACCTTCAACTGCTTAAAAATGATGAAGTTAAAGAGAGATTCACTTCCACTCTCAACTGAAATATCTCCAGTGGGTCTTATGCAATTCTAGCTGATGTAACACCCGAAGGAAATGCCGATAATATTGATCTTCAGTGGGAAGCCATGAAAGGAGCAATGCTAGAGGCAGGCAAAATTCTACAAGCTAACAAAAAAGTAAAAAAGCACGAATGGATGACTGACGATATATTAGACCCAATGGGCAAGCGAAGACAGCTGAAGAACAAGAACCAGAATGAATACAAAGCAACACATCAGCTGATCCGAAGAAAGATTAAGGAGGCTAAGGAAAATTGGATGGAAGCTCGATGTAAAGAAATGAAAGAGCTACAACAGAAACATGATGAATTTAATATTCACAAGAAAGCCAAAGAAATCACTGGCATACAACGCAAGAAGATACCCTACATTCTAAGGAAAACTGATGGAAAACTTATTCTAAACCCAGATGAAATTAAAGAGAAATGGACTCAATACATCTGTCAACTATTTGAAGATAATCGGGAGGATAACATAGTCTACGAAAATAAAGCTGAACAGGGCCCAAGCATCATACGGTCCGAAGTTGAACAAGCAATCAGGCAACTAAAATCCAGAAAAACTCCGGGACCAGATCAAATACCAGGAGAGTGGCTCAAATTACTGGACGATGAAAACATTACAGTACTAACTCGTATCTTAAATAATATTTATGAAACCAGCCAACTTCCAAAAAGCTGGCAGAAATCCACGTTCATCCCCTTGCCAAAGAAAAGTAATGCCACGTCTTGTAATGATTTTCGACTAATAAGTCTTATGAGCCACCCTCTAAAAGTTCTACTTCGTGTTGTCCAAAACCGTATACACAACAAATGCGAAGAAAGCATGAGTGAAGAACAATTCGGATTTCGAGGCGGCTTAGGTACCAGAGAAGCACTATCTTGCATGAACACGCTACTTTAAAGATGTTGGGAGGTAAGAAAGCCGGTGTACCTTTGCTTTATCGACTACGAAAAGGCTTTTGATCGTGTACAGCATAACAAACTCTGCAGAATATACCCCTCGATAATAATGATATACGTTTGTTATTTTCTCTCTACTGGAATCAATCTGCCACACTAACACTAGATGGAGAGGAGACCACTCAGATACCTATAAAGAGAGGTGTGAGACAGGGTTGTATTTTGTCTCCTACACTTTTCAACCTTTACACGGAGAATATATTTAAAGGGGCAACACAATCTGGTGAAGGAATAAAGATTGGAGGCGA
Organism: Agelastica alni; assembly: GCA_950111635.1. Taxonomy (NCBI): domain Eukaryota; kingdom Metazoa; phylum Arthropoda; class Insecta; order Coleoptera; family Chrysomelidae; genus Agelastica; species Agelastica alni. The sequence continues at coordinate 24,661,847 of OX467719.1, read as the reverse complement.
AACCATTTTTAACATTCGATACGCAGATGATACTGTGCTCCTAGCTGAATCATTAAAAGAATTACAATGTATGTTAGACAAGATAAACAAAGAAAGTAATGAATGGGGACTGAAAATCAATGTCAAAAAAACTAAATTTATTGTTGTTAGCAAAATGAATGTTGGCCCGGAAAGAATAACACTTGATGGCGAGAATATAGAAAGAGTTCAGCATTTTAAATATCTTGGAAGCTGGATCAAACAGTCGATGGATCCAGACGAAGAAATCAAGGCTAGAATAGAAATAGCTAGAAGAGCATTTCTGAATCTCAAGCCGCTACTCTGTGCCAAGCAACTTAACATTCATCTGCGGGAAAGGTTTACCAATTGTTATGTATGGTCTATTCTGTTGTACTCTTGCGAAACATGGACGCTCCACCAAAAAATTATTGACCGCATTGCTGCATTCGAGATGTGGGTGTACAGACGGATGCTTAAAATTCCGTGGACAAGCCGAACTACCAACGAGAATGTACTCATCAAAATGCTTCTGCTTCGGCTTATTCTGAATGGCAAGATCGAGGGAAAAAAATGGATAGGCCGCAAAAAGCTATCCTGGCTTCGAAATCTCCGACAATGGACAGGTTTAACTGCTGAGGAACTTCTCCACGCAGCTCAAGATAGAGATAGATACAAAGAAGTAGTCAATATGGGAGTCGTCAACGCTTGAGAAAGCAAGACACTGTAAGAAGTAGAACCTGAACGCACGAAATGAATTTTTAGTTCGAGCGCTCAACGCTCACCACTTCGCCATCCGCTACAGCTGCCGCGCATGCACGCCTCACTTTATTTATCAATTAATAATACTGCAAATGAACTAGACATATCCTAGTATTTTTTTATTGAAAATTAAGGTATTTATCCTTAATATCCATGAAGGTGACAGCTGTACGATGATTATTGCACCTTCCAGATTTTTTTGAAATACAAAAATTATCTCGGCTCCTAGTGATCGTAGGAATTTAATTTTTTTTTAAAATGTGTAAAATGATGCCAGGAATCTATTTTCGTGAAAGTCAGTCCTATAAAAACAAAATCAAGAAATTTATTTTAAAAATAGTGTAATTATTTTAAAGTCATTTTTTGATCCTTTAAACTAAGAAATCAATATACTATTTTAATAATATAAAAGTTCAACTTTTACAAAAAATAAATAAGCCTTAAACTGTTACTGTAGCATCTTTCCTCGAGCAGAACTAGCTAAATTAAGAGAGCATCTTTTTGGAGGAAACTTCATATATCTTGAAAAATTATCAATATTTATCAATTTTTTAAAAAAACACTTATTTGGCTTGCCATGGGCTACACTTAACAGTAAGTAACAAGTTTAAATACGTTACAGTTAACGAGTTATAGAAAACCCGATTTTTCACGGTTTTTCCAATATAACTCGAAAAGTATCAACGGTATGTATGGATAAATTATAATTTATTTAATAGATAGATCTTTTTAATACCTACAATTTTCCGATTTAATTTTTTTCGATTGGAGCTGTAGTTATCAGGATCGAGTCGCATGAAATAGAAACTCACCCTGAATTTTAATTTCCTATACGCTCATACTTTTTTTTTTGCACGCACCTTTCCCTATTGCTTGGACTATTAGTAATCTTTAGGGTTGACAGGATCTAAGAATTAGGAGTTGCCGTTGCCGCAATGTATGACCTGCCTTTAAGAAATTTAAAATCAAAAAGTAATGTACTGCAAAGGGGATGATATTAAATGAATGTAACCGCATTCCAGATCAGAAATAGCAATAGTTTCCCGTTATGCTCATTACCGAAAAATTGTTTAAAAAATACATTGTTATGTGTTTAGATTACCCTTGTTTAATTTTTTTGCATAAATAACCATTAGCACAATACTAATCACTGATTTAAATTTATTTTTGCAATGCTTTTAGTTATGTTAATGTTAAACGTCTATGTAATGGTAATGTTGCTGAATAATTATTCAAGGTGATTTTAATTTTGTAGATTACATATTTTAAATGAATTACATTTTAAAAACGTGAATATTATATAGTTTGTTTTTTTTTTTAAATTTTTCGTTAATATTTATTTTAAATTTCATATGTTTCTGTTGGTTTATAAGACCAAATATGAAATCATACAGTTTCCTCATGATACAAATGTATCGAGAGTCTTCCTTCACCGTATTGCTTTATTGATGTTAGCATACGTACTTTTGGAATACTTTATTTTATTTTTGACATTAATTGCTTTAATAAAGTCTACTTGAAGTATGTTTGGAGTGAAATCTTGTGGTAACAGTAGAATGTTTAACCATAAAAGGATCCACTTGTTCACAAGACAAAAAGGATACCAGAGAAGTATAATTGATTTCGTAATTTTGGATGAAAGATTAAAAAAGAAAGTGATGGACACTCGGGCATACCGCGGTGCAGGTACCACTTCTTAGTAATGAGCCAAATAAGAGGTCCCTTTAGAGGTGGCGTCATCGTGTGCAGGAATAAAGTAGTGTACTAAAGCGTAAAAAAATTTGACAGTTTTCTGTTCATTTTTTCATCTAGCGCCAACATCACTTCGTTATAATCAGCAAAGCGGATTTCACAATGTTGTTTTAATTTTAAAAAGGTAGTCGCTGGGGTCAAATCTGGAAAATAAGGCGGCTGTTAAAAAATTTCAAATTCCGCATTGTGAATGGCGGCCATTGCAACACAACTTTTGTGGGCGAAAGCGTTGTCCTGGTGGAAGAACACACCAATTTTTATCCTCTCATTTTTCTGATCGCTTGGCGTACTTTGTGTATTAAATTCGCATAATATTCACCTGTTATGGAGCGCCCACGCAGTAAATCACTCACGAAAATAACACCTGCAAAATCCCAAAAAACTGTAGTCATGATCTTACCAGCTGATGAGACAACACGAAATTTTCAAGGGGAAGTGGAACCCCTATGCCGCCATTCCATGTTTTGTTTTTTGGATTCTGGATAAAAGTGATAAACCCATGTATCGTCGACCGTAAGAAATTTTCGCTTTAATTCATCGGAATTCAAACTATCTATCGATTACAAATACGTCTATTTACTGTCGTCTCTTCATGAAGATTCCCTCACTACCAGCCGTATCCCGCACCCCTTCTCGTCTTCTTCTTTTAGGTACCTGATCTTCAGACCGTGCTTGTGTACACTATAAGCTCTACTTGCATACAGGGTGGATCCAAGTATATCTTACAGAAGGCAAAGAAAAAATAAATTCTGTAAGATATATTTGGATCCACCATGTATGCAAGGAGAGCTTTTTGGATAACCGAGCAAATCTGGAGATCAGGTATCTAAAGAAAAGGTCGAGAAGGGGTGCGGCATACGGCGGCTGGCGGCAGTCTTCATGAAGGACGCATTTTTGTTATCAAGGGATAGTTTTTGAATACGCTTAACGATAAATACAGTTTACGAGTAGAATACGTTTTTATTATTTCCTTTAAGCAGCGGTGGGATTGGAAACATCTTATTATTTTTTTTATTTTATTATTTTGAAGGAAAAAAAAAGTATTGATAAAAATGGGAAAACGAATAAGTCGTAATCGTGGACGTGAGGAAAAACGTCGCCGCCGACAAAGAGGTAGTAGTTCAAATACTATCCCAATTTTTCGAGATAGAACAGTAGTGGATCATCATCCATAAACTTAAAACGTGAGGAAAAACGTTTGAAAATAAGAACTAAGTGACATTAAAAACAAAACTGTTTGTGAAGTGCGCGTTGGTGATGAGAGTTTGGTGCCAATTTTTGACCCTTCGCGTGATGATATTACAGCCGAAGAGTGGGTCCGAAAGGTTAAAACTTTGGCTAGTCGATACAAATGGGATGATCACTCTGTTATTCGACTGATTGCAAACCGTCTTGGGGAAATGCATGACGTTTGCATTCAGGTGAAAACCAGTTGGACAGAAATCAGGAATAGCGTTCTGGACCAGTTTCGTAAGTGTGTTCCATTTGCTAATTTCTTAAAAGACGCAGCTAATTACGAAACAAGGGTGGGTCAGAAATAAGGTGATTACTGCTTTAAAAAAAAACTTTTTATTATAACGTTCTTGTAATTTTCAGAATGGAGTTGTTACTCTCACATTTGATTTTTTACGGACAGATATTGTCACAAGTGAGTTGCTACGCTCACATTCGATTTTTATGGACTGATATTGTCACAATGGAGTTGTTACGTTCATAATCGATTTCTTACGGACAGGTATTGTCACATATAGTAATTATTATTTAAGACTGGAATGTAAAATAAAGTTGTTACGTTCACATTCGATTTCTTACGGATAGGTGTTGTCACATGTGGGGGTTATTGTTTGGTACTGTAAAGTGAAATGAAGTTGTTACAAACACACTCGATTTCTTACGGACAAGTCACATAGAGTAATTATTATTTAAGACTGTAATGCAAAAGGGAGTTGTTACGCTCACATTCGATTTATTAAGGACAAATATTGTCATGCGTAAATTATTTCTTGGTATAATTTATTCCTTTAGGAGCAGATAATTCTATTTTTAGCAGCGATAGGTCTGAGGACAGACCTCTAATGCAGGATGGCCGAGTGTAAGATATATTTGGATCCACCCTGTATGCAGGGAGTGCTTTTTGGATACACAAGTACATCTGGGGGCCAGGTATCTAAAGAAAAGGACAAGAAAGGGCTGACGGCAGTCTTCATGAAGTGACGATAATAAGTAGACGCATTTTTGTTATCGAGAGATAGTTTGAATACGCTTTACGATAAATATAGTTTTTAAGTAGAATACGTTTTTATTATTTCTTACAGAAAGGTGTTTGATAGGTGTGTCCCGGCCTTAAGGCGTCCTAGAACTTTATCGCCAGACCTCGTACTAAAGAAGAACTTATCTAAGAAACGAAACGATTAACTAGTTTAATGTTTACACTGTCTATAATTTAAAATTATCCGGCCTCTCAAAACTTGTTTCGCAGCTTTATGTTTTCGTTAATTTATTTTTAACTTATTATTCTACAAATTATCTGACGAATAGCGACCAAAGGGCGGATAAGTGAGCAAGTTTGTCTGAGAGAGCATAGAAAGGGAAAAAAGTGATTTTCTTTTATTTATATTCCTTTTCGTTGTAGACGGTGCAGAAAATTCCACTCGCTGGTAAGGTCGAGTCGGTCGTAGATTCTCAGACGGGTCACACACATATTTTGGGGTCGCCTTTCGTATTTGGGTGAACCCTGCATTCGATTCCGAATGACCTACTTCTCGCTCTTCGGTTGTATTATCCGTATATACAGTATGTCTCCGTAAGTTGAAACCGTATGTAAAACTTTTTTATTATTAATTTTAGGAAAAAAGTTATTCTTCATAAAAAGTTCTGCATATTCTAAATTCTAAAATACTATCATCAGATATTTAATTTATTTAGTCGTATACGAGGTCTGTCAAAAAATATCAATTTTTACCAACAGTAAAGTACCTTTGTTTTTAACAATATCAAAAAATTTTATTAACTAAAGTTGATCAGAACTAAAAACCTCGTTTAAGTATGCAATTTGATCCTTTTACATTAAAGCAATTTTTTTTTATTTCTACAATAATACAAATTTAATTGTAGTTACATGTAATCTAGGATGAACTTTCATACAAATGAATTGTTGATAGAGGGTGAATATCAAGACATTAGCGGAATGACTAAAAATTAAATTTCTATTTATTTCCAGTATTAATACAATGTTATTTACATAAACTGAAGGAAAGGAGGATCAAGGTCTAGAGAAGCCTAGAACACAATTAATACTCTAAGAAAAAACTCAAATGAAGTGCTAAAAATAAATCCTATAGAAACAGAAACGTGGGCAAAATATTATAGAGGCTTACTGACACAACACCGCGCCGAATATTCAGACACATGCTTAAATCCCGAGGAAACAGACGACAATGAGACAAAACAAATAACATTGCAAGAAGTTAGAACAGCGCTGAAAAAAATGAAAAACAACAAGGCTCCTGGGCCTGGAGATCTGCCTATCGAGTTAATTAAACATGCCACAACAAAAGCCATCGAAATATTTTTCACAATATTTAACAAAGGCTTGACAGGAGAAATAATACCATTAGACTGGAGGAAGTCGCATAAGAAAAGAAAAAGAGAAAAATGTGGAAATTACAGAGGAATAAGTATAACATCATCGGTAGAAAGGTGGTACGGAAGGGTCCTGAAAGCCAGAGTAGAAGGCGAAGGTAAAGATGCAGAAGAGCAGAAAGGCTTCCGATCTGGAAGATCATGCGTAGATAATATACTTACATTGAGACACCTAGCGGAGAAAAAGCTATTAAAAGGAAGTGAGATACACGTGACATTTATAGATCTGCGAAAAGCGTTTGATACTGTCCCCCTTTAAAAACTCTGGACAGTTATGAAAGAAGCAGAAATTAGTAAAAAATATATAAACGCCGTAAAAGCACTGTACAGAGACAATCAAGCGGTCGTCCAGCTCGGCTGCGAAACCTCTGCACCTTTCTTGCTAACAAAGGGTGTCAAAGAAGGTTGCTGCCTCTCCCCCACACTGTTTAAAATTAACATATACGCAGCCTTAAAGCAGTGGATACGGAAATGTAGTCCGATGGAAATATGGGTAGACAACAGCCCCATATACACCATTCTTTTTGCGGACGATCAAGTAATTATAGCAGAAGACCAACAAGATATGACATACATGCTGAACAAACTTGTGGAAGAATATAGTAAATGGGGTTTGGAAGTAAACAGAAAAAAAACACAATATACGGTTATAGGTGGAACAGGACAAGATATAAAACTAGAGAGTGGAATAATAAAAAACGTCAACCAGTATGAATACATTGGAGTTACTATAAGCGAAGATGGGAAGGACGATGAAGACATCCAATCTTGTGGAATAAGAATTTGACAATTAAAACAAAAAAAACATTTTTAAAATCATGATAGAATCAGTAATGACGTATGGGTCAAAAGTCTGGGTCAAAGACAAAAATACGTCTCAGAAATTGTGTTCGACAGAAATGACTTACTGGAGGAGATGCTGTGGTCTAACCTTACGGGATCATGTTAGAAATGAAAGGATTACAGAAAAAATGTCAGCAAATGACACCATTATAGATCCAATAAATGAAAAACGATTAAAATGGTGCGGACATCTACGAAGAATGAGCTAAGAGAGGATACCACTGAAGGTTTGGAATTGGACACCAGCAGAAAGAAATAAAAGAGGAAGAACAAGGAAAAAATAAATAAAGGACATAGATATGGAAATGGGAAAGAAAGGACTGCAACAAGGCGATTGGAATGATAAGGATAGATGGCGTTTGGGATGCGAGAAGCGGCAATAAGCTGCAAATACTCGCTATATATATTTACATAACTTATTTGTATTTTCTTACTTGCAAAATAAATGCATATGCTTTTATTACGTGATTAAATTGCAAAGTTGTTTGACAAAATTAAAAAACAAAGAGGTTATCACGTTTTTAATAATCACAAGAGATAAATGTTCATTCATAATTAATAATGTGGAAAAATTATTAAAAAAAAACAAAATCCAATTTTTGTAATTGCATTTTTAAACGTGGTTTTTAGTTCTGATCAACTTTTTTTAATATCAATTTTCGATATTGTAAAAAATGAAAGTACTTTACTTTTGGGCAAAATTCATATTTTTTGACAAACCTTGTATACGAATAAAAAAATTTAATATATGATGATTGTATTTTAAATTTTAGAACATGCAGCAACTTTTTATAGGAAATAATATTTTTTCCTGATATTATTAATAAAAAAGTTTTCAATATATTTCCAACTTACGGAGACATACTGTATATACGAGTATGCTTGTTTGCATTAAGATTTTAAAAAATTAATTTAAAAATTTATTTTATCATAATATTTAATTTTTAACTCAGAATGTTATATTTACCAAAACGTGTCGCCCTGTATTTGTCGTCATAGCATATATGATGAATGATAGTTATTATTGCTAATTATATAATTCTTTCTTAAAGGTAAATAAACTTAAAAATAACCTTAAATTCAATAAAAAAAAATTAATGAATAAATAAAGCAGTTTCCTTCTTTCCACAAAATTAGCTAATTGTTAGATTGGGGTTTTGTACAGCTTTAATTTTTTTTTTACTGAAAATAGTCGCAAAAAGGGTAGATCTATCGTGTCGGCCACGACCGCTGCGACTATTAGAAGGGGGAGGGATTATAGAAAGGAAATGATTATGGACCTGCTTTTTGAAAGGTTGTAGGTCATAGTTTTCTGAAAAAACTGATTTTGGAAGCTTGTTCCATTCTGTAGCAGCCCTGTAAAAAAAGGATGCTTAATGGAGATTGGTCCTTGTAGTGTCAATCTTGAGAGTAAATGGAGATGGAGGAGCTTGATTCAAGGGTATTTCCGGACATTGTGATGCTTTGAAGCTGCTTTACGTACAGAATGAGCAAGATTAGTTGTCTCAGCTCTATTATAAAAAAAAGAAAACTTTAAAAAAATCCAATAAGATGTTCTTAAATAGGATTGAGTAAGGTCCATTTTAGACCTAATTTGCATATTTTACCATATTTGTATACTGAAGTAATGACTGATTTTAAAAAATAATCACGCACAACGAAAAAGTCGACATGTTATTAGTTTATGGGAAATTTTAAAAGAACAAAATTCCGCGCATTACTTATTGAGAAATTAGATTTTAAATGTGTAACTTATCTGCAAATAATCACGAGAGGAAAAAATGTCATTCATTCGAGTTAAGTACGCCAATGGTATAAATTTAGTACCTAATAATGAGTGCGCGAGCAGGGAACGATCCTTTTTAATATCTGTTTTTCCGATGAATGCAGTTTTTTCTTGCACGGAACGGTAAATAGCCACAATTGCCGCTATTGGTCCGATTTAAACTTAAAAGATTTTTACGAGGTGCATGCACAGCAACCGGAGAAATTAAATGTATGGGCTGGCATTTGCGGTGACTGACTGGTAGTTCTTTTTTTTTCTACCAGGTTATTTGACTGGCGAAATGTACTTGAAATTTCTGGAAGACTCTATTGACCCTGCCTTGACTGATTAATAATCCACAGTATGACGAAAATTATTTTTATTATCAACAGTACGGTGCTCCTCCGCATAAGGCTATTTTCACACTTATACGGTTTCATTCGGTTCGGTCTGTATTCGGTTCGTTTTCGGTAGCCGCCGAAACCGAATGAAAACTCTTCACACACTCTCGGTTTGTATTCGGTTCGTTTTCGGTAGCCGCCTCTACTAATGAAAACTCAAGGTAAGTATAAGGCTTGATATCACGACTGAATAATTGAAGACGCAACCAGCCAACAATATGGAGACAAGACAAATTGTTGCTATGCTATTTCTCTACAGAAGAAACAAAAAACGAAAGAGGAATAATCGACTTCACTGGGTACACCCTATCCTCACCAAACGGATGCAGTGTGGTGCATTTCATACCCTTTTTCCGAAATTAAGGGAGCATGAAGACAAATTTTCAAATTATTTCAGGATGTCTAAGACATCATTTGATGAATTACATGAGAAGTTGAAGGACTGTATTCAACGCCAAGATACATTTATGTGGGAATGTATTCAACCAGTACAGATGTTAGCCGTCACTTTGAGGTAAGGCAATAAGACCAATAGTTAGTAGAATCGTCAATTAAACAAAAACACATTCATAAATTTTGAAATAAAATAATATTTTAATAGTATTTTAAAACAACAAATGAAAATAAATGTTATAATTGTACATAATCAAATAAAATAAAATATACAATAAAGTTTTAATAATATTTTGACACAACAAACGAAATTAAATATTATAATTAATCATAAAAAAAATAACATCAAATAAAATAGAATATATTTTGTTCCATATTTAAATTCAAATTAAACAAATATAATCCGAACTATCATCGGAAGTCGTATGGGAGCTGTAGCCAGGGTTTGGGCTTGAAAGATGGTGGGCAGTTTTCTCGTAATATTGAGCAACGGACATTTGCGGCTCAGTATGTAGCTGGGAAGTTGAACAAGGTGGATACTGATTGTAGATCGGTTGGGTCTGCTGCTGACACTTCCGCTGCCTAATGCTCTTGACGATTTTCAAAACCTCCATTTGAATTCAACCTCAATTTCAAGTGGATCACACATTGTATTCGATGAACAAAATTTAAAATGAACTTGACTTCTTGCTCAAAACGTGACCGAACCGAAACTAAACCGTATACGTGTGAACAGCCCATTGCCTTTGTGAACCTAGGACCCGAAAAGAAACCGAATAGAAACCGAATGAAACCGATTCGTATCGTGGGGGCTTTCGGTTCTATCAGGTTTCTATTAGTGACCGAACACAGACCGAATCACCGTTTCACACTTATTCGGTCGCTACTGAAAACGAACCGAATACAGACCGAACCGAATGAAACCGTATAAGTGTGAAACGAGCCTTATGCGGCGATTGTTCGTCAGTATTTAGACCAACGTTTTCCACGGCATTTGATTGGGAGAAAAGGCAGCATTGAATGACCTCCACGATCGCCAGATTTATCGCCCCTCGATTTATTTTTGTAAGGACATCTGAAAAGTCTTTTTCTTTTTCTACTTGTTAGAGATCTAGATGATCTGTTGATTCCGAACTTGCCTCTGTTATATTTCCTAAAATGTGGACTGCCAGCTGTCTCTCCATCTCTTTGGTGGTCTTCCGGGTGGACGGATCCCTGCTGGTTTTCTCTCTAGTACAATGCGTGGTAGTCTATAGTCGGTCATTCTCTTCACATGGTTATATCATTCTCTTCTCCTTTGCTTTCCCCATCTCACCACGTTCTGTACGTCACATTGTGCTCTAATGTCAGTGTTTCTTACGTGATCTTTTCTTGTTTTCCCGGCTATTGTTCTCAGTACTGACATTTCGGTGAGTCGTAGCATCCTTTTGGTCTTGTTGGTATATTCTCTCGCTTCTATACCATATGTCATTATTGGTCTGAAAAGTAAAATTTATAAAATACAACCAGCGTCTTTGGAAGATTTGCGTCAAAAAATCGTTGACGAGTGTCGTCGAATTACTCCGGAAATTCTTCGGAATGAACGTTTTGAACAAAATTTTTATTATTGCATGGAAGCGGGTGGTTATTAGTTTGAACAATTAATTAATTAAGTAGTAAGTAAGCAACTAAAATAATTGGAATTTTAACATGTAATTTTGTTTAAAGTATTGGGAGGAAATGTAAAATTTAAAGACTATTGTAAAGAGAAATGTCAGAGCTTTTAAAAGACATCTTATTCAATGTCGTTTAAAAATTTTGGGGTAATTCTTACCCTCTCTTGGGGTTAAAAGTAGTGGAGTTAAAAATACCGGAAAAGAGTGTCCCCCTTTAATAAAAAAACGACGGGTCTGAGCGTTTTTTTTTTAAATGTTGACGAGGTTCCTGTGTAAACTATCTAATATATTTTAGCTATAATTTTATTTATTTAGTTCACCATAATCTCAGTTGTTTATCTTGTGGCTCTGCTAGTGCCTATAAGACCTAGTGGTTTCCGGCTTGAACCGTCTAAGTCGGTGGCGCGGCTCACTTTTATATTTTTTTTTCTTCTACCCTCTACGGCTGAGCTCGGGCATAATTTGCCAGTAGAGAGACCGCTGACAGAGTACTCTATAGGGAACGAAAAAGACGTGGCAAATTTTTGGCATTACATTAGATACAAATACCTCTGTTTCGTTTTCAGTTAGCTACCCTAAACGAAACTTACCTGTGATATATAGAACGCCTCAAAGTCGCACATGCGGTAGGGCTCTACATCCCCTTTAGTGAGCCCCTTTATAAGCGTACCACGTCTTGTTCGTTCTCTATAGAGTACTCTGCCAGCGGTCTCTCTACTGGCAAATTATGCCCGAGCTCAGCCGTAGAGGGTAGAAGAAAAAAAAATATAAAAGTGAGCCGCGCCACCGACTTAGACGGTTCAAGCCGGAAACCCGTAGGTCTTATAGGCACTAGCAGAGCCACACGATAAACAACTGAGATTATGGTAAACTAAATAAATGAAATTATAGCTAAAATATATTGGATACTTTACTCCTACAAAAAATCAAAGTACACAGCTCAATAATAAAATTATAACAAATATAGTCAAAATCAACAGCTAACAATAAATCAAAGTACACAGTTCAATAACAAACTTATAACAAATATAGTTAAAATTAACAGCTAACAATAAATCAAAGTACACAGTTCAATAATAAAATTATAACAAATATAGTCAAAACTAACAGCTATGGTAAATTTCTTTGCTAAAACAAACCAAAAATTTAAAATTTACAATTTTATAAAATAACCAAAACAAAACAGACTTTACCAAGTTACCAAAAAAAACGTATACAAGTCAACTCCTTAATAATACCAAATCAAACGTTCACATAAGGCCGCTAATCCACTCATGCTTTTACCATTTACATAAAGATCTACACTGTTAAAACAATCGAGTTTATTTAAAAACATTTTTACAATGGTTGTCTTTTAAAATATCAATATTGTAGGATATTTACAAAAAAGTATGAAGAAAATATTTTCACTTGGTCACAAAGAATTATTGAGAAGATTATTTTAATCAAAGTTTAGTTTTGGCATATTATCCAATGCAACAACAGTTTTTAACAATGTATTATATTAATAAATTAAAACAAAACCTAATCGTGGTGTCAAAAATAAGTCACGTCGTTAAATATACAAAAATAAATCACTTGTAACCTTTGGGTATACGAATGCACTACTCCTGTGGCCGGTTTGGTTATGAAACGGCACCTGCTAATTAACAATGGCTTCCCTCAAACAAATCCCGCATGCGGTTATTTTAACTCGACACCAAAATCGAAAATATCAACAACGAAGGTAAGATAGAATGGTCAAGTTAAAAATTAAATGGTTTTTCTTCAAAATCCAATTAAGATGGCCCAAATACAGCCAGATATGAAAGAAAAACCGTAGAGGTCTTGCACACTTGTTAATATCACACCGCCCCAAAAATTCTCACCACACCACTCCCAAGACTCTCAACACACGACTAGACTACTTCCCAGGCCGGATATCAAGAAAAATGACACGGAACCGACGTCAACCAACAGTATTCGCAAGTCCATGCTCCACACCAAGAATCGCGCTCGTCCGTGTTGATAGCCAGCCCCATCCACACAGAAATGCAAACCAAACAATAATATAACCGACAACACACAACAATCGAGGCCAAAAACCAAAGCAAAATCTAATAACGAAAACACCCCACTCAATCTCCAGCGATCAACAAAAATGCCACAGCCATTAACAATCGAATCCTATCACAATAAGGTATGCAACACTATTTACAACGAATGATATATTTAAGTTACAACAAAATACGGCACGCGACACTATTTACGAGTACCTGAGGAATACAAAACTATCAGAGATACAATTATAATGGAACTGTAGAAGGGAAAAAATAGGCACGTTACAAGCGATAGCGAGATATCTGGTAAAATATCGAGGTGGCTTTAGTGATCCCGTCTTGTCTATTTTTCGCCTCATTTTCAATCATATATATAAAAAAGAAACAATTTATTTTTACTCGTCATAAATTCCGCGGGTATGTACTTACTTGTAATCATCAACGTGAAATTACTTACTTACTGATTTTCTGGTACTTGAAGTAGGATCCACTGCAACATGCAACTGTGTAATCTCGTTAGTAACACTTTGTCAATTTGCATGTTTTTTTTTTAGCAACGGATCAAATTTCTATGAATTTAGGTAGGAATTAACTTCGACATCTAAGAATTGTCGACATATTTAACGGATGAAAGTAGAGAAAGAAAAGATGTGTTTAAGAACCATAGCAAGAGAAAGCCTACCCCTACGGGAAAAAGGCGTGACTATATGCATGTATGTACCCCGACCATTTCATTGTTTTTAAAATGGAAGATGACATTTTAGTTCTCTTTGCAGTGGTGTGAACCATATCGGTTATTTTAAAATAACGGATAATGACAATTTAATTGATTTCATGATTTGAAACATTTTAGAATCGAAACAAAAGTACCTGCCGAATTCTAATAAAATGCATTACCTTATCAACACATTTATGATAAGCAATTTTTTTTCAGTATAATTATTCGGGAAGTTTGTCGTTTATTATTTAAAGTTCATTTGATTTATTTTATCATTACCCGAAACAGATTTGTTACAATAATTAGAAATCAGAACGGGAGAAATTTTTGACATACTGGTTAAGAAAATTAAAGTACCTTTAAAACGATGTCTGAGTTGACCTTCCGTGCTATTCAAGATTCTTAAAAGAGCTGCTACCAAATTCAGTTAATTTACATAATATCCAAATTATTTTTTTTTTTCGGTAAATTATCACTTTTTTTTTACCTGCTCTGATAGTACAAGTCACACATTTTAGTGTAATTTATTAATAGTTTTGAAAATACTAAACGGATATATTAACCATTTTCTAAAAGAGGGCTACTTACGCGCAGTTTAAACTGTGCGATTCTACAATACAGATAAAACTGTTTAGTCGAATTACACAGTTTAAACTGCACGTGTGTAGTTCGCTTAAAACGTTAAGTATGTGGATACTGAATGTTCGTGTTTTTATTTACTTGTACAGAAATCTTCTGAGCTGTAGGTGAATAGAAGTTGATTAAATGAAAAATGGTTTTTCATTATACTGTTACATGTCGGCCCTGTTTTTTTATCGGCGTCCGAGCGTCGACCACGGCAAGGGTGCATAATAATGAGCCCTTTGTCGGCTTCCGCATCCGTCTAATAAACTCTCGCCGCGCCTAGAGACTTCTAGATGGTTTTATAGCTTTCGCGAAATGGTCTAGAATTATGATTGAGAAATATAACAACGACAGCGGTCGTGAAAAAGGGTAGTTTTTAAAGTCTTTACAAGTTATGACATTTAAATAGTTGTAAATGTTGTAATTAGTTGAATTTCTGAGTGAATATCTATGTGATTTATAAAAGTAAAACTTATTGTGTAAAAGTATCGAAATAAAAATTGTTTTTTTACTGTATCGAAAGTTTAAAATCACTGGACCCAAGAAAGAAATAAATATCGTAACAATACCTTATTACCTTAATACCAATACCTTATTTCTTTTACACATCAACGACCTCTTGAAAACCACCACGAACCCCATTTACAGTTTCGCAGACGATAGCACACTTGTCTTAACTTTCACATCCTATCGATCACTTTCGGTGAATGTTTCAAATAGACTCAGGCAGGAACAGGTTGATTCCATCAATAGAGATCTTAAAGCAATCGTCGAGTGGGGAACCAACAATCTTGTTCAGTTCAACGCCCAAAAAACACAAAGAGCCACGTTTTCCAAGAAAGTAAATTCCTCAAATCATCCCATCACAATGTCCGGTAATACCCTTGATCCAAGTCCCTCCATCTCGATTTTGGGAGTCACGGTGTCCAATAATATGTCTTGGCATGATCATGTTGCAAACATCGCAAAGTCGGCAAGCCAGAGGCTAGGTTTTCTGTGGAAAGCCAGAAAGTTTTTTACTCCTGATCAACTGTTGACGACGTACAAGGCTCAAATCCGACCTCTACTGGAGTATTGCTCGCACATTTGGGGTTCAGCACCAAGGCATTCTCTTTGTCTTCTAGATTCCATTCAGAAAAGAGCCATTCGCTTGATAAACAGCTCAACTCTTACAGATACCCTTTACTATCTAGAACATAGAAGAAGAGTTGCAGACCAGTCATTGTCCAACAGATATTTCCATGGCAGATGCTCCAGAGAAATAAAAACTCTTGTACCACCATTGGCCACATTCGACCGAAGAACTCGGTACGCTGATCAGTCTCACCCATTTACTCTCAAGATTGACACTACAAGGACCAATCTTCATTAAGAATCCTTCTTTTACAGGGCTGCTACGGAATGGAATAAGCTTCCAAAATCAGTTTTTTCAGAGAACTATGACCTGCAACTTTTTAAAAAGCGTGTCCACAATCATTTCCTTCCTATAATCCCTTCCTCTTCTAATAGTCGCAGTGTGGGCCGTCCGCGACCTTTTTACGGTGCACTAGTGTCATCAGCTGCCTACCTGCATGACAAAATAAAATAATATGTTATTGAAAGTTCTCTAGAAATCGCAAAATTTTTGTTTATTATCTTAGTAACGGGGTAAATAACCCTTGTTTTTTGACAATTTTTTGATATTTTTAGTAATATATTAACAATTTGTGATTTTCAGGTAGATATAATGAAAAATATCGTTCATTACACGTCCATAAATGCTTTTTTCGTGCTTGCACGACTTTTCGTGTTCGGCTGCGCCTCCCACGAAAACTTGTCACGCGCGCACGGAAAAAGCCTATTTTATCGACTCCTAATGATTATACTGTTTGACGTGAAACTTTGAAATTCTTTCTGTGTGACGGAAATTGGTGGGGGTAATACTGTGTCGGGTAGAGTGGGAGCAGTGTCTCGCTTGCATTCGGGTATCGGAGGAGAGTGAGACATACGAGAGATACATATGACAGTGTTTGGAGGACGATGTTGTCCCGTACGTCCTTTTTGCTGCTCTCTTCCTTCGGAAGTTTAGGAAAGGTTTAAACGGTGAGAAAATATGTAAAAATTGCTCCAATCAATGTAGATGAGCTAAAACACTCCTTAGTAGACGAATGGGACAGTTAAGATATAGAATGTATTAGGGATTTGATAAGGTGCCTTTCAAAACGAATAGGAGCTGTGATTAGAGCCAGAGGCGGAAATTTTTAATACTTAAATTAATTGTTCGTAAATTTTAATTTTTTCGATTTTTTTAAATAAGAGTTAAGTTAAGTAAGAGTAGTAAATAAGAGTATTTATTTTGCAATATCTTCCCCAATATTATTCTGGTTCATGTCCTCAATTATTTTTCGGGGTGGATAGCGGGCTTAGGACGAAAGAAAACAAACTTCTCGCTCTTCTTAAATCGCTGACGTTTCGATGTTTATTTTAGATCTTTCTCAAGGCTTTTTAATTCGTGGAAGTCTTAAGTCTGTAATGTAAAATTTCTGATGTATCCATCACAGATTTAAGAAGAGCGAGAAGTTTGTTTTCTTTCGTCCTAAACCCGCTATCCACCCCGAAAAAAAAAACTTCCCGAATTTTTCATTTATAATGTCCAAATCTTTATTAAACTTTATACTAGATATTTTTAAAAAAATAAATCTCTCTCTGTCAGTCGTACTCTCAAAGTTGAGGGGTCGTGATTTCATGATTTTCAATTTGTGTTGTTGATGATTTGCTTCCAAAGTGTTCTATCTTCTGTGTCTATAATGGTTGTTTATAAGGGTCTTTCTGTAATTTTCTTTAGCTGATCTACATATCTGGTGAGACAGCGACTCCTTGTCATCTGGCCTTCTATTTTTCCTTGTTTCATCAATTTTTCCATGTTGTTTCCTTGTCTTCTGTTTATATGCCCATAGTATTGGAGAATTCGTCGTTTATTTCTTGAATAACTGATACATTTGTCCTCCGTGCTGTCCAATAGATGCACAGTAGTCTTCTCCAGCACCAGAGCTCGAAGGACTCAATTCTTTTCCTGTCTGCTTCTTTGTCGCAAAAAGGGTAGACCTATTGTGTGGGCCGCGGACGGCCCGCACTGCGACTATTAGAAGGGGAAGGGATTATAGAAAGGAAATGATTGTGGACACGCTTTTTAAAAATTTGCAGGTCATAGTTCTCTGGAAAACTGATTTTGGAAGCTTATTCCATTCCGTAGCAGCCCTGTAAAAGAAGGATTCTTGATGAAGATTGGTCCTTGTAGTGTCAATCTTGAGAGTAAATGGGTAAGACTGATCAGCGTGCCGAGTTCTTCGGCCGAATGTGGCCAATGGTGGTACAACAAAGAGTTTTTATTTCTCTGGAGCATCTGCCATGGAAATATCTGTAGAGCAATGACTGGTCTGCAACTCTTCTATGTTCTAGAGGGTGAAGGTTATCTGTGAGAGTTGAGCTGTTTATCAAGCGAATGGCTCTTTTCTGAATGGAATCTAGAAGACGAAGAGAATGCCTTGGTGCTGAACCCCAAATGTGCGAGCAATACTCCAGTAGATGTCGGATTTGAGCCTTGTACGTCGTCAACAGTTGATCAGGAGTAAAAAACTTTCTGGCTTTCCACAGAAAACCTAGCCTCTGGCTTGCCGACCTTGCGATGTTTGCAACATGGTCATGCCAAGACATATTATTGGATACCGTGACTCCCAAAATCGAGATGAAGGGATTTGGTTCAAGGGTATTTCCGGACATTGTGATGGGATGATTTGAGGAATTCACTTTCTTGGAAAACGTGGCGCTTTGTGTTTTTTGGGCGTTGAACTAAACAAGATTGTTGGTTCCCCACTCCACTATTGCTTTAAGATCTCTATTGATGGAATTAACCTGTTCCTGTCTGAGACTATTTATATCAATCACCGACAGTGATCGATAGGATGTGAAAATTGAGACAAGTGTGATATCGTCTGCGAAACTGTAAATGGGGTTCGTGGTGGTTTTCAAGAGGTCGTTGATGTGTTAAAGAAATAGGGTGGGGGACAGGATGGAACCCTGGGGGACCCCGGCATTGGTTTTAAACGAATCAGAAGAAATACCATCAACTGCCACATGTAAGGAGCGATCTTGCATGAAGCTCAAGAGCCATTGGCGCAGTTTGGTTTGGAGACTGTAGGCAAATAATTTACTTAACAATGCCTGGTGCCAAACGCGGTCAAAGGCTTTAGATATATCCAAGACTATTGCACAGGATTATCTCAAATTTCTCCAGATATTTGATGAGTTCTGTGTTAATCGCTTTTTCCATAACTTTGAAATACATGAATATTGCGAATATTAGTGTTTGCACAAGTTTATTCTTTGCGTTTCGCGATATTTGTCTGTCTTCCCATATTATTTTTAGATTGATTGGTCATCGCTGTTCGTCCCATTTGTATATATAATTTCAGGTTCGCAGTTTCCCTGGTTATTTATCAAGGCTCCTAAATACGTTAGGTTGTCGGTTCTTTTGATGTCTGCTAAGTTGTTTTCACTGTTATAGCTTGTTTCCTAAAAAAATAAATAAGTGAAAAAAAATAATATGCTTTTTGGGATGAGTGTATATTTTTGATTATAGTTTTGTGTCTAATACATTTATAGTTGATTATTATTAAATAAACACGGCTATGCATTTACCGATATGTGAATAAATAAACTTAAGGCTGATATGCCAAGAGTAATTTCGACGGTCAATTTAGTTCATTGTGCGTTATATTGAACCTCCTGCAGAACTTGCAGGAGGGCAAAAAATGGCAACTCCGCTTTTCACTATGCAGTGCAACCGATCTCTCTCTCTCTCTTCTCTCTAGTAAATTCCATTTTGAATTCCACAATCAGACAATCGAACGCGAATTTTACCGATAGCAGCAGCAAAAGTGGCAGCAGGGCTTGCTGCGTGTGTGTGTGCGCGCGTATTTATTGCATTTCGGTAGAGGTACTGCGTGTGAGGTTCGGTTTAAACGAATTTCCTACGTAGGAAATCGTTTTTTAATACGACAACATGGAATAGTTTTAGTTTTATTAGGTTTTACCTTTTAGGATACACTTTTTTTGATTTGACGTAAGTTATGTTTATTTACGAGTGCATTAAAATTAAAATTTAAGGTTATACGCAAAGAGGTTTGTGTGTTGCGCATGGCTTGGCCTTTACATCAAGGCCGATTCAAGTGCGTAAGTGTGATATATATGCGAGAGAATAAACAGGAACGGACTAGCTTCTCGTATTTATCGTAGGATATTACGAAACTAGATGTTATTTTTCTTTTTTTGCTGTCGAATAAAAAAAATTTAGATCGACTACACTCAGGTTTTGGTTAATAATTTAAATGGTAAAATTAATAATTTAATGTCACTTTTTTTTATTTCTGTGTCTGACCTACTTAACCGAATAAAGGAAATGTTATACATTATCATAAAAGATTTAATGTTGCTATAAAAGTGGAACATTTTTTTATTTAAATATAATTTTAAACAATAAAAATAAGACAAAAGATTTAAGAAAATGTAGCAATAATTTAAGAAGAGCAATTAAGAGTTATGTCTGACAAATTTAACAAAACTTTAATTAATTAATGTTTGCTTTTAAACAATCTTTTATTTTATTTGAACAACTACTTTTATAAATAATCTGTATGGACTATAGGGGATCATCGTTTACTAGCAAGAATGCAATAAAATTATGAAATTATATGCAGTATAACTTCGATAAACAAATATTTGTTTGTATCGTACAAGCTTGTTTACCATTACAAGCAAAAATGCAATGAAATTATGTACAGTATAACTTTGGTGCTTTAAATTTCTTGCAGCATTTGATAAACAATAATTATTTGTCATTTAATTAAAAAACCATTATCAGTCATTAACAATAATTATGTCTGTATATTTGTTTATTAAACTACCTTGTCATTTTTAAATAATTTTTGAAAGGTTTTTTTGCATTACTTTAAAAATGCCAAAAAGCTACAATATTATAAATATGCGGGTGCTAAACTTAATCCGACATTAATAATTTTTAAATAGAATTGACTATAATTTCTAAAATATCTGTATCATCATCATCATCATTATCATCAGCCTTTCTCGTGTCCACTGCTGAACATAGGCCTCCCATAATCTGTGCCACTCCTCCCTGCAATTTATATCATCAGTCCATCTCGTTGGTGGCAGTCCTTCATTTCGGTATGCCTTATGTCTCGGCCTCCATTCAAGAATTTTCTTGGTCCATCTGTCGTCAGTTATTCTTGCAATGTGTCCTGCCCCATTCCATTTTAATGTTGTTATTCTCCTGACGACATGTACTACATCTGTTCTTCTTCTTATTTCGTTCTTCTGGATTCTATCTCTTAGATAAATGCCCAAAATGGCTTTCTTCATAGCTCGTTGTGTCACTCGTAATTAATTGGTGGATTTTCTTGTCAAAGAAAGTGTTTCCGCTTTATATGTCATAACAGTCATAACACACCGGGATGTCGGACCGGAATACTTCCTTTAGGTTCCCAAAAGCTGCCCAGGTGAGTCGTATTCTTCTTTGAAACTTAACAGTTTGGTTGTCTCGACCCACACGATTTTCATGACCAAGATATTTGTAGGACTTCGTGCCCACTCAAGGAAATATTACCAATCATCACCAGATTGGTCATATATTGTGTTTTTGAATAATTGATCTTTAATCCGGTTTTTTTGACGCTTTTTCTAGTTCGTATAGCATCTGTGTGGCTTTGTCAACCCTATCCGAAATCAGGATAATATCATCGGCAAATCTTAGGTGGTTCAAGTCTTCTGCATTTACATTAACTGCCAAGTTATTCCAATTTATATCCTTCAGCATCTACTCGAGTAAATTTGTTAATAGTTTCGGTGATATGGTGTCACCCTGGCGAACTCCTCGTTCGATTTTAAACTTGCCTGTATCTCTCATGGAGCCTAAAACATGATGTTGCGGTTTAATAGATATTTTTAATTATAGCGGTGTATCGGCGGTCTATTCGGCAATCAGAAAGAGCTTGGAGCATTTTGTGTTGGTCAATAGTATCAAATGCCTTCTCGTAGTCTACAAAAATGAGGATAAGCGGTTTATTGCACTCTACGCATTTCTGTATACGTTGTAATAAAACCCTGGTTTTAAAGATTTAAAAATGAACTTAATCCAAAGGGTTAAACATATGCTTTATGAAAAATATTTTCTGAAAATAAGAAAATTAAACATTCTTTAAAATTTCTTTTGGATGGGAAAATGGAACTAAAATGATTTTTACAGAATAGAGATAACCCCTATTTATCCTTTGCGCCTCGCTCACCCCTACTAATAAAATATTAAATAATAATAAAATCTCTTGCAAAGATATTCTGCAGTTTAAAAGAGGTTTTCATTGGTTGTTTGTTTTGAAAGCTGATTTTTGTAAACAACCGACCCCCTTTAAAATCTGATGACTGGAAATCTGGTGATCTAGATGTCCATTTAATAGGACCTCTTTTTTCAATTCATTTGTTTGGATAACTACTATCAAACCAATGAAACAACATTTAGGTGGTACTCGTGTAACTTCTACCAATCTCAGTCGAGAAATGTACGTGTTTCGAAATTTCGACTCATTAAAAAAAATCATTCCTGGGCGACTTAATTTATTTTTACCCTTTTCAAAAGCCCGTAGTTCTGGTAAGTACCCTTTAAAACTAACCAAAATAAGGGAAGGAGTGTTAGCAACAAAAATGAATCCTTTTTCCTTATCACAATGAAACTTTATCTAAGAAATTAAATATAAATATTACAAAATTTGATCCATGTAGAACAATTTTATTACAAATAAAACTGAACTCTAATTCTTGTAAATAAACTACCACAATTTTTTCTTTCCTAGAGAATTACTCTTATTGTATTGTTATATATATATATATATATATATATATATAGGGTGTGCCAATACTGCGGTAAAGTTCTTGTATTCTGTTATTATAATGGAAACCTATGAAAAAATTATAAAAGCAAAATTGTTAATCCCAACATGTACCGGGTGGTCAGATAAGAATGCAAAGTGCTGTATCTCGAAAACTATTCGTCATAGAGACTTACGGTAAAATTTTTTTTGCTTAAAGTGGCCAAAAGAAAATCCAAAATATTATTTTTAGGTATTTAAGATGGCCGCCAGGGGGCGTAACCGCCATCTAAAACCTTTACAGTAATTTTTCACTGAAATACACCTTGTAAATGTACCAAATAAATATATACTTTTTAAAACTAAGCTTTATTCAAGTAATTTTTGACGTATCTTTTAAAATAAAGTGGTGGGAGTGATTCAACGTATTTTAAATAAACAGCTGTCACTCCTAAACAACTAAACGGATTTTTACAAAGTTTGGCTCGTAAGTAAAAGCATTTATTGCTTCATCAAACCCATCTTACGCGTTTTTTTGATGTAATAACAGAAAATTGCTAAATTCTGTAAAAATTAATTACAATAATATAATTTTTTTTCATAAAAATGAAGTGACATTATACCAAAATAGGCTAGTGAAAACCGTATCTTCATATCTTATTTCTAGCCTAAAATATCGAAGAAAAAAAAATCCTGCTGTCGGAGGGCACCCAGTAAGAAACGAATTTGTTTACTACTTAAATTCCGAATGTATTTCGAAATTAAAACTGTATATTTCAATTTTTATTTTGTATTATTTTTTCTCATACAAAAGATATATAATACCTGGCTAGATTCGAATTCAACGTTTCACTTTTTTGTATCTTTTTTTTATTCTGCCGGAATTGTTGTTGGCGTTGAGCATTGCTTTTCGGTATTTTATTTGCACTCTGACGTTTACGCTTTCCATACTTTTTGGGACTCTGAACACATGATTTCACTATTGTCTCCCTATAATTTAAACAGTAAAATAAATAGTAAGTACTCAAATCACATGTACAATAAACGAATGTAAACAGTAAATACTTGTATCAAGTTATACAATTTTATTACTTACTTTTTTAAATCTGTACACATCTGTACATTTTCTGCAGTTATAATTTTTCAAAACTTATTTGCAAGAATAAAACAATATTCACTCATGGCCTAACACAAATAACAAATGCGTTTTCACAACATTTCCACATTTCTGTACAACCCTGTGTTAAAGTTATACAATAATAAATTATAGTTTAACAAAACTAAAATACACGCTTTTAAAGTTAATCAAACTAAAAAGTAAAAGATATTTCTATCATAAAAATAAAATTACTGACGAGAAAATTAATGTCACTGTTCTGTTTGTCATACAAAGCACCCCACGCTTTTAGAACAGTGACATTAATTTTCTCGTCAGTTTACTATTCCATTTACCAAGAAAATTATCTGTCTCCGTTTAAATATGTCAAACAATTTTAAAATATAGTTCGCGAATACCTTAATACAATTTAAAAAAATTATGTATTAAATGGTAAAAGCACAAAAAAATTCATCGGCCGGGAATCAAACACGGGACGCCCGCGTGGCAGGCGAGCATTCTACCACTGAACCACCGATGCGATGTACCGTGTTAATATTTGTTCTGCGCACATGCGTAGTTTACGCACTAGTTCTATCTCTCTTACTATCATGCAAAGGGTTCCGTTTCGTTACGTGACGATTTCTATTAAATCGCACTATCCGTAAACCATAAAATTTAAAAAAGACGCTGTTACACCGGTATTTATTCTTATTTTTTTGTCTTTTTTCCAAGAATCGATGATAAAATTTTATAACTTTATAAGTTTTTAAAATTGGTATTCTTAGTTCAAAATAAAAAAAAATATATGTAGTGACATAATCAATGCATATAATATGCAAGTGCCAGGTAGGCAGAATATGAACGGTTGACCATGGAAGAAAAACAAATGCCTAAAATCAACTTGTCAACAAATATTACAATTATACTTATACAGGGTGTTTCATTACTAATTGGAAATATTTTAACTATAGAATCCTGAATTCAAAATATGAAGATTCAGCCCAAATTACCTAGATAAAATGTGTCTCCTGTCTGAGTTACTAGGTGTTTTATTTGAAAATTTAAAAATTATTTTAGTCCAGTACTTTAAAACTGTTCGAAGTATTTTTGTCATATTTGGTGGGGAGTGTAAGTACTATACACCCTACTAAATTATGTTAAATGAACTACCAGAGGCGTAAGATAGGGGCAAGTGACTGGTTGATCCCTCCCAAATTCTACGCCATTGGTGGACTTGCAATTTTATCACAATTTTTTGATTTTTCCAATACTTTCTACGTGAATATAGTACTTTTTCTTTATGGCGATAAAGTTATTATTTTTCGAGATATTTTGGGTTAAACATAAAGCTGCACAATTATTTTGATTTCAATGTGTATTATGTCGGTGTTTTGGGGTATTTGATTGCATTTATTACGCAAATAAAACTTTAATCTTTACTGACAAAAAAAACATTATTAAATTTTATTTATCGCAAATTTAACAACGAATAAATGCATCAAACGATTAAAAACAAATTTTGGTTTTGAAAATGTTATAATCTAAATAAAAGAACAATTTTATTAAGAATAAAATATTTAAAAGCACAAACAAAATTTAGAAACCTTCCATAATAAATGTTTAATGTCACCCCCGTTTACCTTAATAAGTTTATTTATTCTGACGCCTTTTAATACCATAAAAGCATTTATCTAAATTAAATGAAAAAATGATTTAAATCGCATTTATTTATCTGATTTTGATATTGTAAATGCATCTATTCGTTGAAAAAATTTCTATAAATAAAATTATGTTTTTTGTCAATAAAGATTGAAGTTTCATTCGCGTAATTAATGCAATTTAATGACCCAAAACACCGACATAATTAATAGTTGAAATTAAAATATTTGTGCAGCTTCATTCACGTTTAACCCAAAATATCTCGAAAAATAGGAACTCTATCGCCATGGAAAAGAAAGTATTGGAAAATCTAAAAATTGTGATAAAATTGCAATTCCGCCAGTGGCGTAGAATTTGGGATGGATTAACCAGTCACGTGCCCCTGTCGTACGCCTCTGGTAGTAGCCAGAAACGTTCATTTAACATAATTTAGTAAGGTGTATATACTGGGCACAAATAATTTTTAAATTTTCAATTAAAACGCCCTGTAACTCAGACAGGAGACACATTTTATCTAGGTGATATATAGCTAAAATATTTCCAATTAGTTATAGTACACATACAATATTTAATAACATATTGTTACGATATTTAGTCTCGGATTCGTAAATTTGCTGGCACAACCGTTTATAACTTTTTACCCATTATAGTTATAAAGATAATTTAAAAGCTTAATTTTTTAACTTTTTAAAAACTCTTGAATAATGTATAAATAACTGCAAAACGAGAGAATTTAAAAGTTTTACGAGGGTTGAATCCGTATGCAGTACCCACAATTTCCAAAAATTCCTTTCTTGGAATTCATATTGATATTTTTTAGCATAAATCAAGACATTTTTAGCGATTGCCAAGTATTATGTTGCTATTTAAACTAATCCGTATATTATAATTTTAATTTGTTTCGCAAAATCATATGCTTGACGAATCATCGAATCGCCGTCAAATTATCATAACATTCCAATTCCATGAAGCAATAAAAAAAGTCAAACCCAAAAAGGATTTCAAAAACAGACGGAATACCACCGTATATTTTAAAAGGATGCTATGAGTGTTTGAGAATACCCTTAATACATACAGGGTGGCTAACCGAAAACGAAACTTCGTTAACATTTTAGAAAAACGCTCTTAGACCCGTCGATTTTTGATTAAAGGCATGATGCCCTGAAAATCAAAGGGATGAAAATAAATGTGAGCAAAACAAAAGTAATGGTATTTGAAAGAGAAGAAAGCATGACAAACTGTGGAGTTTCGATTGAGGGAGAAAGAGTAGAACAAGTAAATGAATTTGTGTACTTGGGTTCAAAGTTTACTAGAGATGGAAAGTATGACAGTGACATTGAGCGAAGGGTGTTGGCAGGAAAACAAATAAATAAGACACTGCATAGTTTTATGAATAGCCAGAAAGTGTCAAAAAAGGTACGTCTGGCGGCGCATAAAGGTGTGTTGGTTCCTACACTTATATATGGTAGTGAATGTTAGGTTTGGCAGAAGAAGCATGAAAATAGGATTAATGTTGCGGAGATGAGTAGTCTGAGAATTTTATAGCCGGAGTGACTCGGTTGGATAAAGTAAAGAATAGCGAGATAAGAGAACGCTGTGGTGTAAAGGAAGATGTGGTTACAAAGATAGATAAAGGAATGCTTAGATGGTTTGGACACGTAGAAAGGATGGATGAAGGAAGATTGACGAAACAGAATTTCGCCCATTACTTATTGAGAAATAAGATTTTAAATGTGAAACAATACGTCAACCTAAATAATTATACTCATACCGTTATCTGTACTGACTCATTAAGTTGTCTGCTCAGCCTACAGCGAATCTACCCAAATAAAATATGAGAGCTGTCTCTATCCCAGAGTTCCCGAAAAGTGCTACAATTTATATGAATCCCGTCGCATACAGGAATCCTAGGAAACGAAAAGGCCGATGAACGTGCGCGTCTAGCGATCAACAGTGTTACTGCCGAGTTATGTCCGCAGGTAGTGTCTTCCGATTTAAAATCCCATTTAAAAAACCTTGTGAATCGAGAGTGATAGGCTGAGTGGCAACAATCTAATAATCTTCTTTTTCGGTGCCCTATCCTCCTAACGTTGGCAATTACATTGGCGAGTTGTTCGCGGTTTTCGGCTAATCTGAATAGTTGTTCGGCACTGCGTATTTCTGTCCAATCGCGAATGTTCTTTAGCCATAACATCTGTTTTCTTCCTCGACTGCCTTCGATTTTGCCCTTCATTATAAGTTGAAGCACCCTGTATCGGTCTCCTCAGAGAACATGCCCCAGGTATGATATATTTCTGATCTTTATAGTGACAAACAATTCACGAACCGCATTTGCTCTATTTAACACTGCTTCGTTGGACTGCCTAGCTGTCCAGGGTATTCGGAGCATTCTTCTATGTAACCACATCTCAAACGCTTCCAGGCGATCTAATACAACATTAAAATAATGTAAAAGTGACATTTCTGCAAATTTTCTTAAAGCACAAAATCAAAAGTATTAATTCATAATTACTCGTCTGAGATTGGGTCATACTTGTCTTACTCACAGTTAATTAATGACAAAGGATGAGCCTTCAATCTGCGATACTTGTAATGTACATCTATCAGTAAAACATATTTTGTTAAAATGTAGAAAATTTCATCAGCAAAGAATTGTTTAGGACAAAGTAGCTATATACCGCAGATTATTGCTTTTCTAAGAGATTGTCAATACATCAATATTATCTAGTGTTAAATTTAAATATTCATATTGTTACAAATCCGTTCCTGTCAGCAATCGAGAAATCGACAGCGTCGAGGGTCCGTATTCGACCGCTTTCCTTTGTAGCCGCGCAACCTCTCGAATCCGCGTCGAACTTTGGAGAAACAGGTGGATTAATCTAGAATCGTGATAGGGAGATATAAAAGGGGAAACGAGCATAACAAGAACAGTATCGGCTTATGTGTTTACGAATTATTAAATGTAAATAGTTATATAGAGTTGTATAGCTAAGTGAATATTTAAGTGGTTAATGATAATAGAATTTATTGTATTGAAATAAACATTGTTTGGTTATTGGATCGAGAGTTTTAATCGCCGAACCCAAGATAGAACTAAAAAGTTGTAACAATATGTATTTGTATTTAAGTTTGGATTAAGTTAGTTATCTATGTAATCTAATGTTGTCAATCACTTGGTGGATGCGACATAAAACCATAAAAAAAATGCGAAACTAAGAAACCTATATGCAAACAATCACGAACGGTAAAAATGTCATTCATTCGAGGTAAGTACGTCAATGGTATAAATTTAGTACTTAGTACCTAGTTTTTCTTGCACGGGACGGTAAATCGTCACAATCACCGCTATTGGTCCGGTTTAAACCCAAGAGATTTTCACGAGGTGCATGCACAGCAACCGGAGAAATTAAATTATGGGCTGGCATTTGCGGTGATCGACTGGTGGGTCCTTTTTTTCTACCAGGCAATTTGACTGGCGAAATGTATTTGCAATTACTGGAAGACGGTATTGACTCTGCGTTGACTGATATATTTGAAAATAATCCACAGTATGACGAAGATTATTTCTATTTTCAACAGGACGGTGCTCCTTCGCATTATGCGGCGATTATTCGTCAGTATTTAAAACAACGTTTTCCACGGAATTGGATTGGGAGAAGAGGCAGCATTAAGTGGCCTCCACGGTCGCCAGGTTTATTGCCGCTAGATTTCTTTTTGTGGGGACATCTGAAAAGTAAAATCTATAAACCCAGCGTCTTTGAAAGATTTGCGTCAAAAAATCCTGTGCCGTCGAATTACTCCGAAAATTCTTCGGAATGTGCGCGAACGTTGTGAACAAAATCTTTATTATTGTATGGAAGCGGGTGCTCATCAGTTTAAACATTTTAAAAGACATCTTATTCGACCCTCAATGCCCTTTAAAAGTGTTGGGGTAATTCTTACCCTCGATTGTGGTTGAAAGTAGTGGAGTTCGTTTTCGGTTGGCCACCCTGTATACTAAAAACTTAATCATAAGTACCGGTATCCATCCCGAGTTATGGAAAACTTCTATAACTACACCAATTTTTAAATCTGGTAGTAAGGCTGATGTAGAAAATTACAGAGCGATTTTCATTATGTTATTATCATTCAAGTTATTGGAGCAAATTATGTATACACAATTGTACAACTTCAACAATAAATGCATAGTCGCAAAGTAACACGGGTTTATAACACAAAAATCATTTAATAATAATCTATTTATATATATATATATATATATATATATATATATATATATATATATATATATATATATATAGCAATAAAGTATTTGAAACCATGATAAGTAAAGCACAATTTGATACGATATTTACTGATTTGCGTAAAGCTTTCAAACGAGTTAATCACGACAAAATTTAGTAAATTTGGATTATCAGAAAACTTTATGCGCATTATAAAGAGTTACTTAAAAAACATATTTTTTGTGGTGAAGCATAATGGGATAAATTCTGGGAAGTTTCATGCAAATTCCGGAGTGCCACAGGGATCTAATTTGGGGCCGCTACTGTTTGTTCTATTTATTAATGATCTACCGTCATATATTAAGCATTCATATTGCCTGCTCTATGCAGATGACTAAAAAATATTTAAACACACCTATTGTTCGGGACTGTGTGACGTTATAAAAAGACATCAACAGAATTTTAGAGTGGAGTCATAACAACAAATTATACTTTAATGTAAAAAAATGCTATATTTTAACAATAAATCGTTAAAAAAGTGTTAATAATTTTGAATATCAGATGGATATTGAAGTTTTAGCACGGAAAACCGAGGTTAGACATTTGGGAGTAACTTTAACAACACCTTTTCGTTCTCAAGTCATAACACTGAAATAGTTAGGGATGCAAACCGCATGTTAGGATTTTTGATAAGACAAACGTACAGCTTTAATAATATAGATACCATTAAATTACTTTATTACAGTCTGGTAAGACCTAAACTTGAGTTTGCTTCTGTAATAGGAGAACACATAACAATCTTAAAAAAAGTGATACTTATCCTCCTCCTTAGATACTTATATTTCAAAAAAAATCACACATGGCCTAACTATGAATTGGTACGTACAACACGATTACGGAGTGAATTTAAGATTTTATCTGTGGAACAAATAAGAACGTCTTTCGACGTCTAATTTTCATTCCCTTCGGTCTTCGCAATCCTCAGATGTTAGGTTTCTTCCGCTCATTGACTTTTGAATACCGGTTTGATATTCCAATCGAGGTCTTCCCCTTTTCTTTCTTTTACTTGGCTGCCATTGTAAGACTTGTTTGGGCAATCTTGTATCGGGCATTCGTTAAACGTGGCCGTACCAGGTGAGCTGGTACCTTGGTGCCTTCAATTCCTATTTGTTGTTTTATATTGTCATTTCTTATTATGTCCCTTCGGGAAATGTGCAAAGACCTCCTGAAAACATCCATCTTAACAGCTTCAACTTTCTTTTTGTTCTTTTCGAAAATCCTCCAGGTTTCTGCTCCATATAATAGAGTACTTTTTATCATGGTTTCATAGGTGTTAATTTTTCTTTTCTTTATTATTTCTTTACTCCCTAGTATCCCATAGAGGCATCCGATAATTCTTTTTGCTTGAATAAGCTGTTTTTTGATTTCAAAGGTAGGTAGGTTTCAAAGGTAACACCCAAGTACACATATTCCCGGCAGGTCAAAATCTTCTGATCCTCTTCAAGTTCTAGATGGGTGGGTTGATTCACTATGCATAAATATTTTGTTTTATTTGTATTTACTGCTAAACCCCATTCTTTGTACTCCTCAATAAGTTTTCGCATCACATACTCCCATGTCGTCCTTGTCGTTAGCTATAATAACCTGATCGTCGGCAAATTGAAAAGTGTATATAGAGTTAATGATGTTTTTATACAAGGTTAATAATAATAATATTAATTCACCATTTTCATTGATTTCATTTAATGTACCGTCTCGTCGAACTCGTTGTACAATCTATCTATCTCAGGCAACAGCTCTCCACTAACAACCGTTTTGCGATTAGCTAATAATTTCGATGAAATGTTGGATTGGACTTTTAATCAATCTACATTTTATAGATTAATCCTCAATGGAATAATCAATTTTACACCATAAATGACTCATACCAAAGTTATAATTTTTCCATCGATCTTATGTAACATATTCTATATGCTTGTGATGATCAAACTTAAAGAACCATTTTTCACTCACTTTTCGTTTCCATTTAGTACACTATTGACTATTGCACACTTAATATTCCCTAATACAAGGTAATTCATTAAGAATGGGCAATCTTTAAACTGGAGATACTATACACCAAAATATGGCGCTTGAGCTTTTAACATGTCTCATACAAATGTTGCAGGTTTACGAGATAAAGGGTATTTAAAGTTCGAATTTTAATTTGAAATTTCTTAATAATTTTGTGATTTTAAACAGCATCGTCTTGAAAATTGGCAACTTTATGTTTTTTGGCATGAAAATTACGAATTTTTTGCTGAATTTAGCACTATTTATACAGGGCGTAAGTTACACCCTGTTACTTAGGTAAATTACAACATATCTTTTTTGGCTAATAAGTTATGGCTAAAATGACTAGAAAATCTGAAAGGTAGTTCAATTTTGAATAAAAAAGTTATTTCTGTTTATTTCATGTTACTCTATCAGTATTTGAGTTATTTGCATTTGAAACATTCAGCGTAAAGACTCCTAAGCCACCGTTATTACATTGACTTTTTTTCAAGCAGGCTTGTGTCAGTTTTTCGTGTAAAGAAATATTTAAAAATTTTACTGTCACTAACTAAGAGTGTATTATTTGTAGTAAAATAAGAAAATGCCACGACTTAATGAATTTTTCCAACAGTGAAAGGCGTGACATGATTTGTGTTTTTGCTCAGTTAAATTATAGTGGAGTTGGTGTAGCCAGAAGGTATTTAGAATCATACCCAAATCGAAGACAACCCAATCACAAACTGTTCAGACGTATTTATACCCGCTTAGGCGAAACATGGTGTTTTCGTCCTAAAAGATGGTGCTCCAAAAAATATCAACGTCGATGATGAAGAAGAGGTTTTTGTTCGTATTTCGGAAAATCCAAATCTCAGTACTCGTCGGTTAAGTGCGGCAATAGGAATAAGCCAATCGTCTATCTGGAGAATTTTAAAGAAAGAGAATCTCTGTCCGTATCACTATACTCCTGTCCAAATTTTGCTACATCAAGATTTACCAGTTCGCCTAAAGTTTGCTCAATTTATACTAGACGAGGTGTTTTTAATTGAAAAAACAATCATTTGTGGGACTCTAAAAATCCACATGCTTTAAAGGAACGATATTTAGACATGAATTCAAGGTAAATATTTGGTGTGGTTTTTTTATTGGTTCTTGTGAACTTCCTCCTTAACTCGTAAACCTGTAACATTTGTATAAGACATCATGTTAAACTCAATCGCCATAGAATATAGATAGAATATAATTAAGTGAGCAATATTCAATTATATTTTGAGCGATAAAATATTATATTTTAAAATTCAATAAAATTGCATTATATCAAAGAAAAAGTTTATTTATTCAAAGTATAGGTTAAGGATGAAAGAGTTAATCCAAGTTTGTAATTTCCACTATTAGGTTAGGCATCCATTCTCAATTTAACTTATACGCAGCGTGCAGATGCTTAGTCAATGCCGATTAAGCTAACAGTCGATTGGTCGAGATTGATAAGCGAACACTAGCTTCGCCATCTTCTTTATCTTCATCAGCCTAAATGACCGTATGGACAAATACAAAGTGAGTGTCGTCATCTTCGGCAATAGTTGAGTTGCTGATGCACCGGCCTCGAGTTCACCTAAGCTGATGGCACTTGGACCGTAGAGCCTCTTCTTTAGTGCTTAGAGGTATTTGCTAATCTGTGCAACATTCCGTGGCTTAAATCCTTTCTCTTTAAGAGTCTCAAAGATGCGTTTGGACTTTATTTTAAATGTGATGCAAAAGATGAAATTAGTAAATTTATTCAATATCTATTCAACTACTTTTAATAACCGAGATTGTTGAAAAAGAGATTTAATTTTCTTTTTCATGGCGAGACTGAGTTGAGTACTGCCGGCATCGGAGCATGAATGAGCACG
Organism: Agelastica alni; assembly: GCA_950111635.1. Lineage (NCBI taxonomy): Eukaryota > Metazoa > Arthropoda > Insecta > Coleoptera > Chrysomelidae > Agelastica > Agelastica alni. The sequence continues at coordinate 24,628,436 of OX467719.1, read as the reverse complement.
ATAAAGGTCTACACGCATTAAGGTAGCATCATACAACATTAAAAAAATATTTAAAAAAACAAATTCTAAGAGTTTGGAACAAGGCATAACTAAAAAAATTTAATTTAATGTTATAATAAAAATATTATTTGTTGATTTTTATAAAATACTAGTTATCAAAAAAGAAAAGAAGACTATTCCTGCAAATTATCGCCCTATTGCATTGCTCTCAGTCATATCCAAAATTATGTAAAAAGCGATTTATACAGAGTTCATCAAATATCTGGAGAAATTTGAGATAATCCATGACAGACAATATGGATTTCGACAACTTCGGTCTACTGGAGATTTGCTGGCTTATGTCACTCAGCTCTGGACAAACACTATTGAAAAGTTTGGTGAATCCCGTGCAATAGCCTTGGATATATCTAAAGCCTTTGACCGCGTTTGGCACCAGGCATTGTTAAGTAAATTATCTGCCTACGGTCTCCCAACCAAACTGCGCCAATGGCTCTTGAGCTTCATGCAGGATCGCTCCTTACATGTGACAGTTGACGGTATTTCTTCTGATAAGTTTTAAACCAATGCCGGGGTCCCCCAGGGTTCCATCCTGTCCCCCACTTTATTTCTTTTACACATCAACGACCTCTTAAAAACCACCACGAACCCCCATTTACGGTTTCGCAGACGATAGCACACTTGTCTCAACTTTCACATCCTATCGATCACTTTCGGTAAATGATACAAATAGACTCAGGCAGGAACAGGATGATTCCATCAATAGAGATCTTAAAGCAATCGTCGAGTGGGGAACCAACAATCTTGTTCAGTTTAACGCCCAAAAAACACAAAGTGCCACGTTTTCTAAGAAAGTGAATTCCTCAAATCATCCCATCACAATGTCCGGAAATACCCTTAAACCAAGTCTCTCCATCTCGATTTTGGGAGTCACGGTGTCCAATAATATGTCTTGGCATGACCATGTTGCCAACATCGCAAAGTCGGCAAGCCAGAGGCTAGGTTTTCTGTGGAAAGCCAGAAAGTTTTTTACTCCTGATCAACTGTTGACGACGTACGAGGCTCAAATCCGACCTCTACTGGAGTATTGCTCGCATATTTGGGGTTCAGCACCAAGGCATTCTCTTCGTCTTCTAGATTCCATTCCGAAAAGAGCCATTCGCTTGATTAACAGCTCAACTCTCACAGATACCCTTTACCCTATAGAACATAGAAGAAGAGTTGCAGACCAGTCATTGCTCTACAGATATTTCCATGGCAGATGCTCCAGAGAAATAAAAACTTGTACCACCATTGGCCACATTCGGCCGAAGAACTCGGCACGCTGATCATTCTCATCCATTTACTCTCAAGATTGACACTACAAGGACCAATCTTCATCAAGAATCCTTCTTTTACAGGGCTGCTACGGAATGGAATAAGCTTCCAAAATCAGTTTTTCCAGAGAACTATGACCTGCAACTTTTTAAAAAGCGTGTCCACAATCATTTTCTTTCTATAATCCCTTTCCCTTCTAATAGTCGCAGTGCGGGCCGTCCGCGGCCCACACGACTTTTTGCCCTTTTTACCCTTTTTGCGACTTTTTTCATAAAAAAAAAATTAAAAAACGCTCAAACTAAAAAAAAATATCGGTCATTTAATTAAAATGACGCTCATTCTATTTATGAAGATATCGCTCATTTTATTTAAAATAACGCTCATTTGAATGACACTCCTTAATATTTTTGCACACTTGCTCATGTCCAATGACGTTACAACTATTTTAATGCTGGCATTGTATACAGGGTGTCTCTGAAAATAGTGCGTTTTTTGAAAGGAGGTGTAGAATGACTAATTAGGAACAAAAAATTATTATAAATTTTTTTCCTTAGGTCATCCATTTTCCCAAAAATTGAGAACAAAAAGTTAACAAAAAGTTCCACCGATAAATTTAATTAGTTATTAACGAAAGAATACAACGGTCGTAATTTTTGTTAAAATGACTGCGTTTTTGATTCGCGAATATCACGACATGTTATTTACATATGAAAAGGCTCACGGTAATTCCAATGCAGCTGTTTGGCTGTATACAGAACGTTATTCTCAACGACAATGTCCTAATGCCCGCAGTTTTGTTAATATGTCGCAAAGATTATTGGCTACGGTTTCTATGGTACCTAAAAAAACTAGTGGACAAACACGAAGTGCACGTATTCTAAACGCAGAAGACGAAATAATGGATATTGTCCTAATCCCTAATCTTATTAATTCATAAGGCATACGTTAGTAATACCATTTATTTAATTCTCTTTCATCCCGTATAACAGATATTCTAAATAAGTATCTACTAAAGTAAATAATCTACTACTTTTTAAAGTCAAAAAGTTTACAAGAAGCTTTTTCGCTTCGATTTTAAGTGACTCACTATAAACATATTGCTATAAACATTTATAATCGATCAATATACGATCAATAAAGGTGTACTTTTATTTCAATAAACAGTTAAATTAAAAACTTTATAATTAAACACAGAACTAAATTCATTGGACGTTTTGGTTTATCTAGATTGTAGATTGTAAAGGGGGTCGTGAATGCTATGCTACCTCTGAAGTACTTTGACCTATCAGATCTGTTGTGCCTAACCCTTAACCTGTTTGAGGCCCGGGATTCCGAGACTTTGTGCAAAGTTTATCAATTTCCTGGGGGCTAAGTTTCTAACATCAAATGGCTTTAGGAAGGGCCCCTTTAAGAAACTTAAGCCTCTTGCAAAAAAGCGCCGGGAATTCGCAAAGCAAATATTTTACAGTTTTAGCGAAGTTCTCGCAGTAGCGGCAACTATCATTCTCTGTTTTGCCCATCTTTTTCAGGTGATACCTTAGAGGGCAAAGTCCAGTGAGGAGTCCCGTCACCAGTTTTAAGTCTTTCTTGTCCAACTCGAGAAGATGTTTAGCTTTCCTTGGTGAAAGGCTTCTAGCCTTTTCGCTTGTCTTTGTTTTGGCACTTTATGCCAGTGAGATTTCATTTCATCTGTTTCCCTCGTTGAACTTTTGCTTTTAAGTGGGCTTTGGAAAGTCCCCAGAAGGGTTCTGGGTCGGAAAATTGTGTATTTGCCCCTTCTTTGGCAAGGTAGTCAGCTTCTTCGTTGCGTTTAACTCCCTTATGACCTGGAACCCACATCGGAGTAACCTGATAGTTTGCTGCCAGTTGTCTCAGGGATTGTTTACAGTCCCAAGTCAGCTTAGACTAACAAGTGTTTTCTTGGCTATCTGATAAAATATAGATTTCTGCCCTTCGGGTGTTTCTTTCGATGCACTCATGGGCACATATCTCTATGGCATGTAATTCTGCTTGAAAGATGGTTGGGGTGTTACTTCGGTTTATCTAACTAAAAACCATTTTTAAAAATTGTGCTTATCGGCATTTTGCTTAACAAAGTGATGTTGAAAGTACATTTTTAATTAGATTTAAGGGCCAGATTTAATTCTCAACAGACAGTGTCATATCATGACTCATAGTAAACAATTGGATTATTTTCGGATAGAGGTGTGGCGTTGCCGGCGTTAACTGAATTTCTGCAGACAATAATATTAAGATATAAATACTAATGTAGGTAATTGATTTTTTGCAAATTGTTGACTTCAGAAAAAAATGTTAAAAGACTTATTTACTCTGCACACTGTATTAAGTCTTGTGGCTAAAGGAACGCACTATTTTTGGAGACACCCTGCATATAAGGTTACCTCCTACAGTTCTGATAATAGTTTAAATAAAAAAATGTACCTACTTTTATTTTAAAGTTTTATACATTCATATTTGTACTGAGCTGTTCCATGTAAAGGGGCTTAATTAGGCTTGTGTGGACAAATAAATAAATAACTCTGTTAGGACCACTTAAAAATAAAGCATCCAGTTGTGATGCAAATAAAGTATAACTACAGCGAATTTGATCTATTAATATACAATCGATTTACCTAACAGATCTGATGATGATGATTTTTTTAATGTTAATTTTTGCAATAAATATGAAAACACTTATTTATTTCCAAAACAGTTAAAAATAGATACAGGACATTGCACATAAAACATGTCCAAAGAATTTAAAAATTAAATAAAATACAAGGTAACAAAGTTTTTGTTAAAAAAAATACGTTTCTAAAAATACCAATCAACGTGTCCGAGCGTTATTTTCCATTTATTCATTATCGAATTTATTTCATTTGGCTTATACACACTGTATAATAAAAGTAATCATACTTCTGCTGTATACGAATTAATAAGCCTCTTAATAGTATTTATCCCATTGGGACCCTTGGATACGTATTCTTTACTGGATATGTGCTGTATTACGAAATATAACGAGAAATATTTGACGAAATCTATTACTAAAACAAAATACGAAGACAAGATATTACAAAACAACAATCAGATTAGTAGTCCATTTCAGTACAAACCGCAGAGATTTGACCCGAACAACTATTAGAAACGAGAACCACAAACAGAAACATCGACGAAAATACAGATTTTAGATATAGAATAAGAGGAAGATAATTATTTTTTATGTGAATATTCCATTGGCAGCTGCTTGTCCAAGTCGTAATAATACTTATAATTATTAATGTAACTCGAAAAATATTATAATTTTATATACAGTATCGAGCTAACTAACCCAACCTAACTGACATGATTTTTATAATCACAAGTTATGCAAGTTAAATAAATATTTTGACACACATGCTATTATCGGTTATACTGGCAGTGAACAGCAACTTTTTTATTTTAAAAAGAATACCCCAGTTTCCATATTCTCCTTTCAAGAGATTGTTCCTCGGTTAGGTTTCTTGTTTCCATCGCTTCATCTTTTCCATCCCTCCAGCTTCTTCTAGGTCTTCCTCTCTTTCTCCTCTCCAGCGATATCCATTCCAACACTTTCCTAAGCCATCTATTCTCATCCATTTTTTTCGTGTGACCGAACCAAGTCAGTTGTTTTATCTCAATTTCGTCTAAAATATTCTTTTCCATGCCCATTCTATTTCCTCGTTTCTCACTCTATCCCCCCATGACACTCCACAGCTTCTTTTTAAAACTCCATTTCAGTTGAAATGAGTTTTCTTTTCAGTGTTTCTGTTATATCCCATATATCTGCTTCATACGTTATCACACTTTAAACAAAACTTCATATAGTGGCTTTTTTGTTGTTCTTCTTATATTCTTTTCCCAAAGGATTGAATTTAGGGCTCCTATGATTTTTCTACCTTTATTATTTCAAGCGTAGACGAAAACTTGCGACAGGAACAGGCAGAATTTAGGAAGGATAAATCCTGCATGGACCATATAAAAAGCTTACGTATAATCATTGAACAGTCAGTTGAGTTCCGAACTTCATTATATTTGGTCTTTATTGATTTTGAGCGGGCTTTCGACACACTATCGCATCACGCAGTGTGGGAGCTTCTCAGGGAAACTGGCATTCCAATCAAAATGATTCAAATTATAAAACAGCTCTATTCAAACTCTGCATGTCAAGTACTTCACAAAGGAATACCAAGCGAACCTATAACAATCTTAAGCGGAGTGAAACAGGTTTGTGTCCTCTCTCCAATGCTCTTTAATATCGTGCTGGATTCCGTTCTCCGCAAAGCTAATGACCAGGACAGAGGAATAAGATGGGGTTTCAATGGCCGGCTAGAAGACCTAGACTACGCCGACGATATCTGTTTTCTGGCACACTCCTACGATGCAGAAGCTCGTCAGACTCAGTGAAGAAGCCAATAAAGTTGGTCTTAAGATTAATATCAATAAAACTTAACAGTTAAGAATTAACACTGACAACGTTAATACATTACATATTGAGAACCAACCAATCGAACTAGTCGAACACTTTGTTTATCTTGGAAGTGTAATTGACAAGGAGGGTGGCACAGATACAGACATTAAAACCAGAATACAAAAAGCAAGGAGATCTTTTGGAATGCTTAGCAGGGTCTGGAGTTCGAGAGCATACACCACCAACACAAAACTACGTATCTTCAACACAAACGTAAAATCTGTTCTTCTGTACGGATGCGAAACATGAAAAACCACTAAAAGCTCATCCAGGGCTCTGCAAGTTTTTGTGAACAAATGTCTACGCAGGATATTACGTATTTTCTGGCCGGCCCGCATTTCAAATGAAGAGCTCTGGAGGAGAACAAACCAGAATCCGACCGACACAGAGATACGGAAGCGCAAATGGGGATGGCTGGGTCACACCCTTAAAAAACCTGAAAATAATATAGCTCGAATGGCCCTGGAGTGGAATCCCCTAGGTAGCCGCGCTAGGGGCCGCCCAAAGACAACCTGGAGAAGATCGATATTAAGTGAAATACGAAAAATGAATAAATCATGGCAAGAAGTCAAAATGCTTGCCAGAAATAGAGTCCGATGGAGAAACTTTGTTAAGGCCCTATGTTCCGCCATGGAATGATGGGAATATATATATATATATATATATATATATATATATATATATATATATATATATATATATAGATTATTTCTTTCTGTTATCTCATCCCTGCTATTGCCCTCTTTGTTAAATACAACCCCTAGGTATTTGGACTTTTCTACTCCTTTTATAAATTCATTTTCTAAGAAGATTATTATGGTTGTTTGTGCCTATTGCCAGGTATTTGCATTTACTCATTTTCAACGATAGACCAGCCTTTTCGTATTCCTCTTTCAGTTTTTTGACCATATACCCCAAATCGTCTTCAGCCTCTGCTGTCACAACTTGATCGTCAGCAAACTATAAACTATAGAGCGTGTCACCTTCCACTCTCAGTCCCATTTGTGCATACTTTCTTGTCCACCCTCTAAGAGATAGGTCAAGGTAAATTTTAAAAAGAGTAGGGAATAGATCGCACCTCTGTCTGAGTCCCTTGAAGGTCTTAAAACTCCTTTTCTAGATCAATTGGGGCTATATGAGTTACTTATATGAAATACCTTACATCTAAAATGTATACTTTTCGAGATATCAATGTATTTAATAAAAAACTTCAGGTGTAGACCATTATATTTAAAAATTCTATGTAAGTATTACCTAAACCAAAAAAAATATCTTGATTTGGTGGTTAGGAATGCTCAAAGGTAATAAATGATACAGTCGACTCTCGATAATTTGAAACTCAAGGACCAGAGATAAATTTCAAATTACCAAGAGTTAAAAATAACAAGCGTTCAAATAACCACGAGTTTGATCAAAATTCGTGATTTATTATTTCAATATTATTATTATCTATTACCAATTAAATATAATAATACAATTATTTACAAATTTTTACAGTTATTAATCTTTAAAAGAAATTTAAACAAGTTATTTATTTATTTCTATACAATAGTTTCGAGTATTTATTTTTAAAAACTGAAATTTTGTGCTTTTCTCAGGTAGCCCGTTTTCTCGTCTTTTTCTTTAGGTACCCGGTCTCCAGACTGTGCTTGTGTACACTATAAGCTCTCCTTGCATCCAAATATATCTTACAATATACCCTGTACTTTGAAAAAAAAAACAGTTCAAAACCTGCAATCATTTTCCCAAAAAAAAAAACACAAAAACACGCCTTTTTCGGCTGCCAACTGGACGTAACCCCCTAGCAAATATCTATCATAAAATTTAAAATAAAAATTGAATGGAGTATAAGAGAGTGTCGCATAAATTTAAAATAATAATTATTATTCTAAAATGAAACTCCAAAACAGCAGGTGAAATTCTTATTTTAAATAATAAATCTTTTTCTTAAACTATCAATAAATTTTATGATGTCGAAATATCGGACCTGGCCAAAAGGTGCAATAGACATAAGTTCTTACGAAACTTGACGCAGATGTGATGATTTTACAAGATATGTTAAAATAGATATTAACAAGCGCAGGACGGTAATACAAATAATTTTGTTTGTAGAATTAAAAGATCCACACATTATTATGCAATAAATAATATTGTGATGTTTGTAAGGCGATTTTACTGTTTAGAATAGTGTTTTCCAACGTGGGGTGGCCCACGCCCCACAGGGGGCAATTCGATTGTTAAGAGGGGCAATTCAAAAATGGACTCGCCACGAATTTAATTTTTTCGCTCGGGGCCATTAAAATACAATGTTAGATTTCGGTGCCAAATTTATCGAAATTTCGCGAGGAATCCAGGACGTTTTAAAATCTCATTATCATCATCATCATCATCTTGGCGCTACAGCCCGGTGTGGGCCTTGGCCTGCTTGAGTATATTTCGCGATTCGTTTTTATCGTCGGCACATCTCCTCCATCTTTTAACTCCCAGGGTCTTTATGTCTGCCTCTATATCGTCTACGTAACGCTTGCGGGGACGTCCTGCAGCTCGTTTTCCTATGAGGCCTTTTTGCTCGTAAATTTTTCCGATTATGTCGGGCTCTTCAAAGGCATGATACAGTTCGAATTGTAACGTCTGCGCCACAATCCATTTTCCTGCACTGGCCCAAATATTTTTCTTAAAATCTTGCGTTCAAAGCAGTTTGGTAGTGTTTGGTCCTGTTGGTACAGTAATCACGCTTCTGGTATGCTAGGTAGGCATGATGAGGATAGTATTCCCATCAGGCCATGATAGCATTTATTGGCCAATAATACTTTTATTTCGCTGCTGGTATCATTGGTGCTGGGGGACCAGTGAGCCTAAATATTTAAAACGGTTAACTTCTAATTTTCTTCCTTATATAATGATGTGATCTTCTGTTCTTATTTGTTTTCTTGAACTAAGCATGTACTTTCGTCTTCTTTTCGTTGATTGTCAATCCCATCTCTAAGGCAGCCGATTTTAATGCTATGAATGCTTCAGTTGCGGCTGCTCGTGTTCTTCCTATTATGTCTAGATCATCCGCGTATGCGAGCAATTCGACCGACTTGTTAAAGATTGAGCCGGTGATCCTGAGGTTACCATTTCTGATTACTTTTTCTAATGCGATGTTAAATAATATACAGGAGAGGGCGTCTCCTTGTCTGGCATGTGAAGGTTCTTGATAGATCGTTTTGTATTCGGACGTGGTATCCTACTTTGCTCATTGTTAGTCTTGTTCACTGGATCAGTGTTTCCGGTATCTGAAAATCTTTCATCGTCTGGTATAGCTTTTCTCTGTTTATGCTATCGTATGCACAACTGAAGTCAATGAAAATATGATGTGTTTCCTTATTGTGTTCTAGGCATTTTTCAAGGATCTGTCTGATTGTGAAGAGCTGGACTGTAGTAGATTTCCCAGAGCAAACACTGCATTGATATGTTCCTATTATTCTTTCTTCATGTGGTAATAATCTTGCGTATAGTACATTGGAGAGTATTTTGTATCCTATATTTAGGAGTGTGATACCTCTGTAGTTGTCACATGAGAGGATATCCCCTTTCTTATGTAATGGGCAGATGATGCCAATATTCCATTCTGATGGGAGTTTGTTGCATGTCCAGATTTTTAGTATCAGTTTATGTATACATCTACTAGCTGATTTCCGCCATGCTTGAACAGTTCTGCTGTGAGAGTGTCTGATCCAGCCTTATTATATTTTTTAAAAATTTACTTACTGTATTTCGTGATTTTTTCCTAAAACCTATCATCTAAGTTTCTTAAGTGAACTATTCAATTTTTTATTATTAAAAATTATGTATGTTACATAGGGGGGTGGCATAAGAATTTTAGAAAGGCCAAGGTAGGGCATGGCACAAAAAAGGTTGGGAAACACTGGTTTAGAACCTCTAATCAAGATTCGATTTTTCCGATGATTATGCCTGCCAGTTCAATGTTGTTCATGTGTTTGTTAAGTCTTCAATGCCCGGTCAAGAGCCCAATCTTGATATTGGTTGTACGCCTATTCTGGCTTAGCAAATACTCTGCGAAATTTGGCGATGGTTCTTTAATGAAATTTTTGGTTTGTCTCATTTCCGACAACTTGGTCCACCATTTTCAAAACCAAGTAATGTTATACTTTTTTCGCTGTACCACAAAATGGTTCTTGTCCAATTAGGGCACATTGTGCTAAACACAGTCTGTTTTGACTGCCCAACTCTTGTAGGCTTTTCAAACAATCCCAAAAAAAGTTTGGAGCCGATTGCTTTTGTAAGAAATAATAAAAACATTTTCTACTTTAAAACTATATTTATCGTAAAGCGTATTCAAACTTCTATCCATTACAAAAATGCGTGTAATTACTATCGTCCCTTCATGAAGACTGCCGCCAGCCCCCGTATCCCGTCCTTTTCTTTAGATACCCGATCTCCAGATGTGCTCGTGTATCCATAAAGCTTTCCTTGCATACAGTGTGGATCCAAATATATCTTACTCTTTTATATTCATTTGACTCTCAGATGGCGAGCTATGGTATTTTTACTAAACTCTTGCCCTAGTTAGTTCTCTGTACATTGAAGTATTGCTGCAACTTCGGCCTGAAATATCGTTACCCAAGCTCATTGAGACTAATGTCTTTGGCTCGTCTATTTATATTTATGTTTCTACACCTTCTTTGGTTTTAAAGCTACCTGTTGCGACAGTTTTGTGGTTTTTACCGAAGCTATGCTTATATTATCCCGTGGCATTTCCATTATCATAGAGTCGGTTCTCAACTCTTTGTATGGTTATACCTTACCGTACAAGTTACTTACGAGGGTAGTTTGATAAGTCAGTGACTTTTTAAATTTCCCGCGCAGTTACTCCAAATGCAACAGTGCTGCCGTCAACTATAATCTATCAGTGGGCAACATTCTAATTTTGAGCAAGCTACGTCGTGCAGTTGGTGTTTGATAGCCGTTCAAAGCAGACAACCTCGTGAATTTTTACGAAAATGGAAAAAAGTGAATTTCGTGTGCTGATTAAGCATTACTTTTTACGTAAAAAATCCATCACTGAAACTAAGGAAAGACTTGATAAATACTACGGGGACTCGGCACCATCAATTTCAATGGTTAAGAAGTGGTTTACAGAGTTCCGTTGTGGTCGTACCAGCACTAGTGACGCCGAACGTCCAGGTCGCCCAAAAGAAGTAATCACGCCGGAAATCGTCGATAAAATCCATGAAATGATATTGGATGATCGGAGAATGAAAGTGCGTGAGTTGGCTCATGCTGTAGGTGTATCTCAACTGAACGGGTACATCTTATTTTACACGAATATTTGGACATAAAAAAACTCTCTGCGAGATGGGTGCCGCGATTGCTCACACTCGACCATAAGCGCAATCGTGTGACCACTTTAAAAGAGTGTTTTGGAGGGAATTAAAAAATTAAAAAAACGCTGGACTAAATGTATCGAGCTAAAAGGTGATTATGTAGAAAAATAAAATGTTTGTTTGCGGAAAAAAATTTGTTTTATTCAAAAAGTCACTGACTTATCATACCGCCCTCGTATATATAAAGGGTGTAACAAAAAGGTAGGTCATGAATTGAACCACATTTCTCGTAGGGGAAATTTCTTTACTTAAATTTAAGAAAAAAAATTAAAACTTAATTTTATCCACCTTCTTTTTAGGGGTAATATCTTGGAAGAGCGTTGGCTGTGGAAATTTTTTTATAAGATCAATTATAATTTTATACGGGTAATCACCTCCTAAAATTTTTTCGCATGTATTTAGAATTATCCTGTGGTGGTAGGTTAAGCAAGGCTTTTAGGGCCGCTGTTGGGGTTGTCTTTATGGCTTCTGTGGCAACCAGACAAACTTGCAACAGTCTGCTGAATCTTATAAGTAAGAGGTGCTTTTGATTCCTATTTTTTGGAATTTTTCGTAATTATTATTTTTAAAATAAGTGTAATATTTTTTATAGCAAAAATTACTATTGAGATTTTAATCTTTAGATTTTTCAACGATTATGTCTTGAATAAGAAGTTAGAGTATTTTCATCAAAAATTTAAGATGATAAACCGACTAAATCCCGAAATCATCTTGACCTCCCAGCGGATATTATTTATTTTGTAATATTGACAAAAGCAAAGATAACAAAAAATTCGTTCCATTTTATAGACAAGATATCATTTATAAATCATTGACAGCACAACATATCGTTCGCAAAACTCCCAAAACATTTTTTAAGTATTACAATTAAGTTTGTTTTAGTAAATTTATTTAATCTGAATTATTTTCTTTGTTTGTTTTGTTTTAACGAAATGTTACAAATGCTATATGTCGTTTGTATCTTTGATTTTGGTTTCTAAAAATTTGTTAATGTACAAAGATAAAAATAGATACTAAGATTAGTAGCTTGATAATAAAAAATTTAATAGATTAAGAAAAATATTTAGTCTTTTCTCTCCCCCTCCCTAACCCGTCAACTCGTTTGTTTTATAGAGTAAAATTGTTCGAATACGTAAATTTTTAAACTAATCCGAGTATCTACATACATACATACATATATTTATGCCTTTTTCCCTTAGGGGTAGGCAGAGACCACTTCCTTCCACTTGCTACGGTTCTTACTCACTTTTTTTGCTTCCTCTACTTTCATCAGTGCTCTCATACATGCTCGTCGGCGCATTAGACTTGACTTCTAGCCGAGAATATAACGGTATAAAAGTTTCGGTTTTTTGATAAACCCCCTTTAGGTGACAGCCACAGCCTCAATTTTTATTATCTTGCAAAAGTGGTCTAATAATCCTTCATTTTGAAGATAAATAGTCTGAAAAGTATAAAGTAAGGAATAGTAAGATAAGGGAACGCAGTGGAGTAAAATATGTAAGATAGATAAAGGAATACTTAGATGGTTTGGAAACGTGAAGAGAATGGGTGAAAAAAGATTAACGAAACAGTTTTATAAGGCGAGTGTAAATGGGTAAGTCGGTGTAGGTCGACCTAGGCGAACGGATCTCGATCAGATAGAATTTGTTCATAACAATATAATATATGAAATAAAAACTTAAAAATATCTTCGAATAGATCCACCACTACTTACACTCCAAAAACAAATCGATAGTCAGCTGAGTAATAACAGTTTTTTTCAAGTTAATAAGGATCTGGCGATACCATTGTCACATATTTCATTATTGGTGTTTTTGATTTTGATAACTCGACAATAAAAACGCCTTTTAAATATAAATTTTCTGTACATAATTCATTTAGTACAAGAAAAACAAAAATAAAAAGATTAAAGGAAGTAATGTATTATTGGCTAAAATAAATAAAAACATCCAAGCGTCATTTGTTTAGCATGTATACAGGGTGAGACACGAGAAGTTTTGATTAGAAGATTTTAGAGATGCAGTTAGTTATAGGTTGGTACCTGGGCACCAGGAGATAAAGGGCAACGAAAAAGTCGACACCTACGCAGAACAGGGAGTCAAATCTGCGTTCAATGGACCAGAACTAGTCTTTGGAGTCACTACAAGTGTCACCAAAACAATTATTTTGGACTGGATGAAGAGAAAAATACTCACGCACTGGTCCGATATATCATGGTTGACTCACTCGAAGGCGTTCTTATCTAAACTCTCGAAAAACACAACCAAGCAGATCCTAGAATAGAGCAGGAACGACATGCAAATTCTAATGGGACTGCTTACAGGCCACTGTTGTCTAAGATACCACCTCGGAAGGATAGGTCTGAATCAGCAAACGAACTGAAGAGCTGGATTGTGCGATGGACTGTAACCTCTAGGGGTGAGCCACAATAGACTATGAAGGGTCTCAGTGGAGGGGCGACCTACGCCTCACTTACATATTATCTAACCTAACCTAACCTAGTTATAGGGGATATATACAAATTTACCACATTAGGTTATCGATAAGGCCAATACCAATTCAGTAAACTAATAATTTTTGGTATAGAACGTGGTACATGAAATTTTTTTATAATTCAAAAATATAAATTATAATTTGAAAAAACTAAAAAGCACGCTTTTAGAGTTAATCAAAGTAAAAAAATATTTCTTAACATAAAAATAAAATTACTGACGCGTGTTTTTTAGTTTTTTTAAACTTTAATTAATATCATTAGTGTTTTTAAAAAATTAACACCATACTTTTATGCAACACAAAATACAAACTACCATTTGTATTACTGTAAATTGCTAGTGGCGCCATCTACTAGATAATAGGCAAATTACTTATTTTGGAAAGTAAAAAACTGTCGCGTATTTTTAAGCATTTTTGCAACACTATTGGAACTGTACGCATGTGTAGTTCACGCATTAGTTCTATCTCTCTTACACTCATGCAAAGGATGCCTGAAGAAATTTATGAATCATGGCAAAACTAATTAGGATAATCGGATATTTTGATCGAATTATTGCATTGTCGTCGGTGTGCTAAGTTTAGATTAAATCTGATCGCTTAAAGTAGGGCAAAATCGAGGCCAAAGAGTCAGTTACAAACAAACATACATGCAAGCATACAAACATACAGGTGAAACTAATATAAGCGTGATAAAAAATACCATGTTTCATTTAAAATAAGGAAATTGGTATTTCGTTCCGGTGTACCGGATACCGGAAGTAGATCATTAAAAAAAATATTCTTATTCTTATCAAAACTCTTTGTCACACCCTGTATAGTTTTAAATTCAAATCTAATAAAAGCAATGCATTGTCGGGTCGGCTAGTGAATAGATAAAATGGTTTTGTGATGTTTCCATAATATCATTATAAAATAATTAACATTGCAGTTATAAGTTTTTATCGACATTAAATAATATAACTACTTGTATTGATTTTATGCATCAGCATTGTAGGTACATTTTAAAATGTTTCATTTTTGGTTTACGCAAGTTTTTAAGTATTTTGACGAAGGTATGAAAACACGTTCTAAAATCATTTATTTTTCCTTAAATTACTAAAGTGTTAATTAACAAATTTTCATTGACAATTTCCTACGTCTTCAATATTAAAGTATATTAGAATTAAAATTCTACTTCGTGTTGCTTGTGTTATTTGTTGTGATTAAATAACCGCTTATAATAAAAATAGCAATAAATTATTTTGTTGCAGCTCAAAATTTTTTCCATTCCGGTGTTGAGATGGACTCACAGCAACAGCAGTTTTGTCTAAAATGGAACAGCTTTGGATCGAATTTAGCCACATCTTTTAGTAATTTATTTAAATCTGAAACATTGGCGGATGTAACGCTGTTTTGTGACGGTAAGTTCTGATTATTATTTATATTTTAAAAAAGTAATTTTTTTTTTTTTTTTTTTTTTTTTTTTTTTTTTTTTTTTTTTTTATGAAAATAATCGCAAAAAAGGTAGACCAATCGTGTGGGCCGCGGACGGCCCGCACTGCGACTATTAGTAGGGAAAGGGATTATAGAAAGGAAATGATTGTGGACACGCTTTTTAAAAAGTTGTAGGTCATAGTTCTCTGGAAAAACTGATTTTGGAAGCTTATTCCATTCCGTAGCAGCCCTGTAAAAGAAGGATTTTTGATGAAGATTGGTCCTTGTAGTGTCAAGCTTGAGAGTAAATGTGTGAGACTGATCAGCGTGCCGAGTTCTTCGGCCGAATGTGGCCAATGGTAAGAGTTTTTATTTCTCTGGAGCATCTGCCATGGAAATATCTGTAGAGCAATGACTGGTCTGCAACTCTTCTATGTTCTAGAGGGTGAAGGGTATATGTGAGAGTTGGGCTGTTTATCAAACGAATGGCTCTTTTCTGAATGGAATCTAGAAGACGAAGAGAATGCCTTGGTGCTGAACATGGTCATGCCAAGACATAATATTGGACACCGTGACTCCCAAAATCGAGATGGAGGGACTTGGTTCAAGGGTATTTCTGGACATTGTGATGGGATGATTTGAGAAATTCACTTTCTTGGAAAACGTGGCACTTTGTGTTTTTTGGGCGTTGAACTGAACAAGATTGTTGGTTCCCCACTCGACGATTGCTTCAAGATCTCTATTGATTGAATGAACCTGTTCCTGCCTGAGTCTATTTGTATCATTCACCGAAAGTGATCGATAGGATGTGAAAGTTGAGACAAGTGTGCTATCGTCTGCGAAACTGTAAATGGGGTTCGTGGTGGTTTTCAAGAGGTCGTTGATGTATAAAAGAAATAAGGTGGGGGACAGGATGAACCCTGGGGGACCCCGGCATTAGTTTTGAACGCATCAGAAGAAATACCGTCAACTGCCACATGTAAGGAGCGATCTTGCATGATGCTCAAGAGCCATTGGCGTAGTTTGGTTGGGAGACCGTAAGCAGATAATTTACTTAACAATGCCACAAATTTAATTAAGCATTTATAAATGTCCTTTAAGTTTAAGCTTTAACATTACTGTTTTTCGTAAGGTAAGACATTACATTTTGGATAAATTGTTTTTTTTTATTGACAGTGCTGTTACTTGATGAAGATCCATAGTACATTACATTACAATTATGCGGTTGGGCCTTTGGTATCGGCACCTATGTCACCTAGATCTTTTGATCATCTGTGACTACCGCTGTGTCTTTAGGGCATCAGAATTCTAGTCCGCTGATTTTGGCAAACCTTAGGATTTCCGTTGGCCCTGTCTCTTTTAGATCGCTTGGATCCATAATCATACGGCCCCCGGTTTGATACTTGTACACCGCTAGCATCGGGCAGTGACACAGAATGTTTATACTGCTCTCCTTCTCCTCTTCGCATAGTAAATCCATAGTAAATTAAATAAATATACAGGAGACGATTCTATTTTATTCTACACCCAATATGTTTAGCTAACACAGTAGTTTTCTCAAGTGATTATACAGTACGCTAAGTAAATCCATTTTTATACCCTTACAGGTATAGTTAGTACCTACCTGTAGGGGTATGAAAATGGATTTACTTAGCGTATTGTATAATCACTTGAGAAAGCTACTGTGTTAGCGAACCATGTTGTGTGCAGAAAAAAAATTTTGTAAAGATAGAATCGGGTCCTGTATATTTATTTAATTGTAATGATTGTATTCGTCTCAAAGGAACATGCATAATAATTATTGTAATTGTTTGTTGTATAAATATTTGTGTATTTGTATGATTGTTTTAATTGTTTGAGTATAACGGGGAAGACCACTAAGTGATGAAATCCTTCCAAACCTCTTTTAATCGATGAATAATATTGGTTCAGTGTATATACAATATCATGAATCAAAATTAAAGCAAATTGATTCTACAGCGTTTTGAAATCAGCATTTTCATTCAAAATTAAAAAACGCCAGAAATAAGTGGACGGTGCTATGAGCCTATGACGTACTAGACCCGAAATCTATCTCTGTCTGTTTTCATTATATATCTTTTGCTCACACCATTGTAGTGTTGTCAAATTTACTTGTCGATGACTTTGCCCGGATGTCTTTGTTGCTTGGGAGTGAAATTAACAGTTTATTTTCAGAGTTTGCGCTAGTGTTCGAACACGTTGAAACAAAGCACTTTTTAAAAGACATTTTCTGTTTCATGTATAATTATATTTACACAAAACATTTGTAACAAATATCTTTTATTGTACGCCTATGCAAACTATTTTAACAAGAGTGGAAGGCTACGTACGAAGCACCGCACAAAGAGGAGACCGATATGTATTCTATCTCATTATTTCGCAGGCTTAATCCTATAGATTTATGAGTTGGTTTTTATTTAGTGTCGCTTTTTTCGTTTCATCGAGTTTAAAATCACAACGATTCTAAAATAGTTTCACTTTAAAAAGAGCCTTTTAAAAATATGAACAAAAAAAAAGAAACAATACAAAATCTAAACGAACATAACAAAAAAATATTTTACATTTGTTTAGAAAGCAGGGAGTTTGCAGCTTTACAAACATGCACCACATAATTTAAACATATTACTGGGTGCTATAGTGAAAAAATACGTAACGCGAGATGGCGCTGTAAATCACAAAATGTCGGATCGAGGTTTGAACAACAAATATTCTGTCATTTGATCACTTGTAAAACCAAAGTTTTTATTGAAGGAGATTTTAGTTATCTCAGAGATTTGAGTTGATTTTTTATGTTTAAACTGTTGAATTAAAGCTGGATTTAAGGTTTATTTTTGACGTTTTAGTTTTATTGTCTCTGGATTCTCGTTAAATGCCAGTAAAGACCAGGTGTGTCCAGGTATCAATTTTGGCTTTCAAAGTTTTTCAGTTCTTTTGTCCCTGGAATTCTTGTTGCAATGCCTATGAAAGTCGAAATATAAATTTCGGAAATTGTATTATGAACGTGTTCGGCCAATTAAGTAAGATGAAGAGGTTTTTAAGGCTGGCCACATCATTTTATGTGGAACGAACTAACGGTCTCAATAAAAAAATCATAAAAACCATCTTTCAAACGCTTTCTCTGTGTTGTTGAAGTCATTATGAATAATCACAAATAAAATGATAGATCATTGGACAACAATATCAAACTTACCACTGAAAAAATCATCTTTCACAAAGTGTTTGCTGCTTACGTAATCTTTGAAGATTGGTTTTTCTATCTTTAAGATCATCTTCCATTTCCGAGCTGCCTTAGGATTTGAAAGAAATGTATGCAAAGATATAATCGAATTACCATGTATAGAGAATTTTGGAACAGAGCGTATTTTTTGCGATTGTTTCTCCATATTACTTTTTTTAATCCTTTGCATTTTCGGATTTTGTGGTATGTTAACACCAATTCTTCACATAACAACTTTTTTAATCCTTTGCATTTTTGGATTTTGTGGTTTATTAACACCAATTTTTCACAAAAATATCGGTCAAATTTTACACTTTCAATTTTTAAATTGCTCAAAATAATATATAAAGTTCACTTTTCATCCATATAAACAAAGAAAGGTTGTTAACTTGTTGTTCACACCTCGAGTAGTTTATACGATCAATAATAGATGTCGCCCGCTCCGTGAGTTTTCCCTATAGTGAAACCTTGAAAAAAATTGTGGCGTCAAGTTACTTCCGGGGGAATAAACAGCCACTTATGAGCCCCCAGCTGGTAATAAAATTGTCCTTCCCACAGGTTAAAGAATATTTTAGACGACAATAAAAAGAAAACAACTAAAGAGAATGAATAGAGGTGAAAGGCTGCAGATAGGTCAAAGCCTTCAGGGAAAAACACTTTATTAACTTACCTTTGCCCCTATTTACTTTATTGGTCGTCACTATTTTTTTGCATTGGAAATCATAAATAAAATCAATCGAAGCGATTTTCATCGCTTAAGACGAAATTGCTCACGCCCGCTATTAACCGCTCTGTCAAATCTCCCCACACATCCAATAAATAAGTGACGACATATCTTTTATATACTTTCTCTTACATTGTATTAGGCACTTTCTGCGAACATTTGTCGTTGATTACACCTTTCGACAATTTCGCAGCGGACGATAATTTAATGTTAGTTCTTCACTTTATTTAAAAACTAAACCATTTATGGTAATACATAATTGAAATATTTTGTTACTTTTAATGTAAATTATGTCGGAAAGTCACCAAAATCATAACATTTTCAAAATAAACAAAAATTCCCAGCTATTTTTTTTATTTGAAAAAAGTTAATAACTTTCCGACATTTAACTGTAATTATTAAAATTTTCCCCAAAATTTTGCTGCAAAGTAATGTATATAAACAGCGTGAGTGGAATAATTAGATTTTTAATATGGCAAGCATGTCAATATCGTCTTAAAAAAGATGTTTAACCAAGTTTAAAAATGTCATCGTTTTCGTTAAAACCCAGGTGAACATCTAATTAAATAAAATTAAATTAAATGTTAGTTTTAGTTAAAATAACCGATTAAAATGTTAACAAATTGTTATTGGCAAAATTAAGCACATTTACATAGCATTTACTCGGTTGGATAAAGTAAACACTTAGGTTTAAAAGAAGATGTGGTTACAAAGATAGATAAAGAAATGCTTAGATGGTTTGGACCCGTAGAAAGGATGGATGAAGGAAGATTGACGAAACAAATTTATAAGGCGAGTGTGAATGGACAAGTCGGTAGAGGTCGACCTCGGAGAACATATCTTGATCAGATCAACATTGTTTTAAGGAAAGGCCAGGTCAAGAGTACCAACAACCGACGAGCGTGTATAAGAGCACTGATGAAAGTAGAGGAAGCAAAAGATGTGTATAAGAACCGTAGCGGAAGTGGAAGGAAGTAGTCCCTGCCTAGCCTACCCCTATGGGAAAAAGGCGTGACTTTAGGTATGTATGTACAAAGCAATATTACACTTCGTAAAGCTAGCATATATATGCCATGTAGCCATTTTCTGGTGACATAATTTGGTGCTATTTTATGTCGCTGTCAGATGATTTGATGTTTTAGCTGTTTTCGAGAAACAATGAATAAGCTAATTAAAACGTCATGCTGCTGTAACCACGTCACAAATTTATATAAAGATATATAAAGAATGAACAATAATTTCTTATGGTGCTTATTTTTTTATACCAATTTTTTTTTGGTGTTAATTTGATGCTGTTGTGTAGAAAGGTACTGGAACATCCTCGTTATTGGTTGTGACGTTACCGTACCGCCCAGCTTGCTTACGTAACATTTCATTGGCGTATCGCAAAATCGTTACAATATGATAATAAATGGTGCTATTTTGAGTCACCGTTAGATACTTTATTGCTTCGGCCGTTTTCGAGTGTACCAAATTAGTTTCACGACAGCCAAACTTAAGAGATAAACAATTTTGTGAATGGTATGGTAAGACGCTTGAATGAGGTAGGAAATTTTTCTAAAAGGCTAAAGCAAGTGCGAAACCAATGTACTTACAACCGATAAGAACTTTTTATACGTATTAAGAAATAGGACTGACACCAATTGTATGATCAGAAACGACCTCGAAGCTGTCCGCAATGTCGCAATTTCTTTTAAAATATTTAGATGAGGTTAAATAAAGCTGGATTAAACCAGCCATTACACCCCTGCTTATTGGAGAACACAGAGTTGCCAGAAACCTTGGTCTGTTGATAATTGAAAAAAAAATCATTCACAGGTGAAACTAGGATTAGCCTAAAACATTCAGATGGTCGTAAAGGAATCTGGCAAAGATCAGCAGAGAGGTTTGCTCCTTGCATTGTTCTTGCAAGGATTCTATTCGGTGGTGGTTTTGGGTTAGTATATTCTTTGACGCTCTCACAAAATTAGTTCCTGTCCGTACGATATCCATGAGTTTTAATTACTATCTTGAGAATATTGTAATAGAACATGTGATGCCTTTCGGTCCTTTTTTGGAACCCAATTTTCTGTTTATGCAAGGACAACTCTTGAACTCACATAGCTAAGAACGTACTCGATTATATTAA
The DNA here is from genome assembly GCA_950111635.1 of Agelastica alni. Taxonomy (NCBI): domain Eukaryota; kingdom Metazoa; phylum Arthropoda; class Insecta; order Coleoptera; family Chrysomelidae; genus Agelastica; species Agelastica alni. Next base: position 24,607,250 of record OX467719.1, on the reverse strand, counting down.
TTAAGCTGGTTTACCAGTTATGTATTGGGCACCAATATGCCCTGATCTGAATCCGATCAAGCGTTTATAGGATCACCTCAAGAAAAATATTAAACGTCAAATACCTGCACCCATAAACCTGAAGGAACTTGAAAATGCAGTCATAACAGCATGGGAACAAATTCCTCAAGGTTTTATTTAAAATTTATGTAGAAGCATGCTAGTCGCATAAGTGTGCGTTTATACTATCCGTAAGGCCTCTCGTCCACTGGGAGCGAAAAGCTGCAAACTGCGAAGCAACGAATTCGTGCGAACTCCGTTTGTACGAAATCGTGCGATGAACATCGTCCATTGCCTTAGTATTCGTCCGGATTCGTAGTAGGTGAGATGGCTCTTAACGGGTTTTTTGATTATCCTGATGAAAAAATTTTCGCTTTGGAATGATCACCTTTGATTTATCATCGTATCAGACACAGGCGATATCGATGAAGGCAGGAAATGTTGGTAAATCCCAATTGCTGCCAAAAAGGTACAGTTCATTGCATAGCCTTTCAGTTGCATGTCACCAAATATGATGTCATATCATGTTTTCGGCATGTTTTTGATTACTACATGACATTTGATGGCGACTCTACAAAATTTTGACAGTTGTCAGGATCGTATTCAGCCAAATATCAAAAGGCTTTGAAATTAATAAGAATTGTGATATCAAAACATTACAAAATAAAACAAAATGGTCCACTCTGTATATAGTACAATATATATATATATATATATATATATATATATATATATATATATATATATATACAATATATAGTACGTAAATTTAATAAATTATTATTATTTTCATTAAGAACATAGTTCAATGATATTGTTTCACCACCAATACTACAATAATTTTCCAATGTTATTAATTATTTACGAGCCAAATACATCCGACTTTGATTATTGATGATTTAAGATTGAATCGTGTGAACTGAGTCAGATTGTATAATGTGAACATGATACGACTTTACTAGACAGAAATCGGATCGAGAACGAACTGTGAACGGCATTATAGTGAGGATCAGCCCTAAATGTTGTAATCCAAAGTAGAGAAGGCAACACAAGTAATTAATTTCGCTACTAGTATTTTTGTTTACATTATAATTTTTTTTTTCAAGTCATAGGAATAATTTTAATTCCAATCTTATAAAAAAATATTGAAGCTAATTCACTTTTAAAGTATCCGCATATGTTTTTTTCAACTAATAATGTCCAAAAAAATATTAAAATTAATTATAGCAATTTATATAATTTAATATGTTGTTGCGTTAATTTTGTCCAGGAGTTTGGTTTATTTATAACTTCACACCAGGTTAGCATGTTCAATATCTCAAAAATAAAAGTAGACAACAAATCCTAACCTTTTTTTTGCTCTATTGAATAATGCTCTTAAAAAGGCTCTTGTTTCTTGAAAGCGGTTAAAACATTATCCGATAGTAACTCAAAATAGCACCGTCCTATGATATGTATTCGCTAGCTTTGTACAGTGTGTCCGTAAAGTATGGAATACATCAAAACACGTCAATTTTTAATTTTAATGTTCTACATCTTACAACAAAACTAGGGTGATACATATTAAGGTAATGACGTCATCGGTAATTTTTTTAAATATAAAACCCTTTGTTTCGTGCCATTTTTAGATTGATAAAAATGAGGTGATTCCAAAAAAGTAAGATACTTTTGGTCTAGTGAAGAGAATTTGAAAAATATGCGCTTAGAAAATAAATTATATCTAAAGGCGAGTTTATACAGCAAATAAAATAAAATAAGAAATAACGTAAAATAAAATAAGGAATGAGTGCAAAAAACATTGGTTTATACAGATGACTAAAATAAAATAAGAAATAACATATTGCAGCTTTTTTGACAATGACTTTTGTGTTTTGTGCATAACAGTAGGTACATAATCTCCAAATTGATTTGTCATTCAAATACTGATTTTAAAATTTTATCATTATATAAAATTATCCAACTTTATATCTACCATCCATTTCCTTTTAAAAAATATTATAATGGATGATGGCATGTTGATAGAGCAGGTATCGACCTTTCCTCAGTTATATGCAAAAACTGATGGAAAATACAAGAACAGACGACTAAAAGAAAATGCTTGGCTTACAATTGCTAACATAATGGAGGAAGCAAGTAAGTGCCAAAAAATCAGAGAGTTTAACGTTTTTTAAATTTTTTCTGTAGCTGAAGCTTCTGAAAACAGGTGGAAGCTTTTAAGAAATAAATATTCGGGCCATAGAAGGAAAATCAAAAATAAAATAAAATAATATTATTAGGTTAGGTTAGGTTGATTGTAAACTCGGAACATTTAGAACAGAAAAGATTTGGGTCACGCGCATTATCAGTTTTTAAACAAAATAAAATAATACAAAGAGATAAAAGTTGGCCATCTTTTGTTCTTATTTCTTATTTTATCTTATTTCTTGTATAAACACTTTCATAGTTTTGGGCATGTTTATCTTTCTTATTTTATTTTATTTGCTGTATAAACTCGCCTTAATCAATTGCACTAAAGTATCCTACCAGTATTTAGTGAAATGTCATTATTTTTATTGACGTCCAGGAACAGTTAAGTAGTACAATAATTGTTGTATTAATTCATAAATGTTCTTTATTATTGCTATGAATAAATTCGAAGTAGAAATGAACTAAAGTGTAAAGCAAAGAATTGAAATACGAGGGCGGTTTGATAAGTCAGTGACTTTTTGAATAAAACAAATTTTTAAACATTTTATTTTTCTACATAATCACCTTTTAGCTCGATACATTTAGTCCAGCGTTTTTCTCATTTTTTTATTCCCTCCAAATAATAGGTTTTTTCAAAGCTCTCAAAATACGCGTTTGTTTCGGTAATGACTTCTTCATTCGACTCAAATCTCTTACCGCCCAGCCATTTTTGTATATCAAAAAGTATCATTATTGTACTTTTTTTCTTATTAAACCATGTAGTTATATGTTTTACAATTCTTGCGAGTTGTGATTCTGTACTGTGATCTCTTCTGAAGCCGAATTGTTCATTCGGAGTCACATTATACTCTTCTATGTGAGTTAGTAGTCTTTTTAGTATTATTTTTTCTAATAATTTTCCTAAACATGGTAATAGGGATAATAGATTTTTATTCTCTTTTTTATTCTCACTACTCTATACGAAAAATTAGAGTTCAAAAGTTCCAGTAGTGCTCACTACGAACGCTCGCATCGGTATTATTTCTAACTTCGCCCCCTTGTACATAACCTATACGTTAATAAACTTCCCGTCTTTTCTAGTTTTAACGTTAATATATAAATTTGCCTCCGGTCGGAGAAGTTGTAGCTAAATTTAAAGAATTTCAATACAACTTATTTTTATTGAGCCTGTCAGTAATCTTTCCTGGTATTCGGCTGGAAATCACTTTTCTCAGACTAACAATCCCTTATAAACTGGACATCAATAATCTTCTAATTTCTCAATAACCTCAAAATTTGGTTCACACCTAAAAATATTAATATCCAACCAAAGATTGATTGAATGGATAACAATAATCCTCAAAATATGTCATTTTTTTTAATTTTCTTTATACAGTTGTTCTCTAATATGCTTTTTATTAAAATAAGAAAATGTTATATCTTTATTCACAAAAAATTAGCTTATCTTCTTACACATTTCAATGAAAAACTCAGGAACGCTACCAAAAATTAACGTCTTTTCTCCAGAAAAGGCCCACGACGAAAGAGCTTAAGGCACATGCCAAAGAAGAAAACATTTTTCTTTTATACAACTTGCTTCCATAAAAGTAAAAGCGAAAGATCTGGCAAAAGCAACTACGTGCTATTATTTCCAGAAAAAGTCGAGAATCGCTTCTATTAAGGGCACACGCCAACGGAAACAAAACTTCTCTTCTTCCAGAAAACCATAAGGGGCACACGCCAAAGGGAAACAAACACTTGTTTTCCGGGTAACTTGCTTTCTCGAGAAGAAAAGATAAAAAAAACTTAAAAAATCGTCAATCTATATCAGCTTAGGACCATACGTTTGTCATTGGCAGAAGCTAGCGACCGAAAGAGAACCTAACTTTTAAAATTCACATTTCATCAACTCATATCAAACGAGAAATCAAACTAATTGCCGGTTAACGACTGTTGTCAGATCTGATTAAATGTATTTAATTTCGCAGTATAATAGATTAGAATTCTCATAAATCGAATTCTATGATATTCATTATAACTTTTTTAATGTAATTTACATCTCGTATACCTTGTCAAAATGCTGTATTAATTTATTTATGCAAAAGAAATATAAAACGATTTAATTAGTTGAATAAAAACAAACCAAAATAATCTTAGTTCTAAAATGACAACCATGTAGTGTCTACAATACCTATTTAATATGAAAATATTTAGCTGTCAACATTCAACTAATCAACCAATTAATGGGTTTTAATTTAAATCATGAAAACAAAATATACGAGGAAAATAAAAAGTTATATTCAAAAGGAACGAAATTCACAAGTGTGGGATATTTCGTTACAAAGTTAGTTAGCTTTCTAAAGTTAATAATAATTGTGTTTACTAGTTAACATATTATGTAAAGTTACAAATAAACGTTATAAGTGACATAAAACTCGTTCGAAAAAGACGGATTGACTACACCATGTAAAATCAATGCTGTCGAAATTCAATTATTCTCACGACCCACGAAACTAAAAATGTGTTTACTGGTTTGTACGGTGATTGCCCAGAACTGAAACTTGAATTATGGATGTATCAAATCAACTATTTTCTCTCATAAATTAAATACTCAGCTGTGTGCACTGTAGGTTGCCGCTGACCATCTTCGTCGATTTTATGATATATTTGTTTTCGGTAACAGAATAATTTTTATAAGTAATGCCACATGAGTTGAAGTTAAATTCATACTTTTAGAAAATTTCAATCGTGCTTATTTATGTATTTTTGGGAGAGTTGCTTAAATGTTCTAATATAACATATTAAACGATTTGGCAACAATAAAACGCAATTTGTTGTGCCTCTAACAAAAAAATGCATTTAAAAAAAAATAAAATTTCTTTTAAATAGGATATACAGATTGATTAAGAATGGGCAATCTCTGAACTGGAGATACTACACACCAAAATATGGCGATTGAGCTTAACATGTCTTATACAAATGTTGCAGGTTTACGAGATCCACAGGGTATTTTAAGTTGGAATTTTAATTTGAAATTTCTTAATAATTTTGTGATTTTAAGCAGCATCGTCTTGACAATTGGCAACTTTACGTTTTTTGGCATGAAAATAACGAAATTTATGCTAGCACTATTCATACAGGGCGTTAGTTACACCCTGTTACTTTGGTAAATTACAGCATATCTTTTTTGCCTAGCGAGTTATGGCTAAATTGACTAGAAAATCTAAAAGGCAGTACAATTTTGAATAAAAAAGGTACTTCCTTTTATTTCATGTAACTCTATCAGTTTTTGAGTTATTTGCATTTTAAACATTCAGCGTAAAAACTCCTAAGCCACCGTTATTACATTGACTTTTTTTCAAGTAGGCTTGTGTCGGAACTTATCAGTTTTTCGTGTAAATAAATATTTGAAAATTTTACTTTCACTAAGTAAAAGTGTATTATTTGTAGTAAAATAAAAAAATGCCACGACATAATGAATTTTCCAACAGTGAAATGCGTGATATGATTTGTATTTTTGCTCAGTCAAATTATAGTGGACTTGGTGCAGCCAGAAGGTATTTAGAATCATAACCAAGTCGAAGACAACCCAATCACAAACTGTTCAGACGTATTTATACTCGCCTAGGCGAAACAGGGTGTTTTCGTCCTAAAAGCTTTAATGGTGCTCCAAAAAATATCAACGTCGATGATGAAGAAGAGGTTTTAGTTCGTATTTCGGAAAATCCAGATCTCAGTACTCGTCGGTTAAGTGCGGCAACAGGAATAAGCCAATCGTCCATCATACAGGGTGTAACTAACGCCCTGTATGAATAGTGCTAAATTCAGCATAAAATTTGTAATTTTCTTGCCAAAAAACATAAAGTTGCCAATTTTTAAGACGATTCTGTTTAAAATCACAAAATTGTTAAGAAGTTTCAAATTAAAACTCCTACTTTAAATAAACCTGCAACATTTGTATAAGACATGTTAAGCTCAATCGCCATATTTTGGTGTGTAGTATCTCCAGTTCAGAGATTGCCCATTCTTAATGAATCACCTGTATAGGGTACATTTACTTTAAAACTAGTAGATAAAATTATGTTAAACTATTTATAGTTATAGCAATAAATATTAACTATTTAAACAGAATTTATCTGGGAATGAAAGAGGTACACTGTGTGTTGTCAGTGTCGGTGTCGGTAGAAATGAGTTACCATTGAAAGGCACCCCAAGTGGCTAAATTTGACGAAATGGGATTGGAACTGATACAAAACACGACAGTTGCCCAACAACATTGTTAGACTTTTACAAAGAAGTACGCGCGAAATTATTTGCTGACAACATTAATGTAAAGAAGCGACAGACGTGTGTAAACCGTAGTGGAAGTGAAGAGAAGTGATCTCTGCCTACCCCTACGGGAAAAACGCGTGACTATATGTATACACTCAGTTTATAAAGTCTCCTTACACTACATGCTTTTTATAAATAAACTAGCTTTTGCCCTCGTCTGCGTTAATGACATATATGGTTCTAATAGGATTTTTAATTGGTTTTTTACGTTATTAACTTTGTCATAACATATAAATTATTATGTTAAAATGTTTGAATACTTATAAAATATAGCAATCTTTATTATAGTGTAGGGATTAAAAGGTTAAATAAACATAAAAAACAACGAAATTGAAATTCTTTACCTACCTCAGTATTTCTTTGTAAACAATATTTTTCGTTTTTCCTTCTGGTGCTAAAATCACCAGGCTGCTTTATGCGCTTACTCTGGAGCATGCCACATGCAACTGGCCGTGGAAGAAGCAGCTTTCTCTTAATTTTACTCTCGCTACCTTAAGAGTTTGACTTTAAGCTTTGTTTATCTTTATGGCAAATAAGACTGATAGAAAACTGCACTCTCTTGAATTCGAAGTGGTAATTTGATGGTGTTAGAGGAATCCTAGAAATAAATACAGACTCTTCTCGAGAAAAACCTGTCAGTTTCGTTGCCTCGATTACATTGCGATGCAATGTTTTCACTTGTAATCTGGTGTCATTGCATAATTTTGGTGGATTTATCACTGAGTCGACGGATTTATATTGAAATTCGACCTCTTCGAATGATCCCAAAAGTATTTTATTTATGACTGAGGCTTATTCGTACTTTTGGCGTTAGGATGGCACGCCGCATAACCATTTTGCAGATTTATCGTAAATATTATCAATGTTTGGGTAAATTTTGGCTATAAGCTTTTCTACAGTGGAAACAATTGTACCTAACTCTGTAGGGAGAATTATATTATCATCCAGTTCCGGAAAATCACCATTTCCTATTTTAAACAACAGGTCTGAGAACTGTCCGGCAGTAACATCTCCCCTAAAATGAACTTTTATATTTTTGGTAAGGCTAAGATTTGCCACTTAAGGCCACAAATATTCTTTTATTCCAGTTTTAAAGAGTATTGCATTGCACCAAGCTTTTATGTGAATTCAACGTTTTTTAAATAAAATCAAATTGAGTTTTCAAACTTATATATATATATATATATATATATATATATATATATATATATATATATATATATATATATATATATATATATCGCGTTAAAACGTGCGTCGGCGTCTTGCGATTCCTAATCTCCATTCCTCTCTATTCGTCCACATGTCCTCTCTCAGATCTCTCTCTTTCATCTCTTTTTGTATGCCTTCTCTCCAGCTCTTTCGTGGTCTTCCTCTTCTTCTTCTTCCTCTGGGGTTCCACTGTAATATTTTCTTTGGGATTCTGTCTGGTGGCATTCTTTGAACATGCCCGTACCATATCAACTGTTTAGTTCTTATTTCGTCTGTGATGTCGTGCTGTACTCCCATTATTTGTTTTATCCTCTCATTTGTAACTCTTTCTAGTCTTGATTTCCCCGCTGCTCGTCTCCAGTAATCCATTTCTGTGGCTCTAATTTTTCTTTCGATCTTTTCTTTCAAATGCCATACTTCGCAACCGTACATTATTATGCTCTTCACTATCGTGTCGTAAATTCTTTTTTTGTTGTTGTTGTTTATTGTTCTATCCCACAGTACTTCGTTTAACATTGATATTGCTCTTCTTCCTTTCATATTTCTGTCCAATATTGCTTCTTCGAGTGTCCCATCCTTTGATATTCTCATTCCTAAGTAATTGTAAGCTGACGTGTGTTTGATTTTTTGTCCATTTGATAATTGTAAGTCCTGTTGCACTCCCCCAATACACATATATTCCGTTTTTTCTACATTAACCTCTAGTCCCCAAATTTTATATTCTTCTATAAGTTTTCGTGTCATATACTCTGTGTCGTCTATGTCTTGGCCGACTATAATTTGATCGTCTGCGAATGAGAGTGTGTATAATGTTGTGTCCTCATCTAAAGGTATGCCCATGTTTTGGCATTTCCGTTTCCAATTCGCTAGTGCCCGTTCCAAATATATTTTAAATAATGTTGGTGACAAGCAACACCCTTGTTTCAGCCTTTTTGTGATATTAAACCCTGTTGTTAGGTTTTGTCCAACTTTAATTCTTGATTTGGTTTTATTGTATAATGACTTTACTCCTTTTATCAGTTCAATATTAATGTTGGAAGTTTCCAGAGTTTCCCAAAGTTTAATTAAGGGTACGCTGTCGTATGCTTTCTTTAGGTCAACGTACAGTATATGGATCTCTTGATTGAATGCTAGTTTTTTTTCTATAATTTGTGTTAGTGAGAACAGATGGTCAATCGTTGATCTTCCTGCTCTAAATCCGGCTTGCTCTTCTGCTTCCATTTCCGTGTATTCCCTTTCGATTCTGTTTTTTAAGATCTTGCTATATATTCTACTGATTGTGTTTGTTACGGCAATTCCTCGATAATTGTCGCATTTGCTTTTGTCCCCCTTTTTGTGTATTGTTGACATATGTGATATTTTCCATTCTTCTGGGACTTCGGACTGATTAATACACCTTTGAAATAGATCTTGCAGCATTTTATATAATTTATCTGTTCCGTATTTAAATAATTCTCCTACAATATTTCCTGGACCCGGGGCTTTGTTATTTTTTAAAGATTTACATACTTCCTTCACTTCTTTTGTATTAATTCTAATAGGGGATCCTTGCGTATTAATTCTATCATTCATATATTCTGTGTTCTTAAATTCTTCTCTGTCTTCAGTTAACATTTTTTCGAAGTATTGTTGCCAATTTTGTGCTGTTATTGGTGAGATTATGTCCTTGGTATTATCTTTCCTCATGTTTTTTAGTATTCTCCAGCTTTCTGTACTTCTTCTACCTCCCAGATACGTATTTATTCTAGAACATGTTCTTTCCCATTTCTCATTATTTTTTCTGCAAACTAATTTTCTAACTCTCGCTTGTGCTTCTTTAAATTTTATTTTGTCTTCTATAGTTTTTGAGCTTAGGTATTTTTGGTATTTCTTTCTTTTTTCGTTTATTTCTATTTCTATTTCTTGGTCCCACCAATACGGTTTTCTTTTGTCTTTTATATTTGCCTTTTGACCTAGTGCTTCTTCTGCTGCCGAATGCATACATTTTTTAATATGTTTATATTGTTGTTATTGTTGAGTTTTCAAACTTACCTTACCAATAGGCGCTACAGCCCGATGTGGGTCTTAGCCTCCTCCATAATTCGCCTCCAAGCAATGCGGTCCTTGACTTTGGTCCCCCAGCCTGATATTCGCATTGCCCTCAGGTCACCCAGTACTTGGTCCATCCATCCGTGGTCTTCCTCTTTTTCTGGTAGCATAGATTTTAATGTTTGGAATTTTCTTTGGCATCCTGACGTCTTCCATTCTTCGAACGTGTCCAAACCAACGGAGTCTCTGGGATTTTATAAACTTCACAATGTCTTCACCGTTCAGGATCTCTGTTATTTCCCGGTTGTTGCGGATGTGCCATTCTGCTTCGTTGATTCTGACTGCTCCATATATTCTTCTGATTATTTTACGTTCGAACCTTCTTATCATCTCCTGATCTTGTACCGTGAGTGTCCAATTTTCACTCCCATAGGTTATTACTGGTCAAACTAATGTCTTGTAAATTTTTAGCTTTGTCTTTCTTGTAATCAGTTTGCTTTTTGCTTTTAAACGTGTGTCAAAATAAAATGTAAATTAAATCAAAATCACTAAGGAGTATTGATATCAACTTCGATGTAAATCACCTCCAAAATAACTTTCTACCCCTTTTTAACCCCGTTAGGCGATTAGTTTCAATAAAATACAAAACACTCTTCCATCAATTCTGTTAAAGAATGTTTATGTGTATGTAAATTGGACCAAGGAATCACGTTGTCTCATATAAACTTTGCCCCCGTTTTTCACCCCATTAGGGGCAGAATTTCGGAAAATCCTTTTTTTATCGGATGCCTACGATCAGCGATTTAGGCTGTGCGTTGATCCGTCAGTCAGTCATTCAGGAGAAAGCATTTTATATGTATAGATTAATTATTAATTATTATGTAACATGTCAATAAAATAGTTCACAGCCATTTTTTATTCATTTTTTTTTTCATTGTGGTCAACTTTATAACTCACAACTGAGTTGCTTGAAGAAAACACCACAACTCGTTTCCTTATGAAATATATCGGCAGACTTATCGCGAAAATTCAATCACTTGTGGTATATTACTATTAAAAATCATGTACTTCCCAAATTTGGAATCATCAGCAAAATTTGGAATATTTTGGGAAAGCCATAGTAATATAGCAAATATTTTTTGTATTGAAAAAAGAGATTTATATTCAAACTTAAGTATGGTCAATCCTGTAATGAATGCGTAGTCTACTTAGTCAAAAATAAAAGCAAATTGTCAGTATCTGGAGGAAACCACCCATATCCAACTCGTAGCACAAACATAAGTTATATAAATTGACACTTACCGAGTAACACCCATCATAAGATTTTAAACAGATTACCTGATTGTATCTAAACCTGTAAAAGTCTCAACAAATTTAAAAAACGTCTAAGAAGCTTTCTAAATAATTTAGAACCCTATTTAATGTATAGATATTTTAATGTGTAAGTTACTTTCCATGTACAAATTACGTTGACGTTGTTTTGTTTTATCTTTCCCTTTGTCTCTTTCTGTACTGTAAATGTAATACATTCTCCGTATATCATTATTATTATTATTATTATTATTAGTAAATAATATAATAATAAAAATTGGTGATACAGTATTATTCCTTTATTTAAAACACCTAAAAATTGACATGTTCCACCTGTGTAATAACGTTGAAACCTAAAACAGACCATCAACCAACCTTTTTTTTAAGAACAAAAAATGGTCACAAAATAAACATTCTTTAAACTTCTGTAAAACTACTCCTTTATGATATATCCACAAACAGATGCTTTTAATGCTTGTTGTAATTTATGTGATGGTATGATTGTAAAAAAGTGTAAACATTGCACGACAATATAAATAAACAGTGTCAAAATATAAAACTGTGTTCTTAAATTCAAAATAATCGGTATTCAAAAAGGTAAATTCTGTACTGAAATAAACTTGGCAAATAAAAAAACTTACAATACCTACATAACTACGAAATTTTAACAATATTTTAATACTTATAAAATTATTTTACTATCTAAAGTTTTGTTATGTTTACTACCACAAAATAAACGACTAACAAATTTCGTGTAAATAAAAACGATAAGACTTCCTAACAGTAAAAGTTTAAATTTGGTTGACGTGACATTTCACTGGAATTTAATTGCTATCAAAATTTTTGGTGACAGGAATAACCATGGCCGCAAAAAAATTGCCCGCAGACTTATGACGGGCACAATAATAAACAACAGTGATAGTAGACAATCATTATCTCTCCGGCGATATCTGGAGTAGTACGGCAAGTAATCGTTTTAACCTTGCACTTGAAAAAAGATGCCACGTGGCAGAGTTGTTCCTTGGATCCTACCGAATACTTTCAAGTCCGGGGGCACCCCGTGCAGAGTCTCGGTTTTGATCCTGTTCTCCTAGAAGCCTCTAAACGTACGTAATCGTCTACAAAACACCCTACGAATCCGATTTAAGGGTCGGAAATAGTTCTGATGGTTAATTTATTGTATAAAATAGGACGCGCACATCATCTTGAACTCCACAAGGCCGAGAAGTGCCTTATCATATACGAAATGTCGTGACCACTTCAAAAGAGTGTTTAGCGATGTTCAGCCGTAATCCGGACGAATTTTTGCGCCGTTTTGTTACTGTGGATGAAACATGGATCCATCATAACACGCCAGAGACCAAGGAACAATCGAAACAGTGGGTTGCTCGGGGTGAACGTGGACCAAAGAAGGCGAAACAGAGTCTGTCAGCCAACAAGGTCATGGCCACAGTTTTGTGGGATGTACGCGGTGTCATTCACATCGATTACCTCAAGAAAGGTAAAACGATCACCGGCGAATATTATTCAAAGCTTTTGAACAGATTCGACGTTGATTTGAAGCCAAACGGCCGCATTTGGCTAAGAAGAAGAAAGTGCTGTTCCATCAAGACAATGCACGTGTGCACTTATATATACTTGTAGGAAATTGGATAATCTACAAAAAAGATCTAATATGATTTTTTGCTTATTCAAATCGTTTAAAAGTTATTCGAGGTTAAATATGGCAAAATAATAACTCAAAATCATAAAATATCATATTTACCATGAAGTTTATAGAGTGTTTTTTGATAAAACAATAAAATTTTTACGAATTATCAGTAATCGTTGGAAAACCGATTTTTTCCTATACTTACTTAATTTTTGGAAAAAATCGCAATTTTTATTCATCTGAGTATTTACTTAAAAAATTTATTATTCCTTAAAAAAATTCCCTACAAGTATATGTATTCAATTCCACTGTCCGATAATTCGTTCGAGCGCAATAAACTTCCAAATTATTTTTTTTTCCGTGTTAATTAAATGGGAAATCAAAAATCACGATGAGCGACCTCTAAATATTAATATTAAGGGCTCAAAATTTACCAGAATTTTTTTTTCGTCATCTTGGACGATATTTTCGTGGTAACCGCAGACAAAAAATTAAAAGTGTTTTTTTGGCCCAGCCTATTACCCATGTTATTAGTCTGTAAATAAATTTAATGAAGCAGAATATACCGTCACACTTAAACACGCATAGAATGATACACTTGTGTTAATAAACTGCTTCAAAAATGTTAAGTAAGTTCAGAGATTGTGTTTTAACAAAATACAATTTTGGTCACCTGATGTTATAAATTGAATGTTGAACAACGCCTTTGTATATATCGAGACGCGGCGAGAAAAGATGAGGAGAATTGAAGTTGCTAGCTTACGGACCTGGTGCCGTCGACCTCTCTAGAGATCTCGCCGTTCGCCTCGATAAAGATGGTAATGTACTTCGATAGTAGATAGGTCGTGATTTAGTTGTTGTACCTACTGCAAGTTGCCGAGGGTTTTGTGGGTCATCGCCGTGGTAATCTTGATTTATTATTCGGTTTCATTGACATAAAACACTATATAATTGCCATTTATAGTATATTTAGCTGGATATCTGGAGACGCCATTTTGTCTCCCATCGAAACATGATTAATTGTACAATTTCCGGTCTCGTGTATCATAATAATTCTCTTACTGGTTGTCGACTTGAACTGAATATAATCCATAATCGGATTCACATGTTACTGTATTAACTGCAGTTATAAAAATTTGAGTAAAACTAAAATATTGTGCTACATCGCCAAAGGTGGGGTTCAACGAGACGTTCTTCGCTCGGTGGTACGGAGACAAGAGAGAGATTTTGGAAACCGGTCAAGCGTGGCTTCGTTTTTTTGGCGCTGAAGTCAGCGTTCTCATTGGTCCACGCGTAACTGTCGTTTTACACACGGTTTATAGTTGTTTGCTACTGGCACGTGCCTTGCAGCTGATAGCTTGTTGGCGTCTGGGCCGTAATAATGAGGTTTAAATCAAGGAATTGCGTAGAAAGAAATTCTACTGTTGAAATTAGAATTTTTAACAGTATACTTTCAATAAGGTCGAGTAGCCTTAATTGATTTGTCTCTAAAAATGGGGTAAAAGCTATCTAAGTTCTTAAAATGTCTGTGGGGGTGATTGATGGAAATTCAAGGCCCTTTGTAGCTGGTTCCAAGCATGATCAATGGGATTGAGGTCGGGCTATTGGGGGAGCAGTGCTAAATGCGGGAAACCATGGGAATCCAAAGCGTCTTTGACTACTTTTGCACGATAAGGTCCAGCATTATCGCCGAAAAGAGAAAATTCGGTCCAATGGCAGCATAAAACAAACATTGTTAATAACATGTTGTACGTAAATCTGCGCAGTTATGTTCCCATCAAGCACTAACAATTCTGTACGCCCATTTAAACAAATGCCTCCTCAAACAGCAACTCAAACTGCTCTTTGATTTATGGGCACTAGAGAAAGAGTCCATATACGGACAAGCCGACTTATTTGTGAATAATGCGGACCTCCGTTCAGCATTTTAACTCACATGTTAATTATCCCATCCGAATCGAGCACGCACGTGAATTTGTGTTAATGAAACTCTTCTTAAAAGTCGTCATGAACGTAAGTTAACCTCGTGTAATGCTCTACTTACCGTTTTAGTTGAAACCGAAACATTTTCTCTAGGTACCGTCTCCGCTTCGAAGGTTGGCAATCATCATAGCCATTCTTTTTTTTAAGACCGCAGCTCTAAATAGTTTAATATTACTGCATCCAAACCAATCCCTAAGGTTTTTCAGCCATAAATTTCGTCTTCTTCCTATAGATCTCTTGCCTTGAATTTTTCCCTGCATAATTATTTGTAGCATTTGATATTTTTCTCCCCTCATGACATGTCCCATGTACAGCAGTTTTCTTCTCTTAATTGTCGGAATCACTTCTCTCTCCTTATGTATACGTCTCATCACTTCCACGTTGGTTATTCTCTCTACCCATGAGATCCTTAATATTCTCCGGTATATCCACATCTCAAATGCCTCCAGTCTCCTCATGTCGGTTACCTTCAGTGTCCAGGCCTCCACCCCATAGTATAGTATAGACAGCACATAGCATCTCATCAGTCGTATTTTTAAATCAAGGTTTAAATCTCTGCAGCACAAAAAACCTCTTCATTCGTGTAAACATCAGAAGCATTCAAAAGACGCTGTTGTATGATCCGACAAGTACTCAGAGGTTTTCTACGGGTATACTCAGTCAGATAACAATCTTGTGCGGGGGTAGTAACCCTTGGTCGTCCACTTCTAGGTCTATCACGTTTTCAGATGCTCGATATCTACGGAGAAGCCGCGAAATGACAATTTCACTGACTTGAAAAACGTCTGCAACTGCTCACTGAAGATAACCCGCCTTAATTATACCAATAGTCCTTTTAGCTTCATCCGCACTAAATTTACGTCTTGGAAATAGGATTAATGCTGCGGAGATGAGTAGTCTGAGAAGTATAGCCGGAGTGACTCGGTTGGATAAAGTTAAGAATAGTGAGATAAGAAAACGCTGTGGTTTAAAAGAAGATGTGGTCACAAAGATAGATAAAGGAATGCTTAGATGGTTTGGACACGTAGAAAGGATGGATGAAGGAAGAATTGACGAAACAAATTTATAAGGCGAGTGTGAATGGACAAATCGGTAGAGGTCGACCTCGGAGAACATATCTCGATCAGATCAACATTGTTTTGAAGAAAGGCCAGGTCAAGAGTACCAACAACCGAAGAGCATGTATGAGAGCACTGATGAAAGTAGAGGAAGCAAAAGATGTGTGTACGAACCGTAGCAAGTGGAAGGAAGTAGTCTCTGCCTACCCCTATGGGAAAAAGGCGTGACTTTATGTATATATGTATGAATTATTCCTATGTAAAATTCTTGAAAATACAAAATTAAAAACTTATTAACTTGAAAACAGTCAGATAAGTAGATAAACGACTATATTCAGGTAGTACAGAGAATTCCAAAGGAAATATTTCAGTCCGGAGGACGCTGAGAGGACGGGAAGGCCACCAACGTCCGTTACGGAGGAAAACGTTACCGTTGTGAGGAAAATGCTTGACGAACACAGGCGAGTGACTTACCATCAGATTAAGGAAACCTTTGCCCTAAAGGTACCAGCAATCAGTTCGATTCTAAACTATCATTTGCACGTGACGAAATTTTGTTCTCTCTGGGTGCCAAATAGTTTGACCAGATGACACGACATGTGAAATGGTGCCGGAAGACTCTGAAAATGTTTGATACGGGACAATCTCGGTATGTGAACAACATCGTGTCAGGTGACGAGACTTGGCTGTACTATTATGATGTGCTGACCAAGTCTCAAAACAAAATTTGGGTCTTTCTTGACGAGGATAGACCCGTAGCAGTCACAGCTAAGTGATGCACTGAACAGTACCTTTCTAAAGTCATTAACTCTCTGAAGAAGTTCCGATCAAATGCTTCAGCTCACCGCGCGAAATCCTGCACCGAATATTTAAACAATACAGAACTAAAACTTACAGTCCAAACCTTGCACCCTGCGACTTTGCACTATTCCCCCATGTGAAAATGAAGCTGACAGGGAGACGGTTTTCCAGTAAGGAGGGCCTTTTGAGAGCTCGGGACAATGAGTGCACCATACTCCCCAGCTAAACGTGACAGGCGTGGTTTAAGGATTGGTTTCGAAAGATGGAAAGATGGTATGTCTGGTGAAAATTGTTAAAAAAAATTAAATAAATAGAGCTGTACTGCAAAACTTTCCTAGTTCCGTTTGTACATCTAAAAATGTTTTAAAAATAAATTTTATTACAAATATTACTTTTGTTTACATTTAAAAACACTTAATTTATTACTATAAAATAAAAATATTGCGTGTATGAGATAATAAATACCATTATTGTATTGTATTTGTAGGACTTATCAAAATAATTAGATTAAAATAAAATGAACACACTTAATTAGTAATATTTCATTTAAAAAACGCGAATAATAAAGTTTATATTATTGTTACATTTCTGTGAAGTTTGCCACGTCTTTTTTCGTTCTCTAAAGAGTACTCTGCCAGCGGTCTCTCTACTGGCAAATTATGCCCGAGCTCAGCCCTAGAGGGTAGAAGAAAAAAAAAGAAAATAAAAGTGAGCCGCGCCACCGACTTAGACGGTTCAAGCCGGAAACCCCTAGGTCTTATAGGCACTAGCAGAGCCACACGATAAACAACTAAGATTATGGTGAACCAAATAAATAAAATTATAGCAAAAATATATAGGATACTTTACTCACACAATAAATCAAAGTACACAGCTCAATAGCAACATTATAACAAATATAGTCAAAATTAACAGCTATGGTAAATTTTCTTGCTAAAACAAACCAAAAATTTAAAATTTACAACTTTATAAAATAACCATAACAGAAGTAAGAGTAACAGACTTTACCAAGTTACCAAAAAAAAAGTAAAACGTATATAAATCAACTCATTAATAACACTAAATCAAACGTATACATAAGGCTGCTAATTTACTCATGTTTTTACCATTTACATAAAGATTTTCACTGCCAAAACAATCGAGTTTATTTAAAAATATTTTTACAATGGTTGTCCTTTAAAATATCAAAATTGTAGGATATTTACAAATAAGTATAAAGAAAATATATTTTTACTTGGACATAAAGAATTATTGAAAAGATTATTTTAATCCAAGTTTAGTTTTGGCATATTATCTAATGCAATAAATAGTTTCCAACAATGTACTATATTAATAAACTAAAACAAAACTTAGACCCAATTAATAATGGAACTGTAGAAGGGAAAAATAGGCACGTGAGAAGTTCCACCCCCATTATTAAAAATTCGAAATTTTTTTATAGGTTTGAGTTCTTTATCAATGGTTCTAAAGTTCCTGATAGGTATTAGGAATAGTTCTAACCTTTAAAGGGTAAAAAAATCAATTTTTCAAAATGGGGGGCTAACTTTACGCTTCTCCCCACTTTTAAAAAAGTGAATTTTTTTCGGAGTTCTGGGTAGATTAAGCATAGTTCTAGAGTTCCTGATTCGAAAAAAAAAGTCCCCTCACTTTTTCAAAAATAAATTTTTCTTCCGGCCATTTTGTTTTGCTTCAAAGAATTCTGGAATTCTACAAAAAATAAATTTTAAAAAATTCAAAATCCAAAAAGTTACAGTATTTTGAAAAATGTAATATAATAGGAAATATTTCATCACAAGTTCCAGGAGTTCTGTTCCTTCCCCAAAGAGTTTTACCAAAAAGTCCTACAACATTTTTCGACCAAAATTTTACAGGAACAAGTTTCCAAAAAATGTCTTGATATGTTCGCCGAGGTCGACCTCTAGCGACTTGTCCATTCACATCGCTTTATAAATTTGTTTTGTCAATTTTTCTTTATCCATTCTCTTTACATGTCCAAACCATCTTAGCATTCCTTTATCTATTTTTGTAACCACATCTTCTTTCACACTACAGCGTTTATTTATATCACTATTCTTCATTTTATCTAACCGAGGCACTTTATGTGGTAATAATTGTTCGCACACATTACTTTTAGAATATCTTTTACAAGTTAAACAATTTAACACAAGTTTTTTAATGTCACTTATGAGTCCGGGGTAATAAATTACTTCTTGTGCTTTCCTTTTACACAAAACCACTCCTTAGGGAGTCTGATGTATATATAATATTGAGAAATTCACTTTTGAGTAATTCTGGTATCACAATTCTCCTGCGATATAATTACACATTGTCAAGTAAATAAATGTAATTTTTAACGGGCCAGTATTATTTAACACTACTTGTGCAAAGGCCATCCATTAAAAACATAATATTTGACGTTTTGAAGTACTGGGCCAAGGTTAATTTCCATCTAAAGCCTTTCTTGATTTTGTTTTCTAGTATTGATTACTAAGTAAATTTTGATGTTATTTTCTAGTCGGTATTGATGATCTCAATTAGAGGATCTCTACTTAATGTATTATAAGGTATTTTTTAGATTTTTTTAAGGACGTATTTGACGTATTTAAGGGTAAACTGAAATCGCATCAGTCTCATAGCCACTCTTTGAATCCTTGGTGACATCTTATTTAGTGGTTCTTTTAAAAAGCCGAGAAATGGTCTATAGCAGATTTTTGCTGCGCCCCCATGCACCTCACATTGTCATCTCGCCGCGCTACTCAATGGTGCGCACGCCCCCAAGGTCATCTGGTAAGCTAATCCATTTTGATTCTCCCATAAGAGCCCACGTAAAACGATTTTGCCTTTTACAGGTTTCCTAGCGACCCAAATTAAAGAAACGCGCTCCTGAGTGCCTCCATATGCTCTACTATCATTAAGTTTCTTCTTAATTTTGTCTCTAAGAGGGGTATTTTTCGCATACCTCTGATAAAAGGAACCGCATCGTGTGTTAAAGTTATTTTGAAACATTTTTTATCTTTATCTATACCCGAAAATTAGTTATTTATTACACAAGGAAAAAAGTATCAGATTTTAGCTCGAGGTGGTGATAAAATCTAATATTTTTCCCGTGTATAATACACTATTTTGTTGTGACGGAAAAAACGACGATTTAATATTGAAAAAATATTACAATACCAGCTTTTACTCGCGGCTTCGCTCGCGTTGATATCCTGAAATAAATGTCGAAAGATCATTAAAAAGTAAATTAATTAATGTGATAAATTTTTTATTGCTTGACTGGAATCATCAGTATTTAAAAATTCTAAAATTCAACCTAGTTTAAAAAACATGCTTTATTAAAATATCTTGCTACAAAAAATATATAGTTTACTAAGATTTTAAAGAGTTAAAAGTTTTTTTTTTTTTTTAAGAAAATAGTCGCAAAAAGGGTAGACCTATTGTGTGGGCCGCGGACGGCCCGCACTGCGACTGCGACTATTAGAAGGGAAAGGGATTATAGAAAGGAAATGATTGTGGACACGCTTTTTAAAAAGTTGCAGATCATAGTTCTCTGGAAAAATTAATTTTGGAAGCTTATTCCATTCCGTAGCAGCCCTGTAAAAGAAGGATTCTTGATGAAGATTGGTCCTTGTAGTGTCAATCTTGAGAGTAAATGGGTGAGACTGATCAGCGTGCCGAGCTCTTCGGCCGAATGTGGCCAATGGTGGTACAAGAGTTTTTATTTCTCTGGAGCATCTGCCATGGAAATATCGTAGAGCAATGACTGGTCTGCAACTCTTCTTCTATGTTCTAGAGGGTGAAGGGCATCTGTGAGAGTTGAGCTGTTTATCAAGCGAATGGCTCTTTTCTGAATGGAATCTAGAAGACGAAGAGAATGCCTTGGTGCTGAACCCTAAATGTGCGAGCAATACTCCAGTAGAGGTCGGATTTGAGCTTTGTACGTCATCAACAGTTGATCAGGAGTAAAAAAACTTTCAACGTTTAATAAATTAATTCCTCTTTAGAAGAGCTTATGACAGAATATTAATCTAGGATGCTACTGCATTTTTTTTGCAGAGGTGGAGAAAATCCTTTACGGTGAAGTTATGAGTCTTCCAGCTCAAGGTCTACTGTGAGACTCCCTGACTAATGTCAGGTCTACTCATTAAAAACTCCACCCCAATTTAGGTCCGTCTGGCTATTGCCTCCGGTGACACTTAGGCCTGTTGGCCCATTGTATCTTGCCTATGTTTTATATCATTGTACCCAATCCAGTACTTTCGTACCTTGTACAAGTTTGTACAAGTTCTGTAGTGGGTGGGAGCAATATAGTTCTGGGTCGCCGGTTGGCTGCCCAAAGATTTCTTGTCTTTTGCGGTCCAGTGCCACGCAGTAGCACAGAATGTGTTTTACTGTTTCCGGATCCTTGCCGCACAATCTGCAGGTGAGGTCACCATTATACAGTCCCATTTTGTTCAAGTGCTCCTTTACTGGTGCCTGACCGGTCAAGAGCCCCGTAGTTATTCTTAGCTGATTCCTGTTCATTGCTACCAGTTCTGCAGACCTTTTATGATACGGTCCGTTGATGTATTCTTTCCCGTGTTTGTTTCCTGGTCTACTTTCTCAGTAATATTTGTGTTTTACCCCAATCCAGTTTTTTACAGGCACTTTTACTGTACGCTTTGGTACCCCTAGCATCTGCCCTTGGTTTGGGGGAGTTTCCGAACCTCTTCTTGCAAGTTCGTTTGCTCTTTCGTTACCTGCAATTCCCTGGTGTCCTGGAACCCATATCAGCTTTACGTGATTACGGTCTGCCAGTGTTCTCAGTTCTTCTTTGCAGTCCCATACCAGCTTGGACGTCACTTCCTTGCTACTGCATACTATGTTATATGTTTTTCCGTCCGATGTAAATATGTGAAGATTTTGGGCATTCGACACACGCGAACAGGCTACCATATAGTTGGCAATGGGAAAAGCATGGCATTTCCAAATGCACTTCTGCTACCTGGAATGTTTGCCCTTGCGCTTTGTTAATGGTAACAGCAAAACTGAACTTGATTGGAAATTGAACTCATTTGAATTGAAACGGTAGGTCAGTGGGGATAATTGGAATTCAAGGTATGATAACACTTTTCAATTCCCGACTCCTATTAAAATAGTGGCACCAAGTATATTCTGCCCCAATTATTTGATCCGAACCCTCGTTTTATTACATAGTCAAAGAGCATCGAGATTTCGCGTAAGCATAACTGGTACATTTATTTTCAATTGAAGTTTGTGTGAGGGTACACCTGTAAATTTAAGCGAATTTAAGAACTCCGCGGGATATGAAGTACTTTGTCAGTATACATAATTGTATCTACTGATAAATACTTTTTTTATTTCCCCCTGCACATTTTTTAAAATATCAGTGTTGATTTTATTAACGATGTCCCTAACCTAACCTAATCAACACTCTTACAAATTTTCAAAATTAAATTAATTAAAATCACACTTTTTACAATTTCCAAACATATTTGAAAAAGCCATAAAATTTTGAATTCTGAACGTACCTTTAAATGTTGACGTCTATTTGTCATTTAATCATACATCGTAGGTTAGTTTTAGGCAATTTTAAAAGTTGTTAGTTAATTTTTTTTAATGTCCAAATAAATTATGTTTCTTAGAAAGGTTCTTAGACAGGTTAGATTATCCTAATAGACGCAAATTGGACATGCCGTAGAGTCTTTGGCAAGACATAGGGTCTGAAACAAAAATGATCTACTGGTCATCCCAAACGATCATCAAACCCCCCATGGTCACCTATGCCTCATTGATATGGTGGCCAAAAATTCCACAAATTTCGGCACAAGTCAAGCTGCAGAAAGTGCAGCGGCTAGCTTATCTGGGAATCACAATGGCAACATTCACGTGCTCTACTGCAGCCGTAGAGGTAATGCTAAACCTTCCACCATTGCACTTATGTGTAATAAAAGAAGCAGCAATTAGTGCCTTTAGCAAAGCCAGAAAATAAATCATAAAGCAGAAAGTCGGATTGGACATTTGAAGATTTTGGAAAATATTTCCCTAGGTTCCATGTCTAATAAACAGATATTATGCCAGATAGGCACGACTTCTAAATGCAGTTTCAAGTGGTCATAAACAACCAAGTTTGCACAGAGAACGGACCTCAACTAGGAAGGGATGCTTTAGTGTGATACACTGATTAATCCAAGATGGATTGGAATGGGCGTTACAAGGCCGAATTTTAGGCTCTTAAAACCGCTTGGTAACACCGCAACCATCTTTCAAGCAGAATTACATGCCATAAATATATGTGCCCAGGAGTGCATTGAAAAGAACACCTGAAGGGCAGAAATATTTATAAAAAATATATATTAATATAATAATATATATAAATCAAATAGCCAAGCAGCACTAAAAGCTCTAAAGTCATACACTTGTGAGTCTAAGCTGATTTGGGATTGTAAACAATCACTGAGACAACTGGCAGCAAACAACCAGGTTACTTTGATGTAGGTTCCAGGTAACAAGAGACCAATACACAATTTTCCGGCCCAGAACCCTTTTGTGGTTTTTCAAAAGCCCACTTAAAAGAAGAGGTTCGACGCTGGGAAACAAACAACAGGGAGTGATATTTGCCGCTACTGCGAGAACTTCGCTGAAACTGCAGAACATTTGCTTTGCGAATGCCCAGTGCTTTTCTGCAAGAGGCTCAAGTTTCTGGAAGTGGCCTTCCCAAAGCCCTCCGATGCCAGGAACTTAGCTCCCAGGAAACTGATAAACTTTGCTCGAAGTCTCGGAATCCCGGGCCTCGAATAGATTAAGGATTATGCACAAAAGATCTGATAGGTCGAAGTGCTTGAGAGTCTGCATAGCCTTCACGACCCCCCCCCACTACAATCTACAATCTATCCGAATAGACGAGCACAGAAAAAAAGTATTTGGCAATGTTTAATACATTTGCTATTTTATTTAAAAAATCTGTTTAATCGACGTGAAATAGTGTTTTCCTTAATTTACTATAGTACGCTTATTTACAAAATATGGATTGCTTACTGGAAAATTTTGAGGTTTTCCCTCCCCACTTTTAAGGTCGCAAATTTAAATTTGGCATACTCACACAATACCAAATGATCCTAGAAAAATTTTTTTTTGCCGCTATTAATGTAAGCTGAACCACTTTTTGGATACTCTATATACTGGGCTATAATCGCTCTGATGAACATGGATGAACATCAAAAGCGATACAGTTGTAAATGAAGCTTAACGTAAATATCGATCAAGACGATTTAGACCGTGGCGGTAAAAATCGTTTAAAATTCCTTTCCGCGTACGGGATCATTTTGTTTTCTACATTTTAATAAAGCAACGTGTCGCAATATATCGACATGTAAAAAACAAATATCGTATACATATGTATGCGACTAGCATTAGGATATTTATTTTATTCCAAAAAGTATTTCTTTTATACTAATTTACTTCTTCTTCTTAGGACGCCGTCTCCCTCCGGGGTTTGGCGATACAACTGGCAATAATGGTGTGCGAGACTGCACCTCTAAATATTTCTATTGATGTTCTTACGAACCATTAACGTAAGTCTCTGTACCATGAGTTTTGTCGCCTTCCCACCAATCTTTTGCACTTGAGAAGATTGTGGGTGGACGTTTATTCCGTGTCATTTCTTGATTTCCGGCCTGGGAGTCAGTAGTTTGGTGAGAGTCTTCGAAGTCGGGTGTTGGGGAGAGTTTTTGGGACGGTGTGATATTAGCACGTGTGCAGAACCTCTATGGGATTTCTTTCATATCTGGCTGTATTTGGGCTATCCTAATTGGATTTTGAAGAAAAACCATTTTTAACTTGACCATTCTATCTTACCTTCGTTGTTGATATTTTGGATTTTGGTGTCGAGTTAAAATAGCCGCAAGCGGGATTTATTTGAGGAAAGCCATTGTTAATTAGCAGGTGTCGTCCCATAATCAAACCGGCCACAGGAGTAGGCCACAGGAGTAATGAAGTCGTATACCCAAAGGTTATAAGTGATTTATTTTTAAATATATAACGCCGTGACCTATTTTGACACCACGATTAAGTTTTGTTTTAGTTTATTAATATAGTACATGTGAATAAACGTCAACCCACAATCTTCTCAAGTCCGTGCTCCACAATCGCCTCGTCCGTGCTGTTAGCCAGCCCCATCCACACAGAAATGCAAACCAAACAATCGAATCCTATCCCTACAAGGTATGCAACACTACTTACAACGAATGATATATTTAAGTTACAACAAAATACGGTATGCAACCCTACTTACGAATACCTAAGGAATACGAAATCATCAGAGACCCAATTAATAATGGAACTGTAGAAGGAAAAAAATAGGCACGTGACAACGGATTTGCAGGTTTAAGTCTCGACTGGTGAGGAGAGTATTCATGCATGAAAGATTTTCCTGGCTTGTTCGATCCTAGACACGATTTCTTTGTTAAGATCGTTGGACTCGTTGACAAGAGCTCCCAGATATTTAAGGGATGATACTTGTTCCACGGCTTCGTTCTTAATTCTAAGGACTACATGTCTCGGTGTTTTTGAGAATACAACAATTTTAGTCTTTGCGACATTCATCTGAAGATTGTATTGTTCGCTGTGCTTACAGATCAGATTCATCATGTTTTGGAGACCTGGCAGGTTGCATTGATCTTAATTCTCTCTTACGTATTTTCCAGTGCTTCTCGGAAAACTGCCTCAGAATATATATTAAAGAGGAGGAGTGATACGACACATCCCCGTCTAATTTACTAACATTGTACAAAGCTCGAATAAAACCAAGCTTGGAGCGCCCGATCAACGACCCAGTCTCAAAAAATAAACTGAAGTTTTCGATAAAGAAAAAATATTAAAAATGTATACTGCAAACAAATAAGTAAAACATAACAAAAATTATCAAATGAATTAAAACTCTTAAAATTATAATTAAATATGTTATAAAATATGTACAGGGTGTTTCTAAATTCATGCGAAAAAATTCAGGAGATGACTGCCCGTATGATAACAGTTGAAATGCTACTGGCTGGACAAAGACGACTGGTGCAAGGCTGTTATCATGCAGCTTTACAAGGGAAAAGGTTCGCAGCAGGACTGTAAGAACTACCGAGGTATTAGTTTACTCAGCATAGTTGGCAAACTGTATGCAAAGATATTGATTAAAAGAGTGACGAATGAAATTGAGAAGATGATATGGGATGCGCAAGCAGGATTTAGAAGAGGAAGGAGATGTATGGATCAGGTCTTTTCATTGCGAGGTATAGTCAAAAAATTCTTGGCTAGAAGTCAGAAGGTCTGTTGCGCTTTTATAGACTTGGAAAAGGCCTATGACAGAGTGGTGAGAAGTGAATTGTGCTCAACATTGTCTATGTATGGGGTGAGCGATAGTTTAATACGAGTACTAAAATCACTTTACGAGAATTCCACCGCTTGTGTCAGAATAAACGGAACTTACACGGACTGGTTTAACATCAAAAAAAGTGTAAGACAGGTTTGTGGCTTCGCCATGGCTGTTTAACTTATACATGGACGATTGTTTAAAAGATTTGAAAGAGAAGAAATCATGACAAACTGTGAAGTGATGAATAATGGAGAAAGAGTGGAACAAGTAAATGAGTTTAAATACTTGGGTTCAAAGTTTACGAGAGATGGAAAGTATGACAGTGACATTGAGCGAAGGGTGTTGGCAGGAAAACAAATGAATGGGGCACTGCATACCTTTATGAACAGCCAGTAAGTGTTAAAAAAGTCACGTCTAGCTGTGCATACAGGAGTGTTGGTTCCTACACTTATGTATGGTAGTGAATGTTGGGTTTGGCAAAAGAAGCATGAAAATAGGATTAATGCTGCGGAGATGAGTAGTCTGAGAAGTAAAGCCGGAGTGACTCGGTTAGACAAAGTAAAGAATAGTGAAATAAGAGAACGATGTGGTGTAAAAGAAGATGTGGTTACAAAGATAGATAAAGGAATGCTTAGATGGTTTGAACACGTAGAAAGGGTGGATGAAGGAAGATTGACGAAAAAAATTTATAAGGCGAGTGTGAATGGGTGGAAGTCGGTAGAGTTCGACCTCGGCGAACATATCTCGATCAGATCAACATTGTTTTAAAGAAAGATCAGGTCAAAAGTACCAAAAACCGACGAGCATGTATGAGAGTACTAATGAAAGTAGAGAAAGCAAAAGATGTGTGTAAGAACCGTAGCACGTGGAAGGAAGTAGTCTTTACCTACCCCTACGGGAAAAAGGCGTGACTATATGTATGTATGTATCCATCAGAGTTACTTTATCTATACTTCTTAGACTACTCATCTTCACAGCATTAATCTGAAATGTATGCAAATATTTTGTTTTAAAACCGTTTTTATGATTGCGAGATTGTGTTCTAAAATAATGACTTTAAATGTGATAGCTTAAACCGTTATTACCACTCATACCGTTTTATATATTAAGCAATGTGTAATCTAATTAAATGAATACCAAAACATTTTCTTATCGAACCGCTGTTATCAAATGTGTTTTTGGTTCCTGTAAAATTGAATAACTATTAGATATCATTATATAACTGAAAAACACCAAGAAACTACGTAAATAAATTACTTAATCACATATGGAATTAGGTCAATGTACTTAATCTTGATAAAATCATTTCTTCTTTTATGCAGTTTCAAACAGTTGTGTAGGTACAATGGTAAAGTATTGTTAATTTTTTTTTTAATTTGTAGCAAGAAAAATTACTTAATCTAACAAAAAAAGGTGTCAGGTGATCGACATTGTCTATGTAAGGGGTTAACGGTAGTTTAATAGGAGCACTGAAATCATTTCGTTTTTTGTGATCGTCAAATGCCTTCTTTACGCCGATGACCAAGTCATATTAGCGTCATCTGAAAAAGAGTTGCAGTTAATATTATGCATAATGCCCTGAAAATCAAAGAGATGAAATGTTAGTACATACATACATATAGTCACGCCATTTTCTCGTAGTGGTGGCAGAGACGAAATGTAATTAAGAGTTTGTATACTTGGGTTCAAAGTTTACGAGCGACGAAAGTAAGACTGTGACATTAAGCGAATGTTGTTGGCAGGGTCCCAAATAAATGGGACCCTGCATAACTTAATGAGCAACCAAAACGTGCCAAAAAAGACACGTCCAGCTGTGCTTAAAGGAGTGATGGTTCTTACCTCTATGTTTGATAGTAAATGTTTGGTTTTGAAGAAAAACTGTTGTAAAAAATACCCAAATTCAACCAAATGTGCAAGAAAACTTTTGCTACCGTTTCCATCTTCATTTTTAGCTAAATGTGGATTTAGTGCTGTAAATGATTTACTGGTAAAAAAAGAAATCGGCTGGATATAACACAGCGTGGAAACTTGAGACTATAGCTAACCGAATTGGAACATAATAGCAGCAAGCATCAAGCGCAAGGATCTTACTAAATTAAAATAATAAATTAATATAAAAAAATCTTTATTAAAATTATTTGGAATTTAAATTTCAGTCCAAAAATTTTTAAAAATTTACTTACTGTTTTTAGTTAACAATTTCTTAGTGATTTCTTCCTAAAACCTATCATCTGTTTCTTAAGAAAACAATTTAATTTTTTAATATTAAAAATTATGTATGTTACATAGGAGGGGGGGGCATATGAATTTTAGAAAGGCTAAGGTAAGGCATGGCACAAAAAAGGTTAAAAAACACTGTTCTAGAATCATCAACGCTTTGAATTTTATTAAGAGTATTATTGTAAAATTTAATTGCTTTATATAAAGACAGTCCTTGAATGCATAGGATAGTTTATAAGTCATTTTTGAACCGAGTACTGTGATCATGGCTAATTCTATAATTATGAAAATACTCAAAAATGATCATAAATGTTATTAACTCCATAATAAAGACTTCAGGTACTGTCAGCATATTGTTTTTTCTGAAGATACCTCTACACGTCCCATCATGAGCTAAACCAAATATTATTCGTATAACCCTTTTTTGACACTTAAAAATTTTAATCAATCCTGAGCAACTTCCTGTTGCAATACCAAATTTCATTTTAAAGTAAAAATTTGCATAATAGACCGAGAGAGCTTCAGTACTCGAATTGCATAAGTTATTGATGACAATTTGTTAGCATACTTTAAACTTTATGAACACCCAGAAAGTGTCAAAAAAAGCACGTCTGGCTGTGCATAGAGGAGTGTTGGTTCTTACACTTATGTATGGTAATGAATGTTAGGTTTGGCAGAGAAAGCATAAAAATAGAATTAATGCTGCGGAAATGAGCAGTCTGAGAAGTGTATAGCCAGAGTAACCTGGTTGGATAAAGTAAAGGATACTGATATAAAGGAACGCATTGGGGTAAAAGAAGATGTAGTAACAAAGATAGATAAAATAATGCTAATATAGTTTGGACACGTAGAGAGGAAGAATGAAGAAAGATTGGCGAAACAGATTTATAAGGCGAGTGTGAACGGACAAGTCGGTAGAAGTCGACCTCGGCGAACTTATCTTTATCAGATCGACATTGTTTTAAAGAAATGCCAGGTCAAGAGTGCCAACAACTTACGAGCATGTATAAGAGAACCAATAAAAGTAGAAGAAGGGAAAGATGTATATAAGAATCGTAGCTTTGTGTAAGGAAGTGGTTTCTGACTACCCCTACGGGAAAAAGACGCAACCACAACCGGGTGTATCCAACTCCTTAATTTTTTACCAAGTATTTGTAATTAGTGTTACTACAATTTTCCCAGTGAGCTAAGCCTGTTAAGAATTAACGGTAATTTACCTGCACTAGTAGGGATAAAAGTCTGTGGATGGGGGTATTTTTTTTGCACATGCGCGAAGTACTCGTATAGATTTGTATTTATTGCAAACTAAAAATTATACAAATATAAAAAATACACAAAATTATTTTATTTTTCACATATAAAATTATTACAAATTTATTTTCCATACTAAAAAATATCTTTGCCTTAAATCACCTAATTCATATTAGATCACATAAATCACAATAAAAATCATTTTAACTGATTAAAATAGTCCAAAATTATCACTTTTTTATGTTATTATTATGTTATTGTTTGTTCGCTGTCATCTACTTTTTGCTTGACGATTTTTTTAAAATTGTTATCACTTCTAGTTTATGCAAATAACAGTAGATTCTTCATTCGAGAAATAAGCTACAGCCAATTTTTCCGAATTTTTTTCGGGGGTAAATACATAGATAATATTTTTATTAATGAATACATGTTTAACTGTATAAAAATTTTATTGTCATGGCAAACAATCGAGAATTAAGGAAGTGAAAAAATCGCGAGGGCTTGCTCGAGCGATTTTTTCTACTTCGAGAGTCAATAATGAAAATAACAAAAACAACAAAATCTGTATCGTATTTGAGATGGTTCACTCTGTATTTTAAATATAGATATAAAACATGTTTATTGCACCTTTTTATAATTGTAGGTTCGGATGTTATATCAATTCTCACACTTTCTCGGCCAGATAGTTAAAATTTTTACAGTTAGTTACAGGGTGACCCAGTTGTACTTTGCCGAATCAAAATAACGTCTGTACTTAAGGAAATGTCTCCATTTTGTATAGATGTTTCCTTATTGGACTGTGATCTGTTCTCTGTAGTTCTGTTCTTGGTATAGATTGTTCTGTGAGGCATGTAAGGTACTAAAATATGTATTTGTGTTATATAATCTAGTCCCGCATTCACCCTCGGATGACGGACTTTTGTCATAACGTGTTACTCCGGTCAAAACAGGCAAAAAAATAATGGTTAGTTAACAATAATTCGAATAGAGCCAAAAATTAGTACAGGTCGTAGGTACACTATTACAAATAAAATATACAAAATCCCCACCGATCCTACTGCTGCTTAAAAAATTATTTAAGTTTCAAGAACAAAAGTATCCGTTTTTTGCATTTTTCTGGCAAACGGTAAGTGTTATCATAAAAATAGTTGGAAAAAAGTTGTAGATCATGCAATTATCCACAAAAATTGTTCCTATACTTTTGTTTCTACGGATCATCATCTCTAAGATATCACCATTTGAAACATTGAAAATAATAATATGCATGCCTACGCTGCCTATTTACATCAACAGCGTTTAATGTAAGTAAAAATATTGATTGGGAAAATGTAATCATGTAGAAGGGATTATTGGTGTGGTTTAGTTTTATTTTTAGTTGTTAGTGGTTGTTACAGTGCGTGAATGTACGGGTGTTTTTTGTTACTATTATATTATTCTATTTAAAATGGGTAGACCTCAAAATAAGAAGAACTGCTTTACGAAAACTAAAAAAGTAATTGCTAATGTAATTAAATTTATAAAAAATAAGGCAAAGCATGACCTGCAACTTACAATTGAAAGTTATCGTCAGGAATATGAAGAAATTCGTTTTACAGAGTCCACAATGAGGCTGAAAGTGTAAAGATAGGTAATGAATCTTGTATTTCATCTCCAAAAACATCTAACGGAAGGCGTTGCTTAAGAAGTTTCATTTCAGAGGGACAGAGACAAAGAATTAAAGAAATTGTTAATGAT
This sequence comes from Agelastica alni, assembly GCA_950111635.1. NCBI lineage: Eukaryota > Metazoa > Arthropoda > Insecta > Coleoptera > Chrysomelidae > Agelastica > Agelastica alni. Next base: position 24,576,100 of record OX467719.1, on the reverse strand, counting down.
TTTCATGTATAACAGAAGCAAAGTGAATTTAAAAGCAGTTTTACAAGAAGTAAGCGATGTACAAATAGATTTTGAAGGTGGGGAGTCAATTTTAAGAAAAGTATTATTTAAATTAGGTTTTCGGTGGCAAAAAACACCCGAAAATAAAGATGTATTAATGAAAAGTTATTATGTAAGATTAAAGAGTGGGCAGTGACGATATAAAATGTTAATAAGTAAGTAATTAAGAGAGTAATTTTTTATTCTGTCACTGACGAAAAGAAAAACTCCTAATGATTTTCAAACTATCAATTTATACGTTTTTATATTTACTTTCAATTTTAGTACATTTTTTGCTACATAAATATTTGGTAACCTTTACAAAATATTTACGATATGCCACTGGTACCCAGTTCGGTATGATTCGGCGCTGCACATCTGCTAAATTATAAAAATTGTGGGGACTGTTGACATGTCTTTTTCATTAAAAGTTCAACTTTACATACATATAGTCACGCCTTTTTCTCGTAGGGGAGGCAGAGACCACTTCCTTCCACTTCCGCTACGGTTCTTACACACATCTTTTGCTTCCTCTGCTTACATCAGTGCTCTCAAACATGCTCGTCGGTTGTGGGTACTCTTGACCTGGCCTTTCTTTGAAACAATGTTGATCTGATCAAGATATGTTCTCCGATGTCGACATCTACCAATTTGTCCATTCACACTCGCCTTATGAATTTGTTTCGTCAATCTATCTTCAAACATCCTTTTTACGTATTCAAACCATCTAAGAATTCTTTAATCTATCATTGTAACCACATCTTCTTTTACACCACAGCGTTCTCTTATCTCACTATTTTTTTCTTTATCCAACCGGGTCACTCCGGCTATACTTCTCAGACTACTTATCTCCGTAGAATTAATCCTATTTTTATGCTTCTTTTACCAAAACCAACATTCACTACCATACGTAATTGTAGGAACAACACCCCTCTATGCACAGCCAGACGTGCTTTTTTTGATACTTTCTGGCTGCTCATATAGCTATGCAGTGCCCCATTCATTTGTTTGCCTGCCAACACCCTTCGCTCAATGTCACTGTCATACTTTCCATCTCTCGTAAACTTTGAACCCAAGTACACACATTCATTTACTTGTTCTCCCTCAATCGAAACTCCACAGTTTGTCATGCTTTCTTCTCTTTTAAAAACCATTACTTTCGTTTTGCTTACATTTATTTTCTCACCTTTGATTTTAAGGGCATCAAGCATAACATTAACCATCGCCTGCAACTTCTTTTCAGATGACGCTAATATGACTTGATCATTGGCGTAAAGAAGGAATTTGACGATCAAATCATTTATTTTTAATCCATAACTCTCTTTCAAATCTTTTAAACAATTGTTTATGTATTAGTTAAACATCCATGGCGAAGCTACACATCCCTGTCTCACACATTTTTCGATGTTAAACCAGTCCGTGCAAGGTTCGTTTATCCTGACACAAGCAGTGGAATCCTCGTAAAGTGATTTTAGTGCTCGTATTAAACTAACGCTCACCCCATACATAGACAATGTCGACCACAATTCACTCCTCACCACTCTGTCATATCAGTAATTCGTACCTCAGCATTTAATCATTTACAATAATATCATTTTATTATATCATAAAATTGAATCTTAATAGATCATGGAGTATGCCTTTTTTTTTTTTTTTTTTTTTTATGTTCTGGTTCCCACGAAAAGGGATATCCTGTAATGTTCAGAGAACATCGTGGGAACCAATGGAAAGAAGGTAGGAGTTGGTGTTCTTCTTAAATTTCTGGAGGTTGTATGCCTCGGGGAACACCTCCCTAGGCAATGAGTTCCAAAGCCTCGCAATTCGTTGGATGAATGAGTCTTTGGAAAGTGATGTTCTGCAGGTCTCCAAAGTGACCACGAAGGGGTGTGAAGACTGAACTTGACGGGTTAATCTCGAAGAGACTGCCAATGGAGGAACGATTGTTGATATTTCAGAAGAGCATCACCCATGAAAATATCTATAAAATAGAGACAAATCGCCAACTTTTCTACGGTGTTCCAGACAAGTGAGCGAGTTTGTAAGCGAGGCATCACCGACGAGACAAATTGCCCTTTTTTGGACAGAATCCAGTAGCTTCAGGATATGTTTAGGTGCTGCACTCCAAATATGGGAACAGTACTCCAGTACAGGTCGGATCTGTGCCTTATAGATCATAAGCAGCTGACTGGAGGTGAAATAGCTCTTGGCACGAAACAAAAAACCAAGTTTTTGGGATGCACTTTTGGCAATGGACCTCACGTGATTTTCTCAGGAAAGGTTATTGCTGATAGTAATATCAAGCATCGATATGGATGACTTCAGTGGTATGGTTACTCCTGACAAAGTTATGTTAGGCACAGTGAGATCGGCTTTTCTAGAGAAAAGACATAATAGGTAAACCACGCTAAAAAAAATGCGCCAAGTACACTACCCCACTGATGGTGCAATATTATGTAGAATACTCAATTTTTAAAATCGTGATATCTCAGAAATGGTGATACTTAAGAAAAAAAATATGGGAACAATTTTTGTAGATAATTAGACCTCGAGTAATTTTTTTACAGCCGTATGATCGGTAGGAATTTTTAATATTTTATTTATTATAGTGTATCTAAGATTTGTACCAATTTTTAGCTCTATGCAAATTATTGTAAATTGCAATGTCTATTTTAACCGGACTAGTACTAGTTTAGGGCCAATAAATGGAGCCGATGAGTCCTTTCTAGCTTCATTTGGTGGCACCTTGTGCCACAATGTCCCGGAACCCACAACATAGCTGATTTATTGTGTTCAGCCAGTGCTTTGATTTGTTTTCGGGATGCCTATACCATTCTTGAAATCACCCATGTTACTTTACATTAATTGTAGCTTAAAAATATTGAAAATAATGTTTCGTATCTCGTATAGTTTTCTCAAAAATAACATTAAATAACTATAAAATCGCAAGTATTAATTTTTATCAATAACAACCACAGACTCTCCAAGTTCCCTAAACACCTTAAAACATATTTACACAGAGAATCCTATAGCACTTTAAATAAAGACCTAGCTTTATCAACTACAGGATATATCAAATGTCAGGTTCTTACGGGTTCCTTCTCACCAAGGAATAAACGGTAACGAAGAAGCTGACAAATATGCAAAGGAAGAAGAAATAGTGTTCATAGAGTTAACAGTGCTGTTATAAGTGACGTGAAAGCATTCATCAAAACATAAACCGTTAGACATTTAAGGCAGATAAAAGAAAGTGTGAAACAGTGGCCGAGACTATGCAGTAATCGTTCCAAACAGGTCGTAATAACTAGACTTAGACTAGAACACACTAAAAGTACCCATGAATACCTACTAAGCAAATCAAACAAACCTAGATATATACATTTTAACTGTTAATCATTTACTATTAGAATGTACATTATACACATTGCAAAGACAACAGTACAATTTTCCAGATAACATTCAAATCCTTTTAGGTAAAGATTGCAATGTGGATCTTCTTCTTTTGGTGCCATATCAGGTCCTCCTGATGTTGGCAATCACAATGGCGAGCTCTGCTCTGTCTTCGGCGATTCTAAAGAGTTGTTCTGCGCTTCGAGTTCCGGTCCACTTTCTAAGATTCCTTAACCACGAGGCTTGTCTTCTACCGACTCCTCTATCTTGCCCTTCATTATAAGTTGAAGGATACGGACGGCGTTTGCTCTATTTAAAACCGCTTCATTCGTCTGCTTGGCTACCCATGGGACTCGGAGCATACGTTTTCTTCTTCTTTCGATTCCGTCTTCACTTATTGAAGTTTGGCAACAAACTCGGCAAAATGGGTCCGGTCTTGAGCAGCTCGAAATAAGGAATGTGAATCTAGTCCGGTCCAATCTCTTATATTTTTTAACCACGAATGTTGGCGTCTTCCTATACCTCGTCTGCCTTCTATTTTACCCTCCATTATTATTTTCAGCAGCTTCATTCGATCACTCCGAATTACATGTCCTAAGTACGCGGTTTTCCTTTTCTTTATGGCGACAACTAACTCTCTGTCCTTACCTATCCTTTTCAAAACCTCTTCATTACTAATGTGGTCTGTCCAGGGTATTTTTAAGAGCCTTCTGTATACCCACATCTCGAATGCTTCCAGCCGTCTTAGTGTTTTGGCCTTTAGGGTCCAGACTTCGCATCCGTACAGCAAAACGGAATAGATGTAGCAATTAACAAATCGAAGGCGTAATTTCATGTTCAGTGATCGGTTGCAAAGCACTGGTCGCATTTTATTAAATACTGATCTGGCCTGTTCTATGCGCGATCTGATTTCTGCATTAGGATTCATATCAGATATTACCCAGGTACCTAAATATTTGAACTTGGTTACGTTCTCGATTTGTAGTCCATTCATATATATATATATATATATATATATATATATATATATATATATATTGGTTCTTCTATTGATGGCCATTACTTTTGTTTTCTTTATATTAATTTTAAAGCCCAGGGACTCTCCCACTCTGTTGATTCTATTTAGCAGTTGTTGGAGTCCTTCTACGCTATCGGCTAAGATGGCAGTGTCATCTGCAAAGCTTAGGTTGTTGATCAGATGTCCGTTTATTTCAATGCCGTGTTCCATACCTTGTAGAGCTTCATAGAATATGTAGCCGGAATATATATTAAATAGTAAGGGCGATAAAACACACCCCTGTCGTACTTCCCTATGGATGGGTACATCCTCCGTCTTGTCCCCTTCGACCCTGATGGTTGCCACTTGGTTCCAATATAAATTTTTCAGGAATTGGATATCGTTATTAACGAGGCCCTTCTCTTTTAGGATGTTAAATAGGACTGTGTGTTCGACTCTGTCGAACGCCTTCTCATAATCGATAAAACAGATGAAAGCCTCTTTTCGTTGGTCTCGGCACTTCTGTAGCAGTACAGATAGACTGAACAGTGCTTCCCTCGTACTCATTCCTTCTCTAAAACCAAATTGTGCGTCATCTAGATCAATTTTGCATTTTTTGTATATCCGTTGGTGTATTATTTTTAGAACTGGTTTTAATGCATGATTCATTAGGCTGATTAATCTGAAATCTTCGCATTTATGGGCATTTGCTTTCTTCGGTATGGGAATGAAGTCAGACTTTAACCAGTCGCGTGGGATATTATCGCTCTTGTATATTTTATTTAGAAGCTTACTAAAGACCTTTGTATTCTGCTCATTTAAGAGTTTGATGGTCTCGATGTGAATTCTATCTGGTCCAGCTGCCTTTCCTGTCTTACTCATTTTGAGTGCTCCTCTAACCTCCGAGGTTAGAATGTCTGGGGCTTCTTCTAAATCCTCTGTACTGTTAAAGTGTCGTGGATCTTGCGTTGAGAATAATTGTCGAATATAGTTTATCCAATGGATTTCAATTCTTTTTGATTTAATATGGGTTTGTTGTCGTGTCCAACTATTCTGTTTTGGATGTTCTTTCTTCTCTGGCCTGCCATTTCTTTAACTTTCTTATGAATTGCAGAATGATCGTGCTTTTGTTGTAATTCTTCGATCTAAGAACATCTCTGGGCCATTCAGTTCTTTAAGGTGTTTCAGTTTTCCTCGATGTTTTTTCCATATTCTTGGCTGTTTATATTCGATATTTCATGGTTGACTTTCTCTCCCACATCTTCTTTTTTAGAGGGGTCACGGAGGTTGGTGATGTCAACCAATTTGACGTGTTTCTTTGTCAGTTTTTTCAATTTTATATTAAGGTTGTCAACTACTGGGTTATGGTCAGAATTAATATCTGTGCCAGGGTATGTTCTTACGCCATGAATTCCATTTTTGAAACGTTCTTTTATTAGAATGAAGTCAATTTGATTTCTGACAGTGTTTGTTTCATTGTGTTGCGAGTATTGCCAAGTGTAGAGTCTTCGTGGAGGTAATTTAAACCAAGTGTTGGCGATGACGAAGTTTTCTCCTGACAGAATTGCACTAAGGTGTCACCGCGGTCGTTCCGCTAGCCAAGCCCATATTCTCCGACAACATTATCCACTCCTCCTTTACCAACCTTGGCATTGAAGTCTCCAAGAATAATGATGGGTTCGTTTTTCCGAGTGTATGCTAGAAGGTGTTTTTAATCCTTATAAAAATTAGCTATTTCGTTTTTGTGTTTGTCTGCAGTAGGAGCGTAGCATTGGACAATATTGACGTTGAACTTGTTGGATTTAAGTTGCAATAGGAGTGTCCTATCTGAGAATGGTACGAAATTAATAACAGACTTGTTTAGTCTATTGTTTAATATCACGCCTACCCCATTTGGGTGATTTGGTAAGTCGTTGCCAGAATAGTATATAGTGGTATCTCCATGTTGCTGCTTACGTCTATGTAGCCACATTTCAAATGCTTCAAGACGATTAATGGTTGCTGCTTTTAAGGTCAAAATCTCTGCCCCATACAACAGTATAGACAATATGTAGCACTTGATCATTCTCTGGCGGAGCTTTAAATTTAGATTATTATTGCAGAAGAACGATCTCATTTTCTGAAAGGTTCGCGAGCTGACTCGATCCTGCACTTGACTTCTTTATCCGGGTTGAGATGCTCTGTAATATAACAACCAAGATATTTGAAACAATAATGTGGATAATATCTATAATTATCCGTTAAATACCTCTTTGCTTAAAAAGCTGTAAATCAATTAAAATTCATTAGTTATCAAAACCACCACTAATAACCAATATGGTTGATGCGGAAAATATAAAAAAAAATTGGCTTTGCTTGCTGGTATAATAAGCAATCGCTAAACTTGTTATAGAAACAGGATCAATTTAAAACTTGAAATGTTAATTTAACAGGTCTAATGTGTGCGTGTGGAGAATATTACTCTGCATTTACAGTACTTACTTTTTAGCCTGTTAAACAATCCGTTAATCGTGAACGTTTTTCGAACAATTCAACTCTCCCACGCAATTTACTCGTACTCTTTCGAGTGCGTCTCTGTTTTGTATCGTTGACTCGAGACTTCAAATAAAGTAAATACGTTGCACAATAGCTGTAATATCTATTTCTAAGATACACGAAAACAAAATGCATAAGTTTGTTGAATTTGTGTCAGTAGGTCAAGTGCATAATAAAAATAAAAATGTTCAGCCGAGGTGCCGCTGGAAAAAACATTTTTATGTTTGTATCGGAAAATAATTTGACGGGTGTAAAGTTTTGTTTAAATATAACTTGAACGGGCTCGTTATCATTAGAATTTACATTTAGTTTTTCTCATTTTAAGGTTTTTTTTGTTGTTGGAGAAGGGTATGGCATTGGTTCAGGACCTTTTGCCACAGTTCGTTTTATTATTTCTTTTTCTTTTTTTATTTTTTTTATTATTTTTAATTAAAATTGTTTCTGTATATTTATTGTTATATATCTATTTTAGCGTTTAATGTGAAATTGATCAGGCTATCAAAAATAAATTTGTCGGGTTGGGATAACAATGTAGGTATATTTACAAGCAGTTGTAAATTAGTTTTATTTATAATTTCACTATATAAGAAGTGACTGTCAACTATTTCAAAATGATATTAACCATCTAGCAAATGGTGCGAAACAAACAAATTACCACTTGATATACAGAAATATCACTACTTTAGTTATGTTTTAAAACTAGTAGTCTAAACCATTAGAAAATTTACCTACACTTACTTAATAAATCAAAAATCATAAAATTAAAGGTGAGATTAGATTGTAGGGGGGGTCGTGAAGGTCATGCACCCTCTCAAGCACCTCGACCTATCAGATCTTTTGTGCATAACCCTAAATCTATTCGAGGCCCGGGATTCCGAGACTTCGTACAAAGTTTATCAGTTTCATGGGGTCTAACTTTCTGACATCGAAGGGCTTTAGAAAGGCCCCTACCAGAAACTTAAGCCTCTTGCAGAAAAGCGCTGGGCATTCGCAAAGCAAATGTTCTGCAGTTTCAACGAAGTTCTCGCAACTATCACTCTATGTTTTGCCCATCTTTTTAAGGTGATATCTCAGAGGGCAGTGTCCAGTGAGGAGCTCCGTCACCAGTTTCAAGTCTTTCTTGTCCAACTCGAGAAGCTGTTAAGCTGTCCTTGGCGAAAAGCTTACTAGCCTTTTCGCTTGTCTTTGTCCTGGCACTTTATGCCATTGAGATTTCAATTTATCTGTTTCCCAGCGTCGAACCTCTTCTTTCAAGTGAGCTTTGGAAAGTCCACAGAAGGGTTCTGGGCCGGAAAATTGTGTATTTGCCCCTTTTTTGGCAAGGCAATCTGCTTCTTCGTTGCCTTTAACTCCCTTGTGACCTGGAACCCACATTAGGGTAACCTGATTGTTCGCTGTCAGTTGTCTCAGGGACTGTAAGTCAGCTTAGACTCACAAGTGTAGGACTTCAGAGCTTTTAGTGCTGCTTGGCTATCTGATAAAATATAGATTTCTGCCCTTCGGGTGTTTCTTTCTATGCACTTCTGGGCACAAAGAGATGAGATTAATTCTGATTGGAAATTGAGTTTCTCAATACATATTATTAAAACCGCAGCAGCAGCAGCTAAAATAATGCTTGTTCTGATATTTAGAAACTGCAGAGACATCCATGTCTATTCATATTTTTTTTCCATTTGTGGTTCTTTCCTTAATTTTTTGTTTTATTTCTTATTGTTGGTAACATTACTTAAAGCAATATTAGAATCATTTCTTTAGTTTTAAAAATATTTACATGCATACATTGTTATACAATATCAAGTTTTTACCCCCTATTAAGAACTGTAGAAGACGCGCCTTAATTATTTTAATAATTAGTTGTATACCTTTAACCTTTAAGTTGTAAAGCCATAATAATTTGTTTATTTTTACGCTCACGCTTCTCTGCTATAGAATTAATAATAATTATTATCAAGCAAATCACTTTTTGGAGAATATTTAGTAATTCCTTCTAATATAACGATTGTTGCAATATCACTTGTTTTAATGGAAACTTTTTACCAAATTTTGTTCACTTTGACTTGGATTTTTAAAAAGCCAAGTAATTTTTTCAAATTTAGTATACCTAACCTTAGCGATGGCATAACCTTCGCCTTAATTAATTAGCCTCTAGTTTTTATCGTTAAAGATTTGAAAACCTTCATTCTTAGTATTTATTTTTTCCGCATGAATTAAAGCAAAAGTATTAAAATGTATTAATTTGTTTCAGGAGTAACGTTCAAAGCTCACAAATTGATTCTCGCCGCATGTAGCAAACATTTGGCGGACCTTTTTGAGACTGCTCCACTTCACCAAAATCTACTCGTAATTTTGGATAACACCTCGGCCACAAACATGTCTGCCCTCTTAGAATTCATGTACAAAGGGGAAGTTCACGTATCTCAGGATTCGTTGTCGAGTTTTTTAAAAGCTGCAGAATGTTTGCAGGTTAAAGGTTTAAGTATCGAACACGAGAAACTTGCTGTTGCACAGAGTCACAATATTTCGGCGATGGACACTGGGACAGAATCGCCAGGAAAACATTCTAAGGTTAGTAAGAATTAGATAAAATTTTGCCGTCCCTTAAAAGTCTAGTTTAATAACTCTCTTTTAAACTTCCAAATGAAAGTATTACAGCTTCTTCTTGAAATTCCGCTCCTATCGGAGATTGGAAATGATCACCACTATTCGGACCTTATCAATGGCCCGCCAGAAGAGTTCTGCGGACGTGCAACCAAACCACTCACTCAAGTTGAGCAGCCAAGAGATTCTTCTTCTGCCAATCGTTCTCTTGCCTTTTATTTTGCCTTGAATAATTAGCTTAAGGATATTATATCTATCTCCTCTCAGAACATGTCCTAGATATTCTAATTTTATCCTTTTTATGGTGTTACTAATTTCTTTGGCTTTATTCATTCGGCGTAGTACTTCCTCATTTGAAACCCTGTCAACCCATGGTATTCTCAGCATCCTCCTATAACACCACATTTCGAATGCTTTTATGTTCTTGATGTTTTCTGATTTAAGTGTCCAAGCCTCCATTCCATACAATAGAATGGAGAATATATAGCATTTTAGCATTCTGGTTCTCAGTTTTAATATTATATATCGGCTGCAGAGTATTTTATTCATTTTTATGAAAGCGCTGCGAGCTACTTCAATTCGACACTTGATTTCTTTTACGTGTTCTGATGTTTCAGTTACCCATTTGTCAAGATATTTGTAGAAGGATACCCATTCCAGGTTGTCGTTATTAATATTTATAGATGGTCTATTGTGATTTGTGCTTTGGTTTTTTGAAGTTGCCATGACTTTGGTTTTCTTTAGGTTCATATCTAGGCCATATTTCTTGCAGAAAATGCTTGTCAACTTAACCAGATGTTGTAGGTCTTCCAGGCTGTCGGCGAAGATAACGGTATCGTCTGCGTATCGCAAGTTGTTAATTTTTTCCCCATCTATGACAATTCCACCGGTTTCCTCTGACAACGCTTCTTTAAAAATGCCTTCATTATATACATTGAACAAGAGAGGTGACAATACACATCCCTGTCTTAACACCTCGACATATCTTAATCTTCTCACTCAGATCTTTTCCGGCTTTGACTTGTGCTGTTTGGTGCCAATAGAGATTGGATATTATTCTTATATTTTTGCTATCGATGTTTTTTCTCTTTAGTATCTCTAGGAGTTTTGGGTGTTGGACTCTATCAAATGCCTTTCGAAAGTCGATAAAGCAGATGTACATATCATGATTCATATCTAGGCACGTTTGTTACTTGTTAACTTCCTAGTGGGATGTTATAGTAATGGGTCCAATTTTGCGAATCCCAAATTTTGACATTCCTCCACATTTTAAGGTCTTCAGAGTACAATAGTTTTTAAGTGGACGTCTGTGTGTGTGTATGTACTTATGTTCGTTTGTGCGTTCGAAATTATTTTTCGTGTCGATTATCTCGAGAACAAAAAATGATATCGAAGTGGGACCAATTGCATTCGACGCATAATTACGCAACTTTAGAACTGAATAGATTTTCAGCAAAATTGGTCGAGCTGTTTTTTATGGAGAATAAAAAAAACTCATAAAAATGGTAAACTATCTGCATTTTGCAATTTATAAATTATACTATTTTTAATACAGAATTTTAAGATTTTTGGAATAACATGATATTTTTTTGACTGCGGGAACTGAGAATATGATTATTGCATGATGGGAATATTTGTATGAAAACTATGATGACAATATTTTTTCATTCTTCCCACTGGAAAGTTAGTCGTGTGGACCTCTCGGGTCGCACCCAGACCACTAATAATTTAAGTCTTTCTCGTCTATCAATCTACCAATACTGTAAAAGGCTCAAAAAAGACCAAGCTTGTACTATAAAGGACAAAAAGTAATAAAACTGATTAAATAAAACACAAAAAAAATGCTATTTATCCAAATGTATTGTGTCTCTTTTAAAGTAATCCCCTCCCACTACAATACACTTATTCCAACTTTTTTCCAGTGTTAGAAATAGTTATTATACTTAGTTTCCGGCATATAAAAAGCGGCCAGTGTATTCTCTTGTATAGCTTATTTTATCTCAAATTAATGGCAACGAAGCGGTAATTTGTAATGAACGAGGAAAAAGAAATAAGTCATACGGAGCCATATCTGGCAAATACTATGTTTGTGGAATGACATTTACTTGATTTTTGATGAAACAGTGACGAATAATGATGGCATTGTGATGCAAAAACCGAGAAGAAACACAAAACAAGCCGAAATTGTCTTTTATAATTATGTGTATTTATCCTTTTGGTATACCAACAATATCTACAAGGGTTCTTCGAGTAAATTGACGATTGGAAAGTACGAGCTCCTTGATTTTGTTGATGTTTTCATTAGTCGTTAAGTCTCCTTTCTGAACGAAATTCGCTTTGATTGCTTCACAACCCTCACTAAATGATTTGTACTACTTAAAAACTTGTGATTTAACATTCATTGCTGTTTTGTAATATTTTCAATGCATCAGATCAAGAAATTTTATTTTTTTTTGACAAAATTTTATGTAAATTCTTTGTTCTAAATTGTTCTATTTTAAACGTCGCTGAAGGATAACTGTTTTAAAGACTGGAAAACACGTTTAAATAAATGTATCTTAGTGGGAGAAAATTAATTTAAAAAAGACACAATAAACTTGAATGAATAAAATATTCCGTGTTTCGTTTAAAAAGCACCTTTTAAATCAACAAGCAGGTATCCCAAAAAAATTTTGTTAAATTACAAAAAAGAATATTTTTAATGCACCTAAAAAAAGTTAAACCAGGAGCAATTATCACATTGTGAAAATTTTATTTTTAAATATATGTTTGATCAAGTTTATATTTATACATTTTATTTCGCTAGCATATGAAATTTATAGCCTACAAATGATCACTTACATTTTCGCCAAGAAATTGTATAATTTATAGGTTATTTTAAATTAAAAATAGATTTTAAGGTGTGCTTAAAGAAATATGTGCATAATAAAAATGAAAAAATATATTATTTTGGATATTATTTCAGGCACCAAAAGAAGATATAGATACTCCAGTGTCCAACACAGTTCATCACCAGTCTAGCCCGTCCCCAAGCTATTCCCCTACAATGTCACCGTACATGCACCCGCATCACTACCGACCATACGAACCAAGAATGACAACTCCAGGAGGTTCTTACGGAGATAATTCTATGAAACGACCTCTACGAAGCCCAAGTGAAGTAATGCAGGAATCTGTTAGTAGGGCTTCAGTGCTTAGAGATGGTAGTAAAGCAGTAGGAAGGCCGGGATCTCCAGGCCCTATGTGCGCTTACAGGCCTTCATCCTCTCTATCGAATTTGCCAAATCAACCAGGCGGTGACAGCCCCCCCGAAAGCAGATTTGACCCGGATCCTGCCACCGCTTTGATATGTCCAGAAAGCAATAGTATAGATAGGTTTCAGGATCCGGGTTGTCCTGAAGGTAAATATTTATAAATTTACATTAATTCAAGTTTGTATTTTAATTAGATTCCAGTTTTAGTAAAAATTCTCTTTGTTTATCATGTACAGACGTTTTCATTAAATTTTTAACACTCCTTATTGCCCCTATCATTGAGCTCACAAAAAAGTTTTATTTATTACTTACCTGTGTCTACTAAAAATGTTACAATAAAATATTTTTAAAGTTTCTTAAATGTAACGCTTTTAAAATTTTGGGCTGATCTGTATTTTCTTAAACAAGCAATATGACAAGATAAGACAGTCAAATAGATCACCATAATATATGTCATTCGAAAACATTTAAATATGTAATCAATATCCTGTTGGATATCATTAAGACGCTACCCAACACTTCCGATTTAATTTAAAGGATTTTTGGTATATCTTTTAAAGAAAAATGGTTACTTTAAGTAATTACTATAATTTTAAAACATTGTTATGTATAATTATTTGGCAATGGTTAATGTTATGCCTGATGCCCTGAAAATCAAAGGGATACAAATAAATGTAAACAAAACGAAAGTAATGGTTTTTGAAAGAGAAGAAAGCATGACAAACTATGAAGTTTCGATTGAGGGAGAAAGAGTGGAACAAGTAAATGAATTTGTGTACTTGGGTTCAAAGTTTACGAGAGATGGAAAATATGACAGTGACATTGAGCGAAGGGTGTTGACAGGAAAACAGATGAATGGGGCACTGCATAGTTTTATGAACAGCCAGAAAATGTCAAAAAAGGCACGTCTGGCTGTGCATAAAGGTGTGTTGGTTCCTACACTTATGTATGGTAGTGCATGTTAGGTTTGGCAGAAGAAGCATGAACATAGGATTAATGCTGCGGAGATGAGTAGTTTGAGAAGTAAGTGTAAAAGAAGATGTTACAAAGATAGATAAAGGAATGCTTAGATGGTTTGGACACGTAGAAAGGATGGAGGAAGGAAGATTGACAAAACAAATTTATAAGGCGAGTTTAAATGAGCAAGCCAATATAGAGGTCGACACTGGCGAACAAGATTGTATTCATGAGAACACTGATGAATGTAGAGGAAGCAAGAGATGTGTGTAAGAACCGTATCAAGTGGAAGGAAGTGGTCTCTGCCTACCCCTACGGGAAAAAGGCGTGACTATATGTATGTATGTAATTATTTGTCAAAATTATTTACTTTACAGGGTGATTAATTAAGAATGTCCAATTGTAGATTCTAGACCTCAAAATATGATGATTCTGCCCAACATGCAACACTCGATCGGTTATCGAATTATTTGCTTCTAAAAAGTTCAATGAATTTTAATTTTATAAAAAAATTATTCTTTTAATGTGTAACAATAACAAATTAAAAATTGAGCTCTTATAAACAAAAGCTACCAAGAATTTAAACCACGTAAAAAGAGGATCGACGGCAGATAAAAAAGAAAAAACCACAGAAAAAACGAATACATTAAAAAGCTACAACAAACAGCAGACTTATTAAATCCAATAAATTTACCTGAAGGGAATTCCGGTCTACAGGGTATCACAAGTTTCACGGTGAATCAAATATCTGCTGAAATATTGAAAATTCAAACTGAACAAAAAGTTATTGAACTAATAAATATGGTGAATGAGGATCAGATAAACCATCAACATCCTACCTACTCAAAAAAACACAGGAATGAGGAATTGGAAAAAGGCTTCACCGATGTGAAAAAGCGGAAAAATCGAACTCACAATGTAGGAAGTGGTAATGGAGAAGATGATTTCTGTGGCAACGAAGAGATAAGCAAGAAAATATGGCTTTTCATATCAAAATTTCCAGATAAAATAGCACCGTAAAATATAAAAAACTCGTGGTAAACACTTTCTTGACGATCCTCGTGAATCCCGTGTGAGTAGAGCATCGAATAAAAATTTTCAGAGGCCAGCCTCATGTCAAACCATAGAGCGAAAATAAAAACTGCGAAGAAAAAATCATGCTTACAACTAATGCACATGAAGTCTCAAAGTCTAGCTAACAAAATCAACATAAATGAATTGTTTTGTAATGTTAATAACCCAACTTTTATTTGTATATCTGAACAGTGGATGTGTTAGAATCGGCTACATTACTCAAGGATAGCAGGTTATGAGTTGGTCTCCAGTTTCTGTAGGACCCAAATCGAATATGCTGGAACTGCAATATTTGTTGAATCACAATTCTACAACAACAATTTTAAAACGATCTAGTACATATTTGTCCGACTGTTCCATTGAGCTGCACTTTGAGTGCTCCGCTATGGAGGTGAACAAAGATCTATGTATCGACACTTTATACAGGAGCTCTTCAAAATACTCTGACTTACAACTACTTCTTGACCAATTGGCCTTCATCTAGGAGTATATAAATACTAAATACACATACATGGTAATAAGCGGGGATCTTAATATAAACTTCAGAGAAGAAAGCTGCTACAAAAAACAACTTTTTGACTTATTTGAGATGTCACATCTGAAATGGCCTTATACTGAGTCAACACGTGTAGCTAAGTATGGAAACCGGCTAACCACCATTGGTATTGACTATATAGTCAGCAATGAAGAAACTACCTCCTCTGAGGTCCGCGATCTAGGAGCTTCTAATCACTCAGCTCAAATATGGTCTACGTCAGTTAAGTATCATACAAATAATGAATCCATCATTACAAGACAAATTAATGACTGCTCAATAAAAGAATTTAAGTCACTGCTCAGTATGAATCGGACCTATAATGTTCAGGAAAAAATTGTAGATGGTATGTTCAATCATTTTCTTTCTCACTTTCAGTGGTGTTTCAACATAGTATTTCCCAAACGTAAATCAAAACTAAAAAGCTCTAATAAAACAGAAAAAGTTCCCTTCTCAAACGAACTCCATAAAGAGCTCGATAACCTTAAACAACTAAATTGGTTAAGGAAAAATAACGACAATCCATATTTAAATGAATGGTATAAAAAGAGAAAAAAACAACTGGATTCAAAAATATTCTCAGAAAAAAAGACTTAGGTACTATTCCAAAGTAATCAACAACTCAAATAATAAATCGAGATCTATATGGAATTTGGTGAACAACAAAATGATTTGAACAAAAATAAAGCAAGATATAGTACTGAATTTCAATGGTAATTACATAACCGACGATAGAAAAGCCGCAAACATCTTCGTCTGTTATTGATAAAATAGAATCACTCGATCTACCACAAAACATGTGTACAAAAAGCGTGGTCTAAGGTCCAAAATCCATGTTTTTTGCCTCTGTCACTGAACAGGACATCAAACATATAATAAGGAGTCTAAAAAAGAAATACTCAACAGGCATAGATGAGATTCCAACTGTAATTTTAAAATAATGTGCTAACGACATATCAAGCTATATAGCCATGAAAGTGAACTACTTTGTAACCGAAGGGCAATTTCCAAGTCAACTTAAAATCACAAAAACAGTTCTGGTTTTTAAAAAAGATGATCCCCTAAGCGTGAAAAACTACAGGATGATTTGCCTTTTGAGTTGTTTCTCAAAAGTAACGGAAACTGCGGTTTACAATAAACTTGTTGATTACCTAGACAGACAATATTATTACCATCAGCCAACATGGCTTTCGCCCTAACCACTCAACTGAGACAGCGTCTGCTGAAATGATTCAATATATCTATAACAGCATCAATCATAATAAACGTGTAGTAGGATTATTCTTCGATCTTACTTGTGCCTTTGACACAATTAATTAAAAATACCTAAAAACGAAGTTAGAAGCACTGGGCATTCGAGGCCCCATACAAAGCTAAATTGCTGCAAAAAGTTTCAAACATTGGTGTAATAGTTAAAATCTTATAATCAACCTGGCAAAAACAGTACTGATTGAAATCACCAGCCCCCTTAAATTAACAAACACTCTCACATTCAATATCTGCCACACGAGAATATCTACATTACAGATAATGAGATATCTAGGCTTAGAGATTGACAATAAACTCTCCTTAAACAATAACGTTGACGCTGTCTGTAAGAAGCTGAATAGATTTTACTTTGCATTCAGCACTTTAAAATCAAATCTTCATAGAAATTATCTGATAAACATGTACTATGCCTTAGTTTACTTCACTATCAGCTGCAACATAATTGTCTGGGGGAGAGCCATGTAAATATTTAGAATTTTCATCATACAAAAAAGATTCATGAGAATCCTGTTTGACCTAGGCTATAGAGAGTCTTGCAGAAATACATTTGTTGAAAATGAAATTCTGACAGTTACATCCATTTACCTCCTGCAAACTACTAACATATATTTATTGCAATAGGGAAAAGCTAGAAAAAAACAATAAGTATCATACTTATAACACAAGAACGAAAAATGATTTCCACCTACAAAAGTTCCACTAAATGCTGCGTAAGAAATCGCCTACTTATGCACCTCTTTAACCTGCTGCTGGAGAGTAAAGAGTCGATATCAAATCACAAAACTTTTAAATCTAGCATTAAAAATATTTTACTCTTCCATGCTTTCTACTTGCTTGATAAGTATATACAACAGGGAACAGCTAAAAAAAACAATGAGTACCATACTTACAACACAAGAACGAAAAATGATTTCCACCTACAACAGTACCACTAAATGCTGCATAAGAAATCGCCTACTTATGCACCTCTTTAACCTGCTGCTGGAGAGTATAGAGTCGATATCAAATCACAAAACTTTTAAATCTAGCATTAAAAATATTTTACTCCTCCATGCTTTCTACTCGCTTGATGAGTGTATATACAACAGCACAAACTATAATTGATTAACTGATCATCAACTGCATGTTTTTTTTTATCTGTTTATTTACATAGATTTTTAAATATGGACATATACCTTTTTACACAATCCAATTTAGGTACATATTTTTTACCCTTTCTTTATTTGTTCATTGGTTCCTTTTATAGGCACTGCCTGATTGTATTTATTTTATGTCTTGAATATCCCATAACGATGTATTTTACTTATTTTACTTGTATTTTGTTTAGTTAACATCACTCCATGTACCTACCTATTTTAATGACTTGTCTCATGTTTTGTAAAAAGACCTGAAAAGATTAATAAAGTATCAATCTATCTATTTATCACTCTGTACTCCTGTACCCTCACTTTGCAATTTGCTAATTGTTAGTAATGAAGTGTAAATGGTGGTGCTTCAATTCTTTTTGTATTGGATTAAAAATGGCTAACAATAGTATTCTTCGCAAATAGCTATTGGTTTTTGTGTATTTCTGGTTGCCTATATCTGACTTTTTATAAATATTAAAAACATTGCTTATACAATGATAAAAGGTATTTTTATTACATAATGTTTAGGATAGCACAAAGAAGATCAAAACAGCTTAATATTTAAGCTTAAATATTTACGTTTTAACTTAAAAGAAAAGTTTTAAATTAATTTATTTTTTGCCTGTTAGAAAAAGATCTATCTGTTTATTTTAAATAACTTAAAATACTATTTCTGGAAAAACAGTAATGAGACTGATTAAATAACACACAGAAAATATTTTATTCGATAAAATTTATTGTGTCTTCTTCATAGTAATTTCCTACCACTAGTGTTTTTCACTCTTTAAAAAAGTTTTAATATTCTTATTTCCAGTAAAGTCTTCAAAGCGGTCAGCATATTATCTTGTATGACTTCTGTTGACTCAAAAAGATGTCCACGAAGTGATAATTCCAATCAAGTAAATATAAAAAACACACACAGTCATATCTGGTGAATAATGGTGCTTGTGGAACGACATTATGGTGATGCAAATACCATGAATTAATTGTTTCGCCATAAATTTAGTGGTTTTTTACAAATCAACATACGTTAACATCGCAAAAGGCCTAAATAATAATCTTTGTTAGCTGTTGACCAGTTAAAAAAACTTTTTGTTGACAATGCCACCGTAGTCGAAGCAAACAGAGAATTTAACCTTGATTTTTGACTAACTTTGATGTGTTTTTTTGGTGATTTGTACCTCTTAAAAACTGGTGATTTTAATTAACATTTTTCTCTGTAACACTTTTGTAACATTTTAATGCATTATAAAAAAAAATGTCATTTTGTTGACAAAATTTGTTACAAATTCTTTGTTCCACAGTATTTTCCATTTTAAAAATCACTCCGTTTTCTTTAAAGACAAAAAACGTTGCAATTTCTAACCTAATAAGCAAATGTCATGAAATTTATGTTAGCTGTTCTCAACAGTCATACCAACCTACCAAATAAATATACAAATCGATAATAATAGCACGCGTATTTTAAGAAATACGCAAAATTTTGCATGCAACAGAAATCATTTTTGTATCTAAGGAAAACTTGACAAGTTGCTGTAATCTTTGACTAGCAGAAGTCTAGACATGTTTTATTAGAGAAAGAGACCTGCTAAAGGTCCCCACTTTATTCCCAACGGTAATTAAGACATGGTTTACAAAGATACAATTAATTCCATCGAAGAATTACGACAGAAAATTCAAAAAGCTGCTAATATTATTAAAAATAATCGACAAATGTTATTTAATATTCAAAGATCTTTAAGGAGACGCCTTACAACAAAGTGTATTGAAGTGGAAGGCGAACATTTTAAGCATTTACTTTAAATTTTACTTTTATTACTGTTACTGATTGTTATTTGTTGTCTTTACTGTTGTTACCCTGCATAGTAGTAATTTAAAGGAATAAATTCATTTCACAATAAACAGAATTCACTGAATGTTTAAAATGCGAATAAATCAAAAACTGATAGAGTTACATGAAATAAACAGGAGTACTTTTTGTATTTAAAATTGAACTGCCTTTTAGATTTTCTAGTCATTTTAGCCGTAACTCATTAGGCAAAAAAGATATGTTGTAATTTACCCAAGTAACAGGGTGTAACTAACGCCATGTATGAATAGTGCTAAATTCAGCATAAAATTCATAATTTTCATACCAAAAAACATAAAATTACCAATTTTCAAGACGATGCTGCTTAAAATAACAAAATTATTAAGAAATTTCCAATTAAAATTTCAACTTTAAATACCCTGTATCTCGTAAACCTGCAACATTTGTATCAGACATGTTAAGCTCAATCGCCATATTTTGGTGTGTAGTATCTCCAGTTCAGAGATTGCCCATTCTTAATGAACCACCCTATATATATATATATATATATATATATATATATATATATATATATATATATATATATATATATATATATATATATATATATATATATATGATTTCAACGTATTATTTATAAAATACCAGTATGCAGTAGATGTGCATCACTTCTTTCGTCGTTGTCTTGGAAAAATGATTACGTCTTTGTAAACTGCTTATTTTTTATGTATTAAGAAACTGTTACCACAAAGCATATACAGTTGTTAGATTGTTGTGGAAATACTTGTGGATGGGTCATTAAATATGAGTTATTGGCTTAGACACTTAGTCAAGATCCTTCGACTTAGATCGAATTTTTCAATAACTTTACTTATTCTTAAAAAGTTTTTGGCAAATTAAAAACAAAATTTTATTGTTTTTGTAGATTTGAGGAAAAAAATGGACCCTGCAATGCAGCAAGATGAATCACCAAGTAGTACAGCGGGAAACGGGAATGGTAAGAACAGTAACATGCTCAGTAACACAGCATCTGCCAATGGTTCTATCGGATCTCAAACAAATTATAATCATGACAGGGATAAAGATCTTATACAGGCAAATATATGGACTACTGTTGCTGGAAAAATGAACTGCAAAGCTGGGACTGTTAACACTGCGGATGGTAAGCATGTTTTTTATGATGCGTTGGTATAAACGGTGTCTAAACGGTTATGATTACGGATTTTGAAAAATTGAGATAAAATGGGGTATAAAAAACTTCATCAGAAAGTAAATTCCATCAGAAGAAGGATGTATTTATACACTAACATTTTAATTAGAAGTTCTAGGAAAAACTGTACAGAAAAATAGTGCTTCTTAGGGTTAGAACTTTCTATGGCTTATTGAAACATCTGAACGAATTACAGAAGACAGTTTAATAGAGTAAAATAAACTGTGAATTGTGTATAGGTTGTCAAAGTTTAAGAACTAGAAAATACCAAACACTGTTATTCTCTTTCGATATTTCCAAAGGGACAATATATTTTTTATTGTCTTGTAATTTATTCCACAGATGTATCACAAATGTACCTCAAGTCGATCTTGGATTGTAATAATCATCAACTATAGTTACTTTAAGAAAATTGAGTACTTCGGCTTTATTACTTTCTTGTATAGTATTGACTTTGAGGATAAAAAGGAAATGTTTTAAATTTTTGTTATGTATTTAAGTTATAACACCAAAACACCCCTAACGCTGTCATTGATATTTCTGTCAACTGTCAATAAAGTTATGTATAATAAATATTATATTTATTAGTCATCTATGAGAAATATACTTTGTGCTGTTGATAGTACTAAATACTAATTTTATATATAATACTACAGAGAACCTGCGATTGTATCATTGTTCTCATAACCTAATACATATTAATTTTAATGGAAGAAGTTGGCAACCTTTTTTAAAACAATTTAAACAAATACGATTTTCAGTTAGAATTATTTTAAATACAAGCTAGTTAATCAGATTAAAGAAATGCATCATTATATATATATAAGTTCTAAGATTACAATATGCATGCAATATATTATATGTACAATAAGAATACTAATAATGTGTAATATTAGCAATAAAAATATGTTTTAGGAAAAAAATTAAAGTGCCCATTTTGTGAAAGATTATATGGCTATGAAACCAATTTAAGGGCGCATATACGACAAAGACATCAAGGAATACGGGTACCATGCCCGTTCTGTTCGCGGACTTTTACGCGAAATAACACTGTTAGAAGGCATATAGCGAGAGAACATAAAGCTGAACTTAGTTTGAAGGCTTACCAACACAACCAACAACAGCAGGTACATAATCATAATCCTTAAGGTTATATACTTAAAAGTATTCTTAAGGGTATGACAACTACTTCAGATCTGGTGTAAATATATTCTGAAAAGTTTAAAGTTGTTGTCTTAAAAAGTAATTGCTGCTATTGATGTTGTTATACATTAGTACTGCGAAAATTTTAAAGGAATTTCTGGGTAACGAAAATAATAATAAATTAAAGTTTATAATATATTTACAAAGGCTATATTAAATTATGATTCCAAGTTTACGTTAAATATTCAATTTAACAAATTATTATTATTAAAATGTTTTTTAATTGTTTTGGCATTTGTAAGTGGGAAAACCATTTTGCAAAAGTAAATAATATGTTAAAATACATTTGTTTATTAAAAAGCACATTAAAATACTCAATGAAACAAAACTTTTTAATAATTTCACATTAAAAAACACACAGTAAACTATATTCACACAATTTTTTGTGAAGTTTATCCATAAATTTTGGCAAAAAACAATAAATTTAACTTTTTGTTTTATAGTTAGTAGTTATTCTGGAATTCCTGAAATATAAGTGTACTATATGTATTGTGTCATTTTTTTATTTTACGATTTACAAAAAAATATAAGGAAACGGTAAAAACATAATTGATTGGTTAAACCTTTAAAAAAGGAAATCTTATGTGTAACGGCAAATGTTTTGGAAATGTGTTCAAGTTGTTATTTCTTTTTTTAATGTATATTAATTTTTTAAATAATTATTGATCATTTTTGTTGATTCAATTTTTGGATCGAGTTTATTGAAATTATAAAAAGTTTCTTACATATTCCTATTATTTGGGAATGCTATTTTTATGTTTGTTATTTTATTTCTTTATAATTTTAATAATCTCATTGCAAGAATTAGATAATCCAGAATTATATTTATAAATCTGTTAATTGCCGTTTCAACATCTTTTTTAATTTTGTTATTTTTGATTGTAGAGTTTTTTGTTGTACTTATATATTATTTAAAATGGTTATGTTTTCCAGTTATCAAAACTAACAAAGTAATTTTGTTCGTTTTGTAAATTGGTAGAATTTAGTAGTAGATTTTGAGTAAAGCTGCAGAAACTGCAAATAAAGCCCGTGCTGGCTAAAAACTACCTACCTCATTTGTAACTTTTCTGCCTCAGATTTTTTACTTTAGGATTTACTAGTCATTAGTGCAAACAATAAAAATAGTATTAAGTTTTTTCTTGTAAACTCGGTTAAAGGAAAAATCTATAAATGTACAGTTATTGATTTTTTTAATATTTTTCCATGATGTATTTAGTTAAAACAATAGTAACTTTAGCTCAGGATTCAATCCAACTTGAAAGTTTTGTTGATATTAATTATTGCCACCTGATATGTATTTATTGAGATCGTTGGATATTGTTTTTTATTAGTACATATTTTTACTAAAAAGCTTAACATTAGCGTTTCGAAATTTATATAATTTAAGTCTTAACTTTTAATCCAAATAAAAACTACTATTTTTGTTGAAAATTATAAAACAAGGGTTTATATTGCTGCATGGCAATTGTTAAAATTTTATAACAAACTCTTTAATTTTTTTGCTTAACCAATAATTTAGATGATAAATATAAAATAGGAAAATTTAAATTTATTAAAAATAACCTAATTTTTAAAATATGTGCTCTTGTTCTTTATTGAGTATCTAAATATTTATTACTTAAATATTTTATCATATTATAGTAAGAATACCAATGTTCATTGCTTATGTAACTATAAAATTAAATACTTATTATGTGGCAAAAATTTTCAAGCCCAAATATATTATTCGGCACGTAATGTTAAATGGCAATCATTAGAACCCTGATAAGAATTTTTTTTTGTTATTGAATGTGCATAGCTAATTTTCAATACAAAAAGTCAATAGTTCCAAGACAATGCCAATAACAAAGAATACAGTTCAACCAACTACGATATTAATTTTAAGTACATACATACTAGTCAACAAAACAAATACATTTAAATAGTAATAATATTCTACCTCATATTGCAGTATTTTATACTACATATATATTCAAATACGGGTCTTATTCTACATAATAATATTAACAGTCTACAATATCTACCTCATTTTAAACATGACACTAATTTATTTTTATGTATACGTAAGAAATTGTTCAGTATGTTCATAATAGTTGCATATGTTGTTTTAACTTTAATAATAGTTAAGACAGATAGTACAAAATGTAATCTTCAGGTAATTAGTTATAACTACAGTTTGCAATATTTTTATACATAAAACAGTTAATGGCAAGAACAATTCCTTCGAAAAAACTAGTCTATTATAACTTTATTAACTATGCAAAGCGAGCAAGTGTAGTAAGTTTTCGAGTAATACATTGTAAATTAAAAAAGTTAGATTAGTTTCGTTCACCTCATTACAGTTTTTTCATGCTGGTTATTTAGTTATCCGTATCCGTTGATCACCAAGCATTGTTGTTGGCTGCAATAAGGTCTTCGTTAAAACAACGAGCACTGAATTCATAGCAGACAAGTAGATGAGGTTTATTTTGTTTTAACCTACATGTGCATACATTATTACCCATTTGGACTGATTGTACCAACTCCCACACGCAATTTGTTTAGTGGTTTCCACGTTAATATTTATTGTTTATTCCATAGTTCAAGTGGTCCTCAGAAGATGTGTAGTTTTCATAAAACTCTTTCTGGATTTCAGACGACTTGGTTGATAGCAATAATCATAGAAAGGGTGTCTTGGGTCATTTTCTTGTTAGGTCTTTTCAATGTTAGCACTGACCTTTCGTCTGATGTTTGATGGGGCAATTGGGTAGAGTTTTTCTAAGCGCGTTGGTTTGTGGCAACCAGCTGCTATGAGGACGGATTCGTTTACGGCGACTTGTGTGGTATGGGCCGAGTTAAACCATGCTGGAGATGCAAATTTCTCTGATTAGCGCAAGTATGGATGTAGGCAAAACACGGAGTTTTGCTCCCCAGGAAAAACCAGTGAGTTTCCTTATGATTTTGTTTCCAGCTGACACTTTTTTTTAATTTCCACATTGTTGCTTATAAATGAGAGATCTGCATAGGCGTCTCTCCTAAGGATCTTGGTGTGATGAAGTGTTTCAATAGTTCGCTTCACCAAGAGTTTTTTCCCAGCCTCTCTATTTTTTAAATGGAGTGATTAATGGTGCTCAGCGTGAACTTTGCTCAATTGTAACTGTCACTTAAAAAAACTTGACCTTTCGTTATTGTAAAATGGAAAATATCTAATCTGTTCAAATTATTTTCAGTTTGAAAAAAATTGGCTTATTTTTTTAATTTCAGATTGAATACTAAACATGTTCTAAAGTACATATTAAAAAGAAAACAGGCAGTTCTTTATTAAGAGTTTAAAATAATAACAGTTTATTAGTGTAATATAAATATTTAGAAATTTCATTGTATTTAAATTTTGATAATTTTTATTTAATAATTTATAATAGATTAGTTTAACATTTGTTTAATCACTGCCAGTACAGGTTCCGATAATTTTGTTTTATTTCAATACAATAAAATTATACAGTTTATGTAAATGTTTACTTTTTATAGAAATATTGTTTTCAGTTTTTAAAACGGGTAATTCAGCCATTAAATAAACATTAAAATATTAGGCGTATCTATTTATTGAAAAGTGTTATTTTATTTTTCGGTACAATTCATACAAGTTAAACAAAATTCTTTGCGTTTATATCATTGATTGATAGTAGATTATTTCAAGCGGAGGAAAAGTGGGACTTTTCATGGCGCGCTTGAGAGCAATAGAAGGGTTGCCATGAAAAGTCACTTCTCCTTTAAGGATGTGTATAACATTTATGAATTTTTAGATGGCTGCCTGAATTTGAAATATTTTATAGAGTAAATGATTCTGCATCGATTAAGATAAAGAAATAGGTACCTTTCCGATAATTTAAACGAAATAATTCATTTTAAAGTCACCATATACTCAATGTTATTTTTACCGCAAGTGGAATAATTTTTAAAAGAATCGAAAAATTTATTTTCCTCTATAAAACTTGTACGGTTAAGTTAGTTCAGTTCAGTTAGTAAGTTCAAGAAATTATTCGTTCTGAACTCACTACCGGTGTAGATGTTTGCAATATAAAAATTTGACAACATCGCACGACAGCATGTCGATAATAACGTGCTCTTTATTTTCCTCTCTATTTGAAATTAATATGTAAAACTCGTATCATATGAAAATACATTTTTGTTTTATAAACATTATATAACATAAAATATACAACATATTATCAACACTTTAATATTACTGAGATAAATATTAATATTATTATATTAACACTTTTATGTGCATCACTAGTAGTATCCATGACTGTCAAAATTTCAGGGTTATAAATTCAAATACACAACTTTTGGAGCGTCCAGACGCCACGCGGCCTGTTGTGTTGCCAGATTTTTTACCGACTACAAAATAGTCAAATTCAATGTTAAATATTTTTTTATTATATTTAATTATAAAACAAATTTCAAAATTTTTATTATAGAAACCCATGAAATGTCGCTGTACACAATTTACTACATTTTATTAAGTTTAAAAATTAACTAGATGTACTACGTAATTTGACGTTATACACATCCTTAAATGAATTATACTATTTTTTTTTCAAACGTACAATAGTTAGGTAATAAATACGAAATATTTAACACAGTAAAGTACAAAAATGGCTCCTTGACATATCTTATTTTATAGTTGTCATTCAGCATTAAAAAATGTCATTTTGCAAGTTTTGATTTAACATCACAACTCATGACGTTTTAACTGACAGCCACATTCGGCGTAAGGAACAGTAAAAGTAAAACTGCCGCTGGTGAAAAAATTGAATTTTTCTGCAGTCAGTACAATTATGGCCTATTTATCGACGTTTGAAAAAAAACTATTTACTCAACGTATTAAAATTATATTATACTAAATAACCTAAAATTTGATTTTCGATATTTTGCATATTTATTTAATGGTCATTTCAGTGGTATAGATTCACTATGCTAACTTACAGAACTCATTGTTTAATTTTAAGAGTATGTGTGTGAAGAATTGATCTTGCAATGCATTTAAGACTTAAATGTAAATTATATTTATTTGAATGGGTGATATATCTTTGCTGTATTGCAAGATTAATAAAACTACGAATAATTTACATATTTAGATATAATACATTTAAAACGGGTAATTTTGTTATTTATCTTATAAGGTATATACAAATATGTATATTTTGAGGCATCAGGGTTCGATGTTTTTTAAAGAAAAAATTAGGTTAAAAAATATTCTTTCTAAAGCTTTTAGGTTAAGTTTCAGTGAACATGGATACCTTATAGTAAAACATAGAATTTATTTTTCTTTGCAACGCAAATTTATAAAGAAAAAGGAATACAATTCAATTTAAATGTGGAAACTGGCAACTGAAAAAAAAATAAACTTTTTTTTTATTATTATTTTCTCCTTATTTGAAGTATAAGTAATGCAAGGAGTTTTGTCAAAACGTGAACTTTTGATAGGTTACATAATAATTAGAAACATTTTTTTTATTAAGTTGGTGGTTTTAGGATCACAAACGCGTTTATAACTACAAATAGTTTTAGAAACTAATTTATTTGTCTAAATTTTGTAATTATAACATTTGTTTTTTAAATTTATTGAACGCTGAAAATTAAACGAAATTAAAATACTAACAGAAATTAATTATAAAACCTTTCACAGAAGTGAACTTTTTTTTTTAAATTCTATGGTTACTAAAAATTCATAATTTTTTAATGGGAAATTTAAAATATTTTTAATTGTTTAAAACCAAAATTGATTTTGCATAATATATTAAAATCGGAAATATTTGTTTTATTATGTGGACATTTATATATTGTTAAGATCGACGTAATAATTGTTTCAGTCTGAACCTTGTGTAATGAAAATCACATACCATTTAAAATTATCATCCTTGAAATCCTGCCAGTTACATATGTCTTTATTTTTGTGTTTTCATCACAGTTTGGTACGGAATTAAATCAATTTAAATGGACTTATCTGCATAGTATGTTATTATATGTATAATGTTGATACCTATACTCATTATTTTGATTATATTTAGTTACCGTTTAAAAACTACTTTTTTTTCTTATTTATAATATTTTAACGATAAGTATGAAATATTTTTTTTGTGATTTAACTCAAGAATAAATTTCCGTTCAGCATTCATTATTATATCTCAAGTCATTGCGTAAAGTTGGCAATCTTTAACATATTTTAAATTTAAAGTTGTACTGTGAAGGAAACAACCTTTTGCAAATTAGTCCATTTAAAGATGAATTTTGGTAGATTTGAAACCGCCCTAATAAATTATTCCCTTATTAATGTAATGTATAGTGGCAATGCAATGTTGAGATAGTACGCATTAAAAGGAGTAAAACACTCCTTGAATTGGATATGCAATTTTCACACTAAATTGACATTGACACTGTGAAATGTTATGCATATTTGTTATAAATATTGTAGATTTAATATGGTAGCAATTTGCAGTGGCGTTAAAAATATTTCACAGTAAAAAGTTGTCAGATTTCGAAGTAGTCTCATATTAATTTTAAATTCTACTCGATCGTTTTTCTGTATTTATTAAAAACTAATTTAAATACAAATAAAATACAATTTGTAGTATGGTCAATGGGAAGTTTGCTGAATAAATACAATCATTTCAGGTATATCAACAGAAATATAATAAATACTAGAACACCAATCAGTGATGTATGATTTGGCACCCCATAGGGCGTATAAGTTATCTCTGAGTTTGCGCAATAAATAGTATATTGAGCGGGATATTTAAACGTGTCACCAGGACAGGACTTGGGAATTTTGGATTTGTCCAAGCACTTAAGAGACTACTAAAATTAACTTAAGTAAGAACTTAACTAAACTTAACTACAGGAATGTCAAAAATACACAATGTTTATAAAAACAACGAAAAAACACAAAAAACAGCACTAATGCAAGCGATTTTCCAAAAGCAAACGGGAAAACATGGGTTGTCATCCTTTTCCAGACCTCTACTAGCAATATAGGATATTAAATATATGGCTTCTTTATAGTGACGTATGCTTCTGCGGCGGCGGTGTTGCCAGATTTGCTCGATTTTTCCTAATTACTTGCCCTAATAGCACATGTTCTATTTATAACTTCATCTGAAAAGTACCAAGAAAAAAAAGAACTTGGCAACGAGGTGGCAAGAAAAGATGTTCTGCGCATGTGCAAGTAGTAGGTAATTGGTTCGCTATGTGGGGTCATTTCAAATCAATATCAGATGTATCTATTGGCATTGGCATTCTAGTATTTATTATATTTCTGTGGGTATATCATTCCACGTTTTAATGTCAATTTAACGAAATAAAAATTTTCAAAATTAAAGTAGATAGTATTACAAAGAATAATATCTAATATAAAAGATTGATGGAGCCTTAGTTTTGGAAACCCATGAAGTTTTTTATTTAAACTTTTTTTTATCAATCAAGAATTAATTGTCTTCTATTCATCAAACTACATTTTCTATTTTGTTATTAATATCGTATATTATTGCTGTCAAATGGAGTTACTTGAAATAATTTTTTGGAAACGTTTGTCAGTATTAAAGCTTAACAGTGTTTTCTCAAAAACACAAAATAACTATAAAAGATTGTTGACGACAGAAAAAGTTATACTTTCAAAAAATATAAGTACTTACTTAGTTTTGTGTAAATTTAAAATTTTTATATTTTATTCGAAAAAAATCATTTACATTTAAATTATTAAAAATGTTTAAATTTAGCAATGTTTCCATTTAGATTGACTTTGTAAAAAAGAAGTTATGATTTTCTTAGTTAATCCTCTTTTAGTTAAAGTAGGTCCATTTAACAATATATAAGAGTACTTTTGGAATATATTTTTCTACAATGTGATTCAGCTTGAATGGTGGCAAACCATATTTTAAGCATGAATAAAGTTGAAAATATATTTAAAAATAATTGAATTTTTACAAAAAGAGTGGTTATGGTCATTCCAAATATAGTTGTTAACATATTGTAAATTTATTTTAAAAGAAGTGCAAAATGCAAGTTTTTATAGGTAATGAAATTTGGAAAATATTTTTTGCCAAATAGTTGCTTATTACATACTAACGTTAGTAACTATTTAACACCAAGAAAATAACAATAAAACAAATTTTATTATAATTGGTTGATCAATAAAGAGATGCCGAGAAATCTAACTTCATATTAATGAACAGAAATGTACCCAATGAATTACACCTTTTTACAGATTTTAAGAAGACTTTTGATAAATCCACATTGCTTATTTATTAAGTAACTTGTTTTATTCTGATTTATTCTACAGCTCTCATTGTAAAGAATTAAAGAGATATTTATTCTCAATTTCCGAAAACCATACAATTTTAATGTGCCTTAATCAATTTTCACAAACTATTATTAAAGAAAAAAAATGTAAAATCGCAAATATATTATAATTTTAAACATAATTAAATTACAATAAAAAAATAAATTACATTAAAATAATAATTACGTCTTTTTTATTTGTAATTATATCATATTTAAAAATATCTCTCTAGCCATCACTAATGAATCACACTGTATGAAATGTTTACTGTATTGTATTAATATATTATTACGCCAAATAGAAAAGTTACGTTCTGTATAAATTTAATAATTTGAACAATTTGTTTAATAAAGGTCGTTCCGAATTATATAGGGTTCTACATTATTGCGGAAAAGGAAAATGCTCAATATATTTTCATAATCAAATGAAATACAAAACGGATTGTACAGAATGTAATTTTAAACAATGATTTTTCCGATGGTTAACGAATTTTGGTAATTATGGAAAAAAATGTCTGTGACGATTTATTATTTTTTTGGTGTTATAAATATTTTTTATAAAACCTGTTTTTATACGAATGTGAGCGATTCCGAAATGTACAGGAGAGTCAACGATTCGTTGAAGTGAGTTCTTGTCTAATGTATAAAAATTGCTTTTTTTCAAATATTTAGAACTACACTGCGCGTCAAAATTACCGCATAAATCTAAAATTTTATTTTCAGTGTTAATGAATAAATTTTTCACTTTTCTTTTGTTTTCTTAAGGTTAGTATTTGTATTCTCATAAATAAGAAATGTTGATTTGTACAAAAAATATATTGTAATCAAAATAACAGACGATATACAAAAACGACATGCTAATTTTTTTTTAAAGTTCAAAGAAATTAAGCTATTAGCGAGTATTGTCTCCTCTGGCGTTTATTACTGCTTGACATTGATCTCTCATACTATGAACTAATGTTCCTATTTGCTCCTGATCAATCTGATTCTAAATTTCAACCGGACGCAAAAAAAGTTGATCCAATGTGTTTGGCGTATTGAGGAGTTGTCGTAGTCGCCTTCCTACTATGTCCCAAACATGTTCTATTGGGTTGAGATCGGGGCTTCTCGCAGGCCAATCCATCGCAGAAATTCCAACCTTCTGGCGATATTGCTGCACATTTCCTGCAACGTGTAGTGTATCATTTTCTTGCATCAGCATAAAATTATCGCCAATAAAGGGTTCAAATGGCACGACGTGCTCCTTTAAAATGTTTGTAATGTATCTTTGTGCTTTTGGTCGCCCTCTATCTATCCTAACTTACTCTGTACGTGCCTCCAAAGTTACACTGTGTGTAGCTTTCCCCGGGCTTCTATACACTCTATTCCGTCTGTTATCAGAAAAAAGACAATATCTGGATTCATCGGTGAAAAATATTCTTTCCCAATCGGCATTATTCCAAACAAAATGTTCACGAGCAAAAAGTAATATTCCATTTTTATGCTGTCTGGTCAATAATAGACCAGTGGGTGCCCTTTCAGGGCGCAAGTCATTTGCTGCAAGTCTTCTTATCGTACTTTGGCTGATTCTAAAGGTGTAACGATCTAAAAATTCGTTTCGTAACGAAGTATTGGTAACAAACCTTAGCCTTAGTGTACGAAGTCGCAAAAATCAGCATTGCTTAGGAGTTGTAACTCTTGTACGACTTTGGCCGGGTCTTCTTGCGTAACTCCCAGTGAAAGCAAAACGTGTTAAAACTCTGGTAATGGTTAACTGAGTGACAATAAACTGTTCAGCGAGTTTAACTTTATTCAAATTTAAAGATTTGGCAAAACGTATTCAAACTTACTAACTTCGAAGTAAAATGAAGAGCTATTATCATGTTTTGTATTAAATTTTAAGAAATAATTAAAAACATCATTGTTTTTGCAGTTCTACCGATAAAGCATTACAATATACCGGAGATGAAAGATATATATTATTACAAAAATCGAAACATGAAAATTATTTGAAATGCCACGATTTTTAAAATTATGCTTTAATTGTGACGCGCAGTGTATATAGGGTGTCCCAAAAAAGCAAAGCAGCATATAGTTGTATTTTTTTATTTAAAACACCCTGTTTTTTAATTGCTTTTTGAAGTCAACATGTGAATATAAAATGTTGTCATTAAGGGTCTTGTTCTTGTCGTTTTGAGATATCAAGGATCTTGTGTTTACAAGAAAAACAGGCATGTCATTGCCGGCGATAAAACACCCAATTTAGCAAAACAGTCATTCGTTTTCGTAAAAGAAAATGCCTAAATAAAATCATATTTTAAACATGATAGTAATAAAAGTAACATTTATACAGATTACATCTATTACATAAAATGGATTTATAATAAAACAACAATCTTAATAATAAAGCGATTCAAAAGTTAAATAAAGGTTTTAATAAAATGTAACAAATTTATTTAAGGTTTGTAAAGTGAAAAACCTATTTATTCTTTTGACAAGCGATAATATATTAGAATTTATCTTTGTTTAATTGGGTGAGTTATCTGCCGGAAATGATATACTTTTTTTATACGCTAGATCCTTTATATTTAAATAATTACAAGAGCTACGCATAAAAGATCAATATTATATTAACTTAGAATCCAAAAAACAATTTAAGTACATGATGTTCCTATTTAAATAAATACCACTTAATGCTGCTCTGCTTTTTTGGAGCACCCTATATAGTTCTAAATATTTTTAAATTAAGCATATGGAAAATAAGATGTTATGACTATTTTTGTCTACTAGGCAAGAAATTACTTCATGTAATAGTTGACTCCCCCATACAACAAATTAGTTGGTAAAGCAAATGTAAATAACCGAGGATAGAAAATAATTTTATGGCTGTGGCTAATGAAATTTAATTTTTTTCATATTAATTGTACACCATAAACAACTTGGTAGTTTTTAATTTGCCGAAAGTATGGAGAAGTAAAATAACACTAATGCGTTGAATATTGTAATTTTTAAAATCGTAATGTTTTGTTATATTTGCTGCTCATACTGTCTGCATGTAAATTAAACACTGTTAGGTGTTATAGGTAAATAAACACTTTGGTAAAGTGGTCGTTGTTCGCGACAGTAAAAATTTGATAGATATAGATACTTTACCAACTAAACATCTGTAAATATAGGCACTCGGATGATGTTATTTAAACATTGGAATTAATTGTTGCCTGTTATATTCGTGTATGATCATTAACTGTTAAAAGTCAGTACAAATACAAAATCTACCTCATAAAGTTAAAGTAAGCAAAGTGCTTTACATTAACTAGTACAAACATAATTTTTGTATATTGTGTAATAAATATACTAGCTTATATAAATGTGTATATGAACTCAGGAATTTGCAAGTACAAAACAAATAAAAGATCATCGTATTTCTATCAAATATATTCAGAGATTCTCGTTTCATAAAATGGTTGTTAATAAACATTTATATATAATAATAATAATAATAAATCTTCTGGGTAAATATTTAAAACCAAAAAAATGTAATTTTTTAATTGTTTAAATGTAAACGTATTAAAAGACAAATGCAAAAATTTGTATTTATAAAAAATATAGCGATATTTTTGTCTTTGTCTCAGTACTATGACTGTGACACTATTTATGTAACATTTTTGCAAACTTACGTGTTTTTAGATTTTTAACGTTACATTGTCACCCTGTTGAAAAAATAACTATTAAATTGAAAATAATTCACAATATAATGTAATGTTGTACAGTACACCACCACATTTATTCCACTCCTCTATCAGGAGTATAAACAACTTATGTATATAAGTAATTTAAATGCAAGTAATTATATGTATTCATGTTTCTGTTTTACTTATTAATTTTAATAAACAATTTGTCGTTTATATAGAATTTATTTTATTTTTCCAGCGATAGGAACGAAATCTGCGGTTTCTAGATCCTTAGTATTGTGGGATACTTTACTGTTTCATTAAAACGCTTAAAGAGAGAGATGCACCAACTTGTGTATCTCTCTGTGGTTAATCTTGGGTACAATTAATAATTAGTAGGTACATCTTAGGCCACTAATTAGTACGTTGGTCTACAACACTGGTATAGACACTCTCCTTTTGGTACCGTCAAACGGAGTTACTGGAGACATTTTCATGAATATTATTATTATTGATAATAATGATAAAATCATGCAATTCTTACACAAAAGTCTAGTTGGTTCTCAGGTTGCTTCTTCTTCGGACGGCGCCGTCCGACACTTTTTCTTCCTTGAATATTTTCCTGTATTATCAGTTGTATTAACAAGCTGTATTTTGACTTCCTCATAAAATGTCCCAGATACTGTAATTTTCGTCTTTTAATTGTCAGAATTATTTCTTTTTCTTTGTTCATCCGTCTTAGCACTTCAATATTTGTTATTCTTTATATCCAGCTAATTTTTAGTACTCTCCGGTATGTCCAGTGTTCGAAAGCCTCTAGTATGCTCATATCTTCTTTCTTCAGGTTGCGCATTTCATCAATTATTAATTTTTTCTTTTATTGATTTTTTATTATTTACCTTAAAAATGGGGTAACCCGAGACAATTATGAAAAATGTTGAAAAATGCAAGTAATACTTTTCTAGGCTTACATGAGACAATTATTATACATCTATAATATAAACTCCTAAAATTATTTCTCCCTTAAAAAAAACATAAAATGGTTTAGAACAATTCATTCTTCAATAAATACACATCACCACTGAAAATATGAAGCACCCTTCTTATGGATGATGTTTTCAAGACACTAATAATCTGTCCAAATCCCACCCTGTTCATATCAGCAAAATCTGCAAAGACGAACTCATTCTTTGACTCTTTATTTCGTCTCGAACAGCTCGCCGTTTATGATTACTTATGGAGTTTTTCAATTTTTGTTCCTGCATCATATAGAAACTGCACCACAAAGAATACACCTTGTTCGCGGTCAACGACCGTAGGTGAATGTTTTATACTGGTCTTTTCATCGTCAGATGAGACTTCCACATCAAAATTAGAATCGGCATCGTCATATCCACTAGAACCATCATTAGCATCATCATCCATCTATTATCTTGTTCACTGTTTGACGTAGGCCTCCTGTAACATTCTTCGTTCCTGCGCCGCTTGCATCCAATTTGTCTCCACTCGCTTTAAGTCGATCTTCCACCTAGTTGGTGGCCGCCTTCGATTTCGGTACGCTTTCTCTCTTGGTCTCCATTTGACCATCTTCCTTGTTCATCGCCCATCGGTCATCCTTGCCACGTGGCCGGCCCAGTTCCATTTTAAGTGGTTTATCTCGTTACGGCGTCGGTCACGCCGGAACGTTGCCTCATTATGTTGTTGGCAATCCGGTCCCAGTGTCAGTGTCTCAGCACCGTAGGTCAGAACCGGGAGAACAAACTGGTCAAAAACCTTGCGTTGCAGGCATACGGGAATGTTGGATGTAAAGACGTGTTTTAGTTTTCCATAAGCAGACCAGGTCAAACCAATTTTCCTGCTTAGTTCGTGTGTTTGGTTGCTTCTATTTACTTTTATATGATAACACAGGTATTTATAAGAGAAAACCTGCTCTATTTGGGTACCGTTCAACATAATGCAATTGCTCATTACAAGGTTTCTCATGTATTTAGTTTTAGACAGGTTCATTTTCAATCCCACCTGACGTGAAACGTTGTTAAGTTCCTCCAGCATTCTACATGCATCGCCCATTCTATCCGTAATTAAGACTATGTCGTCCGCAAATCGTAGATGACTCAACTGTTCTCCATCAACATTGATACCCAACAAGTCCCAGTTGATCCGTCTGCACACGGACTCCAGAAGGGTCGTAAAAAGCTTTGGTAAGATCGTGTCTCCTTGTCTGACTCCTCTTCCTATTTGGAATCTGTTTGGTAAAAGTCAAGTTTAGGTCATAAGCGATTGGTAATTAGTAGTTAAACAACAGGAATTCAAGCCCACTTGGAGTGGGGGGAGGAGTGGGGGTAGGAGTGGGGGAAGTGGAGGGGGTAGGAGTGGTGGAGTGGGGGTAGAAGTGGTGGAGTGGGGGTAGGAGTGGGGGTCAGAGTGGTGGAGTGGGGGAAGTGGTGGGGGTAGGAGTGGGGGTGAGAGTGGGGGCAGTGGTGGAGTGGGGAGGAGTGGGGGGGGGAAGTGACAGGTGAAGGAGTGGGGAAATGACATTGTTGACATATGACATTGTTGACATATGACATTGTTGACATATGACATTGTTGACATATGACATTGTTGACATATGACATTGTTGACATGTGACATTGTTGCCATTGTTTACATACGGCATTGTTGACATACGGCATGTTGCCATTGTTGACATATAACATCATTGTTTACATTGTCCCCATCGACTCGATTAAGAGGGTTACGTAAGCACGTTGAAAAGTGGTGTGACGTAAGCGTTGAAAAAAACTTGGTTTCTCGGGGGTTTGAACCTTAATCCTTTGCCTTACTAAACGGATAGCTATACCATGTAGCTACTACGCATATTAATTTTATCGTGCAAGATTGGATATACAAATATATATTTGTGACATCATTTTTGATAAAAATAACCTTGAACTGCGCTACCAGATAACTTTGTTATCGTATACTTAAATGAGGTGTAATATTGATTGCGACAGAGATAATAATTACACACGCACATAGTCCCAGTTTAAATGTGTGCGATATTGTTGTACATGTACAGGGTATGTCACAAATTAAGAAGTCAAAAGAACCTTAACGAATGTTGGCATGGGAAAAATTGTTTTTATGAAAATTCCCCATACGCTAATCTTAAGATACGCCGTTCTAAATATAAAGGGGTGCATTCACTGTTGCAAGAGATCTAATTCGAAAAATCAAAGCACTGAGTTATCGTATACTTAAATGAGGTGTAATATTGATTGCGACAGAGATAATAATTACGCACGCACATAGTCACAGTTTAAATGTGTAAGATATTGTTGTACAAGTACAGGGTATGTCACAAATTAAGAAGTCAAAAGAACCTTAACGAATGTTGGCATGGGAAAAATTGTTTTTATGAAAATTCCCAAACGCTAATCTTAAGATACGCCGTTCTAAATATAAAGGAGTTGGAAATTCCGATTAAATTAAATCAAATTTCAAAGTTCGAGAAACTAAACGAAATTTCAGTTAACATCTATGCTTTAGAATTGATCGAAACAGAGAAGAGATCATTTTACATGGTTATACCTGCGTTTTTAACCAAAAATAAAATGAAACGTCACGTCAATTTGTTACTAATACAAGATCAGTATTTTCGGAAATTAAATGATTATAAAGCGCCACCTATCGACAATGAAAATGTTGAAATCAAATATGTTTGGATAAGTACGAGGTATGTCGTAAATTAGGAAGTCAAAAGGACCTTAACGAATGTTGGTATGCGACCCATCAAACGATTCAGCGCTGCTTAAAGTACGTCAAGTGTCACGAGAGTACGTTAAATGTCACGTGAGTACGTCAAGCGTCACGTAAAAAGTCACGTGTCACGTTATACGTAACGTGTCACATTAAAAACACACACACACACATGTTGAATATTTTTCTTCATGTACAGGGAATGTCACAAATCAAGAAGTCAAAAGGTCCTTAACGAATGTTGGCATGTGACCCATCAAACGATTCAACGTTACGCTCGTCACGTGTCACGTTATACGTAACGTGTCACATTAAAAACACACACACACACACACAAGTCGGTCGACCTCGGAGAACAGATCAGATCAACATTGTTTTGAGGAAAGGCCAGGTCAAGAGTACCAACAACCGACGAGCATGTATGAGAGCACTGATAAAAGTAGAGGAAGCAAAAGATGTGTGTAAGAACCGTAGCGAAAGTAAAAGGAAGTGGTCTCTGCCTACCCCTATGGAAAAAAGGTGTGACTTTATGTATGTAATAAAATCTCAAGAGTACCAACGACCAAGAACACTAATGCAAGTAGTTCATTGTATTTAAAACAATTTCCGGTAATAATGTATTATCGTACCGATCGTCGGTAAAACATCGAAACCATGACAATAAAAACCCCAATAATCTTTATTAAAAATCATGAATCAAACAAACAAAAATTAGCTTAAGTCCTCATGATGACATTTATTGCCTGGGATTATCGATACTCTTGCTTTGGGTCATTATAGTTTAAATAAATATTTTTTTTCACCCTAGCGCATATCTATAGTTAAAAAAATGAATAGTTTGTTCCTTATTCAGCATTTAGACGATGCATATCTCTAAAGGTAGTGTCAAGGCCGGGATGCGTACGCGCTCGCTGGCCGCTGCAAAAATAATATAGATAGGTATATATACAGGGGGGTGCATGAACTGGCAAAACTTTTGGAACTATTGGAAAAAATATCTTTTTAACAAAAAAAAAAAAACCTTGGTTAAAAGAACTATTTAAGCTCTCTTTTTTCATGTATCACGCAATAAAGTGTCTTGCTGCGTCATCAAAAGATTCAGCATTACGCAAAGTGCGTCGACCGTCATGTGAGTACGCCAAGCGTCACGTTAAACGTCAGGTGAGTACGTCAAGCATCACCTTAAACGTCACGTGTGTATGTCAAACGTAAACGTCACGTGTCATATTAAAACACACACACACACACACATACCAGTTTGATTTAAACAATCTGCATGGTTGAAGCCCTATATCGAGCTGAACACTCGTTTAAGGACTACAGTTCATGCATCACCTTAAACGTCACGTGTGTATGTCAAACGTAAACGTCACGTGTCATATTAAAACACACACACACACACACATACCAGTTTGATTTAAACAATCTGCATGGTTGAAGCCCTATATCGAGCTGACTACTCGTTTAAGGACTACAGTTCATTTGCAAAGAAGCTCCCCTTTTTCATGTATTACGCAATAAAGTGTCTTGCAGCGTCATCAAAAGATTCAGCATTACGCAAAGTACGTCGACCGTCACGTAAGTACGCCAAGCGTCGCGAACAACGCGGTGTTCGGCAAAACAATGGAAAATAAACGCTTCCGCAGTTAGTAAGTTCATACGATTGTCGTTACAGGACAAAAAATTTAATTTCTAGAGCCAGATTTCACAATAGATCAATTTTTGATGATAATCTAATGTGCAAAGTACGTCGACCGTCACGTTAAACGTCACGTGAGTACGCCAAGCGTCACATTAAACGTCATGTAAGTACGTCAAGCGTCAACTTAAACGTCACGTGTGTACGTCAAACGTAAACACAGCGTCACGTTCAACGTCACGTGTTTATGTCAAACGTAAACGTCACGTTAAAAGTCACGTGTTACATTAAAAAACACACACATACCAGTTTGATTTAAACAATCTGCATGGTTGAAGCCCTATATGGAGCTAAACACTCGTTTAAGGACTACAGCTACCAGTTCATTTGCAAAGAAGCTCCCTTTTTTCATGTATTACGCAATAAAGTGTCTTGCAGCGTCATCAAAATATTCAGCATTACGCAAAGTACGTCGACCGTCACGTGAGTACGCCAAGCGTCACATTAAATGTCATGTAAGTACTTCAAGCGTCACCTTAAACGTCACGTGTGTACGTCAAACGTAAACACAGCGTCACGTTCAACGTCACGTGTTTATGTCAAACGTAAACGTCACGTTAAACGTCACGTGTTACATTAAAAAACACACACATACCAGTTTGATTTAAACAATCTGCATGGTTGAAGCCCTATATCGAGCTAAACACTCGTTTAAGGACTACAGCTACCAGTTCATTTGCAAGGAAGCTCCCTTTTTTCATGTATTACGCAATAAAGTGTCTTGAAGCGTCATCAAAAGATTCAGCATTACGCAAAGTACGTCGACCGTCACGTTAAACGTCATGTATGTACGTCAAGCGTCACCTTAAACGTCACGTGTGTACGTCAAACGTAAACACAGCGTCACGTTAAACGTCACGTGTGTATGTCAAACGTAAACGTCACGTTAAACGTCACGTGTCACATTAAAAAACACACACACCAGTTTGATTTAAACAATCTGCATGGTTGAAGCCCTATATCGTGCTGAACACTCGTTTAAGGACTACAGCTACCAGTTCATTTGCAAAGAGTCAGTTT
Organism: Agelastica alni; assembly: GCA_950111635.1. Taxonomy (NCBI): domain Eukaryota; kingdom Metazoa; phylum Arthropoda; class Insecta; order Coleoptera; family Chrysomelidae; genus Agelastica; species Agelastica alni. The sequence continues at coordinate 24,535,676 of OX467719.1, read as the reverse complement.
AAACTCGCGAACAACGCGGTGTTCGACAAAAGAATAGAAAATAAACGCTTCCGCAGTTAGTAAGTTCATACGAGGGTCGTTACAGGACAAAAAGTTTAATTTCTAGCGGCAGATTTCACAATAGATCAATTTTTGAAAGCGAACGAGCAAGATATTTTAAAACATTTTAGTCATTTGAAAATTGCAGGACCTCGAAAATTTAAAGTTGGCGCCATTGTACGCCAAACACGTTTTTAAGAAAGGTTATACACCCAATTGGTCAACGGAATTATTTAAAATCACAAAATGTAAGATAACCAATCCTGCAACGTATCTTCTGGAAGATATGATGGAGGCACAAATCAAAGGAGCCTTCTACGCGGAAGAATTACAGAAAACTGCTAATCTTGATATCTACTTAGTAGAAAAGGAACTTGGACGCAAAGGAAATAAAATGTACGTCAAATGGTTAGGCATAAAAGGCAACAGTTGTTTAATTATGAACAAAAATCGACTTTTAAGTGGAGGGGAGGAAGGTTACAAATATGCGCGAGTTATATGCGTCATTTCCGCTGACTTCTATTAGAACCATTTTTGCGACGCAGCAGTTCTAGAAGCTTCCAGAAATTGCTTATCTAAAAAAAATGTCACGCTCGCATTTTCCTTTGTTTAACTTTATTATAAAATAAGCATTATGTATTAAAATTAATCAATTTTGACTTTATTTCTAAATTTTTAGCTTCGTTGTTATATTTGTTATATTATATTTATAATTTTGTTAAAGTAAAAGTTTTTTTTAAAATAATTTAAAACGAATTATAAAATTCGGGTCATTGGCAGGTGGATGTCAGTCATCATGTGCAGCAGTCAAGACAGTAATCATTTTAGTATGACGTCGAGTAGTGATGATAGCGTGAGTAATGACTTTGAAATGTCCGAATTCGTATTGCCGGGGGCACCTTCTATGGAAACAATTGTTCAATCCTACGAAGATGCTGCCAAACGTGAAGTGCATTACTTACTGCTAACGACATATATGTTGTCAGAATATGAAGTTCGATGTGGCCTTAGTCCTGCGCGGACGTTTTCTCCGACAATCATTTTGGCTAAACATTTTGGGCCTACTAAAATATCTTTTGACGTTTTTGAATGGGGTACCCTCATCAGTATTTTGGAGAAAAGGATGGAAGATTTTTTTCATGAGACGTCGCCTACGTATCCCGATGAAGACGATGATAACACCCCTATAACGTTTCACTGTGGCGATTATTGTACTATCATGCAACAAGTTTATGATGATACCAAGTTCCTGGTTTTAAAAAAACACGACGTTGAGTACTATTTGTGCGAAGAAGATGTTCAAGAAATTCTTAAAATCCACGAGCATTTGCTGACGCATCGAGTAAATTTATTAAACAAACTTAGTTTCTGTTCATATTATCACAATATTATTGGTTTTTGTAAACTGCATGGTGAATTATCGTTATCATTATTGTCGGAAATACTTCCAAATGATTTGTTAAATAGTGCATTGAGAGAGTTTATCTACTTTTATAGAATTACCACAATTAATGATTTAAATAAATAATTTTTTCAAAAAGTTTTGTTTTATTTGTTCCCCGAAATTTTTAGTTTCTATAAATATACTGTAAATAATATTTGTTAATCATTTAAGATGCTGTGCCCTACTCAAAGTTTGAAGAAACAATTGAAATCTCTACTATTAAAGCTAATTTCATTTTACGAATAACATGTAATTTTTTTTTAAATTGTTGATTTGTGCATGAAATTTTTTTAAAATCGATCTTTTCTTCATTTAACTTTCATAAACCATTAAGGCTTATTTGACTAGCCAATATGAAAACAATTGCTTAAATTTCAGATATTAAATACATTCTATAACATTTCTACACATAATATAAGAGTGTAAGAATTTTAGTAGTAAAATAAATATTTTAATTTTTTTAATTATTTTATGCGTGTTAATACTACTGGGAAACCATTACGCGAAAATGAATGGATGTACTGTTGTGGCCAAGGCACGTGGGTTAGAGGTGATCCTCGTGGAAGCAAATATGATGTGTACATGAAATGATTATAATATGATATTGTTTCTTGAAAATATAATTGAATGCAAAAATTACAATTGGTCTTTTAATAACTGATGCTATTGCTGACATTGATATAAGTTGTGACCTGGTAATTCAGGAATACTTGAATCTACGTTTCTATAGAATATGTATTATAAATATATTTGCATAGTTGTTGCTCTGTTGTGTGTGTCACGCTTATTATGGGTAAGAAACATTTTTGTTAATTTTTATTTATTTAATTTCTATGTTAGAAAAAAATAATTGTAACGATTTTATTCTAAATAAAGAAATTTTGTCGGTGTTTTTAACGGACGATCAATTTTTCTATTGACTTTTTTTAACTTTATTAAGCAATGATTTTTAAAATATAAAAATGTTGAAAGATTTTAAGTTTTAAATTAAAGAAATCAAATGTTGTAACACCTTCAATAAGCATTTATAATTGAAATATTGTGTTTCTGTTTAAAATCTTAAATTACACAGAGGACATCTTAAATGCATAATGATATGACGACGACTTATCTTTTTAAACGCTTTGTAACAGAAATTACAAATTTGTATTTTTACAGATTTCTTTAAAATTAGCAAATCCATTGTTTTTGCACTAAATCTAAAAGAAAACTAAAAAAAACCGCATACAGTGACGGCTTACCTCAAATATATTTTACCTACGGTTTAAAATCTATAAAAGGGAAAACAAAAAGGCATTTTTACTAGAATTTAAAACGAGATGGATAAGTAACTAAAACTTTTTTAATTATGTTGTTATTTTAAATTTTTACTCTTTACAAAATTTTTGCAAATTTTCAAAATACTTTTATTTTAAAGTTATTTTTCGTCAGTTAAAAAATAATTTAACACCACTCACAAATAAATTTTTTGTCTATTCTTAGTTACTCGACTATTTATTAATCTAGACAAATCTTTGATGCAGCAATAGTTATATTTAATTTTACAATTCTCATCATCTGAGCTTTATAATTATTTAATTTTTGATAATACTGATTTTTAATCAAATTTGTTATTTTTTACACACTAGTTTTCAATTTAAAATTGCTTTACAGACAGACGATTGGAAGACCTTATATAAACCAGAGTAAGGGGAGAATTACCCTCGCATCAAAGAGTAAGTAAACAAAACCATTTGCTAATTATTTCTACCAATCTTACTTTGGTGTTGGTAGTTTTAACAATAAATTTAATTTCCAACTAAAATTTCTTAGGCTAACTTTTTTTATGCTAATTTTTGTATTAACATAAGGTTTTAATCATTTTAGATATTTTTTTACTAAATTAAAAATTCTTTGTGTCAATTTTAGTACATTAAATTTTAATTAAAACTTTTTTTTTTTACAGCCTAAACCCATCATAATTATGATGGGTTCTCGTGGAGGCAACCCACCTCCATCAATGATATGCGTAGGGGATGTGGGCCCCTACATTATATATATGGAGGTACTCGAGAGCGAGACATGGGTTTGGGCATTAAGGTATAAATTTATCTATGATTTTATATTTTTATTTTACAAATGTTTTTTTTTTATGTTGCAGATAATGGGCCTATTCTACTTTAATTATGTAAAGTAATTAAAAAAAAAACTTTGAGTTAAATAAAGGAAATGAATGAATATTGTTTCGTTTCAATTATTTTTGAAAGTAACGTTCGACACATGCCTCAAACATTTGACAATTATTTCAGTTAATTAACGTAGAAAATGTTAAAATGTTCAAAATTTAAGTAAATATCTAAAATTGGATTTAAAACTAAAAAAGTACTCGAAAAAATCATTTTAACAGTATCATACAAATAAAAATGTTTATAAAATTAATTTTTGGTTTTAAAATATAAGTGTTAAAAATAAATTTAAAAAGTTAAACAAAAGAAAATTAATTTAAATACAATGAATATGTGAATGAAATAAAGATTATGTATCGAAAATCTTGCTTCCCAAATTTTCCAAAATTCCGTAATGACATTAAATAAAAACATATGTAGTCTCATAGTATTCAAGTATAAGGGAAATTTGATCACATATGTCAACAATGCCGTATGTAAACAATGCCGTATGTAAACAATGCCGTATGTAAACAATGGCAACAATGCCGTATGTAAACAATGTCAAAAATGGCTACAATGTCATATGTCAACAATGCCGTATGTAAACAATGTCATATGTCAACAATGCCCTTTATAAACAATGGTAGTCATCAATGCCATATGTAAACAATGGCAACAAGTCATATGTCAACAATGTTAACATTGCCCAGGATCCAAACCCCTGCCACGCCTCTGGACCATATTCGTGTACCGAACGAAATGTACAACGTCTCCGTCACTGGTTTTCTAATGTTGTATTACCATTATAATTATTTTAAATAAATGTTTAAGAAAAATTGGATGTTTTATTAAAACACTATGTGTATTCATCATCAACTTTTATATTACATGTAGATTTAAATTTTCGTTTTACAATTTTTAAGATAAATTTTAAAATTAAAACAAAAATAGATGCCAATATTACACAAAACATTGCAAAAACATTATCGACTTTATTTTTCATGCTCTCTTTTGTTGGAATATCGGACTAAATTTCTTTAATTTCAAATGCTGCAGCCAAATGGGGGCGGCCACAATCGTAAGATCCTTGGTATGTTAAGCTGTATTTCCCTTTCTCGAAATGGCTCATATACGGCTCATAGGTAGCAGTCACTCTGTTGGGTAGGAATGTGACTTTATCACCCAAGTCAAGAAGAACGCTTGTACCATATGGTGTTTTGGTTATTTTCGCAGCATAAATTGCTTGAGGAACTCCTATTGGTAGCTCCTGCAGCTTTACTATAGGTTTCCGTGCTGTAATGGAGGAAACTTCGTTTAATTTTTCCAAATTCATCTAAAATCAAAAATAAGAATATTTTGTGAGACAAAACACACACAACAATAATTTAAACTTACTTTTTTCTTCTTGGAGCACTTGCACGCAAAAATCTATCAACGTTTAATGTGAATAGTCAAATGGTACTAAACCGTATGGCTTTTTTCTTTTTATATCTTCAAGGATGTTTATAAAAAAAATTTAGAAATAAAGTCAAAATTGATTAATTTTAATACATAATGCTTATTTTATAATAAAGTTAAACAAAGGAAAATGCGAGCGTGACATTTTTTTTAGATAAGCAATTTCTGGAAGCTTCTAGAACTGCTGCGTCGCAAAAATGGTTCTAATAGAAGTCAGCGGAAATGACGCATATAACTCGCGCATATTTGTAACCTTCCTCCCCTCCACTTAAAAGTCGATTTTTGTTCATAATTAAACAACTGTTGCCTTTTATGCCTAACCATTTGACGTACATTTTATTTCCTTTGCGTCCAAGTTCCTTTTCTACTAAGTAGATATCAAGATTAGCAGTTTTCTGTAATTCTTCCGCGTAGAAGGCTCCTTTGATTTGTGCCTCCATCATATCTTCCAGAAGATACGTTGCAGGATTGGTTATCTTACATTTTGTGATTTTAAATAATTCCGTTGACCAATTGGGTGTATAACCTTTCTTAAAAACGTGTTTGGCGTACAATGGCGCCAACTTTAAATTTTCGAGGTCCTGCAATTTTCAAATGACTAAAATGTTTTAAAATATCTTGCTCGTTCGCTTTCAAAAATTGATCTATTGTGAAATCTGCCGCTAGAAATTAAACTTTTTGTCCTGTAACGACCCTCGTATGAACTTACTAACTGCGGAAGCGTTTATTTTCTATTCTTTTGTCGAACACCGCGTTGTTCGCGAGTTTAAACTGACTCTTTGCAAATGAACTGGTAGCTGTAGTCCTTAAACGAGTGTTCAGCACGATATAGGGCTTCAACCATGCAGATTGTTTAAATCAAACTGGTGTGTGTGTTTTTTAATGTGACACGTGACGTTTAACGTGACGTTTACGTTTGACATACACACGTGACGTTTAACGTGACGCTGTGTTTACGTTTGACGTACACACGTGACGTTTAAGGTGACGCTTGACGTACATACATGACGTTTAACGTGACGGTCGACGTACTTTGCGTAATGCTGAATCTTTTGATGACGCTTCAAGACACTTTATTGCGTAATACATGAAAAAAGGGAGCTTCCTTGCAAATGAACTGGTAGCTGTAGTCCTTAAACGAGTGTTTAGCTCGATATAGGGCTTCAACCATGCAGATTGTTTAAATCAAACTGGTATGTGTGTGTTTTTTAATGTAACACGTGACGTTTAACGTGACGTTTACGTTTGACATAAACACGTGACGTTGAACGTGACGCTGTGTTTACGTTTGACGTACACACGTGACGTTTAAGGTGACGCTTGAAGTACTTACATGACATTTAATGTGACGCTTGGCGTACTCACGTGACGGTCGACGTACTTTGCGTAATGCTGAATATTTTGATGACGCTGCAAGACACTTTATTGCGTAATACATGAAAAAAGGGAGCTTCTTTGCAAATGAACTGGTAGCTGTAGTCCTTAAACGAGTGTTTAGCTCCATATAGGGCTTCAACCATGCAGATTGTTTAAATCAAACTGGTATGTGTGTGTTTTTTAATGTAACACGTAACTTTTAACGTGACGTTTACGTTTGACATAAACACGTGACGTTGAACGTGACGCTGTGTTTACGTTTGACGTACACACGTGACGTTTAAGTTGACGCTTGACGTACTTACATGACGTTTAATGTGACGCTTGGCGTACTCACGTGACGTTTAACGTGACGGTCGACGTACTTTGCACATTAGATTATCATCAAAAATTGATCTATTGTGAAATCTGGCTCTAGAAATTAAATTTTTTGTCCTGTAACGACAATCGTATGAACTTACTAACTGCGGAAGCGTTTATTTTCCATTGTTTTGCCGAACACCGCGTTGTTCGCGACGCTTGGCGTACTTACGTGACGGTCGACGTACTTTGCGTAATGCTGAATCTTTTGATGACGCTGCAAGACACTTTATTGCGTAATACATGAAAAAGGGGAGCTTCTTTGCAAATGAACTGTAGTCCTTAAACGAGTAGTCAGCTCGATATAGGGCTTCAACCATGCAGATTGTTTAAATCAAACTGGTATGTGTGTGTGTGTGTGTGTTTTAATATGACACGTGACGTTTACGTTTGACATACACACGTGACGTTTAAGGTGATGCATGAACTGTAGTCCTTAAACGAGTGTTCAGCTCGATATAGGGCTTCAACCATGCAGATTGTTTAAATCAAACTGGTATGTGTGTGTGTGTGTGTGTTTTAATATGACACGTGACGTTTACGTTTGACATACACACGTGACGTTTAAGGTGATGCTTGACGTACTCACCTGACGTTTAACGTGACGCTTGGCGTACTCACATGACGGTCGACGCACTTTGCGTAATGCTGAATCTTTTGATGACGCAGCAAGACACTTTATTGCGTGATACATGAAAAAAGAGAGCTTAAATAGTTCTTTTAACCAAGGTTTTTTTTTTTTGTTAAAAAGATATTTTTTCCAATAGTTCCAAAAGTTTTGCCAGTTCATGCACCCCCCTGTATATATACCTATCTATATTATTTTTGCAGCGGCCAGCGAGCGCGTACGCATCCCGGCCTTGACACTACCTTTAGAGATATGCATCGTCTAAATGCTGAATAAGGAACAAACTATTCATTTTTTTAACTATAGATATGCGCTAGGGTGAAAAAAAATATTTATTTAAACTATAATGACCCAAAGCAAGAGTATCGATAATCCCAGGCAATAAATGTCATCATGAGGACTTAAGCTAATTTTTGTTTGTTTGATTCATGATTTTTAATAAAGATTATTGGGGTTTTTATTGTCATGGTTTCGATGTTTTACCGACGATCGGTACGATAATACATTATTACCGGAAATTGTTTTAAATACAATGAACTACTTGCATTAGTGTTCTTGGTCGTTGGTACTCTTGAGATTTTATTACATACATAAAGTCACACCTTTTTTCCATAGGGGTAGGCAGAGACCACTTCCTTTTACTTTCGCTACGGTTCTTACACACATCTTTTGCTTCCTCTACTTTTATCAGTGCTCTCATACATGCTCGTCGGTTGTTGGTACTCTTGACCTGGCCTTTCCTCAAAACAATGTTGATCTGATCTGTTCTCCGAGGTCGACCGACTTGTGTGTGTGTGTGTGTGTTTTTAATGTGACACGTTACGTATAACGTGACACGTGACGAGCGTAACGTTGAATCGTTTGATGGGTCACATGCCAACATTCGTTAAGGACCTTTTGACTTCTTGATTTGTGACATTCCCTGTACATGAAGAAAAATATTCAACATGTGTGTGTGTGTGTTTTTAATGTGACACGTTACGTATAACGTGACACGTGACTTTTTACGTGACGCTTGACGTACTCACGTGACATTTAACGTACTCTCGTGACACTTGACGTACTTTAAGCAGCGCTGAATCGTTTGATGGGTCGCATACCAACATTCGTTAAGGTCCTTTTGACTTCCTAATTTACGACATACCTCGTACTTATCCAAACATATTTGATTTCAACATTTTCATTGTCGATAGGTGGCGCTTTATAATCATTTAATTTCCGAAAATACTGATCTTGTATTAGTAACAAATTGACGTGACGTTTCATTTTATTTTTGGTTAAAAACGCAGGTATAACCATGTAAAATGATCTCTTCTCTGTTTCGATCAATTCTAAAGCATAGATGTTAACTGAAATTTCGTTTAGTTTCTCGAACTTTGAAATTTGATTTAATTTAATCGGAATTTCCAACTCCTTTATATTTAGAACGGCGTATCTTAAGATTAGCGTTTGGGAATTTTCATAAAAACAATTTTTCCCATGCCAACATTCGTTAAGGTTCTTTTGACTTCTTAATTTGTGACATACCCTGTACTTGTACAACAATATCTTACACATTTAAACTGTGACTATGTGCGTGCGTAATTATTATCTCTGTCGCAATCAATATTACACCTCATTTAAGTATACGATAACTCAGTGCTTTGATTTTTCGAATTAGATCTCTTGCAACAGTGAATGCACCCCTTTATATTTAGAACGGCGTATCTTAAGATTAGCGTATGGGGAATTTTCATAAAAACAATTTTTCCCATGCCAACATTCGTTAAGGTTCTTTTGACTTCTTAATTTGTGACATACCCTGTACATGTACAACAATATCGCACACATTTAAACTGGGACTATGTGCGTGTGTAATTATTATCTCTGTCGCAATCAATATTACACCTCATTTAAGTATACGATAACAAAGTTATCTGGTAGCGCAGTTCAAGGTTATTTTTATCAAAAATGATGTCACAAATATATATTTGTATATCCAATCTTGCACGATAAAATTAATATGCGTAGTAGCTACATGGTATAGCTATCCGTTTAGTAAGGCAAAGGATTAAGGTTCAAACCCCCGAGAAACCAAGTTTTTTTCAACGCTTACGTCACACCACTTTTCAACGTGCTTACGTAACCCTCTTAATCGAGTCGATGGGGACAATGTAAACAATGATGTTATATGTCAACAATGGCAACATGCCGTATGTCAACAATGCCGTATGTAAACAATGGCAACAATGTCACATGTCAACAATGTCACATGTCAACAATGTCATATGTCAACAATGTCATATGTCAACAATGTCATATGTCAACAATGTCATATGTCAACAATGTCATATGTCAACAATGTCATATGTCAACAATGTCATTTCCCCACTCCTTCACCTGTCACTTCCCCCCCCCCACTCCTCCCCACTCCACCACTGCCCCCACTCTCACCCCCACTCCTACCCCCACCACTTCCCCCACTCCACCACTCTGACCCCCACTCCTACCCCCACTCCACCACTTCTACCCCCACTCCACCACTCCTACCCCCTCCACTTCCCCCACTCCTACCCCCACTCCTCCCCCCACTCCAAGTGGGCTTGAATTCCTGTTGTTTAACTACTGTAATTACTTTGGTAAAGAGTTTATAAACATGAGAGAGAAGACTGATCGGGCGGTAGTTGTTCAAATCAATGCTGTCACCTTTTTTGTGTATAACGATGATAACAGCACAAGTAGCAAATTAAATTCTATAAGGTTTGTATGAACAGCTACAAGATATATCTTATAGGATACTAAAATTCTTATAACGGTCTACAAAACAATTAAATGATCCTTATACAACATTTTTATCCAACAGTTTGGTAGTATAAGAGTTCTATTAAAAGTTTATACAACTCTTGTATGACTGTTTTATACACATTTATACAGCTACTATAAAATATTTTAATGTGTGTCACATGGTCACATCTATAAAATGGAATTAAAGCGGCACTATAAAGGAATTACAAAATAGTTGTATAATGCATTATATTTTTTTATAATGTTATTGCGAGCGCAATGAAATCATTTTGTCATTTAGCAGTTTAAAAAGGCATTTTATTTTTTAGTAATGAATATTAGAATCAAATTATATTTTAATTTAAAAGTGCATCTTGCATTTTATTGTAAAAATGGAGACTTATTAAAACTACTTGGGCCGCTTTTGGTCGGGCATCGATAGTAAAAATTATAAACTCATTTGGAAGGTTTGTATAGCACAAATTTTGATGCGCCACAAATTTTACTGATAGATTGTAGGTAATAAAAAATGATAAAATTACCTTTTTTTTTAGTTTGTTACTTCATATCAAAATTCTTTTACAATATAATTCTCTTAATAATAATCAGGTCACATTCTTCAATTTGGTTTTATGTTTCCAACTCAATTGCTCATAATGGTGGCAATACAAGAATTCCTTATTTAAACATGGCGATTTATGATGTAACAGTTTTATACATACATACATATAGTCACGCCTTTTTCCCATAGGGGTAGGCAGAGGCCACTTTCTTTCCCTTGCTACGGTTCTTTCACACATCTTTTGCTTCCTCTACTTTCATCAGTGCTCTCATACATGCTCGTAGGTTGTTGGTGCTCTTGACCTGACCTTTCTTCAAAACAATATTGATCTGATCGAGATATGTTCGTCGAGGTCGACCTCTACCGACTTGTCCATTCACACTCGCCTCATAAATTTGTTTCGTCAATCTTCCTTTATCCATCCTTTCTACGTGTTCAAACCATCTAAGCATTCCTTTATCTATTTTTGTAACTACATCTTCTTTTACACCACATCGTTCTCTTATCTCACTACTCTTTACTTTATCCAACCGAGTCACTCCGGCTATGCTTCTCAGACTACTCATCTCCACAGCATTAATCCTATTTTCATGATTCTGTCAAACCCAACATTCACTACCATACATAAGTGTGAGAACCAACACTCCTCTATGCACAGCCAGACGTGCCTTTTTTGACACTTTCTGGGTGTTCATAAAGCTATGCAGTGCCCCATTCATTTGTTTTCCTGTCAACACCATTCGCTTAATGTCACTGTCATATTTTCTATCTCTCGTAAACTTTGAACCCAGGTAAACAAACTCATTTACTTGACCCATTCTTTCTTCCTTAATCAGAACTTCACAGATTGTCATGCTTTCTTCCCTTTCAAAAACCATTACTTTCGTTTTGCTCACATTTATTTTCACCCCTTTAATTTTCAGGGCATCATGCATAACATTAACCATCGCCTGCAACTTCTTTGCAGATGACGCTAATATGACTTGATTATAGGCGCAAAGAAGGCATTTGACGATAAAATCATTCATTTTCAATCCATACGCATTCTCTTTCAAATCTTGTAAACAATCGTCTACGTATAATTTACACAGCCATGACAAAGCCACACATCCCTGTCTCACCTTTTTCAATGTTAAACCAGTCCGTGTAAGCTCCGTTTATCCTGACACAAGCAGTGGAATCCTCGTAAAGTGATTCCAGTGCTCGTATTAAACTACCGTTCAACCCATACTTAGATAATGTCGACCACAATTCACTCTTCACCACCTGTCATAGGCCTTTTCTAAGTCTATAAAAGCGCAATACACCTTTTGACTTCTAGCCAAGAATTTTTCGACTACACCTCCTAATGAAAAGACCTAATCCATACATCTTCTTTCTCTTCTAAATGCTTGCACATCCCATATCATCTTCTTAGTTTCATTCGTCACTCTTTTAATCTAAATCTTTGCATACAGTTTGCCGACTATGCTAAGTAAACTGATACCTCGGTAGTTCTTACAGTCCTGCTGCAAATCTTTTCCCTTGTAAATTGACACAGCCTTGCACCAGTCGTTTGGTACGCTTGGCTTCACCCATTTTTATACTGTTCAACGCTTTCACAATTTTTGTCGTACTAATTTCACTTTTATTGCAACCTTCACTCATGTCTCCGAATGGAGCCTGTTCTTGTGTATCCTCTTTCTCAAATAAACTTTTGAAGTATTCCTTCCATCTCTTTAATACGCATTCTTCTCCTTTTACCATACTTGGTTTCTGATTTTTTCCAGTTGCGAGGTAGTATTTTTACCTCTGACTGTTCTTATGGACTTCCAGAAGAGTTATTGTTTTGGAAATCGTCAGATCAAATTTATCTTTATCACTCTCCTTCTTTCTTGCCACAACCTACAGTTTAAATATTTAATATTTTGAAATTGATATTTTATGTCAAGCTAACTGTCAAGAGAAGTCGCATTTTATATTGCATCAGTAAAAAAAGCAAATTTTCAAAAAAATTGTTAAAACGTATTATTATTTTTGTTAATAGCTGTTAGTTGCTGCGTTATTATATTATTTTGTGTTTAATTGTGGTAAATTTGTTAAGAATTTGTTCTTTTTTTGTTTTTTAAATAAGAGTCAGATTTTGACATTTTGTAAAATTTGGATATTTTGAATTCGAATTTTTTTTAAGATAAAAAGTGGGGTAAGAGTGTTTTCATCGAGATTTTTACTGAAAATCCGTAAGTACATTTAATATTTTTCTATAAGTGCCATATATTTTAATTTATTTTTATTTTGGTAAAACCTACTATGTATTTATTTTTAGTTTGGATTTTATTTCTCATGGGAAGCTGTCATGCCTTGATTCCCGTGAAGGCGAAACGTGGTCTGCGGATAGTAACATTGCTACTTTGAAGGTGAAATAAGTATTGAATGATATAATTGATAAAATTTACACAATGATAGAAACCGAACGAAAAGGATGTGATACCACAACACATGGACCTTATACAGCCTACTGGTCAGGAGTTACGGAAACGAGCAGAGGTTCTTAGGGCGTGTGATACTCTCTGCTAAAATAAATGAATGTGTGACTGACTTTGAATGTGTGATCTCCAGACTCCTCTGGGTGAAGCTGAAGGTTGGTCTTACTCGTATATTTTTGATAGGGATTTATGCCCCAAAAGATGCGCAGTGGAACCAATCTTTAAAAGCCCAAGTGTGACAAATATTCTGAATAAGTGTAACCAGTATGAAAAATTGTAATGTTGGGTAATTTTAATAGTTTGGTAGGAGTAAAGCGTGATGGATATGACAGTGTTTTGGGAATGTACGGTGACGGCAGAGTAAATAAAAACGGAGAAAGTCTACTTGAAGTATGTTTGGAGTGAAATCTTGTGGTAACTAACACAATATTTAATCATAAAAGGATCCACTTGTACACAAGAAAAGTAGGATACCAAAAAAGTATAATTGATTTCGTAATTGTGGATGAAAGATTAAAAAGGAAGTGATGGACACTCGGGCATACCACGGTGCTGGTATTGACACATACCACTTCTTAGTAATGAGCCAAATAAGAGTTCTCTTTAGGCAGTGAAGCTATCATGCGCAGAAGCAAGTAGTGTACTAGAGCGTATGAAAGTTGAGAATTTGCAAGAAAAAGGGATAAAAGAGGAGTTCGTAAGTAAATTGATCGAGAAATTTAACAGTTTATATGAAGCATGTGAGGTTAAAGAATTGTGGAAGCCATTCAAGGAAGGAATCGTGGATATTGCTATTAAAGTGTGTGGTGTAAGTAAAAGAAGGAAAGGATGCAAGTTACAGAAAATGTGCGTAGAGGTTCATTCAAAGACCGCAAAAGACAACGATTGAGGATATAAACAAGGTAAATAATGATTATAAAAGGTTAATAGGTGTGGCAAAAGAGGTTGTGGCAAGAAAGAAGGAGAGTGATAAAGATTAATTTGAAAGAAGTCCATAAGAACAGCCAGAGGTAAAAATACTACCTCGCAACTGAAAAAAATCAGAATTTAAGACTGTGGTATGGTAAAAGAAGAGGAATGCGTCTTAAAAAGATAAAAGGAATACTTCAAAAGTTTATTTGAGTAAGAGGATACACAAGCACAGGCCCCATTCGGAGACGAGTAAAAGTTGTAATGGAAGTAAAATTAGTACGACAGAAATTGTGGAAGTGTTGAACAGTATGAAATTGGGTAAAGCTGCTGGGTACGACATGATAACGGTTAATATGCTGAAGGCTGGACAAAGCGTGATAACTAGTCTGCCTTTTTAACCTTTGTTAGAGAAGTGGTAGCGCACCAGACGACTGGTGCAAGGCCGTTATTCTGTCGCTTTACAAGGAAAAAGGTTCGCAGCAAGACTGTTAGAACTACCGAGGTGTTAGTTTACTCAGCATAGTCGGCAAACTGTATGCAAAGATATTGATTAAAAGAGTGACGAATGAAACTAAGATGATATGGGATATGCCATTGAGACAGTGATATTGAGCGCTAATGAAAGTAGAGGAAGCAAAAGATGTGTGTAAGAACCGTAGCAAGTGGATGGAAGTGGTCTCTGCCTACCACTACGGGAAAAAGGCGTGACTATATGTATGTATGTAAGGAAAAAATTGCTGAAAAGCATTTAAACTACTGAAACCATTCGACTACAAAGGCTCTAGTATTTACTTTTGGATATACCTATGTGTAAAATAACTTGCTCCAACGGTTTTCCGATCTTTTAAGGTAGCCTCACAATGCTCCCTCTAGCTACGGCCGTGATTGGATTTTGTTTTGTTATTACCAAATATTTTTAAATATAGTGGCGTTGTTAATAAATATATAAATAATTATTGTTAATCTCAAATAAATTATAAAAGGTACTGACAAACGTTTTTAATGAACTACCAGCTTTATTTCTATAAAATTTTAAATAAGTTAGATACTTAATGTTGTTTTTACTGTAAAGGTCGTGACTAATAGCTTGTAAAAATAGTGCTATTGTAAATTATTTATTCAAAAGACCCTCATTGATGCAGGGTATTAATCAAAACTTGTATCTACATAAAAATAATAGCCTGCAACGCCCTAAAGGGTTACTTTTTATGCACCCCTCTTTCTTATAACTTACGATTTAACCATGTAAAATTCAAATTTGCATCTACTTGATGACAGAGTTGTATCTAGGATTTCATTCACTACTTGACCATTTTGAGTAGGTAGTTAATTAATAAATCGGCACCATAAACATACCTAATAAATAAATAAATAATAAGTATCATATATTTCATAATGGCAGAGTATTTTTTTTATTAATTCCTAATATTAGTATTGCATATTAGGGTTCACTTTAGCCAATAGCTAGACTGTGTTTCTAAACATGAGTGATTTTGGTAGATAACTCATTACATAAAAATTTAAAAACTAACTGAAAATATTTGTAGTATATAATACATATATCAATAACTAACGCAAGGAATTTATAAAAAATTTTGAGTAAAAGATAATTAGAATATTGTAGACTTATGATATGATGTGATATAATATAAAGTTAACTAGATAGAAAAACATTTTTAAGATATATATACTTTTTTATTCTATGATGGTATATTGTTAATTAATGTAATATGTAATTTTTTTTTTAAATTTCTTATGTTAATTTTCATTTTTAGATTAATTGGTAATTAATTGTATTAATTCTGGCCCACATATATGAAACATCGTTGCCCAATACACCTTTGAGACTTAGGAAGAACTACGTTTGCATTTTCCCAAAATCTTGTTGGATAAGTTTGTGGTATAGTCATGTTTATCAAATTATTTTTTGCTAAATCGAGTATGGCAGATTTGTAAAATAGTTGTCTGATATTCAGTAATTTCGAGTTTTGGAAAAGCAAGTTTGATGGAAATTGTTGGATAACATTAAATATTATTTTAATGTTTTTTTTCTATATTATTTCTAAAGGTTTTATATTATTAGAATATGCGCCACCCCATGTGATTATTCCATGGTTTAAGAGTAATTGAACCAAGGTTATTTCAGGTTAAAACGGTGGTTTGGAGGGAACCCACTTAGGCCTTTTGGCCCGTTGTGAAACCGTGATGGACGGCGGTGCCTTCCCCCTCTACCATTGGAACTTTAAATAAAAAATGTAAAGTCTTTGATGCTAACTGAGTTGAGATCAGATAAGTCATCAAAGTCTGGTTGCCCCAGTATAGAAAGCCGTTTTCTGCCTAGGGCAGGGCAGTGGCAGAAAAGATGTACCATTGTTTTCTCCTCTTCCTCATCGTGACAGCTTCTACAAAAGTCGTGTCGTAGCTCTGCGATTCCCAGACGCCGTGCATGGGTTCCACCTGCCCAGTGTCCTGTTATGGCTGCGATTGCATTTCCAATGGACTCCCTAGATAGAGTTAAAACATCATTACTTCGACGTAGATCTAGTTTAGGCCAGATCTGTTTCGATGATGTGCATGTGGGTTTATTTTGCCACCTCAAGTTAGATTTTTGAACTACTTTGCTATGCAGGAGAAGCCGGAAATTTGCAATCGGTTCTCCTTGCTGAGATGAGACAGATACAGCTGGGAGGGTGGTGCCCTCTCTTGCAAGCTCGTCTGCCTACAGTTGCCTGGTATGTCCCTGTGTCTAGATACCCAAAAAATGTAAACTCTAAACTAAGTTCCTAGCTCATTCAGGTCGGCACGGCATTGCAGTTCAGTGATTTGATAGCAGCCTGGCTGTCGCAAAGAATGGATATCTCGCTGAACTTTTGTTCGTTGCGGAGTATCCAGACAGCTGCCTCGATTATAGCTGTCATTTCAGCTTGATACACACTACAGTGATCAGGCAAACGAAACGACAAGCTAAGTGAGGGGTCTTCTGAGAAGATACCGCAACCTACTCTCCCCTCTAGTTTAGAGCCATCCGTATAAAATACTGCGCCCTGAGGTTTCACTAAATTCTCGGCCCAATCTTCTCTGGATGGGATTTCCAGGGATAAGTCGCCTTCGAACATAGGGGTAGGTTTAGTGTAATCAGTGTTTTTTGTGCACAGGTCGTATTCTCTTAGAATTCTAGAGTGACCATAGTGCGTTTCAGTCCATGGGGTCACAGCATTGAGTCTGAGAGCCGCACTAGCTGCGCATTCTTTCCCAAACAGATCTACTGGTAGTAGATGTAGAATCGTTTCAAGTGCTTTTGTTGGGGTGGTCCGTAGACAGCCTGTGATCAGCAGACATGCCAATCTCTTTTCCTACCTTTGTATGGTTGACTCCCTTCTCTAGGACTGGCCACTAACGATCCATACATTAGAATCGGTCTTATGACCGTAATATAGAGCCAATGAACAGCATGGGGTTGTAATCCCTATTGTCTGCCGATGGCCCTTCTGCAGGTATAGGTCGCCACAGTGGCTTTCCTTACCCTTTCCTCCATATTCTCCCTCCACAGCGGCTTTCGGTCTAGGATCAGGCCCAGGTACCTGTGATAAAACCAAAGTGAAATACATGATTTTAAGGTTTTTTTCGTCTAGTATGTGGGTTAAAGTTTAAATAAATATAGTAACGATCTTATTTTTCTGGTCAAGTTCTGGTTTTGAAGATCCCATTTTAAGATATTATCAATAATGATACCTAGGTATTTTGTTTTGGTTGTAGTCTGGATCTGATATGTATGATTTTTAAAAGGTAGATTTAGGTCCAATTGTGCGGTATTTGGTATTTCATTTTTATGATTTGAAAAGGGTAGATAAACGGTTTTCTTTACATTGATTTTTAACATACTTCTATACTTTCACTTACCTACTTCTCCAAATCATTTTTAATTATGCGGAGGTGTTTTTAGTTATCTTTTAAGCGGAGTCGAATTGGATGCCGCTAAACTCAGCCAACCAAGTTGGATGCGCTTAACATTATAATTGATTGTTATAAATTAGTTCTAAATATTTTAAAATTTCGGACATTCTTGAATTTTTACTTTCATTAAAAATATATTTTCAACGTAACCAAAACCCAAATTATTGTATTGAAGTTAAATAATTATATTAAGAAGATAAATGCAGTAAAACTTTAGAATATCTCCCGTAGGATAAATGTACAACAGCTAAAAGCTATGTATTTTTTATAGGATTCAATAATGAAATACTAAGTATATTAACACACATTTAATAATAATAAACCAGCCGAAGGTTCCTTTCGAATCCTGCCAACAGCACTCAGACCATGTCCATTGTGTTTCCCTGTGATAGCATTTGGCGATCCGCTATACCTGTCTTTCTGAAGAATAGAAGTAGGTCGCCGATCGGTAATTGTCTTAGTTGCTCGGGCTCAAGAAGATTGACCAATGATTTAGAGGCTGATTTCCCCCTCCTCACACAATCCATAATTAGGGCTGTTGGCCAGCCCCAGATTATGCATGTGGGATTTAAGGGTACCATGACCAATCAGTATGTGTACTGCTACTCTGGTATTCTTCCTACTTAGTGACGTTATGTTTCCGGCTAGGTCCTCTCGGGGAAGCTTGTCTCTGGTTTCCGTTTTCCAGTACATTAAGTTTTGTACCCTGAGTCAGCCCCAGATTGCACTTTTGCGAAGACAAAATGAAAGGCTGGCTCTGGGCCTACGAACTTAGTCTCAGATCTTGCTTTTACCAATTTATTAGCCCTTTTATTGCCTTCGATTCCCGAGTGACTAGGAACCCAGACTAAAGTGACCATGTTACCTTTCCCCAATACTTCTAGGGTCTGTCTGCAACCCAGAGTCAATTGTAAATTAATAGCTTTAACCCTTTGCACTCGTGTATATGTTCTTTTGTGGTTACACTGTACTCGGACTATTATTTTATTTAATTATCTATTTACTCGGAATTGTTTTTTGTAAGGGAATTTTTTATAAATGCGGTAAAATTGCGTATCAGATACACTTGGTGTAAAACAAAATAAAAATGTGGAAATTTTTAAAAAATAATATTTTTTGCACAGAAGTTTATTCAAATTAAAAACAATAATTTATTACCATTATAACATAAAAAATATCTAAAAAAAAACTTGAAAAACACTAAATAAAAAAATAAAAGTATACATAAATATTAAATCCTGCGAAGGGAGAAACACAAATAAAACCTAATATTATCATAATCATTACCATTATCTTCTATATATATATTTTTTTGTGGTGGCCGAGTTTGATGGTAACATTCATAATTTTGTTAGCACCCCTACTATAGGGGTGAGAAGGGGATGAAATTTAAAAACTATTAAATACGGCTGATATTAGTGTCGAATGAATAGTTTTTAAGGTCGCTAAATTTGATAGTAACATTCCTAATTTTGTTAGCACTCCTACGAAAAAGGTGGGTAGGGGATGAAATATAAAAACTATCAAAAACGGCTGATATTAGTATCGAATTATTAGGTTTTTGGGTGGCTGAATTTAATAGTAACATTCCCAATTTTGTTAGCACCCCTACGGAAGGGGTGGGTAGGGGATGTAATATAAAAAATATTCAAAACGCCGATATTAGTGTGGAAGTCGTAGTTTTCAAGGTCGCTGAGTTTGATTGTGATATCTCCAATGTTGTAAGCACCCCTACGAAAGGGATGGAAGGGGGATGAAATATAAAATCTTTTAAAAACGACGATGTAAGTGTCAGTGGATTGGGCGTGGCAGTGAATTTGTTTGGCCACCTAAAAGTCCAGATTTAAACCTTGTAGACTTCTCAATATGGTCACAAATGAAGGACATGGTTTAAAAATATACAATTAATTCCATAGAAAAATTAACCAACGCCCTGTATAAATATTTTTTTTTTATGAAAATAGTCGCAAGAAGAACTATCGTGTGGGCCACGGACGGCCCGCACTGCGACTATTAGAAGGGGAAGGGATTATAGAAAGGAAATGATTGTGGACACGCTTTTTAAAAAGTTGAAGGTCATAGTTCTCTGGAAAAACTGATTTTGGAAGCTTATTCGATTCCGTAGCAGCCCAGTAAAATAAGGATTCTTGATAAAGATTGGTCCTTGTAGTGTCAAGCTTGAGAGTAAATGTGTGAGACTGATCAGCGTGCCGAGTTCTTCGGCCGAATGTGGCCAATGGTGGTACAAGAGTTTTTATTTCTCTGGAGCATCTGCCATGGAAATATCTGTAGAGCAATGACTGGTCTGCAACTCTTTTTCTATGTTCTAGAGGGTGAAGGGTATCTGTGAGAGTTGAGCTGTTTATCAAGCAAATGGCTCTTTTTTGAATGGAATCGAGAAGACGAAGAGAATGCCTTGGTGCTGAACCCCAAATGTGCGAGCAATACTCCAGTAGAGGTCGGATTTGAGCCTTGTACGTCGTCAACAGTTGATCAGGAATAAAAACTTTCTGGCTTTCCACAGAAAACCTAGCCTCTGGCTTGCCGACTTTGCGATGTTAGCAACATGGTCATGCCAAGACATATTATTGGACACCATGACTCACAAAATCGAGATGGAGGGACTTGGTTCAAGGGTATTTCCGGACATTGTGATGGGATGATTTGAGGAATTCACTTTCTTGGAAAACGTGGCACTTTGTGTTTTTTGGGCGTTGAACTGAAGAAGATTGTTGGTTTCCCACTCGACGATTGCTTTAAGATCTCTATTGATGGAATCAACCTGATCCTGCCTGAGTCTATTTGTATCATTCACCGAAATTGATCGATAGGATGTGAAAGTTGAGACAAGTGTGCTATCGTCTGCGAATTTGTAAATGGGGTTCGTGGTGGTTTTCAAGAGGTCGTTGATGTGTAAAAGAAATAAGGTGGGAGACAGGATGGAACCCTGGGGAACCCCGGCATTGGTTTTAAACGCATCAGAAGAAATACCGTCAACTGCCACATGTAAGGAGCGATCTTGCATGAAGCTCAAGAGCCATTGGCCATTGGGGCCATTGGGAGACCGTAGGCAGATAATTTACTTAACAATGTCTGGTGCCAAACGCGTTCAAAGGCTTTAGATATATCCAAGGCTATTGCACGGGATTCACCAAACTTTTCAATAGTGTTTGTCCAGAGCTGAGTGACATAAGCCAGCAAATTTCCAGTAGACCGAAGTACTAAATACAGCACAAAATTCGTAATTTTCACGCCAAAAAACATAAAGTTGCCAATTTTTAAGACGATGCTGCTTAAAATCACAAAATTATTAAGAAATTTCAAATAAAAATTCCAACTTTAAATACTCTGTATACCTGCAACATTTGTATAAGACATGTTAAGCTCAATCGCCATATTTTGGTATGTAGTATCTCCAATTCAGAGATTGCACATTCTTAATAAATCACCCTGTATATGATTATATGATAGATATATATATATATATATATATATATATATATATATATATATATATATATATATATATATATATATATATATATATGATCAGTAATTCTAATACCGACAGTACTACCTTAAAAATTAAAAAATTAACTGAATTAGGGTCAAATTTTGATCACTAGTGGTTACAATAATTGTTGGTAAAATCGTTTTATAAATAATCCGCATCCAACTCGACTCCGTCCAAAATTCAGAATAACAAAGAATTGTTTTAATTCAAAGTAATTATTTTACTTTCCTGTAACTTAGACAAATTAAAATTGTTCGTTGATATAGATTTCGAATCTGTAGTGTAAGATGGACCCTTCAGATATTAAACTTAAGTGATCAGCTTAGCTCACTATTTTTTTAAGCTGTTATTTATATTTTATGGGCGTAGGTATTATAAAAACATATTGTGGTTAATGCATATCAATTAGGTATAATATCCGCACAATAATAACTCAATTGGCCTTAACAGGTCACGTGTCTAGCAATGGACCATGTGTGAGGTCACGTGGCGCTGTTTAATGAGCGGTTGGTATCATGTGATGACACCGCTCATGTTTTGTTATTTTAAGCATATTATAGTGTTATAACAAGTATGATCCTTATCCATAAAAAGAGAAATAAAATTAAATACGATACTTCAGTGTGTTCAAGGGATTCTTTTTATCAGTAATTTCTCGTGGGAAATTATATACTTTTATTGTTAGTAAATAATTCCCAACACTTTATCAAATACAAAGAAAATAAAAAACCTATTACGTGAATTTAATAATTGTTATTTTAATAAACAAGTGCAATATAAATGTTACTTTATAATTGAAGAACTAAAATTTAATTTAGGTAATATTATCAAAATTAAAAAAAAATTGTTTTTCGCTTAGTCTTCTTCTTCTTCTTCTTACGTTAGGACTACGTCCTGTGTTTGCCTCAAAGGTTGCCCAAAAACAATTGGGACGATGAAGACCAGCTATCATACCATCTTTTTGGTGGGCGTCCAGTTGGGCGTGGTGTGTTGGGCCGCTTCTCTCTCACAATTTTTGCCAGCCGGTCGTTTGGCATTCTGCTAACATGGTCTCTCCATTCTCTTCTTCGGTTTCTTGCCCATCTTACTAAGTCTTGGACTTCACATATTTCCCTTATCTCTTCGCTTCTTTTATGGTCAAGTAAGGTATAGCCAGTTATCGATCTAAGAATTCGCATTTCCGTTGATCTAAGAAGTCGCTTTGTAGTCGTGTTCTCCGCTCTGGTCTCTATCGCGTATGTCATAATCGGTCTTACACATGTCTTATATATTCTGACCTTGCTTCTGGTACTCATGTGTTTATTTCTCCAGATTATGTCTCTCAAGAATCCTGAGATTAGAGATGCCTTTGTTGTTTGAGCTTTTACTTCCTCCTTAATATTTCTAGTGCTAGTTATATTAGCTCCTAAATATTTAAAGGACATCACTTGTTCTACACTCTGCTCATAGATTGCGAGTTTACATCTTCTCGGTTCTTTGGATATTGTTAGCGATTTGGTTTTCTTGATGGATATTTGCATATTGAATTCTTCAGCTGTTTTTTGGAACTTGTGTAAGAGTCTCTGTAGGTTGTCCTCGTCTTCCGATACGATTACAGCATCATCAGCGTAGCATATGATTTTTATTTCTTTATCTCCCAGTCGATACCCTTCGCTTAGTAGGGGAGCGAAATGTTTGGATTACATCTCAATGTCTCCAAGACCAAACTATTGGTGTTTTCTAAGACTCCAATAAATGCACACCTGCGTGTCAAGGGACAAACAATCGAACAAGTGACGTCAATAAAATATTTGGGAGCTAACATCAATAGCCAGTGCGACCCGAAAAGGGAAATACTTTCAAGGATTGAGCAAGCGAGAAAAATCTTCACGAGTATGAAATCATTTTTTACAAGACTAGACCTTAGTTTGGAACTCAGAACTCGAATGATCAGATGCTACGTCTTCTCTGTCCTACTCTAAATTCACAGACTTAAAAGAGAATAGAAGCCTTCGAAATGTATGTGTATAGACGGATGCTGCCAATTTCATGGGTACAAAGGATCACCAACGATGAAGTACTCCAGCGCATGCACAAACAAAAAGAAATACTGAACACCATCAAGGAAAGAAAAATGCAATACCTGGGTCATGTGATAAGAGGTCCTAAATACGAAATATTCCGCCTCATAATGGAAGGCAAAATACAGGGGAAAAGATCAGTAGGAAGACGCCAGAACTCATGGCTAAAGGATTTGAGGAGATGGTTCGACCGCTCGTCTGCAGAAATCCTTCGAGCTGCAGTTTCTATAGCTACAATTGCCATTTGGATCACCAACCTTCGGCAGGAGAGGGCGTGATAAGAAGAAGAAGGGGAGACAAGGGAGGTTTAGTACGTGGGGGGCTTGATACACGTTTAAATTTCCCACCTCGGTTCCTTAAAGAAGGCGCAACCGTGCGCAATACCGACTGTGAGTGTTCAAACAGTGTCTCTGATAAAATCTAACAATGATTGCGTCTTTCTTAAAATGTTTTAAAGGTTGAAGTGTGTTTTCTACCTATTCGATGTAAGTTTTCGCATAACAAACGTAAGGTTTTATCTATTTAACAATAAAACTAACGAAATTCATAACTTTATACCTGAAGTGCATTTTATTTAGAATATAGCCAGTAGTATAGTACTTTAATCGAATATAATAATACGTTTACGTCATGTTTTTTATAAATTAGTCGTCCCGGAAGGTTTGATACAGTTTGCGTCGGGAGGGTTAATTCATTCATTTTATAAATTATAACAATTTATGAAATTTTCAATTTATTTAGATTACTTAAGTACATTATTTAAGATATCGTTTAAATAAAGATTCAAACGTGGGATGAAGTTTCCTCAGATTATTTAAAAAGTGCAGTGCTTGAAGTAGTAAATACAAATACAGGACTAAGGCTTACTGCCACAAAGTACAATGTTGACAAAATTACATTGAAAAGATATGTTGTAAAATACCAGAAGGATAAAGGTATCATTTTTTCACCAAATTCTATCACACAATTTTTCGCCCTATAAAGAATCGCTTTTAATGGAATATTTGTTTAATTATGCAAACCTTCACTGTGGTCTTACCCATAAGCAAGGAAATTTGGGTATAAATTCGGCCAGGACAACGATTAAAACTACCAGAAAACTGGAAGAAAAACTTGTGTGCTTCCTACGACTGGCTAAAAGGTCATCCCCAATTATCATTGAGAAGTCCTAAAGCCAGTGTTCTAATAATAAAAGATTGTGTTTTTCTACCTAATTTCTTATTGAATCAGACCTCCCATTTAGAGTATCAAGCCTACCATGTATAGGAAGGTTTGAGACACTTTGTAGCAAAAGTTTTAAAAATTTATAATACATACATGCATACATAATTATAGTCACGCCTTTTTCCCGTAGGGATAGGCAGAAACCACTTCCTTCCACTTGCTACGGTTCTTACACACATCTTTTGCTTCCTCTACTTTTATCAGTGCTCTCATACATGCTCGTCGGTTGTTGGTACTCTTGACCTGACCTTTCTTCAAAACAATGTTGATCTGATCGAGATATGCTCACCGAGGTCGATCTCTACTGACTTGTCGATTCACACTCGCCTTATAAATTTGTTTCGTCAATCTTCCTTCATCACGTGACCAAACCATCTAAGCATTCCTTTGTAAATCTTTGTAACCACATCTTCTTTTACACCACAGCGTTCTCTTATCTTACTATTCTTTACTTTATCCAACCGAATCACTCCGGCTATACTTCTCAGACTACTCATCTCTCATCTCATCTCATTTTCATGCTTCTGCCAAACCCAACATTCACTACCATACATAAGTGTAGAAACCAACACACCTCTATGCACTGCCAGACGTGCCTTTTTTGACACTTTCTGGCTGTTTATAAAGCTATCCAGTGCCCTATTCATTTGTTTTCCTGCCAACACCCTTTGCTCAATGTCTATGTTATACTTTCCATCTCTCATAAACTTTGAACCCAAGTACACAAATTCGTTTACTTGTTCCACTCTTTCTCCCCAAATTGAAACTTCACAGTTTGTCATGCTTTCTTCTCTTTTAAAAACCATTACTTTTGTTTTGCTTACATTTATTTTCATTCCTTTGATTTTCAGGGCATCATGCATAACATTAACCATCGCCTGCAACTCCTCTTCGGATGACGTAAATATGACTGAATCATCGGCGTAATAAAGGCATTTGACGATCAAATCATTTATTTTTATACCATACGCACTCTCTTTCAATTCTTTTAAACAATCGTCTATGCATAAGTTAAACAGCCATGGCGAAGTCACACATTCCTGTCTCATACCCTTTTAGATGGTAAACCATTTTACTTTATCCAACCGAGTCACTCCGGATATACTTCTCAGACTACTTATCTTCGCAGCATTAATCCTATTTTCATGCTTCTTCTGCCAAACCCAACATTCACTACCATACATAAGTGTAGAAACCAACACACCTCTATGCATAGCCAGACGTGCTTTTTTTGACACTTTCATTTATTTTTAAACCATACGTACTTTTTTTCAAATCTTTTAAAAAATCGTCTATGGTTAAGTTAAACAGCCATGGCTAAGCCACACATCCCTGTCTCACACCTTTTTCGATGTTAAACTAGTCCGTACAAGCTTCGTTTATCCTGACACAAGCAGTGGAATCCTCGTAAAGTAATTCCAGTGCTCGTATTATTCTACCGCTCACCCCATACATAGACAATGTCGACCACAATTCACTCCTCACTACTATGGTCATAGGCCTTTTCCAAGTCTATCAAAGCGCAATAGACCTGACTTCTAGCCAAGAATTTTTCGACCATACCTCGTAATGAAAAGACCTGATCCATACTGATCTCATTCTTCTTCTTTCCATATCATACTCTCAGTTTCATTCATTACTCTTTTAGTCAAAATCTTTACATACAGTTTGCCGACTATGCTGAGTAAACTTATACCTAGGTAGTTTTTACAGTCTTGCTGCGAACCCTTTCCCTTGTAAAGAGGAACGATAACGGCCTTGCACCACTCGTCTGGTACGCTACCACTTCTCCAACAAAGGTTAAAAAGACGGTACAGCAGACTAGCTACCACGTTTTGTCCAGCCTTTAGCATTTCAACTGTTATCCTGTCGTACCCAGCAGCCTAATTTCATACTGTTCAACGCTTTCACAATTTTTGTCATACTAATTTTACTTTTATTGCACTTTCACTCATGTCTCCCAATGGGGTCTGTACTTGTGTATCTTTTTTCTCAAATAAACTTTCGAAGTATTCCTTCCATCTCTTTAATACGCATTTTTCTTCTTTTACCATACTACCATCTTGGTTTCTGATTTTTTCCAGTTGAGAGGTAGTATTTTTACCTTGGGCTGTTTTTACTATCAGAATAGTTTAATATTGTTTTGGGCCTTATATTAAACCTTCTATTAAATTCATCTTTATCACTCAACTTCTTTCTTACCACAACTTTTACCACACCTTTTAACCTTTTATACTCATTCCCTGCCTTGTTTACATCCTCAATCGTTGCTCTTCGCGTTTTTTGATCGGCTTTTATAGCCAGCCAATCCAGCCAGGCTTTCTTCTTCTCTGACACTGCTTTTTAAACTTCTACGCAAATTTTCTTTAGCTTGTATCATTTCCTTCTTTTACTTACACCACACACTTCAATAGCAATATCCACGATTCCTTCCTTAAATGGCTTCCACAATTGTTCAACCTCACTTCTTTAACTTTCACTCATGTCTCCGAATGGGACCTGTACTTGTGTATCTTTTTTCTCAAATAAACTTTCGAAGTACTCCTTCCATCTCTTTAATTCGCATTTATAATGTATAATCAAGGTTAAAATTTTAATTTTCCCCCCTAAGTAGGTATTTGTTTATTTTCTGGTACAAAATATTTAAAATGTAATTTTGTACATTATTAAATACACTTCTTGACAAGATTAAGGCAACAGCATATTTAACAGTCCAAGTTGCTATAATGAATAAATTTTATTAATTTTTGATAAACATTGGTTATATAAAAGTTAGAAAACACGTAATGTTAAAAAATAGTAATTTATATACCTACGTAACAAGTTCCGAAAGTGATATTTTACGGGATGAGTAGGAACTTTCCAGGACGAGCTGTAGGTGATTCTGGAAAATCGCTGGACTAAACGTATCGAGCTTAAAGGAGATTATGTTTAGAAATAAAACGCTTTTTGCCAAAAAAATATCTTTCCTTCAAAAAATTACTGACTTGTCCTTGTGGTTGGTTTGGTCAAAAGTCCTGGAACTAACAACTAAAAATAGTTTTTTCGTAAAATTCTACAGTTTTCTTTAACATTGGTATTAATGATATTGTTACGATAACGATAGATAGATAGATAGATAATTTATTTATTTCAGCAGAGTTGTGGTCTGAGAAATACGTCACTGAATTACAAAAATTATAAAACAAACAAAACACAAGATATAAAATACAAAGAATACAATACCTACAATACAATACACATGAATATGTTAATACTAAGATGCTTAAATATCGATTAAAGAGAAAAAATCATCGATACAATCTTCTTCTTCTTAGTCGCTATCTCGTATTCGAGAATCGTGCTTTCAAGAGTTGCGTTCCACAATATGTGCCTGATGTTGCCACGTCTTTTTCGTTCTCTAAAGAGTACTCTGCTAGCGGTTTCTCTACTGGCAAATTATGCCCGAGCTCAGCCGTAGAGGGTAGAAGAAAAAAATATAAAAGTGAGCGGCGCCACCGACTTAAACGGTATAAGCCGGAAACCCCTAGATCTTATAGGCACTAGCAGAGCTACAAGATAAACAACTATGATTATGGTGAACCAAATAAATAAAATTATAGCAAAAATATGTTGGATACTTTACTCACACAATAGATAATTAAGGTACACAGTTTAATAGCAACATCATAACAAATATAGTCAAAATTAACAGCTATGGTAAAATTTTCTTGCTAAAACAAACCAAAAATGTAAAATTTACAACTTTATAAAATAACCAAAACAGAAGTAAGAGTAAAAGACTTTACCAAGTTACAGAAAAAAGTAAGACATATATAAATTAACTCATTAATAACACTAATTCAAACATCTACATAAAGGCAAAGAAAAAAAAGGTAAAACATATATAAATTAACTCAATAATAACACTAATTCAAACATTTACATAAAGGCTGATAATTCACTAGTTAACCGTTTACATAAAGATTTTCACTGCCAAAACAATCGAGTTTATTTAAAAATATTTTTACAATGGTTGTCCTTTAAAATATCAAGATTGTAGGATATTTACAAATAAGTAGGAAGAAAATATGTTTTTACTTGGACATAAAGAATTATTGAGAAGGTTATTTTAATCCAAGTTCAGTTTTGGCATATTATCTAATGCAATAAATAGTTTCCAACAATATACTATATTAATAAAATAAAACAGAACGTAATAGTGGTGTCAGAATGAGTCACTGCGTTATATATTTAAAAATAGATCACTTATAACCTTTGGGTATACGAATTCACAAAGTACTATATTTATAAACTAAAACAAACTTACTCGCGGTGCCGAATGAGACACGGTGTTATATATTTAAAAATAAATCACTGATAACCTTTGGGTATGCGAATTCGCATGTACTCCTGTGGCCTACTCAGTGGCCTACTCCTGGGCCCATTCCTGGCTACTCCTGGTTAGATTATGGGGTGGCACCAGTTAGTTAACAATGGCTTCCCCCAAATAAATCCCGATAACGGTTATTTTAACTTGACGCCAGAAATCCAAAAATTTCCACAACAAAGGCAAGACAAAATGGTCAAGTTAAAAATCAAATGGTTTTTTCTCAAAATCCAATTAAGATGGCCCAAATACAGCCAGATATGAAAGAAATCCCATAGAGGTTCTGCACACGTGCTAATAACACACCGTCCCCAACAACTTTCACCAACACCTTCGACTTCGATGAAGCTCCCCAAACGACTAACGCTCCTATATCGGAAATCAAGAAAAATGGCGCGGAATAAACGTCAACCCAATATCGCCTCGTCCGTGGGGGTATCCAGTCCCATCCACATAGAAATTGCAAACCAACTATCGAATCTTACCCCTACAAGTTATGCAACATTATCTACAACGAATGATATATTCGAGTTACCACAGAGTACGGTATGCAATAATGAATACGAAACTATAGAATTGTGGAAGGAAAAAATAGGCACGTGACAATGTTCAATATTTGTTTACGCGTACCACGTCCTGGCACGAAACCGGCTTGATTTGGTGGTAGCTGAGACAGGATGTGAGGCTTTATACGTTCTGATATAATCTGGAGCAGCACTTTGCTTGCGTGTGAGATGAGGGCTATTGTGCAATAGTTGTTGCAGATCTCTCGTTATCATTTTTTATAGAGCGGGACATAAATTGATTTAGTCCAGTCTTCGGGCCATTTACCCTCGTTCCACACCAGTTGGAAGATCCTATGCAGAACATCGATCCCTGAAATAGGGGCTCCATATTGCAAAAATATTTTCGCAGTGATCTCTCAGTAAGCTTCTAGAGCAGTGTTTCCCAATGTGGGGCCCACGCCCCACAGGGGGGCAAATTTTATTGTCAAGTGGGGCAATTCGAAAATGGACTCGACACGAGTTTAACCCTTTTGCTCAGCGCCATTTAAATGCAATTTAGATTTCGATGCCAAATTTAACGAAAAAAGCAAATTAGTGTTCGTCAAAACTGTTGTAAAAAATACCCAAATTCAAGCAAATGTGCAAGAAAACTTTTGCTACCGTTTCCATCTTCATTTTTAGCTAAATGTGGATTTAGTGCTGTAAATGATTTACTGGTAAAAAAAGAAATCGGCTGGATATAACACAGCGTGGAAACTTGAGACTGAAGCTAACCGAATTGGAACATAATATAAAATCTCTTTGCAGCAAGCATCAAGCGCAAGGATCTTACTAAATTAAAATAATAAATTAATATAAAAAAATCTTTATTAAAATTATTTGGAATTTAAATTTCAGTCCGAAAATTTTTAAAAATTTACTTACTGTGTTTAGTTAACAATTTCCTAGTGATTTCTTCCTAAAACCTATCATCTGTTTCTTAAGAAAACAATTTAATTTTTTAATATTAAAAATTATGTATGTTACATAGGAGTGGGGGGCATATGAATTTTAGAAAGGCTAAGGTACATTGCACAAAAAAGTTAAAAAACACTGTTCTAGAATCATTAACGCTTTGAATTTTATTAAGAGTATTATTGTAAAATTTAATTGCTTTATATAGCGGACCTTTTATAAAGACAGTCCTTGAATGCATAGGATAGTTTATAAGTCATTTTTGAACCGAGTACTGTGATCATGGCTAATTCTATAATTATTAAAATACTCAAAAATGATCATAAATGTTATTAACTCCATAATAAAGACTTCAGGTACTGTCAGCATATTGTTTTTTCTGAAGATACCTCTACACGTCCCATCATGAGCTAAACCAAATATTATTCGTATAACCCTTTTTTCACTTAAAAATTTTAATCAATCCTGAGCAACTTCCTGTTGCAATACCAAATTTCATTATAAAGTAAAAATTTGCATAATATACCGAGAGAGCTTCAGTACTCGAATTGCATAAGTTATTGATGACAATTTGTTAGCATACTTTAAACTTTATGAACACCCAGAAAGTGTCAAAAAAAGCACGTCTGGCTGTGCATAGAGGAGTGTTGGTTCTTATGTATGTATGTATGGTAATGAATGTTAGGTTTGGCAGAGAAAACATAAAAATAGGATTAATGCTGTGGAGATGAGTAGTCTGAGAAGTATAGCCGGAGTGACTCGGTTGGATAAAGTAAAGAATAGTGAGATAAGAGAACGATGTGGTGTAAAAAAAGATGTGGTTACAAAGATAGATAAAGGAATGCTTAGATGGTTTGGACACGTAGAAAGGATGAATGAAGATAGATTAACGAAACAAATTTATAATGCGAGTGTGAATGGACAAGTCGGTAGAGGTCGACCTCGGCGAACATATCTCGATCAGATCAACATTTTTTGGAAGAAAGGCCAAGTCAAGAGTACCAACAACCGACGAGCATGTATGAGAGCACTGATAAAAGTAGAGGAAGCAAAAGATATATGTAAGAACCGTAGCAAGTGGAAGGAAGTGGTTTCTGCCTACCCCTGCGGGAAAAAGGCGTGACTATATGTATGTATTTATCAGCCGTCAGCCGTATAATTGATGCTGCACTGCAAATGAATGGTCAAAACATTGAAATTGTTTTATGTTTTAAATATCTTTAATCTTTATTGTTTAAAAAGATTGGAATAAATAGATTAGTTTTTGTACTGAGTGTTTAAATTCGTCGAACCCCTATATTAAATATCGCAACAATATTTTTTTTTTGTTAAATTAATTGTAAATTAGTTCCGGAAATTTTTGACTGATGTAATCTGTTTTTATGTCAGGCAACTCTAATCGTGCAAATGCTTGAATTTAAAATTTGAGTATAAAAGTTTCGTTAGCATTTTACAATTAAATATAAAAAAGTACCTACCCAGCTAAAGAAATCTGTAACAATTGTCTGGATTTATTTACAATCGTCCTCTATGTTTGGAAGCAGATGTTTTCAAGGGATTATTCTTCGTAGCACACATTGGCTATTAAATATCCTCAGGCTGCATTTAACAATTGTGTTGAAATTTAAGGTTGTATTCTGTAAGTGAAATTTATTTTTTTACTTATTGTATTGCAATGAATTATCAAAAAAAGGTAGAGAGAAATGATTGAAACACAATTTTTGAATTTGTAACTTTGTTTGGACTAGTTAGGAGGTGAACATATCAAAAGTCCCCGACCTATGCCCTTAAGTCAGGGGGAAGTGAGTTTGAAGGTCCCATTTTTCGGTTTTTTCCTTATATTTCAGAAAATATGCGTCCTAGCAACATGTCCATTCTATACAAAATGAAAGCTGTGATTAAATTTGTATAGTTTTTAAGATATCCGCTCTTAAAAGTATGTAATTTTGGAAAAAAACATTTTTGCCCTTTATTATTTGCTCTCTTTGGCCGAATAACTCTTCACTCTCTAACTCTTCAACTCTCTAACTTCACTTCTCGTCTACAAGTTGTATAGAAAAAATTACACGAGGACCCATTCGATCGTGACTTTTAAGAAACAAGAGCCATCAACATCTGCTTAGCCCGAAACATCGGTGCTGCGATCTGCATTACCCAAGTTTGATTGCAAGAAGAATTGTTTCATTTGTGGAGAGTTCATTCAACATGACACTAAGAAAAGTCAAAACAAAAGAAGGAAGGTACATCTATTCCGCACTCTTAAAGTATGTATGTCTGCAGCCTCCGTAAGGAATGATAGTTGGGGTAAAGAAGTGATCCTTCGACTTACCGGTGTTAATGACCTCGTTGCAGATAAGGGAGTTTATCACGATGACTCGTTTAAAATTTATCAGGCCCTTATATGCTCATAGGAAATCAGGAAGTTCCTCATTCGAGTACGTAGCATCTTGTGGTGGTATGGTGCTCCAGCGAAATAGGTTTCCCTCAATGCCTACAGGTCCAAGTCATTCTTAAAATCGGTGGCCTACATCAAGCCTGATATCTCTTGTCTTCCTACCACCGAGGGAGCAGTAAAACAGCATTCTCTCCGAAAATTCCAACAAGTTCAGCTGTAGCTGGAAAATGACCTGCCTCCTCAGATGTATAGGTGGAAGATTGAGAACAACTGCCTGGTGCACAGTAAGTCAGCAGCTTCACCGGAGGATATCCTGAAAATGTTTTTTGACAATTCACAAAAGACTGTGCCAGTGCAAGCCTGAAGTGTTTCCTATTATTATTAATCCGGTTTATAGCGTCTTTCGCCTTCCGGTTCCCAGTTGCCAGCCTCTTCGGTCAGTCCTATCTCCTGGGGCTAGATTTCTTTTTGACATCGCTTTCTGAATGCCCCCTATCCATGTTGGTTTTGGTCTACCTCTTTTCCTTCGTTCTGTTGGGGTCCATTTAAGCACTAGTTTGGGTAGCCTTTCATCTGTCATACGTTCAACATGGCCGTACCATATAAATTGTCTTCTTTGGATTTCATCTATTATAGTTGTGTCGGTCTTTACAATTTGTCGAATTCGGTCATTTATAACCCTATCGAGACGTGATATGCCAGCAGATCTTCGCCAGAAATCCATCTCCAGGGCTAGCAATCGGCGTTCTAATGTTTTATTAAGTTGCTACGTTTCACAGCCATATAGAACAGTACTTTGAAAGATAGTATTATATATCATATGTTTTTTTCCCTAGATATATTTTTTGCCCACAACAGCGAGTTTAGGCATCCTATAACTTTACATGTGATTTTTGTACCCAAATAGGTGTATTCCTTACATATTCCTATTTTTACATTGTCCAGATCTAGATCTGTTGTTTCTGCCCCAATACACAAATATTTCGTCTTGCTCATATTAACCGTTAATCCCCATTCTTCGTATTCTCTAAGAAGTCGTTTTCCCATAAACTCCAGGTCTTCTTTATCTTGGGCCGCGACGACCTGATCATCCGCGAAGTGCAGATTATACAGAGTAGTGTCATCATTTAACTGTATCCCCATTCCATGGCACGCTCGTCTCCACTTCTTTAACACTTCGTTTAAATATATTTTAAATGGTGTGGGGGATAAACTACAACCTTGTCTTAGACCCTTAGTGACGGTGAAACTTTCAGATAGATTATTTCCTAACTTAATTTTGGATGTTAATTGCTGATATAACTGTTTAATAGCTATTATTACAGTGTTATTGATCGTTGATTTCTCTAAGACTTGCCACAGTTTTGTTATCGGAACAGTATCGTACGCTTTTGTAAGGTCTACAAAAAGTAAATGGACTTCCCTATTAGTTGCCACTCTTTTCTCACTCATTTGAACAATGCTAAAAATATGGTCCATGCATGAGCGGCCGGCTCGAAACCCTGCTTGTTGTTCGATTTCGTTTGCTTCGTATTCTTGTTCTAGTAAGTTTTTTAAGATTCTCCCATATAGTCGGCTTAGGGTGCTTGTTACCGAGATACATCTGTAGTTAGAACAGTTACCTTTCTGCCTTTTTTGTGGATTGGTGTTATCCAGGCTTCTCTCCAGCTTAACGGAA
The DNA here is from genome assembly GCA_950111635.1 of Agelastica alni. Taxonomy (NCBI): domain Eukaryota; kingdom Metazoa; phylum Arthropoda; class Insecta; order Coleoptera; family Chrysomelidae; genus Agelastica; species Agelastica alni. Next base: position 24,500,867 of record OX467719.1, on the reverse strand, counting down.
TTGGTTCCCCATTTAAATATCGTGTAAAGAGTTCTTTGAGGAATAGAATTAACGTCCGTGTTCCATTTTTCAATAGCTCTGCAGGTATGTTCTCTGGTCCACTAGCTTTTTTATTCTTCATGGAGGTTACGGCTTTCTGTATCATATTTTCATTTAAATGAATGTACTGACCCTGGACTTGGGAAACTTTTGGAGAAGTAGTTAAATATTGTTCTCTGTTCTCTTTAAGTTCTTTGGAATAGTGTTATTTTCATTTATCTATCTGAATTAGATGAATATTAGTTTTATTAACTGAATTAGTTTTTAGCGATCTGATTAGTTTCCACGCTTCGGAAGATTTAGTCCCACCAAGGTAAGAGTTGACTTCCCTACATTTTGTTTCCCATGTCTCGTTCTTGTTGCCTTGTGTCATTCGTTTAAATAATGCCTGTTCTCTCTTGTAGTTTATTTTATCATTAATATCTTTAGTAGTTAGCCATTTCTTGTACGCCGTTTGTTTTTTGTTCTTCTGACTCTCTAAGCTATTATTCCATGTGATGTTTTTGTTATGTTTGGGTATTGTTTCCTCTATTCCGAGAGCTTCTTGTGCTGCAGAGCGTAAGGCTTCTATAATATGTTCGTACAGATGATCAGTATCTAGCGTCAAATATTCCGGTTTTAGCTTCTGGTTTAGTCTGTTTTGATAGAGAGTTTTTGTACTGTATTCATGGAGCCCATTTAGATTATATTTAATGTGGTCAGCTTTGTCTTTTATGTCCGTTGTACGTTTGTTATTCGTGTTAAAGTATATTCCAATTTTTGCAGATAAAAAGTAGTGGTCTGACCCACACTCTAAGCCTATGTATACTCTAGTGTCCAGCACGCGCCATTTAGTTTCTTGTTTTATGATAACGTAATCGATGATGGATTTAAGTGATCTTGTGTCTTGATGCCATGTGTATTTATGGATATCTTTATGCTGATAAAATCCATTTAAGATTTTAAGTTTATACTGCTCACATGTATCGATTAACCTTTGACCATTATCATTTAAAACTTCTTCACCGTATTTACCTACTATATCACTATTAGCTCTACTGCCTGTTCTGGCGTTAAGGTCGCCCAGTATTATGTACTCCCTTTGATCTCCTAACTCATTGAGTATATCATTTAGCTGGTCATAGAAATCATCTTTTTCATCTTGACGGGCGTCATCATTGGGTCCGTATGTGTTTCCTAACATGCCAAAATTGCCAGGGGCACTGCCTGAAAGGGGTCCTTCAAGTTGACTCCGAAGATGAAGAAGAGAAGGAGGATCCTTTAACCTTTAATAGGGAAGATATTGGAGGAAAAAGAATAAAAACGAAGACGAGGATAAAGGTCCTTCCCACCCCAAAAGAACAAAAAATTGACACAATGGTACCTACTGTTGAAAGGTTTTATGTTAATTTACTTTTTTATCTCAATTAACATCGTTTTCATTTAATGGTTGTGATTTATATAACTATTCCAATGTCTTATAGACACTCATATGTGCACAAACATGGTCTTAGCAACATATGTTTCCATTAAAATGGTCTAGATCTTCTTTAATTAATTGTGAGGAACCTGGTCAGCAGGTCCACGAGTATACACGAATATTCTAAAATGAGTATATGTGCTATTTAGACGACCAGTACTTACTATGTGTACATAATGGTGCAAATTTCGGCGAATACGTTGACTGGAAATGGTAAAAAATTGAAAGATTCATTAGTCGACAGTTGTCGCAAAGATTTCACGCTCAACACTTAAATTGCTTTAACATTTGAAGGAAAATAGATAAAATGGTAAAGTAATATATATTATTGAAGAAAATTTATTGCTCCACAATCCTATGGTCGGCATTTATTTTTTAGATGCATTGTTAAAGAGTTATCCGGTCAAAAAGAGTAAAAAATCCGATGAAAAATGATTTTTTCCAAATTTACAGACATTCAGAAGCTAATATCTCAAAAGGTATACAAAATATTAAAAAACTTGATAAAATAAAACTTATAGCAAATTTAATTGGCTTTCATTTTGTATAATATAGTCATGTCGCTAGGACGCATAGTTTCCGAGATATAAGGAAAAAACCAAAAAATGGGACTTTTAAACCCCATCCCCCTCCTTACCCTCCACCCCGGCTCAAGGGCTACGGGCGGGGACTTTTTATATGTTTACCTTCTAACTAGTTCAAAAATACTTATAAAGTCAAAAATTATGTTCCAAGCATTTCCCTTTATACCTTTGGGTTGCCTGGACTAATGCATTAAAAAACGATTTTTGGATAACAATTTTTTACTTGCCCCTTTCAATTTAATAATTTTATCAATCATAAAATAACTTTCTTTTTTGTAATAAAAGCGCTTTTGCCATATCATTAATATTAATTTTATTCTTCACTTGAGATAATAGAAATTTAAAAATATAATAAAAATCATGGAAAAAATATTAAATACGGTATTAATTGGTAAATAACCTCTATCTTTTGTAATATAATTCAAAAATCGTTTATCTTCATCTCCCCTTCATACCCAAAAATAGCCGGACGGACGTGACCTACATATTTCAAATTAAAACTGTGCAATTTTTTTTTAACTTTGTTGTTAATTGGATTCTAAAGAGCTAAATATTCTTAAATTTTAAAATAAAGTTTTTAATTGTTTTTTAGTTCTATATACCAAAAATGAATCCTATCTGTCAAAAAGTGACAACTTTCTTCTTCTTAAGTACCATGTGTAGTGTGTGGTTGCTATTCCACCATCGGGCGCCTCCCCGGGTGGTGGATAGGGGAATGCCTCCCAGATATGGGTGGTACCGAGGAAATCAAATACTCGGGGCGGACAAAAAACTAGCAAACCTGCAGTGTCTGACCCAGAGTGGGCGGCTGCAAGTAGTGTCGGTCCTCCATGTTAGGAGCGGCTGAGTTCTAAAAACCACTCACCAACCCGCTTGGCAAGCGTGGTGTTTTGAATTGCCACGCACCTTCTTCAAAACCATGCTTATGTCGAATCCTGAAGTTATAAGTTCCCAGGAGAGTAGAATAGAATATTCAGAATCTCTCACTGTCAATATGGCAGTCTGCCCCATGGATTCTGGGAGAGGCAAGAATTCGATTGAAGCCAAATATAGAAAACGAAATGATCTCTTTATAGGGACATATAACATACGAACTCTGAGAACACAGGAAAACCTAGAGGAGCTCGAGAAAGAGCTTACACACATAAAAGGGTAATTTTTTTTTATGAAAATAGTCGCAAAAAGGGTAGACCTATCGTGTGGGCCGCGGACGGCCCGCACTGCGACTATTAGAAGGGGAAGGGATTATAGAAAGGAAATGATTGTGGACACGCTTTTTAAAAAGTTGCAGGTCATAGTTATCTGGAAAAAATGATTTTGGAAGCTTATTCCATTCCGTAGCAGCACTGTAAAAGAAAGATTCTTGATGAAGATTGGTCCTTGTAGTGTCAAGCTTGAGAGTAAATGTGTGAGACTGATCAGCGTGCCGAGTTCTTCGGCCGAATGTGGCCAATGGTGGTACAAGAGTTTTTATTTCTCTGGAGCATCTGCCATGGAAATATCTGTAGAGCAATGACTGGTCTGCAATTCTTCTTCTATGTTCTAGAGGGTGAAGGCTATCTGTGAGCGTTGAGCTGTTTATCAAGCGAATGGCTCTTTTCTGAATGGAATCTAAAAGACGAAGAAAATGACTTGGTGCTGAACCCCAAATGTGCGAGCAATACTCCAGTAGAGGTCGGATTTGAGCCTTGTACGTCGTCAACAGTTGATCAGGAGTAAAAAACTTTCTGGCTTTCCACAGAAAACCTAGCCTCGAGGTGTACGCCAAGGAGACATAATTTTCCCAAACTTGTTTACGCTGGCCCTAGAGAACATGTTTAAGAAGATACAGTGGAAAAAGAGAGGAATTAAAATCGACGGCTCTTATCTAAATCACCTACGCTTTGCTGATGACATTGTACTTATTAGTTGCGACATAAACGAACTTAAAACAATGCTAGAAGATCTAAAGCACATATCGTCGACAGTGGGACTCAGGATGAATGTCAGCAAAACTAAAATAATGAGCCCAACGGTCTAGAAACCGTCACATTAACAGAAAAAAGCGTAAAAAGACTAAGAACGACGCAACGAGCAATAGAACGAAGAATGCTTGGGATAAGTCTGAGGGGCAGAGTACGTAATGAGACCATTCGACAAAGAACCAAAGTCACCGATATCATAGAGCGTGTCGCACACCTTAAGTGGCAATGGGCTGGACATGTGGCTAGACAGGATTTATTTCAAGTTGCGAGTGCAAACGCGGCCCACACGATAGGTTTATGCGACTATTTTCAGTGAAAAAAAAACGTTGGAGTATTACCAAGTGGGATACTTTTTCCGTCCATGAAACTTTTAATATTTTTCTGTAGACCCTCATCTCAAAGGCTTCAAGTCGTCTTTCTTCGTACTTATTTATAGTCCAGGCTTTTATACCGTACAGCAGGGTGGAGAAGACATAACATCTGAGAACTCGGATTCTGAGAGTTAACTTCAGATCTCTACAGCACAAGACCCTACTTATGTTTTTAAATGCTGCTCGAGCCTCCTTAATCCTTGATTTCACTTCAGGTTAACTATCCGCGCTGTTAGTTATTATGCTGCCTAAATATTTTATTTGGTTTACTTGCTTCAATAGTTCACCCCTAACTATTATGTTAGCTAGGATATTCGGTTTCTTGCCAATTACTTATACTTTGGTCTTTTTTGCATTTAATTCGAGTCCGGCCATTGCGCATTTTTTAATGACTGCATCTAGTATCTGTTGTAAATCTTTCTGACTGGTGGCTAACAGTACCGTATCATCTGCGTAGCGAAGGTTGTTTATGATTTTGCTATTTATAATAATGCCGGCTTGTATATTAGTTAGTCCAACTCCAACTTTGCACTTTGCAATAAGAATAACAAAATTTAAAATGTTCGTAGGACCACACGAAAAAGTGTGGCGGGACGCGGATTGCTTATCTTTGCTATAGGTATAGCATATTGATTCTATTAAGGTCAATTAAATTAAATCCATATTGTTTCGAAGGATATATCTGTTGAAAAAAAAATATCTAAAAACGCGCGTTTAGACTGGAGTTAATAACACGTGTTAATACCATTTGTTGATAACATTTAAAAAATAGTCCTGAATTTGTTGGTAACATTTAATGTTATCAACAAAAATTCCATTTAACAAATGTTACTGCACATTTTGGATGTTGGTAACATTTCTCCCTCCTCGCCGCGTTCCGCAACAGGTCCTGCCATTTCAGTTGAGCTAGGCGAGTAAAAAAGTAGACCAATGTATGCGTTTTGTTTACAAACAGTATTTGAACTGATTGTTTGTGTTATGCTCACAAATTACAATAAAGAATGTACTAAGGCAAAGAGAGTAGAGTAGGAAGTAGATCTATATCGGGAAAACTATGTTCTGTGGGACCAAACTTGTGCCGAATTTAAAGACCACAACGCAAAAAACAATTGCGACCTAACATTTGTATTCAATATTCAAAGTCATAACTGGTCATTCGTAGAACGTTTTTGAAGCTCCCATCACATCTTCCGACAAACCCGACAAAGGATCGACGACATCATCTTAAAAGTCTTGTAACATGCCAATTCCACTACATTTAGCTCTTGCATTCAAAAAAAGATTCATCCAGAATCTTCTAGGTGTCCTCTGCTTCGCCCAAATGACATAGGCAGCAGCACCAAGAACCACGTTTTCCACATTCGACATTCTCGCGACAACTGACGTAAAGAAATGTTGCTACCAACATTTTTTTTTATTAGCTTCCCATTCTATTACAATCTATCTGTGTAACCCAAATAATGTTAGGTAGGTGTTAGGTAGGTGTTAGGTAGGCATCCAGTAATACACCCCCTTTAAAGTTAGTCCACTACAATATGGACTATTTTTGACATACTATTACATAAATACATACATATACTCACGCGTTTTTCCCATAGGGGTAGGCAGAGACTTTCACTTGCTGTTCTTACACACATCTTTTGCTTCCTCTACTATCATCAGTGCTCTCATACATGATCGTCGGTTATTGGTACTCTTGACCTGACCTTTCTTCAAAACAATGTTGATCTGATCGAGATATGTTCGCCGAGGTCGACCTCTATCAATTTGTCCATTCACACTCGCCCTATGAATTTGTTTCGTCAAACTATCTTCAAACATCCTTTTTACGTATTCAAACCATCTAAGAATTACTTTATCTATCTTTGTAACCACATCTTCTTTTACACCACAGCGTTCTCTTATCTCACTATTTTTTGCTTTATCCAACCGACTCACTCCGGCTATGCTTCTTAGACTACTCATCTCCGCAGTATAAATCCTATTTTCATGCTTCTTCTGCCAAACCCAACATTCACTACCATACTGATAAGTGTAGGAACCAACACACCTCTATGCACTGCCAGACGTGCTTTTTTTGACACTTTCTGGCTGTTTATAAAGCGATGCAGTGCCCCATTTATTTGTTTTCCTGCCAACAGCCTTCTCTAAATGTCACTGTCATACTTTCCATCTCTCGTAAACTTTGAACCCAAGTACACAAATTCATTTACTTATTTGATATTGGGCGTTTTTATGTATTCTTAGCACTAAGTAACTAATTCTAACGGAACTTTTTGTTTCAACCTACGCACTACACGCGGTTTATTCACTATATTTTTTGCGAACACATTTGGATGCACTTTTAGTTTTTCTGCATGTTGTTTCGCGTACTTTTTTATTTCTTATTTGACATACGATAGACCTGCATCCTGATGAATGGCTTTATTGGTTATAAACCATGAGACTCCTAGTATCATTCTTAAGGTCTTGGACTGAAATCTTTGTATAATTTAGATATTTGAGTTTCCCTTAATTCTAGTCCATAGGTCCAAACTGGTTTCAGGATGGATTTGTGTATCAATATCTTATTTTGAATTGATAATTCAGATTTTTTACCTAGTAGCCAGTACATGCTCCTCAACTTGTGGCCAAGTTGCTTTCTTTTTGAGAATTTGTGTTTTCTCCAATTTAACTTCCTGTCTGGTATACCCAAATATTTGACTTCATCACCTTGTGGAATTCTTTGCCGTTCAGTTTTACAGACGGACATGTTTCTTTACGCATTGCAAATGTTGTGATTTGTTCTCGTTTTTTTTATTCTCCATTTTGTCATCCATTGTTGTATTTTATTCAAGTTATTTTGCAGGGTTTCAAAGGCTATTTTAGGATTTTTGTCAGACGCAAGAATTGCTGTGAATGTGGCCGTGGTAATGTTTGTGTCTGTTGGCAGGTCGGCTGTAAATATAAGATACAGCTTGGGGCCTAATACGCTTCCTTGGGGAACGCCTACGTGGATTGGTTGTATGCTTGTGTACTCGTTGTCGTATTTTACCTGGAAGTATCTATTGCTGATGTGGGATTTTAAGATTTTATAATAATAATTTGTTGGCAAGTTCTGTTTTAGTTTGCATAGAAGTCCTTTATGCCAGACTTTGTCAAAAGCCTGGCTAATGTCCAAGAATACTGCGGAGCAATATCTCTTATTTTTAAAGTCTTCATTATTTCTCTCCACAACTCCATGCACTTGTTGAATTGTTAAGTGTTGCTGTATGAATCCGAATTAATGTGGTCATCATCATCACACAGCTATATGTTCCTCTACTGCTGGACATAAGCTTCCCGTAAAGATTTCCATCTCCCTCTATCCTGTGCTGCATTTAACCAGTTGGTTTGGATGCGCTTCAGATCATCTGACCAACGAGTGGGCGGTCTGCCTCTGCTGCGGAAAGCGTGGTCTCGCGGTCTCCATTCAGTTATTTTTCTAGTCCATCTCCCGTCACTCATTCTGGCTAGGTGACCCGCCCAGTTCCATTTTAAAGTCGATATTCTTGTGATGGCATCTGTTACTCCACTTCTCCTTCTCACCTCTGTATTTGGAACTCTATCTCTCAGGGATAAGCCTAACATTATTCTTTCCATGCTTCTTTGCGCTACTCTTATTTTGTTCGCGGTGTTCTTTGTTAGAGTCAGAGTTTCAGTTCCGTAAGTTAGTACTGGTAAAATACATTGGTCGAAGACTTTCCTCCTAAGACACATCCCTTTCCAATCGAATCTCGTGGCCTAAGTATTTGTAGGAGTATACTTGCTCAATATTTAAGTTGATCACTGTTAGGTTTTCACTGGCAACTAGATTTGTCATGAACTTTGTTTTGCCTATATTGATTTTCAGCCCAGCCTCTCTGGATGCTAGGTTCAGCTCGCTCATCATTTCTTGCGCTTCTTTGAGATCATTTGTAATTAATATCAGATCATCGGCGAAGCGTAGGTGACTAAGTTTTTCACCATTAATGTTGTTTGTGCGTTTGAACATGTACTCTAAAAGGTTGATAAATAATTTGGGGGGAGATGACATCCCCTTGCCTCACACCTCTCTTTATTTGGAAGCTAGGAGTATCTTCATGAAGTCTAATGACAGCATTTGCGTTCTTGTATAAATGCTTAATGATGTCGATGTAGCGATAGTCGATTCTGCAATCAGCGAGGGCACTAAGCATATTATGGTGGTCTATTGTGTCAAAAGTTTTTTCATAGTCTACAAAAATGAGAACTAACGGTTTATTATACTCTATGCATTTTTCAATGAGGATTTTAATTGTATGAAGAAGATCATTTGTACCTTGGTAAAGATCGAGTTTAGCTGTCAGCCTTTTGGTGATTATTCTCATAAACAGCTTGTATATCTGCGATAGCAGGCTAATTGGTCTGTAGTTTTCTATTTGGGCTATATCTTCTTTTTTGTGTAAAATTATTATGATGGACTTATTCCATTGATCAGGCGTTATGGAGTTTCTTAAACAAGCGTTGTATAGTTTACGCAGTATTCTTAGTGCTGATCCTCCTAGTTTTATATTTTCGGTGCTAATTTCGTCATCCCCTGGTGATTTATTGTTTTTCATGTCTTTTAAGCAGTTGTTTATTTCGTCTTGAGTAATGTCTGGGATGTATTCTAATCCCTGGTTTTGTATCACTGGAACGCCTACGTCAATTTCTGCTGTTATAGTTTTCTTATAGAGTTCCGCATAGAAGCTTCTCACGATTAGCAGGATGTCTCGCTTATTTGTGGTGGTTTGTCCATTCTTGTTGTCAATTATTTTACTTAATTGTTTCTTACCCTCAGATAATTTTTTTCTAAGCACTCTCATTCCCTGTTTTCCTTTATCACCCTAGTTATTTCCTCTGTTTTGTGTAGCCTTACATCTCTTCGGATAGCCTTTGATATTTCTTTGTTAATTTCTCCTAGCTGAGTGGCATTGTTTTGATGTTTGTCTGTTAGATTTCTTCTTTTTTTCATCAACTTCTTAGTACTATCACTCAACTTCTCTTCCATTCCAACTCCAAGCGATTTCTCGCACTTGTTTTCCGCTTCTTTCATTGCTGTTATTATTTGTTTGTTTGTCTCCTCAATGTCCATATCCTCTTCATTTGTCAGCATTGGTGATAGACGAGAATTAAGGAGTTGTGCGTATTGGTCTGCGCTTTGTGTCGTTAATGATTTTCTAGAAGCTGTTTTCCTTATTAGTTTTGATCTCTCCTTTCTTGTATTTATGACTATTTTTGCTCTGACGGCTCTGTGCTTACTTCCGGTAGAAAATTTGTTAAGAACAGTTACGTCTTGCACTATGTTTTTCATGTTTGAAATTATCAGATCGTTTTGGTTGTTTGTTACTCCGTCTGGGCTAGCCCAAGTCCATTTTCTCTGGGCGGCCTTTTTGAAAAAGCTGTTCATTGCATAAAAGTTGTTTTGTTGTAGGAAGTTAAGCAATACTTGTCCTCTTATCATTTCTTGTCCCCAACCCATGACTTCCCAGTGTTGTTTCACTGTCGTCTTGTTTGTGGCCTAATTTGGCGTTAAAATCTCCCATAATCAAAGTGTAATTGGTAGGTGTCTGTTGCAAAGCCGTGTTGATGTCGTCGTAGTAGCTTTTAATATCTTCATCCTTTTGCGTCGAAGTGGGGGCATAGGTTTGTATAATTTTCAATGTATACCTACTGTTTAATCTAAGTGTAAGGTATGCTACTCTGGGACTTACGCTTTGGATCTGTAAGACATCGCGCACATGTGATTTGTATATTAGGAATTGTTGTAGTGGTATAAGTTTTTTGTTTCCTAGTATGGGCATCAGTTTACTAAGTATCAACTTCTCAAAAACTTTGGAGAGCACTGGGAGAAGAAAAATAGGTTGATAGGACTTTACACTATCGCGTTCTGCTTTTAATTGTTTAGTTCAAGTTAGTGACACTCACACACATATACGGAACAGCTTGGCCGTGTATATGAATTGTCAAAAGCTGTCAGTTACAGTTATATACGTTAATAAAAGTTTTTTCTGTTTTTGCTAGTAATTTTATTCCAGTCGAACTTCCTAATTGGATTAATTCAATATTATTGGTGCTGGTTTGCCACGTATTTTTTTGTTCTCTAAAGAGTACTCTGCCAGCGGTCTCTCTACTGGCAAATTATGCCCGAGCTCAGCCGTAGAGGGTAGAAGAAAAAAATATAAAAGTGAGCCGCGCCACCGACTTAGACGGCTCAAGCCGGAAACCCATAGGTCTTATAGGCACTAGCAGAGCCACACGATAAACAACTAAGATTATGGTGAACCAAATAAATAAAATTATAGCAAAAATATATTGGATACTTTACTCACACAATAAATCAGAGTACACAGCTCAATAGCAACATTATAACAAATATAGTCAAAATTAACAGCTATGGTAAATTTTCTTGCTAAAACAAACCAAAAATTTAAAATTTACAACTTTATAAAATAACCAGAACAGAAGTAAGAGTAACAGACTTTACCAAGTTACCAAAAAAAAAAGTAAAACGTATATAAATCAACTCATTAATAACACTAAATCAAACGTTTATAAGGCTGCTAATTTACTCGTTTTTACCATTTACATAAAGATTTTCACTGCCAAAACAATCGAGTTTATTTAAAAATATTTTTACAATGGTTATCCTTTAAAATATCAAGATTGTAGGATATTTACAAATAAGTAGAAAAAAAATATATTTTTACTTGGACATAAAGAATTATTGAGAAGGTTATTTTAATCCAAGTTTAGTTTTGGCATATTATCTAATGCAATAAATAGTTTCCAACAATGTACTATATTAATAAACTAAAACAAAACTTAATCGTAGTGTCAAAATAAGTTCCCAACAATGTACTATATTAATAAACTAAAACAAAACTTAATCGTGGTGTCAAAATAAGTCACGGCGTTATATATTTAAAAATAAATCACTGATAACCTTTGGGTATACGAATTCACATGTACTATATTAATAAACTAAAACAAAACTTAATCGTGGTGTCAAAATAAGTCACGGCGTTATATATTTAAAAATAATTCACTTATAACCTTTGGGTATACGAATTCACAATGTACTATATTAATAAACTAAAACAAAACTTAATCGTGGTGTCAAAATAAGTCACGGCGTTATATATTTAAAAATAAATCACTTATAACCTTTGGGTATACGACTTTACTACTCCTGTGGCCGGTTTGATTATGGGACGGCACCTGCTAATTAACAATGGCTTCCCTCAAATAAATCCCGCATGCGGATATTTTAACTCGACACCAAAATCCAAAATATCAACAACGAAGGTAAGATAGAATGGTCAAGTTAAAAATTAAGTGGTTTTTCTTCAAAATCCAATTAAGATTGTCAAAATACAGCCAGATATGAAAGAAATCCCGTAGAGGTTCTGCACACGTGTTAATATTGCCCGTCCCAAAAACTCTCACCACCACACGACCCCCAAGACTGACACCAGACGACTGACTCCCAGGCCGGATATCAAGAAATGACACGGAATAAACGTCAACCAACAATCTTCGCAAGTCCGTGCTCCACACCAATAATCGCCTCGTCCGTGTTGTTAGCCAGCCCTATTCATTAACAATCGAATGCTATCACTACTACGTATGCAACACTATTTACAACGAATGATATATTTAAGTTACAACAAAATACGGTACCTGAGGAATACGAAACCATCAGAGACACAATTAATAATGGAACTATAGAAGGGAAAAATAGGCACGTGACAACAGTTTGATGGGAAGTAGCCTATTTTTATTGTGGAATTAAACAGCTGTGTCAGGAATTGAAAGCCTTTTTCTGGGAGCTACTGAAGAATTTCTCCTGTAATAAGGTCGAATCCTGGAGCTTTTTTTGAATTGATATTTTGTTTTATAGTATTCTTAACTTTGTTTTTTGTAACATTTTCTGGCAGTTCTAGTTGATAGAGTTAATCAAGTACAGATGTGATTGCTTCTTCATCTTGTAGTGGGTATTTCCCGTCATTAGGCGTAAAAACATTTTTTAAGTATGTTGCAAAAGTTTCTGCTTTTTCTAAAGGACTCTTAGACCAATTTCCAAAACTAACCAAAAACGTAAAGTAAAAACCAAGTGTTAATAACATTTTGTTATCAATATGTGTTTCCAACAAAAAGTTTATAACATTTGTTACTAACTCTGGTGTTAACATAACCAAATCTGTCCAAGTTACATTTACGAACCGTCGTGAAAACTGCCCACCAATTAAACTTAACAACAGTCAACTACCACACCATGACGAAGCGAAATGCTTGGGAGTTTACCTTGACAGACGACTCACATGGAGAAAACATATATTCTCAAAACGTAAGCAGCTGGGTTTTAAACTAAGGCAGCTCTACTGGCTGATTGGAAAATCAAAACTAAACTTGAAAAATAAGCTTCTAATTTATAAAGCCATCCTAAAACCAATATGGAGTTACGGGATGCGGGAACGGCATCACTCTGCAACACAGAAATTTTAGATCGTTTCCAATCAAAGGTTTTTCGACTGATGACCAACGCTCCATGGTTTGTTCCAAACTACATAATAGCGAGAGACCTGCAGATAAACTCTGTAAAATCGGAAATAACGAACTACTTCGATAAGTACAACATTCGTTTAAATAAGCATCCAAACAGATTAGCTCGAAACCTAACGCATAGACCAACTGTCATACGAAGACTCAGGCGTTATATGCCGTGGGATTTAAAAAATAAATTTTTATAGTGTAGTGTTATGTACTCCCAAATTTTAAACTTACTTTTTAACTTTTGCTTTAAGTAATAATTTATAGGAAATTGTCACAGGACACTTTTCCTACATAACAAATTTATAAACAAACTATTTGCTTATTGTTAAAATTTGTAACAGATTGCAAATAAAGTGGGAAAATGAAAAAAAAAAAAAATTTACAAATTGTACCAATAAAAATTATTTTTAAATATATTAAGTTAATTTTTAAATTTAAATGTTATTTTATAAAACAGCGTATATATATTTATTTAAAAAATTGTAAAAATACGAACTCATAGTTAAAACGAAAAAACTTTTCTATTTATAGAGAGGTGTAACTGTCAATTAACAATCCATAAACTTTGGTGACCGCAACAGATCTTCTAAACAAACTCCAGCAATTTTGTTGTAAACCTATATTTTGATAGCATAAAGGACTATCGAAGGATTTCGACAGATGGTCAGAAAATCCGGTATGGTGGAAATTTAATTATTCAAAGGGAGCATATAATTGCTATTGGCAATCAGAAGGGAATACGAGCTCACAATCTATTGTTAGTATACCGTAGGGGAAATTCGCCTCTATTATTACCTCACTTGAGGATCAGTAACTTGAGATGAAAATGAAAAACTCGACGGCCCCTTTTATACGATCATACATTTACTTGACTGCATCTACCATGAATAAATAAATAGGAAATACTTTGTTTGATCCAATTAACGAAGAAAGTTTAAATAGAATTGTATTGCAATTGTGGGTGTACTAATTGTGAAAGGGAGCAACGAAATATTTTGAAGTTAAAAAAAATTAAACGTTCAAAAAAAAAAAAAATTATTTTTTTATCCTATTTGTTGAATATAATTTCGGAACACGGGATATTTAAATAATGAAGCGGACTACAAAAAATTGCGAGGTTCGTTTATATTAGACCTAAATGTATTTTTAGATGGTATCAACGTGATTATTTTTGTCATGCGATTCTCGACAAGTTGCAACGTCCAAATGAGCTAAGCTTCCTCGAATTATTTCAAATATACTTTGATATACATCGAGTAGCTCCACCAATCATAAATTTAGAAATATTCGAATTTCCATAGTTACCAGTTCATAATTGTTACATACAAACAATGCGCATCAAAAAATTTTAAAGTTTATTTTATGATTGTCAGAAAATGAGTAGATTCGGTGATTTATCATTTAAAGTAATAGACGAGTGTGTTTAAAACAATGAGCCTCATAATACATTGGAAACAAAAAAGTACGTTTTGTAGTTAGAGAAACTACGTACTGAATGAATCAATTTCTACTGAAATAATATCAACTATTTTAAAAGATAGGGCCATCAATATGCGAAAATGTAATGGAGAAAATTATAAAGAATATGTTGTAAAAACTATTTTTCAGTCCAATATTTTTAGAGGCACGAAACGCGAGAAATTAAAAAAAAAAGGAAACTTTAATCCTTACCGGATAAGAGGAAGGTCGGTGCATCAGACAATAAGTATGAAGCAATGAGGCCTGTGATAAAAAACCTACCAGAAGGGTTGCGAAAAAATTATTGGTTTGGTTTACAAGGACCGTGTCGTATGGGGTGCCCCACCCTGTATATTTTTAAACTGAGATTAGAAATACGAGGGCAGTTTGATAAGTCAGTGACTTTTTGAATTTCCCGCGCAGTTACTCCAAATGCAACAGTGCTGCCGTTAACTATAATCTATCAGTGGGCAACTTTCTAATTTTGAGCAAGCTACGTCGTGCAGTTGGTGTTTGATAGCCGTTCAAAGCAGACAACCTCGTGAATTTTTACGAAAATGGAAAAAAGTGAATTTCGTGTGCAAATTAAGCATTACTTTTTACGTAAAAAATCCATCACTGAAACTAAGGAAAGACTTGATAAATACTACGGGGACTCGGCACCATCAATTTCAATGGTTAACAAGTGATTTACAGAGTTCCGTTGTGGTCGTACCAGCACTAGTGACGCCGAACGTCCAAATGATATTGGATGATCGGAGAATGAAAGTGCGTGAGTTGGCTCATGCTGTAGGTATCTCAACTGAACGGGTACATCATATTTTACACGAATATTTGGACATGAAAAAACTCTCTGCGAGATGGGTGCCGCGATTGCTCACACTCGACCATAAGCGCAATCGTGTGACCACTTCAATAGAGTGTTTAGCAATGTTCAGCCGTAATCCGGACGAATTTTTCCGCCGTTTTGTTACTGTGGATGAAACATGGATCCATCACAACACGCCAGAGACCAAGGAACAATCGAAACAGTGGGTTGCTCGGGGTGAACGTGGACCAAAAAAGGCGAAACAGAGTCTGTCAGCCAACAAGGTCATGGCCACAGTTTTTTGGGATGTACGCGGTGTCATTCACATCGATTACCTCAAGAAAAGTAAAACGATCACCGGCGAATATTATTCAAAGCTTTTGAACAGATTCGACGTAGATTTGAAGCAAAAACGGCCGCATTTGGCTAAGAAGAAGAAAGTGCTGTTTTATCAAGACAATGCACGTCACGATGGCCAAAATCCACGAATTGGGATACGAACTGCTACCCCATCCAGCATATTCTACAGATTTAGCCCCCTGCGACTATTTTCTGCTTCCAAACCTAAAGAAATGGCTGGGCGGTAAGAGATTTGAGTCGAATGAAGAAGTCATTACCGAAAAAACGCGTATTTTGAGAGCTTTGAAAAAACCTATTATTTGGAGGGAATAAAAAAATGAGAAAAACGCTGGACTAAATGTATCGAGCTAAAAGGTGATTATGTAGAAAAATGAAATGTTTATTTGCGGAAAAAAATTTGTTTTATTCAAAAAGTCACTGACTTATCAAACCACCCTCGTAAAATGGATAACCTTTATGGAATTCTTGCATTCATTACCTTTTAACATTTTCAAGAATTTCCAAATTTCTATCAAATATTACTTGCTTACAGGTTAGCACTAATGATGATAGAATTGCCAAAATCGCTCTGCTACGAATAATATCTAATAAAAAAATTTGTACGAAATGCACAGACTAGTTTTTCTACATTAAAACAATCGGCTTAATTATCTTTAAAAATTTTAAATTAAAGAGCTGGTATCTTATTTAATTTTATTTGAGTTTATTAATTTAAATAATTATATTTTATGTTAAAGGTTTCTCCAGTTATCATAGGGACATTTCACAATATGTTTCAAAAAAATTGACCTTTACCCTGACGTCATACCTACAAACCTCGCGAAATAAATCAATAGGTCAAAAATGGCTACTGTTACTTTGTCGTGTGCCTAAATATTTCCACTGTTTATCTTGTCAGTAAGTCAATTTAAATAATTCCATATTACTGTTTTAAAATAGTCAAAAATTTAAAATATTGTTTAATTTGCTAACAAGCATAACCAATTGTTAATATGTAAGAATTCAATTCACAGAATTAAAGAAGATAAATATATGCAGACACCACTACCTTTATAAACCTTTTTATAGAAGGCTAAAGTGTTTACATGCATGTATCTTATGTTCCTGTTTTACGAAAGGTTAGCCACCGTCTAAGAAGTAAGGTTATGTTTAAAATATTAATTAAATGCAAAACAGGGAATTTTGTACTCACCGTAAAATCAAAATAACAAATAAGTAGTTTTGAAAAAAACCGATTTTATAGAATTTATCTGAATGCAAATGATAAAACGCTTTGAACAAAACTCGATGCATCAAAATATTAAATTCTAATGAACACAACCAATTAATCGTTATTGGCGCTATCTCTTTTCAACATTTAGAGGTCATAATTAGAGATATACAAGAACGTATGTCATTGCTTGAAAGACAAGTGTACATATTGTATGATTTGTTTCTACTGTCAGTAGAAAAAGATGAGGTATATAAAGTTTAAGTTTACTACTGTTCATTGTTAGTGACGTCAGGGTAAAGGTCAATTTATTTAACTGTATTTACTTTATTGTTTTATTATTTTTGAATAGTTCCTTAACTACAATTGTTGGTAAAGACTTTATTCTCTTTTAGTCAAAAAACTAAAGATTTTTTATTAGACCAACCAATTTTACGAAGTTTGTTCACTACGTAAAAAAAGATAAATATTTCACGTTAAACTTTGGACTCAAATTTTAACATATTTTTGCAAAATGTACCTAAAAACATCTGTCCTTTTTCTTTTAAATATACATAATTTGGTGACTGAAAATAATGAAACGTGAAAATCATTGAGCTATTAAGTTATATTTTAAAAATAGACTTACGCTTCGTCACTTCTAACCAATCAGTGCATCTGTATATGGTGACAGTCTCTATAAGCAAAGGAAATCAATTGGAATAAACCAAAGGTAAGCTCTCACCCTGCAAAAAGAGGATTTACCTGAATAATATTAGTAAGGGGGCAGTAACTGCGAATCAGCTATTTTAATAGTGACATGGATGAACAAGGCTAAAGACACTCGGTGTAAAGTTTATCCACGCTCTAATACACGTTCAATGTAATATACGGAGTAGCACCTTTCGCAGTTAAAAGTTTTCGTTAAAGTGGGTGGTTAAGTAATACAAACCATGCAAAGAAAAAATTTGTACAAGGTCGATATACAGGGTGTTAGTAAATAAGTGCGACGAACTTCAGGGGGGGATTCTGCTTGAAAAAATAATGACAGTTTGCTATATAAACGTATGTCCGCAAATACTTCGTTATAAAAATAAGGGGTGTTAAAGTTTTTTTTAAAAACTGACAATTTATTTATTGCTCTGAACCCGGTCAAGATATGCAAATGAAATTTGGTGGGTGCGCGTTAAGATGTTTTATTTTTTTGCATAAAAACGGCGCCCCATGCAAAATGAAGGCAAGAATTTTTTTTGACACAAATTGAACAACGAATTTAAAGATAATTTTTATTTTAAAAGTAGAAGTAGAAGAAGTCAAGAGAAAACGATGTATCATTAGCATATAATATGGTCAGCAAATCACATTTCAACAACATATGTGAGGGTAGTTCATTTACGTAATTTAGAAATAAAAAAGGCCCCAGTATGGATCCCTACGGTACGACCCCTTTTGATAACACGTTCCTGGCTTATGTATGTTATCGTTGTTGTGAACTCTTTAAGTTCTATTTTCGAGGTGGGACAGAATGATGTTTCTTGAAACTCTTCTCATTCCATACCATTCTAATTTCTGCAGTAATATATCAAGACTGACACAATCAAAAGCCTTTGACAGGTCAGTAAATATTGTTAAACATGAATGTTTAGCTTCGAGAACGTTGTTTGCTAATCTGTTTATGGCATCTGCGGTACTTTTTTTTTTCTGAATTGATAAGCATTAAACAAATTAAACTTTTTCACTAAATTGTATCAAGATCGCCTTTTTCATTACTTTGGAAATTGTTGGTTAAATGTGTATTTGTCTGTTATTTTCGGGCAGTTGTTCATCACTATTTTTATAATTAATGTTATGCATGATGCCCTGAAAATCAAAGGGATGAAAATAAATGTAAACAAAACGTAAGTAATGGTTTTTGAAAAAAAAAAAAGAATGAAAAACTGTGAAGTTTTGTTCGAGGGAGAAAGAGTGGAACAAGTAAATGAATTTGTGTGCTTGGGTTCAAAGTTTACTAGAGATGGAAAGTATGACAGTGACATTGAGCGAAGGGTGTTGGCAGGAAAACAAATAAATGGGGCACTGCATAGCTTTATGAACAGCCAGAAAGTGTCAAAAAAAGGCACGTCTGGCTGTGCATAGAGGTGTGTTGGTTCCTACGCTTATGTATGGTAGTGAATGTTGGGTTTGGCAAAAGAAGCATGAAAATAGGATTAATGCTACGAAGATGAGTAGTCTGAAAAGTGTAGCCGGAGTGACTCGGTTGGATAAGGTAAAGAATAGTGAGATAAGAGAACGCTGTGGTGTAAAAGAAGATGTGGTTACAAAGATAAATAAAGAAATGCTTCAATGGTTTGGACACGTAGAAAGGATGAATGAAGATAGATTAACGAAACAAATTTATAAGGCGAGTTTGAATGGACAAGTCGGTATAGGTCGACCTCGGAGAACATATCTTGATCAAATCAACATTGTTTTTATCTTTTAAGCCACTGCCACAATGCAAAATTAATGTATAGTAACCAATAACAAGAGTTATTATCCAACATATAATTCGCATGAAACCTCACAGCCACGCAGCACGTGTTTTGTTGAAAATAAACATAAGTATAAGTACACAAGTACAAGAGTGTAGACGATTATCCATAGCGCGTATGCTATTGGCTGTGCCCAGTCATAGGTGCGCGCTTATTGGTTCAAGACAACCAATAAGTTCGCACCGGCTGCGTGATATAGTTGGTACATGGCATACGCGTAAGCCGTTTCGTGTTTCGTGACGGAACAATCTTACACTTTTTTTCGCCTAGCCCCCATCCGCCAAGGTCGTACCATGCGATAAGGAACGTCGTTCCAAAAACAAAATTTTTTATTCATGAACGTACCAAAATCAGTTCTTATAATATCACAAGAATCAGTCAAATGAATAACTCTCTAACACAAAATATAGAAATCTAAAAAAAAAAAAAATATCTACAAAAATTAGCAAAACAAGATATATTCTATGAATTCACAAAAAGAAACTAGAAAAGAATACTTTCTATTGATTCCAAGTAATCGCAAATGACCTGATAAATTTTTTTTCAAGATTATTTTATCTTTTTTACAAAAAAGCTTGCTGATCATTAACTGTAGTTGGTTAGTGCTCCGTTATATTTTTTTCAAGAACCTTGTTGAATGTGTCAAAGCAGCCTCCAATATTTTTTGTTAGAGCTTCTGATGATTTTACTTTTTTTGGAGTGGATAGTATGTCGAGGAATTATCTCATTTTCGTTGACTCTATATAAGAGGAAGCCTTTTTAGATGTGACAACACTTTGTGTGCTACGACTTTTTGCAAATGATGAAACTGCATCACTTTGACTTTCAATTCCAAAGCTCCAATTTTCTTGACTTTCAATTCGACTATTGAGTTCTGCGATTTCAGTTTCCTAATCATGCTTCACTACTTTTTGGAATACATAATTCCACTTTACGGTTTCTAGTCTGTTTTTATCTTTAATGTTCGAGTATGACCTAAAAATTTAATGAACTATTGTTAATAGTTCCATTTAGAATAGAATAGTTGTTTTTGGATAAATTTTTCCAACCACCCCATCAGCTTAAAATATGGCGAAGCTTCGGTACCCGATGGTGTATTTTTGATATCCCTTTTAAGGCCCTAATATTTATTTCTCAAAAATTTTCATCTGTGTTCACGAGCTTCAGCTATAGAAAGAGTTATTTGAGAAACGTTAAACTCTCTGATTTTTTGGCACTTACGTGTCCATTATGTGAGCAATTGCGAGCCAAGCATTTTCTTTCAGTCGGCTGTTCTTGTATTTTCCATCAGTTTTTGCATATAATTGAGTTATGCCATCATTCTAATAAGAAATGTTTGATGATATTTTAAAAATTCTGAATTAAAATAAAATAAAAAAAAGCTGCTATTTGATTGGTTCATTCTTATTTCTTATTTTATTTTAGTCATCTGTATAAACCAGCGGTTTCCAAACTCTTTTGACCCATGGATCGCTTTTCAAAGTCAAAACTTGCCCACGGACCCCGAGTGAAAAACTATATAAATGCATAATATAAAAATTACAAATTTAACTTTGATGTCTTGAATGGTAAATTCTTCTTAAAGTGCCATGCAGTAGTTACTACGAAGACGTTCTCCATATTCTATATATATATATATATATATATATATATATATATATATATATACTAGCTGACCCGGCAAACGTTGTTTTGCCATATAAATAATTTCCTAGTAATTTCTAGACTATTTCTGTTGCTCCGAACGATGTCATTTGAAAGCATGAATTGAATCTTCGAATTGACTTCAGGAACACGTTAGAATCTGGATCCGTGCCGATAAGTAAGCCGTTCAATGGTTCAGGTTGTGTTTCAATTTCAGGTAGTTGCACTTTTCCTGACGCGCAACACATCCGAGCTGGTTCATTTTTGAATTTCAGAGCATGACAATGCGGACATTCCTTGTCCATAGCACCAATTACCACTTTTGAATGAGCATAATATTCAATAATGGGCTCATACTGGAATGCTAGACGCAGGAATGAATCAGATATAAATGCTCGATGTACCTGTTGTCGTTGTTGGTCATTTGTTCTTCGTCTATTGACTGTGAAACGGCGTGATTGTCGTTGTTCTAATCTTCTGACTTCATTGCGTTCAGCTCGTGTATCTTCTGGCTCTTCTTGATGCAATTGCGCCATTTTGACACGTGCATCAGTATTTTGTTGCTGGATTTGTTCTTCTGTTCTTTCGGATCTGCTATTTCGCAAATTTCGAGCTTTACTTGTACTGCAGCTCAAATCAGCCCCTTTGCGTTTTCTTGGCATTGCTCACCGTACAAAACATACATAAATAGAATTAATGAAATTATTTAATGATGAAAAATGTTAAAAGTATAATTAGGGCCAGGATTTTTGCCGCAGTTTTGAAATGATTAGTTTTAATTTATGAAATTATAACAAAAATATAAGTTTTATGGAAAAATTTTTCAAACAAAAGTAAAAAATTAAATTTTATAAAAACATTGTCTCTTATAATTTTTTCATGCAACCAATATTTCCATTGACATTTCAAAATAAAGATTCATAATGATTGATTTTTTGGAAACTATGAAAATCTTAATTGTTCAATTACATTATTTTAATAAAATTAAATTAAAATTACATTTTTATAAGATCAACAACATTTTCGATATAAATAAAAAAAAGTATACTTACAACACAAAATCCGTTGTTATTGGAAGCTCGTGTCACGTGTTGAGTACTTTTGAGGTTATAAAATCACTTGATTAACTAATCGTGCAAAATACACTCAAAATTGATAATTTAATTATTATTGATAAAATAGGAATAATTAAAAGTTAATATGAGAGTTACACTGAGATAGCAAAATAATAATTGTCAACGTTACTACTACACTTGATGCATAAACAATAATGATGGCCGACAACTGTGTAGGGAGTGAGAAAGAAAGGAGACCGGCTTCGTTCTCATCCCTACTCCGTGCTGTTTACTGGGTCAGAAGTGACACCTATAGACATCTGGTGGGGATAACTAATTAAATGACGATTGATCAGTTTTCGACCGGAGAGGAAAAATGATTAAATTACTAAAATGGCTATTAAAAAATAAGGGTTGATCGTAGAAGGGTGAAAATTGAGGATTGTATGTATTTTTGTATGTTGTATCATAAAAAAATAGAAATTAAAAATTTTGTCTAAAAAATAAAAAAAAAATTAGGGGTGGACTACCCCTAACATTTAGGGGGATGAAAAATAGATGTTGGCCGATTCTCATAGATACCGGATAAGCACAGAAAATTTCATCAAAATCGGTCAAGCCGTTTCGGAGGAGTATGGCAACGAAAACTGTGACACGAGAATTTTATATATTACATATATATATATATATATATATATATATATATATATATATATATATATATATATATTAGATATATATATATATATTTGTTATTTCCAGCATCTCGAAGTGATGCAATGTCTTTAATTCCCGTCCAATGTCGGATATTGCGCAACCAAGATAACTTCTTACGACCAATACCTCTTTTTCCTTCAATTTTCCCTTCTAATATTAGCCGTGGAAACTCATATCTGTCGCCTCTCATTATGTGTCCAAAATATGCGATTTTCCTCTTTTTGATTGTCTCGAACAGTTCTCTGTCTTCCAGTTTTGCTCTTCTAATGACTTCTTCGTTTCTGAATCTCTCAACCTATGATATTTTAAGCATTCGACGGAGGGTCCACATTTCAAATTCTTCGAGCTTGTTAATTGACGAAGCCTTAAGAGTTCACGCTTCCATGCCATATAAAAGAACAGGTCACACATAACATTTGGTCATCTCGAGTTTTAATTTAATGTCTAGTCAGTGGTCAACTAAAAACTTACGTAGACGTAAGATGCGGCTCTCGCTTGTTCTATACGGCACCTAATCTCCACATCCGGGTCTCACTTGTCATTCAAGTAGCAGCCTAGGTATTTAAATTTTCGTACTTGTTCTATGTGGTTATTACCATTGATGGTTAATTTGAAATTTGGCAGGACGTTCTTTGAAATTGTCATAAACTTGGTCTTAGCGGCATTTATTTTTAGACCCAACGCATTGCTTGCATTATTTACGGCATTCAATAGCGACTGTAAATCATCTGCTGTGCCAGCTATCATCAGCGTATCTGATATTGTTGATAGAGATGCCGTTAACTTTAATTCCTAAAGTGCTTGTTGCAAGTCACGGTGTCCAATAATATGTCTTGGCATGAGCATGTTGCTAACATCGCAAAGTCGGCAAGCCAGAGGCTAGGTTTTCTGTGGAAAGCCAGAAAGTTTTTTACTCCTGATCAACTGTTGACGACGTACAAGGCTCAAATCCGACCTCTACTGGAGTATTGCTCGCACATTTGGGGTTCAGCACCAAGGCATTCTCTTCGTCTTCTAGATTCCATTCAGAAAAGAGCCATTCGCTTGATAAATAGCTCAACTCTCACAGATACCCTTCACCCTCTAGAACATAGAAGAAGAGTTGCGGACCAGTCATTGCTCTACAGATATTTCCATGGCAGATGCTCCAGAGAAATAAAAACTCTTGTACCACCATTGGCCACATTCGGCCGAAGAACTCGGCACGCTGATCAGTCTCACCCATTTACTCTCAAGATTGACACTACAAGGACCAATCTTCATCAAGAATCCTTCTTTTACAGGGCTGCTACGGAATGGAATAAGCTTCCAAAATCAGTTTTTCCAGAGAACTATGACCTGCAACTTTTTAAAAAGCGTGTCCACAATCATCTCCTTTCTTTAATCCCTTCCCCTTCTAATAGTCGCAGTGCGGGCCGTCCGCGGCCCACACGATGGGTCTACCCTTTTTGCGACTATTTTCATAAAAAAAAAAGTGCTTCCTAAAAGGCTTTTTCCACGTACAGATTGAACAGCATTGGTGATAAAATGCATACTTGTCTTACTGGTAAATGGTGACGTAAAAATAATTTTATAGGTAAATAAATTATTTTGTTGAAGAAGTATTTATTGAAATTATAACTTTTGTTTTAAAATACAAAAAAAAATTAATGACCTGGATGAACCTGATGGAATGTTATGAGTGTATTTATGTCAGGCTTTATGTTCGTGAGTAGCAACCGCAAATCCCCACGAGTACTAATTTCTAGCCTTTTTTTGTAATAAGGCTCATAACGGCACTGAATCCACGTTCTACCAAATAGGAAGACGGAAAAGCAATCAACAGCTTCTATACTATAACCCATAATACTGGATATAAAGTTGGGATGTGTTTTTGTAATCAGAAGTTATAGTATCCTTGTTAAAACATTGGTTGCAGCTCCTCATTTGTGGATAATTTAATAACTTGCTCTTGTATTAGTGTGTATTTATCTGTATTTGTGCTCCGAGCTTGATTACTTGCAAAAGGGTTCAACACCGAGTCGGAAATATCCAAGTGAAGAATGTCTTCGAATCTTTGGTTAAGGTCCGAATAAAGCGCCGTTAAGTGTTGACAATAAGCAAACAAATATTCTTCTTTATTTTGCAATTTAAAAATAATTGAATACTGAAAACATTCTTTTCTTCCCAAGTTTTGTTTGTACACCAAAAGTTTTGCAACAAACGCAGATATTTACTACTATAGTTCAGGCAACGAAGCGAAAAAAAAAATAATAAATACGCAAGTTTTTAAATTTGGTGATAATATTTATTATGGCTTACTATTGAACGTGTTAAAAGTCCTAAACAATTGAAGGTGCGGAATCGCCGCCATCTTGGAAGAAAGGTGCATTTTTATGGTTTTTGTTATATAACTCCTTAATTATTGTGTTTAATTGAAAAATTATTTTTACAAAAGTTGGAGAGTATTAAATGGGTTTCAAAAAAAATTCCTATTTATTTTTTCGTAAAATAATATTTTTTCGTACAAATGTACGATGAACTCTGCGAACATTAAATTCATATTTATTACTATTAATTTTATTACGACGGTTTGACTGATAGTTGGGTTATCCTCAATCACATCAGGAGGAACCGATGAACCGACACCAAACTTATCCGTACAGGATAATCGTCTTGAGCTTGTTGTTGATGATACCCTGGGTATAAGTCAGATACTAGCTAATCCATCGGATATACTAAATGGGTTTGCAGACTTTTTTAGTAGTTCTTTCGCGGAACCTTTAAACTTAGCCTCAAATACCATAGAGGATAATGATTCATCGAACCACTTAAATTTAAATATAAGCAGCTTTCAGGAGAAAGAAGTTTTAGCTACATTGGCGTCTATTAAAGCAAAACCCACCACAGGAACGGATCATATCCCTGCATTTATTGTTAGAGACTGTGCTTCAGTATTAGCTCACCCATTAACAACCCTTATTAATGTTTGCATTCGTTCACATACGATACCTTCTATGTGGAAGTGCTCTAAGGTATGTCCGATCTTTAAAAAAGAAACGCGAACTGATATAAAAAATTACAGGCCGATTTCAATTATATGCAATTTTTGCAAGGTATTTGAAATATTGGTGCAAGGAGTTCTGTATCAACACGTCAACAATTATATTTTAGACCAGCAGCACGGTTTCGTAAAAGGCCGATCAACAACAACAAATCTTACCGTTATTGCACAACACATAGCGGAAAATATAGATAACCGAATTCAGACAGATGTTATTTACATGGATATGACCAAAGCATTTGACAGACTTAACCATAATCTAACGCTGCAAAAACTCTCGAATTTCGGCTTATCGAGTAACCTACTTGCGTTATTCAAATCATATCTGTCCGACCGCATACAGTATGTGCAGTTAAATGGATTTAGGTCTAACAAATACCTCGCCAAATCAGGTGTACCGCAAGGATCTAACCTCGGTCCACTACTGTTTAATATCTTTATCAATGACATTGGTGACATAATTAAGCTTTATTTTTTACTGTATGCTGATGATCTAAAAATTTTCTCTCCTATCATTAATATGACTGAATGTGAGAAACTATCGAAAAATCTTAATAAAATAAGCCAATGGTGCAGTCGTAATAATTTAGCGTTAAATCCTACCAAATGTTGCGTAATATCATATACATTGAGATCTGATCCAATTATATTTGACTATAAGATAGACAATTATTCTCTAGACAGACCATGTAATTTTAAGGATCTTGGAGTTACTTTCGACCGAGAGCTATCTTTCCAAAACCACATAGACAATATAACTACGTCAGCAAACCGTATGTATGGATTTATAATTAGAGTAGGCCGCGACTTTAACCATTTAACACTTAAAACTCTTTACTATTCTTTTGTGAGATCAAAGCTAGAATATGCATCGGTTATCTGGAACCCATATTATCAAGTGCATATTTATAAACTGGAGGCAATCCAAAGACGCTTTCTCAAATACCTAAGTTTTAAAGTAGATCGGACTTATCCACTAATTGGCACGGCACACGAGAGTTTACTGTCAAGACAGAGCTTTTTCACTCTGGATAGAAGACGAGAATGTTCTAGTGTCATTATGCTACACAAAATAATTAACGATGAAATTAAATGTCAATGCTTACTACATCAGATAAACTTTAAAATTCCCCGTCAGGCATCTCGATACACCGACTCATTCTACACTACCACATCACGAACAAATATACTTAAAAACTCTCCTGTTCATACTATGTGTAGCAACTATAACCTAATAAGTGACTAGCTTGATATATTTTATTGTAACGTGAGGCAAATTAAGAGCTATTATTATCAGCAGTAATATTGTTGTGTTAGTCTTAAGCTTTCTACTAATGTTAGTCTGATTTTGTAAATTGTGTATTACTCTTAAGCTTTTTTATTGTTAGTACTATTGTGCAAATGTTTACTTTGTTCCTGTTCTGTAATTGGAAATCTTTTTTTCTGTAGAACAGTGTAAATAAATAAATAAATAAATAAATAAATAAATAAATAAATAAATAAATAAATAAATAAATAAATAAATAAATAAATAAATAAATAAATAAATAAATAAATAAATAAATAAATAAATAAATAAATAAATAAATAAATAAATAAATAAATAAATAAATAAATAAATAAATAAATAAATAAATAAATAAATAAATAAATAAATAAATAAATAAATAAATAAATAAATAAATAAATAAATAAAAAATAATCGCTCTCGTTTTTATCCTCATTTTCGTCGTCGACTATATTTGGTCCATTGAAACTGTCTCCGTGGCAATTGTTGCAAACGGTTGTGCATGCGATTCCCACTTTTTTGCAGCCGCATAATCCTCCACAGCCAGTTGTGCATTTGCAAAAAATTAAATTCAGTAAAGTCTCTGGTGAAATGGAATCCAGCGTTCGAATTGGATTGAAGCACTCTTGGACTCGTTTCCAACCCCATGATTTAGGACGTAACACATTACGCAGCCATTTTTGCACTTGATGGTACAAGCGAAAAGAATGCTGCCTGGTGGCAGCAAGGCGATATTTGGTTTAATTTTTGTCACGGATTTTATGAAACAATGAAATCTGTGTTCATTCAAAGAATTTTCGGCAGGACGTGCACCGTAGATGGCAAGAAAAACGTTCTCTAGCTTCAGCGATTGTTTCGTGCAAAGAACCACGATTGTTGAAACTTTCAACGATATCATGTAACTCTTTATTACAACAATATTACAATTTTATGCACTTTATTTTTCCTGTTTTGAAAATTGCTGATTTGGTGTCGCATCACTGAAGGCATGCAAGAAGAGAATGCTGTACACAAAGATGTGAGTATAAATAATGTTGTGTAAAATGAACAAAACATTTTTGTGATAAAATTAATAGTAATAAATATGAATTTCTATGTTCGCAGAGTTTCTACATTCACGTTCATCGTCCAGTTGTACGAAAAAATATTATTTTTACGAAAAAATAAATATAAACTTTTTTGAAGGCAATTTAATGTTCTCTAACTTTTGTAAAAATAATTTTTTCAATAAACACAATAATTAAGGAGTTATACAACAAAAACCATAAAAATGCACCTTTCTTTCAAGCTGGTGGCGATTTCGCATCTTCAATTGTTCAGGACTTTTAACACGTTTAATAGTAAGCCATAACAAACATTATCACCAAATTTCAAAACTTTTGTATTTATTATTTTTATTTCATGACATTTGGCCTTCGTTGCCATTTCTTTTGATTTTAGTTGCTGTATAAACGCAAACTTATTGATCTCTTTGCAAATGACTCTTTCGGTCCCTTGCATTAAATTTCTACATATTTAAAATGTTTGTTAATACATGACATTGTTTGGTTTTCGGCAACCTTGCAAAATTGCATTTACATTAAATTTTTTAATGTTGTACAGAAAAGAGAAAAAAAAAGATTTAACTATTATTGGAGCTTTTTATCTAAATAATCCCCCATACATACGTTATTATTGACCACGTGGTCGACTAAAAGCCCCAGGAGGTTTTGTTATAGAACAGGGGCAGAAACTACAGTAATTCTTTCATTGTCTAGATGCCGACAAGAGATTATGGGGAATGTAGGGTGTACGTACAAACACACTAAAAATGTAAACCCTAAAATAAATAACTGTGTTTGTTTGTAATAAACAAGTTCCAAGTAGTTTTAAAATAAAAAAATATAAATCCCACCAGTCTAAATATATTAAATAGTTTTAGGTAATAAAAAATCCTGTATTTTTATATTTTGAATTTAGAAAAAATCTTGAGGGCAAATTCCAAAATTCGCTAACAATTTTTTATTTTATCAGAATTATCCCAGCATTAAACATGTCGGAAGATTTATCAAAAAGCAAACAAACAGAAAAAAAAAATGATGTAAATATCTATGGGTTAGTGATTTTTATTCATTAAATTTTAGTTTGGTGTTATTTAGTAATTAATGAATGTTATAAAATAAAGCAGAAAAACAAAATAAAGCTTTAATATCTTAGTCCAGTCATTATAGGGGGTTCACCTCGGAAAATCGAGATATCCAGTATATTATTACGTAAAGACTTTTGGCATCCTCAAACTAT
Source organism: Agelastica alni (assembly GCA_950111635.1). NCBI lineage: Eukaryota > Metazoa > Arthropoda > Insecta > Coleoptera > Chrysomelidae > Agelastica > Agelastica alni. The sequence goes on along the minus strand of OX467719.1, from coordinate 24,471,503 downwards.
TCTTAAAATTCGAAAAAAATTGGATGTCCGCAACTTTTAAAATCAGGGGTCAAAGTTCACAAAAATCGATTTTTTCTACTTTTTTTGCAAATATCTCGATTTCTATGGGTTTTACGCTATTTGTATTCATTATCAATATTGTAGAGAATTAAATTTTCTACAACTTTTTTATTTAATATTTTTTCATACCTCGAATTGCTTTGAGATAGAGGGCGGAGAGCGCGCGGTCAAAGAATCATATGAGGTCAACTGATAGTCCCGATCAAAAACTTGTAATATTAAGGTTCTAAATTATTGTTAAATATATAATTATCATTATTTATTAACTTTTTCATTATATTTATTCTTTTTTTGGTTACTTAGCTATTATTAATTAGGTTTCAATTTATATAATATCACTTACCTGGTCATTTAATTGAGAAATTGTTGAGGAATACTTAAATTATTTTTTAATTCTAATGTAATTTATGCTAATGATTTTCTAAATAAATAAAAAAGAAAAAGGAAGAAATTTTTAATTAATGTTTTTATTAAAAGTGTCATTCGATACATATGTTATTGTCAAAACGAGTAAAAAAGTATAAAAATTCTGAGAGCAACAAGCTCTAATTTCAATCCTCTCCTTCTTCTTCTTCCTCTTCATCATCGTCCCGCTGCTGCAGAATTTCCAGTCCCGCTTCATTATCGTCTTCAACGACATTTGTCTCCAAGTCCTTCATGATTTCTGGGTCAAAGGTTGTATCATCATTAATATCGGACTGATATGGTACACAGAAATATTCGTACCGTATAATAGGGGTCCGATTCCCAGGTATAATTTTTAAAGTTATGAAAGAACTTAAGAGTTTACGGATTTTAAATAAGATGTACTATTTTCTACTTCAAATGCAATTAGTGTAAATGAGAAATTAGTTAAAATGTAATTAAAGTATGTCTCATAGTTTTTCATTTACAGTAAGAGATTAGGAGTGTTATTGAATTAATAAATTTTAAAATTCTTAGAGAGAAAAATTAAATTAAATAAAAAAGTTAATAAATAATGATAATTATATATTTAACAATAATTTAGAACCTTAATATTACAAGTTTTTGATCGAGACTATCAGTTGACCTCATATGATTCTTTGAACGCGCGCTCTCCGCCCTATACCTCAAAAACAATTCGAGGTATGAAAAAATGTTAAATAAAAAAGTTGTAGAAAATTTAATTCTTTACAATATTGATAATAAATAACTTTAGCGTAAAACCCATAGAAATCGAGATATTTGCAAAAAAGTAGAAAAAACCGATTTTTGTGACCTTTGATCCCTGATTTTAAAACTTGCGGACATCCAATTTTTTTCGAATTTTAAGAATAGTTTGAGGATGCCAAAATACAAGTTTTTACGTAATAATATACTGGGTATCTCAATTTTCCGAGATTTTCAACTTATTTGACCTAAGATGACTGGACTACTATTATTACGTGAATCTTTTTTAAAAAGTCTTGAATGGCCGAGAAAGAGAAAGAACTGAAGCTTGTTTAAGTCGCCTTTTTACAGTTAAGATTACAATGTATTTCTGATTTATTTCTTGATTGTTTTGTGGACATTTTTTTTTCCAAAAATTATTGAAGATAACAATAATAAGATAATTTTAATTTTTTAGTCGTGGAAAATGTAAAATTTCGGGACTTGTCTAATCTTACGGAAATTACAAAATTTCAAGTTTTTATATTTACTTAATTTTGAGAAAAAAAATTAAAACTTAATTTTACTCACCACCTTTTAGGAGTAATATCTCAGAAAAGGGTAGGCTGTAGAAAACAACGACCGATTAATACAAGGGACGCAGTCATTCTACTACACATATCTCATCGCCGAGAGGTTTTGTAGGGTTTTTATTGAATCACCGCCTGGACATGAATTCATCAATGTTTTTAAGCACAATCGGGGCCCTCAGTGGCGTTGCATCGCGCTACGCTGACACGGCCAACCTAACAGGGGGACGTTCTCTTCCCATTTCGTACGGTTTCATCCTGACTCTGACTGGGTGTGTCGGGGTCCACGTCTACAGGAACGTCCGAATTCTAAATATAAAAAGGACACGCATTAATAGCATTATATTTTCTACAATGTATCATTAGTAAACATTAGTGTTCAAAACAAAGTAAGGTAGTGCAAAATATCTTCTTCTTATAGTGCATCTCCTATCGGAGGTTTGCTATCATCACAGCTATCCGGACCTTATTGACTGCTGCTCGGAAGAGTTCAACATTGCTACAATTAAACCAGTCCCTTGGGTTTTTAAGCCAAGACACACGGCGTCTTCCAATATTCCTCCTTCCACCAATCTTTTCCTAAACTATCAGCTGGAGAAGTGCGTATTTGGGTCCTCTTAGTATATGACCTAGATATTAAAGCTTTCTCTTTTTGATGTTGTTAATGACTTCACATTCCTTATTCATCCGATTTAGGACTTCCATATTATAGATCTTTTCTGTCCAGGGAATACGCCACATTCTCGAAGGCTTGTAGTTTGTCTGTGTGACTTAAGAGTCCATGCCTCCACTCCATACAAAAGCGCGGAAAACACGTAACAACACAGCATCCTCATCCTAAATCCAATCTTGATATCTCGACTGGTGAACAACTTTTTCATTTTCGTAAATGTTGACCTGGCTGTCTCTATTCTCGTTCTTATTTCTCTTGTTTGGTCACCTGATTGTTCTATCCAGGCTTCCAGGTATTTTTATGACTGCACATTCTCTATTAAGATGTCTGCTACTAACACGTTTACATGGTTGTGATTTTGGAGGAACTTTGTAACTACCATTAACTTGGTTTTTTTTAAGATTTATCTTTAGACGATATTTGTTACATCGATCATTTAATTTCTCTAGAAGATGTTGTATGTCTCTTTGATAGCTCGTTAACAAAACGGTGTCATCAGCATATCGCATATTATTTATAACTTCTTCGTTAATAATTATCCCTACCGATTCTTCTTGCAAGGTTTCTTTAAAAATAGCTTCGCCATACAGGTTGAATAGTATTGGCGATAGGATACATCCTTGTCTTACACCACGACGGATTTCCATTTCCTTTGTTGGCTGGTTTTCTACCTTTGTATTCGCTCTTTGGCCCCAGTATAGATTGCTAATTATTCTCACATCGTCCAAATCAATGTTTTTGCTGACGAGTAGCTGATGTAACTTGTCATGTTTCACTTTGTCAAAAGCTTTCTTAAAATCGATGTAACATGCAAACACATCTTGGTTCATATCGAGACAGCGCTGGAAAAGAACGTTTATCCCAAAGAGCGTCTCTCTTGTTCCAAGTTCTTCGCGGAATCCAAACTGCGTGTTGCTCATGTCCTCCTCAAGTTTTCTGTATATTCTTTTATGGATGATGTTTAAAAACAGCTTTAAGGTGTGACTCATGAGTGCAATGGTCCGGTAGTCTGAGCATTCTCTTGGGTTTGGTTTCTTAGGTATAAGTACAAAAGTAGATGTCAGCCATTACTTAGGGATTTCTCCACTATCATAAATGTTGTTAAAGAGGTCCAGAAGAGTATTTATCACATCGTCATCAAAGATAAGTTCTAGGGGTATTTGATCAGGACCAGCAGCTCTGCCGGGTTTCATATTTTCCAAAGCATATTCTATTTCTGATCTCAATATTTTTAGGTGTACTTTGCTTGATTCTAAGATCGGCTTTGCAAAATATACCAAAAGGCAAAACACAAATGCCCAAGCATAAACACCCCTCGTATAATAACCGCCAGAAGGCAACACAAGTGCCCAAGCGCTAACTCAGTGTGATCTCTGCCAGAAAGCAACAACATTTCCCAGGCCATTAACACTACTTACATTACTTAAACCGGGTATGATATCCGCCAGAAGGCAACAACAGTGCCCAAGCATTAGTACCTATTCAAAAATTACTTAAATAGTAAGTAGCATTAATAAAGAATTTAACATTTAAACTATGCACTATCGCTAGCACGGCAGTCAAATAAAGCAAAAATATTACCTTACGGTCTTCCTCTGCTACGATAAATGAACCAAGGATATCAGCACAATCCTCAGAATTCCATTCTTTATTCCACAGTCGCATTTGATAAGTATTTCTGGTAGTAAGTATTTGCTGGCGTATGTCACTCAGCTCTGGACAAACACTATTGAAAATTTTGGTGAATCCCGTGCAATAGCCTTGGATATATCTAAAGCCTTTAACCGCGTTTGGCACCAAGGCATTGTTAAGTAAATTATCTGCCTACGGTCTCCCAACCAAACTGCGCCAATGGCTCTTGAGCTTCATGCAAGATCGCTCCGTACATGTGGCAGTTGACGTTATTTCTTCTGATGCGTTTAAAACTAATACCGGGGTCCCCCAGGTTTCCATCCTGTCCCCCAACTTATTTCTTTTAAACATCAACGACCTCTTGAAAACCACCACGAACCCCATTTACAGTTTCGCAGACGATAGCACACTTGTCTCAACTTTCACATCCTATCGATCACTTTCGGTGAATGATACAAATAGACTCAGGCAGGAACAGGTTGATTCCATCAATAGAGATCTTAAAGCAATCGGCGAGTGGGGAACCAACAATCTTGTTTAGTTTAACGCCCAAAAAACACAAAGTGCCACGTTTTCCAAGAATGTGAATTCCTCAAATCATCCCATCACAATGTCCGGAAATACCCTTGAACCAAAACCCCCCATCTCGATTTTGGGAGTCGCGGTGTCCAATAATATGTCTTGGCATGACCATGTTGCTAACATCGCAAAGTCGGCAAGCCAGAGGCTAGGTTTTCTGTGGAAAGCTAGAAAGTTTTTTACTCCTGATCAACTGTTGACGACGTACAAGGCTCAAATCCGACCTCTACTAGAGTATTGCTCGCACATTTGGGGTTCAGCACCAAGGCATTCTCTTTGTCTTCTAGATTCCATTCAGAAAAGAGCCATTCGCTTGATAAACAGCTCAACTCTCACAGATACCCTTCACCCTCTAGAACATAGAAGAAGAGTTGCAGACCAGTCATTGCTTTACAGATATTTCCATGGCAGATGCTCCAGGGAAATAAAAACTCTTGTACCACCATTGGCCACATTCGGCAGAAGAACTCGGCACGCTGATCAGTCTCACCCATTTACTCTCAAGATTGACACTACTAGGACCAATCTTCATCAATAATCCTTCTTTTACAGGGCTGCTACGGAATGGAATAAGCTTCCAAAATCAGTTTTTCCAGAGAACTATGACCTACAACTTTTTAAAAAGCGTGTCCACAATCATTTCCTTTCTATAATCCCTTCCCCTTCTAATAGTCGCAGTGCGGGCCGTCCGCGGCCCACACGATAGGTCTACCCTTTTTGCGACTATTTTCATAAAAAAAAAAAAATTTTTGCAACATCTCCAACCCTCCCTTAATTCGTATTGATTGGGTGATAAAATGTTTGTTACTTTATAGGGTCCAATCCATCCAGACACAAATTTGTTAGGTTTTAAAGTTTCTCTAGACAGTAATACATAATCGTCAATGTTAAATGTTTTTTGAGGTTTTAAATATTTGTTTCCATAATTTTCCTGTTGCTTGGCATTATTCGCAAGACGCTTTTTGATAAATTCTCTTCATTTTTTATGTTGTAGAATAGACAGGGGAGTTTATCTTTAAAAGCATTGTTAATAATACGTTGTATTTCTGGTTTTCTATTGTCACAACCATACAAAGTTTGAAGTGATGTTTGTTTAGTGGTTTTATTTACAGTGAAGTTAATAATTAGTTGGATACGCGATACAAGTGTACTCCATTGTAAGGTAACTTCGGATTGTACTCGTAAAAGATTGGCAACAAAACGTATGTAGCGTTTAGCTTGGCCATTTGCTTGATGAACGTATGGTGTGATAAAGTGCCATTCTATATCCCAGTCTTGCACAAGCTCATGTTTTTGTACAGCTTCGAGCGAAGTGCCATTGTCAGTAATAATACGTGCGGGCGTGTCTACAAGGTAAATGATATCTAGTATGCAATTTGCTACGTCGTCAGTTTTTCGGCTTTAAAAAACAGAATTTAAAATATGCATCTACAGCGACGAAAACATGTGTAAATCCATCTTCAGTCTTTGGTAATGGTTCAATGCAATTAATATGAAGAGTGTTTAATGATATTCAATTATTGGTATGGACCGAATATCGGATGATATTCTGGGTGTGCGTTTACGAATGAGACAAGTTAAACAGGCGTCAATATATTTTTTGATAAATATACGCATTCCGGGAAACCAAAAGTAAGAGTTTATGCTTAACAAAGTTTTATCAAGACCTATGTGAGCTTTCGGAGCTTTCCTTTATTTGCAAACATTACATAATAATGATGAATTAAAATATACAGATTATACATTATACGGTAAATAAATTAACATGTAACAAATATTTTATTTTAAAATTAGACAAGTAATAGCGATTATTTCAATTTTGGTGTAGCCCCTTATCTGATGTATCAGTATCAAAATTAAATATAGGTATTAGCACATATTTTAATTTTATTTATGTGTACTACAAGGGGGAAAGGGGTGTAAAATTATATTTTGCACACAGGCTTGGTGCGCCCCTGCTCCAAACAGACACATAATATTTTCAAACTAAATACCCTTCGCAAAAACTAATCGTACATAAAAACTATTTTACGTACTTGCGTAAGTTACAACACATGAAATGTTCACTTCACACTACTTCAAAAACTAAATAGAAATATGTATTTAATAAAAATTAACTACGTTCTCACATTGCAGCATTTAACAATGACAGAAAATAAAACAAGTTTGGATTTTTACGATGGACGCATTCGTCATCCAACAATAAAACACGAAACAAAAAATTATACAAAAACTTTACGTTTTAAATAATTTTGTTAATTATTATCGACACTATTTACAGATCTTTGGTAAAATATGCAGGATGTCTCATCAAAATTCATTATACAGAACCTACGTGGAAAATTCACAGAAAAATTAAATGCCTTGGTACACCTCAATTTACAGTGTTTGCTTTTACTGTGACTACTATTAATGTAAAAATGTAGACTAGACTAAAAAGTATGCGACAAACATTGGACTTTATGTATGTAATTTTTTAACTTCAGAGTCCCATGCCCCAAACATCGGACATCCGTTTTAAAAATAGGGGACTGCTGCACATTTATTATGATTTATCATATGGACAGTTAACGTGTTAAGTCAATCCATCGACTACTTTTCTAGTTTTGTGGACACAAACATAAGGAAGACGAACTTTTATATAAAAAGATAATAAAATTAGTTAGTTTTAATTTTTTTTGAAATATTTACCCAAAAATTAAAGAAATATATTTTTTAACACGAAAATTTTAAACATTTAGACTTATAAATGTCTTACTGCACTATAAGAAACTAGTTATTGTTCTAAAAAATATTTGAGTTTTAAAGACAGTTATAATTTAAATCAAGAGGAAAATGTATTTTCTAAAACCAGCAAAAATTCAAACGCGACAAGTTTAATCAAATGAAAGTCTTGAAAAAACTCGACCTATTAGTGACGATCCCTTCTTGAGATGGAGAAATCCTTTACGACACCAGGTACTTGTTTTGCCTTTGCTTGGGTAATGTGGGTAGAGTTGTGCAGACCCGGACTACCTCAATAAAACTCCTTCTGTTCACCTTATAACCTCAGCACAAAGCGGTTATTCGTATCTATCTTTTCATATATTTGCCTTCCCAGAGTCGCTTGCTTCAGCGATTTTGCCGTTTCTCCGTTTTCTTTTTTCTCATTATATTTTTAATAAGACTATGGATTTTATCCCACTTTAGCACACTGGTCATTATTTCTTGTACTATGTCAATACCGGGTACTTTGATTGTATCTCCGGTGTCTCTTTGGAATCGCACCCTTTCAGTGTTTTATTAAGGACATTCAAAAATCGTGTGTCCCGGAGTATCAATCTGTCTGCAGTAAAAGCAATTTTCGTCTGGAGCCTTACCTTTTCTACCCACGTCTCTGGTTTGATCCCCTCTTTCTTGCCATTTTTGAATTGATCTGTTCCTTATGCTGGATCTCGACTCTAGAGGTGGCTCGGTAGAAGCGATGTAATTTTCAACTGCTTTATTAATAAATATATTGCTACAACCTGTAATGTATTATAGTCCAAGGAACTAGGAAGCGGCCCAATCTTATATGGGTAAAAATTAATATCTAAAAAAAAATGAGCGGATAGGAAATTAAAATTCAGGGTGAGTTTCTATTCATGCGACTCGATCCTGATTAACGAACATAACCTAAAAAATTGGCAAAGTTGCGAAAAGCGGTTTTTTGTTAATAACTAAAAAACTACAGTTCCTATCGAAAAAAGTTAAATCAGAAAATTGTAGGTATTAAAAAGATCTATTTAAATAAATCTAAATAAATAATTTTTCGATATCATTGATACTTTTTGAGTTATATTGGAAAAACCGTGAAAAATCGGGTTTTCTATAACTCGTTAACTGTAACGTATTTAAACTTGTTACTTACTGTTAAGTGTAGCCTATGGCAAGCTAAAAAAGTGTTTTTTGAAAAAATTGATAAATATTGATTATTTTTTTACAGGTTTTTTTAAAATAAATTTCTTACTTTTGTTTTTTATAGCAATGACTTTCATTTCATTTAATTATATGAAAGTACAACTCTTACAGAAAAAAAAAAGCCCTAAATCGTTACTGCAGCATCATCATCCCCCGAGCAGAACTAGCTAATTAAGAGAGCATATTTTTGGAGAAATCTTCATATATCTTGAAAAATAATCAATAATTAACAATTTTTTAAAAAAATAATTTTTTGGCTAGCCATAGGCAACACTTAACAGTAAGTAACTAGTTTAAATACGATACAGTTAACGAGTTATAGAAAACCCGATTTTTCACGGTTTTTCCAATATAACTCGAAAAGTATCAATGATATCAAAAATTTTTAATAAATTTAATAGATAGATCTTTTTAATACCTACAATTTCCTGGTTTAACTTTTTTCGATCGGAGCTGTAGTTTTTTAGTTATTAACAAAAAACCGCTTTCCGCAACTTTTCCAATTTTTTAGGTTATGTTTGGTAATCAGGATCGAGTCGCCTAAAATAGAAACTCACCCTGAAATTTAATTTCCTATACGCATTAAAATTTAAAGATATATAGTAAACAAAGGACTAAAGAAACAAGAATATAGCGAAGTGAGCCCACCGCCGTAGTGACCGAACAAAAAAAGTTGGACATATCTGTATATAAAAATGAATTGCTGTTCGTTTGTCTCGCTAAGACTCGAGAATGGCCAGACCGATTTGGTTAATTTTGATCTTAAAATATTTGTGAAAGTTTAAGAAAGGTTTAAACGCTGAGAAAATATGTAAAAATTATGAGGAAAATACTAAACACGACAATTTAATTTTCCCATACAAACTGTCCTACCTGTCAAAGATTTAATGTTCGTCCCTTCAGTACGGTAAACTCGGGTCCTCTCAAATTAAAAATATTTAATATGGTATTGTTAAAAATCCGGTCCTGTCGGCAACCGAGGAATCGACCGCGGCTAGGGTCCGTATCGACGACCGCCTTTGTCGGCCGCCACATGGTCTGGCAAGGTCGAGAAACTTCTCGAAACCGCGTCGGTCGAGAAGATAGAAAAACAGGTAGAATGATCTGGAATTGTGATATGAAGGTATATAGAGAACAGCGGTCGTAAGAAGTGACAGTATTAGTAAGAAAAGTGTTTATGATTTAAGAAATGTAAATAGTTATAAAAAGTTGTAAAAGTTGTAGGTAGAATAATCTGGGATTGTGATATGGAGATATAAAGAGAACAGCGGTCGTAACAAGGGACAGTATTAGTAAGAAAAGTGTTTATGATTCAAGAAATGTAAATAGTTATAAAAAGTTGTAAAAGTTGTATATCTAAGTGATTTATAAAAGTAGAATTTATTGTATTGGAATAAACATTGTTTTGTTACTGTATCGAGAGTTTTAATCGCCAAACCCACGTAAGAACTAAAAATATTAACAGTATTGATAAGGGTTTCGAATCTACAACATATATCCACAACATTTGGTTTATCACGTATTTAGATTTTAAAAATGCAAAATAGTGTCAATTGGTTGTCGAATCAGAAATAAATTTCCAGACGAAAGGTTGTAAAGTTGATCTGTTATCTGTCACCATTGACAAATATTTATAGGTGCGTTCAGAAATGTATTTGAAAATGTAACTTGGAAAGAAATATTAAGCTACATAAAAGTCTTTATTGTGCTATTTCACACACACAATATCTGTTTTGTTCAAATGCAAAACAGTTCTATTTTAGAAATAATGTATTCGGATTACCACGTATTTAAATTTTTAAAATCCAAAAATGTGTCAGTTGGTTGTCGAATCTATACATATAAAAGTGAATCGCCGTGCATTAGTCTCGCTAAAACTAAAAATTGCTTGACTAATTTGAATGATTTTTTTTTGTTTTGTTCGCTCTAATACAGTGGTGGTTGTTTAAAAAGAAAAATATTAGGAAAAATCCTAAATAAAAGCTAAAAAACCATAAAGGGGTGATACATTTTTGCAAATATATCTATCAAAGAGATAGTGTAAATTTTGTTCGCGAAAAAGTATAGGTATACATTTTTGAGGGACGTCAAGCTAACCTCTCTTTCATTAAATTACAGTGGTGGTTTAGAAAGAAAAATATTAGGGAAAATCCTAAATAATAAATAAAAAATATCTATAATTTAAAAATAAATCGCCGTTCGTTAGTCTCGCAAAAACTAAAATACTTCTTGACCGATTTTAATGAAATTTTTAGGCAATCTTCAGATTAGCCCCGCAAGTGTTCCTGTGAAGTTTGGTAGCGATCGGATTAACTAAAGTGTTGGGAAGGGGATGAAATATAAAAACTATCAAAAACGGCTGAATGTCGAATTCATAGTCAGATTTTAAATAAATTTTGTAAATGTGTATTTATTGCTCCAACTTGAGAAATGGAAAAGTTTTTATCTTGATAAGTCCCTACGAAAGGGGTGAGAGGAAAATGAAATAACAAAATTTCACAAATGGCCGATATTAGTGTCGAACTTATAGTTTTTGGGATCGCTGAGTTTAATAGTGACATTCCAAATTATGTAAGCATGTATACAAAAGGTGAGTAAAGAGAATGAAAAATAAAAACTATTAAAAGCCGATATAAGTGTCAAATTCATAATTTTTTGGGGTCGCTGAGTTTGAAAGCAATATTTTCAAAGCAGACAAGCCAATGCTCGAGCAAGACAACGTCTGCCGGGTACACTAGTTCAATTTATAAAGTTATATTTTTGCATTAGTTTTGGGTAAATTTGAAAATTTAAATTATTAATTGAAGAGAGTAAGAGTAATGTATATATATATATATATATATATATATATATATATATATATATATATATATATATTATTTTTAATTTATTTGGGTAGCAGTTAGGAGTGACCAATTTAATAAAAATTCTTCGTTTTTTAGTCAAGCTTTCGAAAATGTTTATTTTCTTTTTCAAGACTTCTCTATAATATTTTTAATTAATATATAAAAAATCAGTTTTAAAAATATATACCTACTAACATGATATTATTAAAAAATTATTGCAAAGAGGAACATAAAATGTTTTTTTTAAAGAAATTTGATATAATAAGTCAGTGTCACTTTTTGTCTTAGGTACTGAATGTCAAAACTATTTATACAGATGAGAAATGTAAATATTAGTGCATTTATACAAATATTCTTAATAAAAAAAACAATTGAATTTCAGATAACCATAATACACTAATATTTACATTTCTCATCTGTATAAACAGTTTTGACATTCAGTACCTAAGACAAAAAGTGACACTGACTTATTATATCAAATTTCTTTCAAAAAAAAAACATTTTATGTTCCTCTTTGCGATAATTTTTTAATAATTTTATGTTAGTAAGTATATATTTTGTAAATTGATTTTTCATGTATTAATTAAAAATATTATGGAGGAGTCTTGAAAAAGAAAATAAACATTTTCGAAAGCTTGACTGAAAAAACGAAGAATTTTTATCGAATTGGTCACTCCTTACTGCTACCCAAATAATTAAAAAAAAACCTCTTACGTAGGTTTACCCTTAATATATATTCATATCGAATATATATATATATATATATATATATATATATATATATATATATACAAACATACATAAAGTCACGCCTTTTTCCCATAGGGGTAGGCAGAAACCACTTCCTTCCACTTGCTACGGTTCGTACACACATCTTTTGCTTCCTCTACTTTCATCAGTGCTCTTATACATGCTCTTCGGTTGTTGGTACTCTTGACCTGGCCTTTCTTCAAAACAATGTTGATCTGATCGAGATATGTTCTTCGAGGTCGACCTCTACCGATTTGCCCATTCACACTCGCCTTATAAATTTGTTTCGTCAATCTTCCTTCATCCATCCTTTCTACGTATCCAAACCATCTAAGCATTTCTTTATCTATCTTTGTAACCACATCTTCTTTTACTCCACAGCGTTTTCTTATCTCACTATTCTTAACTTTATCCAACCGAGTCACTCCGGCTATACTTCTCAGACTACTCATCTCCGCAGAATTAATCCTATTTTCATGCTTCTTCTGCCAAACCCAACATTCACTACCATAAAAAAGTGTAGGAACCAACACACCTCTATGCACCGCCAGACGTGCCTTTTTTGACACTTTCTGGCTATTCATAAAGCTATGCAGTGCCCCATTCATTTGTTTTCCTGCCAACACCCTTCGCTCAATGTGACTGTCATACTTTCCATCTCTAGTAAATTTTGAACCCAAGTACACAAATTCATTAACTTGTTCCACTCTTTCTCCCTCAATCGAAACCCCACAGTTTGTCATGCTTTCTTCTCTTTCAAAAACCATTACTTTCGTTTTGCTCACATTTATTTTCATCCCTTTGATTTTCAGGGAATCATGCATAACATTAACCATCGCCTGCAGATAACGCTAATATGACTTGATCATCGGTGTAAAGGAGGCATTTGACGTTCAAATCATTCATTTTTAATCCATAAGCACTCTCTTTCAGATCTTTTAAACAATTGTCTATGTATAAGTTAAACAGCCATGGCGAAGCCACACATCCCTTTTTCGATGTTAAACCAGTCCGTGCAAGCTCCGTTTATCCTGACACAAGCAGTGGAATCCTCGTAAAGTGATTTCAGTGCTCGTATTAAACTACCACTCACCCCATAAATAGACAATTTAGACCACAATTCACTCCTCACCACTCTGTCATAGGCCTTTTCCAAGTCTATAAAAGCGCAATAGACCTTCTGACTTCTAGCCAAGAATTTTTCGACTATACCTCGTAAGGAAAAGACCTGATCCATACATCTCCTTTCTCTTCTAAATCCTGCTTGCACATCCCATATCATCTTCTCAGTTTCATTCGTTACTCTTTTGATCAATATCTTTGCATACAGTTTGCCGACTATGCTGAGTAAACTAATACCTCGGTAGTTTTTACAGTCCTGCTGCGAACCTTTTCCCTTGTAAAGCGGCACGATAACGGCCTTGCACCAGTCGTCTGGTACACTACCACTTCTCTAACAAAGGTTAAAAAGGCAGTCCAGTAGACTAGCTACCACGTTTTGTCCAGCCTTCAGCATTTCAACTGTTATCCTGTTATATATATATATATATATATATATATATATATATATATATATATATATATATATATATATATATATATATATATATATATATGTCTTAGCGTAGTGATTCACGGATGGTGGTGAAATGTGATAAAATATTGATCCGAGAATGCATCCGTTTGTTAGTTAAAATCCAATTGGATTTTTGCAGACGTTTTACCAAGATCTTACTTGGCATTTTCAATGCGTAGTCTTCGCTAGTCGGCTAAGGACTGAGATTTTCTGTCGTCAAATCAGGTTTTATTTATAGGTTTGCACCGAAGATTGTAACGGCGCTCATTGGTTAGCATTCGCTCCACCCCCATAATTAAAAAACAAGCGAAATCACAACATTGAACATAATACCAAACGAATTTTCGGATGGGGTGGAGCGAATGTCAACCAATGAGCGCCGTTACAATCTTCGGCGCAAACCTATAAATATTACCTGATTTGACGGCAGAAACTCTCAGTCTTTAGCCGACCAGCAAAGACTACACATTGAAAATGCCAAGTGAGATCTTGGTGAAACGTCTGCAAAAATCCAATTGGATTTTAACTAACAAACGGATGCAATCCAGGATCGATATTTCATCATATATATTGTTATGATTTAAAAATTGTGATAAATTAATATTTAATTTTGTTTACAGTATAAAGAATATATATGACAGTATTTTACATTGATATATTTGTAATTTTGGTTATGTTTGTTAAAGACAGATGATTTTGAAAGATATGTTTAGAATTTAAATTTTAAGGCCTTTTTAAATATGTATAAAAAATTTATAATTTAAAAAAGAAAAATTTTGTTAACACAGTATCCAAGTAAAAAAAATTACAATTATCATGGGAACGGTTTTCTGGTTGATCTTTGTTTATGAAATAAAATTGTTAGTATGATAAGAACATTAAAAGAGAGCAGACCTGTTTTGAATATAGTATAAAAATTAATAAAATATAGAGCAGGCGTATAAATTATAATAATAAAAAGAAATGTATTATATTTAAAACGTAAGCAAAATTTCAAATAAGAATTAAAAAATTGTTTAGTGTTTAGTGTTTAAGTAAAATTAGCTGCAGGTTAAAAAAGAAAAGAAATAAAAAAGGGGGCCCTATAAATTTTTTAAAATATTTAAAATTGTATTCTTCTTTGGGATTAGGAATATTGTCTCTGCCGGACATTTAATAATAATAAAAGGAAAATATATATTATTTAAAAAAATTATAGAAATTGAAATATAAAGTCAAATAACAAATCATATATATATATATATATATATATATATATATATATATATATATTGTAACGATTTAAAATTTTCAGTTACAAATTAATCAAGAAAATAAATAAATAAATAAAATTTGTAATATTAAAAAAAAATTTCTTTTTAAAAATATGATACCCTTTTTATTTTATTTTAAAATATAAATATTGTTAGGACGCCATTTATTTTTTTATATATATATATAATATATATATATATATAAATATATATATATATATTTATATATTATATATTATTATATATATTATATATATATATATATATATATATGTATAAAAAAATAATAAAAAAAATTATTTTAGTCTAATCTTTAAATATTAAAATTTTTATTTTATTTTATTAATTATTAAGTCTTATTATTAAGTAAATTAATTATTAGAGCATAAACTTTCTTAATCCCAGTAGTTTCTTAAATTTTAAAAGGAAATATGTTTTAAAACATGGTAATTTTAAAACAAAACACAAATAAAATTAATTAAATTAAAACACTGAAATGGTTGACTTCTGTCAAAGTCAATGTAAAAGTTTAGTTGATGCTGCTTGGTGACTAGTTTATAGCTTACTAATTACTTCTTTTGAAAAAAATTAGCACTTGCTCACAATTAAAATTCAGGAAATTTACCTTCTAAATCGCTGGGTTGATGATGTCCTCGGAAATAATGTTAAGTCTTATTTTGTTCACTTTATTTTAAAACACTAAATTAGGTTATAATTCACTTAATTTACTTTTTATATCTTTCAATATGGCTACTACCCCTTCCTGTAGATCAATTTAATATAACAATAATTTTTTTTAAAATTTAAGGATTATAAACTTATTTGCTGACACATTAACAAAACTGAACCAAAGGATTTACAGAATGGCTTCTTACAAAGAATGATTTTCACATCAAACAAGTTATTTCAAAACTGAGATATTTTCAAAATGGCCAAAAGGCAATAATCTCTCTATATCTACCAAAAACCACTGACTGCCTTCGATCTGGCGATCGACTTTCTACTTATACCAAAATTAATATCCAAGTAGGCTTACTTCTCGAAACAACATCAGCCAATTAAAATTCTGCAAATTTGGGGATAAAACTTTAGACTATTTATTTTTAACAAATGGTAATTTTAATTAAAAGAAATATATTATTAAAAATTAAAATTAATTAGTTATTATTCTTATATAAACTTGCTGTCATCTTTATTGTAGATTTTTAAAATTTTGTGAATTAAATATCATTAAATTTTTAGTTGGCAATGAAATTCTCTAAAAATTACTATATTTTAAAAGGTTTTTTCTGTATTGGCAAATAATTTAGTGACAAAATAAATACAGGATATATTAAAACTTTCTTTTTCTTGAAATTTTAAACAATCTAAATATTAATTTATATTATATTTTTTAGATAGAGTAAATATCGCTTATATTTTCGATATAAGTTGGATCTCTCGGAATGATACAAACAACCAAGAAATTCTTGTTAAAAAATTACTTTTGACAATCAGGATTAAGTATACTTAAAAAAAATATAAATTTACCTAAAAATTTACATAATTCTTTAAAGAACAAATAATTCTCTTATTATACTATTTACATGTTACAAATAGTTAAACATTAAACAAGTTAATGTTTCTTTTCCACATTTCCTTTATTAATATTAGATAGAAAGCCAACTCGAATACTATATCAGTTATATCTTTTAGAATTTCTTTTAGAAAGGATTATGTTTTAAAAACTACTCTCCTTTTGAGATGTCCCTTTTCATGACAAAATATATATATATATATATATATATATATATATATATATATATATATATATATATATATATATATACAATAATTTGTTCCTGAGGTTAATGGACACAACGATCTATATAAATATATTGAGCTTAATTATTCCCCAAAATATGATACCCTTTTAACAAAATAAAAATAATCTTACCCTGTAACAACGCACCTACTGCACATTGAAAATGAGGGTTGTTATGGTCTGGTGATCATAGCAGCTGCGATTTACTGTTCCTTACTGGCTTTTCTACCATTCCAGCGATGTAATTTAAATCATGAGCCATTAGGGTCAAAAGTTAGGAGGGCCGGCGTGAAATCAAAATTATTCCCAATATTTCCGCTTGTTAATAATAATAATATGTATTTGTTGGTTTTGCGAAAAATGTGTGACTATGAAATCAATTTGTTTCGAATATTAGTATACAATCTAATTGATACATATTGCATATATTTTACTCCAATTAACGCAATATTTTTTAGTTTTACTGTATATTTACTAATATTTTTATCATGAATAATTCGTTATTGTTGTTGGGTACCTAAAACATTTTAATTTTTTTTTGTTCGTAATTAATTATTTTTTTTTGTAACGTACTCTTTTTGTATTTTAGATTATATTTTACTTAACTCTTTCTTCTTATTTTAAATTATCCTCATATCTAGTCGTAATGGTCGTTAGGTTTTTGTTTGCTTATCTTTGTAATATAACTTCTCTTGCATTTCTTAAACATGTTTTACCTTTTTTTTGCTTATTCCAGTGTTATTTTTTAACAATTATATTTATACCATTTCCAATTATTTGTTTAGTAACATCAAGTTGTCATAGACTATTAAAAAGTATCTAGTTAGTTAATGAATTTTGTAGGATTTTGGAAAAAACATCAGACTCACAACAAACACTGAAAATTCAGATGTGGAAGGAGCTGACAATATCTTAAAAGCAAAGACTTGGATATCGTTTATACCGTAATAGGACCACGAACAAACAATAAGAAGAAGGAATGGATAATTGAGGAAATTTTGACACTAATAGAAAAGCGGCGAACACATTCTTCTTAAGTACCATGTCCTTCTAGAATGTTGGTCACCAACAAGGCTATCCTTACTCTGTCGACGGCAAGTCTGAACAGAGAGCTTAAGTTGAGTTTATACCAGTCACGTAGATTCTTGAGCCATGATGCTTTTCTGCGGCCCGGCTTTCTTTTACCATAAATTTTTCGCTGCATGATGTTCTGCCCGAAATATTGCAGTTTTCTTCTTTTGATGGTGGCAAGAATTTCGGTGGATTTATTCAGACGTTGGCCTATTACCAAGTTTGATACTTTTTTCGTCCATGAAACTTTTAATATTTTCCTGTAAGCCCACATCTCAAAGGCTTCAAGTCGTCTTTCTTCGTACTTGTTTATAGTCCAGGCTTCCATACCGTACAGCAGGGTGGAGAAGACATAACATCTGAGAAGTCGGATTCTTAGAGTTAACTTTAGATCTCTACAGCACAAGACCCTACTCATGTTTCTTAATGCTGCTCGAGCCTGCTCAATCCTTGATTTCACTTCAGTTTGACTATCCGCGTTGTTAGTTATTATGATACACATAAGA
The DNA here is from genome assembly GCA_950111635.1 of Agelastica alni. Taxonomy (NCBI): domain Eukaryota; kingdom Metazoa; phylum Arthropoda; class Insecta; order Coleoptera; family Chrysomelidae; genus Agelastica; species Agelastica alni. Next base: position 24,453,114 of record OX467719.1, on the reverse strand, counting down.
ACAGAAATCATGAGAAATACAAAAAATTTCGGAAGCAAATTAGGAAAAAGAAGTAGAACCAAAAAAGGAAGGGTTAAGAAACAATTGTTTTGAAATAGCACTACTAGAGGAAAAACACGATCACTTCAACATCCATAAACTTGTCAAGAAAATAACAGGTCACAAAAAGTCTATCCTAACTAACTAAACTTAATAATGACAATAATAAAATAATAATAGATTTAAACAAAAAACTTGGTCATTAGGAAAACTACATTGAACAATAATATAAAGGAAAAGATCGTAATTATAAAGAATCCTCAAATCAAGGGAGAATAGTCTCCACCAATACTGATTCCAATCTAGATTCCATTCAGAAAAGAGCCATTCGCTTGATAAACAGCTCAACTCTCACAGATACCCTTCACCCTCTAGAACATAGAAAAAGAGTTGCAAACCAGTCATTACTCTACAGATATTTCCATGGCAGGTGATCCAGAGAAATAAAAACACTGGCCACATTCGGCCGAAGAACTCGGCACGCTGATCAGTCTCACCCATTTACTCTCAAGATTGACACTACAAGGACCAATCTTCATCAAGAATCCTTCTTTTACATGGCTGCTACGGAATGGAATAAGCTTCCAAAATCAGTTTTTCCAAAGAACTATGACCTGCAACTTTTTAAAAAGCGTGTCCACAATCATTTTCTTTCTATAATCCCTTCTTCTTGTAATAGTCGCAGTGCGGGCCGTCCGCGGCCCACACGATAGGTCTACCCTTTTTGCGACTATTTTCTTAAAAAAATAAAAAAAACTCTATAATGCCATCTACCAAACAGGTCAAATACCCAAGGACTGGTTTAATCAGCCTTCATTCCTATCTCGAAGAAAGCAAACGCAAATAAATGCGACCTGTTCTACTCGAGGATAAATAGAAAATGCGAGCGAATGTCAGTTTGGCTTTGGCCATGGGTTCGGCACCAGAGAAGCGCTATTTAATCTAACAGTACTACTTTAACAGTGCAGAGAGTAAAGAGATACACATGTGCTTCATCGACTATCAGAAGGCATTCGACTACGTCGACCACAACAAGCTAGTGTAATTTCTCTAAGATAAAAACATAAATAAAAACGATTTAGCGATTATCAGAAGACTCAAACGGAATCAAAGCGCATTTGTAAGACTTGAGAACAGTAGAACGGAGAGTGCATCTATACAGCAAGGCGTACAACAGTGATGTCCCACTGTCACCTCCGTTGTTTGGAAGCTATCTTCACTCGTCATTACAAGACACAAACGACGGTATTTAAGTAAATGGACAGGTTATTAACAACTTACGTTATGCAGACGACAGTTCAGGATCACTCCAACGATATCATCTGAAGAAGACAAATTATTATTAAAGATCAATACCGACAAAACCAAAGTGATGATTGTGAGTACGTCAGTTGTATTCCTGGATCTGTCCAAGTTGTTTGACACTGTGAGCCATCCACAGCTGTTAGACGTCCTGGGGGATGCAGGAATACGTGGACTGCCTTATAAATTCTATGAAAGCTATCTAAAAAATAGGACACAAATAGTAAGGATAAACGATGAAGTCAGTGCGGAAAAAAATATCTTTCGGAGTTCCCCAGGGGACTGTGCTGGGACCAATACTGTTTAAGATGTATATCAATGATACATTCTCTTAAAAATTTACTGGTAAAATAATAGGATTTTTATATGACACTGCTATAATATATACTGACGATACGTGGGAAAGCTTAAAACAAAAAATAGAAACCGATCTAAGACATTTATTTGATGTCTTCAGATATAAAATCCTAACAGTCAACTATTTATTGTACCTTTTACTTGTTACAAACATAAATTGCCTCCTTATGATAAAATGACTATTACAGTAAACAACATACCTATTAATATTTCTCTAAAATACGTAATAAAGTATATCGGACTAACAATAGATTCACATTTACAATGGACTTCTCACTTATGTGAAGTAGCTAAAACACTAAAATATTTATTGTACAAATTCAAATATATGAGGAAAGTACTGGACTTACAGCACCTTAGAATCATATATCATGCTCTTGTAGAATCACGTTTCAAATACGGCATATTAAGTTGGGGAGGAACTATGCCTAGTCATATCTGCAAAACTATCTACTTGGGCAAAAAGAACGGTGTATAATACTATTATTTACCCACACTTTACATTATTATTCTCATGTTCTCAAGAAGATATAAATAGGTTGCAGATCTTACTGAATAAAGTTATGAGAATTCTATTAAGGTGTAATAGATATACAAGTGTTGTAGAAATGTTGCAAAGGCTAAAATTTTTAAACGTCAAATAATAGAGGAAGCCTGTCTAACGTTAATAAACAAAATAAAAAACAACCTACTACCCATTTATCTGTCTAAATTTTTAATAAATAGAGCTGATATGATGGAATACAATCTGAGAAGTAAGGATAATTACTTTGTGGATAAATTTTATACAGCTGCAATGCAAAAATTTCTCTTTGTAGAAGGCTTAAAAATTCCATAAATTGCCAATCCAAGCTAAGAAAGCAACAAGTTTGAGAGTATTTAAAAAAAAAACTTAGAAATGTGTACGTTAAAGTTTAAAGTATTGTAAACAATTATTTACATTTATTGTTATCATTATGAGTATGTCTAGAGCCACTTTTAACTATGTAAAATGGAATCTGTTTGTACTAGCAAATTTTTGGCTAAATACTATTATTATTATACAGTGTGGAACAGCCAAATGGAATAAATTCGATAACGAATAAATGAGAGCGTGTTGGGAAAAACGCTTGGACACGTCGATTTGTATTTTTAGATGCGCATTTTTTTCAAATGTGACACTGGCCAATACCAACTTTCTTATTTTAAATACAACCCCCTATATATTATTTACTTTTTGGATTCTTCAGAAAATTCCAGACATAATTCATGTACAATGTCCCATACCTATCTTCAACTGTTTCGGAAATATTAAGTGTTTTCAGATGTATTACAAAAATTAACATTAAAAAAAAAAAATTATCACTGGATGAGAGAGGAACATACGAAATATCCTAAAAAAGTTAATGTTTTGGCAGGAATTGTTGGAAATCATATCGTAGGTCCCTTTTTCATTGATGGCAACTTAAATTAAGATAAATATTTAGAACTGCTCCAAAATAATGTCGTGCCAACTTTGACAAGCTTATATCCTGATCCAGCAAACCCACAAGTTCCTGCCAATATAATATGGCTTCAGCAAGATGGAGCACCGCTCGATTACCAAATCAATGTCCGGCAGTACCTGAACCAAAATTTTACAAATCGGTGGATAGGAAGGCGCGGATCGATAGATTGGCCAGCACGATCTCCTGATCTGACGCCATTAGACTTCTTTTTGTGGGGATTTGTCAATAGTATTGTATACAAAACTAAACCACTCGACTTACATTGACTTAAAAAGACGAATCATGCTTGCGATTAGATCAGTCACGCCTGAGATGTTGAGTAACGTTAGAAGACATTTCTAAACCAGATTAGCATGTTGCCAAGACGTTCGCGGCGAATATTTTGAACATCTCTTACATTGAAATTAATGTTTTTTTGTTTTTTTTACATTATTTGTGAAATAAAATAATTTTCTTTTTTTAATGTTAATTTTTGTAATACATCTGAAAACACTTAATATTTCCGAAACAGTTAAAGATAGGTATGGGACATTGTACATAAATTATGTCTAGAATTTTCTGAAATATCCAAAAAATAAATAATATACAGGGGGTTGTATATAAAATAAGAAAGTTGGTATTGGCCACTGTCACATGACACACCCTATATAATTATTTTTTTTTTGAAAAAAATGCGCATTTAAAAATACAAATCGACGTGACCAAGCGTTTTTCCCATCACGCTCTCATTTATTCGTTATCGAATTTATTCCATTTGGCTGTTCCACACTGTATATTATATAGAGAAGATTGAAATTCTACAAAGAAAAATCCTAAAAATAATGTATTTTAAAGATTTAACCTACAGTACAAACCAACTTTTAAAGAAAACTAATATAATGTCCATAAGGTATCTAAATCTTTTTGATTTAATTGTTTACTTATGTTACATTATGTCAAGGGAAACAAAAACTGACAATTAAGTGGCGCCGTTAAATCTATGCATATACAATCATTGTGCCTATGTTCAACCTCAAAGGTCTTCATAGGTTACAATGATCCAAAATAAGCCATATTAAGTAATTAGCATCCCCTGTTTATTAACATTTTTGTTAAAAATACTATCTTCGGTTTCTATCTGTGTTAATTGATTGTAATGTTGTATTTTTCTTTTTTCGTTATTAATACAATGATTATTAGTTACGTAATCGTAATGAGATATCTCTATTTGTAATTATTTGTAAATGGACATATAATAAGTACACATTTTGATATGTGACTAATGTTTAATATTATACTTTCAATATTATATACTCATATGTTGTGTTTTTTAATGTTGTGATATTCATAATTTTATATAAAAAATTTTATAATGCTATTTAAAATTAAAATGTTTAATCACGCACAGCTTTAGCTCCAGAATTCAGATATCACGGCCGTTGGATAACAGAGGACTTAAATGCAGTTATCGAAATAGTTGTTAGAACTCAGCACCGGGGGATGGAGGAAAACGAAAAAGCTGACACCCTTGCAAAACAGAGTGCCGAATCTGCGTTCTGTGGACCAAAACCGGTTTTTGGAGTCACCACAAGTGCCACCAAAACAATTATTTCAGACTGGGCGGAGAGGAAAATACTCACGTACTGGTCCGATATACCAGGGTTAATTCACTCGAAGGTGTTTCTACCTAAACCTTCAAGAAACACTAAGTAGATCCTAGAATGGAGCAGAAATGACCTGCGTATTCTAACGGGACTGCTTACAGGACATTGTCGTCTAAGATACCACCTTAGAAAGATAGGTACTATGTTCATGCCCTTGTCACGTGCCTATTTTTTCCTTCTACAGTTCCATTATTAATTGGGTTTCTTCTGATAGTTTCGTATTCCTTAGTTACTCGTAAGTAGGGTTGCATACCGTATTTTGTTGTAACTTAAACATATCATTCGTTGTAAATAGTGTTGCATACCTAGTAGTGATAGGATTATTGTTTGGTTTGCATTTCTGTGTGGATGGGGCTGGCTAACAGCACGGACGAGGCGATTGTGAAGCCCGGACTGGACATTTCTTGATTTCCGGCCTAGGAGTGTCAGTTGTTGGGTGAGAGTTTTCGAAGTCGGGTGCTGGTGAGAGTTTTTGGGACGGTGTGATATTAGCACGTGTGCAGAACCTCTACGGTTTTTTCTTTTATATCTGGCTGTATTTGGGCCATCTTAATTGGATTTTGAAGAAAAACCATTTAATTTTTAACTTGACCATTCTATCTTACCTTTGTTGTTGATATTTTGGATTTTGGTGTCGAGTTAAAATATCCGCATGCGGGATCTGATGGAGGGAAGCCATTGTTAATTAGCAGGTGCCGTCCCATAATCAAACCGGCCACAGGAGTAGGCCACAGGAGTAGTGAAGTCGTATACCCAAAGGTTATAAGTGATTTATTTTTAAATATATAACGCCGTGACTTATTTTGACACCACGATTAAGTTTTGTTTTAGTTTATTAATATAGTACATTGTTGGAAACTATTTATTGCATTAGATAATATGCCAAAACTAAACTTGGATTAAAATAACCTTCTCAATAATTCTTTATGTCCAAGTAAAAATATATTTTCTTCCTATATCTTCCTATGTCCTACAATCTTGATATTATAAAGGACAACCATTGTAAAAATATTTTTAAATAAACTCGATTGTTTTGGCAGTGAAAATCTTTATGTAAATGGTTAAAACATGAGTAACTTAGCAGCCTTATGTAAACGTTTGGTTTAGTGTTATTAATGAGTAGATTTATATATGTTTTATCTTTTTTTTAGTAACTTGGAAAAGTCTGTTACTCTAATTTTTGGTTTGTTTTAGCAAGAAAATTTATATATTATATTTTATAATTTTATTATTGAACTGTGTACTTCGATTTATTGTGTGAGTAAAGTATTCAATATATTTTTGCTATAATTTTATTTATTTGGTTCACCATAATCTTAGTTGTTTATCGTGTGGCTCTGCTAGTGCCTATAAGACCTAGGGGTTTCCGGCTTGAACCGTCTAAGTCGGTGGCGTGGCTCACTTTTATATTTTTTTCTTCTACCCTCTACGGCTGAGTTCGGGCATAATTTGCCAGTAAGAGACCACTGGCAGAGTACTCTTTAGAGAACAAAAAACACATGGCACCCTGGCCTGGGAAGAATAAGGTTCAACATATTTGGTTACACCAACCTAGAACCTACCGATTTCAAAAAAACCTCACCCTATACAACCATGAACTTCGTGAGAAGGGCTGGATTTTGCGGTGAACTGTAACCTCTAAGGGTGAGCCACAATAGACCTACTAAGGGTCGCAGTGAAGGGGCGACCACGCCCCACTCATATGATACCTTACCTAACCTAACCTAAATAGTACTCACTGGGTGCCACACTTTGTCAAATGTTTACTGAACATCGAGGAACACTGCGGGACAAAATTCTTTTGGGTTAAGAGCTTCGCTTACTACTAAAGTTATACGATGGCATTGTTGTAAGGTAGAGTATTGTCTTCACAATCCAAATTGGTAGCTGGGTAGTATTCCTTTTATGCCATTTGCAGAACGAAGTCTATTAAGGATCAGTTTTTCAAGAATTTTAGATAACTGGGAAAGATCAGTCCAATTATCCTTTTTTGTATTTTAAAAAAACCGACAGCCTTACATATTTAGGAGCTTTAATAAATAACCAGGGAAACTGCGAACCTGAAATTAGACGACGCATACAAATGGGACGAACAGCGATGACCAATCTAAAAATAATTTGGGAAGACAGACAAATATCGCGAAACACAAAGATAAAACTTGTACAAACACTAATATTCGCAAAGAAGCAGACAGGAAAAGAATTGACTCCTTTGAGCTCTGGTGCTGGAGAAGACTACTGTGCATCCCTTGGACAGCACGGAGGACAAAAAATGTATCAGTTATTCAAGAAATATGCATAAAAGATAGACTGTCAACAATATGCCGACGACGAATTCTCCAATACTATGGGCATATAAACAGAAGACAAGGAGACAACATGGAAAAATTGATAGAAGGCCAGAGGACAAGGGATCGCTCTCCCACCAGATGGGTAGACCAGGTAAAAAAAATTACGGGAAGACTCTTACAAACAACCATTACAGACACAGAAGATAGAAGCAGATCATCAACAACACAAATTGAAAATCATGAAATCACGACCTCTCAGCTTTGAGAGTACGACTGACAAAGAAAGAGTATTTTGAAAACTCTGAATACACTGGCTGCACCTCCCCATCAAACAATATTGTATGATAAAATCGAATAAACAAGTAAATAGTTAACCTGGAGTAGCTGGTCAATATTGAAAGTATTTTTTAGCTGTAGTATAGCCTAAAAGGCACTATTAAGTTTTTTACAGACAGAGTAAATGTTAGAGACCCAGCCTACATTGCTATCAAGCATTACTCCCAAAACTTAGTTACGGGTGAAGGATGGATATCCCTACTTCCAACCTTGACAGTAAAGTGGTTGGTCAACTGATTTGTGAAGGACAATTGCAAAGCTACAGTTTTTTGGGAGTTGTATTTTTTTACATCATAGTGTAAATTTTCTGGTCAATACATTAAGTTTGTAGGTCAGTTCAGTTAGAGATTCAGCATCTGCAGCTAAGGGGGTGTCATCAGCATATAGCACCGGATAGTCAGCAATAATGTGTAGTGGGAGATCATTGACAAGCAACTAAAATATCAGAGGGCCTATGACGGATCCTTGGGGGATACCTCGTCATAATATATCACTATACGTAACATTATGGTCCTTCAGGCCAAGAGGCCGAACATTTAATCCTTCGAACCAAGATAACGTAACAAGTGTAGATCACACTATTAGCCATTATCCAATTATTGCTAGTCGCAATAAAAGCCAGCGAGGTCCATTAATCTGAGCCAAAGGTCAATCAGTGTTAAGTAATTGACAATTACTTGAACTAGTAATTGAATTCTTATAACTGTGAGTGTAATTAATTGTAATTCAATTACTCGTTTTACATTTTTACAATTGCATTTTATGTTGTGAATTTGTGGAAAATAAAAGCAATAGAATCTATTCTAAGTACGGTACGGTTCTTACATACACCTTTCGCTTTTTTTACTTTGATCACCGCTCTCATACAAAAAATATTCCTTTTTTAGTCATTTAAGCTACTTTGGCTACTTCCATGGATTTGGTTTTCAAGATTTATGCCAACCTTTAACATTTTATATTTAGATCGACATTTTTTAAGCATTTAATCATCTTGAAAATGCTAATTTAAAACATTCTATTTTAATTATTGCAAGAGTAATCCACTATACGTTGAATCCACCCTGTATACGTACCAGTTCCAAAAATCTAAAGCAACTACATGGTACACACACAGGGTTGGGCGCACGCGAACAATTCCTACTTCAAATGTAATATTTCTGTAGTGGTCCGAGAGTCAAATTTTGAATTGTGCCACCCTTATGTGCATGCAGAGGGTGGTATTGAATAGCCGTGTTTTTATGCGAAGGGAGCGAGCAACCACCGTGCAGAACTAGGCGCACCTGTTAAACAAATCGTGATTTAACGCAGAGATTTTACGCTTAATGTTTGATGTAGTAGATCTGTTTGGACTTTTGCACTTCATTTGGAAGTAGTTAAAAAGTATAAAGTTAATTTATGAATCGTTTGCGCATCATGTGTAATTTTTTGCTTTTTTTTAAATATTAGTAACGATTAAAAAATTTTGCTACCAAAAATAATCTCCCGGACAAAATTAACGCAACAATATAAAAAATTTCAAAAAATTAATGTATCTTTTTCTTAGCTCTGTTTTTAAAGTTTATCGCGTATTTGAATAGTAGGCTATGCATATTTTGTCTCTTTGTTAATGATAGCTATTAAAACAATTCGTTTAGATTTAGATGTTATAGACTTGGAAAAGGCCTATGACAGAGTGGTGAGGAGTGATTTGATCGTCAAATGCCTTCATTACGCCGATGATCCAGTCATATTAACGTCATCCGAAGAGGAGTTGTAGGCGATGGTTAATGTTATGCATGATGCCCTGAAAATCAAGAAAATGAAAATAAATGTAAGCAAAACGAAAATAATTGTTTTTTGAAAGAGAAGAAAGCATGACAAACTGTGAAGTTCCGTTTAAGGGAGAAAAAGTGGATCAAGTAAATGAATTTGTGTACTTGGGTTCAAAGTTTACGAAAGATGGAAAGTATGACAGTAATATTGAGCGAAGGGTGTTGGCAGGAAAACAAATGAATGGTGCACTGCATAGCTTTATGTGCGGACAGAAAGTGTCAAAAAAGGCACGTATGGCAGTGCATAGAGGTGTGTTGGTTACCACACTTGTGCATGTTAGTGAATGTTGGGTTTGGCAGAAGAAGCATGAAAATAGGATTATTGCTGTGAAGATAAGTAGTCTGAGAAGTAAAGCTGAAGTGACTCGGTTGGATAAAGTAAAAAATAGTAAGATAAGAGAACGCTGCGGTGTAAATAAGATATGGTTACAAAGATAGATATAGGAATGCTTAGATCAGCATTGTTGGCCAGGTCAAGAGTACCAACAACCGACAAGCATGTATGAGAGCACTGATAAAAGTGGAGGAAGCAAAAGATGTGTGTAAGAACCGTAGCAAGTGGAAGGAAGTGGTCTTTGTTTACCCCTATGGGACAGAAGCATGACTTTATGTATGTATGTATGCTATGCTTGATGGAGTTTCAACTGGGTTAGAAATCCATTTGGCAAGTGATGTACTTTACCAGACAATGCAGGTAACTCAAATTAGTATAATAAAGTTTTACTTTTATATATGATAGTTGAAAATAAGTAATTAAGGTTGTGTTTCACCCTGTGAATAAATATTTCTTAGAATAAGAAAAAAGACTCATTATATGTCACATTGGAACTGAAGATACTTTTGTTATGGATGCACTGTGGGCAACCAAAAAATCAGGAGAATACCACTAAGAAATAGATAAAAATCTTTTGAAAATTGGTTTACCAATATTATAAGAAGATAAATGTGATTATATTAGATAATTCACCTTATCTTACAGGAAAATTATAAAAAATTCTCAACACTGCTTTCAAAAAATTGAAGATACCGAATTGGCTACAGTAAAAAAACATGGTGACTTACTTAAGGCAAAACTTCTGGCTCTTGTCACAAAACATAAAGATCAATTTTTTTTTCGGGGTGGATAGCGGGTTTAGGACGAAAAAAAAACTTTTTGCAATTCTTAAATTTCCGACGTTTCGATGTTTATTTTTCTCAAGGCTACACATACGGAAAAAAATTTTTTAATAGGTATAATTAATCAACATCATCAGTAGACTTATTCTTATGTTTAACAATTAACAATTTATGCATAAGATATTAATAAAACGTAATTCCAAAGTCAATTTAGTCACATATTAATCCCTTGGATTTAAATGGACAAGAATAATTTTTGTTAATAGTTACAATAAATTACATACCTTTTTAGTTTGTCTTAAGTCTATGGTAATGTAAAAATTCTGATATCGTATCTATCCCAGTATCAGGGCAAACGTGTTTACAATTAACATTAAGCAAATAGATTATTCACATAAGAACAATATCAATACGAATGAATTTCATTTCTTTAACAATAGTAAAATCACATGTGGGGCACAAACAAACTAAGGCAAAAGAATATTAGTTTATGTTTTTTTTTTAATGAACTGTTTATTTTTTTTGCGCTAATTGTTTACATACTATCAACGCCATCTTTATTGATTTTTAAATATGTAAAGTAAATTATTATATTGTGAATTTAGGCCCAGCACACCGGTTCTGCAATTTATGGTATCATTCAAGGAAATGAAAATCATCTCGCTTAAACCCCGTTTCTTGATATTAGGCTCACGATCCAAAATGGTGCTAATTAATCCTTTTTTTAAGGTATTGTTTTATTTGTCCAATATAAAATTTGTCACAATTCACGCAAGGAACTCTATAGTTTATTTTGGAATACAGATCTTTAGAAAAAGGATCTTTGATTTTAGAAAAAATAAAACCAACTACTTCATACATTTATTAATGATATTCTCATTAAAAGGAACCAAAATAAAACTAAGCTACAACATAAAATCAACAAGCAAAAAATAAACGCTTTGTAGTGGGAGTGATAAGCCTGATGCTTTGATAGTAAATTGTAAATATTTGGGATCAATTTAGATAGGTTTAATCTGAAATCTCCTTAGTTAGTGATGTACAGTTTGTTTTTTATTTTTTGTAAAAAGATTGGCAACCGTTATGAAACTTTCTCCCGATATTCCATAATATGAGTGTACAGGGTATGTATCTTTTTGAAGCCAAAAAAACTAATATCTGTTTTTAAACCGCATCTTAAGTTCTTCGTTCATGCTTATTCCGATCAGTTTCTCTTGTAATATGACATCAGTTTCTTTAATGTCACCAGATGGATTGATTATTCATTGTGGTATTACCATATCATCTTCCTGGCAGTTTGTCTGTGGCTAATTGGGAAACTGAGAAAATTTAACCCGTCCAATGTTTTGCTTCATTAGTTTTATTCTGGCAAGAAACGCTAAAATTACTTTGTTTTGATCCAATTTACTTTCCTCTGTCACTCCTAAACAAAATTACTTTGATTTAATTTAATTTGTGTAGTCCTTTTCAATGCACTGATAACAAATAAACGCGTTTGTTTCTTATATTTGTATTTATTGATAAATGAATTAAGTTAGTGCAAGTCCGAGTCTTCCTACGCTGTATATGCAGATGTCTGAGACAAGAATGGATAAGAACTTTAACTGCGCGTGCGAGCGTACATTGGTAACATGATAATGCCTTAATAAAATATTGCTGTGGAAAAATATACAAGGCTTTCAATTTGAAATATTGTTTTCATTTTTTGCTAATTATTTTGCTGTAAATTTATCAATTGGTATCAAAATCGGCAGAGAAGGCATACATTTAGACGAGGAATATTATTTTATATATTACTAGCTGACCCGGCAAACGTTATTTTGCCATATAAATAATTTCCTAGTAATTTCTAGTAAAGACAAAAAATAGCTTACTTATTGTAAGTATGTATGTATGTTAGAATGTGTATATTGTATGTATGTAAGAATGTGATTGTCGTTGTTCTAATCTTCTGACTTCATTGCGTTCAGCTCGTGTATCTTCTGGCTCTTCTTGATGCAATTGCGCCATTCTGACACGTGCATCAGTATTTTGTTGCTGGATTTGTTCTTCTGTTCTTTCGGATCTGCTATTTCGCAAGTTTCGAGCTTTACTTGTACTGCGGCTCAAATCAGCCCCTTTGCGTTTTCTTGGCATTGCTCACCGTACAAAACATACATAAATAGAATTAATGAAATTATTTAATGATGAAAAATGTTAAAAGTATAATTAGGGCCAGGATTTTTGCCGCAGTTTTGAAATGATTAGTTTTAATTTATGAAATTATAACAAAAATATAAGTTTTATGGAAAAATTTTTCAAACAAAAGTAAAAAATTAAATTTTATGAAAACATTGTCTCTTATAATTTTTTCATGCAACCAATATTTCCATTGACATTTCAAAATAAAGATTCATAATGATTGATTTTTTGGAAACTATGAAAATCTTAATTGTTCAATTACATTTTTTTAATAAAATTAAATTAAAATTACATTTTTATAAGATCAACAACATTTTCGATATAAATAAAAAAAAGTATACTTACAACACAAAATCCGTTGTTATTGGAAGCTCGTGTCACGTGTTGAGTACTTTTGAGGTTATAAAATCACTTGATTAACTAATCGTGCAAAATACACTCAAAATTGATAATTTAATTAATATTGATAAAATAGGAATGATTAAAAGTTAATATGAGAGTTACACTGAGATAGCAAAATAATAATTGTCAACGTTACTACTACACTTGATGCATAAACAATAATGATGGCCGACAACTGTGTAGGGAGTGAGAAAGAAAGGAGACCGGCTTCGTTCTCATCCCTACTCCGTGCTGTTTACTGGGTCAGAAGTGACACCTGTAGACATCTGGCGGGGATAACTAATTAAATGACGATTGATCAGTTTTCGACCGGAGAGGAAAAATGATTAAATTACTAAAATGGCTATTAAAAAATAAGGGTTGATCGTAGAAGGGTGAAAATTGAGGACTGTATGTATTTTTGTATGTTGTATCATAAAAAAATAGAAATTAAAAATTTTGTCTAAAAAATAAAATAAAAAATTTAGGGGTGGACTACCCCTAACATTTAGGGGGATGAAAAATAGATGTTGGCCGATTCTCATAGATACCGGATAAGCACAAAAAATTTCATCAAAATCGGTCAAGCCGTTTCGGAGGAGTTCGATTACGCACCCCGTGACACGAGAATTTTATATATTAGATTTTACATTTTGTTGTAGTGGGCGCCATGTAAAAGATAATGAAATCGACTAGTAAGTTTTTTTGACAAAACTTTTAGTAATTTTGATTAGACAATATGACGCAGACATCATTTTTACGTAATATTTGTACTCCTGTATAAACACGATAGTTTCATCCGTTTTCGAGAAAAACGCATTTGAACAATTGAGAGTCTCAGAAGGGGATTTCAAGTAGGTAACAGACAACAAAAAAACTTGTAACGTAAGGCTTCTATTTCGACGATAAAGCAGAATTAACAACAATTCAACATAAACGGAGCAAACTCAAATTAAATGTTCTACGTGGGCTCTTCCGACAGCAATGCCTTTTCTAATTATTTTTATAAAGGACTTTCGGACTTCAAAGAAAATATTAATCTATCCGTTCATAAAATTAGCCGAATTTTGTATGTTCCTCCAGAGTTTGTCTCGTAAATTAATTTCATTAGCATAAACTAAGGACTCTTTATGTCTCCGTGCATAAAAATCAAGCAGATTGTAGATTGTAGGGTGGGTCGTGAAGGCCATGCTGCCTATCAAGCACTTCGACCTATCAGATCTTTTGTGCATAACCCTTAATATATTCAAGGCCCGGGATTCCGAGACTTCGAGTAAAGTTTATCAGTTTCCTGGGGGCTAAGTTTCTGATATCAAATGGCTTTAGGAAGGCCCGTCACGAAAACTTGAGCCTCTTACAGAAAAGCGCTGGGCATTCGCAAAGCAAATGTTCTGCAGTTTCAGCGAAGTTCTCGCAGTAGCGGCAACTATCACTTTCTGTTTTGCGCATATTTTTCAGGTGGTACCTTAGAGGGCAGTGTCCAGTGAGGAGTCCCGTCACCAGTTTCAAGTCTTTCTTGTCCAACTCGAGAAGCTGTTTAGCTTTCCTTGGCAAAAGACTTACTAGCCTTTTCGCTTGCCTTTGTCCTGGCACTTTATGCCAGTGAGATTTCATTTCATCTGTTTCCCAGCGTCGAACCTCTTCTTTCAAGTGGGCTTTGAAAAGTCCACAGAAGGGTTCTGGGCCGGAAAATTTTGTATTTGCCCCTTCTTTGGCAAGACAATCTGCTTCTTCGTTGCCTTTAACTCCCTTGTGACCTGGAACCCACATCAGAGTAACCTGATTGTTTGCTGCCAGTTGTCTCAGGGACTGTTTACAGTCCCAAGTCAGCTTAGACTCACAATTGTATGACTTCAAAGCTTTTAGTGCTGCTTGGCTATCTGATAAAATATAGATTTCTTCCCTTCGGGTGTTTCTTTCGATGCACTCCTGGGCACATGTCTCTATGGCATGTAATTTTGCTTAAAAGATGGTTGGGGTGTTACCAAGGGGTTTTGAGAGCCTAAAATTCGTCCCACGCCCACTCCAACCCTTTCATCCATCTTGGATCCATCAGTGTACCACACTAAAGCATCCCTTCCTAGTTGAGGTCCGTTCTCTGTGCAAACTTGGTGGTTGTTTGTAACTACTTCAAACTGCATTTCGAAGTCGTACCTAACTGGCATGATATCTGTCGGCTTAGACATGGATTCTAAGGAAATATTTTCCAAAATCTTCAAATGTCCATTCCGATTTCTTGCTCTAAAATTTGTTGTCTGGCTCAGTCTGAAGGCACTGATTGCTGCTTCTTTTATTACACATAAGTGCAATGGTGGAAGGTTCAGCATTACTTTACGGCTGCAGTAGGACACGTGAATGTTGCCACTGTGATTCCCAGACAAGCTAACCGCTGCACTTTCTGCAGCTTGACTTGTGCCGAAATTTGTTGCATTTTTGGCCTCTATATCAATGAAGCATAGGTGACCATTGGTTTAATGATCGTTTAGTATGACCAGTAGATCATTTTTGGTTTCAGATCTCATGTCCAGCTTGCCACTATAGCTCTGGAAAGAATGTTGTTGAGTTGGCTGTTCCATGTCAGTTTTTGGTCGATTATTACGCCCAAATATTTACCTTCTTTGGAAAAAGTAAGCTGAGTTCCATTCAGAGTTGGGACTTTAAGTTCGTACTTTCGCCTCCTAGTGAATAAAACCAGCACTGTTTTGCTAGGATTGACTTTAAGTCCTTCCTTTGCGCACCAGCTTCTGATTGTGTTTAGGGCTACTTGCATGCGATTGAAAATTACTTCATCATGTTTGCCCCTAATGGTGACGACTAGGTCATCGGCGTAACCTTGAGTCGTAAAACCAGAGCAGGTTACACTCAGGATTTCTTGGTGGCCATTCCGTTGTGGTCGTACCAGAACTAGTGACGCCGAACGTCCAGGTCGCCCAAAAGAAGTGATCACGCCGGAAATCGTCGATAAAATCCATGAAATGATATTGGATGATCGGAGAATGAAAGTGCGTGAGTTGGCTCATGCTGTAGGTATCTCAACTGAACGGGTACATCATATTTTACACGAATATTTGGACATGAAAAAACTCTCTACAAGATGGGTGCCGCGATTGCTCACACTCGATATAAGCGCAATCGTGTGACCACTTCAAAAGAGTGTTTAGCGATGTTCAGCCGTAATCCGGACGAATTTTTGCGCCATTTTGTTACTGTGGATGAAACATGGATCCATCACGACACGCCAGAGACCAAGGAACAATCGAAACAGTGGGTTGCTCGGGGTGAACGTGGACCAAAGAAGGCGAAACAGAGTCTGTCAGCCAACAAGGTCATGGCCACAGTTTTTTGGGATGTACGCGGTGTCATTCACATCGATTACCTCAAGAAAGGTAAAACGATCTCCGGCGAATATTATTCAAAGCTTTTTAACAGATTCGACGTTGATTTGAAGCAAAAACGGCCGCATTTGGCGAAGAAGAAAGTGCTGTTCCATCAAGACAATGCACGTGGGCACACTTGTCTAGTCACGATGGCCAAAATCCACGAATTGGGATACGAACTGCTACCCCATCCAGCATATTCTCCAGATTTAGCCCCCTGCGACTATTTTCTGTTTCCAAAACTAAAGAAATGGCTGAGCGGTAAGAGATTTGAGTCGAATGAAGAAGTCATTAACGAAACAAAAGCGTATTTTGAGAGCTTTGAAAAAACCTATTATTTGGAGGGAATAAAAAAATTAGAAAAACGCTGGACTAAATGTATCGAGCTAAAAGGTGATTATGTAGAAAAATAAAATGTTTATTTGCGGAAAAAAATTTGTTTTATTCGAAAAGTCACTGACTTATCAAACCGCCCTCGTAATACAAAAAATTAACATTTTCATGGGGTGATATTTCAAAAAAAATTTGAATTGATAAAATAAAAAACATAATTTAAAATAAACTCTTTATTAGAAATATATATCTTTACAATTTTATAGAAATGTTATTTGTTCGAATCACATTATCAATGACTAGATAAACAAGACTAAAATAAAATAAAAGTGTTCATTTATTTTATTTAAATATTTGCATCATTTTTGTTTACAAAAAACAAGCACATTTTTTTTGCAATCTACAGTTTAAATTTTTTTTAATTTAATCTGTATTTAAGCGTATTAAATGTATTTTGAATAATTACGCCAAGATTTGTTTTATATTTTGCAATAATAATTAAAATATACGGTATAAATAAAAATAAAACTTGCAAATTTTTAGTAATTTTTTTTTTTTAGTTGGTCTGATTTATAAAGTTGGTAAAAAGTTATTTAAAGTTTTTTCACCGAGAAAAATAATAATATTACAAAGAACTTCTTAGAAAGGAATTTACTGAAAAAATTATTTTTGATTTTAATGAAAGTCAACAACTTTTTTATTGTTGGGTATGAAATAAAGTCACTTAAAGTGTGAAAAACATTGTACATTAAAATTTTCAAAAAAGTTCACAAAAAATATTATTGACTTTTTATAAACCAAAAATATTTCAGTAAAAAATTGTTTAAAGCATTTTAATTATTAAATTTTTTAATTGTAAAAGAAAAGAGAAAAAAAACTTTACGCAAATATAAGACCAAATTAAAGTGAAAAAAATACTCAGCATAGCTTTAAAAATTTGATAATGCACGGAATGAATTAAAAATAAAGTATATTTTTATTGAATTATGAAAATCACAAAAAATTGTTGTTAAAATTACACATAAAAAATAAGAATGGGATTAAAATTTAAAATAGAAAATATTGTGACACTCCTGCACAACAAAAATGTTTAAAAAAATTTTATTTTCTTTTTCATAATAATTTAGTTTACAATTTCAAATAAAATTATAAATTTAGTTAATAAGTGTAACCAGTTAAAAATGAAAGTTTTATAATTGAATCAAATTTAAAATAACAAATATTAATTTTTGAAAATCGACTCCGTGTGGTTTAAAAAATAAAATTTTATTGTTTTTTCATTTCCTTATTTTTAAATTAATTGTATTTTTCCTTCAGTTTAAGAAAACAATTTACTTTATTTTTTTACACGCGAAACAGGTTTTGTAAATAATTTTAATATAATTTCTCAAAAATTGTGCCTAATGTTATTTATTAAACGTTATTTTGATATACCTACGTTTTAAAAATTATCATGTCTTAGTCATGATTATTTATATTTTTAACAAAGATAATAAATCACTATTAAGTTTTATAATTAACAAAATC
Source organism: Agelastica alni (assembly GCA_950111635.1). Lineage (NCBI taxonomy): Eukaryota > Metazoa > Arthropoda > Insecta > Coleoptera > Chrysomelidae > Agelastica > Agelastica alni. Next base: position 24,434,933 of record OX467719.1, on the reverse strand, counting down.
TTGACATAAACCAAAACCCTTATTACACTATACCTTTTTTTGCGACAACTTTTGTACATATTTTCATAGCTATTTGTTGGCTTAATTTTCTCAAATGACTGGGCGAAATTTTTAAGCGTGAATATGTTTTGTAAAAGGGGTTATCAGGTGTAGTTTATTTCTAGTTGTTGTTAGTAGTGGTTAGATGTGGTTACAAAGATAGATAAAGGAATGCTTAGATAGTTTGGACACGTAGAAACGATGGATGAAGGAAGATTGACTACATAAGGCGAGTGTTAATGGACAAGTCCGTAGAGGTCGACCTCGGCGAACATTTTTCGATCAGATCAACATTGTTTTGAAGAAAGGCCAGGTCAAGAGTACCAACAACCGACGAGCATGCATGAGAACACTAATGAATGTAAAGGAAGCAAAAGATGTGTGTAAGAACCGTAGCAAGTGGAAGGAAGTGGTCTCTGCCTACCCCTACGGGAAAAAGGCGTGACTATATGTATGTATGCATGTAGTAGTGGTATGAGTGCTAGGGTGTACGAGTGTTTTTGCTACTGTTATATTTTAAAATGGGTAAACCGCAAAATAAAAAGAACTACTCTGCGAAAACAAAAGAGGTAATTGCTAATGATATTAAATTTATATAAAACGAGGCTTGCAAGTTCCTATTAAAAATTATCGTCAAGGGGTATTGGTTGCGACAGGAATATCCAGAAAGGTGTTTTACAGTGTCCACAATGAGGCTAAAAGAGTAGAGACATGTAAGCAACCTTGTATTTCATCTCCAAAGACATTTTTTAGGAGTCACGATCGCGATCGCCATCCACTAGAGATGGCGAAACAACGAGTATAAACTCAGACCTACGACGGCCAAAATAGCAGAAAAACCATTCACCAATAAACGATGGCCGCGAAAACCTTTTACAATATGTAAATAATTACTGTGTTGGCGAACCTGACATTTTCATAAACGTCATTGAAATCTCCTCGATTCAGGGGGGAAAAATAAACAGTTCCATTTATTTTTATGCCTGTAACATTCAACAAATAGTCTTGCTCGCATGCCACCGGCAGTCAGGCAGACAAATAGACACGAAAAAGGCAGAGTGTAATGAGGGTTTAACAACATTATTAAACTTTCATGTAGTTATTATAACCTACATGATAGTTGTATTGCCCATAATTTTCATGATTTGCATACTGTTGATAAAAATGTTGAGAATAAGGTTCATTTTCATTGCTACAACTGAAACTATATTCATTTTCGACACAAATTTCGGAATTCTGGTGATAATCCTGCATAAAACTAGCATTCGTTATACTTCCACTGGTCACCACGCCGTGTCCCAATTTTTGTTCAATATTCTTAGCGGTAATGGTGTTTCCATTTTTGCTGATGGAAACAACAACATTACCAACATTAACAGTTATATTTTCATCGGCAGTCGAAAATTTATCTTTATTATTAACAGCCTGCGATAACGCATAAATATAGTTGTGAGCGAAACGTAAAGTTTCGATTTTCGTGAGCTTGGTATCTTCAGGAAATGTAGGTAATACACAACGTAGACGTTCAAGCGCTTCGTTGAGCATATGCATTCTGTTTCTTTCTCTATCGTTCGCTTTGAGTCTTCGCACTCTTTTTATTCTCATAATGTGCGTCGGACTTTTGGCTCTCGATACTCGATTGCGGCCGGTCGCGTAGCGTCGTTTCGGTTTTTCTTTGACCGGCGTAGAACATTTGTCTTCGTGTTTTTTTAACGAATAAAAAAAATCCAACTCCTCGTTTTCGCTTTCGAATACGTGCTCTTTGTATTGCGACGATCTTTCCCACGAATCGTGATATAAAGGCGGTTTTATTCTTTCGATGAGGCTGCTGTGAAATGCGGTATTGAATTTTTCGTACAACTCTTCGTTGAAATGTTTCGATTCTTTTCTTTTCAACAGTAGAAATTCGCTGTCGAGGTCGAAATAATCGTTGCGATCGTCTGTAATGTCCGAAGATTCGGATTTGAATGAGTATTCGAAACCTGAATCGGAACTATCTTCAAATGACACGTCAGCAAGCTTGGTAGTCGCTACATGATTCATTCTGAAACAACATGAAATAATTTAGTGGTACAAATAAACAGTTACGACTTAGTAAATAATAATAATTATTACTAAAAGGTATACAAGCAGGCCCGCGCCTAGTACTTTTGGCGCCCTTGTGCAAATTTAAAATAACGCCCCAAATTTGTATTACGTTCATACGTGAGTACAGATACCCGGGTTAAGTTATTATTATTATTAGGCCTACGGGAAGATGCGACACATCTTCAACTCCAACCTACCCCTCAAACTAAAAACCAAGGTTTACATGGAATGCATTCTCCCGGTAACAACCTACGGATGCGAAACATGGGTTCTAACAAAGAAAATCCTAAATAAATTAAAGATACACCAAATAGCAATAGAACAAAAAATGCTAGGAATAACGCTTTAAGATCATAAAACCTATGAGTGGATAAGAAATAGAACCAGGGTCGAAGATATAGTAAGGCGAATAGGTGCTCTTAAATGGAATTGGGCCGGACATGTTGCCCGAAATACAACCAATTGGAGCGGAAAAACAACAAGATGAAGACTTTGGGGGGAGAAAAGAGGCACCGGCAGACCACAGCAAAGATGGTATGATGACATCAAAAACAGCCGGACTTAACTGGTACCAAGTGGCACAAAATAGAGAAAACTGGAAAAATATGAGGAAGGCCTATATCCAAAGGATAAAAAACGGCTAGAAAAGAAGAGAGAGGCCTTGAAATACTAGAGCCTTCTTTGAAAAGATTATTCAAAGCCAGCCTTATCTTCGGTTATATACCGCAAGCTTGGAGAGAAGCCGTGGTGGCGTTTATACCAAAGACTGGGAGACGTCCAATGGACGAACCAAAGTCTTACCGCCTTATTAGTCTCACCTTCTTTCTCCTAAAAGCAATGAAGAAAATAATAGACTGTTACATCAGAAGCAAACTTCCTGAGTTGAGACCGCTGCATAAGTAACAGTTTGCTTATCAAGCAGTTAAATCCACGATAAATGTTCTACAGTGCCTAGTTGAAAGCATTGAAAAGACATACGCAGAAAAAGAAATGGCTCTTTGTGTCTTCATAGACATAGAGGGTGCTTTTGACAACACTTCGCATGCCTTCATAACTAGATCCCTCGAGGAAAGAAATATAAACGCCTCACTGATTAGAAGGATACAATCTATGCAGAAAAGCAGAATCATTGTGGCGACTCTTGGGGATGAGACAGTCAAGATGACAGCAGAAAAAAGTTGTCCCCAAGGAGGAGTTCTATCACTTTGCTGTGATCACTGGTTGTAGACAACCTAATAGTTAAGCTACACGACTCTGGTTTTACGACTCAAGATTACGCTGATGACCTAGTCGCCACCATTAGGGGCAAACATGTCAAAGTAATTTCCAATCGCATGCAAGTAGCCCTAAAAACAATCAGAAGCTGGTGCACAAAAGAAGGACTTATTGTCAATCCTAGCAAACAGTGCTGGTTTCATTCACAAGGAGGCGAAAGTACGAACTTAAAGCCCCAACTCTGAATGGAACTCAGCTTACTTTTTCCAAAGAAGGCAAATATTTGGGCGTAATAATCGACCAAAAACTGACATGAAACAGCCAACTCAACAACATTCTTTCCAGAGCTATAGCGGCAAGCTGGACATGCCGCAGAGTCTTTGGAAAGACATGTGGTCTGAAACCAAAAATGATCTACTGTTCATACCAATTGATCATTAAACCAATGGTCACCTATGCGTCATTGATATGGTGACCAAAAATGCAACAAATTTTGTTACAAGTCAAGCTGCAGAAAGTGCAGCGGCTAGCTTGTCTGGGAATCACAGGGGCAACATTTACGTGCCCTCCTGCAGCCGTAGAGGTAATTCTGAACCTTCCACCATTGCACTTATGTGTGATGAAAGAAGCAGCAATCAGTGCCTTCAGACTGAGCCAGACAATAAATATTAGAGCTTGGCTTGAGACTGTAAACAGTGCCTGAGACAACTGGCAGCGAACAATTAGGTTACTCTGATGTGGGCTCCAGGTCACAAGGGAGTTAAAGGCAACGAAGAAGCAGATTGCCTTGCCAAAGAAGGGGCAAATACACAATTTTCCGGCCCAGAACCCTTCTGTGAACTTTCCAAAGCTTACTTAAAAGAAGAGGTTTGACGCTGGGAAACAAATAAAATGAAATTTCACTGGCATAAATTGCCAGGACAAAGACAAGCGAAAAGGCCAGTAAGCCTTTTGCCAAGCAAAGCTAAACAGCTTCTCAAGTCGGACAAGAAAGACTTTGTCTACATTTCCATTATTAATTGTGTCTCTGATAGTCTGGTGCTCGTAAATAGTTTTGCATACCGTATTTTGTTATAACTTGAGTATATCATTCGTTGTAAATAGTGTTGCATACCTAGTAGTGATAGGATTTAATTAATAATGGCTGTGACATTTTTGTTAATCGGTGTAGATGGAGTGGGGGTCTTTGTTGTTAGATTTCGCCTTGATTTTTGGCCTCGATTGTCGTATGTTGTCAGCTATATTATTGTTTGGTTTGCTTTTCTGTGTGGATGGGCTGGCTATCAACACGGACGAGCGCGATTATGAGTTGGGGACATAGATTTGCGAAGGTTGGCTGACGCGTGTCCCGTGTCATTTTCTGATATCCGGCCTGGGAGTGAATAGTTGGAGAGTCGCTTGGTGTCAGTCTTGAGAGTCAGTAGTGTGGATTTTAGTATCGTCGTGTGATATTAACAAGTGTGCAAAACCTCTACGGTTTTATCTTCATATCTGGCTGTATTCGGCCCATCTTAATTGGATTTTGAAGAAAAACCACTTAATTTTTAACTTGACCATTCTATCTTACCTTCGTTGTTGATATTTTTGGTGTCGAGTTAAAATAACCACATGTGGGATTTATTTGAGGGAAGCCATTGTTGATTAGCACGTGCTGTTCCATAACCATCATCCATATCGACGATAGATTTCAGTGTTATAAAGACTTGCTTGGTGTTTTTAGCAGAAATTATTATGATAATACTACTTGGTGTTTCTGTTTCTTGGATCATCGATGTAACAGTGACGTCTCAATGAAGTTTTCAATTGGTTACATGGTATTGAGTTTAATTTTATCAACTTATCAGTTATTATGTGCTTGATCTAAGTGTTTTCAATAGTTTAAAAGTAACAAATTATTTTCATTAAACTTGTACCTGCTCCAAGTTGAATCTGAACGTATACATTACTGAATATACATTATGTAATTATTGTGATGGTTTCAAATTATTATTTTTGTTGCAAGTCCATTTATTTTGTATTTTTTTTTAATCTTTTGTTATCAGGAATTCTATATAAAACCAATTATTTTTGAAATTTTAAATATTGTGAACCTTTTTTTTTTGTTTTTAATTCTCTTTTGTACATCATTAGGTTTTTATTATTGTCTGAAAGATTGTTATAATTAATTTAAATATTAATTTAAGAAAAGTGTATTAAATTCGTTTAATCCACTTTACAAAAATACAGAATTTGTTGTAAAAAATCAGAACATCATTTTTACTTAATTAATATATTGCAGGAATTGTAAATCTAGTTTTATTTATCTAGTTCACCATAATTGTTTGTTGTTTATCGTGTGGCTCTGCTAGTGCCTACAAGACCTAGGGGTTTCCGGCTTGAATTGTCTAAGTCGGTGGCGCGGCTCACTTTTATATTTTTTTTTCTTCTACCCTCTACGGCTGAGCTCGGGCATAATTTGCCAGTAGAGAGACCACTGGCAGAGTACTCTTTAGAGAACTAAAAGACGTGGCAACTTGAAATGGTGACGGGGCTCCTCACTGGACACTGCCCTCTAAAGTATCACCTTAAAAAGATGGGCAAAACAAAGAGTGATAATTGCCGCGACTGCGAGAACTTCGCTGAAACTGCTGAACATTTGCATTGCGAAAGCCCAGCGCTTTTCTGCAAGAGGCTTAGGTTTCTGGAAGGGGCCTTCCTAAAGCCTTTCGATGTCAAAAACTTGGCCCCCAGGCAACTGATAAACTTTTGTAAAGATTAGATTTTATTCCTAAATTGTTCAAATTATTTAATGAATATACCTATATAAATGAATGAATAGTATATTACACACCTAGGGCACCTCGGAGCAAATGTTTGTTCTGAGACATTTCTTACTTTAATTCCCGTGGTGTGTATACTATTTTTCTCCCCACTGTAGGCGGAAAGTGGCAATTTTATTTGCGTATCGGGCCGAAAGTGACGCTTTCTGCACGGTAGGGAGAAAATAAAAATTTTTAATTGTATTTTTGTGCAAATATTTTAAAAATTTTAATTTTAAAATGATGTTGACAAAAATTTTATTACATATGGTATTTCGGCTATTATAAAATATCAAATTTTCAATGAGTTAATTACGTTTTACTTTTAATCGGAAAATGCACATGAAAATTTAAATTTTTACCAAGTGCATGCGTTAAAATTATAAAATAATTTTTAAAATAGTTTTAAACCAAACTGGTTTTGTTAATTTTATTTGTAATAGAGGTTTACATGAATTTTATTTCATTAAAGGACAATCAAGAAAAATTTCGTTGAAATTCTTTGAATCTACCCACGCAACAACTTCCTTATTGTAATTTTCTTAAACTTTATACGCCTCTTTTCCATTATTTTTTGGTTAATTTAAATAACAAAATTAGAATCAGACCCATAAATTGTTTTAAGAATAAATAAGATATTTTAAAAGAAGCTAATAGTTATGTACTTGGAACCTAGTTGCTTGGAATTGTTAATTATTTAATTTAAAAACATGTTCTAATAATTTTTTTTTTAAACTACTGCATCAACCACGCAGGGTTTTTAGCAATACAAAATGGATTGATGAATACTTTATATATCCTCAAGAATATGGATATCTTTTAAAAAAGTTTTTATACTAATGTGATCACAGTTATCTTGTAGTAAAGACTTTAAATTATCTTTCAATAAATGATTTTGTCTTTATAAAGTATATAAAGGACAGTCAATTAAAATATGTTCCAAATTAGTTTGACACATAGAACAAATAGGTTCGAAGTCACCAGCTAATAAATATTTATGTGTAGCTAATGATGACCTATTCTCAATCTGGATACTACCACATGATTTCGTCGATCTGAAATCACAGTTTTCCATGGTAGCGCTGAACTTTTTACTCTCGATAATTTGGAGGTCGATCGGTGTCACGTGCCTATTTTTTCCCTTCTACAGTTCCATTATATTTGTGTCTCTGATGGTTTTGTATTCCTCAGGTACCGTATTTTGTTGTAACTTAAATATATCATTCGTTGTAAATAGTGTTGCATACCTTGTAGTGATAGGATTCGATTGTTAATGGCTGTGGCATTTTTCGTTAATCGATGGAGATTGAGTGGGGGTTTTTTTATTAGATTTTGCTTTGGTTTTTGGCCTCGATTGTTGTGTGTTGTCGGTTATATTATTGTTTGGTTTGCATTTCTGTGTGGATGGGGCTGGCTATCAACACGGACGAGGCGATTATTGGTGTGGAGCATGTACTTGCGAAGATTGTTGGTTGACGTTTATTCCGTGTCATTTTTCTTGATATCCGGCCTGGGAAGGGTCAGTCGTTTGGTGGCAGTCTTGGGAGTGGTGTGGTGAGAGTTTTTGGGACGGGGTGATATTAACACGTGTGCAGAACCTCTACGGGATTTCTTTCATATCTGGCTGTATTTGGGCCATCTTAATTGGATTTTGAAGAAAAACCATTTAATTTTTAACTTGACCATTCTATCTTACCTTTGTTGTTGATATTTTGGATTTTGGTGTCGAGTTAAAATAGCCGCATGCGGGATTTGATTGAGGGAAGCCATCGTTAATTAGCAAGTGCCGTTCCATAATCAAACCGGCCACAGGAGTAGTGAATTCGTATAGCCAAAGGTTACAAGTGATTTATTTTAGAATATTTAAACGACGTGATTTGTTTTTGACACCACGATTAAGTTTTGTTTTAATTTATTAATATGGTACACTGTTGAAAACTATTTATTGCTTTGGATAATATGCCAAGGCTGAACTTTTTAAAGTAATCTTCTCAATAGTTCTTTGTGTCCAAGTAAAAATGTTTTCTTCATACTTATTTGTAAATATCCTACAATTTTGATATTTGAAAGGTCAACCATTGTAAAAATATTTTTAAATAAGCTCGATTGTTTTAACAGTGTAAATCTTTATGTAAATGGTAAAAACATGAGTAAATTAGCAGCCTTATGTGAACGTTTAATTAAGTATTATTAAAAAGTTGACTTGTGTACGTTTTTTTTGGTAACTTGGTAAAGTTTGTTACTCTTACCTTTGCTTTGGTTATTTTATGGAATCGTAAACTTTGGATTTTTGATTTATTGTTAGCTGTTAATTTTGACTATATTTGTTATAATGTTATTATTGAACTGAGTACTTCGATTAATTGTTGGCTGTTTTGACTATATTTGTTATAATTTTGCTATTGAGCTGTGTATTTTGATTTATTGTGGGAGTAAAGTATCCAATATATTTTTGCTATAGTTTCATTTATTTAGTTCACCATAATCTTAGTTGTTTATCGTGTGGCTCTGCTAGTGCCTATAAGACCTAGGGGTTTTCGGCTTGAACCGTCTAAGTCGGTGGCGCGGCTCACTATTATTTTCTTTTTTTTTTTCTACCCTCTACGGCTGAGCTCGGGCATAATTTGCCAGTAGAGAGACCGCTGGCAGAGTACTCCTTAGAGAACGAAAAAGACGTGGCAACGGTTCCATTCAGACTGCCACGGACTTTGCACAACACTCATTAAGTATGCATTAAAGTCCAGATGAATTGATTTCTGGAAATCAACTGCTGATTTAGCTAAATTATCAGCTCTCTCGTTTCCTTCTTTTCCTATGTGAGATGGTACCCATACAAATCGAACAGAAATACTTTTTTGATATATTTTTCCTAATTTAATGTTTAATGAGTAAAAGAACTGGATGCTTTGGATACACTTGTTTTAGTCCTGTTATGGCACTGAGAGAATCGGTTATTATTATGTACTTACTGAATTGCTTTTTATTAATATATTTAAATGTGTGAAGTATCGCTGTAAGTTCTGCCGTATATACTGTTGATCTGCTAGCCAGTTTGCATACAAAGTTTTCGTCAGGAACAGGAAAAGCAGCACCTACTCCAAGTTCTGATTTGGATGCGTCCGTGTAGATATGGCAATATTCATCGGAAGGATTTATTTTTTGTAAAAATAGGGTTTTAAGAATTTTTGGATTGTTATCAGATTTTTTATATGTAGACAAGCTTGTTCCTAAAACTGGAAGGGGAATTGTCCAAGGGGTAGGTGAGTCTAAGTTGGAGAAAGTATAGGTAGTCGGAAAACTTATATTCAGATGAGATAGATGGTTATTTATTCTTTGATAAAAGGGTATATCGATTCTTTTTCCAATTCTGTATATGTCATGGAAGTGATTTGCAAAAGTATAATGATGTACTGGGTTTACCGGATTAGATGCTATGGATGACGCATATGTTAATAATAAGTATTCTCTTCCAAATGTTAATGATGGTTCTCCAGCTTCACAATAGAGAGATTCTACTGGACTAGTGCAGAAGGCTCCCAAGGCAATACGAATTCCACTGTTATGAATGATATCTAGCTGTTTAAGTAATTTTTTCTTTGCCGAATTGTATACTATGCACCCATAATCAATTTTGGATCTGACTAAAGCCTTGTATATATTCATTAACGTATTGAAATCTGCTCCCCAAAATTTATATGCAACTGATTTCATTAGGTTTATTCCTTGTTGGCAGTTTAATCGAAGAGCGTGTATTTGTGCATCCCATGAAAGTTTCTGATCAAAGACCATACCCAGAAATTTTATATTGTCTACATACTCTATGTTTTCGTTGTACATTTTTAGAGGTTTTGAATAAATATAACTAATAATTTTATTTGTAAGTAATTCAATAATAGTTCTTAGGTTCTTTTTTGTAAGGAACAAAAAAAAATAAAATAGTTTTTCATTTCATTTCATTTTTTGTAATACACTTGTTAGGCGACAAATTTTAGTATTTCATTTTTTAACTTTTATCAACACTAATAAAAAATAAAACATTAGAACATTATGTAAATTTAATTTTTTTTTTGAAGCTAGTAATTTATTAATAAATATTTTTAATAATAAAACACCTAAGTAAACGAATTTAACAATGGATTGGTAGTAATATTCCAGTATATCTGTAACACTTTGTAGAAGTGATTAAAAAAAAGTTAAAAAATTTACAATTTTCAATTTTTTTTAAATTTTCTAATATTTCATGCGGCTGAGTTGTAAATTAAAATGGTTTATTGCAAATATCTCAGTTTCTATTGCAAATATGCCAAAAGTGACATTAAACAATTTTATAGACAATTTTAATACCTACATTTTTTATAAAAGATTTTTTCCCGTATCTTTTTAAGTTTTTGAGATATTTTTAAAAAAGTGACTTTGGGGGTAGTTTTTAATTTTTTTTATCCCCTAAAAAGAATTCAACATTTTTTACTGGACTATAAAAGAATATAGGGAATATTATTTTTTTTTAATTTATCACTATTTATTTTTTGGTATATTTAAATAACAAAATTAGAATCGGACCCATAAACAAAATAACATTAAATATTTTTGAATTTGGAAGCTAAATTCATTTAATTTAAAATGCAAGAAGAAATATTATGCACTAATTTAAGGGTGTCATTTAAATGAGCGTTATTTTAAATAAAATGAGCGATATCTTCAAATTGATTTTAAACAAGCACTATTTTTTTTTAGTTTGAGCGTTTTTTAATATATGGTGGCTAGTTTTTTATAAAAATTAACAAATAATATTTTTATTAGAACATTAAATTAAATTTTTTAAGTTATGATTTGTTCCAAACTCTTAGAATTTGCTTTTTAAAATATTTTTTAAATGTTTTTCTACAATGCATAAGTGCTTCAAAACATGATTGCAACAATGAAACGATGTAGATCAACCTAACCTAACCTAACCTCCAGCAGCAGCCAAGCAGATTTCTATCGGCTAAAAACTCAAGCGTGGACGACCAAAGAAGGCCACCAAAGCCCTTTTGCGGGATTAATCTAATATTGTCGCACACATTTTCTAGCATTCTTTCATTTTATCTACATTTCTCTCTTTTATTTGCATTTTTTATATCATGATTGTGTGCTTAACCTAAACTATGAATAACCTAAGAATAAATAAACTTGTCCTTTGAAATAATGCTATTTTATTGAATTTTAGTGCTTAAAATAAAATATTTTATCGCTAATTGATCATTGCTCACATAATTGTATTCTATCGCTCATCTACAAAAAATATCGCTCAAAAAAGCAATTTTATATCGCTCAACAATATCGCTCATACTATTAACGAAGACATCTCTCATTCTATTTAAAATAACGCTCGTTTAAATATAAGTGATAATTTAAATTAAATATACGTTCTAATTATTTTGTATTTCACGCTTTACCTTTTGTTGAAAACAAAAAATAAAATAATCCTAAATTTTTCATTTTTCAAATACTTTTTTAATAAAGGGAGCGATGGTAATTTTATCTTATAAATGTCTTGTGCCATTATCAATAATTATTAATAACCAATTATATATTTTAGTTTGGCAATTTTCCATTTGATTTATTTATTGCCAAAAGTTTTTATTATTATTATTATTATTATTATTATTATTATTATAAATCCAATAAGTAATATCTTATATATATATCTTAAATACTTACAAATTAAGAACCTGAAAAGACCATAAAACAACTGTACAACAAACAGTAAACATTTAACTAATTATCCCTGTAAAAACTTATCTAATTTGTTTTAAAAAATGTTAACACTCTCAGCATTTACTATATCTCGTGGTAGGCTGTTCCGTGAGTGAAATATTCTATTACTTAAAAATGTTTTTCTAGAACTGCATTTGAATGTTCCCATTTTTAATTTTTAGTCAGTCGGTCATCATTATTAAGCACGTACAAGTCTCCCAGATTTCCGTAATTATATTTTAATACAAAAAATTTATCTAGGAATATCTTGACAGCCGTTAAGCGAATTTTAAATGTTTACGTTGTATAACTACAAAATAAGCATTAAATAATAAACTTACTTGCTACGCGTTTGTTATCCGATTTGTTACGTGAAAAAATCGCCACCATGTAATCACACTTACAGATTTACAACCCAACGGTAACCCGGGCAATTAGACCCTTCAGCAAACTGAATTGAACTGAATACATCGCGTAGGGTGTGCAATTTTATATGAACGGCTCCGGGGCTCGAGCCCCTCTACTATTTAAGTGTCAAAGGACCGTTTCCAGTAAACACCAGACCTACAGTTTTTCGTTGTATGAGAAAAAATAAATTTACAACAAAACATAAAAGATCAGATACAAAATTTTCTTCAATAAAGTTTACGCAAAAATCATAGCTACAAAAAGGGGAAGTATCACGAATATTCAATGAGAGGCATTCGAATCGTCGCCTTATTGGCTGTAGTACACTACACCAAATTAATAAAATATTGTTACGATATTTACTTCTTTCTTGGGTTCGGTGATTCAAAACTCTGAGTACAATAACCAATAACTTTTGTTCTAGTATTTCTTCACAATAAATTTTACTTTTACAAATCACTTAGATATTCAAACTAATTAAATTTCAAAACTCATAAAAAATTAAAAACTGACTTCCGTTTCCGCGGACGCTGCCTTTTTATATTTATTACGAGAAGAATAGCCACTATTCGACCTTTTTCTAGACCTATGTAACTAACAATAATTTATTTTGCAGGTTAGTCACCTACAACAAATTTTAGTTGAAAAAAATTGAATAATAATAGAAGCAAAAATTAGACATTTAAAAAACAATAATAAACATGCACATAAACAGCTACTTATTATAAGAAAAGATCAATGGATTAGAGAATAAATAATATTAAATTTAAAAATTCAGGAGTGCAATGGGGAAGACCATTACATGTTAAAATCGTTCCAAACCTCTTTAAATTTATAAAATTTATGAATCATTATTTAATAATGATGCTGGTTCAGTGTACAAACAATATCATGAGTCAAAATTAAATTTCAAAACTCATAAAAACTTAAAAACTGACTTCCGCTTCCGCGGCCGCTGTCTTTTTTTTATTTATACAATTTATTACGAGAAGAATAGCCACTATTCGGCCATTTCTAGAGAGTGCCAGAATAATCCTTTGACCATTTCGGAACCGCTATACGCGGTATTTTATAATTTGCCGGTCCAATCGCGGCGGCCGGCATAATAAAGCAGTTGCCTAATTGTTATCGACGCCGACCGACAAAGGGCTGGATAGTAACAATATAAAATGAAACGGGAGCAGTGACAAAGCTCATTTTAAAAATAAATATACAGGTAAGAAATACATACGCCCAGAAAACACAAAGCGCCACGTTTTCCAAGAAAGTGAGTTCTTCAAATCATTCCATCACAATGTCACGGAGTCACGGTGTCTAATAATATGTCTTTGCATCGCAAAGTCAGCAAGCCAAAGGCTAGGTTTTCGTGGAAAGCTTGAAAGTTTTTTACTCCTGATCAACTGTTGACGACGTACAAGGCTTAAATCCGACCTCTACTGGAGTATTAACAGTGACAAGTTTAAATTTGAACTTGCCAAGAGAGAATATTCGGAAATATTTTAAAAAAAGCAACTATTTAGACCAACATTTCTGCATATCCCAGAAAACAGTGATGAAGCAAGATATTTGGAATTTTATTTGTAGGCTCAAGAAGAGTACTTTAATTTAAAACATTTTTTAATAGTATATTATTCAACAAGCTTGTAATGATGGCTAATACTCATGAAAATGAAGTTTGCGACGTGAGCCGCAGGTGAACGCAGTAATAATTCGAATTACGCGAAAGTAGAATACTATACTTTTTCTATGATTGAGTGTGCACCATTGAATTCAAACGGACGAGATATTTAGGAAATATTTTATTGAAAAAACAAATTTTTTTGGTTTTTGTCAAACAATTTTATATTGAAAGCTAACGAAAACTTATGGAAAACGAATTTACATGTTTTGCTTTTTGCCAATCCATGAATAACTGGTAAACCATTTCATACATTTTTTAGATTTTTCTGGTAAAAGGCTGATTGTACCTAAACTGACAGCTTGTAGAACTTCTGGTGGAGTGCAGTTGAAATGGTTTTCGCTTTCTGAATCCATTTTTACAAAAAGCTAGTTTTAAATAGGTAGGTATATTGTCAAATTGTGGCATTTCATGGCGAGTCTGATTTAAACATTGCACTGCATGCCCGATATTCCATTTCAATTTTGTACAACTGGTGTCAATTGTTTTGTAGGTAAGGAATCTACTTTGTCGCTGATTGGCCACATCCCGTTGTGCAAAGGCTCCTACACATGGGGCGTATCTTGTTTTGTGTAAAGCATCCAGTACTCATCAAAAATGTTACATAAAAAGGGTCCATTTTATGAGTCATGGAAAAAAATATTTTATTTAGCGATGAAGCTACTTTTACGACAAATGGTGTGGTATTTTCTAAAAATACTAGATATTGGGCCTCCGAAAACCCATACTGGTTGATCAATTGCAAGAGCCAGTACTCCCAAAAAGTGAATGTTTGGTGTAGCATCTTAAACGAAATAATTATAGGATCATTCTTTTTTTACGGAAACATGAATGCACATAATTTTTGGTATTTTTAGGTGTATTATCGGGGATAACACCATAAGTGCTTTAAAAATTACCAATAATTCTGAAAAAAGTATGTTTTTTAAAAACTGCACGAGTTTATTTTTTTCGTTGTTTCAAAACATAGATTGCCCGACTCCGAAGGAAGAGGGAATTTTTTTGAAACAGCGAAAAAAATAACCAAGTGCAGCTTTTTCAAACACGTTTTTTTCAGAATTATTTGGTTAATTTTTAAAGCACGAATGGAACTCGGTGGAAAAGTTCAAAAATACAAATAGATTTATATTATTTATTGTTAAAGTTGATACTACAATTATTGTAAGTAATATTGTAAACATTTGTATTTGTCTGAAGTTGATCTTGAACCCCATCCTGGCGCGCATGTTTGTAGATTTTCATTGCCACGCATTTTTTCAACGATAGCCTCATGGTAATTTTTATTTATCTATCTGTAGATAGCTCGCAATAGATTTGGAGTTGGCATGTCCTGTTATCTTGATAAGTTCTTGCTCAGCATCCCCGCCCTTTGCCAAATTTGACACCGCTGTTGCCCTTAATGAGTGATTGATAATTTTTTTTTACACGTTCATTCCCACCTGGTTTACTTGTTTCTTAGTCCACTCTGCTATTTCGTTTTGTCCCACAGGTGTTTTTGAACCATTGATTTCTTACTTTCCAAAATGGATTGACAGTTAAAAATAAAAAGTCTCTTTCTATGTGTTCTCTTTTCTATTTTAATGCGTAAAATAATCAAACTGGACAAAGATTATAGTTATTTATATTTATTACTAACCACTTAGATGAGGCTTGGATCCGACTTGGATATTTTTCCGAAAATCGGATTCTATTCAATTATGTTTGTTTTTTGGCCAGTTATCGAGTTCTTCCTTGAAAAAGTGTAGCTTTGCTCTGCATCCTTCGCCTCCTTTTTACGCCAATTCATAGAACAAAACAACGAACACCTCCTTTTGTAGTCCCTCTGGGGTTCCTTCGTCACAACTGTTTACTAGTTTTTTCAGTTCTTCGAATTTCAGAGCAGTTGAGCTCACTTTTCTACTATCTTGAGCCTGTAGGTCTCTTCTCTCTGCATTATTTACAAAAATTACCGTAAAAATCATTGTTTTTGTTGATTGAGCTCTTATTTATTAACTTACAATAATCTTAATCTCAGAAATAGTGAGTTAAACCCCAAAATTCCTAACAATTTGAAAAGGTCATAAAAATTTTAATTCTGGACGTACCTTTAAATTTTGACGTCTATTTGTCATCCTGTAACGCTAAGAAATACGCCATCTGACGGAATTAACTCGCATCAATATCACGTGATGAACACATGTAATTGCTTTGTGTTTATATACCCTGAGGCTCGCATTTGTGCGAAGATTTTAATTGTTTAATAGTGACTAATAATTTGTTAACAGTGAAAATGACCAGCAGAGCAAATTGTTGTGTACCTGGATGTAACTCAGTGTGTTAGAAAACCCCAATTTGACTTTGCCTTATTTCCCAAATGAGGGTCAAAGAGTTGAGCATATTAGAGAATCGGGAATGGTGACTATAGTTGATAAAAAGAAACTGGGAGATCAAACTGAAAATAGGAAAGAGAGTTACCAAAAACATGAGAGTTTGTTCTAAACATTTTTTTGAGAAAGATTTTATAACTCCTAGTGATTGTAAGTATTTTGTTTTGTATATTTTATGTGGTTAATAGAATTACCTATCAATCTGTCAAAAACTTTACCTGAAAAACACTGCTATACCAAGTAAAAACTTACCTGTGTCCAGCATTATAACAAAGTCCAACAGTCTTAAGATAGAAAAGAAAAAGAAAAAATATGAAAAATTCATTGCAAGAAGACAAGCAAGTTCTCTTGTTGGTTATTTTTATTGAAGTCAAAAGTAAATAAATAATTATAATTATCATTGAAGTCATGTCAACCATTGATTTCATGAGGATCACTTTTAATAGCACTGGTTCTACAAACAATAAGATCTGATTATCCACTTATAATCCTTTTTTTCTTTAACACCACAAACAATAATGTGGTTTGCTGCAAGAACAGCTTCACCCTCCTCAATGCATCGACTACTTGGAGTAGCAGCCAGATAAACAAAAATTAAGAAAAATGCTAAAAACATATATAAATTCGTTCCAATTTAAAATATTGAATTTAATAACGTTCAAATATCAAAAATGTTACTAAATTGTATACTTCCCTTAGCAAACACTTAGGTTATAGTAAATGCAATCACACTTGGCGTCAAAAACATATGTTTTTCGACAGAATGAGAGCGCGGGAAAATAAAGATTAAAATGTCAATACTTAATTGACTATTAAACTGACCGTTATTTACTTTTTTAAAAAAAAGTGCCCTATGTCCTTTGCTACACTTTTGAAAATATATGTACGAAATTTCATAATGATCAGTTAAGTAGTAGTGTTACGTGTGAAAGCGTAACAAACTCACATTCGCATTTATAATATTAGTTAGGAAGTTAGGATAAAAAATTAAAGATTGGATATCAAAATGCAGAAACAGGAAGAAAGGAAAAATGGTCACAAGTGATGCAGGATAAGACGAATAATCCGTCTCATTAAATGAATCTAACAAAGCATTTTTAGCCATATCTCTCGAGAGTAAAAAGCGCTGATAAGAATAATCGAGTAAATAAATAAAATGTAACCATTCAAATTGTTTATGCAAATTATACAAACAGCTATCGAAAATATTTATATTTTCGTTTGAGGCGAATAAAAGTTTAGACCCACTTTTAATATAAAATTAACCTAAGCTCTAAATCAAGGAAAACTAATCGACTTGATGGTCCCAATATCGTACAATGTTTATTGTGGTTAACGTTATTTGTGTTAATAAAATTGTTTTAACTGTTAAATTTTTTTATTTATTTCGTAATTATCATTTGGTATTGAACGATCTTATATACACCAATATTTATAAAAATCTGTTCACATTATTGACAGCCAGTTATCGTACAAACACAAGATTTTAATACACCAATATTTGCAAAAAATTGCACCTAATAGAGATTTAATTAGAATAATATCTGTGTTTGCTTAGGTGTATTTAATAAACGTCAAAAGATGAGGAACAACTACATACATTTATTTACAAAAAACACGTGTATTTGTAAAATATACAGGAGCCTAATATTAATATGGCACTCGGCAATTTGTATTTGTTTTATTTGAAACAATTATTGACAAATCACTCAAAATATTCACTTCTGTCCAGATAACAAAATAGATAATCCCTTTATGCACCCATTTTAATAACTGTGTTTTGTTAATATCTTAAACTTTACCTTTGAGTTAGGTTAATTAGGTTCCCTATAAGAAAATACTAAAGGATATAATTTTGTACAATTGTATCAATAAAAGTAAATTTTGTTGCAATCTTTTAAAAAATTAATGTAAGTATAAATGCACAAATGTTTTTAAGAATGTTTAAAATGAATTATTTCGGAAACAAAAATAAATAAAAGAAAATAAATGAGTACCTACATTTTTAATGCTGTATATAACGTTTAATGTAACTAAATTATAAATATTTTACGTTTGGTAGTATTAATAACGCAAAGTAAAATAAAGTTAACAGCCAAATTTTTTTTCATTAAATAAAAAATAAATTTTTCATTACAATCGATAAACTATTAAAAGAAATAAAACAATTTAAAATAAATCCCCAATGTATTAATAAGCCTTAAACATGTTAAACATCATTTTGAAATATTTGAAATCCACCACAAAAATTCAAACTCCATTTCCATTTCTACCCAATATTAATACCAATCTAACTGTCTATAAGAAATCTGAAACGAATCCTTAATTGTTTAAACAATTGATACTTCAACAACTTAGTACCTACCAAAATAACATAGGTATATACAAAGACGGTTCAAAAACTGAAGAAGGAGTAGGAGCAGCATTTGTCGTTAACAACGAACAATATTTGTACAAACTTTTCAACCAGTCTTCCATCTATACAGCTGAACTAATGGCCATATATCAAGCTCTATAGTATGTAAATCACATAAAAAATGTACAATCATCACAGATTCACTAGGTGCACAATCATTCTATTAATCAAGGACTTATTAAAACAGATATGGGACCAAAATATCGACCTCAATCTAATGTGAATCCCCTCTCATGTAGGAATACCAGATCATGATAAAGCAGACTCCCTCCCGCGCGAAATTAGCAGTATCCTCACCGGAGGCAATTGTGTGTTCTGAAGTCCCTCATCAAGATCTGAATCAAGTAATAAAAAGTTCGATTATAAGTGCGTGGCAGTGTCACTGGAACGAATCATCTACAAAATTGCGGGAAGCGAAACGGTCAATATTACCGTGGAAGATAATTCCACATAAGAGAAGTCATCAAATAACGCTCACGCGACTTAGAATCGGGTACAGTCGATTCACCCACCTGCACCAGATAACACGAGATCCGGAGCCTCAATGCAGTGTACGACACATCTTAGTGTCCATTGTATTCCGTAGAAAGACAAAAACACGGATAACCTCAAACACTAGAAAATATTCTAAATGAAAATTCAGACATTGAAAAACTACAAGCATTCCTTCAGGAGATACAAATATTAAACAAAATTTAAATAATTTAATTTAATTAAAAAAAAAATTCAAATCAGCCAATAAATTAAAATATCCTTGAAACTAAGATACCTGTAACAAATTCAATAAAATTTTTGAGCTTAAATATTAAAGAATTATTTACGTCTTATGCACTTATTATAAGACAAGAGCGAATATTTTGATTGTCATGCTGTGTCAATGTCAATTAC
Source organism: Agelastica alni (assembly GCA_950111635.1). NCBI lineage: Eukaryota > Metazoa > Arthropoda > Insecta > Coleoptera > Chrysomelidae > Agelastica > Agelastica alni. The sequence continues at coordinate 24,415,301 of OX467719.1, read as the reverse complement.
TTTTTACTTTTTTGAATTGCGATATTATATTATAATTTGGCGATTTAACCTTTTTTTGTGCTACAAACATCAGTTTTAATTATTAATTTATCCTGCGTTCGGAATTATTTTTCGTCTTCATTATCTCGAGAACAAAAAATGATATCGACGTGAGACCAATTGCTATCGACGCATAATTACGCAACTTAAAAATGATTAGACTTTCATCAAAATCGGTCGAGCAGTTTTTTATGGAGAATAAAAAAACTTAAAAAAATGGTAAACTACCTGAATTTTGCAATTTTTAAATTATACTATTTTCAATACAGAATTTTAAGATCTTTTAAATAATATAATTATTGCATAAAAGGAATATTTGTATGAAAAATATGTTGACAATATTTCATAAAAAGAGATTGTTTTAGAAAACAAAAATAGGAATTGGAGAATTTTAAACTTGTGTCAGTATCGAGAAAATAGCATTGAAGACGCTATAACAGTGAAAAATTATTGTTAGTAATAATCAAGCATTGTTTGATCACAGAAAAAAAAAATTTCAATTGTTATAAACAATTGAAAATAGCTCGCGCTTATGAAATGATAAGAAAAAGTTTGAAAGAATACGATTGACATAAACAGAATATTGCTAATGACAATTATAATTTGTTATAAACAATTTGAAATCGTTTTTTATAATAATAATTATAGCAACAAAACATATGGTACTTCATTCTTTCCACTGGGAGGTTAGTCGTGTGGACCTCTCGGGTCGCACCCAGACCACTGATATATTTTTAATATTAAATCGTCGTTTTTCTCGTCACAAAAAAAAAATAGTGTACCCGTATTATGCACCGGAAAAATATTAGATTTTAGTTTTTTCCAGCTAAAATCTCTTACTTTTTTTCCCTTGTATAACAAATTATTATTTTAAACAAAGCCACGTTTGATGGTGTAAACTACGTGTGTATTTTAATTGGACGCTTTTAGTTCTATTAATAAAACTTTATTGTTGCTAGGTTAGGTTAGTTATCATGTGAGTGGGGCGTGGTCGCCCCTCCACTGCGACACTTAGTAGGTCTATTGTGGCTCACCCCTAGAGGTTACAGTTCACCGCACAATGCAGCACTTCTTACGAAGTTCATGGTTGTATAGGGTGAGATTTTTTTGAAATCAGTAGGTTCTAGGTTGTGTAACCAAATATGGTAAACCTTATTCTTCCCAGGCCGGGGCATAAACATTATATATGTTCAGCAGTTTCGTCTTCCACGCAGCAAAACCGACAGTCCATTTGTTGGTTCAGACCTATCTTCCTGAGGTGGTATCTTAGACAACAGTGTCCTATAAGCAGTCCCGTTAGAATACGCAGGTCATTTCTGCTCCATTCTAGGATCTGCTTAGTTGTGTTTCTCGAGGGTTTAGGTAGAAACGCCTTCGAGTGGGTTAACCCCGGTATATCGGACCAGTACGTGAGTATTTTCCTCTCCGCCCAGTCCGAAATAATTGTTTCGGCAGCACTTGTGGTGACTCCAAAAACCGGTTCTGGTCCAGTGAACGCAGATTCTGCCCCCTGTTTTGCAAGGGTGTCGGCTTTTTCGTTTCCCTTTACCCCCTGGTGCCCAGGTACTCACAGTAGGGTCACCCTGTTGTTCGCACCAAGGTACTCTAAGGATTCGATGCAATTCCTTACAAGTTTAGAATTTATCTTGTTGGAGCTCAGTGCTTTTAAAGCAGCCATAGCTGTTGGACCCCACTAAAATATATATATATATATATATATATATATATATATTGGAGCTCAGTGCTTTAAAAGCAGCCTGGCTGTCTGATATTATACTTATGTTTTTGTTTGCTAGAGGTCTGTTGGTCAACTCTCTTGCACACAATTCGATAGCGTAAAAGATTGTAGCATACCTGCCAAGACTGGTAGATATTTCAATCTTTGGTTTCCTGCTGAAAACACCGGCCCCAACTCCATCTGAGCTATCTGTGTACATTACGTATTCAGTCTCTGGGAAGAGGATTTCTCCCCTCACCCATTCGTTTTTCTTCGGAAAGAGGACTTTGAACGTTATTGTTGCTATGTAGGTATTAAAAATGTCGACGAAAATTGAAAAATTAATTGCTGAAACCGGATTAAATTTAATTTTTGGGAAATCCAGGAATTTATATTACAAAGAATATGAAAACTGTTATTATGAGTAGAGCAGAAACAAACTTAAAAGATCAACGAATCAATAATGTTAATTACTTTGGTGCATTTAATTAATATTTATTTAAAATAATTTTTTCGTTTTGGTTGTTTTAATGTAATTTTACATATTTATCACAATTTGATTGATTTAATGAAATTCATTTCATTTATTATAGATGGTTTATGACGCATGCATACCTACTGAAAAATAATTTTTATGCTAAAAACACTGCATTAGCAACAATAAAATTAATTTAAAAACACATAATTATTCTTTTATCCATATTTATCATCAATAGAAAATGTTTGGGTTTTATCCTTCATTAGAAAACGATTAAAGTATTATTTTACAGATGAACGAAAATGTTTTAAGATTAAAAGATTACAGTTGTTGATTGTAACCATCTGATAGCGGATGAGGCACATCTTTTATTAAAGCCCACAGGTGGTAATACTACATTAGGGGAAGCAAATAAATGCAGCCACCGTAAGTAATTTTGGCCTGTTTTTTTTTTTTAATATTACGATATATATTAGGTAATAAAAAAAGCAAAAATATTAAATAACTGTACCCACAATAATTAATAAATAAACGGAGGATAAATTAGTTTGATAAAATACAAAATCTTTTTTATCATCCAGGTCTATATTTTTACATACATAGAGTCACGCCTTTTTCCCATAGGGGTAGGCAGAAACCACTTCCTTCCACTTGCTACGGTTCGTACACACATCTTTTGCTTCCTCTACTTTCATCAGTGCTCTCATACATGCTCTTCGGTTGTTGGTACTCTTGACCTGGCCTTTCTTCAAAACAATGTTGATCTGATCGAGATATGTTCTCCGAGTCGACCTCTACCGATTTGCCCATTCACACTCGCCTTATAAATTTGTTTCGTCAATCTTCCTTCATCCATCCTTTCTACGTGTCCAAACCATCTTAGCATCTTTGTGACCACATCTTCTTTTACACCACAGCGTTTTCTTATCTCACTATTCTTAACTTTATCCAACCGAGTCACTCCGGCTATACTTCTCAGACTACTCATCTCCGCAGCATTAATCCTATTTTCATGCTTCTTCTGCCAAACCCAACATTCACTACCATACATAAGTGTAGGAACCAACACACCTCTATGCACTGCCAGACGTGCCTTTTTTGACACTTTCTGGCTATTCATAAAGCTATGCAGTGCCCCATTCATTTGTTTTCCTGCCAACACCCTTCGCTCAATGTCACTGTCATACTTTCCATCTCTAGTAAATTTTGAACCCAAGTACACAAATTCATTAACTTGTTCCACTCTTTCTTCCTCAATCGAAATCCCACAGTTTGTCATGCTTTCTTCTCTTTCAAAAACCGTTACTTTCGTTTTGCTCACATTTATTTTCATCCCTTTGATTTTCAGTGAATCATGCATAACATTAACCATCGCCTGCAACTCTTCTTTAGATAACGCTAATATGACTTGATCATCGGCGTAAAGAAGGCATTTGACGATCAAATCATTCATTTTTAATCCATACGCACTCTCTTTCAGATCTTTTAAAAAATTGTCCATGTATGCTTTTGTAGCTAGCCAATCCAGCCAGGCTTTCTTCTTTTCTGACACTGCTTTTTGAACCTCTACGCACGTTTTCTGTAACTTGCATCCTTTCCTTCTTTTACTTACACCGCATACTTCTATAGCAATATCCACGATTCCTTTCTTGAATGGCTTCCACAATTCTTCAACCTCACATGCTTCATCTAAACTGTCAAATTTCTTGGTCAATTTACTAACGAACTCCTCTTTTATACCTTCTTCTTGCAAATTCTCAACTTTTATACGCTCTAGTACACTACTTGATTCCTGCACACGATGGCGCCACCGCTTAAAGAGACCTCTTATTCGGCTCATTACTAAGAAGTGGTCTGTGTCAATACCTGAACCGCGGTATGCCCGAGTGTCCATTACTTTATTTTTCAATCTTTTCAATCCAGAATTACAAAATCAATTATACTTCTCTGGTGTCCTTCTTGTCTTGTGTACAAGTGGATCCTTTTATGGTTAAACATTGAGTTTGTTACCACAAGATTTCGCTCCAAACATATTTCAAGTAGATTTTCTCCGTTTTCATTTACTCTGCCGTCACCGTACATTCCCAGAACACTGTCATATCCATCACGCTTTACTCCTACCCAACTATTAAGGATATTAATATTAATATTTTTATATTCAATATAGTCAGTTTAAAAATTATTTTTATGTAATAGCATCATAAAATATGTGATAAAATCCGTGGGTTCGTTGTATAATATTTGTTACTGACTTCCTTTGTAAACTTAGTTGTTTTAATATTTGTCAGGAAAATTTAATATCAAGCAAAAAGAACATGAAAAGTTTTATTGTGTGCCAATCAGAGGGTGTGCATCTTGTAATAGTTGTAAGCGATCTCGTTGTGCTATTAGCTGGGTATTAATAAAAAAATGTAAGCATAAAATATAAGATTGACTATTAGTAATTAGCAAGCAACCTAATATAATAATAACTAACTATAATAACTAACATAACAGTTGGGGGTGAACTATTGAAGCAAGTAAACCAAATAAAATATCTAGGCAGCATGATAACTAACAGCGCGGATAGTCAAACTGAAATGAAATCAAGGATTGAGCAGGCTTGAGCAGCATTTAAAAACATGAGTAGGGTCCTGTGCTGTAGAGATCTGAAGTTAACTCTAAGAATCCGACTTCTCAGATGTTATGTCTTCTCCACCCTGCTGTACGGTGTGAAAGCCTGGACCATAAACAAGTACGAAGAAAGACGACTTTAAGCCTTTGAAACGTGGGCTTACAAGGAAAATATTAAAAATTTCATGGACGGAAAAAGAACTTGGTAAAACTTCAACGTCCGAATAAATCCACCGAAATTCTTTCCACCATCAAAAGAAGGAAACTACAATATTTCGGGCATGTTATGAGAGGCGAAAAATACCGATTACTGCAGAACATTATGCAGGAAAAATATTTATGGTAAAAGAAAGCTGGGCCGCAGAAAAGCATCGTGGCTCAAGAATCTACGTGACTGGTATAAACTCAACTCAAGCTCTCTGTTCAGACTTGCCGTCGACAGAGTAAGGATAGCCTTGTTGGTGACCAACGTTCTAGAAGGACATGGTACTAAAGAAGAAGAAGATTGAAATGTTAAAGCCATTAAAATAAGTTTTGACGATTTCATAAAAAAATCCATAGTTAATATACAAGGTGATTCATTAAAAATGTCCAATATCTGATGATATCATATGATGATTCTGCCCAACATGCCTCAGATACGGGGTGTTTAAAGTTTAAATATGGATTTTAATTTTCGCAATAATTTTTTTTGCTTTTACAAATTCTATTTGAAAATTGGCAAATTTACGTTTTTTGGCATGAGGATTTCCAATTTGGACTCTAATTAGCATTTATAATAGAGGGCGCTAGTTACACTTGGTTGTGTTTAGTAAATCAAAGCAAATTTTTTTTTGCCGAACTATCAGTAAAATAATAAAAAAATGTGAAACAGCGGTAAATTCTACAACAAATGTTACCTACTTTTGTTAAATTCATATAACTCGATCGGTTATCAAGTTATTTGCTTTGAAGAAGTTTAATGAATTTTAATCTTATAAAAAATTATATTCTTTAAATGTGTAACAATAACAAATTAAAAAACTTTAAAGAAAATGTTTTAAATGCACACCATTTACTCCAACACACTTTATGATCCACTATTGCAAAGATCTATTAATATCAAATAACCCTTGTCTAAACAGCTTGCTGGAACTTACTTACTTACTTACTTACTCTCGGAGATTCTTCATCCAGGATGTCTTTTTTTAACCTGTAGCTCGTCTACCCGCTATCTTGCCTTGCATTATGTTCTGGAGCAAACGATTTTTTTTGCCTCTCATCACTTGCCCAAAATATTATAATTTCCTTTTCTTAACGGTGACGATAATCTCGGTGTAGGCCGACATCTCAAAAGCTTTAAGACGTTTCATGTCTTTGTTGTTAAGTGTCCAAGGGTAGAGAAAACATAGCATCTCAGAAGACGGATCCTCAGGGGCAACCCCAAATCTCTACAGCATAAGACTTAACTCATCTTCCTAAAAATAGTACGAGCCTGTTCAATTCGTGACCTTATTTCAGATTGGCTATCAGCGTTACTTGTCAGAATACTGCCAAAATATTTTATTTGATTAACTTGCTGTAGCGTTTTGCCTCTAACTGTAATATTAGTTACGATGAAAGGTTGTTTGCTGATCACTAACACTTTCGTTTTTTTGATGTTTAAGTCAAGACCAGCCAGATCTTCCTGATTGGACGCCAAAAGCACCGTGTCATCTGTGTACCGTAAATTGTTAATGACCTCGCCATTGACAATAATGCCCACTGATATTTTGGAAAGTGCTTCCCTAAAAATTCTCTCGGAGTAAACATTAAAAGGAAGAGCAGGCAAGATGCAATCCTGCCTTACTCTTTTTTTGATAACGACTGTAGTTGAATCAACTCCTTCAACCTTTACAATGGATATTTGATTTTAGTATAGATAAGAAATAACATGAATATCTCTCCCATTCAATCCAATGCCTCTGAGGGTCTCTATTAGTATGTTGTGTCGGACACGATAAAAGCCTTTTTAAAATCTATAAAGCAGACATACACTGGTTAAATTTTTTATATTCATGTTTTAACCATTTTTTATTATAATATTAGTAGGGTCCCCCAGGGTTCCATTCTGTTCCTCACCCTATTTCTTTTACACATCATCGACCTCTTGACAACCACCATGAACCCCATGCACAGTTTCGCAGACGTCAGCACACTGGTCTCAACTTTCACATCCAATCGATTACTTTTGGTAAATGATACAAATAGTTTCAGGCAGGAACAGGTTGACTCCATCAATAGAGATCTTGAAGCAATCGTCAAGTGGGGAATCAACAATCTTGTTCAGTTCAACGCCCAGAAAACACAAAGCACCATGTTTTCCAAGAAAATGAATTCCTTAAATCATTCCATTACAATGTCCGAAAATACTCTTAAATCAAGTCCCTACATCTCGATTATGGGAGTCACGGTGTCTAATAATATGTCTTGGCATGACCATGTTGCTAACATCGCAACAGTCAGCAAGCCAGAGGCTGGGTTTTCTGTGGGAAGCTAGAAAGTTTTTTTACTCCTGATCAACTGTTGACGACGAACAAGGCTCAAATCTGACCTCTACTGGAGTATTGCTCGCACATTTGGGGTTCAGCACCAAGACATTCTCTTCGTCTTCTAGATTCCATTCAGAAAAGTGCCATACGGTTAATAAACAGCTCAACTTTCACCCACTAGAACATACAAGAAGAGTTGCAGACCAGACATTACTCTACAGATATTTCCATGGCAGATGCTCCAGAGAAATAAAAACTCTTATACCACCACTGGCCACATTCAGTCGAAGAACTCGGCACGCTGATCAGTCTCACCCATTTACTCCCAAGATTGACACTACAAGGACCAATCTCCATTAAAAATGCTTCTTTTACAGGGCTGCTACAGAATGGAACAAGCTTCCAAAATCATTTTTTCCAGAGAACTATGACCTGCAACTTTTCAAAAATCGGGTCCACAATCATCTCCTTTCTATAATCCCTCCCCCTTCTAATAGTCGCAGTGCTGGCCGTCCGCGGACAGGTCTACCTTTTTGCGACTATTTTCAGTAAAAAAGTATGGAAAATTTTCTTGCAAATATTGATTAACTCTATTTTAGTGTTGATTTTAAAAAAAATCAGAATACCTATTAAACAATGAATAAACTAACCAAACATGTTATCGATATATCCATATTATTCGCTTCAATACAACATATTTTCCTAAAACTTGACTCGTTTCTACGTGTTAACCGTCTTTCAAATGCATGATATATTATTTTCAACTAGATACGGCACCATGAATAGAATGATTGGGACCCTTTTTTTCTGAAATCAATAATGTACCATAAAATAGCCAATAAATATTATTCAATACAAAATGAAAAGGGTTAGAACTCTTATAAAAATATTTGAAAGAAATTCGACACGAAATCAAATTTAATGTTTCGAAAAAAATCAAAATTATTTCTAACACATTTTGGCAGCAGATGTTATTCGCGAATGTTGCGAATAAGAATATTTTATGTTTAATCTTTATTCAAAGCTTTATTTATAACTAGTATTGTATAGTACCTATAATAATAATTAACAAAAAATAATATATTAACAGTATTAAAATCATTATTTTATCTTACCCTGTATTAAATGGATGTTGTTATGACATATATCAATAAGGAGCTTGAGGAGGATATTTACATGCATCAAGCTGAATTATTTATAAAACCTGGTTCAGAGGAAAAGGTTTATCAATTAAATAAATCCCTTTACGTTTTGAAACAGTCAGGAAGACAATGGTACAAGAAATCAGACCATTATCTTCAAACTGTCATAGGACTAAAACCCTTGGGAAGCGATAAATGCTATTACATTTTAAAACAACATGATAATGGTAGTATATGTTGACGATTTGAATGTTGCCATAAATGACGTCAACAGTTATGTGACATTAAAAGAAGATTTTGCTGCAGAATTTCAGATAAAGGATCTGAGGTATCTACATTATTGCCTTGGTATTGAATTTAACCAAAATAAAATCTTGAATTCTATCGTCATGTCACAGAAGAAATATACCACAGAAATCTACAATCTACTACAGTTTCTACTCCAATGGATGTCAACACTAAACTAACAAAAGATATGAACCCTAAAACTGATGATGAAAGGATGGAAATGACGAAGGTACCATATCGACAAGCTATTGGGTCGCTATTATACCTAGCAACTACCACAAGACCTGACATATCTTTTCCCGTCAGCGCACTCAATTCAATAATGATCCAGGAACAGCACATTGGTGTGCGGTAAAAAGACTGTTAAGATATTAAAAAAGGAACTCAAGATTTCAATCTGACATTCCGAAAGTCTAGCAAACCATTGCACGGATATGTTGATGCAGATTGGGGAGGAGATCTGAACGACAGACGATCTTACAGCGGCTTTATTTTTATTTAGTCCGATTCTCCAATTAGTTGGGAGGCAAGAAAGCAAAAGTGTGTCTCTCTAGCAAGCACTGAAGCCGAATATGTTGCTTTGTCCGAAGCAACCAAGGCAGTTGTTTGACTCCGAACTTTTGTAAGTGAGCTGGAATTTCCTATAGAAATCGATGAGCCAACGGTACTCTACAATAATATTCAGGGAGCACAAAAGTTGATTCATAACCCTGTTTACCACACTCGTACAAAGCATATAGACATTCGCTACCATTATATTCGAGAGAAGTTTTCAACCGGAAGGAAATAGATGTTCTTTATATGCCAACGCAAGACATGATTGCTGATATTTTTACAAAATCGTTTAGCAGCCCCACTTTAACTATGCATTTAAAAACTTTGGGCATTATAAGATAATCCACGTTGAGGAGGGGTGTTGGACATAACTTAGCAACGTGGTATTTTATGTTTTATTATATACACATTGTATGTATAAGTAGTTAGATTTTTTGAAGTTGTCAAAATATATTTTTCCGAAGTTTAGTAAGAAAATATTCCTGCTATTAAATAACGAACAGATTAATATAGTATATTTTTATTCATACATACATACGTCGCGGTGGAGGGGCGACCACGCCCCACTCACATGAAACTTACATACATACATATAGTCACGCCTTTTTCCGTAGGGGTAAGCAGAGACCACTTCCTTCCACTTGCTACGGTTCTTACATACATCTTTCGCTTCCTCTACTTTCATCAGTGCTTTCATACATGCTCGTAGGTTGTTGGTAATCTTGTTTATAATCTTTGCAGGTGACTATGTTGAAAAATAAATTAGTTTCATTCTTCTCATGTGCTTTTATGTTAGGGACAACAATTCCTGAACTATCCTTATTAGCAAAAGTTTTGCCAACATTCTTTTACGGATCGGAGTTATTTATTTTTCCGTATAGGGGAAAAATTATACTTAACTTCGATAATGGTGGACTAGTTTGGTAATAGATCGCTGGTTTTTATTTGACATTGAATATTTCTTTTTTTAAAATACCTACAGTATGCACTTATACCACTAATGAATTGCCTTTTTACGAAAATTCACTCTTCTTAACTGGATAAATTGGAAGAATACAAACACCAAAGTAATTCGAATGTCATGGATAAATAGAAAAAAAAATCGTTTGATCGGGGAAGGAATAGGAATTTTAAACGACCGTCTGTTATGGCGTTTGGAATGATACCACTAACTGTAAACCGTAGTGACTCGCTGAGAGGCTGAGAGGCCTGTCATACTAAGCGGAGATATTGCGAATAGTTTACAGCCGTTTGCGATTTATAGCTGCTTGCGATTTACAGTTAATTGCGGTAGTAGTTAAACAACACCGGTTCAAGCGCAAAGGAGTGGGGGGAGGAGTGGGGGTAGGAGTGGGGGAAGTGGCGGGAGAAGGAGTGGGGAGATGACATTGTTGACATATGACATTGTTGACATATGACATTGTTGACATATGACATTGTTGACATATGACATTGTTGCCATTGTTTACATACGACATTGTTTACATACGGCATGTTGCCATTGTTGACATATAAAATCATTGTTTACATACGGTATTGTCCCCATCGACTCGATTAAGAGGGTTACGTAAGCACGTTGAAAAGTGGTGTGACGTAAGCGTTGAAAAAAACTTGGTTTCTCGGGGGTTTGAACCCGAACCCTTTGACTTACTAAACAGTTAGCTATACCATTCAGATAACTCGCATATTAATTTTATCGTGCAAGATTGGATATAAAAATATATATTTGTGACATCATTATGTTAAAAATAACCTTGAACTACCAGATAATAAAAATGAATGAAAATATGTTGATTTAACGTGACATGCGTTATTAGTTCAGGTCGCGCTTGCTGGCCGCTGCGATATAATATAGATAGGTATACATACGGGGGCGCATGAACATTTTCAACGCTGTAAAATTTTTTATTTTATGTCATATTATGAAGTATGAAGAATGATAATGACAAATGACGTATTAACAAAGCTATAAGAACGTGAACTTTGGTGATTTAATCATCAGTATCACAATGACTTCAGACGAGTACAGAAGGAAACTAGAAGAATTCGGTGAGCATGTCCGTCAGTTGAGCAGAGATATAACTTTCTACAAAGAAAAAACTAGAGTATTGAAGCATTTGGAGAATCTGAGTTTGTGGGATAAAGTTTTCAGTTGCCAGAGTAGAAGACCTTCACCAGAAGTACCTGTGTCAAAAATAGATAACAACTCTAAAAATGTCACGACTATCATTAATCATTCTGACAGCCGTTTTGAATGATGTATTCTATACAAACGTACCCACTGATATCAAAATTCTAAAGATATGCTTCGATGATGCAAGAAAAAACTGCAGTCAATCGTCATGGGCAATAATGAAACATGAAGTAGTAAATGATGGACGACTACCGGTGTTTTACAAGGAGATACCAGAAGAAAATAACTCATTCTACAAAATGAAATTCCTATTCAATGATGGAACTCAAGAGGAAAGAGATTGGCAAGCTACACCTTTTAAGGAGACAACAGATGTCAACATAAAAAATGATAAAATGTTTTCAATACTATATTTGATATTAGCAACTTTAATCATTTCAATAATTAATTTTTTCATAAAAACTATGAAAAAGTATAGATCATCTTGTAGTACATGAGAAAATAAACAATTCAACAGATATACGAGGTGTTTTAATAAAACTAAATAATAAGAATAATAATATATTTATTGAAGAAACAAAAATTTACAATATTTTTCTACTTGGGTAATACAACATATGTAAACCATTGATGTAATTGATCAACATTTCGTTGGGTGCACATGAATTTTCCATTGGCGTGGTTAGGACAATACGTAATGGTGGGCTGGAAGTTTTCCGTATTCAATGATGAGTCATCATATAGCGTCACATCGTAAATGGTTGGATACACTGCAAGCTCAGCACACTTTGTTTTTAAAAAGTCAGCTTTCTGATTTCCTCTTACATAAATGCACTCAACTGAATGTAGTAGATATTTCTCCAAAATGGCATTCATTTCACTATAGTCAATATCTCCAGACTGATATGATATTCCATGAACAAATTTTTCCAAGTATTGTGTAGTTTTTTTATCTTTTCCGCTCACATCAGCATAAGGTGTTGGAGGCTTGAACAAAAAGTTGGATCTTTGACGACCAATCTGAATTGTCAATTCTTTTGGATGGAAGACGCCATCGAGCGTGAAACCTTGAATGTCAACGAATGCGATTCTCATGATGACCAGCGTTGAAATGGCGAGCACGAACGGTAGTCGACCACTTATATTATGCTTTTCACAACCTCCGTCAGAGGGAAGTACTCTAGCAGACAATCATGCACGATGATGCAATAGGCCTTAGTATCAGCAGGAAATCCTTTAGCAGACTCAATCTCCAGCTTTATATCCACTGTCGATGATTTCATGCTATCTTCCTGCTTCGAGCAATCTATCACGAATAATGCATGATCTTTGAATGCTGAGTAGTCCAAAATTGGATGAACTTGTGTGGAATGTGTATAGCTCGAGTAGAAACTGGTATAGTTGTAGTAGGCAGTGACATAATCGTTTCTATCGAAATCCAACTGCATTCTTTCGTTTGGCCAATATTCTCCATTCAATGATAGTCTGATGCTAGATATGTTGATGTTATCAAAGGTAGTGACATCACTGTCAAGTTTATTGCGTATATTCTTCTGGAAACAAACGATAACGTAACGTGGACGTTCCACGGCGGCGCTGGTTTTAACTGCCCAAATTTCATTCTTTGCACTTTTTGTGAGCGCAGGTAATTCGCTGAGACTCCATTTTCTGAATGGAATCATTATTGGTGTATCATTCTTGATGGGTTGCATCAATTGTAGTTTGATTTCATCGTTGGGAAATATATGCTTGACCTTCAGTACCATACTATCTATCAAAACTTTGACTTTAGTAGTAGTCGTTACACCAGTATTGTTAAGTTCCTTGACAATTACGCTATCTTTATCGTCACGTGCTCGAACTAGACGAATTGTTTGTCTTCCGTAGACAATCGAACTGTAGTCATTGAATACGTTGAAAATGTGCTTGAGGGGTATCAACAAACTGAACGACTTATCCACAGCATTCAGGAACGGTTTTTCGGGGTACGTCCATCCAGCCATCGCCAAATGTTTGGAGTCCTCAGGTTTACAGCAAAGGAATCCTCGTACAGTACTAACAATTCCAGGATCTCTGATCACTTCTATCTCTCTGGCACTTTGCACATAAGTGCACGAATCGAAAAGAAACGCTCCACAATTGGGAGCCAATGACACGTTACCATCTCCTTCAATATCTAATTTTCCTTTAATTTCCAACAAAGATTCATGCATCGCGAAAAATGCATCTGCTTGATTCACATTAATCTCCACCATATCATTATTATCGAATGATTTCACGTATGGGATGTAGGATCGATACTCTTCCTTCCGGATAGTTTCATCATATTGAGGTCGACGGTAAATATCGAAAATTGGGTTCATCCTCATTTGATTGAACGATGCTGCAGATGTTGTCGGTGATTGCTCAGAATGAACGTACTTGCGTTTTAACATCTCTTACTTTCAATCCAACAGATTGGAGAAAAATAATATTTTCTGGAGAGAGCTGGTCACGTCCCTTGGAAGACCTCGATGATACTGATAGGTTTGAAGTGGGTGGTCCCCTTTTATGCTGAATTACCAAACCCATTTAACGTTCTTTCAAGTCCAAATGCAAAGTACTTTTCTCTCCTCGGAAATTCACAGGTCTGAGATCTTGATCCAACACTCTAACACTGATGTTGGTGATCTCTGCTAAGTTACTTCTCACAGGCAAATAGATGGGGGTATTGGGACGTTCGTTGATTGCGAATCCAGGATCGACTGTAATGGGAAAGCTCAATATAGTATGGGCCGGTCTGTCCCCGTAGAAGGCTCCTTCGGTAATGTTGCAATCGAAATGTAAGCTAGATACTTTAAGAATATTTACTGGTCGATCTGAAGAGTGCACTATACCAGGCTCCAAGATCCTTTTAGAAAACCCTAATAATTCTCCAAAACTATTATCGTTTTCGAAACTGATGGCGTGCAATCGACTATAGATTTCACACTCTAAGGTGTTGTTGTTTGGTTTCAATGAGAAATCTGTATTATTCAAATGCATCTGAATATGACTCTCAATGTTTTCAATCTCATAACAACCTGTTGGCAGCTTGATTTCCTTCAATACTGAACGATTATTATTTTCGTAGTAGTAAAATTTTTCACCGTCAATGTTTGGTATGGAATGGTAAGTGTGAAATCCTAGTACAGCTATGTAATAACTCTTCCTGGGATGTAGTATGATCGGTGTGGAAGGGGTGAAAGAGAACTCGTTGGTAGTACTAGTCAGCGTGAGCAGCTGAGACATGACTGATGACATTACGAGTGGTACAGAAATATTTATAATAAAACCATCAACGACATCATATTATTTATTAATAGATTACGGCCCCTCTACATTTCAAAAAATAATTACAACCGTGACAATCGTACTGTGAACTGACAGGTCCATCCACATGTGTTTGGGCATCTGGCCTATTATAATGAATGAAACATGGTAAACGAATTCTCAAATCGAAATAACACTGATAATCGTTTGGTAATTTATGCCAAACATTCAACAATTCCCATGGTCTAGCATGTTGTATTAAATATTTGATTGGAAATTCCTTCAATTCATCTTCGGAAAAGTCTTGCAACCTCTTCTCACCATGTAGGAATGCTAAAACGGCTTCCATTATTATACAAAAACTTCAAGCAGAGATGTCCACAGTTGATCTGATTATAGTTTTGAAACTGATCGTTGTTGTAGTATAGTTTGATTTTACCCAGATATCGGACAAGTTCTTTCGGTGGCTTCAGACATCCAAATGAATCAAAATACTCAACGACATCATTTATCTTTCTATAAGCTACCCAATGAGTGCCTTGATTCTTCGACACATCTAAATTTAGAATTGCAGTTTCACGTTTACGAGGACCACTGCTTGGCAAATTGTCTCGCATGAAAACGCCTCGAAAATGTGGTATCTTCAAGAACTTTACATACTCTAACAACTCGGTATCATACAGCGGTCTATTGGGTAGCTTCATTGGGAGTTTTTTTGTTTTTTTAAATATAAACCAAAACCTCCTTTGGCGTTTTTACGCAAGTACAGTCCTTTACCAATAGCTTCCATGGCTTTATTGTGTCGATGATCTTCTTCCAATTTCTTTTTCGCATTCCTCGCATCGATAATTGTCTTCGCTATCGCACCACTTCCCCCAGCAATGCTACCGAGAGCACCAAGGGCTGCAAAAATTGGCAACAGTGGTAGAATACCTCCAGATTTTGCATTGAAAGGTATGATGCGTGGTATTCTGATTTTATTTTTTCCACCAGCTTGCTTGATGGCGAGTCTAGCAGCTTTCAGAGCAATCGAAGCAGTCTTCTTTAGATTGGTCGGGGGATTCTTCTTCAGAGATTTTCCAATTTTACCCACGATATGTCTTTGGAATGAGCATCCCATACCAAGCTTACGTTTCGCTTTCATTCCGGAAGTAACTAATAAGGCTGCAGCTCTCTCACCAAACTTGGCGTCTGTTGATTTCACTCGTTGCCAAGCAGCGTTTTCCAATACTGAATCGGCTCTGTGACGATCTTCCAGAGACTTGTGCTGCGAGTATGCAATGTCGTGTTGTTTGCAAGCAGCGTCTAGAGGATTAATGCCAGTATCTCCACGAGCCAATCGTTTTTGTAGTTTAGTTCCAGCTGCAAAATAAATGAAATATTAGTAATCGTTTGCATCGTCCAGTAATACGACTTACGTCCACAATACTGATAGCCTCCGGGTAGATGGAGCTCAAAAGGTAACTTGTTTATCAGGGAATTCAAAACACCTTCTCCCTCGTACGAAGACATCGAAAATGATAAAAGTGGAACTGTAACACCTATATTTATAGAATAACATAAACGTCAATCATGTCACAAGATGAAGGTTATTCAACAAGAACAGTCGTTACCTATTGAAAATTTAGATTTTCATACATCATCAACGACCCTTGGTAAACATGGTAAATTATTGCCCAATTCATTTCGAGCAATAGTATGTGGACCAAGTGGTTGTGGTAAGACGAACGTCATGTTGTCAGTAATTTTCAATCCAAATGGTGCAAAATTTGAAAATGTTTACGTGTACTCCAAGTCATTGTATCAACCGAAATATCAACTACTCCAAGAGGTATTGAATGGAGTTAAAGAGGTTGGCTACTTCCCATTCAAGGATAATGATGATATTATAAGTCCATCAGATGCAAAACCCAACTCTATATTCCTATTCGATGATGTAGCGTGTGATTCCCAACAGAAAATCCGGGAATATTTTTCAATGTGTAGACACAAGGATATTGATGCTGCCTACCTTTGTCAGACCTACTCGAAAATACCTAAACAGCTCATACGAGACAACTGTAACCTGATTGTACTATTCAAACAAGATGAAATCAATTTGAAGCACGTATTTGATGAACACGTATCACCAGACATGAGTTTCGAAGACTTTAAACGCTTGTGTTCGAAATGTTGGAATGTTGCATATGGTACTTTTGTGATTGTCAAAGATTTCGATATAAATGATGGTAGATATCGTCAAGGGTTTGATAAATATATAAAAATATAAGTACCATATACCATCAGATCATTCCCCATCATGATGTCGTTAAGTCGTGTTGGCACACACAAATACAAAAAGTGCAGCAAACTGATTAAACGTGCTGCCTCCCCCTCTGATCCTGATTTAAACAAAGACGATCAAATAGCTGCACGCAAACGCAAAATTGCAGAGCTCACCCGTTCCATTAGGAAAAAGTACTTGGCATTGAAACTAGGTAGATCGGAAAAAGATGAATCGCTCATCAGAATGTTCAAACCCATTTCGGAGCCACTACATGAGATTGTTAAATCCTCAAAGATCAATAATGCATTGAGAAGTATAAAAAAAGAAGAATCACCTGAACTAAAGAAAGAAGAGGTAGAAGAAAAGGAAAGAGTAGGACAAGAACAAACACAATTTCTCCCAATGGAAGAAGTAGGCAGAATAAGTGCGAGCACAAGTGGACAAGATAATGATGATGAAGTTTTTCACGAAAATATACCTGAACAAAATATTTCAGATAATGTTATGGATGAATATCTAGATCAATATCCTGTCATGTCACATCCATATATCAAAGATCATTGGTCATATAGTGAAAAAATAGATACAATGTATGGACCAACTTATGATCCCCAAACATCAAAATGGTATCTAGGAACACAATTAATTGACTTTGATAAAAGGACTGGCTTTATCAAGATTGAAGGTAAACAGATACGAGGAACCCCAGGACTGTATAAGCTTATCTTCTATGATGATCCTACGGATTTTAACGAAGAAGATGTGCAAGCTTACAGGACGCTATTGAAATTGAGTGATCGCTATATTAATAAAGATGGAAGACTCAAAGGTTCTACGAGATGGAAATACACAGAAATCATAAAACCGCTCATAATGGAGTTGCGAAAAGGTAGAAGACGTTCAACGACTGGTAATGGTTTGACATTAACGTACAATGAAAAACCGGTGGAGTATATTTATTGGGATGATCCAAATGAACTCGTTGATCGTTTGAAGCTGTTGATAGCTTCCAAAGCAGCTGGAAACACCTCACTCGATAATGAAATAGTTGCCATAATCAATGAACTTCGGGAAGCTGGCTATATATACTAATAACACTGACAATGATGAGTCATTTGAACAATGAGTCTGAACAAGTTCGGACACAGATATGCTCCACATGAAGCTAGCAATAACAGTATTGAATTGACTCATTTGAGAAAACAATTTGTATCACATGATATTTTGATAAAGAATTTAACTGATGCATTGAATTTGATTGACAACAAAATAAATAAATTTGAAGAATTCATTTCGAGGAACCCTCCAACGGCCAGTGAACATATGTCAACGAAAAAGTATGTAGATGATGTGATTTCACAAATTAAATTTGATTTCAAGTTGGCCATTGATAAATATACTAAAAAAGTGCGAGGGGTACTCGATGAAAAAGTGAGTAAAGTTGAAATTGATAAGCTTAATACGAAACTTAATGAAAAAATCAGTAGTCACGCAAACAGTTCTACAAACCGCATTGATGCACTACAAAATCAAATGATCAATGCCTTGAAAAATATCGAAGGATCAATAAATAGACTTAATAGTAAAAATACCCTTTGATAGTATGGCTTCAACAGACAAGATTCAACTCGTTGATGAGCTTCATGCATCAGCCCGCAAGACTTACCCTAGACGACGAACTATCATCAAGGGCTTAGATGATTTATGGCAAATTGACTTGGCCGAAATGAGACCTTATGCACATCAAAATAAAGGTTTCAAAATGATTTTGGTAGTTATCGACTGTTTTTCTAAATACCTATGGACACGCCCACTCAAAACTAAGACGGGTGAAGAGATCACTAAATCTTTTGCGGATATACTGCACCAAGCTAATCGTATACCAAAAAATCTGCAATCAGATCAAGGAACAGAATTTTTCAATATTAAATTTCAGAACTTGATGAAAAAATATAATATAAACCACTATAATACATTCACTGTGAAAAAGGCTGCCATTGCTGAACGGGTGATAAGAACACTCAAAAATAAACTCTACAAGTATTTTAGTCTGAATGGAAAATACAGATGGATTGATGTATTGTCAAAAATTACCAAACAATATAATGACACCAAGCACAGTAGGACTAGATTGAAACCTACTGAAGTGAACAAGTCTAACGAGAAAGAGATTTTACGTCAGAGATATAGTCATTTAAAAATTGCTGGTCCACGTAAGCTCAAAGTTGATGATATCGTGCGGATATCCAAGTCCAAACATATTTTCGAAAAAGGGTACACGCCAAATTGGACGACAGAGTTATTTAAAATCATTAAAGTTAAAATAACCAATCCTGTAACATACTTACTCGAAGACATGCATGGTCAGCCAATCAGCGGTGCTTTCTATGAGGAGGAATTGCAGAAAACCAAGAATCCCGACATTTACCTAATAGAAAAAGTATTGAGGAGAAAGGGAAAGAAAATGTACGTCAAGTGGTTAGGACTCGACAAAAAACATAACAGTTGGATAGAAGACGTCGATTTAGTATAGAATGGAAAACACGAACAAAGTTCTGCAGTCAGGGGGGCCTTTTCATCTCCATCATCAAAAATCACAGTTCGGATAAGTCTGGGAAAGAAGGAGAGGGATATAAATATATGCATGAAGTTAATTTCAGTCTCATTCAAGTTTGTATCTAGCTATGTCGAGTCAAGATAGTGCTAGTATGCTAGATGTAAGTGACGTCGAGTTAACACCATCACCACCAGCATCATTCAGCATCTGATGGAGACGAGCTGTTGGAAATGTTTGAGCAAAAATTACAATTGGTCTTTCAATAACTGATGTCATTGCTGATATGGAATATCAAGTGACATTGACACAAGTCAAAGTTTGAAGGAACAATTAAAATCTCTACTATCAAAGCTAATTTCATTTTACGAATAATTTGTATTTTTTTTTTTTAATAAAATTGTTGATTTATGCATGTGTTTTTTTAATATCGATCTCTCTTTACACTCAAATAAAACTCAAAAATAAAACAATTTTTTTTATTAACTTACACATATAATTACATAATTTTAGTTTACACAGTAGATTACATAAAAATAGGTTACATATAATTTTTTTTTTTTTAATTATAAAAGTGGAACAGAATGAAATTATAAAAATAATGATATCAGGAATGAGGAATATGTAAAGTTATTATTTTTTATATCTCTACGCAAACGGTTCTAAATCTAATTATTCTATACTGTAATGACCCCATGGTAGTGTGTTAAATGATCCCGAAATTAAATATCTTTTATCATCCTCAGGGCTTAAAGCAATTTTCGATTGTTCTATGCTAAATACGTCATGTTTATAGGATCGAATTGTGCACTGTGTAATATTTTTATGTTTAAATGTTTTAAGACAATCTACGTAATCTTCAAACGTCAATTTATTTTTGACAACATTATATTTTACCCCCTTAGACTTTTTAGTGACGTTTTTATCTCCCTGAATTTTAAACGCGTACATTTTTGATCGTAACCCAACAAAATGCGTAATGATTTTGCCGTTGGCTTCATCTTTCATAAGACCCGGTATTTTTTTGTTAAGTAACGGGATATTGTATATATTATTTCCACTATAATCGGAGGTATCAAATTTTTCGATATACCTACCGATTATGTCTTTGTAAACGTTGATATTCATTATTTTGTAGAAGAAACTATCGGTGTCCGTGTAGTTTATGATACAATTGTTCACCCCTAGGGTGGGGAGCATAAAATTATAGTGGAAATCATACATACACGTTTTTGAAATATCGAGAATGGACATTCCAATATATAGGGGTTTATCGAAAAGTAATTCAGACTTTTTTAGTTCGATAGCCATTAGATTTTCATCAAAAATTGATCTATTGTGAAATCTCGCGCTAGAAATTAAATTTTTTGCCCCGTAACGACCCTCGTATGAACTTACTAACTTTACTACCCTATGTAAGCGTTTATTTTCCATTGTTTTGCCAAACACTGCGTTGTTCGCGAGTTTAAACTGATTCTTTGCAAATGAACTGGTAGCTGTAGTCCTTAAACGAGTGTTTAGCTCGATATAGGGCTTCAACCATGCAGATTGTTTAAATTTTAAAACGCGATGTATCTTTTTAAGTATTAAACCATGCGCCAAAGCCTGTTTTAAATTTCGGTAATGTATAACATATTTTTCTTTATTATGTAGTGTAGTCATTAATTTCGGTAATTTTGATCCGGGTGGTACGCGGTGTTCAGCACAAAAGGGAAAGTCCTTATGCAAATCGTGCAACTCTTTAGGATATTCTAAATCAACCTGCAGGATGTATCCTTCTTCTGCATCGTCAGGTATCTGAGAGATGTCAATATTTGTTTCCACCCATTGAAAGTCATCGTATGGCAGAGGTTGAGACATAGCCCACCCATACAGATTATTAACATCAAGGTAAAATAGATAACTTGTCGGCTTGGTGGAATCGTATGTTTCCATATACTCATTGTTTGCCTCCGTATATCGATTACTGCAAACCGATATTCCTCCTCTAATACCAGCTTCAATGAACAATATCATATCCACATCCTTTATAAGTTTGAGTTTACATTTAGTATACTTTAACATGCAGTCCCACGTATACCCAGGCATAGTATAATACCATGCCGGATCTAAACCATAAACTTTCAAAGCAGTCTCTCTAAAATTTTCCATAACGTCTGCCAAAAGAAGGATATCTGTGCGAAGGTATAAGTCGCTATATTCCCCCAAGTTTTTAATCCCGAACGATTGCCAAACGTTTTGCGCATGACCATACTTCTCTTCACTAATATGCTCGTCATTTAGTTTATTGTAAAATTGTTTTTTAGATGGTAGTTGAATGTCATTTAATTTATCCAAGTTGTTTATATAATCATAGGGGAAAACACCTTTTTTTGTTATTAATTTAAAATTTTCTTCATTTAAATAGCTGAATTCTTTTTTTAAATTTTGCAAGTTTTCGACTTTTAGAGTGCTCACCAATTCGTCAAGACTGGCTCCCATAAATCTACAAGAATCTATAAATCTAAATTTGATGTTAGTCTCCGAGTTGTATTGAGTGAATGATATATATTTTTCCATATTAACGGGAAGTACACTCACTTGTCCACGCTTGGCAATGTCTTTTATAATAAAATGACTATCGTAGCCCGAAAGATTGTGAAATGCAATTGGCACAATAAATAATTTTTGAAATTGTAAATTGCATATTTGATGCGCCCAACCTCGAAAAGCTGCCGTAAAGTGATCATGATCACGAACAATAATATCTTTAATACCAAAAGGCTTTTCACATATGTGACATACCTTGGCATTAATGACATCAGGCTTTTCCACCATTGGGATTATATTTTTGATTTTTGATTGAATAAAACTGGCTAAATTTGACAATTGGTCGGCGAACCATTGCATGCAATCATCCCCCTGATAGCTATTGAAATAGGAAAGACTATCATCGTAAGAACATTTAAAATAGTAACCTGCATTAAAAGCCCGATGCTTTTGATATTTGACAGTTTTTTCGGAAACCTTATCATTACAATCTACCAACTGCGATTCAAAGTCTGCATAAATTAAAAAAGGACACTTTTGTTTATAAACGAAATTTCTAAACTCTACATAATCATATTTAGGAAATGAAATTTTACAGTCATTAACATTTTGACAAACCTTTTCATGTTCGTTTAATTTATCACAGCTTGAAAAATAATTTAAACATCTATCGCACAAGAATTTTTTATGATCATATTTGTTGAGTTGACTTGAAATTAATCTAGACAAATGTTTTATCCAAACATAATGATATTTGATTTCAACATTTTCATTGTCGATGGGTGGCGCTTCATAATCATTTAATTTCCGAAAATACTGATCTTGTATTAGTAACAAATTGACGTGACGTTTCATTTTATTTTTGGTTAAAAACGCAGGTATAACCATGTAAAATGATCTCTTCTCTGTTTCGATCAATTCTAAAGCATAGATGTTAACTGAAATTTCGTTTAGTTTCTCGAACTTTGAAATTTGATTTAATTTAATTGGAATTTCCAACCCCTTTATATTTAGAACGGTGTCATAATGCGGATACTTACTTAATCGTTGTGGGTCTTTTGTGACTGGATATAAAGCGCTTAAGATGCTCCAAAAGAAACATGCTTGGTCTGCATTTTGAACGTTTACGCAAGCATGTTTCTTTAAAATTTGATCTGGTAATTTAATGAAAGATGAACCGTTGCCGACCTCATATTTATTTATAGCTACTTCTAATAAAACGATTTTACTAAGTGCCCAACCACTATTTTTTTCAGAAAATTCTGATAATTTATTTAAGATAACATCGACTACATTATCATTAAACCACTGTGCTAAATCCGATCCTGCATCTACAACAGCATTTGGAGTAATGAAAAACTTTCGATCTAATAATTCGTCACTTGACTGCTGCTTTATAAAATCCCCCCAAAAGGTTGTATTTATTTTTAGCATAGGCATTGTTTTTAAAATATTATTAACTCTACATTTAAATAAATGAAACGCGTCTTTTAAAAAATCTTTAATTTCTTTATGTTGTAAATTTATTATAACTCCCGTTCTAATTCTACTGTCGAAAATAGCAATCACATCTTCCCACTTAACTCTACTACCTCGTTTTAACCCTAAACCTACCTTGTTGGACATCGCTTTAATTAAACATCTCATCCGTTTTAATTCAGCGATTTTCGTATGAATTTTACGTTTTTCTCCAACAGAAAATTTAATTTTTTTAAAAGCTAACGCACATTTTCTAATATGTTTGGCAATTAATTTTAAAGAGACATTAGCAAGATCATCGGAATAATTTTGATGTAACTTTTTAATAGTTTCGGTAACTTTGGACGACATTATAAACCACTTTTATAATTAAAAAAGAAAAAAAAATTTGCTTACTAATTTTCTATGGATTATTCGGATTAAATTTGTTTAATTTCAAATGCCGCAGCCAAATGGAGACGACTACAATCGTAAGATCCTCGGTATGATAAGCTGTATTTCCCTTTCTCGAAATGGCTAATATACGGCTCATAAGTAGCAGTCACTCTGTTGGGTAGGAAGGTGACTTTATCACCCAAGTCAAGAAGAACGCTTGTACCAAATGTTGTTTTGGTTATTTTCGCAGCATAAATTGCTTGAGAAACTCCTATTGGTAGCTCCTGCAGCTTTACTATAGGTTTCTGTGCTGTAATGGAGGAAACTTCGTTTAAATTTTCCAAATTCATCTAATAAAATTTTTACAAATAAGAATATTTTGTGAGACAAAACACAACAATAATTGAAACTTACTTTTTTCTTCTTGTAGCACTTGAACGCACAAATCTATCACCGTTTAATGTAAATAGTCAAATGGTACTGAACCGTATGGCTTTCTCCTTTTTATATCTTTAATTTTGATAAATAATGCTTATTTTATAATAAAGGAAATTACGAGTGTGACATTTTTTTAGATAAGCAATTTCTGGAAGCTTCTAGAACTGCTGAGTCGCAAAAATGGTTTAAAAAGAAGTCAGCGGAAATGACGCATGTAACTCACGTTAAATCAACATATTTTCATTCATTTTTATTATCTGGTAGTTCAAGGTTATTTTTAACATAATGATGTCACAAATATATATTTTTATATCCAATCTTGCACGATAAAATTAATATGCGAGTTATCTGAATGGTATAGCTAACTGTTTAGTAGATCAAAGGGTTCGGGTTCAAACCCCCGAGAAACCAAGTTTTTTTCAACGCTTACGTCACACCACTTTTCAACGTGCTTACGTAACCCTCTTAATCGAGTCGATGGGGACAATGTAAACAATGATTTTATATGTCAACAATGGCAACATGCCGTATGTAAACAATGGCAACAATGTCACATGTCAACAATGTCATATGTCAACAATGTCACATGTCAACAATGTCATATGTCAACAATGTCATATGTCAACAATGTCATATGTCAACAATGTCATCTCCCCACTCCTTCACCAACAATGTCACATGTCAACAATGTCATATGTCAACAATGTCATATGTCAACAATGTCATCTCCCCACTCCTTCTCCTGCCACTTCCCCCACTTCACCCCCCCCACTCCTCCCCACTCCACCAGTGCCCCCACTCCACCACTCCTACCCCCACCACTCCCCCCACTCCTACCCCCACTCCTCCCCCCACTCCTTTGCGCTTGAACCGGTGTTGTTTAACTACTTGCGGTTTTACATACGTTGGCGCTCGGTGACGGCTCGAGACTAATTTAATTAGAACTAAAGAAAAAAAATTAATAGTTTTGGAAACGAAATTTCACCAATTCATTTTCTTTCGCTGTTGTCACATTTACAAAGTCATAAACGAGCATAAAAATATTAATATTTTATTAAAATAATAGTTAAAAACATTTAATTTATTTAAAAAAAAATTAAATAAATAATTTTCGAAAAAAAAATTTCAAGTGGTATTAAAAACGTTATAAATACATTTTAAAATTAATGTTTGTAACCCTGCTGATGGTCTATGTTGAAGCACCCTTTTAAATTTTAATCCTTTTATGTTTGTTTGTTTAAGTTTTATTTGGTGAAATAAAGGTTATAAAAATAAATAAATAAATTTTAAAATATTTTATTATGTTATTTGATAAAATTAATCGTATAAGTCAGATTATAAGTAATTACCTTTATAACTAGAAAAATTAAAAATTTCTAAAAGCACAGCATGCATATGTTTTCCGCGGGGTCACGCAAGCACGTGCTCAAAGCGTGTGGTGCACGCGTGCGGTATCTCCGAGCGACGGTGACGAAAAGTGGCCAATTGGCCATTTATGAGGTGGTTAATTTCCAGAAAGAAAACAAACAAATAACAGGTTAAGTATTAAAATTTTTTATTACGTCTTAAGCCTTATTGCTCTATTTCCCATCCTTATAAAGTAAAAAAAAATTGAGTGAGTAGTCATAAAAATAATAAGAACTAATAAACCGTTTCACTGTGTCATAAAATTAAACTTTATTTTAATATAAAAAGATCAACAAAATTTAATTATTGTATTTTTTTACTCCCACTACAGAAAATGACGAAATTTGTACAACTCGCCAACTATGTAATTGTCTATTAAAGCACTGGGCGACGTTAAACTGTGCCACGTCTTTTTTCGTTCTCTAAAGAGTACTCTGCCAGCGGTCTCTCTACTGGCAAATTATGCCCGAGCTCAGCCGTAGAGGGTAGAAGAAAAAAAAATATAAAAGAGAGCCGCGCCACCGACTTAGACGGTTCAAGCCGGAAACCCCTAGGTCTTATAGGCACTAGCAGAGCCACACGATTAACAACTAAGATTATGGTGAACCAAATAAATAAAATTATAGCAAAAATATATTGGATACTTTACTCACACAATAAATC
Source organism: Agelastica alni (assembly GCA_950111635.1). Taxonomy (NCBI): domain Eukaryota; kingdom Metazoa; phylum Arthropoda; class Insecta; order Coleoptera; family Chrysomelidae; genus Agelastica; species Agelastica alni. The sequence goes on along the minus strand of OX467719.1, from coordinate 24,388,823 downwards.
AAAATACACAGCTCAATAACAAAATTATAACAAATATAGCCAAAATTAACAGCCAACAATAAATCCAGGCACACAGTTCAATAATAAACTTATAACAAATATAATCAAAATCAACAGCTAACAATAAATCGAAACTCCAAAATTTACAACTTTATACGACAACAATAAATCAAAAATCCAAAGTTTACGATTCCATAAAATAATTAAAACAAAGGTAAGAATAACAAACAAACCTTATCAGGTTACCAAAAAAAACGTATACAAGTTAACTTTTTAATAATACTTAATCAAACGTTCACGTACGGCTGCTAATTTACTCACGTTTTTTTTTACCATTTACATAAAGATTTACACTGTTAAAACAATCGAGCTTATTTAAAAATATTTCTTTTTACGATGGCTGTTTTTCAAAATAGCAATATTGTAGGATATTTACGAATAAGTATGAAGAAAACATTTTTACTTGGACACAAAGAACTATTGAGAATATTACTTTACTCAAAGTTCAGCCTTGGCATATTATCCAATGCAATAAATAGTTTTCAACAGTGTACCATATTAATAAATTAAAACAAAACTTAATCGTGGTGTCAAAAACAAATCACGTCGTTTAAATATTCTAAAATAAATCACTTGTAACCTTTGGGTATACGAATTCACTACTCCTGTGGCCGGTTTGATTATGGAACTGCACCTGCTACTTAACAATGGCTTCCCTCCATCAGATCCCGCACGCGGTTATTTTAACTCGACACCAAAATCCAAAATATCAACAACGAAGGTAAGATAGAATGGCCAAGTTAAAAATTAAATGGTTTTTCTTCAAAATCCAATTAAGATGGCCCGAATACAGCCAGATATGAAAGAAAAAACCGTAGAGGTTCTGCTCACGTGTTAATATCAAATCGTTCCAAAAAACTCCCACTACCACCCGACTCCTAAGACTGACACCAAACGACTCCCTAAACTATTGACTCCCAGGCCGGATATCAAGAAATGACACGGAACACGCGTCAACCAACAATCTTCGCAATCTATGTTCCAAACTCATAATCGCACTCGTCCGTGTTGATAGCCAGCCCATCCACACAGAAATGCAAACCAAACAATAATATAGCTGACAACACACGACAATCGAGGCCAAAAATCAAGGCAAAATCTAATAACAAAAACCCCCCCTCCATCTCCATCGATTAACAAAAATGTCACAGCCATTAATAATTGAATCCTATCACTACAAGGTATGCAACACTATTTACAACGAGTGATATATTTAAATTACAACAAAATACGGTACGTGACCTATTTACGAGTACCTGAGGAATACAAAAACTATTAGAGACCCAATTAATAATGGAACTGTAGAAGGAAAAAAAATAGGCACGTGACAACTGTACGATTCAACTTAACCGTAAACAGAGAGCGCGATCAACAACCAATACGGTAGCATCTGGAAAGTAAATCGCACGACATATAACCAATAAGATAGAGCCTTCAGTAGTTGCCATGGAAACGAATAACAGGCCGCGTCGCCGATAACATTTTGACGTTTCATAATTGTGTCGCGATTTGTTACCAGTTTTTGGATTTGCCAAGTTCATTTTTAGATAAATTCCCAATAACAAATAAAAATTGTGAAAAATTTCTAGCGAAGATGAAATGTGTACACCACCCGATATAGTGGAAAAAGCGAAAAATGCTTCGTATAATTTGTTACCAGCAAAAGCTCGTGAAAGATACGAAACAGTTTATCAAAAATTCATGAACTGGAAGCTGAAACACAAAATCAAGGTATAATTTAAGAATATGGCTGTCAAATGAATTTTCATAAAACTTTCATAGGTCATTAAAACACACTATAAAATAAATATCCTGATAGAAATGTTTGCGCGGAAACGTTTTAAAAGTACTTTCTAAAAAAAATATGTAAAAAATTCATCATGATGGCTATTTCAAGGGTAATTTTTATAACAAGTTTTTACCTCGATCAAACACTTAAAATTCCTCGTACTTTTTAGCAACACAATTTACACATTATAATTCACCTATTTCACACATTTTTTTGCAATTTTGTATCAATAACAATGATCAATTTTTTTGGAATTATTAACGCTTATTCCGCTAAAAAATTGTAAAAAATGGGTGAAATAGGTGAATTATAATGTGTAAATTGTGTTGCAAAAAAGTACGAGGTATTTTAAGTATTTAATCGAGGTAAAAACTTGTTATAAAAATTACCCTTGAAGTAGCAACCATGATGAATTTTTCACATATTTTATTTTAGAAAATATTTTTCAAACGTTTCCGCGCAAAAATTTCTATCAGGATATTCATTTTATAGTGTGTTTTAATGACCTATGAAAGTTTTATGAAAATTCATTTGACAGCCATATTTTTAAATTTTTCCCAAAATCAATTCATTTTTAGAAAATATTATGTTAGCATATTTTGAAGAACTGTCCAAAAAAATGAAGCCGTCGTCACTTTGGTCAATTTATTTAATGCTAAGGTCAACAATAAACATAAACCATGATAACATTAACATTGTGACTTATCCCAAACTGTTGGCTTTGCTAAAAAAAAAATCAGATGGTTTTAAGAGAAAAAAATCGATAACGTGACCATCAAAAGAAATCAATGTCTTTCTTCAAAACGCTCCAGATAGCAAATATCTGCTCACGAAGGCATGCACGAATTATATAAATTAACAGGCAAGTATTGATACTTTTTTATTCCAGGTAGTTTTAATTTTTGTTATAAGTGGTGCTTATAGAAAGCAGGAGTTACGCAACTTGAAGCCTGAAGACGTGGAGGATACGGGAAAATGTCTGATAATTCATATTGCCGAATCAAAAACCAAAACACAACGTTCATTTGTCGTTTCCGAGTTCTTTTATCAGATTTGTAAAAACTACATCAATCTACACCCTGCAGGACAAGATGTTCAGACTTTGCCTTTCTTTTTGAATTTCGTAAATGAAAAATGCACCAAGCAATGTGTTGGAAAAAACAAAATCGACAGTATGCCAAAACAAGTTGCAGAATATCTGGGCTCAGCGAATCCCAAACAATACACAGGCAATTGCTTTAGGCGCTCTTCAGCCACAATTCTTGTAGATGCTGGTGGCGATATGCTAGCATTAAAGAGACACGGTGGTTGGCGGTCATCAGCAGTGGCCGAGAGCTATGTAGATAATTCTGTGAAGAACATGACTGCCAACTCATCAAAAATTACATGTGCCATTAACAATACTACTACAATAAGAGAAAACAATAGTATTATGTTTGAAAATACAACAAATCAGACAAATAACCCGCGCTCTCTTGTTTTTAATAACTGCACAGTTACAATTAATAATTATAACAATTAAAAGTAAACTAAACTTAGTAATATAGTAACGTATAAATGTCTTTGTAGTTATTTAATTGATTGATTAAACATATTTTCACTTAATGGAATCCTAATTTTTGATGGGAATGAATGCGGTCGTAGAAAAAGTATAGTACACAACTCGAGTTGTAAGACAATTACGCACTTCTAGAATTACTTTTTCTAATCGTGCGTAATATGCTTCTTACAACTCTTGTTATGTAATATACTATTACAGTAGACAAAAACAGTTTAATGATTTAACAAACTTTTGTAAAAAATACACTTGGTACAATAACTAAACAATTTATATAAATATTGCTATAAAATAATTTCTTACTATATAAATCACTTAGATAATTATAACCCCTATACAATCTCTTTAATTTATAACACTTAAAATTAGTCCAAAATAAAGAACTTAAAACCCGATCGGCAAAATTCCTTTTTAACACGCTTTTATTAGTTTCACGTGTATGTATATGTTTGTTTGTAACTGACTCTTTGGCCTCGATTTTGCCCTAATTTAAGCGATCAGATTTAATTTAAACTTCACGCATTTGTCAAAGACCGACGACAATGCAATAATTTGATCAAAATATCCGGTTATCCTGATTAGTTTCGCCAGGATTCAAACATTTCTTCAGGGATCCTTTGCATGAGAGTAAGAGAGATAGAACTAGTGAGTGAACTACGCATGCGCGCAGTTCCAATATACTGGTGAGAAACGTGCCGAGGGATGAATTGCAAGAGGGTGAGTAAAACAAATCAAACTAAAAAGCCAAAAATTAATTATAGTTTAAAAAAAATGTTCACTGTCATTGTTCTAAAAGCGTAAGGTGCTTTTATAACATTTTTAAACTAACTCTGCAGTAATTTTTCTCTTATGTTTAGAATTATTTTTTACTTTTTATCTTGATTAACTCTAAAACCGTGTTTTTTAGTTTTTTTAAACAATAATTTATTTTATAGGCTAATTAATTATTCTAGATAAAATTATTTCTTTTTTAGTAATAGTCTCGAAATTGTTGGACCTTCCAAGAATTACACCTTTTTTTTTCATTGTGGTCGATGCGCTGTCGCCTCAAGGCAACAATCGACAGGGACGGACTTCGCAACTCGTAATAATATAAAAAATCATATTTGTTTACAAAAAGATTTTCTTATATTATTACTTTTATACAGCGTGTTTCTAAATTCATGCAAAAAAATTCAGGAGGTGATTGCCTGCGTATGAAATTATGATGGATCATTCCTGTAATAAAATTTCCTTAGCCCACCCTCTTTGGAGATATCACCACTTAAAGGTGGTGAGTGAAATTAAATTTTCATTTTTTCTCAGATTTCTCAGATTTAAGTAAAGATAGAAATTTGACATTTTGTAATTTCCGTGCACTCGCAAAGGACTAGCCGCCTGTATTTTTTTAAAATTCCTGTTACCTCATTAGGTGGTAAAATTAGGATCCCTCTCCTTATTTAATATAAAATCTTTTTTTGAGATTTAGTTTTGTAAAAAAAAATATTACTCAATATAACTTCTTTATTTTTCCTAGAACCAATAGATTCAGTGAAAAAGGTTAAGAAAAAATATCATGATTTTTAATCTATATTAAATAATAAACTACGTATTAAGAGTGGAAAACAGTAAAGATGAAAAATACAAGTTTCTATGTTTACTTAAATTTGAAAGAAAAATTAAAACTTAATTTTATTCCCCACCTTCTAGGAGTAATATCTCGGTGGATTAAGGAAATTTTGTTACCAGAAAGATCCATTATAATTTTATACTGGCATTTACCTTCTAATTTTTTTTGCATGAATTTAGATACACCCTGTATATGACTATATAGCTTTTGTCCGCGCCTATGTCCATGTCCATGACAAGAAAGACTTGAAATTGGTGACAGGATTCCTCACTGAACACTGCCCTCTGAGGTATCACCTAAAAAAGATGGGAAAAACATATATAATAAAAAAAATTACAATGTTTTGTAGAGAATTAAATGACCTTTCACTCGACCACACTTACTAATTGAAAAAAATTGGTGGTAGATGCGGGGCTACAGGGAGTTGCATTTTTGGGTCTGAATTTTGTATGAAAATTCGTTGTCCCTCGAAATAAAATTTGACGTGTTTTTTTAAATTTAAAAGAAACTCTTGATTTCTCAGTTTCTGGGGGAATCAAGTTTTTTATGGATGTTTTAAATTGGTGCCAACATTTTATTTTTGATACAAATTCAAACCCAGAATTTTAACTGGCTTCATAAATTATTAAAAAGTTATTTAATACAAATAATTTTGGTATATTCAATTATAAATCTATATTTAAAAAAAAAAAATGTTCTTTTTACGAAAAAATGAAGCATTTACGTCTGAAATATTCATAAAAACGTTGAGCAAGAAAGATTGACTAAACAAATTTATAAGGCGGGTGTGAATGGACAAGTCGGTAGAGGTCGACCTCGGCGAACATATTTAGATCAGATCAACATTGTTTTAAAGAAAGGCCAGGTCAAGAGTACCAACAACCGACGAGCATGTATGAGAGCACTGATGAAAGTAAAGGAAGCAAAAGATGTGTGTAAGAACCGCAGCAAGTAGAAGGAAGTGGTCTCTGCCTACCCCTACGGGGAAAATATCTGATAGGTCGAAGAGCTTGAGAGGCAGCATTGCCTTCACGACCCCTACGGGAAAAAGGTGTGACTATATGTACAATAGAATAAATTGACCTTTACCTTGACGTCACTAACAATGAACAGTAGAAAACACAAACTTTATATACCTCATTATTTTCTACTGACAGTAGAAACACATCATACAATATGTACACTTGTCTTTCAAGCAATGACATACGTTCTTTTTTGTATCTCTAATTATGACCTCTAAATGTTGAAAAGAGATAGCGCCAATAACGATTAATCGGTTGTATTCATAAGAATTTATTTTAAACTCTTATGACAACTGTCATTATTTTGATACATCGAGTTTTGTTCAAAGCGTTTTATCATTTGCATTCAGATAAATTCTATAAAGTCGGTTTTTTTCAAAACCTCTAATTTGTTATTTTGATTTTGCGGTGAGTAAAAAATTCCCTGTTTTGCATTTAATAAATATTTTTAACATAACCTTACTTCTTAGACGGTGGCTAAACTTTCGTGAAACGAGAACGAGATTTATAAAGTTAACTAAAGTAAGACTTACGTTAACAACCAAGAAGTAAGAATGATACATGCATGTAAACACTCTTCAGAGTCTGACGATGATTTCTAAAATACTTTATATATATTGTATTGTAAATTTCGGAATGATAATAAATGTAGGAATAGTGTACATTAAATACCTTCATTACCAATAATTTAATATTTTTTATTATGATAGCCAATTGTTTTTGTTGGCCCTAAATTATGTGCTGTTTTAATTTTAAATAAATTTATTCAATTGAAAGATACATAGAAACTTCTACTTTCGTTAATGGTTAAAGAATAGTTTTTTTTGTGTATTAAAATAATTATTAGTCAATATTAGAGGACTCTTATCTTAATTTTCGACTATTTTAAAACAGTAATATGGAATTATTTAAATTGACTTCAACCAACAGCAATATTTAGTTATTTATAACGCAAAAAAATACTGACAAGATAAACAAACAGTGGAAATATTTAGGTACACGACAAAGTAACAGTAGCCATTTTTGACTCGTTGATTCATTTCGCGAGGTTTATAGGTATAACGTCAGGGTAAAGGTCAATTTGTTTTACTGTATGTATATATGTACGTTGAGCATTATTTTTAATTTATAAATTTTGCGGTTGGTATCTACCACGCCACTTTCAATTTTAATATTGTCTTTGGAAGCAAAAAAATTATAAATAAATAATTAGTTTAATAAAAGGGATCGTTAAATTTTTTGATACCTAAATTAAAAAAATATTACGATTTAGTTTTAAAAATTATGCAAAAATTTTATTAGGAATGCATTATGGATCATTTGTGTTCACAAAATGGTTTATTTTAAGCAAACTGTTTGTTTTAATTAGCACTGGTGACTTCTATGAATAAGTAGACAAAGTAGCTTTTACAAAGCTCAATGAATTGATTTTTAGAAAAATATGTTGCCTTTAAATGACATATTTAACTGGATTTTTATATTAACAATAAACCAAAGACCAAAGATTAATTTAATATCACAGTACTGCAAAAATAAAATCAATTAACAATATTGCAAACAATAAAATTTAACCGGAAAATGCGTGGCGACATCTTGTTTCGGGGAATCGAACGTTCAATATTGAATTTTGGATGCTCGCAGTGTAATCGTTACTTTCCTGGCGTCATCTACATTTAGGTTCCGATAAAAATAAGGGTTTTGCCATTTTATCATTAATTCATTGATTTTAATTTTTTTAAACGTAAACATTGCCACAAGTTAATATTGAACAAAAAATGCCATCAGATCCTGGAAGTGGTTTACAGCCAAATGAAGAAAGACCGCACATTCTCTATGTTGCACCAGGAATAAATAATTCGTGGCCAACACAAGATCAAAACATTTCGTACACAATACCATCAGGTGAGTAAATAATTATAGTTAATAAAATAATAAATAATATAAAATGTACCAATAATTGCAATGCACGGAAATCTTAGTATTTTAAGGTGAAATATTGTAGTGGCCGAAAAAGCTTACTTTGACTAACTACTCATACTTTACCATAAAATAATTTTTTTCGAAAACTGTCATCAAATGATAATATTTTCGTTAAAATCTCAGTTAGCGAAGTGGCTGTTTTCTGTCACTCAGCTGATAAATACTTTTATGTTCTAGAACGTAAAAGACTTTCAATAGGTACATAATAATAATAAAATATTATCTGAGACTTAAATAATTCGCAAACTCTTCTGGTATATTATATAGTCATCATCACTTTCAAAACTAATTACTGATTAAACACAACTATGACTTTATAGCTGTGACAGTGTGACACGTTACGAAAGTCATGCAAACAATACCACCCACTAGATCGTCTTAGTTTAAACACAAAATGTCGATTAACTATGACAAATACTTAAATATTTATTTTTTTATTCTCATATTAGTTTTAATGCTGTTTTCGAAAAAATATTGTTTGCATCTCGAATGCAAAATGCTTTTGCGTTATCGAATGGTTAAACTTCCATTATTAAACGCAAAAGTATCATTTCGCATTTTAGATACGAAAATAACTACCTATTTAATTTAAATAAAGTTGATTCACCTGCCCAACAAAAGTATTAAAATATTTAAATAGGTATTCATCAGTAGGTACATGTATATGTATAGTGTGGAACAGCAAAATGGAATAAATTCGATAACGAATAAATGAGAGCGTGTTGGAAAAAACGCTTGGACACGTCGATTTGTATTTTTAGATGCGCATTTTTTTCAAAAAAAAATAATTATATAGGGTGTGTCATGTGACAGTGGCCAATACCAACTTTCTTATTTTAAATACAACCCCCTGTATATTATTTATTTTTTAAATTCTTCAGAAAATTTTAGACATAATTCATGCACAATGTCCCATACCTATTTTCAACTGTTTCGTAAATATTAAGTGTTTTCAGATGTATTACAAAAATTAACATTAAAAAAAGAAAATTATTTTATTTCACAAATAATGTAAAAAAAAAAACAAAAAAACATTAATTTCAATGCAAGAGGTGTTCAAAATATTCGCCGCGAACGTCTTGGCAACATGCTAATCTGGTATAGAAATGTCTTCTAACGTTACTCAACATCTCAGGCGTGACTGATCTAATCGCAAGCGTGATTCGTCTTTTAAAGTCAATTTAAGTCGAGTGGTTTAGTTTTGTATACTAACGTTTGTCATATCCCCACAAAAAGATTCCGATTTGGAAAATTTTGGTTCAGGTACTGCCGGACATTGATTTGGTAATGGGGCGGTACTCCATCTTGCTGAAACCATAGTATATTGGCAGGAACTTGTGGGTTTGCTGGATCAGGATATAAGTTTGTCAAAGTTGGCACGACATTATTTTGGAGCAGTTCTAAATATTTATCTCTATTCAAGTTGCCATTAATGAAAAAGTTACCTACGATATGATTTCCAACAATTCCTGCCCAAACATTAACTTTTTCAGGATATTGCGTATGTTCCTCTCTCATCCAGTGAGGATTTTCATTAGATCAATAGCGGCAATGTATTGAGTGTAATGTAGCGAATTTGTGAAATAAAATAATTTTCTTTTTTTAATGTTAATTTTTCTAATACATCTGAAAACACTTAATATTTCCGAAACAGTTGATGATAGGTATGGGACATTGTACATGAATTATGTCTAGAATTTTCTGAAGAATTTAAAAAATAAATAATATACAGGGGGTTGTATTTAAAAAAAGAAAGTTGGTATTGACCACTGTTACATGACACACCCTATATAATTATTTTTTTTGAAATGCGCATCTAAAAATACAAATTGACGTGTCCAAGTGTTTTTCCCAACACGCTCTCATTTATTCGTTATCGAATTTATTCCATTTGGCTGTTCCACACTGTACATATATAACTATTGAGTTTTGTTTAATATTATTTAACGAAAAATACTGTAAAAGAACCAGAAAGTTTTTTGTTTTGTATTGTTGTGAATTTTTAATCTTTTGCAGCAAAAAATTCAAATCAATACTACGAGGGTAATGGTGATGGCAACACTTTACGTATAAATTATTAAATAACGTGGGTGCGTTGTAATTGAGCCCGAATCTGCGAATAAAAAGTTAATACTTTTTTTCATCTTAACCGCAGGGACTTTACCCAGAAGAGTGTTTTTCTCTGCTTAGTGACGTGCTTCACACAGACTCTAAATTTATTCTTTTTAGCTAAATGGTGTAGTTAATTTATTAAATAACCAATACATCTCTTTATATTTTTGCTAAAAACTTTCTTAATTATCATTATTCATTTCAGGCTGTTCTAATAACAACCACATCGACTTATCATTATTCCTACACTATGCAGTTTTCCACCTTTATTTTATCAGTTATGTTTCTACATGTTAAGCTCTGTCAAGTTAATTTTTAACATTTTGCAATCACTTTTCTCCAATTTACACTCATATCAATTTAGCAGGTTAAGGGTTGATTGTGGATTGTAGGGGGGGTCGTGAAGGCTATGCATCCTCTAAAGCACCTCGACTTATCACATTTTTTGTGAACAACCCTTAATCTATTCGAGGCCAGGAATTCCGAGACTTCATACAAAGTTTATCAGTTTCTGACATTAAATGGCTTTAGGAATGCCCCTTTTAGAAACTTGAGCCTCTTGCAGAAAAGCTCTGGGCATTCGCAAAGTAAATGTTCTGCAGTTTCAGTGAAGTCCTCGCAGTAGTGGCAACTATCACTCTCTGTTTTGCCCATCTTCTCAGTTAATACCTCAGAGGGCAGTGTCCAGTGAGGAGTCCCGTCACCAGTTTCAAGTCTTTCTTGTCCAACTCGAGAAGCTGTTTAGCTTTTTTTGGCGAAAGGCTTACCAGCCTTTTTGCATGTCTTTGTCCTGGCACTTTATGCCAGTGAGATTTCATTTCATCTGTTTTTCAGCGTCGAACCTCTTCTTCCAAGTGGGCTTTGGAAAGTCGACAGAAGAGTTATGGGCCGGAAAATTGTGTTTTTCCCCTTCTTTAGCAGGGCAATCTGATTTTTCGTTGCCTTTAACTCCCTTGTGACCTGGAACCCACATCAATATGAAATTATCCAAAAATTATTTTTTTTTGCTTATGTCCGTTCTTGAAGTTTATCAAGAGATAAACAATTTTTTGGTGTACTTGCGATAGATTTTCGTAAAAAAAAGTGGGCTTATAATTGTTTTTGAAAGCAATATGTGTTTTGTGGAAGACTGTATAATTTTTGACCCCGACAAATAAGAAAAATTAATCAAGCAACGAATTTAAATGAACACGAGGTAGGACGAGCCTTAGTTTTAATGGATGATGTATATTCTCAAAGTTATGTTGCCACTTTGTTAGGCAAAAATCGTTCCACAATAAGTTGTATGGTAAGACGCTTAAATAAGGTAGGAAATTATTTTAGAAAGCCATGGTAAGGGCGAAAGTGATGCACTGACGACCGAAATAAAAGTTTTATTATTATATTATATATATATATATTATATATTATTATACGCTTTAAAAAGCAGGACTGTCACTAGTTCTATGATTAAAAACGAACTCAAAGCTTTCAGCAACGTCACAATTTCTTTTAAAACAGTTAGAAGACGGTATAATAAAGCTGGATTAAGCAGTAGCAAATCAGCTACTGCACCCTCGCTTACTATAGAAAACAGAGTTGCCAGGTAACGTTTTGCTCAAAATCATCAAAATTGGTCTGTGGATAATTGAAAAAAAAATGTATTCTCAATTGAAACATGGGTAAGCCTAAAATACCCAAATGGTCGTGAACGAGTCTACTGAAGACCAGGAGAGAGGTTTCCTCCTTGCAATATATCTGCAAGGATTCCATGCGGTGGTGGCTTTGTTATGTTCTTGGGTGGTATATGCTTTGACGCTCGCACAGAATTAGTTCCTGTCCGTACGTGATCCATGAATGCTAATAACTATCTTGAGAATATTGTTATAAAATGTGAAATGCATTTTGGTCCAACGATCGACCTCACATAGCTGGGAAGGGACTCGATTATCTTAATCGAGTTGGTATACCAGTTATGAAGTGGCCACCAAAATGCCCAAAAAGCACTTGAAAATGCAGTTATCACAGCATGGGAACGAATTCCTCAAGATTTTATCCAAAATTTAATTAGAAGCATGCCTAGACGCTGTAATCCGAAGAAGACACACGCTACCAGTGTCGCACTTACAGTATTAATTTTGCTACCAGTTTTCTATTTACAGCATAATTTATCGTTTTTAACATTTTACCATTTTGTTATTAAGTTTTATGAATAACTTTAATTTGAATATTGTAAGAAAATTTTGGAGCTCATTTACTTTTAAAGTATCCGTATACGTTTTTTCTAACCTTTAGTTTAACCAATGTCCATAAAAAATTATTAAAATTAATTCATTAAAGCAATTTGTATGGTTTAATATGTTGTTGCGTTAATTTTGTCCATGAGTTTTTTTTGACACTTTGTTCGACACTGTTTTGAAACCAAAACAGGACTAAGTTCACTATAAATTTAACGTACTGCCACGTCTTTTTCGTTCTTTAAAGAGTACTCTGCTAGCGGTTTCTCTACTGGCAAATTATGCCCGAGCTCAGCCGTAGAGGGTAGAAGAAAAAAATATAAAAGTGAGCTGCGCCACCGGCTTGACGGTATAAGCCAGAAACCCCTAGATCTTATAGGCACTAGCAGGGCTACAAGATAAACAACTATGATTATGGTGAACCAAATAAATAAAACTATAGCAAAAATATGTTGGATACTTTACTCCCACAATAGATAATTAAGGTACACAGTTCAATAGCAACATCATAACAAATATAGTCAAAGTTAACAGCTATGGTAAAATTTTCTTGCTAAAACAAACCAAAAATGTAAAATTTACAGCTTTATAAAATAACTAGAACAGAAGTAAGAGTAACAGACCTTATTAAGTTACAGAAAAAGGTAAGACTTATGTAAATTAACTCATCAATAACACTAACTCAAACATTTACATAAAGGCAAAGAATAAAAGGTAAAACATATATATATATATAAGTTAACTCATTAATAACACTAATTCAAACATTTACATAAAGGCAAAGAAAATTCACTAGTTAACTGTTTACTTAAAGATTTTCACTGCCAAAACAATCGAGTAATGGTTGTCCTTTAAAATATCAAGACTGTAGAATATTTACAAATAAGTAGAAAGAAAATATGTTTTTACTTGGACATAAAGAATTATTGAGAAGGTTACTTTAATCCAAGTTTAGTTTTGGCATATTATCTAATGCAATAAATAGTTTCCAACAATGTACTATACTAATAAACTAAACAGAACATAATAGTGGTGTCAGCATGAGACACTGCGTTATATATTTAAAAATAAATCACTTATAACCTTTGGATATACGAATTCACAAAGTACTATACTTATAAACTGAAACAAAACTTACTGGTGGTGTCGAACGAGACAAGGCGTTATATATTTAAAAATAAATCACTGATAACCTTTGGGTATACGAATTCACATGTACTCCTGTGGCCTACTCCTGTGGTACTCCTGAACTACTCCGGGGGCTGGTTAGATTATGGGGGCGGCACCAGTTAGTGAACAATGGCTTCCCTCAAACAAATCCCGATAACGGCTATTCAACTTGACACCAACTCCAACAATATCCACAACAATGGCAAGACAAAATGGTCAAGTTGAAAATCAAATGGTTTTTCTTCAAAATCCAATTAAGATGACCCAAATACAGCCAGATATGAAAGAAATCCCATAGAGGTTCTGCACACGTGCTAATAACACACCGTCCCCAACAACTTTTACCGACACCTGGCCTCCAAGACTCTCAAAACACGACTGACGCTCCTATATCGGAAATCAAGAAAAATGGCGCGGAATAAACGTCAACCCACAATCTTCTCAAATCTGTGCCTCGCCCGTGTGAATATCCAGTAATTGCAAACCAACTATCGAATCTTATCCCTAGAGTACTGTATTCAACCATGAATACGAAACTATAGAAAAAATAGGCACGTGACAGTACATAAACATACGAAAAGTATTATCGAGTCATATACGGTTTTATTGTTCAACGAGAGTAAATGTAATAAGTTTACGGGCACTCCAACTCGGTTGCGCAGTAATTCACTAATAAGTTTATGTGTTTGTTGACTGTATTTGTTATAGTTGAAAAATATGTGGTCTAAATCAGCCACTTCTAGACATATGTCACATAGATTTGACTCTTTAAGGCCTATCTTGTTAAAGTGCAAGGAAAAGCAAGCATGTCCAAATGTTAGACAAGAGATGGTGACAATTTGGTGCCAATTATAAATGGTATTTTTCTCCCAAAATTCATTGGGTATGATGGGTTGGATAAAGGAGTAGCGTGTAGGGTGGTTTATTTTATATTCGGTCCATAGGTTATTTCACGTTTTTCTAGACATCTCTTTTATTTGGAAGAAGCACGTCTCAATAGTGGTGTTGTTATTAATAGCTGTTCCCGTAGAAATGGCTTGTTTAGCCTGGGTGTCAACGGTTTCATTATGAAGAATTCCTGGATGTGTTTTAAGCCATATGAAATGTATTTAACCTGATGTCTTTTAAGATTATTTACATCCAATTTTAATTCTAGAGTAAAGTGATTTTTAAAAGTGTCGGAAACATCAATCGGGGACGAGATGGTGGTAAGAACTGACAAAAAATCTGATAAAATTATAATTTTCTTACAAGAGTTTACGTGAGCGAAATCGATAGCTTGAATAATTGCAAGAGTTTCGGCAAAAAAAATTGACGTTGATTTATTTAATTTAAATTGCTTTTTGATATTTAATGATGGAATATAGTAAGCGTAGCTAATTCCATTTTCTTACTTGGATGCATCCGTTGACACTGAATTAATGTATTGCTACAATTTTTAGTTCTATCTTTGGTTCGGCGATTAAAACTCTCGATCCAATAGCAAAACAATGTTTATTTCAATACAATAAATTCTATTTTCATTAACCACTTAGATATTTACTTAGCAATACAACTTTTACAACTCAATATAACTATTTACATTTAATAATTCGTAAACACATAAGCTAATACTGTATTGTTATGATCGTTTTCCCTTTTATATCTTCCTATCACGATTCTAGATCATTCCACCTGTTTCTCCAAAGTTCGACGCGGATTCGAGAGGTTGCGCGACTTTCCTAGGCCCCGTCGGCGGCTACAAAAAAAGCGGTCGAATACGGACCCTCGACGCTGTCGATCTCTCGGTTGCTGACAGGACCGGATTTGTAACAGTATTTTATAAACTTACTAATATCCATATACAGGGTGTCTCTAAAATAGTGCGTTCCTTGAAAGGACGTTTAGAATGAATAATGAGGAACAAAAAATTCTTTTAAACTTTTTTATTTAAGTCATCCGTTTTCCCAAAAATTGAGAATTAATTTTTTTATTTAAATGTAGGTTTGGCAACCATGCGTTGCACTCTAGTAACCAAAAAGCTCACACAAAAAGTACCACCGGTAAATTTAAAATAATTAGTTATTAACGTGTTACTCGCAAGAATACAACGGTCGTAATTTTTGTTAAAATGCCTGCGTTTTCGATTCACGAATATCACATGTTATTTACATACGAAAAGGCTTCCAATGCAGCTGATACAGAACAGAATCTCCTAATGCCCGCAGTTTTGTAAATGTGTCGCAAGATTATTGGCTACTGGTTCTGTAGTACCCAAAAAAACTAGTAGACAAACACGAAGTGCTCGTACTCTAAACGCATAAGTCGAAATAATGGATAATGTCCTAATCCCTAATCTTATTAATTCACAAGGCATACGTAAGTAATACTATTTATTTAAATTTTTTCCATCCCGTATAATACCAAACAGGTATCTACAGAAGGAAATAATCTACTGCTTTTTAAAAACAATTAAAAAAGTTTACAAGGAGCACCAGATTTTTTGCTTCGATTTTAAGTGATTCACTATAAACATATTGCTATAAACATTTATAATAAGCCTTAACAACGATCAATAAAGGTGTATTTTCATTTGACATTTCGGTTTATCTAACTAAAAACCATTTTTAAAAATTGTACTCATCGGCATTTTGCTTAACAAAGTAATGTTAAAAGTACATATTTAATTAGATTTAAGGGCCAGATTTTATTTTCAACTGACAGTGTCATGACTCATTACAGTAAACAAGTGCAGCGTTGCCGGCGTTAACTGAATTTCTGTGGACAATAATATCAAGATAAAAATATTATGTAATTGTTTTTTGCAAACCGTTAACTTCAGAAAAAAGTGTTATAAGACTTTTTTACTTTCCATACTGTTTTATGTCTTGTGTCTAAGGAAACGCACTATTTTCGGGGACACCCTGTTATGTACGAAATATACTTGACAAAAAATAAAAAATTAATTTAGACCAAGTTATCGTCAAAGACCTTTATAACCTTACGAGGATTCCAGTGCTTGTGTCAGTATAAACGAAGCTTATACGGACTGGTTTAACAATGAAAATGTGTGAGACAGGGATGTGTGACTTCGCCATGGCTGTTTAACTTATACATAGATGATTGTTTAAAAGATTTGAAAGAGAGTGCGTATGGATTTAAAATGAATGATTTGATCGTCAAATGCCCTCTTTACGCCGATAATAGCGTCATCTAAAGAGGAGCTGCAGGCGATGGTTAATGTTATGCATGATGCCATAAAAATCAAAGCGATAAAAATAAATGTAAGCAAAACAAAAGTAATGGTTTTTGAAAAAAAAAAGAAACAAACTGTGAAGTTCTGATTAAGGGAAAAAGAGTGGAACAAGTAAATGAGTTTGTATAGCTAGGTTCAAAGTTTACGAGAGATGAAAAGTATGACAGTGACATTGAGCGAAGGGTGTTGGCAGGAAAACAAATGAATGGGGCACTGCATAGCTTTATGAACAGCCAGAAAGTGTCAAAAAAGGCACGTCTGACTGTGCATAGAGCGTTGGTTAGATCCTCCTACACTTATTTATAGTAGTGAATATTGGGGTTTGGCGCAAGACAAAAAACAGTTGAAACACCTGGAGGAGGCAGTGGACGAGAAATGGCTGATGATGATGATGAAAAACGTTTAAAAACCAGCTGAATTTGTGATTATTTCCAGTCCGATTACCGAAGTTGAGTAATCATTTTTCCTAAATGGAAAAAGGGAAATTATAAACCCCCGATTCCTACAATTGCTAGAATAATTGGTTGTGGATTAAATAAAATTTATTTAAATTAATTTAATTAACTGAAAAAACCTTAATTTAGTTGATAATATCCAGCTCGAAATGGATAAGCAGATTTTTTTGATGTGTGTATTTTCTCTATAATATCACTAGCGGACCCGGCAGACGTTGTCCTGCCAAACGATAGCTTGCCTGTTTTGGGAATATCACTATCAAACTCAGCGACTCCGAAAACTATAAATTCGACACTTACAACGTCGTTTTTAAAAGATTTTATATTTCATCCCCTTCCCTACCCTTTCGTAGGGGTGCGAACAACATTGGAGATATCACAATCAAACTCGGCGTCCTTGAAAACTACGACTTTGACACTAATATAGGCGTTTTAAATATTTTTTATATTTCATCCCCTACCTACCCCTTTCGTAGGGGTGCTAACAAAATTAGGAATGTTACTATCGAATTCAGCTACCCCATGACTCTATGAATTCTACATTAATATCAGCCGTATTTAATAGTTTTTAAATTCCATCCCCTTCTCATCCCTATCGTAGGGGTGCTTACAAAATTAGGAATGCTACCATCAAACTCAGCCACCACAAAAACAATGAATTTGACACTTATATCGGCATTTTTAATAGTTTTTATATTTCATTCCTCTCCCACTAACAACACTAAAACCACCACTGGTATGTATAAAACAACTTTTGAAAATTTCATCCCAATCGGTCCAGGCGTTTGGGAGTTTTTGAAGAACATAATTTTTTTTTTCATTTTTATGTATACAGGGTGGGTGCTTCATTAAAAATGGCAATCTCTGAACTGAAGATACTACACACCAAAATATGGCGATTGAGCTTAACATGTCTTATACAAATATTGCAGGTTTACGAGATCCACAGGGTATTTAAAGTTGGAATTTTAATTTGAAATTTCTTAATAATTTTGTGATTTTAAGCAGCATCGTCTTAAAAATTGGCAACTTTATGTTTTGTCATGAAAATTACGAATTTTATGCTGACTTTAGCACCATTCATTCGGGGCGTTAATTAGGTAACTTAGGTAAATTACAACATATCTTTTTTGTCTAATGAGTTATGGCTAAAATGGCTAGAAAATCTAAAAGGCAGTTCAATTTTGAATCAAAAAAGTACCCTTGTTTATTTCATGTAACTCTATCAGTTTTCGAGTTATTTGCATTTTAAACGTTCAGCGTAAAGACTTTAGTTCGTATTTCGGAAAATCCAGATCTCAGTACTCTTCGGTTAAGTGCAGCAACAGGAATAAGCCAATCGTCTATCTGAAGAATTTTAAAGAAAAAGAAACTTCGTCCATATCACTATACTCCTGTCTAAAATTTGCTACCTCAAGATTTACCAGTTCGCCTGTAGTTTGCTCAATTTATGCTAGATAAACAAAACGAAAACCAGGATTTTCTTAATTACCTTCTTTTCACCGATGAGGCGACGTTTACTAGACGAGGTGTTTTCAATTGGAAAAACAATCATTTGTGGGACTCCAAAAATTAACATGCTCTAAAGGAACAACATTTTCAGCATGAATTCAAGGTAAATATTTGGGGCAGTGTGATATCTGGTTTTTTTATTGGTCCTTTTTCTATACTTCCTTGAACAACAGTTAAACACACTACTAGAAAGTGTACCACTAACTATAAGGCGGAACATGTGGTTTATGCAAGACGGGGTGCCGCCTCATTTTTCTCTGCCAGTGCGGCCATACCAGAATAAACATATTCCTTACCAGTGGATTGGGCGTAGCAGTGAATTTGTTTGGCCACCTAGAAGTCCAGACCCTTTAGACTTCCCAATATGGTTACAAATTAAGGACATGGTTTACAAAAATACAATTAATTCCATCGAAGAATTACGACAGAAAATTCAAGAAGCTGCTATTATTATTATTACATACATACATAAAGTCACGCCTTTTTCCCATAGGGGTAGGCTGAGACCTTCCTTCCAATTGCTGCGGTTCTTACACACACCCTTTGCTTCCTTTACTTTCATCAGTGCTCTCATACATGCTCGTCGGTTGTTGATATTTTTGACCTGGCCTTTCTTCAAAACAATGTTGATCTGATCGAGATATGTTCTCCGAGGTCGACCTCTATCGACTTGTCCATTCACACTCGCCTTATAAATTTGTTTCGTCAATCTTCCTTTATCCATCCTTTCTACGTGTCCAAACCATCTAAGCATTCCTTTATCTATCTTTGTAACCACATCTTCTTTTACACCACAGCGTTCTCTTATCTTACTATTCTTTACTTTATCCAACCGAGTCACTCCGGCTATACTTTTTCTGCCAAACCCAACATTCACTACCATACATAAGTGTAGGAACCAATACACCTCTATGCACCGCCAGAGTGCCTTTTTTGGCACTTTCTGGCCATTCATAAAGCTATGCAGTGCCCCATTCATTTGTTTTCCTGCCAACACCCTTTGCTCAATGTCACTGTCATACTTTCCATCTCTAGTAAACTTTAAACCCAAGTACACAAATTCATTTACTAATTCCACTCTTTCGCCCTCAATCGAAACTCCACGGTTTGTCATGCTTTCTTCTCTTTCAATAACCATTACTTTCGTTTTGCTCACATTATTAAAAATAGGTAATCAACAAATGTTATTTAATATTCAAAGATCTTTAAGGAGACGCCTTACAAAGTGTATTGAAGTGAAAGGCGGGCATTTTGAGCATTAACTTTAAATATTTCTTTTATTACTATTACTGATTGTTATTTGTTGTTTTTACTGTTTCCTTTCACAATAAACAAAATTCATTGAATGTTTAAAATGCAAATAACTCAAAAACTGATGAGTTACATGAAATAAACAAGAGTACCTTTTTTATTCAAAATTGTGCCTTTTAGATTTTCTAGTCATTTTAGCCACAACTCATTAGGCAAAACAGATATGTTGTAATTTACCTAAGTAACAGGGTGTAACTAACGCCCTGTATAAATAGTGCTAAATTCCGCATAAAATTCGTAATTTTCATGCCAAAAAACATAAAGTTGCTAATTTTCAAGACGATGCTGCCTAAAATCCAAAATTATTAAGAAATTTCAAATTAAAATTCAAACTTTAAATACCCTGTATCTCGTAAACCTGCAACATTTGTATGTAGACAATCGACATATTTTGGTGTGTAGTATCTCCAGTTCAGAGATTGCCCATTTTTAATGAATCACCCTGTATAGATAGATAGATTATAGATAATTTTTAATTTAAAATATGCCAAAAGAATTTTTAAATCATAACTAATAAGTCCTTTTGAATAGTATACAACAAAATTAGAAGAACATATTTATTGAAATATGAATAGTTTACTATTTTTTATATTACATATACAAATAAAATTATAAAATTTTATTTTCATTTATAACTTGAGCTTTGAAGACTTTATCCTCTTCACGTGGTGAGTGGTTATTGAAGTCACTTTCTCTGCAAACAATGAAGACAGGTGAGCAATGCAGACTAATTTTTCTGCAGTCACACGCTTCCTGTTTTAAAAAAGCAAAATATCATTTTTAGAACGTTGCTGGTTGCATTATTTTACTGTCAATAAATAATTATCTTTTTGCCAAACTTATTCTAAAGGCATTGTAATATTATTTTTCCATTGCTGAACTTGTAAGTAGACTAGATATGTTGTATCGCTGCACCTCCAGTCGGAGTCAACGAGCAAGTTGTAGGTACGCTTTTATTTTTCGAAGCTAATGTTATGAAACGTTTATAGCTGAGTTCATTAAAGTTTTTGGCAGTTTTAGCTTTATACATTGTAAAAATGCAATGAAATACCTTCGTTAGAAAGTACTTTTTCACTTTGTTATTGGTTTTAGCTGCTGCATTAAAAATTTTAATAAAATGATTTTTATAAAAAACCGATGAGGTATCATATGCTGTAAATGCTTCATAAAGAAAAGTTTTTTTTTAATATTTACTTTATTTTTTGGTAGTTTTAAATAGAACAATTTTTTAACATCTAGTACTAAAGCGTCTGTAATACTAACACGTTCTCTGCTACAACAGCTACGTACAGAAAGGGACAATCAAGAGCTGAATGTACAATTAAACGATCACTTTTTGCTTGATTTAACTAAGAATTATTTTTGATTAGCTGTTTTTAAACAAAATTAATGAAACTCTTTTTATTTTTGCTGTGTCCTAAGACTTTGTCCTTAGTTAAATTTAAAGACATATCTTCTTTGAAAGAATAGGTAATCAATTAAAGTATAACTCATCTATCCACAATTTTCTTGGACGTTTTAGTGTTATTATTAATATTAGGGATAATAACCCCATTGTTTCGTATATTTATTATACATACAAAAATTGAATTATCACTAAAAATTTTAACTACCAATTTTCATGAAAGTTAATGGAAGAATATGCCAAATGGGGTCTTGAAGTTAATTTAAACAAAACTGAATATATGTGCGTAGGCGGGATACAACAAGACCTAGTCATTAAAGACACACAGCAAAGAATAAAGCATACCAGCAAATATAAGTATCTGGGAATGTATATTACAGTAGACGGCAATACTGATGAAGCAATAAGGGACCGAATAACCCAGAGACGCAGAGCCATCAGCCTGTTGAATAGTGTACTGTGGGACAAAAATATATCGAAGGCCAACAAACATCGGATCTGCAACAGTATTATTAAAAGCATAACCACATACGGCAGTGAGGTATGGCAACTAAAACAGCGCTCGGAAAATGCGTTAAGGGCAACCGAAAAGGACTTCTGGAAACGCGCTGCGGGAAAGTCAAGATTGGAAAGAATCAGAAATGAAAGAATTCAAGAAATTATGAAGGTCAGTCATACAATAGTAGAGAACATTCAAGTTGCACAACTCAATTGGTATGGACACGTTCAGAGGATGAATGAGGACAGATTATCTAAGCAAATCTTAAACTGGACACCCCAAGGAAGAAGAAAAAAAGGGCGACCCAGAAAAAGCTAAAGAGAGAGTATCACTAATCAAGTCCGAGAGAAAGGCCTAGAACA
Organism: Agelastica alni; assembly: GCA_950111635.1. Classification (NCBI taxonomy): domain Eukaryota; kingdom Metazoa; phylum Arthropoda; class Insecta; order Coleoptera; family Chrysomelidae; genus Agelastica; species Agelastica alni. The sequence continues at coordinate 24,366,528 of OX467719.1, read as the reverse complement.
GGATTTTTGGATGGATAGGGATCAATGGAGATTGGAGATCGGAAGACGTCAAAAAACATTTTAACCCGAATTTATATATACATATAGACAAAACGAAATTTTTAAAAAAGCAGCATAGATATTGTTAAAAAATAAAGTGTGGCCCACCGAAAACGAAACAAAGCCATTTGCAGGAACTTCGTCAACATTTTAGAAAAACGCTCAGACCCGTCGATTTTTTATTAAAGGGGGACACTTATTTCCGGTATTTTTGACTCCACTACTTTTAACCCCAAGTGAGGGTAAGAATTACCCCAAAATATGTATCCCAACCAAACTGCGCCAATGGCTCTTGAGCTTCATGCAAGATCGCTCCTTACATGTGGCAGTTGACGGTATTTCTTCTGATGCGTTTAAAACCAATGCCGGAGTCCCCCAGGGTTCCATCCTGTCCCCTTTCTTATTTCTTTTACACATCAACGACCTCTTGAAAACCACCACGAACCCCATTACAGTTTCGCAGACGATAGCGCACTTGTCTCAACTTTCACATCCTATCGATCACTTTCGTTAAATGATACAAATAGACTCAGGCAGGAACAGGTTAATTCCATCAATAGAGATCTTAAAGCAGTCGTCGAGTGGGGAACCAACAATCTTGTTCAGTTCAACGCCCAAAAACACAAAGTGCCACGTTTTCCAAGAAAATGAATTTCTCAAATCATCCCATCACAATGTCCGGAAATACCCTTGAACCAAGTCCCTCCATCTCGATTTTGGGAGTCACGGTGTCCAATAATATGTCTTGGCATGACTATGTTGCCAACATCGCAAAGTCAGCAAGCCAGAGGATGGGTTTTCTGTGGAAAGCTAGAAAGTTTTTTTACTCCTGATCAACTGTTGACAACGTACAAGGCTCAAATCCGTCCTCTACTGGAGTATTGCTTGCACATTTGTGGTTCAGCACCAAGACATTCTCTTCGTCTTCTAGATTCCATTTAGGTTAATAAACAGCTCAACTCTTACAGATACCCTTCACCCTCTAGAACATAGAAGAAGAGTTGCAGACCAGTCATTGCTCTACAGATATTTCCATAGCAGATGCTCAAGAGAAATAAAAACTTTTGTACCACCATTGGCCACATTCGGCCGAAGAACCCGGCACGCTGATCAGTCTCACCCATTTACTTTACAACGACCAATCTTCATCAAGAATCCTTCTTTTACAGGGCTGCTACGAAATGGAATAAGCTTCCAAAATCAGTTTTTCCAGAGAACTATGACCTGCAACTTTTTAAAGAGCGTGTCCACAATAATTTCCTTTCTATAATTCCTTCCCCTTCTAATAGTCGCAGTGCGGGCCGTCCGCGGCCCACACGATTGGTCTACCCTTTTTGCGACTATTTTCATAAAAAAAAAAAATGTATAGATATTTTTATGCCCCACAAAATATTTCATTTTTTAAATAATATAATGATATAAAAATAGAATAAAATTATCAAAATCGGAGTTGTTCTTCAGGATTAAAAAGTAAAAACCCCCCATTGACTCGACTAGGTATTAGAAAATACAGCAAAAATTCAAATGGTTTTTTATATTAGTACTTTTATTATTTATCCCATTTTTGAAGTTTTTAATATTATTACATAATTATAAGTTTAAGTAATGTAGTTACAGGTACTTAAAGTAAGATTTTATTTCTATTTGTGAAATTTAAAATTATAAATACCTTATTTATTAATTTATACATATTTATTTAAAGAAAAATAACGTCGTTAATTTATGTATAATAACACATTATTTCAGATACGTGGTGGCCATGGTGTGATTATTGGAAAGATCCACAACATGTTCTATATCAGCTGGCAAATTTCTGTTTTGTCCTTGCATATTCTTCAACATGTTCGAAAAAAGGAGTCCTCTTTATGCACTCGTGTTTAATTTTGGGTATGTCACACTTATTTGTGTTTTACTGAATTAATTTTAAGATCATTTAAATATGATTTTTTTTTGACTGTGGGAACTGATAATATGAATATTGCATGTTAGGAATATTGGTATGAAAACTATATGACAATATTTTTAATAATATTAATAATAATTATAATAACAAAACATATGGTATTTTTTCATTCTTTCCACTGGGAAGTTAGTCGTGTGCACCCAGACCACTGATTTTTTTACAAATTTTCTTATAATTTTATATCATAAAAAGAAAGCAAATTTTTTTTACAAAATTTGTTTAGAGCTCTTTTAAATATGCCAAAATATAGGTAAGCTTCTGGAAATAAATTTATTGACGTCATTACTTCAGTTTGCGAATATGGAGAAATATGCAAATTACGCTCAAAAAGTACCTTTCATAATCCCGTTTAGAAACATCTTTTCCGATTTTTGCTATCGTCTTTCCTTTTTTTATAATATTGCTCACCCTGTCAATTATCGCTATATTTATTAAAGTATCAGTTTCGTCTGCGTTATTTACAAGATTCAATACTCTTTGCGCATAACTCCCAATGATTTACTTCTCTATGCTAATGTTACCTTGTATTGCAAAATAAGAAAACCAAAAGAGAATAAATGAATAAAAATGAGTTAAATATGGACTTCGTTTTCAAGTCTGACGATCAGTATTATTTCACTTGAATTTTCCCATTCACGATCAGATGACGATCAGTTGGATGCCGCGACAAAACTGGATTTTGGATCGATAGGATATTCAACTCATCCTGTTACTCCACATCATCTACTTGGTTTTTTCCACTCACGATTAGTTTTTGGTGACACCACTCCGTTTGGACGTATGGAACGATCGTGATTGGTCGGCTTAAAGGTTAATTGTGTGAGGTTGTTTGCGTTGTTCCTTGAACTTTTGGTAGATCAGACTCACCGGCAAGAAGAGGTAGAGGTTGTTGGTAGAGAAATAAATAATAAAATATTAGTTAATATCTTTTTTTAAGATTACAGTCCACATATTGGTCGAATCCATGTGAGGCTGTTGACAACAACTTTTTACTTGATGTTTTTTTATGAGTAAAACAAAACAATCGTTCGTGATCGGTGTCTACATACATACATAAAGTCACGCCTTTTCCCGTAGGGGTAGGCAGAGACCACTTCCTTCCACTTGCTAGGGTTCTTATACACATCTTTTGCTTCCTCTACTTTCATCAGTGCTCTCATACATGCTCGTCGGTTCTTGGTACTCTTGACCTGGCCTTTCTTCAAAACAATGTTAATCTGATCGAGATATGTTCGCCGAGGTCGACCTCTACCGACTTCCGTCAATGCACACTCGTCTTATAAAGTTGTTTCGTCAATCTTCCTTCATACATCCTTTCTACGTGTCCAAACCTTCTAAGCATTTCTTTATCTATCTTTGTAACCACAACTTCTTTTACACCACATCGTCCTCTTATCTCACTATTCTTTACTTTATCCAACCAAGTCACTCCGGCTATACTTCTCAGACTACTCATCTCCGCAGCATTAATCATGTTTTCATGCTCCTTCTGCCAAACCCAACAATTAATACCTTACATAAGTGTAGGAACTAACACACTTCTATGCACAGCCAGACGTGCCTTTTTTGACACTTTCTGGTTGTTCATAAAGCTATGCAGTGCCCCATTTATTTGTTTTTCTTACAACACCCTTCGCTCAATGTCACTGTTATTCTTTCTATCTCTCGTTAACTTTGAACCCAAGTACACAAATTTATTTACTTGTTCCACTCTTTCTCCCTTAATAAGAACTTCACAGTTTGTCATGTTTTCTTCTCTTTCAATAACCATTACTTTTGTTTTGATTACATTTATTTTTATCCCTTTGATTTTTAGGGCATCATGCATAACATTAACCATCGCCTGCAACTCCTTTTCAGATGACTCTTATATGACTTGATCATCGGCGTAAAGAAGGAATTTGACGATCAAATCATTCATTTTTAATTCATACGCACTTTTTTTTCAAATATTTTAAACGATCGTCTATGTATAAGTTAAACATTCATGGCGAAGCCACACATCCCTGTCTCACACCTTTTTTGATTTTAAACCAGTCCGTGCAAGCTCCGATTATCCTGACACAAGCAGTGAAATCCTCGTAAAGTGATTTCAGTGCTCTTGATTCGGCTCATTACTAAGAAGTGGTCTGTGTCAATACCTGCATCGTGGTATGCCCGAGTGTCCATCACTTTCTTTAACAATATTTTATCTACAATTACAAAATTTATTATACTTTCCTGGTATCATTCTTGTCTTGTGTACAAGTGGATCCTTTTATTGTTAAACATTGTGTTTGTTACCACAAGATTTCACTCCAAACAGACTTCAAGTAGACTTTCTCCGTTTTCATTTACTCTGCCGTCACCGTACATTTCCAGAATACTGTCATATTCATCACGCTTTACTCCTTCCCAAATATTAAAATCACCCAACATTACAATTCTTTCATTTTGGTTACACTTATTTAGAATATCTGTCATACTATCCCACAACTTCCGCTTTTCTTTTTGAGCTTTTAAAGATTGGTTCCACTGCGCATCTTGTGGGGCATAAACCCCTAGCAAAAAGATACGAGTAAGACCAACCTACAGCATTACCCAGAGGAGTCTTGGGGTCACACATTCAAAGTCAGTCACACATTTATTCATTCTAGCAAAGTGTATCACACCAACGCCCTGAAAACCTCTGCTGGTTTCCGGAACTCCTAACCAGTAGGCTGTATAAGGTCCATATGTTGTGGTTTCACATCCTTTTCGATTGGTTTCTTTTACACAAAGAACATCAATCCGTCTTTCTTTTATCATCGTGTAAATTTCATCAATTTTATAATTTAATCCTCCACTCACATTCAAAGTAGCAAAGTGACTATCCGCAGTCCACGTTTCGCCCTCATAGGAAGCAAGGCATGGCAGGTAGCGAGTCCCATCGCTGCCGTTTTGGCCATAGTTAATACAACTATCACTTGTAGCTTCCCATGAGAAATAAAATATATATTAAAAATAAATACATAGTAGGTATTACCAAATTAAAATTAAATTTAAATATATGGCACTTATAGGAAAATATTAAATGTTCTTACGGAAATTCTAGTGATAATCTCCATGAAAACACTCTTACCTTACATTTTATTTTTAAAAAAAAATTCCAATACAAAATTTACAAAATGTCAAAATCTGACTTTTCGTATTTAAAAAACCAAAAAAATACAAATTCTTAACGAATTTCACAAATTAAGTACAAAATAATATAATAACGCAGCAACTAACAGCTATTAACAATTTTCTGGAAATTTTTTTTTTACCGGAGCGATATAAAATGCGACTTTTCTTGACAGTGATGCCAAAAATGTGGCGTGCCATTGGTTCGCCATTCCTGCCCTACTCTATCAGCATCAGAACTACAAATCATACTCCACAATGTTGAAGTTTCGGTCGACACTGTTCGTCGAAAATTGGGCAAGTGTACTTTTCACTAATAAATCTTGGTTTGAAATTTATCCCAACTCGATCAAAAGAGTCCAACAATGCAAACCGTCCTTGAAACGTTTAGAAAGTGCAATCTTTTCAAGAAGAACAATAATGAGAGAAATCAGTAACGGGGAAAGAACCGAGCTTATTCTATAAGAAACATTTTTGACCGGTAAATCGTAAGTAAATCAGATACTGGCATCAATCGTTGTTTCATTTGCAGCAGCTATCGGTCCCAACTTTGGATTACTATGGTCACCAACATCACCACCACCACCAAAACAAAATTTGAATTTTTAAAAAAGTTACAGGCATATTTTTAAAATAACCCTAGACATTTTAGTTATCTGTACATATTTTAAATAATTGTTGTTTGTTATCTATGCCCACCATTTGCAAGAATTGCATGGAATGCATAAAATAGAGTAATTGTGTAAATTATTTTTCTTGGATGTATTAGATAGTAATGTTGAAATCGATACAAAAATATACGATAACCTTAAAGTTTTAACACAGGGGAGAGCAGATGGTAACAGGTATGGTATAGGAATCATTCACCTGAATATTAGAAGTTTAAAAAAACACTATGACGAATTATTAGTTTACGTTGAAATGGCAAAGGATTACTTAGACATAATTGTTTTATCAGAAACCGGTAATATTACAAACATTGGTGATTTCTCGATTCCCAATTATAATACATATTATAATGAATCCATAATAAATAAATGTGATGGTGTTATAATCTACAGCAAAAATACTATAACAGCAGAAATAAAAATTGTACGTTCGAATGAGAACAACTTTCTTAGATTAACCTACTCAACAGAGAATTTACCGAAAAAAACCACAATAGGTTTGACGGCATATTACAGACCTCCCTCAACAGATTCAAAAAAATATATGGAGAATTTAGAGACGTACTTGAATAACATAGAGAAACAAAATATTGAGGTTTATATAGGAGATATTAATATCGATATCTCTAAAAAGGAATCATATGACACCAACAATTACCTGAATATATTGAATTCAAATGGTTTCCAGTCATACATAAACAAACCTACAAGAGTAACGTTAAATACAAAATCGACAATAGATCATATTTTTATTAAATTGCAAAATAACCTAAAAACTGAACTAGAAATCGAACCTATAATAATTCAAACCGACATGACAGACCACTACGCGCCTTTTGTATACATATCCTTACCTGAAAAGCCAACAGGAAAAATAGTTAACGAAATCAGAGTAACAAACACAAATTATGAAAAATTGAACAATCTTTTAAAGGAAGAAAAATGGGAAGATGTTTATCACTCAAATAATTCGCTAATATCATACCAAATATTCATCGATAAACTGAAAACATACATAAACAAATCAACTGAATTTAAAAATATCAAATACATAAAATTAAGAAAAATTAAACCTTGGATCACAATAGGCCTTATCAAATCTATCGAGCACAGAGATCACCTAAAAAAGAATTTAAATAAACATTACTCCAATAACGCAGAAAGGAAATACAAAGAATACAGAAACAAACTCAATACATTAATTAAAAAAACCAAAAATGAATATTATCAGCACAAAATTACAGAAGCGGGAAATCAATGTAAAAAAATATGGAATGTCATAAATGATTTAACAGGTCATAACACAAAATCGAATACACAACTAGAAAACATACCGATAAAGGATGAAAATGGGAGTATAATAAAAAATAATAAAGAGAAAGCAGATATTTTCAATACCTTTTTCACTAACTTTCACTAACAGTATCACAGAACGAAATCACCATCCACATTTCGAATCTCAAAAACAAGTGCTCGGCTGGTCCAGATAACCTAAATGTAAAAACTATAAAAAACGTTCATGAATACATTACACCCCCTTTGGTTCATATCATCAATTTATGTTTATCAAGCGGAAAAATTCCACAGCAATGGAAAGAATCAATCATCACACCTATTTTCAAGTCAGGTAAACGTGACCAACTAAATAACTATAGGCCTATATCCGTTATTAATAATCTAGCAAAAATATTTGAACAAGTGCTTAAAAAAAGATTAATGGATTTTTTCCGCAAATACGATATTATTACAGACAGACAATATGGTTTCATTCAGAATTCAAACACCGAAAATATAGTGACGGACTTTCTGGAACAAGCAGTCAGGGCTTTGGACGAATCATCAAAATGTGTAGCAGTATTTTTAGACCTCGCCAAAGCCTTTGACACAGTTTCACATGAAATATTACTCAATAAACTAAGCCATTACGGCATTCGTGGTTCACCACTTGATGTTATGTCAAACTACCTAACTGATAGGGTTCAGAGAGTGAAAATTGCAAACGAAATAAGTTCAGACTCAAAAGTAAAAATAGGGGTGCCGCAAGGAACAGTATTGGGTCCACTACTGTTTCTTGTATACATAAACAGTATTGCAAGAATAGCGGGCTTAGAGGGACACCTTATAAGTTATGCTGATGACACAGCCCTCATTTTCACAGGAAAAAAATGGGAAGACGTTAAACGTAGTGCTGAAACAGATCTACAAAAGATTCACATATGGTTGAACTTGAATAAGCTTACATTGAATATTGAGAAGACAAAATTCGTGGTGTTTACGCCAAATATTGTAAAACAACCAGAAAACTTTTCTTTGAAATTACACTCTATGCACTGCAAAAACAATAACCCATGCTTATGCCCTATGATAGAGAAAGTAACATCAATAAAATACCTCGGAGTTATCATAGACCAACATATAAGATGGACAGACCACATAATGCATGTCAACAAACGCCTAAGAGCCCTGATTCATAATTTCTATACCCTGAGAGACATTTTGACAACTAAAAACCTCCTGATGTTATACACCTCTTTAGCTGAATCAATCTTATCCTACTGCATCACAATATGGGGCGGGGCTTTCAATACCACTCTTAATATCTTACAAACAACACAAAACACAATCCTAAAAATTATCTTGAAAAAAAACAAACGTTATTCTACTGATATCATCTACCAGGAAACAAAAATATTGAATATCAAACTACTTTTCGCCCACCAATGTTCAAAAAAAATGTACACAAATCATAAAAATTTCCACCAAATAAAAAATAGAATAACCAGATCAAATGCAAATATGAATCTCAACACACAATTGTTCAAAAAAACCTTAACACAAAGATCTTATTTCTTCTTCGGACCTAAATTTTTCAATGCCATCCCAACCGCTCTAAGAAAAATTTCAAACCAGAAAAAATATAATATTGAAACAAAACAGTATATTTTAAAAAACCCAAAGATATTCTACAATTTATTGAAATCAACATCTACTTGACAAAAAAGAAAAAAAAAAAAAAAAAAAAAATTATACCTGCCTACCTTCCTGCACCATCTGCTTGACACTGTAAAACCTCTACAAAAAGTATTTTTCGAATTATGAAAACTTCAACAAATATATTTTAAATCTATAATCTACTTACAGACTTAACATGATAAATACAAAATGTACGTTGAACTTATAAAGTCCTCAGATCGAGCATAGAGTAAGACAGGCAAAATTTGCCTAGGCTCATTATGTTCCAACTGGGATCTTATTTTAGATACAATTTATAACACCTGTAATGTACTTTATCGAAAGCAATAAAATTTGATTTGATTTGATTTGATTATTGCAATAACTGTAGTTAAGTGAAACATAAAATAATTTAAATCGTAATTAGGTAAACATATAAATTCAGTTCTGATGACTGACTGGTAGGAACAACTGTAAAGGATGCATGAAATTCTTGTACATAAAAGCCATAGTTGGCAAGTTTAATAAGTCTCAAATAAATGCTCCAGAAAAAGAGCATTAAAACCGGTAACAAGGTTGCCAGAAATAGAAGCAATATAAAATCTATTAAAAAATAGAAACTAAAAAAAAATTTGTTGTCAAACAGGTCTATTACTATTTTCAACTTGGGCATGGAACATAATTTGTGCACCAGATGTATTTACATGGAATTTCGCTTTTATGTTAATGAATATGGCTCAAGTTTTTCACATCATATATCAATTAAGACCAGTTAAATTTGATCCAGAGTTAGAAGAAGCTTATCACACCCTTTTTGAGCCGTTTAAGGTAAGAAAAACTACTTTATAAAAATATTTATACAGTCGTTTTAAAATAGTTTGATGCTCTTAAAATTTTTTAAAGTTTTTTTAGGAAAAAAAAATCAGTTGTTAAGTTTATTACAATATTGTTAATCTATCTCTTAACTTTAAAATGAACATGCACCTGAATATTATAAGTATATCTAAAACTTTGCTAAAATCTGATGGACAGTCAAGAAATAAAAAACCAAAAACTATTTTTAAATTTATATAGATATACGTGCACAATAGGTATCTTTAACAAATTCAAAAAATTTTAAAAAAACATAAAAAGTGGATTCTTATCACTAGTAATAACCCAAGGACATTGATAATTGTCGAAACAATTTTATAACAGATTTCGAAAGCTTGTTGCCTACAAGCAACAAGCTTGAGATAGATGTTATAAAATTTTTGAGCATTCACCAATGTTCGACGATTATTCGGATAGAAATTTTTTTGCCGATTATGGAAATAAATACAGAGTAGAAACAATTTATTTGAATGTACAATTATCAAAAGTACAATTAGAAAAAAATTTTTCTTGTAGAAGCTTAGGTACTTGTTATGTGCCATATGGTTTTGACAGTAGCTTCTTTAAACTCTGTACCATCTTTTCTTCTCATATTCACAGCCCAATCCTTTAAAATCGACGCCAATTCTTCCACCGTCCAATTTCCATCTAATTCATATTTTCTTACATCACAAAAGTCCATGAACGCTTTCCACACAAAATTTTTATTGTGAACAGTATTCTTCGGTATATTCGATGCTATAATTTTATCAATATTATCTTGAGTATCACAACCAAATCGTGACATATTGAAATATTTGAATTGTCAAAATCGAATTAAAAGGAAATGTAGGTATGTATCCATAGCAACATGACAGTCCTTTTGTTAGTTCAGACCTATCTTTCTGAGGTGATATCCTAGACGACAGTGTCCTGTAAGCAGTCCCGTTAGAATACTCAGGTCATTTCTGCTCCATCTGCTTGGTTGTGTTTCTCGAGGGTTTAGGTAGAAACGCCTTCGAGTGGGTTAACCCTGGTATATCGGACCAGTACGTGAGTATTTTCCTCTCCGCCCAGTCCAAAATAATTGTTTTGGCGGTACTTGTGGTGACTCCAAAAACCGGTTCTGGTCCAGTTTTCCTCTACCCTCTGGTGCCCAGGTACCCACAGTAGGGTCACCCTGTTGTTCGCACCAAGGTACTCTAAGGATTCGATGCAATTTCATACAAGTTTAGAATTTATCTTGTTGGGACCACATCAGGGGTGCAGAACTCTGTTAACATAAAATAGTGCTCTTGGCTTACCACCTAGAGTACACGCTATTAACTTACCGGAGCAGTTTCCTAGGCCGCTTATTCTGCCTGTATTGGAAGTCCAGGGTTCCTGGATTAGTGCCACATTGAGTTGCTCCTTGGTGAACCTCCTGTTGAGGACATATGAAGCCGCTCTAGCATGTTGGAGGTTCGCTTGGAGAAATTGGATGTGGTTAGCCATTCCTACTTAAAGATAGTGCGGGGAGGTTTAATTTCCTTCCCCGCATTGTTTCCTGGTGTAGGCCGTTTTCCGGCTTTTTTGCTGGTGTTTGCCGGCCTCTTCATTCCCGCTATCTCCGCCGAGGTAGATTTGCCTACCACTTTGGTTCTAACTGTTAACCCCGAAGACTCCGGCTTTTCCACCGATGTCGGATCTTTCTTGGCTTCCTTCGACCGGAATTGCACCTGTCCAAAGCCAAAGTATGGGCGGAAATTTAGCTGCTACAAATCTTTAATGGATACGTCATCCATTGAGAACGTCCACATTTGACCAGGTCCTGCATTTTCCCTGTGTAGAATAGTCCACTCCTGGGTATGCAGGGTACGGTTCATTTTCCGCAGACGGTTGGTTACCTGTTCTCCCGTCAGTCTGGGTAGTCCCTCATAGTCTGGGATGAAAGCCACATAGATGTAGTGTTTCGGTATTTCATCTTTCTGAACCAACTTCAGCTGGGCGCTTTCCCAAGGTTGAAGGGAGCATATCACTTTCTCCATCCACTGGACCGTCTTAGCGTCTGTACAGGACAGAAGGAGAATTCCAGGTCGAATGATGCAGCTCTGGAATCGCACTTGTGGACCATCGTCCGGTAGTTTGTCTACAGTGTCCATGATGGATCGCTGTAGCAGCCGTAGCTGTTCGTTTGACAGCTGAGTATTTTGGTGTTCTAGGTGGATTATGCCTAGCTTGATGTCCTGAGCTACAGCTGCAAAGGAGCGTATTTGCTCGTTTGGATCCTCCATAGTTCGTGGCTTTTTCGCCGCCGCTTCTGGAGTGCTACCATCCAAGCGTATTCGCTTGCTGGTAAGAGCTGAAGGGGATTGATCTCCGCTCCTTTTCTCATCCCGTTCTTTTGGTATTTGATTTAAGGCGGTTTCGTAAGGTACCCCGCTCTTGATCAATCGGCTAAGACGTTTTCTCGTCGCGCCGGCAAGTTTGACCTTGTCCAGGTTTATGCTGGCCGTTAGCGTAGCCTCGCCCCCTGTTGTCAAATCCGTTTTCTCGGGAGTGGGGGATTTTAAAAGTACCCCCGCAGCTTCCTGCAAGATTTGGTTCCTAGGAAGGTCTGTAGTAGACACCTCCATTTGCATTTGTTCGTCTGCGAGAAAATTGCCTTTGTCGCAGATTGTTATTTTAATATTTTTTTGTTACTCACATAGTTCCCACGAGTAGCTAGAGAAAAATGGCCGACTACGGCAGAGCTCTGCATAACCGCAGCAAGGCAAAAATACTACCGGGAGGTTGCCTGGTATCCCAAAAGCTCCGTTAGCGATATCTGTTTGGGGCAGGCACAGATATCATACATATAGTACGCCCCTTAGCACGGGTTGCATGACACCTTGAGCAAAGCCTGATGGTCACGGTAAGCTTGGCTGACTTAAAACAAACCAACCGCACCTGTCTAGTTTGAATACAAGGAAGCAAGCTCCTTTGTACTCAAAGGTAGTAATGATATAGCCGCTGCCCTATATCATGTCCTTAGTTGATCCGCGGGTGTTTATTCTTATTATTAACTTAAATAAATGTATGATTGATTGTAAATAAGTCATAAAAATCAATAAAAACTTGTGTAACATTTTTTTTTACTTTATTTTGTTGTTCGTGTCAAATGAAAGAAAATGCAATAACGCACATTCGATGCATTGATATCCTGACTCACTGAATATTGTGAGACTCATCTTATCCAAAGGTCATTGCTGGAATCAGTCGGTTTCCAACAACTTTAATTAATTTCTTTTGTTCTAATTAAATTAGTCTCGAGCCGTTCCTGAACATAAACGTCTAAAACCGTTAGACCTTCAGGCAAATTCTGAGAAACCCTCCTGTCCCCTCGTGCTGTCACCGGTCGTTACGATCGACAGATGGCAGTATCTTCCAAACGGCTAATAAAGACGGTCGATAATTTTTTTTTTCACATTCGACCAGTTGTGGGTGATCCTCATGATAATTTTAGTATAGATGTTAAACAACAACGGTGATATTATGCACCCTTGGCGAACTCTGGCACTGTGGTGAAAGGAACTGGATAAGACGTCGTCTGTTCTGACAGAAACGGTTCCACTTTCGTAAAGCTGTCATTGAATGTGGACCAGGTGTTTGGGCGCTCCCGTTGATAAAAGAGCTATTGAATTAAGCAAATTTCCAGCAGACTCACCATGATGTTCACAATATCTACAAAAGCCGATAAAGTTGCAATTTTAAAATAGTTTTTTTTGTATCTAGAATGCGAAATGATACTTGGGAGTTTAAAAGAACCATTCGATAAACCTAAACAATTACAACAGCAGCGTCATTGAACACCCGGGAATAGAAGCTACGATAACTAATAGCAGTGGATCTGGCATACGTCGTATAACCGTGTTAACGACTTCGTAACTTTTATTTAAGCGTTGCAATACCCTTTCGTTTGTGACTCTAGCTACCCAACTGATCTTCAGAATAAGGCGATATCCCCACATCTCGAATGCTTCTAGCCTCTTCAAACGCGGTTCAGTCAAGGTCCATGCCTCAACCCCGTAAAGCAATACTGGGAATATATAATAAGAAGTGGGACGGCATGCAGGAGATTCGTGCCAGAATAGAACAAGCTAGTGCTTCGTTCCTGAAGATGCGTAAGGTACTTTGCAGCATAAATTTAAGCTTGCCTCTGCGTGTCCGAATGCTTCGCCGTTACGTGTTTAGCATACTGTTTTATGGAATGGAAGCTTGGACTTTGACAGATGCGATGTGCAAAAAATTAGAGGCTTTTGAAATGTAGACGTACAGACGGCTATTGAGAATATCCTGGGTAGAAAGAGTGCGTAACACCGAGGTACTTCAACGCCTCGACAAGCAGTTGGAAAGTCTGTTTACACTAAAAAAGCGCAAACTGGAGCATTGCGGTCACATCTTAAGGATTGACAAGTATCGACTTTTGAAGCTTATTATAGAAGGGAAGATCGAAGGACGAAGAGGCCCGAGTAGAAGAAGAATATTTTGGCTAAGACAATGGTATGGAGTGAGCACTACCACATTGTTCCGCCGAGCTGTAGACAAGGTTCAGATAGCGCTGATGATTGTCAACGTCCGAGGAGGACAGGGCACCTAAAGAAGAAGAGTAAGAAGAAGGTTATATCTTACCTTATATATAATATCTTTGTTTATAAATGCTTCAATACTAAGTAAAAATAATATAACTATATTATATATATATATATATATATATATATATATATTATATAATAACCATTAACAAATTTATGTTCACAATCTTTTCTTAGGCTTAAGGACAAATTAACTTTAGCTAATTCTTTTGTATGAAAAAAATTGTTTGTTCATTTTGTTTCAGTGGTAATATTATTTATATGTATATGAATAAATACAAATATGCGTGTTGTAAATTACATTTAAATAATTTTGGTTTAGCTTACTAGACTGCAGTTTAAGAGAATGGTTAGTTTGGATTTTGCCGAAATAATGTCCCTACATGCTGGTGAAGCGTATGCAGTTCAAAATTTAACAAGAACTGATAGACTGGGTTTACTTTTATCGGGAAAGGTAATTAACAGGTGACTTTTTTTGTAGTATTATATTTTAATTTTGCTTAATATATTTATTATAATTGTTTAAAAAAAGTTTATATTAATGTAATTTTATTATTTAAGGTATGTAATTGTTTTTTCGATTTACTGTGTGGTCCCAAATTAATTAAAAACATTTTTATAACCTTAATTATTTAAATGAAATGTTGCAATTATTATCTACAGATCCAAGAATAAATTATTTATATTCTCATTAAGCATTAGCTATTTTCAATGGTTCAATTTTCCAACCTTATTTGGATATGAACAGGCTATTTTTTATGTAAAGATATTACGACGTCTTCATAACAAGAGACAACTTAAAAATGGCCAATTGGTACAAATACAAATCATTTTAAAGTATTCAATTGATATACGTTGTATAGTTCTTACAAAGTCAGTTGGACAAGTATAAAAACAATATTTCATCCGGCGGCTTGTCGAACTTTGTTGTTACGTCACAACAGATATTTTAATAGTATTTTTACTGCAATAAATAATTATTGGGTTAACAATGTTCTCAATAAAGTATATATTTTGAAATGTATTTTTATGAATATAATCGGTTTTGGAGTATACCTATTTAAATTCAAAACTTATTTAATTGGGTTCGTAGATTGGCATTTATTTTTAAACTCATTTTAAAATTTTTTCAAAAACTTTAAGTAAGTATTGTTTTGACTTACGTGATAAGGTGACCACCCTTAACGAAACACTATTATACATTAGTCACTATCGAAACACCCATCAGTACTTGAGTCTTCTTGTGTATTTATCACTATCGGTTCGATTTGTGGCAAAACACAGTATTTTTTTTCTTTTTCTTTGACGTGGTAAACACAATTTTCTTATATTTGTTAGAACAGAATCGCTTAATTGAGGAGCTTGATTACACTTTCGTAATTTGTTTTTTAAAGCAGCCCAGGTCAGTTCAATAGGGTTGAATACACAATAATATGGAGGCAAACGCAAAACTGTATGACCGCATGATTCAAAAAGTTTGTCTATGACGTATTCTTTCTTAAAATTTTGTTGTTTCACTAGTTCTAACAATTTTTTTTGTGTGCAGTTTTTAAAAGGTATTTCTATGTTACTAACTATATAACAAATAGCGGTGAGAAAACTGCCGATAAAATTTGGCCAATTAGGGTTAAGTACTATCCAATAAGATGCATAGAATCACAAAAGGTTCGCCGATAGTCCATGTGGACAATACCAGGAGTAATCAAATACAAACGGTTCAGTTTAGCTTAATGATCGACGTAGCATTATTGACCGTACTCCGATTTTTGCGTTGTCCAACTGAGTTCGTATAAAGCAACCAAACATTATAATGGTTTATTTAAAAAAATAGTTTTATGACTTTATTTACTTTTACTTAGTGAATACAAAGTTGCAATGAAATTAAAATAAGTATGATAGAAATAGTGGAAGCGTTGAACAGTAGGAAATTGGCTAGGGCTGCAGGTTATAACAAGATTACGGTTAAAATGTCGAAGGCTGGACAGGAAATGGCAGCTTGTATACTTTTTTAAACTTTTTCTGAAGAAGCGGCAGCGTACCAGAAGACTGGTGTAAGGCCGTTATCGTACCACTTTTCAAAAAAAAAAGGTTCGCAGCTGGATTACAAAAACTACCGAGCCTTACTCAGCATCGTCGGCAAACTGTATGCAAAGGTATTGATTGAAAGAGTGACGAATGAAACTAATAAGAAGATAAGGAATGTGCAATTTTTAAGATCCACGGGAACTAAAAGGTAATGACAAAACAGCAAATCTACCAAACAAATTTCTTAAAACGGCTTTGCTTTATTCGACGTGTCACGGCTTGGCTTCCGCGAATGTCAGATTAACTGTTTTCTTAGTTTTAACTTTGATCTGTCACAATCAAAATATAAAATGAATAGTTGTGATTGGGGAAGCAGTGATAGTGAGAATAATTGGATCTGTACACCACCGGATTTATTGGAAACAGCGAAAACAGCAACTCTAAACTTATTACCGAAAAAATTCAAAAATCTATATTCGAAGGCATACGCGGAGTTCATGGGTTGTAGAAACTTGAACCAGGCATATTTATTCTAGGAAAATGTCATTTTCGCTTATTTTACAAAACTTTTTGAGAAATTTACGTCATCATCGTTATGGAAGATATATCTTTTATTCCATCAAATAATTCTTAAATTCAGAATAAATAATTGAACATAGTATTTATTATTTTCATAAATAATATTTAAATTGCATTTAAACTCTGACTATCGTATAGTCGTGGAAAAATTATAGTTTTCTACTCGCGTGTAATGATAGCAATTTTCTCGGATAATTCCAAACCGACTCGTTTCGAAATTTTTATTCTCGAGAATAATACCTATTACTAGTTGCATGTTAAAGAATATCCTATTAATTATCTAACTATTGTAACGTTTTACTTAAATTCACACTCAAGGTTCGAATTTATATGAACATTTATTTGTAGCATTTTATGTCAACTAGGGAACACAATAATAACTTTTGAAAACTGACTAACTCTCGCAAACGAAGGCCAATTTATATATATATATATATATATATATATATATATATATATATATATATATATATATATATATATATATATATATATATATAACGTTGAGTCGAGAAAAGACGAGAAGCTTCTAGCTGTACGCACACTGTTCTATCGAAAATTCGAGATTGGTCAGAAAGTTACTGGAACATCCTTGTCATAGGCTATTAACTATTTTTTTAGTGATTATAAACAGTTCGAGATTTTAATTTAACCAGTATCTTCATACTTGTCATGCTGGATTTTGCCCTATTTACTCTAGGCCTTCTTTATAATATAAAGTACCTATCACATTTTAAAACAAAAATTTAAGTAAATATTTATTCGAAATTTAAAAAAAAAATTGACCTTTAAAAAGTTTAAAAAGCACTATTTTTTTCACTTTTTTATTATTTATTACAGGTTAATGTACTTTCTGATAATCATTTTTTGCATTCTATTCTTCCCTGTGAATTTTTGGATTCACCAGAATTCGAATCGAGCAGAAGTACCGTTGACGATAAATTTAAGGTAAATTTATTTAAAATTATTAATTAGCTATATGGAAACAATAAAAAATAATTCATTTGTTATTCAATATAAACATATTTGTATTGTTTAAACATGTTACAAAAAAACACTGTTTAGTCTTATGTTCAAGACCAACTGTGTTTTCACCCTCCTCATAAAATTATTTTAATTCATATCATCGTGACAATTACCACTCATTTGGCCAGATTTACAATTTTAAAAGTACTTATCTTAAAGTTGACTTCTTACCTTCAAAACATTTTTGTACATTGTGTACTTTTTGTAAAACTACTTTTTTAGTCGGCCGTTGCCTCTGTATTTTAAATAGGAAAATATAACAGTACAAAAAACACCCGTACACCCACGCACTTATACACTTAACCACACCTACAACCCCCTTTCTACATGATTACATATACCTGCTTAAAAATTTCGCACTTACTTAGTTTACCTTCAAGTAGCGTTGTTCGGCAACCGTCGCGTGTTTTTGACGTTTCATCCTACTCCGACTGAGTTCACCGGAAACTGTCTCTAACAATAATCATTCAAGTCTACTATTAGCACCGTTTGTTGTGAACAATATCCAACTCATGCAAGCCAATTTTTGTTAATTGTAAATGGTAGGTTTTGGGATAATTTTGTAAACTTTAAAACTTCCTGTTGGAGTCCTATTTAAGTGCATTAGCAAACTAAGGGGTGGGCCATAAGTCAGTTGTCACTTTTTGTCTAGCGTAGTGGTAGTCAGTTGTAAACTTGACTAATGTGTAGTATTTATAAGTCATGTAGGAATCGGGGATTTAAAATTCAGCTGGTTTTTAAATGTTTTTAATTAACACAAAATATAAACACTATTTATATCTTTAAGAAACACAATGCACTTGTCCCGACTAGCCGACTGTTGCGAGCAAGAAAATTAATTCAATGCTGTGAAATAAATAGGAATTAAACTAACGAAATGAAAGGAAGAGAACTGAATGACTCGCCACTAATCGACAGTCGAAGGAATATTACTTATTGCAAATAACAAGCGATGTTAAATCGCCGTAAAAAAGGAGCTGTATGACAATCGTTCACTACGACTGTCGGAACAATACTGATGCGTCGACTCGATACAGCGCGTTGGAAAAGGAAACTCACTACTGTGCCGACTTAAATCTGTGCACTGAAAACAAAGGGGGAAAAGACCAGCTTGGGTGCCAGCCGGAGACAACGCGGATTGTCACGTGCCTATTTTTTCCCATCTGCCGTTTCATTATTATGATAGTCTGGCGTTCGTAATTAGCTTTGCATACCGTATTTATTCGTTCTATATAGTGTTGCCTATCTAGTAGTAATAGAATTCGATTATTAATAGCTGTGACATTTTTGTCTCTGTTATTAGACTTCGCCTTGATTATTGGCCTCGATTGTCGTATGTTGTCAGATATATTATTGTTGGTTTGCTTTTCTGTGTGAATGGGCTGGCAATTAACACGTACGAACGCGATTATGAACTAGGAACTTGGACTTGCAAAGGTTGGCTGACGCGTGTCCCGGGTCATTTTTCTGATATCCGATCTGGGAGCAAGGAGTGGTGATCATTCGTTTGGTGTCAGTGGTGGAAGTCGGTTGAGAGTTTTTGGAACGATTTGATATTAACACGTGAGCGGAACTTCTACGGTTTTTTTCTTTCATATCTGGCTGTATTTGGGGCCATCTTAATTGGATTAGGAAGATAAACCATTTAATTCTTAACTTGACCATTCTGTCGTGCCTATGTGGTGGATATTTTGGTTATTGGGGTCGAGTTAAGATCACCACGTGTGGGATTTGATGAAGTGAAGCCATCGTGAAGTACCATGTGCCGTTCCATCCACATCGACGATAAATTTCAGTGTTATAAAGACTTGCCTGGTGTTTTAAGCAGAAATTATTATGATAATGCTACTTGGTGTTTCGGTTCTTGGATCATCGATGTTACCGTGACGTCTCAGTGAAGTTCTCAATTGGTTACATGGTATTGAATTTAATTTTATCAACCTATCAGTTATTATGTGCTTGATCTAAGTGTTTTCAAGAATTTAAAAGTAACAAGTTATTTTCATTAAATTTGTACCTTCTCCCAGTGACGTCTCAATGAAGTTTTCAATAGTTTAAAAGTAACCAAATTATTTTTCGTTAAATTTGTACCGGCTCCAAGTTGAATCTGAATTTATATATTACTGAATATAATTTATGTGGTTATTGTGAGGGTTTTAAAATATTATTCTTGTTGCAAGTCCATTTATTTTGTATTTCTTTTTTTTTGTGTTAATCTTTTGCTATCAGGAATTCTATATAAAACCAATTATTTTCGAAATTTTAAATATTGTGAACATTTTCTTTTTGTTGTTTTTTTTTTTGTTTTTTTTATTTTAATTCTCTTTTGTACGTCATTAGGTTTTTATTACTGTCTGGAAGATTGTTATAATTAATTTAAATATCATTTTTAGAAAAGTGTATTAAATTCGTTTAAACTACTTTACGAAAATACAGAATTTATTATAAAAAAAAAAAATCAGAACATCATTTTTACTTAATTAATATATTGCAGTAATTGTAAATATAGTTTTATTTATCTAGTTCACCATAATTGTTTGTTGTTTATCGCGTGGCTCTGCTGGTGCCTACAAGACCTAGGGGTTTCCGGCTTGTACCGTCTTAAGTCGGTGGCGCGGCTCACTTTTAGATTTTTTTTCTTCTACCCTCTACGGCTGAGCTTGGGCATAATTTGCCAGTAGAGAGTCCACTAGCAGAGTACTCTTTAGAGAACTAAAAAAAAGACGTGGCAGGATTCCTGCCTGGGGCAAAACGATTCTAAGACGTTGGCGTGCAGGGACGGATCGTAAAAGGATATAAAATAAAATTTAGTAAAGCCACAAGTCCGTGCAAGCTCCGTTTATCCTGACACAAACAGTGGAGTCTGCCAATTTAACGCCCTGTAAAACTAATTTTACAACAGAAAATGGCACCCTCACATTATGATAGACGCGTAAGACAGTTTTTAAACCGACATTTTCCAGGGCGTTAGATTGGCATAAGGGGTCCAATGGAGTGGCCGGCTAGATAACCGAAATTTTCGTCATTGGATTTCTTTTTGTGGTGACACCTAAAATCAAAGATATACGTCACTCTGCCTGCAGTTCTTGCAGAGTTGCGACAGAGAATTGTGACAGAATGCCGATTACTGACACCGGAGGTATTTAAAAATATTAGAAAAGTCTTTGAAAGTATATTGTATCCTTTAGGTTTTTTGTTATTACTAATATTTATTAAATAAATTAGTTAAATCCAAAATAATTTCAAAGTTATTTAATAAATTAAAAAAAAATTACAATGTTTTATAGAGAATTAAATTACCTATCAAACTCGACCACACATGCTAATTAAAAAAAAATTGGGGGTTAATGCATGGCTGCAGGGGGTTGCATTTTTGGGTATAAATTTTGTAAGAAAATCCGTTCCCCTTCAAGTTAAATTTGACATGTTTTTGTTTATATTTTGAAGAAAATCTTGGTTTCTGCGTGTCTAGGGTGGTAAGAGGTGGTAAGTGGTAAGATTACAGACGAGAGAACCTACTTTAAACACAAACTGTACGAGGCTCAATGTCGCAAATATGTAGCAGCTGTAAATTTAGCTTAAAATACATTTAATTTTTTAAATAAGGTGACAAAATGGAACGCTATTTTCAGCAAAAATTTATTGCACAAAAGCTCAACGAGGAGATTTGAATACAACAAAAGAACGTACTATTTCAAGAAAACAGAAAGTTATAAACAAATTACTATTTAAATGGATCACATCCGGCTAAATTGATCGGAGTAGGGTGAAACGTCAAAACAAATGGTTGGGAATAACCTTATTTAAGCGGAAATATTAAATCACATTAAAGAAGTAGATTAGATAAGATCGGAGGCATTTTGTAAGTATGCACTTCAATGGGCGACCTTTTGGCTTGACACACCGTAGTGTGTCGATCCAGTCTGATCGCCATCTTTACTTTCTTTGATTTTTCTAACACACTCGCTCCATTGCCTCGAGACATTTTGGAGCCGTCTGTGTACCAGATTGAGCGAGCAAACACTGAAATCCGGTTTTTCTATACCTCTCTTCCACTAAAGAGGATATGAAATTTTTTGGTGAAGCAGTAGTGAGGCTTGGCATACCCAATAGTGGGCCTGCTTGGATTGTCTCCCTCAATTTCTGCCGACTTAACCCATGGCCAGAAATAATTGGTAATTGTACCTGCATGAGTCTACAGATGGTCTGCTTAGCTGTACTTTGTACATATATATGTGTAATGTTGGAAGATTGAGTAGGACCTCTAATGCTGCAGTTGGAGTCTTACTCATTGCCCTTGTTATACTCAGGCAATCTAGTCTTTCGAGTTTTCTCCAGCAGCTTTTGCGCCTACAGCTGCGTGGTATTGGTCTATTACATCACTGTATGTTATCATCGGTCTTACAACTTGCATAAATAACAACCGAGTCATTTTTGGATTAAATTCTCAGCTTTTGCCAGTCTTCTGCATCTGCCTAGACAGTTGGTAGCCTTCTGGGCAGATTTGTTAGGGTGTTGATTCCACGTTTCTGGTCAAAAATTACTCCTAGATACTTTACTTATTAAAACATATGAAATTTCCACGTTGTTTAATCTCAAGGGAAGTAGGCCGCATATCTAAGGGAGTAAAACCTCTCTCTTGACAACGTTTGTAGGAGATCATAAACCAGGGCAGTTGATTGGGTGGTAACCAAGTGTTTTTATTGGAACACCCTGTATTTACTAATACGAAGAAAGAGATACACTGACTAATGACACTACAGCGAAGTGAATAAATACTACTGGGAAAAGTTATTGTGGAAGACTTTTTAAATGAAAACTTTGATGAATGGATTAAGAGATGAGATACATTTTAATGACCTCTGCAAATTAAAAACCTATAGTCCCAGAAGATTTGCGACAAAAATTTGTAAATCAATGTTCAATAAGACGCAATGTTTGCCTAAAACAGCTTGTAAAACACTTTGAGCATTTTTTGTAGGTTCATTGAACTGTAGTAGTATTTGTGTGTTTAAAATCAAATTGTTAACAGTAAATTTGTACTTTCGACAACTGACTTATTGCCAACCATATATTTATTTATGATTCATACGTATCTACTGTATTTCAAAAGTATCTCAGTTTTATATTTTTTAAATTTAAAATTTAGGTTTCAATAGTGGCAGCCAGTACATGCAGATACCTTTATTGGCAAAGAAGTTCCTTAGAGTATCTTTTTGTCAAAGATAATTATATAGCGACTTTATTAACTACTTTGATAGCACGCGATGTCGCTACAAAATTATATGCTATGAACAATAAAATTGTAACGGCCAAAGGATCCCATTTGGACATTAGACTACCCAGTATAACGTCTTCGTTACAATCTGGAGGTGAATACAAATCTCCAATTCGTTTAAAAAAAACAAATGATGGTAAGATGGTTACGTTTTTAAGACTAGTATACAAAAATTTTAACTTTTTTTTCTTTAGTTTTTTAATTTTAATTTTTAGTAAGAAGTACTGCGATAAAAAAATAAAAAAAAATTCTAGGGCGAGTTTACACGAGACTTGAGCCACAATCATGGGGTTTAAAATCGTGGCTTTATGTAAACAACTACTACCAATTGGTTGTTCACTTATATATGCTGTCGGCACCACTGTGCAGTAACATCGCGACCCAGTTTTTTTTTTAACTGAAAATGGTCGCAAAAAGGGTAGACCTATCGTGTGGGCCGCGGACTTCGTCTATTAGAAGGGGAAGGGATTATAGAAAGGAGATGATTGTGAGTCCGCTTTTTAAAAAGTTGCAGGTCATAGTTTTTTGGTGAAACTGATTTTGGAAGCTTGCTCCACTCTGTTGCAGCTCTGTAAAAGAAGGATTCTTGATGGAGATTGGTCCTTGTAGTGTCAATCTTGAGAGTAAATGGGTGAGACTGATCAGCGTGCCGAGTTCTTCGGCCGAATGTGGCCAGTGGTGGTACAAGAGTTTTTATTTCTCTCTGGAGCATCTGCCATGGAAATATCTGTAGAGTAATGTCTGGTCTGCAACTCTTCTTCTATGTTCTGGTGGGTGAAGGGTATCTATGAGAGTTGTGCTGTTTATCAACCGAATGGCCGCTTTCTGAATGTAATTTAGAAGACGAAGAGAATGCCTTGGTGCTAAACCCCAAATTTTCGAGCAAAACTCCAGTAGAGGTCGGATTTGAGCCTTGTATGTCGTCAACAGTTGATCAGGAGTAAAACACTTTCTAGCTTTCCACAAAAAACCTAGCCTCTGGCTTGCTGACTTTGCGATGTTAGCAACATGGTCATGCCAAGACATATTATTAGACACCGTGACTCCCAAAATCGAGATGGAGGGACTTGATTCAAGGGTATTTCCGGACATTGTAATGGAACGATTTGAGGAATTCACTTTCTTGGAAAACGTGGCACTTTGTGTTTTCTGGGCGTTGAACTGAACAAGATTGTTAATTCCCCACTCGACGATTGCTTCAAGATCTCTATTGATGAAGTCAACCTGTTTCTGCCTGAGTCTATTTGTATCATTCACCGAAAGTGATCGATAGGATGTGAAAGTTGAGACAAGTGGTCTTTGATATGTAAAAGAAATAGGGTGGGGGGCAGAAAGGAACCCTGGGGGATCCCAGCATTGGTTTTTAACGCTTCAGACTAGGCACATTTCAAAATTAAGTGGCATAAAAACCACATATATGTCTTCCTCTGATCGTTTCCAGCAGTATTGAAGGTTGGGAACACCGGTAGGGCGACCAATTTCAGATTTTTGCTTGAAAGGTAATGCCACCGACTGGTTGGCCAAACTGGAAGCTAATTTGCACCGTAACCATTATCAGTCTACTATAATGGTAAAAAAAAGAGTATGTTAAAAACTGGAGATTGTGTTATTAAACATCCAGGAATTTACACACTGACTGTGTTCGGCAATGGATAGCGCGATGTCTGATGTTATTCCGAAGAAAATATAAAAAAAAATGAAGTTTATACTCTAAGGAAATTGTGGTACTATTTTATATACCTTTACTACCTGTTTCCTGTCCGAGTTACCAAAATCCAAACTCCATAGTCCCTGATCGTTCTTACATATACTGTATCTACGATGTTAAGCCATCCAAGAGTGTGACTTCAGCTTCTCCTCTTATTGATGCAATATCTCCAGTAACTGTTCGAAGAACAAGGTTAAAGGAGGCAGGTTTCACACATTCTGGCCGAAAAATGTCGTTGCGTACCAGGGAAACTGATGCACAGGTGTCTATGGTGCATACAATGTCTTCTCGGTTCAATTTTCCTCTGATGGTGAGACTATCCATAGTTCTTCTTATTCTGTTGACATAAATGACCCTGGTCCTCATAGGTGAGTAGGAACGTGATTGTGTTCTCGCAGATGAGTTTGATCGTGGTGGTGTTCTAGCAGGTGAGTTTGATTGTGGTGGTATTCTCACTCTGCAATTCTTAATGAAATGTCCTGTTTTTCTATATCGGTAACAGATTCGTTTCCGTTGATTGCCCACACCATTTATCATGGACCTGATTTCCTCCAAAATTTTTCCGAAGGGCCCATCTGCCGCGTCGTTTTGATGGTCTGGTTCTTCGATTGACACTGCTCGAATTTTTGGTCTCGAACTATTAAAGGCCGCCTCCACTTCCAGTGATCTTACCAAAGCTTCACCATTTCTATTGAATTTTGTCAGTCGAAGAGTCCTCTGGATCTTTAGATCCCTAAGTCCATCAATAAATAGTTAAACGGCCAGTTGCTTCCTAAAGTCTTCCGGTGTCTGTGGGTACGCTAAGTGGATCTGCCTTCTCACATCTGCCTTGAACTCTTGCAGACTTTCACCAGATTACTGCGCTCGTGTTTTCATCTGCGCCCGCTATAGCTGTTCTCGGTGTTGATCGTCATACCTTAACTCCAGTGCAGCTACTAGGCCTCCATATTTGCTTTGTTGGTCGGCAGGGATTGTCTTTAGCATTCCCAAAGCTTGTCCACTCGAGGCCACTATGAGTGTAGTAGCCCTTTCTCTTCATCGTTCCATCGATTGGACGAGGCTGCAGCTTTGAACTGTCTGCGATACATATCATCATCATCAATCAGCCTGTCGCATCCACTGCAGGATATAGGCCTCCCTCATTTCTGCCCACTGTCTTCTGTCTTGAGCGCTCTGCATCCAGTTTGTAGTCATTCTTCTGATATCGTCCGTCCATCGCGTGGGAGGTCTTCCCCTGTTTCTCTTGTCAGCCCTTAGTCTCCACTCGAGCAGCCTTTTTGTCCATCGTCCATCTGTCATGCGGGCCACATGTCCAGCCCAGTTCCATTAGAGTTTTGCCACCTGATAGATAACATCCGTGACTCCTGTTCTCGCCCTTAGGTCTTCATTTCTTATATGGTCACGGAGTGACACACCAAGCATCGATCTTTCCATCCTACGCTGGGCTACTCTAAGCTTCTTAGCGGATGTGGCTGTCAGAGTCAAAGTTTCGGCTCCGTAGGTCATAACCGGTAGAACGCACTGATTATAGGCCTTTCGCTCCAGACACATTGGGAGATTGCTCTTAAACACTTCCCTCATTTTGCCAAATGCAGCCCAAGAGAGCGTAATTCTTCTTCTTAATTCACATGTTTGATTGTCTATCGAGATTTTTATCTCATGACCAAGGTATGTGTACTGTGTATGTGTCTGCGATACATATACCAGGATGATTATCCATCTAAAGTTGGCGGTTTTACTTAAATTTC
Organism: Agelastica alni; assembly: GCA_950111635.1. NCBI lineage: Eukaryota > Metazoa > Arthropoda > Insecta > Coleoptera > Chrysomelidae > Agelastica > Agelastica alni. Next base: position 24,339,936 of record OX467719.1, on the reverse strand, counting down.
CGATGTGGCAACCCTGTTACGACGATCTTGAATTTGAAGTGAGGCAATCTGGCTTGTACGTCCTTTTAAATTGTGTCCACTCTCCTCTTAAGAACAGCGTCGATCTTATTATTGATGTACATTACTTCTCGTACTGTGTTTACTTCCTTTCTCCACTCACCATTAATCTTCTTGACATCTTCCTTTAATTCAACAATTTGTTCTTCTGTTTTCTGTAGTATTTGTTTTAGAAGTTTTTTTTGTTCTTCCTTTTCTTCTTTTCTTTTCTCTTGACGACGCTTTACCGCTTCCAATTTTTTTTCTTGTCGTCGTTTTTCTTCTTTCAAACGGCGCCTTTCCAACTCCTCAAATTAATTTTTCATGAATTTTATAACGTTCTCCATGGCGTCGTATGACGTACTTTTTGTATTTACCCTTAATCTTTTTGTAGCAAAAAAAATCCCAACTTCTGACACCAGTTGTTACAATATTACTTCTCTTTTGGGTCCGATAATTCTAAATTCTCGATACAGTAACAAAACAATTTTTATTCCAATACTTTTAAACAATAAATTTTACTTTTACAAATCACTTACATTCACTTAGATATTCAACTAATTAAATTTCACAACTTATAAAAACTTAAAACTGACTTCCTTCACGACCGCTCCTTTTTATATTTCAAAATCACAATTCCAGAGTAATCGCCACTATTCGACATTTTTCCCGAGAGCGCCAGAACAATCCTACTACCATTTCGAAACCGCTAGAGGCGGTATTCGAGAATTTGCCGGTCGGATCGCAGAGGCCGGCATAACAAAGCATCTCATTATTATGCACCCTAATTGTAATCGACTCTTGGACGCCGACAAATAAAACAGTGCCAGTTTGTATATATATATATATATATATATATATATATATATATATATATATATATATATATATATATATATATATATATATATATATATATATATATATATATATATATATTTATATATACGACTGATGATCTGCTATGTGCTCTGTATGTATTATATTATGGGATGGAAGCCTGGACGCTAAAATATATATATATATATATATATATATATATATATATATATATATATATATATATATATATATATATATATCCACATCTTAAATGCGTTTATTTTCCTCACGTCGGTTACCTTTAGCGTCCAGGCTTCCATTCCATAATATAATACATACAGAGCACATAGCATATCATCAGTCGTATTTTTAATTTAAGGTTTAGGTCTCGGCAGCAGAAAAGCAGCCTCTTCATTCTTGTAAATGTATTTATGGCCTGTTCGATTCTGATTCGTATTTCTTGGGAGCTGTAATTGTTTTTATTAATGGTTGTGTCCTACGATTGCCCTTTTTTGTTTTTGTTATTAGCATATATTTTGTTGTGCTTATGTTCAGTGATAGTCCATATTCTTCACTTACTGTGACCATTCTATTAGTTAGTGTCTGCAGGTCTTTATGTGTTTCAGCTAAAATAAGTGTATCATCAGCGTACCTCAGATTATTTATTGTTATGCCGTTAATTTTAATGTCTTTGTCCTGATTATCCAGTGCCCTATTTACTATGTCGTCCGAGTTTAGATTAAAAAACATTGGTAAGAGTATACACCCTTGACGAACACCTCCCTGTATTTCTATTTATTTTAATGTCATGTCTTGTATTCGTACTGCTGCTTTTTGGCCATAGTATATATAGATTTGAAATTATTCTTATGTCCCTGAGGTCTTTCCTTCTGTTTACTAATGTTTCGATGAGTAGGTCATGTCTAACTTTAACGCAGTTGGTTAACCCAAACTGCAAGCAAAATGGTAGGATTTTGGGAAACGGGGTCCTCAGATCATCTCGCAATTTTTGGATTGCGGAGTTGGTAAAGAGTTTTCATTGGCTAATGTTATTGTCAGATAGCGGCTTGTTTCTTGCCTTATTTCGATAGATTGGTGGGCAGATCCTCGGGGTCATACTTATAGTCACGGAGAGACCACTTTTTTTCACTTGCTACGGTTCTTACACACATCTTTCGCTTCTTTTACTTTCATTAGTGCTCTCATACATGCTCGTCGGTTATTAGTTCTCTTGACCTGGCCTTTTGTTAAAACAATGTCGATCTGATCGAGATACGTTCGCCGAGGTCAACCTCTACCGACTTGCCCATACACACTCGCCTCATAAATCTGTTTCGTTAATCTTCCTTCATCCATCCTCTCTACGTTTCCAAACCATCTAAGCATTTCTTTATCTATCTCGGGGTTAAAATGTATATTATATTTCAAGAGGGAATTAAAATTCACAAACCTGACACGACTTGTTCATCCAATAACAAACTGTGAATTGGTTGTTTACACCACTATTATAAAATCCACTTTAACTTTGTTTTGTGTTTGTATTAATAATGCTAATCTAACAAACTTATACACGAACTAATGTTAAAAAAAAGCGACTGGCCAAAATAATAGATAAAACCTACATATTTTTTAGGTGTCTACAGCAATACAGACATGTTTTGCAACGAAGTAACAAAACATAAATTTAGAGATGCTACCAACACCTCCCAAAACTGTTATTTAAGTGAAATGGAACCACTTACAGAATGTCCTTCTGCGGATGATTTAACATCAAACGATGTGGAAAGTTGGCTTGAGACAAGCTCAAAATATCACAGCTGTGAAATTGTTGACATGGATTAATGTTTTATGTGTGTTACTGCTAATAAAATATTGAAGAAATTAATTGTTTTTTAAAATGGTTATTTAAGTAAAAGATTAACGTTTATTAATGGCGAAGATTATCTATATTGATTGTAAGAAAAATAAGTACTTTAAAATAAATATACAAAATAACGAAATGAGACTTACAAGTAAACAATTTGTATAATTGCACAATTAGTTAAATTCGAATTGTCTGAAACTCGCATATGCACGTACTTGGATAAACCATCGAAACTACATACACTGAAATGTATTACAATATCGTCATTAGAAATGAAGAAGGAAGTTACGTCTTTTTAAGATTTAATTTTAATCCATTTTTCCGTTACTCTTAACTTTTATTACTCTGCAATACGTATCGTGTGAAATCTGCATGTTATTTTGCTTCACTGTTAATTATTTAGATTATATTTAATTTTTTTTTCTTGCCACTACTTTTTATTCTTTGATCTTATTCTTTGGTACAATGTAAAGTAATTCATAATATTAAGTAATTTCCAATCGCATGCAAGTAGCCCTAAACACAATCAGAAGCTGGTGCGCAAAGGAAGGACTTAACTTCAATCCTAGCAAAACAATGCTGGTTCCATTCACCAGGAGGCGAAAGTACGAACATAAAGCCCTAACTCTGAATGAAACTTAGCTTATTTCTTCCAGAGAAGTTAAATATTTGGGCGTAATAATCGACCAAAAACTGACATGGAACAGCCAACTTAACAACATTCTTTCCAGAGCTATAGCGGCAAGCTGGACATGCCGCAGAGTCTTTGGCAAGACATGGGATCTGAAACCAAAAATGATCTACTGGTCATACCAAACGATCATTAGACCAATGGTCACCTATGCTTAATTGATATGGTGGCAAAAATGCAACAAATTTCGGCACAAGTCAAGCTGCAGAATGTGCAGCGGCTAGCTTGTCTGGGAATCACAGTGGCAACTTTCACATGTCCTACTGCAGCCGTAGAGGTAATGCTGAACCTTCCACCATTGCACTTATGTGTAATGAAAGAAGCAGCAATCAGTGCCTTCAGACTGAGCCAGACAACAAATCTTAGAACAACAAATCAGAATGAACATTTGAAGATTTTGGAAAATATTTCCATAGAATCCATGTCTAAGCCGACAGATATTATGCCAGTTAGGTACGACTTTGAAATGCAGTTTGAAGTTTTTATAAACAACTACCAAGTTTGCACAGAGAACGGACCTCAACTAGGAATAAATGCTTTAGTGTGGTACACTGATGGATCCAAGATGGATGAAAGGGATGGAGTGGGCGTTATAGGGCCGAATTTTAGTCTCTCAAAACCCCTTGGTAACACCCCAACCATCTTTCCAGCAGAATTACATGCCATAGAGACATGTGCCCAGGAGAGTGCATCGAAAGAAACACCCGAAGGGCAGAAATCTATATTTTATCAGATAGCCAAGCAGCACTAAAAGCTCTAAAGTCATACACTTGTGAGTCTAAGCTGACTTGGGACTGTAAACAATCCCTGAGACAACTGACAGCAAACAATCAGGTTACTCTGATGTGGGTTCCAGGTCACAAGGGAGTTAAAGGCAACGAAGAAGCAGATTGCCTTGCCAAAGAAGAGGCAAATACAAAATTTTCCGGCCCAGAACCCTTCTGTGGACTTTCCAAAGCCCACTTGAAAGAAGAGGTTCGACGTTGGGAAACAGATGAAATGAAATCTCACTTGCATAAAGTGCCAGGACAAAGGCAAGCAAAAAGGCTAGTAACTCTTTCGCCAAAGAAAGCTAAACAGCTTCTCGAGTTAAACAAGAAAGACTTGAAACTGGTGACGAGACTCCTCACTGGACACTGCCCTCTAAGGTACCACCTGAAAAAGATGGGCAAAACAGAGAGTAATATTTTGCCGCTACTGCGAGAACTTCGCTGAAACTGCAGAACGTTTGCTTTGCGAATGCCCAGCGCTTTTCTGCAAAAGGCTCAAGTTTCTGGAAGGGGCCTTCCTAAAGCCTTTGATATCAGAAACTTAGCCCCCAGGAAACTGATAAACTTTACTCGAAGTCTCGGAATCCCGGGCCTCGAATAGATTAAGGGTTATGCACAAAAGATCTGATAGGTCGTAGTGCTTGAGAGGCAGCATGGCCTTCACGACCCACCCTAAAATCTACAAACTACAATTCATAATATTTCTTTCACAAAAATAGAACTTTTTTGTTAAATCACGATTGAAATAATATGTAATTAGTGTGGGTTATAATCAGACCAATAGTGCTAATTATCTCTATTTACAGATTCATAACTGGAAAATGTAGCTTCATTGGACCACATTATATTTAATAAAAAAATTTGGATTTTTAATAGCATAATATCCTTTAGCCAATTACAATGATCCAGTCTTTTATCGTAATCTGTAACTTTTATTCCTTGATGAAGAGATTTACATTGTTGCTGCTATCTTATCAAGTTTTATTTAATTACAAGTTCCTGAACTATCAGAACTTTATTAATTTTATATTGGTTGCCTCGACTTAAAAAAAGTGGTTGCTGTTAATAAAAATAAATTTGATTGACATATCTATTTCATTTTCGAAACGATCATTCGGCCAGATTTATAGGAATACACATTTTAGATAAGAAATACTTAACAAATGCTCCTTTGCTGCCAACAGAACTAATCTGTGGATAAATGTCTGAAGAAGTTAGTTTAAGACGTAGTGAAAGGCTCATGGAAAAAGATGCAGAAAGGCGAAAGATTACTTCTGAAGTTAAGTCCTGTTCGGTGCTATTGGAGTCCCATAGCATAACTGAAAGAAGTGAAACCAATACTGCACCTAATACTGTCATGAGCGAAACCCTCCAAGAATCCAATCAAGTACCTGTGAATTCCCGAGGTTCAATGCGAAATGGAAGTCAAGCTACGTCAAAAACGAAGAAAAGTAAATCCAAACGTCAACAAGCAGAATTGAAATTTGCACTCGAAATAAACTGAAACAAGAGGAGCTTTAAAAGAAAAAAGAGATGCTAGAAATTAAACTGGCAATGAAATTATCGAAATTAGAAGATGATGAGTCGAGTTAAGAGATGAGTGAGGTCAGTGAGATGGTAAGTAGACCTGATATAAAAAAATGGGTCGAAGATGCACATTAATGGCAAGATATATTGGATGAGAGTCCATCATCCAATAAGAAAACGGAAGAGAAGGTAATTAATCAATTTTCTATGCCAAATTCTCCCAAGAATAATGATCAACTATCATATCTTCAGTTCACAAAATTTTTAGCGCGACAGTCAATGCCGAAAGAATTGCCATTATTCAATGGTAATCCATTAGAATAGCCAAATTTTATTTATCAGTATAAATATTCGACAAAGTATGTGGTTATACTCAGGAAGTAAATCATTGTAGACTTCAGAAATGTATGAAAGGTAATGCTTTGAAAATTGTCCAATGTCTACTAATTACGCCTCAAAATGTTGAAAAAATAATGAACATTTTGGAGAGTAGATTCGGACAGCCACATCATATTATCTTCATGTTACTTGAACAAGTGAAACATTTTCCCACTGTAAAAGAGGAAAGACTCGACTTACTGATTCAATTTTCCGATGAAGTGAAAAATCTCGTTAGAACCAAAGAATCAGTCAATGGGAAAGATCACTAACAAAATCCCATTTTATTACAAGAATTAATGAATAAATTACCCAATACGTATAAGATGATGTGGGTTGAATATTTTTTTTTTTATGAAAATAGTCGCAAAAAGGGTAGACCTATCGTGTGGGCCGCGAACGGCCCGTACTGCGACTATTAGAAGGGGAAGGGATTATAGAAAGGAAATGATTGTGGACACGCTTTTTAAAAAGTTGCAAGTAATAGTTCTCTGGAAAAACTGATTTTGGAAGCTTGCTCCACTCTGTTGCAGCCCTGTAAAAGAAAGATTCTTGATGGAGATTGTTCCTTGTAGTGTCAATCTTGAGAGTAAATGGGTGAGACTGACCAGCGTGCCGAGTTCTTCGGCCGAATGTGGCCAATGGTGGTACAAGAGTTTTTATTTCTCTGGAGCATCTGCCATGAAAATATCTGTAGAGCAATGACTGGTCCGCAACTCTTCTTCTATGTTCTAGAGGGTGAAGGGTATCTGTGAGAGTTGTGCTGTTTATCAAGCGAATGGCTCTTTTCTGAATGGAATTTAAAGACGAAAAGAATGCCTTGATGCTGAACCCAAATGTGCGAGCAATACTCCAGTAGAGGTCGGATTTGAGCCTTGTACGTCGTCAACAGTTGATCAGGAGTAAAACACTTTCTGGCTTTCCACAGAAAACCTAGCCTCTGGCTTGCCGACTTTGCGATGTTAGCAACATGGTCATGCCAAGACATATTATTGGACACCGTGACTCCCAAAATCGAGATGGAGGGACTTGGTTCAAGGGTATTTCCGGACATTGTGATGGGATGATTTGAGGAATTCACTTTCTTGGAAAACGTGACACTTTGTGTTTTTTGGGCATTGAGCTGAACAAGATTCTTGGTTCCCCACTCGACGATAGCTTTAAGATCTCTATTGATGGAATCAACCTGTTCCTGCCTGAGTTTTTTTGTATCATTCACCGAAAGTGATCGATAGGATGTGAAAGTTGAGACAAGTGTGCTATCGTCTGCGAAACTGTAAATGAGGTTTGTGGTGGTTTTCAAGAGGTCGTTGATGTGTAAAAGAAATAAGGTGGGGGACAGGATGGAACCCTGGGGGACCCCGGCTTTGGTTTTAAACGCATCAGAAGAAATACCGTCAACTGCCACATCTAAGGAGCGATCTTGCATGAAGCTCATTTGCCATTTGCGCAATTTGGTTGAAAGACCGTAGGCAGATAATTTTCTTAACAATGCTTAGTGTCTAACGCGGTCGAAGGCTTTAGATATATCCAAGGTTATTGCACGGGATTCACCAAACTTCTCAATAGTGTTTGTCCAGAACTGATTGACGTAAGCCAGCAAATCTACAGTAGATCGAAGTTGTCGAAATCCATATTGTCTGTCAGGAATTATCTCAAATTCTTCAGATATTTGATGAGTTCTATGTTAATCGCTTTTTTCATAACTTTGGATATGACAGAGCAATGCAATAGGGTGATAATTTGCAGGAATGGTGTTTCCTTTTTTGGAATGGGTTGGAGACTAGCGTTTTTCCACATGAACGGAAATACTTCTTTGCTGTATGATAACTTGAAGAGTCTACAGAGAACTGGGGTGAGCTCTTGAGCACAGGTCTTCAGGACAATTGTCGGAATTCCATCTGGTCCTACTGCCTTATTAGAGTCAAGATTTCGTAGGATTTTCCTGATAGTGCGATTGCGGATAGCGACCTCAGGCATTGATGCGTTTATTCTAGGTATCGTTGGGGGTTGTTTCCCATTGGTATCGAGGCTTGAGTTAGAGCCGAACATTTCGGCCAGCAGATCCGCTTTTTCTTTGGAAGATACGGCTTTCGTGCCGTCGGACCTCTCGAGTGGTGGTAAAGAAGAAGTTGTGAAATTCTTATTTATGGCTTTAGTCAAAGACCAGAAGGTCTTTGATCCAGGAGGGGCATTGACAAGCTTGTTGTATATTCTCGTGTCGTAGGATTCTTTGGCAAGATCGATCGTTCTTTTGCAGGCGTTCCTCGCGTGGACAAAGGCTTCTCGGTTGGCAATTGTCGGGACTTCGCACCAGAGTCGATGTGCTTGATTTTTATCACGCACCGCACGGTTGCATTCTTGGTTGAACCGGGGTTTGGGGTTGAAGATCCGTCTTGTACCATGAGGAATGTATGAGTCCATACCTAGCCTTATGATTTCGGTTACATATTCTGCACATGTTGATGGGTCTTATGAGCGAAAGCAGACATCTTTCCATGGAAATGATAGGTAAAAGTCCCTCAGTTCATTCCATTTGGCTGATCTATAATGCCAGACAATAGAGGTACCAGGCGTGATTTTGGGCGGGGTTGTTTGTTTGGACGTGGCTGAGATGAGTTTATGATCAGATTTACCGAGCGGAGTGGTTATAGAGACTCGGTACTGGTCGGGATGTGTCGTGAAGAAGAGATCGATAATGTTGGTTTGGTGATTGGGAATATGCTTCGCACACAGAAATTCACGAATATAAATTGGTTGAATTTTGTAAATGGCTCGATAAAAAATCTATGACAGGTTTTCAAATTGAAATGCCAAAGTGTACATAAACATCATTCGACAGATTTTATACAGGGCCATACTGGCGTTTAGGTTAAATTCAGAGTGTAACCAACACTAGTCAATGGAGGCATATAAGCCCTATTAAAAACGTTGCGGATGAAGCCACTAAAAGACATAAAAACACAGGTTTTTTCAGAATCAATTGACAATAAACTTTTGGAGGAGAGGAAGGAGTATATTTTCATGAGTTACGATAACACAATTGTGCCAGTTCCATATATACAATATTTTTCTAAATGGACAAAGCTGAAAAGATCAAAGGGATGGATTTTAAGATTTATAGAAAAATTTAAACTGAGTATTAGATCTGTGGGCATGAAAAACCTAGAAAAAAAACTTAAAACCAGCATTTTTGTATATTGAAGAACTCAACAAAGAAGAACTCATGGTTGCAGAAAAACTCTTATACAAAAGAATTCAAACAGATGCATTCCCTGAAGAAATCAATTGCCTTAAAAACTATTATACGCTAAAGAAACAAAGCAGATTATATTCTTTATCTTGCATCATGGATAACGATGGATTACTGCGCTTGCAATGAATAATAGACAATCAGGTAGATGTCCATGGGGATTTCAAGAATTCTATTATTCTGGACCCTAAACATAGAATCACCAAACTAATTATCAAACATTACAACGAAAAATTTTATTATCATGGGCAAGAAATTGTAGTAAATGGTAGGAGAAGATTCCCAGAGGAACTTTTCAGCGACAATGGATCGAATTTCAACTGGAAGAAAATTTGAAAAATCTCAATCAGACCGAAATAAAGAAGTTTTGTTCACTGAAAAATATATCTTGGAAATTCAATCCCCCTTCAAGTCCAAATATGGGAGGAGCGTGGGAACGTCTTATACAAATTTAAAAGAAGATTATGAAAGAAATTACTCAAGTAAAATACCCTCAAGAATATGTTCTGCGAACTGCCTTTACAGAAATCAAAAACATATTAAACTCAAGACCATTAACTCACGTATCTCTCGACTCTTAACGACTCTGAACCACTTACTAAAAATCATTTTCTAATAGGACCTCCATAAGCTGCAATGTCTTGTGCTGATCTTAAGACAGAAAATTAAAATCTGATATCAAAATAGAAAACAGTACAGAAACTAGCCGACATATTTTGAGAACGGTGGAATACCTTCCTTACTTAACTAAATGAAGCAAATGGCAACAAGAAATGCCAGGTATATGCAAGGATGATATAGTCCTCATAGTCGACCCCAATGTTCCACGAAACACTTGGCCTAAAGGATGAGTCATCAATCTGTATCCCGGCAAGGACAATCGAATTAGGGTAGTCGATGTTCAGCTAGCCAATGGAACTATTTTGAGGAGACCTGCTACAATACTTTGTATTCTGGATAAACAGAGAAGAAACGAAGAATGAGTAATTGTCCTTCATGCTACCTATAACAATTACTGGAAGGGAGGATGTTGCTGATATCTTATCAAGTTTTATTTAATTACTAGTTCCTGAACTATCAGATCTTTATTAATTTTATATTGGTTGCCTTGACATAAAAAAAGTAATTGTTAATAAAAAATAAATTTGAATGACATATCTATTTCATTTTCGAAACGGTCATTCGGCCAGATCTATAGGAAAAATACATATTTTAGGTAAGGAATACTTCACACCGATGAAAACGATTTCTTTTTAAAATAGAGTGAACACAATACCTAACAATTGCAAACTCGCAAGCTAGTTTTCTTATATTTACTTGTGGATCTGCAGCAATGTATCCTAAAACATTTATTTCATCTTTTTTGATGTGTAACATCTTTGCTCTCGCTTTCTTGCAGTTTGTGGGAGTGATTTCGTGAAATGGGACGGAAGTGTGTAAGTGTAACAGTCGACGCGCGCTATCCACATTCAGTCAGATAGCTGCTAACCAATTCGGAAGCGCGCGCTATTCAGATTCAGCGAGATAGCCGTCAACCAATTTTCCGACAGATCGGTACTGTCATCAAATATTTAGTGTTGATAATAAGTCTCAATAAAATGGAGATCATTAATAAAAAATTTAAGTTAATAATAATAAATTTTAACGTTGATTTCTGTCACTGTCAGTGTCAATAAAATAAAATACAATTTTCATTAAAAAGAATTATTTTTTGTTATGAAAAATAATTTCAAATAATACCTGACCCATTTTTTTTAGAATATAATTTTAAAATTGCTAAGGTGAGATGTCAAATGTTACACATCATATGCGACTACTGTAAGGCTCGCTCGTTTTTTATATTTACAGTGTAAATAAAAATAATTTTAGTAGTGCCTACTGCTAACATTATTTATTTACATTACCAAAATATATTGTTTTAACAAGTACACTCATATTACTAAACAAACAGTCTAAGTTGTAAACTTCTTGCAAGCATCCATTTTAGTTATTTAAACATAAATTTTAACAAATAAAACCAATCTTGTTGTACTGGCCTAATTTGTAAACATAAATTAACAAGAAATACTAGACAGGTATCAGTTTCTTTAACAATTAAAGTTTTTTGTGATTGTAACTATTTAAAATGAGGAATGTAATAAATGTTTATCTTTAATGAGATTCCTAGTTAATAAATTAAAACAAAGTATATTACCTCACTTAATTCCACATTTTTCCACTTAATTTGATGTAAATTTCACCTTATACTTGATATATAAACCACAAAATATTAACAAACTTGCTGGAGAAAAAAACACACACACCTTACTGTACTGTAGTTATTTACATTACCAAAATATATTATTTTAACAAGTACACTTAAATTACTAAACAAATACCCTAAGTTATAAACTTCTTACAAGCATCCATTTTAGAAATATTTAGATTTTGTTAAACTTGTGCTAAATAATCTGCAGCCATAACACAAGCTTGTTCTATTTCATAATTCTGAGACACTAGAGCTACCCATTCAGTTTATAGAGCTTTCAATTGGTCACCACCTTTTGTTTGTAAGGATTTTCGCTGCCAGTTAACTTCTTGCAACTGTTGTCGTATTGTGCTAGCTTTTTGGAAGATTTTTTTTCTAGATCGCTCAATGTTTGTAGATATCTTTGCCAAGTAGGGCAGCAGTAATCTTACATAAGTTGTAAATTTAATATACGAACAGCTTAATGTTCTAATTGAGCTTCAGAGTTATCAACACACTCACTTCAAGTTCCGACTTCGTTAAGTTTACCACTTGGAGGCGGAGGAAGTTCGTAACGTTTCATTAAAAGTGTCTCCATTGGTAGTCGATTCTGTAACCTTTCGAATTCATTGTGTATAATTTGAGTTTCAAATGAGGATATATTTAGTGGATGTAAATGTTCTAAATAATTCTTTGTTGGTCTGTACCGCCTACATTCTTCTTCTACCATTGCAAAACACTGAAAAACAAGACACAACGTTAATCATGTTTAAAAACTAAATTTAATAATTTAATTGTTACCATTACTTACTGCTTCTCTAACTCCAGGCTCATCGTAACCTTGATCAATATATGGCAAGCATCAACTACTACTTCACCAGCCATTATTTATTAATTTGATTTACGCTCTGGCAAAGAATACACTGGCTTAAAACATTCAGCAAATAAACCACTGATATAACCTGAAACTTATGTCGGTGAAATAAACACGATAATCGATAATGGATTATTTTAGATTCTTCTTTTTTCAAGTGACATACGTAAAGAATATAAAAGAAGTAGTTAACCAAAATTCGGATGTTAATTTAAAGTAAACAATTTTTAAGGTCCTTGCGGGACCCTTTCCTTTCATCTGATCCGAAATTTTAGAGATTTTTTTTCATGCAATTGCACCAAACTAGGGGGTAGACAACAAAAATTCAAACTTTGAAAAATAAGGGCCACCCTACTTTACATTTTATATGAAATATTGTAACCACAGCTTTTCATTTTAATTATTTTTAGCTCTTTACACCACCTTTGTTTTCCAAAAGGTAAAAAATACATGAAAAACAGATGGGGCTCCAGTTTATGACATTTGATATAACTTACAGTTACCTAGGAGCTGGTTTGTAAATTACAAAAAATTTTAAACAGAGTGGGCGACATCTATTATTAATCGTATGAACTTCTCGGGGTGTAAACAATAAACTAAACTCCATTTGTTTATATGGGTAAAAAGTGAACTTTATATATTATTTTAAGCAATTTAAGCATTAAAAGTGTTATATTTGAACGATATTTTGTAAAAAAATTGGTGTTAATAAACCACAAAATCCAAAATGCAAAGGATTAACAAAGTAATATGAAAATAAAATCGCGAATAATATGCTGTCCCACAATGCTCTTCATGTGGCAATTCGATTATATCTTTGCATAAATTTCCTTTAAATCCTAAAGCAGTTTAGAAATGAAGGAAGATCTTAAAGATAGAAAAACCAATCTCAAATTTTATGTTTGTTTGCAGCAAGCATTTTGTAAAAGATAATTTTTTCAGTGGTAAGTTTGATATATCCTCCTAAACCTACTTTACAGGAACATTTATAAACCCATGTCTCATCTAGCTTAATGATGATTTCATGAAAATTGTAGAATTGTAGAGGATCTCGTGCATGAACATTTTGTAATTTTTTCATTGAGACCATCATACCACATAAAATGATGTGGCCAGCCTTAAAAACCTCTTCACCTTCCTTAATTGGTCAAACATGTTCACCCACATAATACACACATAATACAATATGTCCGAAATTAATATTTCGACTTTCATAGGCATTGCAACAAGAATTCCAGGGGCAATAGAACTGAAAAATTTCAAAAACAAACCTAAATTGATACCTGGACATACCTGGACACACCTGGTCTTTATTGGTATTTAACAAGAATTCAGCACAATAAAACTAAAACGTCGAAAACAAAGTAAATCCTGCTTCAACCCAATAGTTTAACACAAAAAATCAACTCAAATCTCTGATATAACTAAAATTCCCTTCATTAAAAACTTTGTTTTTACATTTATTGAAGGAAATTTTAGTTATCTCGGAGATTTGAGTTGATTTTTTTTGTTAAACTATTGGATTAAAGATTTGTTTTGCCGTTTCAGTTTTATTGTCGCTGGTTTCTTGTTAAATGCCAGTTAAGACCAGGTGTGTCTAGGTATCAATTTTGGTTTTTTTTGATAGTTAGGAGCTGGTTTGTTTGTTGTTTGGTTACCTTTCTTAATCAGACATTTTTTGCCCAAGATTAATTTTACTGAATATACTAAACTTATCTATTTTCATTTAGTTAAATAATTTCAAAATATGAACCCCTTTGGACCTCAAGTCCTTTTTTTACCTTCTCCATCGTTAATGTCCTGCCACAGTTGCTAAATGTTAAATATTCGTAAAACACCACCCGGTGATTGAAGATTGTCTTCAAGGAACTTGAGTTTTTATAGTATTTATAAAATTATCACTTATAGTCTCCTAGAGCTTAAATAATTTATGAAACATTCTTCAAGGTGCGAATTTTTTGAAATTTTTTTGAGGCGTTAGCCGATACAACATAATATTGATCCAAAAAAAGCCACAGGATACGACTTCCAGAAAAAGGTTTTAATTTCTGACACAGTTGTTTAATTCTATAATAAAAATAAGCCACTTCTCATCAAACTGAAAACTCAAATAACAATGATATTAAAGCCAGAAAAAGAACCTAAAAATGTTAAGTCCTACCGACCTATTGGTTACCTTCCAGTGATCACCAAACTTATCTAAAAGTTAATACTTACTAAACTAATGCCCACACTAGAAAACAAGAAACTAATACCGAAACACCAATTTGGATTTATACAGCTACACTTACTCAACAATACAACAAATACATAGAGTTGTGGAAAGAATCAATGAAGACTTTGAAAATAACAGGTATTGCTCTGCAGTATTCTTGGACATCAGCCTGGCCTTTGATAAAGTCTGGCATTTTATGTAAACTAAAACAGAACCTACCAATAAATTACTATAAAATCTTAAAGTTCTTTATCAGCAATGTATACTTCCGGGTAAAATACGACAATAAGTGCACAAACATCCAACCAATTCAAAATGACACTGGATGACAAAATGGAGATTAAAAAAAAAGAACAAATCACATTTGCAATGCGTGGAGAAACATGTCCGCCTGTAAAACTGAATGGTAGATTGTAGATTGTAGAGGGGGTCGTGAAGGCCATGCAACCTCTCAAGCACCTCGACCTATCAGATCTTTTGTGCATAACCCTTAATCTATTCGAGGCCCGGGATTCCGAGACTTTAAGCAAAGATCAGTTTCCTGGGGGCTTTCCTGTTTTGCCCATCTTTTTAAAGTGATACCTCAAAGGGCAGTGTCCAGTGAGGAGCCCTGTCACCAGTTTCAAGTCTTTCTTGTCTCGAGAAGCTGTTAAGCTTTCCTTGGCAAAAGGCTTACTAGCCTTTTCGCTTGTCTTTGTCCTAGCACTTTATGCCAGTGAAATTTCATTTCATCTTCTTCCCAGCGTCAAACCTCTTCTTTTAAGTGGGCTTTGGAAAGTCCACAGAAGGGTTCTGGGCCGGAAAATTGTGTTTTTGCCCCTTCTTTGGCAAGAAAATCTGCTTCTTCGTTGCCTTTAATTCCCTTGTGACCTGGAACCCACATCAGAGTTACCTGTTTATTTGCTGCCAGTCAGCTTAGACTCACAAGTGTATGACTTCAGAGCTTTTAGTGCTGCTTGGCTATCTGATAAAATATATATTTCTGCCCTTTGGGTGTTTCTTTCGATGCACTCCTGGGCACATATCTCTATGGCATGTAATTCTGCTTGAAAGATGGTTGGGGTGTTACCAAGGGGTTTTGAGAGTCTAAAAGTCGGCCCTATAACGCCCACTCTAAACCTTTCATCCATCTTGGATCCATCAGTGTACCACACTACAGCATCCCTTCCTAGTTGAGGTCCGTTCTCTGTGCAAACTTGGTGGTTGTTTATAACCACTTTAAACTGCATTTCGAAGTCGTACCAACTGACATATCTGTTAGCTTAGACATGGATTCTAGGAAAATATTTTCCAAAATATTCAGATGTCCATCCCGATTTGTTGCTATAAGATTTGTTGTCTGGCTCACTCTAAAGGCACTGATTGCTGCTTCTAGCAAACTAGCAACTGCACTTTCTGCAGCTTGACTTGTGCCAAAAATTTGTTGCATTTTTGACCACCATATCAGTGAAGCATAGGTGACCTTTTGTTTAATGATCGTTTGGTATGACCAGTAAATCTTTTTTTGGTTCAGACCCCATGACTTGCCAAAGACTCTGCGGCATGTCCAGCTTGCCGCTATAGCTCTGGAAAGAATGTGGTTGAGTTAGCTGTTCCTTGTCAGTTTTTGGTCGATTATTACGCCCAAATATTTAACTTCTTTGAAAAAAGTAAGCTGAGTTCCATTCAGAGTTGGAGTACTTTCGCCTCCTGGTGAATGGAACCAGCACTGTTTTGCTAGGATTCACATTAAGTCCTATGGTTTACAACCAATGAAGCCATCCATCAAGAGGTCTATTTGTCAAAAACGAGATAAAAAAATACGCAAAAAACATATAAAAAAATTTAAAGTGCATCCGAATGTGTTCGCAAAAAACAGTGAATAAACCGCGTGTAGTGCGAATGTTGAAACGAAAAATCCCAATAGAAAGGCCCAATGTCAATTGTAGTCAATATTGTATTGTATCGCTAGATGTCATGTTTTTTAACTGTCACACCTATTACTTAATATTTACCAACATTGTTTGGGTTATAATAAAAGAAAAAAAAAGTAAGAATGTATCCCAAATCTTGACTTTTGTGTTCCATGTGTTTCAACAGCTACATTTGTAACTCGGGTGCACTCACCGTAGAGTTTCTTATTGCAGCTAATTGCAAAAAACTAAGGGTTGTAGATCTCGTGTATTATGTTTGTCTCTTGGTTACATCTTCAGTTTCTACATAAGGAGCATTCAAGCGGGAAATAACGCTTTAAGATGAACCAAATGCTCACGCTACATCTGTTTCTTGAGCGCCATTTATAGCATGCCATGGCTCTTAGCATAATTTAAATTATGTCAATGGTGTTTAATTTAAAACTCATGTAATATACAGTGTGGGTTAAAAATACAATCTATTTAATAACATTTAAATTATATACTTATATTATTTTTTTGTGTGTATTAGAAAATGTTTTCAAATACATCTGAAACTTTCAAGAAATCGCAGATGAACATGTCTGTGAACCTTACTTTAGTGTGTCACTTATTGTGTAAGTTTCTGGCATTTGCCCAATTTTTTTGCTATCAGGCAGAAGTTAGGCAGATCCATATAACAATAATACAATGGAAATTGTTTACAGATTGTAAATACATATACATACATATAGTCACGCCTTTTTCCCATAGGGGTAGGCAGTGACCACTTCCTTACACTTCCGCTACGGTTCTTACACACATCTTTTGCTTCCTTTACTTTCATCAGTGCTCTCATACATGCTCATCGGTTGTTGGTACTCTTGACCTGGCCATTCTTCAAAACAATGTTGATCTGATGGAGATATGTTCGCCGAGGTCGATCTCTACCGACTTGTCCATTCACAGTCGCCTTATAAATTTGTTTCGTCAATCTTTCTTCATCCATCCTTTCTACGTGTCCAAACCATCTAAGCATTTCTTTATCTATCTTTGTAACCACATCTTCTTTTACACCACAGCGTTCTCTCATCTCACTATTTTTTACTTAATTCAACCGAGTCACTCCGGCTATACTTCTTAGACTACTCATCTCCGCAGCATTAATCCTATTTTCATGCTTCTGTCAAACCCAACATTCACTACCATACATAAGTGTAGGAACCAACACACCTCTATGCACAGCCAGACGTGCCTTTTTTGACACTTTCTGGCTATTCATAAAGCTATGCAGCGCCCCGTTAATTGTTTTCCTGCTAACACCCTTCGCTCAATGTCACTGTCATACTTTTCATCTCCCGTAAACTTTGAACCCAAGTACACAAATTCATTTACTTGTTCCGCTCTTTCTCCCTTAATCGAAACTCCACCGTTTGTCATGCTTTCTTCTCTTTCAAAAACCATTACTTTCGTTTTGATTACATTTATTTTCATCCTTTTGATTTTCAGGGCATCATGCATAACAACATTAACCATCGCTTGCAACTCCTCTTCAGATGACGCTAATATGATTTGATCATCGGCGTAAAGAAGGCTTTTAATGATCAAATCATTCATTTTCAATCCATACGCACTCTCTTTTAAATATTTTAAACAATCGTCTATGTATAAGTTAAACAGCCATGGCGAAGCTATACATCCCTATCTCACCCCTTTTTCGATGTTAAACCAGTCCGTGCAAGCTCCGTTTATCCTGACACAAGCAGTGGAATTCTTGTAAAGTGATTTCAGTGCTCGTATGAAACTACCGCTTACCCCATAAATAGACAATATTGACCACAATTCACTCCTCACCACTCTGTCATAGGCCTATCCAAGTCTATAAAAGTGCAATAGACCTGACTTCTAATCAAGAATTTTTCGACTATACCTCGTAATGAAAAGACCTGATCCATACTTCTCCTTCATCTTCTAAATCCTACTTGTACATTCCATATCATCTTCTCAGTTTCATTCGTTACTCTTTTAATCAATATCTTTGCATACAGTTTGCCGACTATGCTGAGTAAACTAATAGCTCGGTAGTTTTTACAGTCCTGCTGCGAACCTTTTCCCTTGTAAAGTTGGACGATAACGGCCTTGCACTAGTCGTGCAACAAAGGTTAAAAAGGCGGTACAGCAGACTAGCTACCACTTTTTATCCAGCCTTCAGCATTTCAAATGTTATCCTGTCGTACCCAGCAGCTTTACCCAATTTCATACTGTTCAACGCTTCCACAATTTCTGTCGTACTAATTTATCTTTCATTGCAACTTTCACTCATGTCTCCGAATGGGGCCTGTACTTGTGTATCCTCTTTCTCAAATAAACTTTTAAAGTATTCCTTCCATCTCTTTAACACGCATTCCTCTCCTTTTCTTGGTTTCTGATTTTTTCCAGTTGCGAGGTAGTATTTTTACCTCTGGCTGTTCTTATAGACTTCCAGAAGAGTTTTGGATTGTAAATAATGTAAAACATTTTAAATTAATAATATTTAGAGTTGCTACACAAATACTTATACAAAATATAAAATAACTCTTTAATAAATAATAGGTAACGAATATAAATAATAGTTCAATATTATATATTATGGTTTATTTTAAAATCGTATAAAAATTATATATCTAATATAATAAATATACAAAAGTTACAAAATCCAATATTAAAATTATTAATATATATTTTTGGTCAACATATACATGCATAAAGTATTACAAAGGGTTTGGAAACTGACAATTAGTAATTACCAAATTAATTATGGCAGTTCCAAGTTTGTAGTAAAATATACTAACACATTTTTTTACAAAATCTTATGTATATATAATTATAATTTTAGTTTTATCACTTTTCAAAGCAGCAACAATAGTACACGAAGAAGCATATTAATCGAATTGTAATAGTGATCAGCAAGAAAAAGTAAGAAAAAAATATTTAAAATAGTTATTTTGGTAAAATTTTACGGTATCAATAAACACGCCAATGCCGTGAAATTTATAGTGAAAGTACTATACTTCAACCACTGCCGTACGCTTCTGGTATTAGTACAACACTTTTTTTGGCAATATTTAATACACACTTAAGTATGTAAAAGTTCTGCTCAATATTAAAAAAATATATTAAATTGTATCAAAATATTAAACAAACATAAATTTTTAATTTTTTAAATAAAACATTCTTAATCTAGCTAAATAAAGAGAAGAGAATTTATATCAAGTTAAATCTTGTACAATTATTAATTAAAAACGTCTGTAATTTGTAAAGAGCCATTATAAAACTTTATTTAAAAGGCACGTCCATTAAGGGGTTAACACTAAAACCAATATCAAAAGTAACTTGTTTTTATATGGGGTCATTAAAATTCTTTAGTACAATTGTTATGACAAATATTTGAAATAATTCAAATTTAAAAGTAAATTAATTAAAAATAAAATAAGGCAAAAAGAAAAAAAATTGGCACAGCAAGAAATGCTTTAGAGCAGTACCAATTAAAATGTACATAATTATTTCGGTATTTTTTCATTTATTGTCTAGATTTATAAATGGTGATAAATAAGTCCACAGAAAACAACTATCAATTGAAATTATCAGCAATTGTTCGATAATTAGTTTTGTTGCATTACTTTTTATTGAGGTATTTTTACAAGCCATTTTAAAAAGTACCAACAAAACGAAATAAATACTAACCAACTGCATTTTAAAATCAACATAATGGAATTTATAAAAACACAAGTATCAAATTTTCACATCCCCAAAAAAGGGATACGCAACAGATACCGTTATTATGATCAATAATAATTTATTTTTTCTACATTAGTCGTTTATTACTTTTTAAACTTACCGGGTTATTTGGAATTACTGAATTACTTTATACTTTTCATATGAAGTGAGTAATGATGGAATACTGGTAACGTACCCTACACACTCGTTACAAATGACAGGATCCCCAACATGATTCGAAATCATGAGTGTAACTTTGAGTTCTAGGCTTAAATCCTTGCTGCCGAATAATCTTTTCATTTTCATAAATCCACTCCTGGCTTTTCCAATCCTTATTTTTATTTCTTCAGAACTATCATTATTTTTATTGATAATGGTACCCAAATAATTGTATTTTTTCACTCTTTTAATTTTCTGATTTCGTATATACAAGTTATCTATGTTCTGTTGCGTTTTTGTAATTAACATACATTTTGTTCCATTAATATTTAGCGATAAACCGTATTTTTCGCTGACATCTGTTACCTTATTGACAAGACTCTATAACTCTTGTAAGGTTTTGGCTTTAAGGATTGTATCGTCAGCGTAACGTAGATTATTGATTGGAGTTTATTTTAATACCATATGAGAGATTTGCGAGAGCTTTGTTCATTATCTCCTCTGAATATAGATTGAAAAGCATCGGCAAAAGCACAAATCCCTGTCTTACTCCTCTCTTTATTTCGATTTGATCGGTCCTTTCTCCTTTTATTTGCACTACTGCACGTTGTCCGAAATAGAGATTTGATATGATGATGATGTCCCTTGAATCTATGTTCTTTTGTTTTAGTATTTCTAAGAGTTGTTTGTGACTCACTTTGTCAAATGCTTTATTATGATCGATGAAGCATACATAAATATCTTGATTCATATCCAGACATCTTTGAGACATCACATTTAATGCAAATAGTGCCGCCCTGGTTTCGATACCATTTCTAAATCCAAACTGATTCTCGCTTATATTTTGTTCAAGTTTGCGATATATTCTGTTGTGAATCACTTTTAAGAATGCTTTGAGAGTATGATTCAATAGGCTTATTGTACGGTAATCTTGGCAATATTTTGGAGCCGCCTTTTTTGGTAAAGTTATAAAAGTCGATATCAACCACTCATCTGGTATAATTCCTGTTTTGTAGATAGTATTGAATAGATCTACCAAGGTCTGAAGTTGGTCTTCTTCTATCAGCTTTAGGATTTCTGTAGGTAATTGGTCGGGTCCTACTGCCTTTTCATTTTTTAAGTGACTTAGGACGTATGAAACCTCATCTTTTATTATATCGGTGCCTTCATCTCCCTGCATATTTCCTAGGTTTATTTTATTTCTATTCTCTTCAAAAAGTTTCTCAATATACTCCTTCCATGTCTTCAATTTCTCATGCAAGTCTATTATCATTTTGTTATTTTTGTCATAGATGCATTGAATTGTCTATGATTTAGTGTTCCAGTTAATTCTTTTACCTTTTTATGCAAGTTGAAATGATCATGTTTGGCTTGTAGCGTCTCTATTTATTCGCATTTTTTAGTGTAAAATTTTTCCTTTGCAGCTCTGCACTTTCGTCTTATTTCTTGTTGTATAACTCTGAACTGGTCGTTGTTTATCCCTTTGAGGGTTCTTCTCTTTTCAATCAGTTGAAGAATTTCATCAGTCATCCACGGTTGTTTTGTTGAATTTTCCTGCTTGTTTAAAATTGTGTTTGTGGGTTTTGTTAAAGCTGCTTTAAAGTTTTTCCATTTTTCTTATTTGTGTTCTCTTTGAGTTTTCATTCGTTTTAAGTTGTTTTATGTTATTATTTATCTTTTCCTTCATTTGGAAAGAGGGAGATAATTTTTAGAGGCGTCCAATAAAAAAGAATGCCTAACAACGCCTAAATCTAACTAAATAAAGAGGCAAAACCAAAAACAAAATATTACATAATCATTTATAAAAAGTTATGTCAAAGTTTTAAAATGTAACTCTGTCAACAATAGTGAATTCATCTATTTTATTTAAATAGAGAAACACAAATTTTTTCCTGTGTACTTCATTCCATGTTTTATATAACCGATCTAATATGTAAAGAATTTTTAAGTTATTTAGATCTAATCGACTTTAAGTATTTTAAATATCTGTGTTAAAATTTTGTATACCTATTAACATTTATATTTATCACCAATTATCAAAGATATTCTCCTTGTCTTTCGGTCCCAACATCGTTTTGTTTTTAAATGAGAACACAAAATGTAAAAAAGTATTCCATACCAAAATAAATCATTTTTCAGTTAAAAATGTTTGCTTTGAGCTACACATTAAACTCACAATAGGTCTAGGTGCCACTAATATGAAATTTTTCTTATATCAAGGTTGTTCTACAATAATTAAATTTTGTTTTGATACGTCATGGTTTTTACATTTTTTTAAACTATTGTTACGGATTGTGGTCAACGTGTCCGCCCCAGTATTCCATACCAAAATAAATCATTTTTCAGTTAAAAATGTTTGCTTTGAGCTACACATTAAACTCACGATAGGTCTAGGTGCCACTAATATGAAATTTTTCTTATATCAAGGTTGTTCTACAATAATTAAATTTTGTTTTGATACGTCATGGTTTTTACATTTTTTTAAACTATTGTTACGGATTGTGGTCAACGTGTCCGCCCCAGTACCATTATCTGGCCTGAGGGCGCGATGCCGTGTACAAAAGGATGTATGATTTTTTTAGGAATATCTAAGTGATTTATTAAATTATTGTATAACCAGAAGAAAGATTAGAATAAATTGTTCAGTTTTTGTTACAGAGTAGTTTTAAATTATCGAACCCAAGATTAAATATCGTAACACTATATTAAAATTATAATGAATGTATTTCAAGATTATGTTGTTAGATAAATATATTTTTTAAACATATAATTCGCAAAAATATAGATTTGTCTTTAATTTATACAAATAATTCTTTTGTCACTTAAATGTGTATTAGATGGTGTTGCCAATTGTGTATTCTAAACATAACTGCCAAACAGTAGCTAGCCCTAAGCGGGTTAGTGAAATTATTTCTTTAATTTTATTAACATTTTACGAATATCTTTTCTGCACGGAAGGGCCCCTCTAGTTTGGGGCCCTGTAAAGTTGCTACGCCTCTGCTGCCAGATTATGAAAATGCTGTTTTTTTTTTTTGATATAAAATTCGTTATTAACGGTCACCAATTACAAACTCACGAACAATGCTTTATATAACATTTTTAATCTAAATTAAAATGGGACTGGAACCTATTAAATATTTGGCAGATCTTTATTTACAATTAAAATATTTACCAAATAATGTAAATTGCAGTTAAATTATGGTATTTTTAATCCAAATAAAAAATTAACACCTGGCAGATATTATAATTTTTTCAAAAGACCTACAAAAAATATATAAATTTCACTAAAGAAAGTGTTATACCAGTCAGAATATGATAATTATTCTCTAAATTATTTTTTATTATTATCTTGCATTTAAATTTTACTAAGACACATTCCCTATCTCAAACATTTTGTATATTATCATAATTTTATATTTTATTTAAGCTAATAATTTGGAAAATACCAAAAAACAAAGACTGGTTGTTGATATTGTTTTGTGATAAGAAAGAAAAAGTTTAATGCCTTTAATTTTTCCATTTACTACAGTGTGAAAAAATAAAGCATTTATAACATTACATTTTCTGAAGTCAAATTAATTTACTTATAGCGAAAGTTCATCCAGTTTATCTTTAAAATAAAGACTTAAGTGATGTCTTAGATTTTTTTATTTTGTTTTATATGGTTAAACTTTTTGGATATTTAAAAATATTTAAACTTTATTTTTACACATTTTATACTATTTTTTAGTTATTAAATATTTGCATAAATCGAGGAACAGTTTTATAAAATGTTCTCGGAAAAATTAAACATATAATTTTGAAAGCATTCTCTTTACCCTGAAATTTTTAGTTTCGCTTTATTACTATAAAACGACAAATAGGAACCATCCAAAGGCACATTAGATTAAAAAATTCATTACATCAATTCGTTGCTAGATAATCATGTAATTTGTCCATGTTTTCATTAAATACAAAATAAATCTACACGTTTAAAGGGAGCCGTGATCCATTTGAACATTCCTTAACTTTTTAAATTTAAGAACTATATTATATTAAAACCATTGGATGAAGTCTGCTTCAGTTAATACTACTACTGCAAATCCTTGTAATTTTAAATTTGTTTTTAGTATTATAATGCATTATTGGCGTTCTAAGATAAAAACAAATTAAAACAAATTATTTATTCTTAAATTGGATGATAAAAAATATTGCGAAACATTGCAGTCTTTTTTTGAATGTTTAAATACCGTTTGTTGTATGTCCCTTAATACCACGTCATACCTAAAAAAGTGGTAAATTGAATCATAGTCTACAATATTAGCAAATGTTGGCCTAAGTAAAATTCTTACCATGTTGAAGTTATTGGACTTGAAACAAATTTTTAAATCGCTAAATCGTTTGCGCTCTTATGAAAATATTAATGACATCGGAAGCGATTACCAATTATCAATTTTCGTCTACTACAATTATAGATAACCGTTCATCACCTTACGACTTGTAATAGAGAAATGTACAGAATACAATATTCCAATACACTTGGCCTTTGTAGACTATAACAAGGCATTTGACTCCATTGAACTTTGAGCAATATATAAGGTCATAAATAATGCAAAAAAAGACTCCAGATACAGGATCCTCCTCAAAAACATCTACTATAACCAAGCCACCTTCCGCATTAAAATAAATGACGATACAGTCACAGGAAAACTTCCCATAAAAAGAAGCGTAAGGCAAGGAGACACAGTATCACCTAAACTGTTTACACTAGCCTTGGAAGATGTATTTAAAACAATTAATTGGGAAGGTAATGATATAAACGTAGATGGTAGATACCTCAACCACCTTCGTTTCGCCGATGACATAGTAATTATTAGTACTAACTTGGAAGAATTACAAGAAATGTTAAGGGATCTAAAGCTGAAGTCTAGGATGGTAGGTTTAACAATGGACATCGAAAAAACAAAAATAATGACCTTGAAGAAGGAAACATATACATAGAAGACCAAATTGTTCCAAAAGTACAAGAATACATTTATCTAGGACACGAAATACAACTAGGAAAAAACAATCTTACAGCAGAAATATCAAGAAGAATACGATTAACTTGGGCAGCAGTAGGAAAACTAAATACCATAATAAATAACAACGATATATCAATCAATCTTAAAAGGAAAGTATTTAATACGTGCATCCTGCCAGTCATGACATATGGTATGGAAACGATACCAATGCTGATAAACTCGGCAAATAGATTAAGAAGAACACAGAGAGCCATAGAGAGAAAAATTCTGAAAATAAGTCTTAGGGATCATATAAGAAACAAAGTCATAAGAGACAAGACCAAAGTAGAGGATGTGATCTCAAGCATAAGTAAGCTAAAATGGAGCTGGGTGGGACATGTAGCCAGACAAGAAAATGAAGGGTGGACAAAACAACTGTTACAATGGAGACCTAGAGAAAACAAAAGAAGTGTGGAACGACCGTAACAAAGATGGATTGATGACATAAAAAAAAAAGCAGGAAAGAGATGGTATCAAGTGGCACAGAATAAAGATGAATGGCAAAAAATAGGGGAGGCCTACGTCCAGGAGTGGATGGAAAAGGCTGACGAAGAGAGAGAGAGAGAGAGAGAGTTCATCACCGTTAAATAATAAGAAATCGACTTACAATAATTATTTAATTGTTATTAACAACTATTATAATAAATTTCCTTTATTTAAAAGAAGAAAATAGATGAGCGTAGAAAAAGTATAGTATGTTACACGAGTTGTAAGCCTATTACGCACTCATGAAATTTGGTTTACTTACAACTCTTGTTACGTAATGTACTATTAAAACAAATTGCAGTCTTATTTTGAACATCATCATAGCTCGTATGAGTTTTTAAAGGTCTACTACCGGCTTACTAAAACTTTGATTTTGTAATTGAAAGATAAACGATGCCTTCGTTGTGCTTAAAATTCAGGTAATAATATATTTTGTAAGAACTGTGACAACGCGTAAACGCTGCAGTTCAAGAAGTTTAAGAAGTTGCCAAACGTAAAATGTATCACAATAAGAAACATATTGGGTAGGTACAGTTTACAAAATCTATTATTAATCCAAAATTTGATAGGTATGGTGATCCAATAATAGTTTACTCAAGAGATTAGTTGTGGTTTGGATAATATAAAAATACAAATAATTCATTCTTGCCACAATGTATTATCACTAATTGACAAAAATGTAAAATTATTTAAAGGTACTTATTAAAAAGTAGTTTTCCCTTGATAGCAGTTAAAATACATTAAGACATACTAATAGAAAACGTTAAACAACTCGGAAGTTCATACTCTCACAAAACAAACTAAACACTGAAATAATGATACCGATATTTTTAGTAATTATAAGAAACACTGGTGATAAAAAATATTACTGTAATGCAGCGTTTCTCAACCTTTTAGTATTCGGGGCCCAATTTTTAATAACAATTTTTATGGCGCCCCCTACCTTTCTTTTTATAACAATAATAAAATACGACAAATATTTCAATGTGAAAATTTTGACCCTAATCCCCTGTGCAGCATATTGTTAGTGTCCTAGACCCTAGGCTCTAGGCCTAGAGCCCTGCAGACCTTCAAAATTACCGAGAATAGGTGAATTTATTGAAACATGATAATGCCGCTCCGCTACATCCCATATAGGTAAAGAATCGATGGTGAAGTATCAACAAGTGCACAGTCGACCATGGTTTCGAAGATAAAATCAAGCAAATATTCGCAAGAATAACTGTATTTTGGATTTACCACTACTAAAATAAATGAAGAAAAAATACCTATGTGCGTCATTTGTTTAAAAATTTTGGCAGCAGACAGCATGAAACCTAATAAACTTAGACGCCATTTGGAAATACTTTATAGTGAATACGTTAACAAGCCCCGAGAATTCATTGAATTCAAATTAAACTCATATAAAGAGCAAAAATCATTCTTTAAACAATTTTTATCTTTGTCAAAAAGTTTTACTTGCCTCTTACAAAGTATTATATAACAGATAACAGATAGCAATAAAGACGCTCATTTAATTGCGTATGTCCGATTTTGTAATGGTATATCGGCAGTAGAACTACTTTTCTGCAAACCTATAAAACTCAAAGCAACAGCACTCGCTTGGTTTGATATTTTAAATGATTTTATTAATGAGGAAAATTTAGAAAATTTCCTTAAAGGGAATAAATGCTATTATGCCTATCCAAAACTAATAAGGGGCAGTATACTCAACAGAAAATCCAAGATCACAATTTATAAAACACTCATAAGACCAGTAGTAACCTATGGATGTGAAACATGGACACTAACAAACAACGATGAAAATCAATTAAGAATATTTGAAAGAAAGATCCTTAGAAGAATATACGGCCCAATACATGAAAACGGTATGTGGAGAATAAGAATGAATCACGAAATTGATGCATTTATTGAAGGAGAGGATATAGCAAAATACATAAAGAGTCAAAGGATAAGATGGTTAGGATACAGGATGGGGGAAGAGAGAATTGTGAAAAAAATCCTCGAATGGAAACCTCAAAACACAAAACCGAAGGGGCGACCCAAGAAAAGGTGGATAGACGATGTGGAGGAAGACCTAAAAACTCTGAGAATAGGAAACTGGAGAATAGTGGTAGATAGAACCAGATGAAGGAACATAGTTGAGCAAGCCAAAACCCACCAAGGGTTACGAGCCAAAAGAAGAACAAGAAGAGTGATGAGTTTATTATTACTTTTATTTGGCATTTAACAGTACCTAATAATATAATCATATTTATAATAATTAAATAGTATATTAGTTTAAATGTGTACTGTAATTACATAATTTTTTGTTATGTTAAAATGAATATCATTGTGCCTTTCATTCTGTGATTTAATTTTTTTTAATAGTAATTATCGTGTTTTCTTTTTATTTTGATGTACTGGCACTCCCCGCTTAGAGTTATGGCACCCCCCTAAGGAGGCGCGCCCCACAGGTTAAAAAACGCTGCTTTAAAGAATTATTTATTAATTATTACGGCATTGAACCAAACAAATTGAAAAAAGCAGTAACTCATCCAAGACCCTTATTCTGGTGTTGACGCTGTTACGTTTGGGAATTTGGATCATTTTACTCAAAAGTCTTATGAAAAGATATGGTTGTACATCAAGAACAAGAGGATTTGTGCATTTCATTAAATATATTGTTTTTGGTATTAACACATTATAATTATAACGGTTGGCTAATTATTGGGTAATTAATTCTTTACCAGGTATTATTTAATTAATTCTAAATTTTGTCGCTAATGCTATAAAACCCAGCAACAATTTAGTGATTTTACCAAATCTAACAACTTAAAACCAATAGGGGTTTTACTTAGGCCAACATACGTTAATATTGTAGGCCATGATCCAATCTACCACCTTCATAAGTATGACCGTGGTACATAAGAGAACCCATATATTTTAAAATGTTATTTTAACATTTAATCTTTGTTTTAACATATTTTTGTATCAATTAAAAAATGGATAATAAATAGAAAAAAATTAGTTCAATGAATATTTAAATTAATTTATGGAAACTATATGACCACTAAAAAAATTGGCTGTCTGTAAAGTCGGTTTACGGACGATAATTTTACGTGATAACGTCATAAGAAAACATTGATGAAAAATTGCATACTTTTATGACTTGAATTGAATTATTATCAATGAATTATCATTATTTAGGAGTTAATTAAAAATTATAATTTTTTGCCCCAAATGTTGTAATAAACAAATGAAACCACATTAACTTTTCACTTCACTTTATAAACAGTTCACCTGTAGGTTATGTGCTGCCGCTGTCTCTCTTCTACTCGGACGCATTGGCTGATGGAGTGGAAGAGAGTTAGATGCGTCCAAGCCGAATGCTTAGGCCGATCGTGCGCTCTCGCTTGCACGCTCGGCTCAGGCGGAACGTGACGATGAGTCATCCTTTTTCGTGCGTGCAGCCGGCGTTCATCGATTTATAAGACGTTATCACGTCAAAAGTTTATTTCTTTGTATATTCTTACCATAAATAATTTTGAGAAGTTTAACCAAGTTAAATTAGACCAAAATCAGTGTGAACTACGTCACAGTTATTTTGCTTTTCTAAATTAGCAGCCATGTTTAGCTCAACTAGGGTATCCACACTATTTATACTAACACCTTTTAAAATCTTTTGAGCTGCAAGACTTGTAAAATTAAAACTAAGATCACTTAAACTAGGAAACTCTTGATTTTTATTTTCTCTAGTTAAAGTACAATCTTTAAAACAAATATTTGGTTCAGATCCCATAATGTTTTTATCTGATGTTTTTCCTTGTTCTGGACAATTTAAAGATTTTTCAAGAGAACTTTTAGACCCAACGTCATTTTTATGATATATTGTAGATGAAAACATAGGTATTCCTTCAAAACTTTTAGTGGGACTTGGTGGTGTACTTATAAATGAGTTCTTGGATAAATCTCTAAAAGTATTAGCTATGGGAGAGTCTGGATTAGAATTGCAGTTCACGTGACTATGTGAAACATTTTTTATAACGTTGTGATAGTTTAATCCATCTTTGGACGGAATTTGAAGTGACAATTTTCTACTGTTATTCATCGTTTCAAATTTCGGTTCGTTGCTAACAATAGTGTCTCTTGAATTATTCAAACTTTGTTGATTAATATTTTTTGTAAGTTTTTGTTCCGATTGTTCAGCAGAAGTTGACACCAACTCATTGCTTTCGTTATTTAGTATAACGAGATTAGGATTTTTTTCTATCTGTCCGTTTTCAAAGGTTATTACCGACCTAACAGGAGAATTTTGTACAAATATTTTTGTGTTTGCTCCAGTGCCTGTATTAAAAGAAGTACCACTTTGATTAGTAGTTACTTGTAAAGTGAATGAATTACTATGTGGAATTAAAGATTTTGACGGATTTGTGATAACAGTCATCTTTGAACTGTTTTTACTTTCTCTTTTTTGTTTGACTTCTTTTTTGGAATCCACTCTTGGGGAATCAATAGTATTTTTATTTATGACTGTTTTGTGAGATTCTAAACTAGAAGGACCACTAGTTAATGAACTTCCTGTTTTACTACTTTTATGAGACTCTATACTGCTAGGACCACTGTTGTCTATAGTGCCCATTTTTTTTATTGGAGACTCTATAACCGAACTGTCTTCAAAACTTAAATTTGTCGCCGATCTATAGCTCGTTGCAGATGATTCAATTGATGGTATACAAAGTCTTTCATTTACCATATTTTGTTCTTTTATCTCCTCACTTTTGTCCGATTTTCCTTCCTGGCCATTTGGAGGTTTATTAAGGCTAGTCCTGCTGGATTTTCTAGAACTTTCTCGACTTCTATATATATGTTTTCCAGGTAAAGTACTAGTAGCAAACGATGAGTTAATGTATCTTGAAATTGGCGAGTTTTCTCTAGATCCCGTTAAAGGGGTAGCGAAAGTCAAATCTGAACATAAATGTCGTCGATGATTTCTTGGTAAAGTCGCAGATTTGGATGAACCAATATCACAAGTTTCCAAATACGCTGTAATGTCGATGCCATTTGCCTACAATGAAATATTTATTAATACAAAAGAATAAATAATAAGTGCATGTTGAATTTCGTTTTTTTTGTATATCATAAGCCAATTAAGAAACTTTATTTGATTTATATGGCTGGCTTTAAAAGTAGGTACTTAATCTTATTAATTAATTAATAAATTGGTCAAAAAATAACTGCGCACATTTATTCTTAATAATAAAGCTTGAAAATGGCGGTTTTACCATCAATATTTTGTTGAATAATAGTAAGTTTTCGCCATTATTCCTTTAAGTAGCTGGTTAACAGCAGGATTACAGATAAAATTCTAAAGGATGGACAGGGTGTGGTAGCTAGTCTGCTGTACCGCCCTTTTAACCTTTGTTGGAGCAGCGGTAGCGTACCGGACGACTGCTGCAAGGCCGTTATCGTGCCGCTTTACAGGGAAAAAAGTTGCACAGCAGGACTGTAAAAACTACCGAGGCATTAGTATATTCAGCATCGTCGGCAAACTGTACGCAAAGATATTGATTAAAAGAGTGACGAATGAAACTGATGGGATAATGTGGAATATGCAAGCAGGATTTAAAAGATAAAGGAGATGTATGGATCAGGTTTTCATTACAAGATATAGTCGAAAAATTCTTGGCTAAAAGTTAAAAAGTCTACTGCGCTTTTGTAGACTTCAAAAAGGCCTATAACAGAATGGTGAGGAATAAATTGTGGTCGACATTGTCTATGTATGGGGTGAGCAGAACACTTTACAAGAATTCCACTGCCTGTGTCAGGATAAACGGAGCTTATACGGACTGGTTTAACATCAAAAAAGGTGTTAGAAAGGGATGTGTGGCTTCGCCAATGCTGTTTAACTTATACATAGACAATTGTTTAAAAACTTTAAAAGAAAGTGCTTATGGATTTGATCTTCAGATACCTTCTTTACGCCGATGATCAGGTCATATTAGCGTCATCTGAAAAGAAGTTGCAGGCAATAGTTAATTTTTTGCATGATGCCCTGAAAATCTAAGAAATTAAAGTGAATGTAAGCATGACCAAAGTAATGGTATTTGAAAGAAAAGAAAGCATGACAAACTGCGAGGTGCTGATTGAAGGAGAAAGAGTGAAACAAGTGAATGAGTTTGTTCAAAGTTTACACAAGAAGAAAAGTGTGACTCTGAAATTTAGCAAAGAACGTTGGCAGGGAAACAAACGAATGGGGCACTGCATACCTTTATGAGCAGCCAGAACGTGTGAAAAAAATGCACGTCTGGCTATGCATAGTGGGGTGCTCGTCCCTACACTTATGTATGGTAAAGAATGTTGGGTTTGGCAGAAGAAGCATGAAGTCTGAGAAGTACAGCCAGAGTGACTCGGTTAGATAAAGTAAAGTGTAGTGAGATAAGGGAACGCTGTGGTGTGAAATATGATGTGGTTACAAAGATAAATAAAGGAATTCTTAGATGGTTTGGACACGTAGAAAATATGGATGAAGGAATATTGACGAAACAGATTTATAAGGCGAGTGTGAATGGGCAAGTCAGTAAAGGTCGACCTTGGCGAACATATCTCAATCAGATCGACCTTCTTTTTGAAAAAAAACCAGGTTAAGAGTACCAACAACCCACGAGCATGTATGTGAGCACTGCTGAAAGTAGAGGAAGCGAAAGATGTGCCTATCCCTAGTGGAAAAGGCGTAACTATATGTATGTATGGTAAACAGAGTATGACATAATTTTATCAACCATAGAAATTTGGTATGTAACCCTATCTTGTAATTCCTAAACTTTACAGTGGGTACTGTTAGTTAATTTAGTGGTTTAGTAATTGTAGAGGGGTACACGTTCAAAAGACTTAGCTTTTGAGATGTGGTGTCACCGACGCATTATAAGAATATCTTTGACTCACCACGTAACCAATTAAACTGTTTTGCAACGCATGCAAAAACCAAAAGAAGTTATGAAAAACATAAAAAAAAGCTAGCATAATTACTTTGGATATATAATAGGTAAGTAAATATATGAAATACTCCAATTGATTATGCAAGAT
Source organism: Agelastica alni (assembly GCA_950111635.1). Lineage (NCBI taxonomy): Eukaryota > Metazoa > Arthropoda > Insecta > Coleoptera > Chrysomelidae > Agelastica > Agelastica alni. The sequence goes on along the minus strand of OX467719.1, from coordinate 24,306,900 downwards.
AAAATGGATGGTAAAAGATGTTCTGAGAGACGCCAAATCTCTTCGCTTTGCAATTTAAGACAATGAACCGAAAGAACATCTAATGAATTATTTAAAACCGATGTCAATACAGTCCAATGAGGATATTATATAAAAATAAAAACAAGACACGTCTCGCAAAACAAAAATCTTAGCTATTATCAAATAATATTTGCTAATAGACTTAAATTATTAATAATACTATTTACTTTTGAGTTGTAATTACAACTTAATTATATTAATATAATCGATTACCTTATTAGTAGTAGTTGTTTGCGTGCCAATGTTGTGTAAATGTACTGCTTTAGAATTAAACCATTCTGTAGGAGGAAATTGAGCTGCAAATGTTCCTATTTGGCACTGAGAGCGTTTTGATTTTCGAAATAATCTTGAAAGTAACGATGTTTTTTCTAAAAATGTAATTGATATATAGACTTTATATAGTTTCTGCCTTAAAGGATAATGGGTGGTTACCATGCTTGTAGACAAGCCTTTTAAATTTATGTATGGTGTTTAAAATTATACACAGTAGTTAGTCTGAGTCGGATAAGATACATTCCAACTTGGATAAATGTATTGGCAATAGAGCATTTCCTTTCTCACTTAAGTACAGTTAGCTCTTGCCTCCACTTATTGTATAGTCGACAGTACAAACTCCTGAAGATAACCTTTTTCGTATCGAGTGTTGTTTGCATCTCCAAAATGAATCAACCCCGATATAAGGAAAGATTAATCAGTCAAAAACAATAAAATAAAAAAAAAAGCAAGTTAAAATAATAATAAAGAAAAAAATTCCACGATCCACAGACTTTTATCCATACCATCGAGAGAACACAAGCAGAGAAGAGTAAGCGCGTTTGCCATTTATTTACTGAGAATTAATTGCACAGGAAGGGGTTCTTTTTTAATCCATTAGTTTAAAAGATGTATGTTTCACTACAATTTTATTTTGGAAATCAATCCTATTAAAATTTATAATTGATTTTATACATTTTCTGTTGCTTTATTTCACTTTACCATTTACTGCCATTCCATTAAAAAAATGTCTTTTAAAATATATTTCCTCGGCAATGAAAATGTTGGTAGCGTTAAAATTTTTATCCATGATGTTTATCTTTAAGATAAACATTACATTAAAGTTTTAACAAATTCTAATCATTTTGAATTTTGACCCAACAGTGTTTAATACCAAGTCTCAAAGTTGATATTGGGAACTATGTTGTAGGCGTGGTTTAAAAAACATACCAGAAAATAGATTTTAAAAATACAACCTCTGTGCAAGTAGTGTAATTAACACTGGTATTAAAATACATACATACATACAAATAGTCACGCCTTTTTCCCGTAGGGGTAGGCAGAGACCACTTCCTTCCACTACGGTTCTTACACACATGTTTTGCTTCCTCTACTTTCATTAGGGCTCTCATGCATGCTCGTCGGTTGTTGGTACTTTTGACCTGGCCTTTCTTCAAAACAATGTTGATCTGATCAAGATATGTTCGCCGAAATCGACCTCTACCGACTTGTCCATTCACACTCGCCTTATAAATTTGTTTCGCCAATCTTCCTTCATCCATCCTTTCTACGTGTCCAAACCATCAAAAGCATTCTTTTTTCTATCTACACACTTATGTATGGTAGTGAATGTTGGGTTTGGCAGAAGAAGCATGAAAAAAGGATTAATGCTGCGGAGATGAGTAGTCTGAGAAGTATAGCCGGAGTGACTCGGTTGGATAAAGTTAAGAATAGTGAGATAAGAAAACGCTGTGGTGTAAAAGAAGATGTGGTCACAAAGATTGATAAAGGAATGCTTAGATAGTTTGGACACGTAGAAAGGATGGATAAAGGAAGATTGACGAAACAAATTTATAAGGCGTGTGTGAATGGGCAAATCGGTAGAGGACGACCTCGGAGAACTTATCTCGATCAGATCAACATTGTTTTGAAGAAAGGCCAGGTCAAGAGTACCAACAACCGAAGAGCATGTATGAGAGCACTGATGAAAGTAGAGGAAGCAAAAGATGTGTGTACGAACCGTAGCAAGTGGAAGGAAGTGGTCTCTGCCTACCCCTATGGGAAAAAGGCGTGACTTTATGTATGTATGTATGTATGTACAACATCCTTACCCTCCATACTCACAACTTTGGGCGCTCTTTTTAAAAACGCCACCATAATTTAATACACTTAATTTTGTGAAGTGGTTAATACTGTGAAGGAACGAAAGCTCCAATATCTGGGAAACGTAATGAGAAATGAAAACATATTACAGATTGCAGACTATCTTGCAAGGAAAAGTACTAGAAAAATGAAGTGTGGGTAGAAGACGAATCTCATGGTTAAAAAACCTTAGAACCTGGTTTGGTATGAGTACAACTGGGCTGCAGTAAACAAAGTTAAGATAGCATGTATGATAGCCAACATCCGAAACGGATAAGAATTTTAAAAAGAAGAAGAATTTTGTGATAGATAGTTCTCTTTGTCCCTTTGCCCTCTATAGTTCGTGCAAAGCAGAGTTAGGAGAAAAATGTCAACATTATTGCCTTGTTATCGGTGAATTAAAATAAAAATTCCTAACATTCAATTCTTCTTTAGTACGTCAATATACCAAATGAACGTCAATTATTACAAAAACAAAACATTTTTTTATAGAAAAGAAGATAATTTAGTAATAATTTTATGGACAGATCAGATATGTAAATGGAAGAATTAACAATCCAATGCTCTTAAACAATATGAACCGGCAGCAGAAGATTTGTGTAGCAAGTAGAAGGAAGTGGTCCTTGCCTACACCTACGCCGAGGCGCCGAAAAGACTCAAAACTCAAAAATAAAAAAAATATATGCTCTAGATGTAATCATAACATCAGTGATTCCAATTACTTTCTTCTTAATCTAAAAATTTCGCGTTTTTATGGAATATTAATAAATTTAAAAATTATTCTGAAAACGAACAAAAGGCGTGACTATATGTTTGTATGTATGGTAAATTACTGTAAATCTGCATATGTAGTTGTGTATTTTTTGCAAATGGTTGGTAAATTGATTACTGCAATAACAGCTATAAATCTTTAATTCTATTTTACATACATACATATAGTCACGCCTTTTTCCCGTAGGAGTAGGCAGAGACCACTTTTTTCCACTTGCTACGGTTTTAACATAAGTCTTTTGTTTATTCTACTTTTATCAGTGCTATCATACAATCTTGTTCGCATGTGTCGACCTCTATATCGGCTTGCCCATTTAAACTCGCCTTAGAAATATATGTTTGGTCAATCTTCTTTCATCCATTCTCTTTACGTGTCCAAACCATCTAAGTATTCCTTTATACATCAGAGTCACTCTAGCTATAACTCTCAGACTACTTATTTCCGCAGCATTAATCTTACTGTCATGCTTCTTCTGCCAAACCCAACATTCACTACCATACATAAGTGTAGGAAACAGCAGTCCTCTAAGCATAGCAAGGCGTGCCTTATTTAATACGTTCTGGCAGCTCATAAAGTTATATACGGCCCCATTTTTTTATTTCCCCGCCAACACCCCTCGCTCAATGTCACAATCATAGTTTTTGTCTCTCGTGAACTTTAAACTTAAGTATACAAACTCATTAACTTGTTTTACTTTTTCTTCTTCATTTAGCACCTCGCAGTTTGTAATGCTCTCTTCTGTTTCAAAAACCATTACTTTCGTCTGGCTTACATATACTTTTATATCTTTAATTTATAGAGCATTATGTGGAATCCTCTTAAAGTGATTTGCCCCATACACCGAAAATATCGACCACAATCCATTCCTTACCACTCTTTCGAGTCTACGAAAGAGCAGTAAACCTTTTGACTCTTAGCTAAGAATTTTTCGACCGTGCCTTTTAAAAAAATACCTGATCCATGCATCCCCGTCCTCTCCTAAATTTCGCTTGCACATCCCATAACTGCTCATCACTCTTACTCGTCATGATTTTAATCAATACCTTTGCATACAGTTTGCCGACGATGCTGAGTAAACCAATTTCTCGGTAGTTCTTGCATTCCTGCTGCGAACCTCTTTCTTTATAAAGCGGAACAATAATGACCTTGCACCAGTTTTCTGATAAGATACCGCTCTTCCAGCAAAGGTTAAAAAGGCTACCACGACCTGTTCAGCCAAACTCTGTCGTACTAATTTCACTTTCATTGCAACTTTCACTCATGTCTCCAATTGGGGCCCTCACTTGAGTATCCTTTTTCTTAAAAAAATTTAGTATTTTTTCATCTTTTTAGAACGCATTCCTTTCCTTTCACCATAATACCATTATGGTTTTTTGATTTTTTCCAGTTGCGAGGTAGTTGTTTTATCTTTATCTTTTCATCTGTTCACTACGATTACGAGACCACGTAACTCCATTCAGAGCTGAACTAGGGTGGCTTGATATGCAGGACAGAAGGAAACTTCACCTTGCATGTTTTGTTTATAAAGTATTAGAAAAAGGAACTCCCTCGTATATTAGAAAAAAAATGTCATATAGGTCGGTTGTGCATGATGTAAACACCAGAAATAGAAACCTACTTGTAATACCCAGGCATAACACTGCTGCATTCAAAAGGTCATTTTCTCATTCTGCGGTAAAAATATTTAACTCCATACCAACTCCTATCAAGAACATCTTATGGATTTAAAAGAGCCTTTAAGGAATACCTTATGGTTCTACAACATTTGTGTTTTATATGTTGTAATTATATTAACGTTCTCCCTTTGCGCATTCTTTGCATTGTTTACATGTTACATTTTAGTTATTTGAACATACCTGTTACTCTCGTGACTGTTGATTATAATATATATATATATATATATATATATATATATATATATATATATATATATATATATATATATATATATATGTAGGCATTATACTGTATGAAATAATTTATTTGTAACTGGTACTCGGTTGAGTTGAGCAGTCTAACTGGACTTCGCCGAGGATGATTAAAATAAAGACATTTTATTATTATTATTATTAGCTGTTCTTATAAATTTCCAGAAGAATTTAATGTTGTTTCGGAAATCGTCAGATAACCTTTTATTAAATTCATTTTTATCAATCTCCTTTTTTCTTGCCACAACCTCTTTTGCCACACCTTTCAATCTTTTATAATCATTCCTTGCCTTGTTTACATCATTAAAGGTTGCCTTTTGCGTTCTTTGATTGGCTTTTGTAGACAGCCAATCCAACCAGGCTTTCCTTATTTTATGTAAGCTAAACATAACCTTAAACCTTTTAGCAGAGACAACCTTAATCCGCACATTCATCAAACTTATACTTCGGAAACAAAATGCAAACTGATCTGACTGTCATCAAACAGAATGAAAATCATTTGTTATCGCTGCAAGAACATCCAATTTTAAGTCATATTTGGATTTGGTTTCTACAGAAACACTTATTTTTAACCGCACCTGCTCCGTTTATTTACAAACCGTTTCTAACTGCTGCAGAAACCAACCTTATATTTGTCGAACATTGATTAAAACTTACTTAACAATAGTGTATTTTTTTAATTGATAACATAAGCTATTCTTACTAGGAGTTGGAGTGGATTCTCCACTATTTGGATATTCGGTACTGCTACTGGTGTCAACATAATGCTTTGCAATGGTTCTTGTAGAAGCCGATCTTCGGAGTCTTCTACTCGAGTTCCAAAGGCGAAAAGATCCTCTTCTGTCTGGACTTCTAGAAGAAGGAAACGAAGAAGATACTCTTCTATTTCTTGCGTAAAGAATTTTATCGCTAGCATTTCCTAAAACACATTGTATTTTTAATTTAATTAAATAGTACCTATTTGGTATTTATACAGACTTAATTTAAAATCACAGTGGTACATTAATTCTTTGTTATTAATGTTGATCTGATGAGAAAATACTTTTTAAAATTATTTTTCAGTAGTGGATAATAATACCTAACTTAACCCGTATCTGTACTCACATATGAACAAATTTGGGGCGTTATTTTAAATTTGCATAAGGGCGCCAAAAGTGCTAGGCGTGGGCCTGAATAGAGCTGAGAACATTTTTATTCACAAAAGTAAAATTAGACGTTAGTTGTTTAAGAAGTTCACTTAAGCATCAGCTCGTGTATGTTAAATATTATTTTTGTTCCATATAGGTGTGCGTGATTTTTTAAAAATGGACAAAATTGAGATATGAGGTGCGATAAAGTAACTCTGTAAAAAGGGGTTATAGCCGCAAGAAATTTATAAGGATATAGTAGAAGTATTGGTTGACTCTCATGGAGGAAAGTTAGTGTCATATTTATACCGAAACCTGAAAAGATAGGACAGGAGACGGCAAAGTACCTAAGACCAATAAGTCTTATGTCAGTTGTACTTAAGATCTTGGAAAAGCTAGTGGATAGACATATTAGGGACGAAGTGTTGGTGGAAAGATCACTACACCGAGAACAATATGCCTACAGGACTGGCTGCTCAATGGAGACAGCACTACACCAACTAGTAAAGAGGGAGGAGAACACGCTGGAAAATAAAGATAAACTCTTAGCGGCCTTTCTAGACATAGAAGGGGCTTTTGACAACACCTCTATAAATTTAATCATCAAAACTTTTTGGAGAAAATGGGGGCTAAAACCACGTATGCTGTACTGGCTGTACAACACGGTAGTTATGCTATCCATAACAAACGCCTCTTTGATATGGTGGCCAAAAACACAATAAGGAGGGGCCATGACAAGATTGGGTAAGGTGCAAAAACTTGCCTGCATGGGTATCACAGGGGCATTCAAATCAAAACCAAACTGCATCTATGGAGATTCTCCTGAGGTTGCCTCCTCTCCATATAGTGGTGCAGAGTGAGGCGAGGCTCGGTGCATCTAGATTGCAGGATACACACAACAACCAAAACGTTGGAACAGGATGCCATCCTTCATTGCGCGAAGGAGAACAATGGAAGGAATGTTGAAAATACACATATCAACATCCTGTCAGACAGTCAAGCGGTACTTAAGGTCTTGTACAGCAAGAAAGTGACGTCCAAGCTGGTATGGGTACTGCAAAGAAGAACTGAGAACACTGGCAGACCGTAATCACGTAAAACTGATATGGGTTCCAGGACACCAGGGAATTGCAGGTAACGAAAGAGCAGACGAACTTGCAAGAAGAGGTTCGGAAACTCCCCCAAACCAAGGGCAGGTGCTAGGGGTACTAAAGCGTACAGTAAGAGTGTCTGTAAAAAACTGGATTGGGGAAAAACTGGTAGCAATGAACAGGAGCAGTTAAGAATAACTACGGGGCTCTTGACCGGTCACGCACCAGTAAAGGAGCACCTGAACAAAATGGGACTGTATAATGGTGACCTGACCTGAAGATTGTGCGGCAAGGATCCGGAAACAGTTAAACACATTCTGTGCTACTGCGTGGCACTGGACCGCAAAAGACAGAAAATTTTTGGGCAGCCACCCGGCGACCCAGAACTATATTGCTCCCACCCAGTACAGAACTTGTACAAACTTGTACAAGGTACGAAAGTACGGGATTGGGTACAATTATATAAAACATAGGCAAGATACAATGGGCCAACAGGTCTAAGTGTTACCGGTGGCAATAGCCAGACGGACCTAAATAGGGGTGGAGTTTTTATTGAGTAGACCTGACATCAGTCAGGGAGTCTCACAGTAGACCTTGAGCTGAAAGACTCATAACTTCTCCGTAACGGATTTTCTCCGCAAAAAAAAATTGATTGACTCTGACCCTTCGTACCAGGTAATCAAGAACTGGTCACGAGATTTTAAACTGGAAAGAGAGTCCTGTCAACATGCACCAAGTGCAGGAGTCCCCAAAACTGTGGTGACCAAAGAAAATGTGAATTTAGTCCATGACATGGTATTAAATGATGAAAGAATTACATTTTACAGTCAAGACTATAGCAGAGACATGTAGGTTTTCTGTTGGAAGTGTTGAAAAAACTTTACCATCAGGAATTGGGTCTCAAAAAACTATTTACACGTTGGGTTCCACGATTGCTGACGGCAGACCAGAAGCGTGTTCGCCAGGTTGCAGCGGAGACAAATTTAGAGATCATTAACAGAAAGATTTCTTACGATCGACGAAACATGGACTCATCACTTTGATCCAGAATTTAAAAAACAAAGTATGGAATGGCAACATAGAGGTTCCCCTCCCTCTCAAATATTTTGTGTTGTCCCATCAGTTGGTAAGTACGCGAAGCGATCAGAGAAAAGGGAAGAAGAAAACTGAGTCAAGTTATGCTCTTCAATCATGACAACGCTCCGGCCTACAAAAGTTTTGTTGCAATGGCTGCCATTCACAATGAGGGATTTGAAATTTTTAAACAACCCCCTTATTCTCCAGATTTGGTCGGCAGCGACTACTATCTATACCCAAAATTAAAACAACATCTTCGTGGAATCCGATGATACGATGATAGATGAATCACTTAATACTCAAAGTTTTGAATTTTTTTCAAACGGGTTTAAAACACTTCAACACCGATATACCAAGTGCATAAACGTTGCAGGTGACTATGTTGAAAAATATATTAGTTTCATTCTTCTCATGTGTTAGCTTCTATGTAAGGGACAACAAAGCGTGAACTATTCTCGTATAATTAAAAAATAGCAACGTAACAAAATGAGGCATTAATAAAAGTTAAATCAGGTACTTATGATTACAAATTGTCCATTGATTGATTTGCATGATTTGGCATAATTCTAGTTTATTATTGATTATATTCCTTACCGCCACAAATGACGTCTGCTAGATTGGTTTGTATACATTGATGGGTGATATTTCCATCTCTAATAGTAGATATATCTCCATGTACCATGACTACTGCTTCTTCTGTAGACATAAGCATCGTTTTGTTATTCAGCGAGTCGATAGTAATTTCATTTTTTTTTCTTCCCCGAGATCGACTTCGAGATCGTCTTCGTCTATAAAATACAATTAATTTATATGAATAGAGATGTTTGTACACACTATAATGTGATTGTATTGTTTAATAAATACTAGTGACCCATTTGACTTGGATTACTTATTTTACAATATTGCAATTGAGGTTTTAATAAATTTTTTTTTGTTAAAAACTGTATTAAAGATTACTAAAAAGTTTACTGAATTTTTACTGCTTTAAGATGTTAAAAAGCTACAAGCATTATTCGGATACCTAAAACGATGACGTGTTATAATTAGGAATTAATGTTTTTGTAAGTTAACAAACGGTGTCTGCAGGATGATGGTCAACTTTATGTAGTACTAGCGGACCCGGCAGACGTTGTCCTGCTCGAACGTTGGCTTGTCTGCTTTAAAAATATCGCTATGAAACTCAGCGACCCCAAAAACTATATTTTCGACAATAATATTGGCGTTTTTAATAGTTTTTATTTCCATTCTTTTACCATTTTTTTCGTAGGGGTGCTAACAAAATTAGGAATGTAACTATCAAACCCAGCGACCCCAAAAACTATAAATTTGACAGTAATATCGGCGTTTTTAAGAGTTTTTTTATTTCATCCTCTTCTCACCCCTTTTGTATATGTGCTTACATAATTTGGAATGTCACTATTAAACTCAGCGATTTTAAAAACTATAAATTCCAAACTAATATCGGCCATTTGTGATATTTTTTATATTTCAACCCCCTTTTACCCCTTTCGTAGAGACTTATTGGGATAAAAACTATCCCATCTCACAATTTGGAGCAATAAATACACATTAACAAAATTTCATTAAAATCTGACTATAAATTCGACACTAATATCAGTCGTTTTGATAGTGAATGTTTTGAATAACGTAAAATACAATAACTGGTAATAAGAATTCTTTCAACAGGTTGAATACATGTCGTTTCAAAACTATCTTTAGTCAAAGAATGCATTGAAATAAGAGCTACTATTTGATAAAGCCAATGTCTGAAAAACTATTTAGATTAGGTATAGGGAACCCTAATATGAAATGAAAGATAATAGAATTTAATATTGTTCAGACCAAAAAAATACAGGTTGTTTCATTTAAAATAACAAAGTTATCTTTGTCCGAAAATATAAAAAAGTAACAATGATTTTTGAACATTCTGTATAATATTGAGATACAGGTTTTATCAAAATCAATAGCCCAAAACCTCTTTTATGCTTGGTCAGAATTCAAAGTGATGATTTCAATACATTTCGATGTTACTTAGTTTCCAATTGTACCTTTTCATAAAAAATCAATAACTCGAGAACGGTTATAGTTAGCTACATAGTACCTTTTCTAAAATAGTATTATTTTTTCCTGAACTATTTAAAAGTGTAACAAAATACAGGGTGTTCCATTAAAAAAACACAACTTTGATATGTCACACTTTTTTGAGCCACTCTGTAGACTCCAAAATAATTTCTTTTTGCAGCCTTAATCAATATTTATCTAATTAAATGAAGAAATTTCCGAAAAAATGTATGATTTGGTTTACAGGGACCGTGTCGTATGGGGTGCCCCACCCTGTATATATATATATATATATACATACATATATATATATATATATATACATATATATATATATATATATATATATATATATATATATATGTCATGTCATGGAAAGGAAAACCAAACGGCAGATATAAAACGAAGAATAAAACTGACATGGATACATTTGGAAAACTGAGTTATATAGTTAAAAACCCTGACATCACTATAAACCTCAAACGAAACACATGCATCGTGCTTGTCGCAACATATGGTCTTGAGACAAAGGCTTTACCAAGAAGTACACCAATAACCTAAGGAAAATGCAAAGGGCTATGGAACGGGCAATGCTTGGCGTTAGCTTACGAGATAAAATCCGTAACGAAGAAATAAAAAGAAGAACGAAGGTAGTGGGTCATAATACAGCGAATCGCCAAACTTAAGTGACAATAGGTTGGACATGTTGTCAGACTAAGTGTGGACAGATGGGTATCAAAATTATTAATATACACCTTGTCAGAACTCGATAGCACACTTGTCTCAACTTTCACATCCTATCGATCACTTTCGGTGAATGATACAAATAGACTCAGGCAGGAACAGGTTGACGCCATCAATAGAGATCTTGAAGCAATCGTCGAGTGGGGAACCAACAATCTTGTTTAGTTCAACGCCCAGAAAACACAAAGCGCCACGTTTTCCAAGTGAATTACTCAAATCATTCCATTACAATGTCCGGAAATACCCTTGAATTAGATCCCTTCATCTCGATTTTGGAAATCACGGTGTCCAATAGTATGTCTTGGCATGACCATGTTGCTAACATCGCAAAGTCAACAAGCCAGAGGCTAGGTTTTCTGTGTAAAGCTAGAAAGTTTTTTACTCCTGATCAACAGTTGACGACGTACAAGGCTCAAATCCGACCTCTACTGGAGTATTGCTCGCACATTTGGGGTTGAGCACCAAGGCATTCTCTTCGTCTTCTAGATTTCATTCGGAAAAGGGCCATTCGGTTGATAAACAGCTTAACTCTCACAGATACCCTTCACCCTCTAGAACAAAGAAGAAGAGTTGCAGACCAGTCATTACTCTACAGATATTTTCATGGCAGATTCTCCAGAGAAATAAAAACTCTTGTACCACCATTGGCTACATTCGGCCGAAGAACTCGGCACGCTGATCAGTCTCACCCATTTACTCTCAAGATTGACACTACAAGGACCAATCTTCATCAAGTATCCTTCTTTTACAGGGCTGCTACGGAATGGAACAAGCTTCCAAAATCAATTTTTCCAGAGAACTGTGACCTGCAACTTTTTAAGAAGCGGGTCCACAATCATTTCCTTTCTATAATCCCTTCCCCTTCTAATAGTCGCAGTGCGGGCCGTCCGCGGCCCACACGATAGGTCTACCCTTTTTGCGACTATTTTCATTAAAAAAAAACTCACCCACATTGCATACTAAAAAATAAATTGTAATTGTATGACAAAAGTTTTAGATTAATTTAAGATTTATACAATTTTTTTAAATATTATTATTTTAATTATTACAATAAGAAACATACTTACTCTGGGGTAACTATAAAATAGCCACTAGATGTATTATAAAGTTTCTTTTCTTTCGTTAGTTGTACCAAAGTGTCATAAAGAGTTTGTTCGCTAGGAGGAGATACATGCGGAAACGTCAAAATTAATGACTCCCTAATTGTTTCTATGCCCGCAGGTCTACTTTGACTCGAAAGTCTTAAAATAACTGAACATATTGCTTCCGGAAGAGGCGTCCATTGAGTCTGTGGCACTGATATTATTTTGGTTTGTTCGATGTCTTCTGTAATTAAAATATATAAATTAATACATTTAACGGATTATGACAGGCAATTACGTTTTTATATTTAATTATATGTTTTCGTAAAAAAAAACGGAAAGGGTGTGTTCTTTTTAATTAAAATTATCTCTTAAATTTGATCATCGTCGTTCAATATATTTGTAAGAAAAACTATTATGCCTACAAAATTTGTCGTAACAACTAGAGAGCTAAAAAATCGTACTTTCATACATACATAATTATAGTCGCGCATTTTTCCCGTAGGGGTAGGCAGAAACCACTTCCTTTCACTTACTACGGTTTTAACACACATTTTTCGCATATCTACTTACATCAGTGCTCTCATAAATGCTCGTTGGTTATTAGTACCCTTTTTAAAAGAATGTGCATCTGATCGAGATACGTTCGCCGAGGTCGACCTCTACCGACTTGCCCATTCACATAAATATAGTCACGCCTTTTTCCCTTAGCGGTAGGCAGAGACCACTTCCTTCCACTTGCTACGGTTTTTACACACATCTTTTGCTTCCTCTACTTTCATCAGTGCTCTCATACATACTCGTCGGTTATTGGTACTCTTGACCTGGCCTTTCTTCAAGACAATGTTGATTTGATCGAGATATGTGCATCAGTGCTCTCATAAATGCTCGTTGGTTATTAGTACCCTTTTTAAAAGAATGTGCATCTGATCGAGATACGTTCGCCGAGGTCGACCTCAACCGACTTGTCCATTCACACTCGCTTTATAAATTTGTTTCGTCAATCATCCCTCATCTATCCTTTCTACGTGTCCTAACCATCTAAGCATTCCTTTATCTAAAACTATTAGAAAACTCCCTCTACCTCTATCATTATTACTATCATGAGTAAAATTATAGAAAATATATTTAACTTAAAATATTAATTATTTTTAAAGAAAATGAAATTATTTTAATGATCAGAAACATTTTTGCTATCTTAGATCAACCTGTGATCTTATAAATACGACGTACTTTTTTACCAAACTTTTGTCGTATCTGCTGTCAGGTCATGCGTGCCCATTTTTTTAAAAGTAGCATCGGTTTTCCTAACTATGGCCAATTGGCCATTACATTACATTACAATCTTGCGGTTGGGCCATTGGTATAGGCACCTAGTCACCTAGATCTTTTGATCCTCTGTGACTACCGCTGTGTCTTTAGGGCATTAGAATTCCAGTCCGCTAGTTTTGGAAAACCACAGGATTTCTGTTTGGCCCTGTCTTATTTAGATCGCTTGGATCCATTATCATACAGTCCCAGGTTTGATACCTGTACACCGCTAGCATCAGGCAGTGACACAGTATGTGTATACTGCTCTCTTCCTCTTCTCCGCATAGACGAAAGTTTTTCTCGGCCGCACTTAGTGCTATGTATCCTGTGAGCAGTCTAAGCGTGTTGCTTAGCCTACTCCGGTTCATCGTCCAGAGTGCGTCAGACCTCTTCTAGAGAGGTTTTTTCATCAGCTGTCTTGATGTTCTGCAGCAACTATTTGCATTATGAGCAATATGTTCTTGTTCAAGGATTAATTTCAATGTATGTTTTGCTTCGGCAATTGGCAATCCGACCAACTGGCTTTTCGGTTCCAGCAGGGTCACATTTCTTGCCAGTTCACCAGCTACCTCGTTGCCATTTATTTGTGTGCCCAGGAACCCATGTAAGAGTGACTTTGTTTACCGTCGCTAACTCAGTTAGGGCCTGCATGCAGTCCCACACCACCGATGATGTTGTGGTGTAACTCACGAGGGCCCCAATGGCCGCACCACTGTCAGTGAGAATATCAATCTCACTGTTGGTCACTCTATATTCTCTCAGGTGCGTAACGCATCTGAGTATGGCATAGACCTGAAAGACCGAGGCGTATTTCCACAGGGGTATGCTTTCCCTGTGGTTGCGGGATGCTTCAAACACACCTGCCCCGTAGCGTCCCTGGTACCCTGATCCGTCAGTGTATCATCGTTTCACTCCTGGGTTGATCAATGGTGTTTTCTTCAACCAGTCTTCTCTGGTGAGTATTTTTGTTTTATAGTTTTTCCCTATCAAGGTCTTTTTCGAAATCTTGTCCGATTTTATTGTAAGTGGTGTTTGTGATGTGGCCAATCACGTTACTTTTCCATCCACCCTGACATTGGCCATAAGTGGCGCTGAATTTATTTTAAAATACGCTATTGCTTGGTTTTTTTTTTGAAGTTATAATATTAGTAGTGGTATTTACTTTATATAGAACTGAAAAAAAAATACGAGACTACTAGATTTATTAAATGTTGACCATTGGCTGAGATTAAAGGACTTTGATTGTTTCTATTTTGACTGGGATCAACTGTTCAATGGCTAATGTTGAAGACACAATTACAAAACTGTAACAGAAGTGTGTCGGTATATTAAAGATATTTTAATAAATGGGCTACGGTGTGGTGTTTAGATGTCTCTGACACCAATTTGGGTATATTTATTATACAGTGAGTGTCACGGAGAGGTTGAACTATTTGTATGTTGGGAGCTATTTATAAAAAATTTGTTTGAAAAACAAATTATGGCTAAGGTAAACAAAATATTTTTACAGACATGCTACTTCCAGTTATACTGGAAATGGACAGTAACTTTATTTTAAATATTACAGGGTGTCCCGAAAAGATCCGTCTTGAATTATATCACATATTCTGGGATCAAAAATAGGTTAATTGAACCTCGCTTCCCTATATACAAAAGTGCACACAAAGTTACAGGGTGATTTAATTAAAAATTTTAATTATTTTTTAGCTCTAAAACACTTTAACGTTAATTTATAAAAATTTATACGAAATACCAGTATACAATTACCAATAAATTGTAAACAGCATTTAATTGTTTTATTTATTATGGATTTTCAGAGGGGACCCCATTTAACCTAATTTTTTTAGTGATATAATTCAACAAAATATGGAATGCCATTGAAATCAAACGTATATTCTTAAACTTTTTTGTCTCCCTGTATTTCTTGGTTAACATTTTAGTTTTGGAGATACAGCCACCCTTTAAAATGTCAATTTCAAGATATTGAATATTTCATTCATTAATTTAACGACGTTATAGCCCACTGTGGGTTTTCGTCTTTTCAGTAATTTTCTTCTTAAACTCTTCCAGCCCTTAGTTTTCATTGTTTTAAGGTCGCACTCTACTTCATTTATCCATCTTTTTCTCGGTCTTCCTCTGTTTCTTCTATCTACTGGTTTCCACTCAAGGATTTTTCTTGGTGTTTTGTTTTCATCCATCCTTATTACATGCCCTGCCCAAGATAGTCTTCGGCTTTTAATGAATTTTACAATGTCTTTGCTCTCTATCAAGTTGTCTAGTTTACAATTCATTCTTGATCGCCATGTTCCATCTTCGTTTTGCACTGCTCCAAAAAATGAGAGTAGCTCATCTTTGGTGATTAAGGTCCACGCTTTACATCCGTATGTAACAACAGGTCTGATGATACTTTTATATATTTTTAATTTAGATTTTCTGTTTAGAGCTCTCGACTTCATTAGCTCTCAGTAGGCGAAACAACAACGGTTTCCACTGATAAATCTTGCCTGAATTTCGCTATTGAAAGAGTTCGATTATTTCATTTGGAATCCTAAATAAGATAATTTTTCTACGTGCTAGAATTCATAGATTTCACATTTAAAATTTTATCTATTAATTGGTTTTTCCGTTACTTCCATGTATTTTGTCTTTTCATTTATTCGGAGACCTTTTGGTATTGCTTCATTTTTTAGTTTGGCAACAGTCCTCTCAGGTTCGTCTTTGCGCCTGCTTATTATTGATATATCGTCCCGTGGTGGTGAATCCCGTGCAATAGCCTTGGATATATCTAAAGCCTTTGACCGCGTTTGGTACCAGGCATTGTTAAGTAAATTATCTGCCTACGGTCTCCCAACCAAACTTCGCCAATGGCTCTTGAATGCAAGATCATGCAAGATCGCTCCTTACATGTGGCAGTTGACGGTATTTCTTCTGATGCGTTAAAACCAATGCCGGGGTCCCCCAGGGTTTCATCCTGTCCCCCACCTTATTTCTTTTACACATCAACGACCTCTTGAAATCCACCACGAACTCCATTTACAGTTTCGCAGACGATAGCACACTTGTCTCAACTTTCACATCATATCTATCACTTTCGGTGAATGATACAAATACACTCAGGCAGGAACAGATTGCTTCCATCAATAGAGATCTTAAAGCAATCGTCGAGTGGGGAACCAACAGTCATGTTCAGTTCAACGCCCAAAAAACACAAAGTGCCACGTTTGAACCAAGTCCCTCCATCTCAATTTTGGGAGTCACGGTGTCCAATAATATGTCTTGGCATGACCATGTTGCTAACATCGCAAAGTCGGAAGCCAGAGGCTAGGTTTTCTGTGGAAAGCCAGAAAGTTTTTTACTCCTGATCAACTGTTGACGACGTACAAGGCTCAAATCCGACCTCTACTGGAGTATTGCTCGCACATTTGGGGTTCAGCACCAAGGCATTCTCTTCGTCTTCTAGATTCCATTCGCTTGATAATCAGAATATAGAAGAAGAGTTGCAGACCAGTCATTGCTCTACAGATATTTCCATGGCAGATGCTCCAGAGAAATAAAACTATTGTACCACCATTGGCCACATTTGGCCAAAGAACTCGGCACGCTGATCAGTCTCACCCATTTACTCTCAAGATTGACACTACAAGGACCAATCTTCATCAAGAATCCTTCTTTTACAGGGCTGCTACGGAATGGAATAAGCTTCCAAAATCAGTTTTTCCAGAGAACTATGACCTGCAACTTTTTAAAAAGCGTGTCCACAATCATCTCCTTTCTTTAATCCCTTCCCCTTCTAATAGTCGCAGTGCGGGCCGTCCGCGGCCCACACGATAGGTCTACCCTTTTTGCGACTATTTTCATAAAAAAAAAAAGGCTTTTTCCACGAACATATTGAACAGCATTGTTGATAAAATGCATACTTGTCTTACTGGTAAATGGTGACGTAAAAATAATTTTATAGGTAAATAAATTATTTTGTTGAAGAAGTATTTATTGAAATTATAACTTTTGTTTTAAAATACAAAAAAAAATTAATTCTAATTAATTCTTCGTGCCGATGTAGCCAGTCACATCTAATTTCCTAACGACTGCTTTTAAAAGTAAATAAAATAGTATGGAAGATAGTGCGTCGCCTTGTCTTACTTCCGATGTGATGTTAAAGCCGTCTGTGTATTTATTGTCAACTCTTACGATTACCTTGGAAACGACCATGGTCGTATTCACGAGTTGGGCCAGCTTTTTTGGGCTGCTTAGTATCAAAATATCATTAAAAATAGCATTTAATTGTTTTTATTTATTATGGATTTTCGAAGGGGACCCCATTTTCCCTCATTTTTTTAAAGGATATATTTCAAAAAAAAATGTAATGCAATTAGAATCAAACGTACATTTTTTTTTGTCTCTTTGTATTTCTTGGTAAACATTTTAGTTTTGAAGAAACAGCCACCCTTTAAAATGTCAATTTAAAGATATTGAACAGTTAAACTCTACATTTTCACAAATATTGAAAACATCCTTATTATTAAACACCAATTTATAAATAATACATAAGATGATAAAAATTTTATGTAATACATATTCTAAATTAATGTTTTTGTACAAGCTATTTCGAGTTAATTTCGTATATTTACTATGTAGGATACATTACCTACTAATTATACATTTAAAAATTAAGTACGCGCTGATTGGTTACTGTCGTAGTATTTGTTATCTGTTTTGTTATTAAATTAAAATGAATAATTACAGTTTATCGGAAAAGGCAGATATGCGCAATTAGTTTTAGGTAGAGGTACCATTATGAAAATAGCAGTTGTATATGATAAGTTAATTTTTCGTTGCGTCTTCGTTCTTCTCTCTATCCCATAAAGTTCTGCTATCAATTCGTCTCAGTATTCTCATCTTCATTGTTTCCATGAGTCTCCTTGTGTTTTGAGTTTCTGGCCTAGTTTTCGCAGTGTATGTCATTATGGGCCCAATAACGGTTTTATAGATCTTGCTTTTCATTTGGATGTTAATGTTTTTGTTTTTACAAATAAAGTCGTTCAGACAACCTGCCACACTCGCCGCCTTTGCCGTTTGTTCTCTTACTTCCGCTTCAACGTCAACATGGCTGGACTGTTCTATACCCAAATATTTAAACTTGATCTCCTGTTGTATGACCTCATTATCTACTTCAAGTTTGCATCTTAACGGTGTTTTTGATGTTGTGATGCAACGTATTTTTGAACCGGATTTAGTCATGTTGAGTGTTTTAGCTGTTTGGTTAAACTGGTGGAGGAGTTTTTGGAGATCATCTTCGTTTTCTGCTATTAATGCGGCATCGTCTGCATAACACAGGATGTTTACCGTTTAATCTCCCATTTTGTAGCCTTTCATATTACGAACTTTTTTTATTATCTCATCCATTATAACGTTAAATACGAGGGCGGTTTGATAAGTCAGTGACTTTTTGAATAAAACAAATTTTTTTCCGCAAATAAACATTTCATTTTTCTACATAATCACCTTTTACCTCGATACATTTAGTCCAGCGTTTTTCTCATTTTTTTATTCCCTCCAAATAATAGGATTTTTCAAAGCTCTCAAAATACGCGTTTGTTTCGGTAATGACTTCTTCATTCGACTCAAATCTCTTACCGCCCAGCCATTTCTTTAGGTTTGGAAACAGAAAATAGTCGCAGGGGGCTAAATCTGGAGAATATGCTGGATGGGGTAGCAGTTCGTATCCCAATTCGTGGATTTTGGCCATCGTGACTAGACAAGTGTGCACACGTGCATTGTCTTGATGGAACAGCACTTTCTTCTTCGCCAAATGCGGCCGTTTTTGCTTCAAATCAACGTCGAATCTGTTCAAAAGCTTTGAATAATATTCGCCGGTGATCGTTTTACCTTTCTTGAGGTAATCGATGTGAATGACACCGCGTACATCCCAAAAAACTGTGGCCATGACCTTGTTGGCTGACAGACTCTGTTTCGCCTTCTTTGGTCCACGTTCACCCCGAGCAACCCACTGTTTCGATTGTTCCTTGGTCTCTGGCGTGTTGTGATGGATCCATGTTTCATCCACAGTAACAAAACGGCGCAAAAATTCGTCCGGATTACGGCTGAACATCGCTAAACACTCTTTTGAAGTGGTCACACGATTGCGCTTATGGTCGAGTGTGAGCAATCGCGGCACCCATCTCGCAGAGAGTTTTTTCATGTCCAAATATTCGTGTAAAATATGATGTACCCGTTCAGTTGAGATACACCTACAGCATGAGCCAACTCACGCACTTTTATTCTCCGATCATCCAATATCATTTCATGGATTTTATCGACGATTTACGGCGTGATCACTTCTTTTGGGCGACCTGGACGTTCGGCGTCACTAGTGCTAGTACGACCACAACGGAACTCTGTAAACCACTTCTTAACCATTGAAATTGATGGTGCCGAGTCCCCGTAGTATTTATCAAGTCTTTCCTTAGTTTCAGTGATGGATTTTTTACGTAAAAAGTAATGCTTAATCAGCACACGAAATTCACTTTTTTCCATTTTCGTAAAAATTCACGAGGTTGTCTGCTTTGAACGGCTATCAAACACCAACTGCACTACGTAGCTTGCTCAAAATTAGAAAGTTGCCCACTGATAGATTATAGTTGACGGCAGCACTGTTGCATTTGGAGTAACTGCGCGGGAAATTCAAAAAGTCACTGATTTATCAAACTGCCCTCGTAGGAATGGGCTCAGCGAGTCTCCCTGACGAATACCGTTTCGAGCTGGTATGGGTTCGGTAATTTTTTCGTTTATACCAGAATATGTGATATAATTTATGACCAATCTTTACGGGACACCCTGTTTATAATTACATTTTCGTATTTTATGTAAAATGTTGAAGCCATTTTGTAAATTATACCGTATATCTTAAATGTATACTTTTAAAGATAACAATTTTTTTTAAACAAAAATTGACAGGCGCAATGATAATGGGGAGTTGACATTCTTGATTACTATGCTGTTTATTACCAACAATAGGCTTCACTCTTAACTTTTGCAGGAATAAAACAAAATTATGTTAAATTTTTAAGTATTCTCTTCACGGTGTCATGGCTGGGTCGAGGTCGATCTGGATATATTTTAAAAAACAATGTAAACGTTCTAGTGACAATTTCGTCATATTTATCATGTATTAAAAGTAAATGTACGTAATAATCATTGTTTAGTTCCAAACGAGTCATATATGTTACTTTATAAAAGTGCCAACAATCACAATTGACAATTAATGTTTAATCAAGACAGCGACATACTACGCCTAATAATATGAAACAATTAACACGGCCAACTTATAAAAATAAGTAAAGCAACAAAAATGCAGAATTAATTAAATTTTTTAATTGTTTGCTAATACCTTAAAAATGGGTAATTCAATTTAATGAGGATATTTGACCTTTTTAAAGTAGTAAAAAAAATTTCTGGTACGCTTCCGAGACATGGGTTATGAAGGCAGCCAACAGGCGTAGGGTCGATGTCTTTGAAATGTTGGTATGGCGAAGAATGCTAAGAATACCGTGGACGGCACATCGCACCAATGTGTCAGTGCTGAACGAGATTGGACCATCAAACCGTCTCAGTAGCTTGACATCAGCGCGAATACTGAACTTCTTCGGACATATAACTCGTCACGACAACATTGAGAGACTGATTGTCCAGGGCAAACCACTTGGCAAAAGGAAACGCGGACGCTCCCCATCTAGATGGACAGACATTGTATCAAAAGAAACCGAAACTGTGAAGTTATAATTAAGGGAGAAAGAGTGTAACAAGTAAATGAGTTTGTATACCTGGGTTCAACGTTTACGAGAGATGGAAAGTATGCCAGTGACATTGAGCGAAGGGTGTTGGCAGGAAAACAAATGAATAAGACAGCTTTATGAACAGCCAAAAAGTGTTAAAAAAGGCACATCTGGCTGTGCATAGAGTGTTGGTTCCTACACTTTTGTATGGTAGTGAATGTTGGGTTTGGCAGAAGAAGCATGAAAATAGGATTAATTCTGTGGAGATGAGTAGTCTAAGAAGTATAGCCGGAGTGACTCGGTTGGATAAAGTAAAGAATAAAGAATAGTGAGATAAGAGAACGATGTGGTGTAAAAGAAAATGTGGTTACAAAGATAGATAAAGGAATTCTTAGATGGTTTGGACACGTAGAAAGGCTGGATAAAGGAAGATTAACAAAAAAAATAATATAAGGCGAGTGTGAATGGACGGAAGTCGGTAGTGGTCGACCTCGGCGAACATATCTCGATCAGATCAACATTGTTTTGAAGAAAGGCCAGGTCAAGAGTACCAACAACCGAGAGCATGCATGAGAGCACTGATGAAAATAAATAAAGCAAAAGATGTGTGTAAGAGCCGTAGCGGAAGTGGAAGGAGTTGGTCTCTGCCTACACATGACTATATGTATGTATTTATGTATATTCTTCTTCTTAAAGTGCCATGCAGTCGTTTCTACGTAGGCGTCCTCCATATTCTATATATATATATATATATATATATATATATATATATATATATATATATATAACAGTTCTGAGAAGTATAGCCGGAGTGACTCGGTTGGATAAAGTTAAGAATAGTGAGATAAGAAAACGCTGTGGTGTAAAAGAAGATGTGGTCACAAAGATAGATAAAGGGATGCTTAGATGGTTTGGACACGTAGAAAGGATGGATGAAGGAAGATTGACGAAACAAATTTATAAGGCGAGTATGAATGGGCAAATCGGTAGAGGTCGACCTCGGAGAACATATCTCGATCAGATCAACATTGTTTTGAAGAAAGGCCAGGTCAAGAGTACCAACAACCGAAGAGCATGTATGAGAGCACTGATGAAAGTAGAGGAAGCAAAAAATGTGTGTACGAACCGTAGCAAGTGGAAGGAAAGTGGTCTCTGCCTACCCCTATGGGAAAAAGGCGTGACTCTATGTATGTATGTATAACAGTTCTCTGTCTTCTGGTTTTGCTCTTCTAATGACTTCTTCGTTTCTGACTCTCTCAACCCATGATATTTTAAGCATTCGACGAAGGGTCCACATTCCAAATGATTCGATATTGTTAATTGACGAAGCATTAAGAGTCTACGCTTCCATGCCATATAGAAGAACAGGCCTCACATAACATTTGGTCATCTTGAGTCTCAATTTAATGTCTAGTCGGTGGTCAACTAAAAACTTACGTAGACGTAGGAATTAGGCTCTCGCTTGTTCTAGGTATTCTTCTATCTTCTTCTATCTTTTCTGCAAGCATTTTTCTAACCTACAGGGTGTCCCAATAGTGCGGTAAAGTATATTCCGTCATTATAATATATGTTAAAAAATTATAGAAGCAAAATTGCTTGAAATGCATAGTTCAAAATTATTTATAAATGCAGGGTCCTAACCAAACAAACCTTTTTTTATATGGTATTACCTTTTTTATTTAATATTTAAACTCTGCTCTTTTTTAGAAGTCTTCTAATGTAATGTTTGCTTAGAGTATACCGAGGATTTTAAATATTATGGTCACTTTAATGTTTAAATCGTCGAATCTGTATCTTTGCAAATGTATTTTGTAATGTGTAGGGGGTTGGTATTTGTTTTTTCCATATCTGGCAGATGAGCCGATAAAAAGCGAGTTCCAAAAATTCTCTTCCATGTTTCAGACATTCTGACGATCTAGTATAGTTTCCTGGGGCTTTGTTGTTTTTTAGTTTGTGAATAGCTCGTGATACTTCTTCCTTTGTAGGTTCTTCCACTAAAGATTCGGCCGTAAGATATGTATACTCACGTCTGTATATTCATCAATTCATCAAAGTATCTTTTCCAGGTCTCTATCACTTCGGCTTCACTTGTAATAATGATTTTGAGGTTTGCTATAATTTAAAAATTAGTGAACTGATTTATGATAAGGTAGAAAAAGTTTGTTCTCATTAAAAGAGTTAATAGATTTTACCGTAAGTACATTTAATACAAGTCCCAGAAGTGCCGCTGCGCCGGTTAAAAATAAAAAAAAATGTATATTTATATATTTTTAAATTTTTTATATTTTTCGTCAGTTTAAATTTTTTTTTAAATTTATTTAAATTTAATTTTAATTTGGTACAACTATTATAAATTTATTTTAATATAAAGTTTATTTATCTTTTGGGAACGCTATGAGTGAAAGGTGTAGTGGCTCCAGCCAAAATGACGGCGATGTGGTTCGTCACCCATCACGTTTTGTTTCTTATGGGGGCGAAAAGTGGACTGCGGATAGTTGGGGATGTTTAAATAATAAAATCAAGAAAATATCCACAATAATGAACGGAAGTCGGATTGATATTCTTTGTATGAATTAGACCAAGCGAAATATATGTGAAACCACTACATAAGGACCTAATACAACCTACTGACTGAGAGTTCCAAAAACCAGCAGAGGTTCCAGGGCGTTGGTGTGATATTGTTAAAGACAAATACTCAAATACATCAATTTAGAAGTATGTTGTTTTACCCTTGTCATTATTGATTAATAGTAATTTGTCATTAATAATTTTGTGAAACTTCAGTTTAATATATATCAAATATAATTGTCTTTACTAAATGTTAACTCTATAAATCCATTGGCACTCAAATGAGAGAATGTGGATGTGAGAGAATGTGACTTTAAATGTGTAAGCCCATGACTTCTTTGGGTAATGCTGAACGATGGTCTTACTCGCATCCTTTTGCTAGTGGTTTATGCCCCACAAGATGAACAGTGGAACCGGTCTTCGAAAGCCCAAAAAGAAAGGCAGGAGTATTCGGATAGTGTAATAGATATTCTGTTGATAGGAAAAAAATAATGGACACTCGGGCATACCGCTGTGCAGGCATTAACAAAGACCACTTCATAGTAATAAGTAAAGTGCGGATTATATGCAAAGCGCATATATTTTATTTGTTGCATATATAATAAATATAGTTAATTATGTGGACGAATTGATTAGAGTTAATTAACGTCAATTAGTAATTGCATTTGTTGCATATTTTTTGCATGCTCATGCATATTTCATCAAAAGCTGCATATTATTTTTTTTTCTGGAAATACATACCGACCACCCACGAAATTATTTGCTACGGTCACCCATCTTGCCTATTTGCTTTCCCAAATGTGACCTTGCATAGGAAATTCCCAAATTTGATTATCTTATTTATCGAATCATTGCCAATGGGGCGCGGGTGGTTTGTTGATATCGTAAATACCTCAGGTAATTTATTTTATTACTCAGTTTTAAAAATAAATTATATTATTCATTGTCTGCTGAGAATGACACAACCATATGTCTAACAGTGTTGGTGTCGTTTGAATATTATACAGTGCACATAAAATGAGTAAGTGTAACAAAGCTGTTTTATGGATTAAACCATACCCAGAATTAACGATGGATGGCGACAAAATATTTTGTCGAGCCTGCAGTAAAATAATAAGGTAATACAATTTTAGTTTAACTAATATTATTTTAAATTA
The DNA here is from genome assembly GCA_950111635.1 of Agelastica alni. NCBI lineage: Eukaryota > Metazoa > Arthropoda > Insecta > Coleoptera > Chrysomelidae > Agelastica > Agelastica alni. The sequence goes on along the minus strand of OX467719.1, from coordinate 24,282,035 downwards.
AGATTTAGGGTATGCATGAATATCATAATATTTAGGGTGTTTTTTTAAATTTTTAAAATGACTAGTTATTTTTCATTTCTAAAATTATTGTTGCAGGTGTCTTCCGAGAGAAAATACTTACTTGGTGGATCAGCACGCTAAAACTCCTTTACATATAATAAAATGTGAAAAATTAAAGCAAAACAATTTCCCGAAATCTGTCCTTCAATGTTTAACAACAAATAAGAAGAAATCGGATCAAGAAGAATTTAATAAGGACTTATGTAAAGCATTTATTTCGACTAATATACCATTGAAAAAATTAAATGTTAAATAATAATTTATAATTATTTTTACAAAAATATTGTAAACATGATATAAAGGACGAGAGTACCTAAAGAAAAATAATGTAAATTCTTGTTAAATTCAAACAATGTTGCAAATTGGACAACTAGTTGGCAATCATTTTGTTTATTTAGGTTAGGTTAAAACGGCGGTTCGGAGGAAACCCACTTATGCCTTTTGGCCCGTTGTGATACCGTGATGGACGGCTGTGCCTTCCCCCTCTACCGTGAGAACCAGTTGGAACTTTTAATAAAAAGTGTGAGGTCTTTAATGCTAACTGAGCTGAGATCAGATAAGTCATCATAGTTCGGTTTCCCTAGTATAGAAAGCCATTTTCTGCTTAGGGAAGGGTAGTGGCAGAGAAGATGTACCATTGTTTCCTCCTCTTCCTCATTGTGACAGCTTCTACGGAAGTCGTGTCGTAGCTCTGCGATTCCCATGCGCCGTGCATGGGTTCCTCTGCCCAGTGTCCTGTTATGGCCGCGATCGCATTTCCAATGGACTCCCTGGATAGAGTTAAAACATCATTAGTTCGACGTAGATCTAGATTAGGCCAGATCTGTTTCGATGATGTGCATGTGGGTTTATTTTGCCACCTCAAGTTAGCTTTTTGAGCCACTTTGCTGTGCAGGAGGCGCCGGCAATTTGTAATCGATACTCCTTGCTGAGATGAGACAGATACAGCTGGAAGGGTGGTGCCCTCTCTTGCTAGCTCGTCCGCCTTACAGTTACCTGGTATGTTCCTGTGTCCAGGTACCCAGATAATGTGAACTCTAAACTTAGTTCCTAGCTCATTCAGGGCGGCACGGCATTGCAACGCTGCCCTAGAGGTCAAGTAGACTGAGTTTAGTGACAGCAGCCTGGCTGTCGCAAAGAATGGATATCTCGCATTTTGTTTATTTAATCTTAGATGAAAGTACCGACAAATGTGGCTGTTATATTGACCATTTGTTAATAGAAATTCCTGATGAAGATCATTTAGGAAAATCATATTTAATTTCATCAAAACAACTTGAAAAAACTAATAATTTAACAATTACCCGATTTTTACACGAAGATTTATTAAATTTCTTTTTACCTGAAAGCGTACCCGATGAACATTTTTTACTTATTGTGTCAAACACTGCACCCTGCGTGATAAGAGCAGTTCAAAATTTAAAAAAAAATTATTGTTTTATTATAGAGATGGCGATTCTTTCCGAAAAAGATCGATTTTTAAATCGATTCGAATCGAAATCCAATAAATCGATTCATACAAAAATCGAGGTGTAAAAGATCGATTTCTCAAAAATCGATCTTTTTTTTATTTGTTTAAGCTTTTATTTATAATATAAATATAAATCCATATTGTGGAAAACAAAAAGGACATTATAATAATCGATTTTGTATCTTTTTTCACTAAATAAAGTTATTTTTACTACCAGTGAACAGGTATTAGAGTTGGCATCACGCTCGAAATACCCCTGCTTTAGCAAGCGTCCATGCCATGGGTTGCAGTATCTACTTAACATTAGGCAATATATTAATGTATAAAAAAAGACAATTTTATTTTACAAATCAAGTTTTTTGTTCTTGCCAGTAAAGTATAGGATCATACCTCGGGTGCACAACTGCCTGCGATAGATAGTGCTTTAATTATTCATTTAAACCCCGACTTTCGTGTTCAAATGAATTACATGCATAGTTACTTTTTTACAAGTGACTTGTGGAAATTTTAAATTTCCTTTTCGAATCGATTCTCGATTTTTCGAGCAAAAGATCGATTCACTGGATCGTTTTAGGGCTATATATCGATTAAAAAAATCGATGTTTTCGGTCCAAGAAATCGATCTCAGATCGCCATCCCTATTTTATTATATACACAACCTGTTTAGCTCACGGTCGCGAAATCAGTGATTCCAGCGACGCTTTGGAAAATTACAAAAGAATTGTTAAAAGTACGGATTTATCCCAGCAAAATAATTAAAGACTGGAAACAAAAGGTTTGCCTCTATCAGAATAAATTGAAATTATAGAAAAATTTGATAAGTCCAGTAAAAAAATTAAAGGTAAAGTTGGTAAATCTATACACGAAAAATTTAAAGGGGTAACACAAAAAATAAAGGATTTTTAAAATTAAAAAATATCAACAAGATCTTAAAAGTCGAAATAGTTGAGGATATAAATTTTAATATTGATTTGGCAATAATTGTAAAAATGAAAAATGCACCAATTATTTCTGTAGATTTTGAAAGAAGTTTTTCGACTTATAAACATAAGTTTTCAGACAGGAGACAAATATTTCTGTTAAAAAATTTTGAACAACATTTGATTATTAATTGTTACAGAAATATTTTGTACAAAACAGTATAGTTTGTAAATTGACTGGCGGTCAAGTTAAGAGTGGACCAAAAGTCTGGAAACGAACAATTATCTCGTAAATTTCTAGTCCGAATTGTATAAAATTTGGGATAAGCCTATTTTGAGATATGGAGATTCCAGATTTGACAATTGCAATGTTTCAATGTTGTCAGTTTTGCCGTTTCTCTGATATTATTAGTCACTTTGGTTTTTTAAATACGTCACCCTGTATATTCAGTCATTATTGGAATCTCGTCTTCAATACGAGTTCAGCCATATGTAACACTTATGATTGAAAACATAAGTGTGGCAACGCCTGATTGTCTTAATAAATTTTTGAATACAAACTATTTTCAACTACATTTAAACGTAACAATTAAAAGATAAAATTTTAACATAATGATTAATTGATCTAATAAGCATTATTTTAAATAACTACAAATTACAAATAAATGTTGAGCAAAATTTGATGGTTATTCCAAAACGGCTGGAAATTTCAGATGTAGCCAAGACCGTGTCCTCAGCGGTAAGGCTAGTCGGGCGGTTTGGCCAATCGGTTTGCGAAAAAATGGCAAAAAATGAGATTTTGCCTGTATAACTAAAAACTACTGAACTCAGGAATATACATTGCAACAGATTATGTCCCGTTTTTTTGAGTTGTACAGCCAAAATTTCATTTTTTTGCAAATTTAAGTATTTTTCGGATTTTTTTTCGCTTGCGGACATTTTGAACCACCACCGATTCTTTGGTCTCATTAGCCTTTCCGTTGAAGAGCCGGTCTTGGCTACATCCTCCAAAAATTTAAGCCTTTCTAGAATACCCATCAAATCTGCACTTGACCTTAGGACTATTAGTGGACGTCAAATTTAAAGTTTTCTATTATATATTTCAAAGCTTTTGCCGAAGCTTATTTACAATAGAAATTTTAGGTTCCGTTTTAGTCTTAATTGCCCCTTCCTTGGAAAAGAAGGGGCAAATCCACAATTTTTCGGCCCAGAACGCTTTTGTGGACTCTCCAAGGCCCATTTGAAAGAAGAGGTTCGACGCTGGGAAACAGATGAAATAAAATCTCACAGGAATAAAGTGCCAGGACAAAGACAAATGAAAAGGCTGGTAAGTCGTTCGCCAAGGAAAACTAAACAGCTTCTCGAGTTGAACAAGAAAGACTTGAAACTGGTGACGGGACTCCTCACTGCACACAGTCCTCTGATGTATCATCTAAAAAAAAGGAAAACAGACAGTGATAGTTGCCGCTACTGCGAGAACTTCGCCAAAACTGCAAAATATTTGCTTTGCGAATGCCCAGCGATTTTCTGCAAGAGGCTTAAGTTTCTGGAAGGGGCCTTCCTAAAGCCCTTCAGAAACTTAGCCACCAGGAAACTAATAAACTTTGCTCGAAGTATCGGAGTCCCGGGCATCGAATAGATTAAGGGTTATGCACAAAAGATCTGATAGGCCGAGGTGCTTGAGAGGCTGCATAGCCTTCAGGACCCTTCCTACAATCTACAATCTAGTCTTAAATGTATTTTTATAACTTACTTCCCTAAGGATACAAGAAAAAACATCGTTTAGTAAAATGTACTTACTTTCAACACTTCAATGTCAAAGTGTAGTAAACTTTTAATACAAGTAGTGGAAAAAGATATTTAGTCAAAAACAAAGCTAAAAACAACAACTTATGTTTTTATAGAAAAAGAAAATGAATGACTTAATTTTTATTTATAACTAAATGTTATGTAAAAAAATATTTTACCTAACGCTATGATTTGGTACCCTGGAGGAGGCTGCAAAACTCTTCTGGACCACGCATTTCTTATTATTTCCAAAGCACATGGCTCGGCAGCAACTAGTATTGCTCCAGGATTAACGTAACCGTAATAGATTAAATTTTTTGTGGCTCCATTTAAACCATTGTTCCACCAACAAATTGAATTTGAAGAAAGCAAGCTCTAAAACAAAATAAACACCATTAAAGTGGGATATAGGTATTATCATGGAAATGAGGATTTCTTGTCAAATCCGTAGATATAAAGTAAGGTCGGTGTTGAACTTATCACACATTTTATGAAAAATTACTGTTTACAACTAATCCTAGTTTTTGTCTATAAATTACTTAACATAATTCTTTATAAATGGTAAAACATATACGACATATGAAAATAATAAATAGTATAAAGAAAATTTAAATAAATATACCTACACTGGAAGTTTATACAAAAAAGTTAATGTATTTACATCTACTCGTAAGACAGCGTTTCTCAAACTGTGGGGCGCGCCCCCTAAGGGGGGCGCGTTTACATGATTGGGGGGGGCGCAGTACAGTTTAAAAATAAAATGGTAATGATAAAATGCTACAGATAGATTTTTAAAAAATCTTTATTGAAATTTTATTTACTTAATGATGACAAAAAAACATTCTAAGGACTAATGGCTAACATGAGCTTGTTTTAAGGCGCACAACTTCTCTAAATTTGGTTCTATGTTAGAGATGGCCACTCTGAGTTCATTTTCTACTTGAAGTTTATTTCTGTATTTAGATTTCACGACAGCAAGTGCAGAAAATCCAGTTTCACAAAGGTAGGACGTTGGAAAAGGCAACAGAATTCTAAGCGCTTTGGCTTTTATAACGGAGTAGTCGTTCGGAAGTTCAGTCCAGAAGTTTGTTAAAGATTTGTTAACAAAGTTTGATTTTTGTAAGAGATTTGTTGAAATATCTATCAGTTGTTCTTCTTTTTGCAGTGATAGTCCGACAGGTCTATTTTCGAATGGATTTAAAACCCAGCTCCAGTCTGACAACTTGATATCTTTCTCTGCAAAGAAGTATCGCTTGAAATTCTCAGTTAAGTTTTCTAAATGGCTTCCTATGGTTTTTAGCATCACAGCTTTATGAATATCTTCCAATGGGGAATCTTGCACAAAATCGCAAAGCTTCAGTAAAAATAATTTGTCGAAAAAATCTGTTGAATGCTTGTGACCTTCCTCGCTTAAAAATATCGCTATTTCCCTTCTTAATTCAAAGACACGCTTAACCGTCTTACCGCGTGACAACCATCTGGATGAGAAATAAAACAACAAAGATTGATGCTCAGCTCCCATATCTTCACATAGAACAGAGAACATCCTTGTTTTTAGTGGTCTGGTTTTTATAAAGTTAACAACTTCAATAACTACTGTCAAAATCATGTTTAGTCCAGGGATTAGCTTAGATTTTGATGCTAACGCTTCCCGATGTATCATGCAGTGCGTCCAGATAATTTCTGAGGATTCCTTTTTTACTAGCGCTTGTAAACTGTTGTATTTACCAGACATGGCTTGAGCTCCATCGGTGCAAATCGCAACACAATTTTTCCATTGCAAATTCATTTTAGTAATAGAATCATTTGTAATCTTGAACAACTCGGTGGCTGTAGTTCTTCCTTCAATCTGTTTACAAAACAATAACTCTTCACATATTTTAGAATATTGACAGAATCTAATGTAGCAAATCAAATGGGAATCATTACTAGAGTCAGTTGCTTCGTCAAGTTGTATAGCAAACAAGTTTCCAGTAAGCTCAGATTCAAGCTGCTGCTGCATATCAACTGATATATCGTTAATTCGTCGACAGATTGTATCATTTGACAGAGGAATATTGTTAAGTTGTGAAGTAAAATTTTCACCAAACATTATTTCTACAATGTCTTTGCAAGCGGGTAAAATAAGTTGCTCTGCAATAGTGTGCGGTTTTTTGCATTTAGCTACTTTGTACGCCACTTTATATGATGCCAAGAGAGCCTTCTCATTTACTGCCAGTACTCTATGGAAGCTGGATTTTTGTTTTTTAAACAATCTGAGTTTCTCCACAAAAAAATCTCGCGGTTTATTGACATATTCTTTGTGCAGCGTTTCTAGATGCCTCTGTAATTTATTTGGTTTCATGCTATCTGCAGCCAATACTTTTAAACAGATAACGCATTGTGGTTTTTCTTCGCCACCTACTTCAAGGCTAGTAAAGCCCAAATTTAGGTATGATGGGTCATATTTTCTTGTTTTAGATTTCGGACGATTTCCACCTGAACCTGTCGATGTACAAGCCCCGTCATCCTCAAGTTTTCGTTTTAAAAATTTATCCATACTACATCTACTTATACACTCACACTTCACAATAATGCTTGCTTAGTGTTAAAACACCTTCACTGAGAGACTGAGAATACCGTATGTGCGCTTCTGTATTTATAGTCGCGTTCAGACAGTTCGAGAAAGATCAGGAAGCTTGAATACGTGGCACGAACGCCGCGAACTTTCCGACAGCATCTTTGGCGCTCTCGACGAGACAATCTTGCCTATTTTAGTCCAAATTCCTAGGTCTACGGATTGGGGGGCGCAACATTTTTTAAATTAAAACAGGGGGGCGTGAATAACAAAAGTTTGAGAACCGCTGTCGTAAGAGACATCAAACGCAAAGAAATACACGAAGCAGGTACGTAAACAGTAATAATATTGCCAGGAGCACACTGAAGAATCTCATCATTTCGTACTATAAATATACTACATAAAATATTAAAAAAGTATAGTAAAATACAGAAATACGTCCAGCTAACCTGGGTTGTAGGTTGTAGGGAGGGGTCGTGAAGGCTATGCAGTCTTTCAAGCACCTCGACCCCTCGGATCTTTTGTGCATAACCCTTAATCTATTCGAGGCCCGGGATTCCAGCTAACCTTTCTTTCATTAATAGTTTTTGGGGTCGCTAAATTTGATAGTGACATCCCCAATTTTGTTAGAACTCCTACGAAAAGGGTAGGAATGATGAAAATATAAAAACTATTAAAAACAGATATAAGTGTCGAGTTCATAGTTTTCAGGGTTCTGAGTTTGATAGTGATATTGCCAGAGGTGAAAGAGTGTTGAATTATAAAAACCATTAAAAATTGCCGATATTAGTGTCGAGTTCATAATTTTTGAGTTTAAGAGTGACATTCCCAATTTTGTTAGCACCTATACGAAAGGGGTGAGAAGCGATGAAATATAAAAACTATGAAAAACGGCTGATATTAGTGTCGAATTCATAGTTTTTAAGGTCGCTGAATTTGATAGTAATATTTCCAATTATGTTAGCACCCATACAAAAGGGTTGGGAAGGGGATGAAATATAAAAACTAATAAAAAGCCGATTTAGTGTAGAATTCATAGTTTTCGGGGTCGCTGAGTATGATAGTGATATTCCCAAAGCAGGCAAGCTAATGTTCGGGCAGGACAACGTCTGCCGGGTTCTGCTAGTATTATATATATTTATTAATTATTATATATTATTCGAAATGAAATTGTCTCTTTTACTTTCAGGAATATTATGAAAATTAATTTACGGTAATGTTAACAGCTACGAAAACATGTTAGCTCACGTGAAATTTCGCGCCAATAAGATAGTAAAAGGCCCGTCCAAAGAATACTGCATAAAAACAAGATGAATTCACACTACACTCAGTTACATCAAGTCTTAGTAGATGATGAATTTCTCCGAATAGGTGTTTTTTGCGAATAGTCCCAAGAAAAAATCAGTAATAATTTTTTTTAGTACTGTATTTTTCGGAGTAAAGTCCTTCTTTAATTTAAATGAAGCCGTGGACAGTTATAATTTTCATAACTATCCCAGAAGTAATTCCCATCTAATATAAACTTACGTATTGAGAAGAGAAAAACACCAAAAATAAGGTAATCCAAGAACAACCAGGTGACCAAACAAGAGAAATAAGAACGAAAATAGAGATAGCCAGGTCAACATTTACGAAAAAGAAAAAGTTGCTCACCAGTCGAGATATCAAGATTGGACTTAGGATGAGGATGCTGCGTTGTTACGTGTTTTCCGCGCTTTTGTATGTAGTGGAGGCATGGACTCTCAAGAAGAATCACACAGAAAAACTACAAGCCTTCGAGATGTGGTGCTACCTTAGAATCTAGCGTATTCCCTGGACAGAAAAGATCTCTAATATGAAAGTCCTAAATCGGATGAATAAGGAATGTGAAGTCATAAACACCATAAAAAAGAGAAAGCTTCAATATCTAGGTCATATACTGAGAGGACCCAAATACGCATCTGATAGTTCAGGAAAAGATTGGTGGAAGAAGGAATATTGGAAGACACCGTGTGTCTTGGCTTAAAAACCTAAGGGACTGGTTTAATTGTAGCAATGTTGAAATCTTCCGAGCTGCAGTCAATCAGAACCGGATAGCTGTGATGATAGCAAACCTCCGATAGGAGATGCACTATAATAAAAAGAAGAAAAATACAAGAAATAGAAACCGTATTTCCAGAGAATACCAGAGAATGGCACACCTTCCGATGTCCCCACTTTACATTCAACAGACCCGCATTTCAAATGCCAATGTAAACCGAATTTGTTATTAATGGCCTTTCCTAAATATTTTGTAACTGTTATCGAATATTTATTTATCACAAAATGTATCAATGCATAACTAAAAATATAACATAAATGTAATATTTGACAACTCAATAGAAAAATACGAGTAGGTTAGAGATCCATTTCAAAATACTAATGAAGGTCTTTCAGTTCAAGAAGAACTATTAATAGACTTCACGCAAGTGGCGAAATTACACGACAATTTGGTAATAAAACCCAATTTAAGTATTGGTCTGTCGTGGATAATAAATTTTTTAAACTGAAGAAAAAAACTTTCGTTTAATTTTTAATTTTTGCGAAACCGGATTTTCGGCAGTTGCAGCATTAAAGCAAAATGCAGATACCAGCGTGACATTTTGTTTTGTATATATTTTATGTTTTCAAATTGTAGTTTTTAGCATTAGACAAGGAGATTCGCTGAGCCTATTAATATTTAATCTGATAATGGATGAAATCATAAAGAAAGTTAAAAAAAAGAGGATATACAGTGTGGAACAGCCAAATGGAATAAATTCGATAACGAATAAATGAGAGCGTGTTGCGAAAAACGCTTGGACACGTCGATTTGTATTTTTGGATGCATCTGACAGTGGCCGATACCAACTTTCTTATTTTAAATGCAACCCCCAGTATATTATTTATTTTTTGGATTCTTCAGAAAATTCTAGACATAATTTATGTACAATGTGCCATACCTATCTTTATCTGTTTCGGAAATATTAAGTGTTTTCAGATGTATTACAAAAATTAACATTAAAAAAAGAAAATTATTTTATTTCACAAATTCGCTACATTACACTTAATATTTATTTTCCATTTAGCTCTTAATATTGAGAAAATAAGCAAAAACCATTAATGCGTATGCATATGAAATAAAAAAAATACAAAAACAGTTTTGTTTATTTTGAGCTCATGGAAGACGATTTCGACAGGAAAACGTATTTTTGTGAACAAATGATGGAAATGTTGGATAACAATGTGATCCAATTAGAAGATGTTTTGTTTTCTGATGAGAGCACATTTACACTTCACGGTCATGTTAATCGTCAAAATTGCCTCTATTGGTCTAATGAGGATCCTCACTGGATGAGAGAGGAACATACGCAATATCCTCAAAAAGGGTAATGTTTGGGCACGAATTGTTGGAAATCATATCTTAGGTCCGTTTTTTATTGATGGCAACGTGAATGGAGATAAATATTTAGAACTGCTCCAAAATAATGTCGTGCCAAATTTGACAAACTTATATCCTGATCCAGCAAACCCACAAGTTCCTGCCAATATACTATGGTTTCAGCAAGATGGAGCACCGCCCTATTACCAAATCAATGTCCGGCAGTACCTGAACGAAAATTTTCCAAATCGGTGGATAGGAAGGCGCGGATCGATAGAATGGCCAGCACGATCTCCTGATCTGACGCCATTAGACTTCTTTTTGTGAAGGTATGTCAAAAGTATTGTATACAAAACTAAACCACTCAACTTACATGACTTAAAAAGACGAATTACGCTTGCGATTAGATCAGTCACGCCTGAGATGTTGAGTAACGTTAGAAGACATTTCTACAGAGTAGCATGTTGCCAAGACGTTCGCGGCGAACATTTTGAACATCTCTTACATTGAAATTATTGTTTTTTTGTTTTTTTAAATTATTTGTGAAATAAAATAATTTTCTTTTTTTAATGTTAATTTTTGTAATGTAAAGGGTAAAACACTTAATATTTCCGAAACAGTTAAAGATAGGTATGGAACATTGTACATGATTTATGTCTAGGATTTTCTGAAGAATCCAAAAAATAATTAATATATAGGGGGTTGTATTTAAAATAAAAAAAGTTGGTATTGGCTACTGTCACATAACACACCCTATATAATTATTTTTTTTGAAAAAAATGCGCATCTAAAAATACAAATCGACGTGTCCAAGCGTTTTTCGCAACACGCTCTCATTTATTCGTTATCGAATTTATTCCATTTGGCTGTTTTACACTGTAGAATGGGAGAAAAGGAAATACAGATAATATGCTACGCCGACGATGCCATAATAATAGCCAAAAATAAAGATGACCTACAAACATTAATTAAAGAATTCGAAGATACGGCGCTCATATACAACATGATGATCTCTACAGAGAAAACTAAATCGATAGTGATATCAGCGGAACCGAGACGATGTAAACTGGTCGTAAATGGAAAAATAATAGAACAAGTGATGGAAACGGAATACTTGGGAATTTGTCAAGCTACGGAAAAGTAGAGGAAGAAGTACAAAAACAAGTGAACATGGCAGCAGGATGTCTCAACAATGCAATTTGGATAAACAAATACCTCACAAAGGAAACGAAAACTAGGATATATAAATCAACAATAAGACCGATAATGACGTATAAAGCAGAAACAAGAGCAGACACGGCAAAAACACAAAGATTACTGGAAACAGCAGAAATGAAAATCTTACGAAAAATAGCAAACAAAACTATAAGAGACAGAGTAAGAAGTGGGGAAATACGAGCGAGATGTGGTATAGAGGAAATAAACAGGTGGACCAAAAGAAGAAAAATAAAATAAAATCAACACAGAAAAAATGACAAAAAATAGCACAGTACGAATAGCAAGAGACAAATCGCCAAATGGAAGAAGATCGATGGGACGACCGAGGAAAAGATGGTCAGACAACGTCAATTGAGGCTAAAAACCGAAGTAAAACAGGTATGAGCCTATTAATGAAGTAGGAAGAAGAAGAAGAAATTGTAGTTTTTTAAATAAACAGTTTTTTTGTTATTTTTGTGTAATTCTTACGTTATTTTTTTGTTTCCCGCTCCAAGTATTTGTCTAAACCGAATATTTGTCAAATTATAAAACTATGTAGATGTATGATGTTAATTTATTTAAAAACAAGAAAAATTATAGAAACACATAATCTTAACAATCACGAACAATCTTAATGTAATTTAAGACAAATTCCCATGGAATCACAACACCATATCTCCACTTACGAGTTCATTGCTTTATTTCCTCAAATTAATAAGGTTATGTCATTGGTAATAATAAAACGTTTCTCAACATGACATTTTGCAACCAACCATGACGGTGGTATCGTGTATAAATATAATTAAATAACAAAAAAATGCTTCAGAATTTAATGGCAACACAAATGTTATAAAAAAAGGATGCTATACCATCTTTCAAAATTTCGCGGTGGTTAAAATGTTAATGTATTTATTAATAATTGTTAACTGGAAAACGGAAAAATTAGTAATTAATTTTAGAAATCATTAATATTTTTACATTACAATAAATGTTACGGAAAACAACTAATAAATGTACAAACAAAAAAATTTATAACTTTCAAAATTCCTTTTAACAACAACGTTTATGTAATTATTTAATACTTAATAATCTTTTGTACATTAAACTCTATCATTTAAAATAAAATAGTCAAAACCGCCTTGAAGTCAATGAAAATAAGACCAAACTTATGATAATCAGCAAACAGAACATCACAGGAAGCCAACTATTCGTAAACCAAGCGACTATCGAGAGAGTTGATCATTACAACTATTTGGGAACCATTATAAATGGGGACTGGGGACAGGAAATAAGAGCACACATAGGAAAGGCCAGAGCAACCTTTAGCAGCATGAGCGCCTTCTTTAAAAGTCATAACATCACCCTGGACACTAAAGTGAGACTCCTTCGATGCTGTGTCTTCTCCGTTCTCCTTTTTGGTGCAGAATCCTGGACGCTTAATGAAACTACAGCCAAAAAACTCGACGCTTTCGAGATGTGGGTATACAAGAGAATGCTAAAAATCCCTTGGACGGCAAAAGTGACAAACGTCGAAGTTCTAAGGACAATGAAAAAAGACCTGGAACTGATGAACATAATTAAAGCACGTAAATTAGAAAACCTATTTCATATCATGCGAAACAAGAAAGATACGGTCTGCTGCAGACAATCTTACAAGGAAAAATCTTTGGGCGAAGAGGACCAGGAAGACGCAGGATATCGTGGCTCAAGAACCTCAGGACCTGATTCAATAAAACATCTACACAACTGTTCCGGATTGCTGCAGACAAAGTCCGGAACGTTATGCTGATCGTAACGGATCCGCACCCTAAGAAGAAGAAGAACCATTTAAAATTTTCGTTGCTTGTGATCATTTTGTATCACCATTTAAAATTTTCGTTGCTTGTGATCATTTTGTATCGTAAAGTTTATACTTACAAATAATCAGCAAGACATTTTTTATTCAGTGCTTCCATTTCAAAATCAGCCAGTCCAAATAACTTTTCTCTTCTTCAGGTTCCGTCTTCGTTGCGAAGGTTGGCAATCATCAATGCTATGCGTATTCTTGAAACAGCAAATCTTAACAACTCATTTGTTGTGCATTCGTACCAGTCACGCAGATTCTTCAACCACGAGTGGCGCCTTCTTCTGACACTTCTTTTTCCTTAAATCTTTTCCTGTATTATCAGTTGTAACAAGCTGTATTTTGACCCCCTCCTAAAATGTCCCAGATACTGTAATTTTCGTTTTTTAATGGTCACGATTATTTCTTTTTCTTTGTTCATCCGTCTTAGCACTTCAATATTTGTTATTTTTTCTATCCAGCTAATTTTTAGTATTCTCCGGTATGCCCATTGTTCGAAAGCCTCTAGTCTTCTTATATCTTCTTTTTTCAGGGTCCATGCCTCCATGCCAAGAAGCAGCATAGACAGCACATAGCATCTCAGCAATCTGATTTTCAAGGTCATACTGATATCTCTTGTGCAGAATATTTTTTTCATTTTCATAAACGCTGATCTTGCCTTTTCTATTCTAATTATTATTTCCTGGGAGCAGTAATTGTCTTTGTTGATAATGGTACCGAGGTATTTATATTTTTTCACCTGTTGCACTGGTTGGTTAAGTAAATAGATTTGTCTAACATTGTTTGTGCTTTTGCTAATCAAAATAAATTTATTTTTTTTTATATTCATTGTCAGTCCATATTCTTCGCTTTCTTCATTTACTTTGTTCACCACTATTTGAAAATCTTGGAGTGTGCTTGATATCAGTACTGTATCATCAGCATACCTTAAGTTATTAATGGGTATTCCGTTTATGTTAACTCCCCTTGTTTCATTGCTTAATGCAGTTTTCATGATTTCCTCCGAATAAAGGTTAAATGGTGCCAGTGATAGAATACACCCTTGCCTGACTCCCTTTTCTATTTTTATTTGTTTTGTGGTATGTCCTTCTACCTTAAACATTGATTTTTAATTGTAATATAAATTAGCAATAATTCTAATGTCTCTCCAGTCTAAAGTTTTTTTATTTTAAAATTGTGATGAGATGGTCGTGTTTTACCCTGTCGAAATCCTTGTTGTAGTCCAGCGGTTCTCAAACTTTTGTTATTCATGCCCCCCTGTTTTAATTTAAAAAATGTTGCGCCCCCCAATCCGTAGACCTAGGAATTTGGACTAAAATAGGCAACATTGTCTCGTCGAGAGCGCCAAAGATGCTGTCGGAAAGTTCGCGGCGTTCGTGCCACGTATTCAAGCTTCCTGATCTTTCTCGAACTGTCTGAACGCGACTATAAATACAGAAGCGCACATACGGTATTCTTAGTCTCTCAGTGAAGGTGTTTTAACACTAAGCAAGCATTATTGTGAAGTGTGAGTGTATAAGTAGATGTAGTATGGATAAATTTTTAAAACGAAAACTTGAGGATGACGGGGCTTGTACATCGACAGGTTCAGGTGGAAATCGTCCGAAATCTAAAACAAGAAAATATGACCCATCATACCTAAAATTGGGCTTTACTAGCCTTGAAGTAGGTGACGAAGAAAAACCACAATGCGTTATCTGTTTAAAAGTATTGACTGCAGATAGCATGAAACCAAATAAATTACAGAGGCATCTAGAAACGCTGCACAGAGAATATGTAAATAAACCACGAGATTTTTTTGTGGAGAAACTCAGATTGTTTAAAAAACAAAAATCCAGCTTCCATAGAGTACTGGCAGTAAATGAGAAGGCTCTCTTGGCATCATATAAAGTGGCATACAAAGTAGCTAAATGCAAAAAACCGCACACTATTGCAGAGCAACTTATTTTACCCGCTTGCAAAGACATTGTAGAAATAATGTTTGGTGAAAATTTTACTTCACAACTTAACAATATTCCTCTGTCAAATGATACAATTTGTCGACGAATTAACGATATATCAGTTGATATGCAGCAGCAGCTTGAATCTGAGCTTACTGGAAACTTGTTTGCTATACAACTTGACGAAGCAACTGACTCTAGTAATGATTCCTATTTGATTTGCTACATTAGATTCTGTCAATGTTCTAAAATATGTGAAGATTTATTGTTTTGTAAACAGATTGAAGGAAGAACTACAGCCACCGAGTTGTTCAAGATTACAAATGATTCTATTACTAAAATAAATTTGCAATGGAAAAATTGTGTTGCGATTTGCACCGATGGAGCTCAAGCCATGTCTGGTAAATACAACAGTTTACAAGCGCTAGTAAAAAAGGAATCCTCAGAAATTATCTGGACGCACTGCATGATACATCGGGAAGCGTTAGCATCAAAATCGCTAAGCCTTGGACTAAACATGATTTTGACAGTAGTTATTGAAGTTGTTAACTTTATAAAAACCAGACCACTAAAAACAAGGATGTTCTCTGTTCTGTGTAAAGATATGGGAGCTGAGCATCAATCTTTGTTGTTTTATTCCTCATCCAGATGGTTGTCACGCGGTAAGACGGTTAAGCGTGTCTTTGAATTAAGAACGAAAATAGCGATATTTTTAAGCGAGGAAGGTCACAAGCATTCAACAGATTTTTTTGACAAATTATTTTTACTGAAGCTTTCTTATTTAGTAGATATTTTTGAAAAACTTAATATACTTAATCTTCAGCTGCAAGGAAAAGACGTAAATATATTTGATTTAAGTCAAAAGATTGATGCTTTTTGTAAGAAATTGCAGTTATGACATAACAAATTGAAAGAAAACAGTTTGGAAATGTTTCCCACATTTTGCGATTTTGTGCAAGATTCCCCATTGGAAGATATTCATAAAGCTGTGATGCTAAAAACCATAGGAAGCCATTTAGAAAACTTAACTGAGAATTTCAAGCGATACTTCTTTGCAGAGAAAGATATCAAGTTGTCAGACTGGAGCTGGGTTTTAAATCCATTCGAAAATAGACCTGTCGGACTATCACTGCAAGAAGAAGAACAACTGATAGATATTTCAACAAATCCCTTACAAAAATCAAACTTTGTTAACAAATCTTTAACAAATTTCTGGACTGAACTTCCGAACGACTACTCCGTTATAAAAGCCAAAGCGCTTAGAATTCTGTTGCCTTTTCCAACGTCCTACCTTTGTGAAACTGGATTTTCTGGTACGGCTCATAAAGCTTATTGTGCGATAATCTGCACATTGTTTAGCGTTGGAACTTTTGGGGATGACTACAAAGGTTGATATGAGCCACCCATCGCGCCAACAGCTTTCTTATGCCCAAACCACGGTCTTTTAAAACGCCTACTGTCTCAGCTATATCGCGCACCTCCAATCGACGGTATGCCTATACGAGATCGTGGATTTTGTCACGTTATCCTCTCCTTGGTAGTCCTTTTCGGAGCCCCTGGGCATGGCTCATCAAAAACCGACGTGCGACCACGTTGAAACTCCAATTTTTGACGGTCGCCATCGAAATGGAAGAGTCACCGTACACAGTATCCAGGCGCTCTTTGATTTCGCTGCGCGATTTCCCTTGCAAAAACAAGAATCGAATCACCGCTCTTTTTCCATTTTTCTAAATTCCACACGCGGTCAAAACAAAGATACGAATCCGATTCGGCTGAAATTTCGACAGTAGCCGTCTACGAGAATGTACTACACGATGGTAAATTTCTCTTGCAATAGTGGCGTCATCGGGCGGTGAGGCTAAGTACTTAACGGACCGCCCCTATGTATAATGGTGTACACATACTTCTTCTTCTCCTTCTTTAGGTGCCCTGTCCTCCTAGGACGTTGGCAATCATCAGCGCTATCTAAACCTTGTCTACAGCTCGGCGGAACAATGTGGTAGTGCTCACTCCATACCATTGTCTTAAGTTTTTTAGCCAGGATATCTTTCTTCTACCCGGGCCTCTTCGTCCTTCGATCTTCCCTTCTATAATAAGCTTTAAAAGTCGATACTTGTCATTCCTTAAGATGTGACCGAAATACTTCAGTTTACGCTTTTTTCAGCTGCTTGTCGAGGTGTTGAAGTACCTCGGTGTTACGCACTCTTTCTACCCAGGAGATTCTTAATAGCCTTCTGTACGTTCACATTTCAAGCTAAGTCCGGCCTCTGAGCTTGCAGCCGTCACGTGGCTTACCAGTTCCTGCAGTCCTTCCAGAGAGTCGGCAACAAGAACCGTGTCATCCGCATACCTCAGATTGTTAATATTAATCCCATTGACAGATATCCCCTCGTCACATTCATCCAACGCTTTTTGAAATATTCTGTCGGAATACAAATTGAATAACAATGGTGATAAAATGTATCCTTGACGAACGCCTCTCAGGATTTTGATCTCGTCGGACGCGGTGTTATCGATTCTTATGTGTGCATATACTTGTAAGATATATTTGGATCCACCCTGTATGCAGAAAGAGCTTTTTGGATCCACAAGCACATCTGGAGGCAGTCTTCATGAAGGGACGACAATAAGTAGACGCATTTTTGTTATCGAGGGATAGTTTGAATACGCTTTACGATAAATATAGTTTTTGAGTAGAATACGTTTTTATTATTTCTTACATACTTAATTTTTAAAATTCTTATGCAACATCTGATAGAGAAAATATTCCAATTTATGATATTTTACCGAGCGAATTGTAAATGCTTTCGGATCCACATAATAACAAGTATATTTGTGAAACATTTTTTTTAAGATGAATTATGCAAGGGTTCATCACGTGCTAATGGTTCAATAAATTATTGGGACTACCTGCATCGGTTAGGTCATTAGGTGAAAGCAAAAAATTAATCTCATTAACTTATTTCTTTGAATATTTCAATCACGATTATCTCTGTGGATTTTTGCGAGATGAAATAGGTTGTAAGAAATAATAAAAACGTATTCCACTCAAAAACTATATTTATCGTAAAGCGTATTCAAACTATCCCTCGATAACAAAAATGCGTCTACTTATTGTCATCCCTTCATGAAGACTGCCACCAGCCCCCGTATCCCGTCCTTTTCTTTAGATACCTGCTCTCCAGATGTGTTCGTGTGCCCAAAAAGCTCGCCTTGCATACAGGGTGGATCCAAATATATCTTACAAGGTAGACCGTTGTTTTCTACGTAGAAATGATTAAAAATTTAATTTTAATGATTAAGTTTTCCAAAAATTGTAACATATGTAAGTAGGTACATTTTAAGTAACTCAGTATAGCGTACGTAGCGCCCTCTGTGTGCTAGACTGAAACTAATTAAAGATGATTTCTCATCAGAAAAAAGCTCTGTTTACCAACTTTTGTGGAGAGAGAGAGTGGGTAAAGTAAAAAAATTCTCAATCCCCAGAAAATAAAATTTTAAGGCTACCTCTCTTAGACCATTTAATAAAAAATATAAAAATCGGATTTTTTAGTTTTTTATTTTTTTAAAAAAGTTACAAACAATCGTAGATTTCATATTTAAAAAAAAATTAAAAATTTATATGAATTTTTTTTTAAATAACCCGTTTTAAGTGAAATATCGCGCAAAAACTGTTTTCACTCCTTGACTTTTAATAGAAGGGATTAAAAAAAAAATTTCCTCAACGATTGTTTGCAACTTTTTTAAGAAAATAAAAAAACAATTAAAAAATCCCAATTTTTATATTTTTTATTGAATTTTTTTTTATATTTCTCTGAACCGTCGTAGGGGTGAAAGGGTGCGTTTTAGGGCAAAAATGGTCCAAGAGAGGTAGCCCTAAAATTTTATGCTCTACAACTTTTATTTTAAACTTTTTTTGATATTTTCATAATATAACCCAAAATGATCGTCAAATGCCTTCTTTACGCCGATAATCAAGTCATATTAGTGTTATCTGAAGAGGAGTTGCAGGCGATGGTTAATGTTATGCATGATTCCCTGAAAATCAAAGGAATGAAAATAAATGTGAGCAAAACGAAAGTAATGGTTTTTGAAAGAGAAGAAAGCATGACAAACTGTGGGGTTTCGATTGAGGGAGAAAGAGTGGAACAAGTTAATGAATTTGTGTACTTGGGTTCAAAATTTACTAGAGATGGAAAGTATGACAGTGACATTGAGCGAAGGGTGTTGGCAGGAAAACAAATGAATGGGGTACTGCATAGCTTTATGAATAGTACGTCTGGCGGTGCATAGAGGTGTGTTGGTTCCTACACTTATGTATGGTAGTGAATGTTGGGTTTGGCAGAAGAAGCATGAAAATAGGATTAATGCTGCGGAGATGAGTAGTTTGAGAAGTATAGCCGGAGTGACTCGGTTGGATAAAGTTAAGAATAGTGAGATAAGAAAACGCTGTGGTGTAAAAGAAGATGTGGTCACAAAGATAAATAAAGGAATGCTTAGATGGTTTGGACACGTAGAAAGGATGGATGAAGGAAGATTGACGAAAAAAATTTATAAGGCGAGTGTGAATGGGCAAATCGGTAGAGGTCGACCTCGGAGAACTTATCTCGATCAGATCAACATTGTTTTGAAGAAAGGCCAGGTCAAGAGTACCAACAACCGAAGAGCATGTATGAGAGCACTGATGGAAGTAGAGGAAGCAAAAGATGTGTGTACGAACCGTAGCAAGTGTAAGGAAGTGGTTTCTGCCTACCCCTATGGGAAAAAGGCGTGACTCTATGTATAACCCAAAAATCGTATTTCGGGGTAGTTTTTAATTTTTTTTCACCCCCTATCCGGGGTTAAGAACTTTTTTTTAATACCCACAGTTTTGTACCTACGTATTTTTCTGATTATTTTCATACAGTTTCAGCCATATCTACCAAAAACCCGATTTCACAGTATTTTTGACTGGACTATAAGCCAAAAGCATGCTTCCAGTAGCCGAAATGAAAACGCTTAGGACTATAATGGTAAAAACAAGGGGAGACCGAATTAGAAACACTGACATCAGGGAACAGTGCGGAGTGCAAGACATCGTAAGATGGGGAAGACAAAGAAAAAGATGCTGGTACGCTCACGTGAGAAGAATGGAACAGAGCAGACTACCACGCATCGCACTTGAAGGGAAACCAATAGGAAAAAGAGCACCCGGAAGACCACCTAAGATATGGAAGGACAGCTGGCAGTCCACCTCCCAGGAACTGATACAGAGGAACTTGCAAAACTAACAGATCGAAAGATCTTAAATATGGATAAGAAGAAGAAGAAGAAGAAGACTATAAGCCGCGTTAAGGAACTTCGTTCCAAAAATTACATGTAACGCCGTGTATCTTCTTTAATATTAAGACTGAGGTAAATTGTGGTATATCGCAATATTTTTATGCATCGAATTCGTAGTTGCTCTGTGTCCCATTATTAACGGACCACCCTATATGGATAACTTTTTTTTATTTAAAAGATAGGTTGCTGAATAAATAAACTTTATTTTAACTTATCAATTGTAGAACCTTAGTTTAGTTGAAATTTTTATAACAGAATCAACTTTCTTTGAATTATATGTGTGTATGTCTAGAAAGGAAGCTATCAAATTTTTAATCAAATCAAAAACATTTTTTTTTATTTTTAAAACAATTTTACGCATCTTTTTTTATTAAATTAGCACGTTTATTTTATATATTACGTTTCATTAAAGATGATTTGGAAACTAATTTCATTTACCGTTATCAATAATACGATAATGATGAAAATAATGGAAATCACTACGAAACTAAATTCTCAAATTTATGTCGAATTGAAATCAAACTCATAATAAAAAATAATTCTTTCAAATAGTCTTTCAACATTATAATTCAGTAACCACATTTAAAACTATTGAAAGATATAAGCATATATATATATATATATATATATATATATATATATATATATATATATATATATATATATATATATATATATATATATATACTTATAATTGCCAAATTGTGGTTTACATATTGTTATATAAAAAAGTAATGATCAGTTTTGTATCACAAGATGGTAAGCAAACAAACTATCTAAAATATTTAGCGTACATTTTGATTTGTTTATGTGAGATTTATATACTGCTCTACAAAAGTTATGTTAAAAATTACACTGCCACACAAAAAAAATTTTTTGGTTTGGAGGTCAAACCATGTTAACTATATGTTTTTGGGGTCGCTGAATCCGAATTCAGGATAAGACTAACTCCATCGGGCTAGGGTTTTCCATAACCTCAAAAAACCGCTTTTTCAAACTATATAACTTGAACAAATATAACAAAATTGATCATGATCTACTTGACAATCATAAGATTGCTTCACCTCCAGCATGTACAATAATACGATAAATCATACTTTATTTTATCGAAAATGTTAAACGAAATTAATCCATACATACTTCTTCTTCTTCTTACATTGTCTTGCTTTCTCAAGCGTTGACGACTCCCATATTGACGACTTCTTTGTATCTACCTCTATCATGAGCTGCGTGGAGAAGTTCCTCAGCAGTTAAACCAGTCCATTGTCGGAGATTTCGAAGCCAGGATAGCTTTTTGCGGCCTATCCATTTTTTCCCATCGATCTTGCCATTTCGAATAAACCGAAGCAGACTATAACGCGGTCCACGCATCACATCTCTTAAGTATTCCAGTTTGCGGCGGTAGTTAAGAGCTCTCTATCGTGACCTATTCTGATGAGTACATCCTTGTTGGTAGTTTGGCTTGTCCACGGAATTTTGAGCATCCTTCTGTACAGCCACATCTCAAATGCACTAATGCGGTCAATAATTTTTTGGTGAAGCGTCCATGTTTTGCAAGAGTACAACATAATAGACCACACATAGCACTTGGTAAACTTTTTCCGCAGATAAATGTTAAGTTGCTTGGCAGAGAGTAGCGGCTTAAGTTTCAGAAATGCTCTTCTAGCTATTTCTATTCTAGCCTTGATTTCTTCGTCAGGATCCATTGACTGATTGATCCAACTTCCAAGATATTTAAAGTGCTAAACTCTTTCTATACTCTCGCATTCAAGTGTTGTTCTTTGCGAGCCAACATTCATTTTGCTAACAACCATAAATTTAGTTTTTTTGACATTGATTTTCAGTTGCCATCTATTACTTTCATTGTTTATCTTGTCTAACATACATTGTAATTCTTTCAATGATTCAGCTAGTAGCACAGTATCATCTGCGCATCGAATGTTACTAATGGTTTCGCCTCCAATCTTTATTCCTTCACCAGATTGTGTTGCCCCTTTAAATATATTCTTCGTGTAGAGGTTGAAAAGTGTAGGAGACAAAATACAACCCTGTCTCATACCTCTCTTTATAGGTATCTGAGTGGTCTCCTCTTCATCTAGTGTTAACGTGGCAGATTGAATCCAGTATAGAGAAAATACCAAACGTATATCATTATAGGAGTATATTCTGCAGAGTTTATAAGAGTTTGTAATGCTGTACGCGATCAAAAGCCTTTTCGTAGTCGATAAAACATAGGTACACCAACTTTCTTACCTCCAACATCTTTGAAGTAGCGTATTCATGCAAAATAGCGCTTCTCTGGTACCTAATCGGCCTTGAAAGCCGAATTGTTTTTCACTCATGCTTTCTTCTTTGATCTTTCTTCGGATCAGCTGATGTGTTGCTTTGTATTCATTCTGGCTCTTGTTCTTCAGCTGCCTTCGCTTGCCCATTAGGTCTAATATATCGTCAGTCATCCATTCGTGCTTTTTTACTTCTTTGTTAGCTTGTAGAATTTTGCATGCCTCTAGCATTGCTCCTTTCATGGCTTCCCACTGAAGATCAATATTATTGGCATTTCCTTCGGGTGCTACATCAGCTAGAATTGCATGAGACTCACAAGAGATATTTCGGTTGAGAGTGGAGGTGAATCTCTTTTTAACTGACAAGTAAATTAATCCACTGCCTACATAAAATATTTTCACAAATTATTGTCTACAAAAGTCTCCACTAAATTAAAGTAACAATAGTACCAATTACTAAATATAAAATATAACTAGTATAACTCGAAACTAAGAAAAAGCTAACTAAAACAAAACGAAATTTACTGCGCTACTAAATATTTGGAATCGGAAGAACTCAAAGAACTAGAAGGCCAATGTAAGGCTGAAAAATCCCTAATATTCGATACCATCAGTGTGCTTCGTAAACATGTGATACCAATAGACTCAGGCAGGAACAGGTTGATTCCATCAATAGAGATCTTAAAGCAATCGTCGATTGGGGAACCAACAATCTTGTTCAGTTCAACGCCCAAAAAACACAAGGTGCCACGTTTTCCTAGAAAGTGAATTCCTCAAATCATCCCATCACAATGTCCGGAATTACCCTTGAACCAAGTCCCTCCATCTCGATTTTGGAAGTCCAATAATATGTCTTGGCATGACCATGTTGCTAACATCGCAAAGTCGGCAAGCCAGAGGCTAGGTTTTCTGTGGAAAGCCAGAAAGTTTTTTACTTCTGATCAACTGTTGACGACGTACAAGGCTCAAATCCGAGCTCTACTGGAGTATTGCTCGCACATTTGGGGTTCAGCATCAAGGCATTCTCTTCGTCTCCTAGATTCCATTCAGAAAAGATCCATTCGCTTGATAAACAGCTCAACTATCACAGATACCATTCAACCTCTAGAACATAGAAGAAGAGTTGCAGACCAGTCATTGATCTACATATTTTTCCATGGCAGCTGCTCCAGAGAAATAAAAACTCTTGTACCACCATTCGCCACATTCGGCCGAAGAACTCGGCACGCTGATCAGTCTACCCATTTACTCTCAAGATTGACACTACAAGGACCAATCTTCATCAAGAATCCTTCTTTTACAGGGCTGCTACGGAATGGAATAAGCTTCCAAAATCAGTTTTTCCAGAGAACTATGACCTGCAACTTTTTAAAAAGCGTGTCCACAATCATTTCCTTTCCATAATCCCTTCCCCTTCTAATAGTCGCAGTGCGGGCTGTCCGCGGCCCACACGATAGGTCTACCCTTTTTGCGACTATTTAAATAAATAAAAAAAATGTGAGCATGCGCACATTGTCGACTGCATTGCCAGTTATATGTTTTCATACGCAATTTTCCACATCGAAATTATAAGTTCATCTGGCAACTCTGTAAGAATCGACATCTGTCTATTTATCTGACGTAGACTTTAATCAGACCCGAAATCAGGTTCATTTCTCTATATTTACGGTTAAATCAATTATTATTATAGGAATGTATGAAGAGTTCATTGAAAGACAAGGTTTACTTACATATATATCTTGTCATACTAATCCAGCCAGGACCACCTTAAAATATTTTTCTGTTGTCTCAGATATGTACAACAATTTGAAATGCGACTGTAACTTGTTACTTTATGAAATTTACAGTGGCAAAAATGGTTGGAACAATAATCCAACAACGGCTTTTCAATTTCATTACACCTTCAAGAGGCTGATGTTACGTCTCATGTTACGTCTCTTAAAAAAATATAATATTGACATAAACGATATGGTCATTGATACAGAGGAATTTCAAGGAATTATCAAATTCTTACCAGCTCTATCAAGAAATTGATCAAGTGTGCATTTTTGCATTAAAAGATAAAAGGAGATCTTAATTATTTTAAATTTTTAAACAGAAAAATATAGTAGACTCTTGTACTGGATTGATTAAGCCATCTGCAGATGTAAAATCTTGTTCGTTCGTTTTTATAGTTTTTCCAAACTCCAGACTGATAATGTAAGGGTAGAATTAAAGAGAAAATAATTATCAAAATTAATACTTTTTTCACACTAATAGTTTTTTTACTTTAGGGATGTTGTATTTTTTGATAAATGTTTATTTATTTTTTTACTTTGCTGTTTTTGTTGACTTTTGACAAAACTAATAATGCTAATTTTTCGAAAAAATCCAATTACATATAGCAAAAGATTTTCCCATCTAAATTTTAATATTTTTTAGATAGTACCAAATATCTACTAGCTATATACAGGGCGATTCATAACTATTAGGACAATTTCTTGAAAAATGTCGATTCAAGATTTGCGAAGTAAATCTGGTGATAAAATTTTTCTAAGGCCGCCCCTGGCACTACTGTCTCTCTACTGCGCATGCTCACATGTGCACGATAAGCTACGGTAGGACATGCTTATAAAGCATGTCATTGGCCTTCTATTCTTTGTGTTCTGTGGAAGAATCACAGTGAACGATAGCTCGATTAAAATTAAAGCGCCTATAATTGTTAAGATAGGTAGTAGGACCTTATTTCAAACGTAAACTTGTGTTTGCGTCAGTTTGATTCATAGCTCAACTCGTTTTCCAATACCTATACTGAGAACTTTAACATAATAACAATTAGTTGGTGTGCTATCCAGTGTCGTGTATTTGGGTAATTCCAACAATCATTTGTTGAAGAAGTAAACGATGATTTTAATTCCGTGTTTTTATTTTTAAAATCCAAAATAAGTAAAACAAACCCATAAATTTAATAAAAATTGGACGATTATAATCTTTTAAAGACAAGGGTGTATTCTTTTCCCCCTAATGTTCAATATATACTCCAAACAAATCTTCAAAGAAGCACTGGAGGATATCGAAGCAGAAATACTCGTTAATGGGGAGAGAGTGAATAACATTAGATATGCCGACGACACTGTAGTTCCCGCAGATAATCTAGAAGACCTTCAATATCTCATGACGCAAATAACTGAATCTAGCCACCAATATGGGCTTAATCTAAACATCAATAAAACTAAATAAATGGTCATTAGCAAATCCCCAATCAATAATGTACAACTGACAGTTAATAATGAAAAAATCAAAAGAACGCAACAACATGAATACCTAGAGAACATGATAAATGAGCAGTGGGATCACTTACAGGAAATTCGCTGCTGTATAGAGAAAGCGAGAACAATATTTCTAAAAATGGCATCACTCTTCAAAAACAAAAATTTACAAATGAACACCAAAATAAGGCTTCTTCGATGCTACGTCTTCTCTGTGTTGCTGTATGGAGTAGAAACATGGATGTTGACGGAGGCTACCACAAAAAACTACAATCCTTTGAAATGTGGCTGTACCGCAGAATTCTGAAGATTCCATGAACAGACTATGTGACCAACCAATCAGTGTTAACAAAAATGAACAAGAAGTTAGAAGTCATGGATATTGTAAAGACCACAACGGATTCTCCAAGACAAGATATTGGGAAAGAGAAGACCGGGAAGAAGACGTGTCTCGTGGCTGAAGAACCTGAGAACGTGGTTCTCTACTACTACGACCGGGCTATTCCGTGCCGCAGCAAACAAGATAATGATAGCCAGACTGATTGCCAACATTCGGACCGAATGAGCACTTTAAGAAGAAGAATCTTTTAAAAGAGGTTTCACTCGACCCCGCTTGCAATTCAAATTTTTTAAGGAGGTGACTGTGTAGGGTAGAGGGGTGACGTTACCTATACAAGTATCATGGTAAAACGTGTCACCCTTAAAATAAATGTCGACGTATTTCTCCACTTTTTTAGTGTTGGGACACACAGTATAACTGAAAATATCAAAGATTCGTTTAACGAACCAAAAATTCGCAGCCGGAACAATGAAACTATCGAGTTACTTACTTATTTAGAACAAACAAAAAAAAAATTTAATATTTTTTAATATTTTCCAGGGATATTCTATATAAACTATAGTAGCCTTGAAAGTTACATTTTTAAGCTTTTTAATTTATTGTAGTGAAACCAAAGTTTGTACTTTTGAAAGAGACTTTATAAGAAGACTAAGTGAAGTGAATCGTAACAAAATCAGGCAGTAAGTCATCTGGATGATAAACTTTCTGAAGTTGGTAATAATTTTTTTAAAAGTATTTAAAACGATCTATAAGTACAACCCATTGCGTTGGGACCTAATACAGCCCTTCAAGCATTAGAAATAGGTTGGGAACAAGAAATTAGCAGAACTAAATGCATTCAGACGATAGCCTCAAAATAAAGTTAGAATTTACAAACAAAAAGTGCGAAAAGCCGCCAATGTGAGTTTAAGGTTTTCCTCAATTTTGTCGAAAAACTTTTCAAAATTAGCATAATTGGGGATAATTGGAGCTTTTTTAATTCACAGATTAATGCTTTACATCTCTAAGAAAAGGGGGATATTAATAAAATTGTATGTTGGAAAGTTACATATCATTGGATAAAACACAGTATATAACATAGTTGGAAAAATCTGCAGTATTTTTATCGCCACAAAAAATCGAACTTCTGGACCAATTTTTAATTTTTTTTTAATCGATCGAAATATTGTTCTCTTTTATTTACTATTGTACGTGTACAGGACAGGGGTTGTAAATCCTTTTAACGTACACGGGGTAATTATGCTTAACTTAAATAATAGTGGACTGGAATTAAATCATAGATCGCTGGTTTTTTAAAAGTTTTATTCGACACCGAAATATTTCTTCTTCTTCTTCTTCTAATGCGTATCCACAAACAGATGTTTGCGATAACATTTTCCATTGCTTCTCTGTTCCTTGCGGTATGTATTAGCGACTGTATATCGTGTAGCCCTGTCCACTGTCTGATATTTCGCAGCCAAGACATTTTTTTTCTTCCAAATCCTCTCCGGTCTTCGATTTTGTCTTCGATCAACACATGCAAGAATTGATATTTCGTGTTTCGCATTATATGTCTCAAGTTAACCGTTTTTCTTTTCTTAATAAATTCAAACAGTTCACGTTGTTCGTTGACTCGTCTTAGAACTTCTTCGTTTGTCAGTCGGGCCGTCCAAGGTATCTTGAGGATTCTGCGATACAGCCACATTTCAAAAGCCTCTAATTTCTTAATTACAGTCGCCTTCAATGTCCAACCCTCCAAACCGTAAAGAAGCACCGACCAAACGTAGCACTTTATGAATCTGATTCTTAGGTTAAGGTCAAAATCGGAACAAGTAAGCACTCTTCGAAACTTCAAGAATGCCCGACGAGCTTATTCAATGCGACATTTTATTTCCTTGTCCGATGTCCAGTCTTCGAAAAGCCAAATGCCCAAGTACTTGAATTTGTCTACTCTTTCTATGGGCTTTGCGTTAAATGTTATAGTGGAATTTTTAAACATATTTGGGTTTCTAGAGATAATCATAAACTTTGTTTTTTTGGTGTTGATATTTAAACACATTGATTTATCCTGTTCTCCTACTTTGTTGACAAGTTGTTGCAGGTCGTGTATATTATCAGAGCCTCTTGGAAAATTGCTTCCGAATATAAGTTGAATAGGAGTGGAGACAGCACACATCCCTGTCGCACCCCTCTTCTAATTTTTATGGAGTTGGACATATTATTGCCTAATTTGATTTGCGCTGTTTGGTTCCAATGCATCTAATGTCTTTTTGGTTGATATCAAGCCTATTAAGAAGCTGCATTAATTTGTGGTGTTGTATGCGATCAAATGCCTTTTCGTAATCTATGAAACATAGGCACACATCCTATCTCTGATCATGGCAGTTCTGGACAAGCACTTGTGTTGCGACTATCTCTTCTCGTGTACCTAACCCTTGTTTAAACTCAAATTGCAAGTCGCCTATGTCTCTTTCACATTTTTTGTAAGTTTATTTTTTTTTACGTATGGCATTTTGAATCTCGTCCTTAGTAGTCGATGGGCCGGTTAGAGAGTTATTGATACCAGCTGGGGGTCTGTTGTCGTCAAAAAGTTCTTCAATATACTTTTCCCAAACATTGTTCTTCTCTTTGCTGTCGAAGGCTATCTGGTTGCTACTATTGACTGTTATGGTTGGTCTCATTTTTTTATATATGCCAGCAGTCTTTTTCAGCTTTCTGTGCAGGTTAAAATTGTCATGTTGATCTTGGGCCATTCGTTTTTCTTTATTCTAATCTTTGATCTTATGAGTCTTTGAATATCTTTGTACATGTCTGTTTTGTTCTTTCGACGTTCATCCATTAACAACAAGATCTCATCTGTCATCCATTTTTTGCTTGTAGTTCTTTTTCCTATATCCTAATCTGTTTTGCATAATTTTGTTACTATGCCCATTATCTTTGTCCAAGATTGCGTTGGGTCTTCTCTAATATTCGATGTTATTGTTTGAATTTGTGTGTTTATCTCGTTACACATCTCAGATTTTATTATTGGATCTCTTAATTTTTCTAAAGCGATCCGTCGTTGTGCGGTTGGCTTTCTTTGACTTGACGAAGAAATTTTTACGAGTGCCACCAATAGTAAATGGTCGGATATGTGCTGGCTCTCTTGATAGTCGAGCTGAATCTTTGATTGAACAGGATAAAATCTATTTGGTTTCGCACTACATTGTGTGATCGGTCCGCCGGGGACTTACAGGTATAAAGTCGGCGAGGGTGATGTTGAAACCATATATTTGTAACTTTCATACTTTTCTCTTGGCAGAATTGTAAAAGTCAATCATCCCTTTCGTTCCTTTCTTCAAGACCAAAAGATCCAACTAATTCCTCAAATCTGCCCTTTTCTATTTTGGCATTGAAGTCACCCATAATCATGTTGACTTCGTGTTTTTTAGTCAATTTAAGCAATTCTTTGACTTCCTCATAAAAAATGTCCACATCATCGTCTGGCGAATCCGCAGTAGGTGCGTATACTTGTATTATATTAAGACTTCGGTCTACTGGAGATTTGCTGGCTTATGTCACTCAGCTCTGGACAAACACTATTGAAAAGTTTGGTGAATTCCGTGCAATAGCCTTGGATATATCTAAAGCCTTTGAACGCGTTTGGCACCAGGCATTGTTAAGTAAATTATCTGCCTACGGTCTCCCAACCAAACTTCGCCAATGGCTCTTGAGCTTCATGCAAGATCGCTCCTTACATGTGGCAGTTGACGGTATTTCTTCTGATGCTTTTAAAACCAATGCCGGGGTCCCCCAGGGTTCCATCCTGTCCCCCACCTTATTTCTTTTACACATCAATGACCTCTTGAAAACCACCACGAACCCCATTTACAGTTTCGCAGACGATAGCACACTTGTCTCAACTTTCACATCCTATCGATCACTTTGGTTAAATGATACAAATAGACAGGAACAGGTTAATTTTATCAATAGAGATCTTAAAGCAATCGTCGAGTGGAAAACCAACAATCTTATTCAGTTCAACGCCCAAAAAACACAAAGTGCCACGTTTTTCAAAAAAGTGAATTCCTCAAATTATCCCATTACAATGTCCAGAAATACCCTTGAACCAAGTCCCTCCAACTCGATTTTGAGAGTCACGGTGTCCAATAATATGTCTTGGCATGACCATGTTGCTAACATCGCAAAGTCGGCAAGTCAGAGGCTAGGTTTTCTGTGGAAAGCCAGAAAGTTTTTTACTCCTGATCAACTGTTGACGACGTACAAGGCTCAAATCCGACCTCTACTGGAGTATTGCTCGCACATTTGGGGTTCAGCACCAAGGCATTCTCTTCATCTTCTAGATTCCATTCAGAAAAGAGCCATTCGCTTGATAAACAGCTCAACTCTTACAGATACCCTTCATCCTCTAGAACATAGAAGAAGAGTTGCAGACCAGTCATTGCTCTACAGATATTTCCATGGCAGATGCTCCAGAGAAATAAAAACTCTTGTACCACCATTGGCCACATTCGGCCGAAGAACTCGGCACGCTGATCAGTCTCACCCATTTACTCTCAAGATTGACACTACAAGGACCAATCTTCATCAAGAATCCTTCTTTTACAGGGCTGCTACGGAATGGAATAAGCTTCCAAAATCAGTTTTTCCAGAGAACTATGACCTGCAACTTTTTAAAAAGCGTGTACACAATGATTTCCTTTCTATAATCCCTTCCCCTTCTAATAGTCGCAGTGCGGGCCGTCCGCGGCCCACACGATAGGTCTACCCTTTTTGCGACTATTTTCATAAAAAAAAAGATTACTTGGCTTGGCTCTGAGTTTCAATAAAGCAGTGCGGTCCTAGTATGAAACAAAGCCCACGACAGATTTCAATAGTTCTTTGGCTATAACGATTCCTACGCCGTTCCTGTGTTTTGGATCTTTATTGCCAGAAGAGAAGAACACTCCGTTATCCACATTGCACTCTCCCATACCAGGCCACCAGGTCTCAGCAACGCCCAGAATATCCAGCTTAAGTCTGTTCATTTCTCGTGTGAGATTTGCTAGTTTTCCAGCCTTAAATAGGCTTCTTACATTTCATGTCCCGATCTTTTTTGGTTTTTTTAGGTTTGCTCTTATCTTTGTTACATTTAAAGCCGTTCCCCCGGAGATCAGATTGGGGAACTATTTATACTTCCGGAAAATTTTAAATTAAATGTAGTCATGTTATTGTCTTGGAAATAAAATAATAAAGTTGGTATCCCGTTGCCTTCTTTTATGCCAAATCTTGGCTTGGATATCGGCCGCTCATTTTGGGTCAGACGCCGTTTGCAACCGCCCAATCTGGGAACAGACGTTGCAGTTGTGCTAGTTTTTGTTTAACCCGGGTATTTTATTTCCCCGGTACCCTCTATATCTAGAGAGCGTGCCCCAATCCACACGTGGGGAGGCACCCGATAGAAGATCTTCCCACTGGGAAATATTTCTATCACTAATAAATTGCCTAATAGCGTAAATTTACCCTTTTTAATTGGATGAATTAAGAGAATACAAACGGCGAATAATTCGAACGCCGTGAATAAAAAAAGATCGTTTCGATAGCTGAGTGGGAAGAATATCGACCGTTTCAAATGGCCTTTTATGGCCAGAACGACCGTCTCTGGTCGGCGTCTTGAAAAATACTGAACTTGTGGCGACTGCTTCAAGGCCTAACGGTTTTAAACGTTTATGCTCAGGGACGGCTCGAGACTTATTTAATTAAAACAAACAAAATTAATAAAGTGTTGGAGTAATCTGTGATTTCAACATTACAGTTATTTACAAAATATAGACCGTTTTCGAATTATAAACGAAAAACTGTTGCAAATTTGGATTCAGCATATCAACACCATACCAAACAATCCTATTAAAAAATTAGTGTAAGCTGAATCACTTTTTGTGTGCACCTGTTAAAAGATTTTGTCCATATTATTATCATTTCTTATCTGAGTCCAGTACAAAAAACTTCATTGCAATTTATTATCTCTTTTTGTGTGTACGTTTTTTTTTGAAAATCATCTAATGTCCAAATGACCCAACAAATGATGGTCGATCGTGATTAATGAATTTGTCTTGTGGTATAGATAAATATTGTTACGAAATTTACTTCTTTCTTGGGTTCGGTAATTTTAAACTATCTATACAGCAACAAAACAATTTTTATTTCAATACTGTTGCATAATAAATTTTACTTTTATAAATCGCTTAAATATTTAACTAATTACAACTTTTACAACTATTTATTTTAAAACTTATAGACACATGTAAAAACTGTCATTTGTTACGACCGCTGTCCTTTTTATATTTCTCAATCATAATTCTAGACCATTTCTCGAACGCAATGGAACCCTCTGAAAGTCTCTAGGCGCGGTGAGAGTTTATTAGACGAAGGCGGAATCCGACAAATGCTCATTATTATGCACCCTCGTTGCGGTCGATCCTCGGTCGCCGACAAATTACAGGGCCGGTTGTAACAATATTTTTAGCGTTTTTTTAAGCAAAAAACAAACCTAATTTAGGTCATACTTATATTTGTAAAACAATGGGGATAATTTGCATTTAAAAAATAATTAACATTTTTTCAGCATTAATTAACAATTAATTATGCAATATATAAGTTACCACTTCCGTACTTAGATAACGATTTACCTTGTATACAGTTTTAAATACATAAAAAAATTACATTTGGTATTCTGTCTCTATAAAAAATATTGTCACGGAAATCGTGTTTTCGTGACGATATCCGTGGGTTACAAATTTAATTCAATGTCATAGTAATTATTACTATTATTAACAACAGATAATGTTAACAAATACCAATCAGAATGATATTAAAAATAAAATTTAAAAAGTATGTCCCCATTTTTGGGAGTTTAAAGAAAATAAATAGAACCCAAATGTGTACACGTAGACCGTGTTTTTTGTTTTCACCACATGTATATTAACTGATTGTTTCGTCGCAACATTTTAAGTTTGTCCAATTTATCTTCTTCTTCTTGTGCCTTATCCTCAATGGACGTTGGCGATTACTATGGCCCAGCTGATTTTATTTGCTTCAGCCCGAAATAGATCCATAGATGTCATTCCTGTCCATTGTCTTAGATTTTGCAGCCACGATATTCGTCGTCTTCCAGGACCTCTTTTGCCGTTAAGCTTGCCCTGCATAACAAGCTGAAGTAGGCTATATTTCTGGTTTCGCATAACATATCCGAAGTATGAAAGTTTGCGTTCTTTGATTACGTTTAAAACCTTTTTTTTTGTTTTCTTATAAGATGTAGGACGGCTTCGTTGGTTACGTGGTAAATCCATGATATTCTAAGCATGCGTCTGTAGCACCACATCTCAAATGCTTCCAGACGTTTACATGCAGCGTCGGTCAGAGTCCAAGCTTCCGCCCCATATGTTAGTATTGAGAAAACGCAGCATCCAAGAACTCTGACTCTAAGGTGCAAGCCTATATTTTAATTGCACATCACGCTTCTCATGCGGTTAAAAGCTGTTCTACTCTTCTCGATTCGGATCTTAATTTCCTTTATTTGCTGTTAAGAAATGTGCCCAGAAAGTTTATCGATGTAACCGTTTCCAGTTGGGAGCCGTTTGCGTAAAATTGGCCAGTTTATGGACCTTAAAAATATTTGCACAACGTAGAGTTAAATAAAAGCTATTTTACAATGGTAAATCAATACATACATACATACATACAGTGTGGAACAGCCAAATGGAATAAATTCGATAACGAATAAATAAGAGCGTGTTGGGAAAAACGCTTGGACACGTCGATTTGTATTTTTAGATGCGCATTTTTTTCAAAAAAAAAAATAATTATATAGGGTGTGTCATGTGACAGTGGCCGATACCAACTTTCTTATTTTAAATACAACCCCCTGTATATCATTAATTTTTTGGATTCTTCAGAAAATTCTAGACATAATTCATGTACAATATCCCATACCTATCTTCAACTGTTTCGGAAATATTAAGTGTTTTCAGATGTATTACAAAAATTAACATTAAAAAAAAAGAAAATTATTTTATTTCACAAATAATGTAAAAAAAAAACAAAAATACATTAATTTCAATGTAAGAGATGTTAAAAATGTTCGCCGCGAACTTCTTGGCAACATGCTAATCTGGTATAGAAATGTCTTCTAACGTTACTCAACATCTCAGGCGTCATGGAAGCTGAGTGGTTTAGTTTTGTATACAATACTTTTGACATATCCCCACAAAAAGAAGTCTAATGGCGTCAGATCGGGAGATCGTGCTGGCCATTCTATCGATCCGCGCCTCCCTATCCACCGATTTGGAAAATTTTGGTTCATGTACTGCCGGACATTAATTTGGTAATGGGGCGGTGCTTCATCTTGCTGAAACCATAGTATATTGGCAGGAACTTGTGGGTTTGCTGGATCAGGATATAAGTTTGTCAAAGTTGGCACGACATTATTTTGGAGCAGTTCTAAATATTTATCTCCATTCAAGTTGTCATCAATAAAAAACGGACCTAAGATATGATTTCCAACAATTCCTGCCCAAACATTAACTTTTTTAGGATATTGCGTATGTTCCTCTCTCATCCAGTGAGGATTCTCATTAGACCAATAGCGGTAATTTTGACGATTAACATGACCGTGAAGTGTATGTGCTCTCATCAGAAAACAAAAAAACTTCTAATTGGATCACATTGTTATTTAACATTTCCAACATTTGTTCACAAAAATACGTTCTCCTGTCGAAATCGTCTTCCATGAGCTCCTGAGTTGGCAATATTTTATAGGGATGCATTTTACTTTCCTTTAATATTCGAAAAATTGATGTGTGGCTAATGTTGAACATTGAGGCTGCTTTTCGACCAGAATTATGTGGATTTACTTGAAACTCAAGTATAACATCCAATTTCGCATCATCGCTTAGTTCATTGGCAACTATTTTTTTTTGTCTGTCTTACATGACCAAGCTCGCGAAACTGTTTTTCTATTTTGCTAATTGTTCCTTGGGATATAGGCGGCAAATTTGGAAATTTCTCGTGAAATAAGGGAGAAACTTCCATTTGTGTCCGTGTGTTATCTCCATAACCAATCATTTGTAGAATGGTTATTTTGTGCATTTCTGTTAAATGAACCATTTTTCTGATATTATTACGTACAGTTGAGATGTTTACAAGACTCTGGTGTAGCTAATCAATAGAAAAAGCTTCGTCAAAAGTTATGGATGGATTTGGCTAACTTGATATCCATCAGTTTTAATTCAATGGCCATCCTTAACGAAAAATCCGCCAGATGGCGGAGTATTGAAAAATGGCTACTCGAGTACTCGCGAGAAATTAAAAATTGTGAGTTTCAAAATTTGACATGGATTTGACAACTAGTCTCAATCACAGGTCGAAAAAACTGCACGGAACTAAAATTTCATAGAATTCGTGTCAGAATTTTGATGAATTTGAGTGACAGAACCGTCATTTCGCCATCTGTTGTCAACGTTATGAAGCGTGGCTATCGAAAAACTCATCCAGAGATTATGACGAAGAACAATTGAAGAATGCACGCACCAGAGTCTTGTAAACATCTTACGTACAGTTAACGAAATTCAAACGACAATAGCACTGACACTGATCACTACTGTCATGCAGACAGACAACAAGTTGCTAAGGCTATGAGTTTTATAGAAAATAAACAAAACTGTATTTCATATCAGTAAAAAGGAACGCATTAATGGTTTTTGCTTATTTTCTCAATATTAGAACTAAATGGGAAATAAATATTGAGTGTAATGTAGCGAATTTGTGAAATAAAATAATTTTTTTTTTAATGTTAATTTTTGTAATACATCTGAAAATACTTAATATTTCCGAAACAGTTGAAGATAGGCATCTAAAAATACAAATCGATGTGTCCAAGCGTTTTTCCCAACACGCTCTCATTTATTTGTTATCGAATTTATTTCATTTGGCTGTTCCACACTGTATAGTCACCCTGCAGCCTTATCCAATTTTATCCTGTTCAACACTTTTACAATATCTGTCGTACTAATTTCACGTTCATTGCAACTTTTACTTATGTCTCCGAGTGGGGCTTGTGCTTGTGTATTCTCTTTCTCAATTAAACTTTCGAAGTATTCCTTCCATCGTTTTAAAAATGCATTCCTCTTCTTTTACTATACTACCATCTTGGTTTCTTATTTTTTCCAGTTGCGAGGTAGTATTTTTACCTATGTTTGTTTTTGTGGACTTTCAGAAGAGTTAAAAATTGGGCTGAAAATCGTCAGATAACCTTCTATTAAATTCATCTTTGTTACTCTCCATATTTCTTGCCACAACCTCTTTTGCCACACCTTTTATACTCACTCTTTGCCTTGTTACATCCTCAATCGTTGCCTTTAGCGTTTTTTGATTGGCTTTTGTAGCCAGCCAATTTAGCCAGGCTTTCTTCTCTGACACTGCTTGTTTAACCTCTATGCACATTTTCTGTAACTTGCATACTTTCCTTCTTTTAGTTACACCACTCACTTCAATAGCAACATTCACGATACCTTCCTTGAATAACCATTCACAATCCTTCAACCTCACATGCTTCATCTAAACTGTCAAATTTCTTGATTAATTTACTAAGGAACTTACTCCTCTTATCTGTCATTAGGTTATTTATTGTGCAAAGAAAAATATTTTTGTTGGGGGTAATTTTAATGAAGCTTGTGAAACTTTTCAAGCCATTGTTGATTATGAGCTTAAAAACAACAGTGTTTAATCATTAAATGAAAATCCAGTTTTTTCCATTGTTTTAAAAATAAAAAAGTAGCATCACCAAAACCATTCTAGCTTAATGACCAATAGTTAAAATGTTATGAAATTTTGACATGAAGAGTTGGTTCGACTCATAATAGAGGATAAAGTACAGGGCAAAATATCAGTGGGAAGACGCAATTCATGAAAGGTTACACCATTTTCACGTAGGAGTAGTCAGAGACCGCTTTCTTTCACTTGCTACGGTTTTTACACACATCTTTCACTGCTTTTACTTTTATCAGTGCCCTTATACATGCTCTTCGGTTGTAGGCATTCTTGGCCTGGCCTTTCTTTAAAACAGTGTCGATTTGATCGAGATATGTTCGCCGAGATCGACCCCTATCGACTTGCCTATTCACACTCGAATTATAAGTCTGTTTTGTCAATCTTCTTTTATCCATCTAAGCATTTAATTATTTATCTTTGTAATCACATTTTCTTTCACACCACAGCGTTTTCTTATCTCACTTTTCCTTACTTCATTCATCAGAGTCACTGCGGCTATACTTCTCAGACTACTCATCTCCGCACTTTTGATTTTACTTTCATGCTTCTTCTACTGAACCCAACAATTTAAAAATATACAAAAATAGTATATTACACACCTAGGGCAGTAAAGTAAGAAATGTCACAGAGCACATGTTTTTTGACAGCTTTCCGCCTACAGTAGGGAGAAAAATAGTATACACACCACGGGCATTAAAGTAAGAAATGTCTCAGAACACTTTACTGCCCTAGGTGTATAATATACTATATCCGTTTTTTATATTTGTTTTTTAAGTTTGTCGAGTATTTGAATAGTTGTACAAGCATATTTTGTCTCGCTGTTAATGACAGCTATCAGCTGTTAAAGAATTTGTTGGATGATAAACAATTTTGAGCAGTACTTGCGATGGATATTTGTTAAAAGTAAGCTTATAAGTTGTTCTTTTTTTAAAAGTAATACGTTTTTTTTTGTAAACATATAATATTGAATTTTTCAAAAATTGTTTGTCTTCCAACTATAAAACATTTAAATTTTTACCTGTAAAATGTAATTCCAGGCTCCTTTTTTTCACTTTGGCTATTGCAACCACAAGCAGAACAATCCACCAATTTGTTATTGTTACACATTTAGAGAATTCATTTTATTTAAAAATTAAAATTTATTTTTGGAAGCAAATAACTTGATAACCGATCTAGTTACATGAATCAAACAACAGTAACTTCTTTTAAAGAATTTAACAATTTTTAATATTTTTTTATTATTTTAGTCATAACTTGGTCGAAAAAAAGTTTGCTTTGATTCACTAAACACAACCAAGTGTAACTACTAGCGCCCTCTATTAGAGTCCAAATTGGCAAACCTCATGCCAAAAAACGTAAAATTGTCAATTTTCAAATAGAAATTGTAAAAACATGAAAACAATTTGCGAATATCAAAATCCATATTTAAAATTTAAACACCCAGTATCTTGAGAACTAGCAATATTTGTAAATGACATGTTGGGCAGAATCAGCATATTTTGAGGTTTAGAATCAACAATTCAGAGACTTGACATTTTTAATGAATCGATAAATAATAAATATGTAAAAAAACAAATCCGGTTTATATTTAATTCAACCTCGAATTAAGAAAAAAAATTCAATTCTTCAGAAAAGTGAATGTCATAACATTGTTGCGATACTCTTGGGTTCGATTAATTTAAACACTCGGTACAATAACTAAGCAATTTATTCTAATATTTCCATGCAATAACTTCTTACTTGACAAATCACTTACGAGGTCTGGCTATCAAAATAACGAGACTGCGCGCGTAAATGGCGTCCTAAAGGGGCAGGGAGGGAGGGGTAAACGAATGCACCGTTGGATAGCTGGAAGTGTCTACTATTTCAGTACGAAAACACCTTTTTGTCGCTGTAGTAGTATTTTTTCTATAGAGGTTAGAAACGAACGTGTTTTTTGCTCGTGCAATGTGTGACGAAAACTACGAGCAATGGATCAATGTAAAATTTTTCGTAAAATTAAAAAAAAATCCGACTGAGTGCTATAAGTTGCTGGAAGAGGCACATGGTGCGCGCGTTTTCGAATGGTAAAACAGTGTTCTGAAGGCCGAGAGAGCACCAAAGATGACCAACGTCCTGGTCGACATCAACGGCTTCGTAATGACGTAAAACTTACTATTTAAAAGTTTTGGCAACACCGCGAGAACGAGTTCGTAAGAAACGACCGGAATGGTGGAAAAACAAGTCGTGGATCTTGCACCAGGACAACGCACCAGCCCGTGAGTTTTTTCCGTTTCCGAAGATCAAGTCCGCTTTAAATTGAACCCGGTTTGAGTCGATGGAAGAGGTGAAGCGAAGATCGGCGGAGCTTCTAAATCTTCTTCTTCTTCTTCTACTTGTTAGAGATTTAGATGATCTGTTGATTCCGGACTTGCCTTTGTAATATTTCCTGAGATGTGGACTGCCAGCTGTCTCCCCATCTCTTTGGTGGTCTTCTGGGTGGAATGGGTCCCTGCTGGTTTTCCCTCTAGTACGTGGTAGTCCATCGTCGGTCATTCTCTTCACGTGGTTATACCATTCTCTTCTCCTCTGTCTCTGCTTCTAAATGCTCTTACAAAACAAGACTTCCAGCATTGCTTTGACCAATGGAAAAAACGAATGGAACGGTCTGTGGCGAGGGGAGGGGAATACATTGAAGGAGAGCATTTGATTGTAGAATAATTCTTAAAATAAAACCCTTTTTCATAATCAGTCTTGTTATTTAATAGCCAAACCCCGTAGATACAAACACTATACAATCTTTTTATTACACTTTATTATTTATTTTACAAATTTAACTCCAAAACGTGACTTCAAAATGAAAATTTCTAAAACTCGATCGGCGACATTCCTTTGTTATAGGCTAATTACTTATTCTAGATTAAACGATTTCGTTCTAGAAATCGTCTTGAAATTGTTGGACCTTTCAAGAATCAATTTTTTTTATTGTGGTCAATGCGCTGTCACCTCAAGGCAACAATCGATAGAGACGGACTCCACAACTCGTAACAATAATAAATGTCAATTTTGAAACAAGTTTCATGTGATTATATTTTAGTAATTTTGAAGGTTTATATTTACCTGAAATAATAAATACCCATTTTCGTACATCCAAAAGTCTCCTGGATCCACTCCGCATCCTTCTTTTCTCATGACAATGGCAAGAACTTGGTTTAACTTAACACGACAATTACACTCGTCGTTAAGATTGGTGTTCATTTTTAGGTAATCATTCTGAAAAAAAAAATTTTACATTAAACAAAATTAACCGTAAATTGTTTTTTTAAACTAAATGATTACATATGTAGCGAAAAAATTATGAATAGTACAGGAAATATTTTGATTGATTAATAAAAAACTAGAAAATGACAAACTATGTAATTTTGTTCTTAAAACCATCTTACAAATAGTTAATACAAAACAAAATACGATGTAGGTCACAAAACTTGATACCGTCACAACTTACAGAACCCCTGTGACGGCAGCAGGCAAAATTCTCCTATTTGGATTCCGAAAGTACCTTTTTTAGGTGCTAATTTGGTGCCGAGTTCATTATTTTCGTGATCCTTTTGTAAAGGTATATATTCTTATTTAAGTGTGCCATGCAGATTCCCGCTTAGGCGTCCATCGTTTCTCTTATTATATGATTCTATTAATTGCAGCATTTTGCAGTGCCTGAAAGTCCCGTATTCCTGTCCATTGTCGTATGTTTCGTAGCCAGGATAATTTTCTTCTGCCTACTCCTTTTTTCCTCCTTTTATTTTACCCTGGAAATAAGACGTTGGAAATGATAACGTTCTCCCCGTAGTATGTGTCCAAGATAGCCAGTTTTTCTTCTTTTAATGTTTCCGAAAAGTTCACGGTCTACTAAACTAGCTCTTCTCAGTATGTCCTCGTTCGTCACATGGTCAACCCACGATACTCTCAGCATTCGTCGCAGGATTTACAACTCGAAGGCCTCAAGTTTATTGATAGTTGCTGTTTTTAACGTCCATGCCTCGACTCCGTACAAGAGAACGGACCAGACGTAGCACTTTACCATCCTAAATCTGAGACTGAGATTTAAGTTTTTCTCTGTCAAAAAAATTTTAAGTCTTAAGAACGTTGTTCTTGCTTGCTCGATTCTGCATTTTATTTCCTGATCTGGGTCCCATTTTTGGTTGATCATGCATCCCAAGTATTTAAATTGGGGGACTTGTTCAATGCTCTCTCCATTTATGGATATTGTGGTATTTGAAGTATCGTTTTTACTGATGACCATACATTTGGTTTTACGGATGTTAATTTTCAGACCCAATCTTTGACTTTCTTCATTGACCTTATCTAGTAGAGTTTGTAGATTATTTGCACTGTCACGGTATCATCCGCATATCGAATATGGTTGATGGGAATTCCGTCTACTTTAATGCTTATGGAACTGTCGGAGATTGACTCAGTGAATGCTCTTTCCACATACAAGTTAAACAACATCGGAAACAAGATGCACCCTTGGCGGACGCCCTTTTTTATTTCAAAATCCTCAGTTGTTCCTGCATTCTGAATTCGGATTTCCGCTCTTTGTTTCCAGTACAAATTATCTATAAGTCTGATATCCTTTCCATTCAGTCCCAATTTTCTAAGATATGATATGAGGAGATCGTGTTTTACATTGTCAAATTATTTTTCGTGGTCAATAAAACACAAAAAGACGTTATTTCTCTGATCCTGGCAATTCTGCACTAATGTTTGAAGACTGAATCTGGCTTCTCTTGTTCCAAAACCGCTCTTAAATCCAAATTTACTAGCACCACTTACTTCCTCACAACTCCTAAACAGTCTCGTGTGTAGAACTCGAAGAAAAAATTTAAGGAAATGGCTCATTAGGCTAATGAGACGGTAGTCTTTACATACGGTTGCGTTGTTTGATTTCGGAAGTGTGACAAATGTAGAGCGGAGCCAGTCCTCGAGAATATGTCCAGTGTCATAAATATTGTTAAAGAGACAATGATATCAAGGTTTTGTTCGCTAACCAAATGAAACGTTTCTGAGTACATATCGTCAGGGCCTGGAGCTTTGTTATTTTTGATTAGATTTATGGCATGTTTAATTTCACTCTTTAATATACTTGGTCCTGATAGCGTTATTATTTCATTTTCGGGATTTCCTGGTCTGTCATCGTGGAAAAGACTAATGGTGAATTTTCTCCATGTTAGTAGCAGTTTTTCGGTGTCCAATATTATTTCATTGTTTTCATCCTTAATGAAACTTAATATCCTTATTGTTATATATTCCAGCTATTTCTTTGTATATATATATTACGAATTAAACCGAAAATCGCAAAATCAAAATTTTGAAAATTTATTTAAAAAAGCCGAAGATCAGGACGTTATAGCAAATGATATAGAGGACATGCAGTACATGATGAGAAAACTAACAGCACAATACAGACAGTGGGGACTAACTGTCAAGCTGACGAAGACATAAAAATAGTTTGTATTGTATGTACGAGGGCGGTTTGATAAGTCAGTGACTTTTTGAATAAAACAAATTTTTTTCCGCTAATAAACATTTTATTTTTCTACATAATCACCTTTTAGCTCGATACATTTAGTCCAGCGTTTTTCTCATTTTTTTATTCCCTACGCGTTTGTTTCGGTAATGACTTCTTCATTCGACTCAAATCTCTTACCTCCCAGCCATTTCTTTAGGTTTGGAAACAGAAAATAGTCGCAGGGGGCTAAATCTGGAGAATATGCTGGATGGGGTAGCAGTTCGTATCCCAATTCGTGAATTTTGGCCATCGTGACTAGACAAGTGCACACGTGCATTGTCTTGATGGAACAGCACTTTCTTCTTCGCCAAATGCGGCCGTTTTTGCTTTAAATCAACGTCGAATCTGTTCAAAAGATTTGAATAATATTCGCCGGTGATCGTTTTACCTTTCTTGAGGTAATCGATGTGAATGACACCACGTACATCCCAAAAAACTGTGGCCATGACCTTGTTGGCTGACAGACTCTGTTTCGCCTTCTTTGGTCCACGTTCACCCCGAGCAACCCACTGTTTCGATTGTTACTTGGTCTCTGGCGTGTTGTGATGGATCCATGTTTCATCCACAGTAACAAAATGGCGCAAAAATTCGTCCGGATTACGGCTGAACATCGCTAAACACTCTTTTGAAGTGGTCACACGATTGCGCTTATGGTCGAGTGTGAGCAATCGCGGCACCCATCTCGCAGAGAGTTTTTTCATGTCCAAATATTCGTGTAAAATATGATGTACCCGTTCAGTTGAGATACACCTACAGCATGAGCCAACTCACG
Organism: Agelastica alni; assembly: GCA_950111635.1. Taxonomy (NCBI): domain Eukaryota; kingdom Metazoa; phylum Arthropoda; class Insecta; order Coleoptera; family Chrysomelidae; genus Agelastica; species Agelastica alni. Next base: position 24,238,583 of record OX467719.1, on the reverse strand, counting down.
CACTTTCATTCTCGGATCATCCAATATCATTTCATGGATTTTTTTATCGACGATTTCCGGCGTGATCACTTCTTTTGGGCGACCTGGACGTTCAGCGTCACTAGTGCTGGTACGACCACAACGGAACTCTGTAAACTACTTCTTAACCATTGAAATTGATGGTGCCGAGTCCCCGTAGTATTTATCAAGTCTTTCCTTAGTTTCAGTGATGGATTTTTTACGTAAAAAGTAATGCTTAATCAGCACACGAAATTCACTTTTTTCCATTTTCGTAAAAATTCACGAGGTTGTCTGCTTTGAACGGCTATCAAACACCAACTGCACGACGTAGCTTGCTCAAAATTAGAAAGTTGCCCACTGATAGATTATAGTTGACGGCAGCACTGTTGCGCGGGAAATTAAAAAAGTCACTGACTTATCAAACTGCCCTCGTATGTTAAAAAGTAGTTCTTTTCTTTTAAAATTGTAAAGCAAATTTATGCGTATACAAATAAAACAAAAATAAATGGGTCAGAAGTTTATTCTTTTACAAAACAAACTGAACAGTGAAGGAACCATACCGATATTTTTAGTAATAATAAATGCATTTTGGATTAAAAAAAATAATACTAATTATAAATTATTTATTGCGGCATTTGATCAATTAAATTGGAAAAAGAAGTATTTAACCCATCTATGACGTTTTGATGTTGACGCTTTTATGTTTGCGAATTTGGATCATTTTACTCGAGTTTTTCGGAATGATTTGGTCGTACGTCAAGAACAATAGGAAAACCTTCTTGAGAGTAACAATTCAATGTTGTCTTTAAAATAAAATGCAGCAATTGTAATTTTAGGCACTATGTGGGTCAAATAGTAACATATTTCAAGAAAAGTATACCAGAACATAATGTCACAAAAAAGTTATTATTAATAATCCTACGCATCTGGTTGGACATGCTAGAGAAGATAAACATAATTTCATTGTTCTCGATATAAAGCTTTACCTCTTCCAAAAGCTTTTAAGTAAAATTATCCAAATTTTCAAACATAATAACGTCAACACCAGAAAGTACATTGATGGGTTAAATACTTTCTTTCTTAATTAGGTTGGTCAAATGCCGCAATAATTAATTAATTATTTATTATTAGTAATATTAATTATTACCAGTTTTTTTATTATTACTAAAAATATTGGTGTGCTTCTTTCAGAATTGCGTTTGTTTTGTGAAAGTATTAATTTCTGGCCTGTTTTTTTATTTATCTATTATAAAAGGTGTAACAAAAAGGTAAATCATAAATTGAACTACATATTTTGGGGTCAAAAATAACCCAAATAATCATAACTTAGCTTTATGCAAATGTGCAAACAAAAAAAGTTACAGCCCTTGGAAAGTACAAAATAACAAACGATTTTTTCCAATATTTCACGAACTGTTTAACATTTTGTAATAAAAATGGATACATGGCTTTCTTATCGTAGGAGCATCTTTTTCATATAAAACCACGAAATCTGTACAGCTCATAAACATTTTAGGATGGTTTTGAAACCCCAAAACCCCCAAACTTTTCCATGCGTTACAATTAAATTAGTATTGTGACACCATTGGTTTAATACAGCATTTTTAAATTTTTTTTGGCTTTTTAGCATTTTTTTGATAAGCCATTTTTTATCGATTTTTATTTTTTTCATTATCCCTTAAACATTTTGAGGTACAAAAAGTAAGTAAGTATAACTGAGTATTCATGTTATTCGCAGTTATAAAAAATATGTACAAATGTTAAGTTTTCTCAATAATAAATGTTCAAAATGGCCTCCATTTTTTTAAATACACATTCGACAGCGTTTAAAAAAAAATGAATTTTTTCAAAGATCATTGGCTTCTGACGAAATCGATTTCCACTTTCAATAATTCGAAGCTTTAGTTAATGTTCGTCGAGTATTTCAATTCAATACACGTCCTCGTTAATAAAACCTTAGAAACAAAAATCAATAAAGTTAAGATCTGGGCCTTTGGCTGGCCAAGAAATAGGTGCATCAGGGCCTCTTTCAATCCAACGTTCAGGGTACAGACCGCAAATGATTCCCATTGCTCTCAGTCATATCCAAAGTTATGGAAAAAGCGATTAACACAGAACTTATCAAATATCTGGAGAAATTTGAGATAATCCATGACAGACAATATGGATTTTGACAACTTCGGTCTACTGGAGATTTGCTGGCTTATGTCACTCAGCTTTGGACAAACACTATTGAAAAGTTTGGTGAATCTCGTGCAATAGCCTTGGATATATCTAAAGCCTTTGACCGCGTTTGGCACCAGGCATTGTTAAGTAAATTATCTGCTTACCGTATCTAGCACACTTGTCTCAACTTTCACATCCTATCGATCACTTTCGGTGAATGATACAAATAGACTTAGGCAGAAACAGGTTGATTCCATCAATAGAGATCTTGAAGCAATCGTCGAGTGGGGAACCAACAGTCTTGTTCAGTTCAACGCCCAAAAAACACAAAGTGCCACGTTTTCCAAGAAAGTGAATTCCTCAAATCATCCCATCACAATGTCCGGAAATACCCTTGAACCAAGTCCCTCCATCTCGATTTTGGGAGTCACGGTGTCCAATAATATGTCTTGGCATGACCATGTTGCTAACATCGCAAAGTCGGCAAGCCAGAGGCTAGGTTTTCTGTGGAAAGCTAGAAAGTTTTTTACTCCTGATCAACTGTTGACGACGTACAAGGCTCAAATCCGACCTCTACTGGAGTATTGCTCGCACATTTGGGGTTCAGCACCAAGGCATTCTCTTCGTCTTCTAGATTCCATTCAGAAAAGAGCCATTCGTTTGATAAACAGCTCAACTCTCACAGATACCCTTCACCCTCTAGAACATAGAAGAAGAGTTGCAGACCAGTCATTGCTCTACAGATATTTCCATGGCAGATGCTCCAGAGAAATAAAAACTCTTGTACCACCATTGGCCACATTCGGCCGAAGAACTCGGCACGCTGATCAGTCCCACCCATTTACTCTCAAGATTGACACTACAAGGACCAATCTTCATCAAGAATCCTTCTTTTACAGGGCTGCTACGGAATGGAATAAGCTTCCAAAATCAGTTTTTCCGGAGAACTATGACCTGCAACTTTTTAAAAAGCGTGTTCACAATCATTTCCTTTCTATAATCCCTTCCCCTTCTAATAGTCGCAGTGCGGGCCGTCCGCGGCCCACACGATAGGTCTACCCTTTTTGCGACTATTTTCATAAAAAAAAAAAACTTTGTTTTTGAAATGCGCTTGAGCTTAATCTTGTAAATACCACATATTTTGCCTTATTCCTAAATTTATATCTTCCAAGTACTCTGCTAAATTATTTTGTAAGAATTGCAAGTAATTTGCACCATTAAAATTATTTAAAAGAAATACTGGTCCTATTAAATTGTTATTAATAATACCTGCCCAAACATTGACTTTAAAAGTCCTTTTGGTGATGAGTCGCTTTTTTTGCGTAAGGATTTTCTTTGGTCCATAAGTGTACGTTATGGTGATTCGTAATGCCATTTCTATTGAAAGTAGCTTCATCGGTAAACAAAATATGATTAATGAAATTGATATTTTGAATGTTTTTCCTTAAGAACCAGTCGCAAAATCCCATTCTTTTAGGATAATCTTCATCTAGTAATTCTTGAACGGTTAAAAGTGATAGGGATAAAGCTGCTGTTCCTTCAATCTTCTTCAAACCATCATGTGACCAACATATAATTGAGCAGCTATTATCCTAGTACTGCTTCCAGAGTTTTCTTCGACTAATTCTAAAATCTCCTAATCGTTTGTAACAATTTTTGGACGACCACTATTACCAGCAAGTTGCGGTCGCAAAGTACCCGTCTCCCGTAAGCGACGATCAATGGAAAGAAAAAAATCGTCTGTCTGGTGTATTCCGATTGGGATATTTTTCCGCATAACGCATTGCAGCTGCCTTGGAGTTCACCTGTGATTACCAGAATTACAGAAAATTATCTCAAACCTTTAAATTAAATGCATATCTGCCATACCTGCAAACATGTAAACCATTGTAACAAAAAGTTTAATTTTTCTTAACACTCTTAAAATGCAAAATATTTGAAAGCTTCAATTGACAGTATGTTATTGTTAAAGCAACTGTTTGTTATTTATTTGTAGAAACTATTACTGTTGAATTTTTGAAGGATAATGAAAAAAAGGCTGCATCTTGATAAAAACTGGCTTTTCAAAAAACTGCTAGGAGCCAAAAAAAATTAAAAATGATGCATTAGACCAGGGGTCTCCAAACTTTCCAGCCTTAGGGCCATACTGATTACTCCAGTAAGTTCCGAGGGCCAAAACCATATTATCATTGTTGCCGGTGGTAAAAATTGAAATAGTCCACTAATGAAAAAAAAAGTCCGAAAAAGTACGCAACGTTTAAAAAAGGCTGCAAATCGGACTAAAGTCCGCAAAACGGCAACACTGCATATTATTAATTTTCCTGTCATTATCTGTAATTTCTAATTGATACTGTTTTAATCACAACTACGAAGTAATTGTTTTTCACATTTTAAAACATGTGAAATATTCAGCCACTCCACTGAGACTGAGTTTCCTATCGATTTTGCAATCGAAACTTTGAGTGCTTTGAAAATAAATTTTGATACTCGTTTCTCGGACTTTGATGCCATTGCGAATCAAATTAAGATTTTTCAGAATCCTTTTGATACTGACATTGAAACCCTAGCCCCGGAACTTCAATGGAAATGATTGATCTACAGTGCAGTGATATAATTAAGAACAAATATCAAAACTCATCTTTAATGGAATTTTATAAGAGTCTTCCACTGACACAATTTGATAATTTGCATAAAATTGTTCGTGGGCTGTTTTCTGTTTTTGGTACTACTTATTTGTGTGAGAAGACCTTCTCCAAAATGAAGTACACAAAAAATGTTTACAGATCTAAATTAACTGATGAGCATCTTAAATCTCTTTTAATAATTGGTACAAGTAAAATTAGTCCACAACTACAAACTATTGTCAGTGAAAAATCTCAATTACATAAATCTCATTAGTATTTCATATGTCATTATGCTTGTTATAAGTTATGTTTTTATTTAAAATGTATAAAATGTTAGTTGGATTCATTTCAATAATTTGTTAGTTATTATATACTGAAGTTAAATTTTCTGCATAATATACATGTCTACTTATTACAATTCTGTGTTTCTTTATCCAACTTATCACAAAAACAATAACAATAAGCCTACAACAATGTTATGAGTAGTTAGCCCATGACCATATCAATGTAGATGTCATATTAATAATTATTTAACATAAAATTAGAATACTTCAGTAAACTAAATTTAATTTGCTATAAAAGTTCTCTAAAAGGAGTTTTCCAGTATGCTAGCTCTCCGCGGGCCGGACAAAATCTGTCTGCGGGCCGGATGTGGCCCTCGGGCCGTAGTTTGGAGACCCCTGCATTAGACCAATGGTGTTACAATACTATTTTAATTGTAACGCATAGAAAAGTTTGGGAGGTTTTAGGGGTTTAAAACCGCTAAAAAATGTTTATGTACAGACTTCATGGTTTTATATGAAAAAGATGCTTTTATGATAAGAAAGCCATGTATTCATTTTCAGTACAAAATGTTTAACAATTCATGAAATATTATCAAAAATCGATTTTTATTTTGTACTTTTCAAGGGCTGTAATTTTTTGTGTGTGCACATTTGCATTAAGGTAAATTGTGTTCAATCAATAGTATAGTTAAAAATGTCAGTAAAGTGTACTTAAAATCAGATCAAAACATCAAAAGAGATTCTACAAATGATGAAACAAAAAAGAAGTAGCTAAAGACACACCTGAATATTTTGCAATACACAAACAAATTAAAAGGAAGATCAAAGAAGCCAAAGAAAAGAAGCTACAAGAGGACTGCCAGGAAATAGAAGCTCTACAAGAGAAATATTATAGTTTTAACATCCACAAGAAACAGCAGGTATGTTTAGACCCAGAACAACATGTAAACTGATCAACAATTAAGTGAATGTCATTATAGACAAACAAGCCAAAGTTAAGGTCTAGAGACCTACATCTCAGAGCTATTCCATAACGAGAGATCTCAGCTGCCACAAATAATAAATAAATCAGGGCCCACTAAGAAGTTAGTACAGATTATGGTCTTGATAAAAATCTCAACAAGACAAAATATATAGTTATAAACAAGAGACAAATCCCAGATGAACATCTTACTATAAATCAACAACAAATAAAGAAGTCAGTGGATATACATATTTAGAAACCGTATTTAATGACCAATGGGACCATTCACAAGAAATTCGATGTAGAATAGAGAAAGCAAGATCAGTATTTTTTTAAAATGAAACCAATTTTTAAGAGACACTCTCTTACTTTAACCACAAAAGTAAGACTCCCCCGGTGCTACGTCTTCTCTGTCTTGCTGTACGAAGTAAAATCATGGACCTTGACCGGAGCAACTGCCAAAAAATTTGCCGCGTTTGGAATGTGGCTTTATCGTAGAATTCTGAGTATTCCGTGGACAGACCATAAGTTTAACGAAGAATGGAGAAAAACACCGAATTAATAACCACGATAAAGACTCGCAAACTCGAATATCTCGGTCATGCAATAAGAAATGGAAAAATATACGGTCCACTACAAAACATACGGCAAGGAAAAATTTCAGGGAAATGTGGACCAGGTCGACGAAAAAATTCCTGACTAAATAGTATCAGGGTTTGGTTCTCAGTAACGACAACAGGGCTTTTCCGTGCCGCATCAAACAAAATCATAATTGCCAGAATGATCGCCAACATCCGGACCGGATGGGCACTATGGGAAGAAGAAGATGTTCAATCGAGTTATTTTTGACCCCAGAATATGTGGTTTAATTTAGACCTACCTTTTTGTTAAACCCTGTATATGAATGTGTTTTTGAATTTTAAAAGTTTTAGGTTTTCAGCCGTCAGCCGTATAATGATGATGCACTTCAAATGAATGGTCAAAATATTGAAAGGGTGCTTGCAGCGAAGATGATGGAATGGATCAACTGAAAGTAACTGTGGGTGTCCAGAAATAAGAAAGATAACTTGAGGAACAGTTTGACAAGTATCTTATTTATATTGACAACAACATAACAACATCAATATAATATAAATATATATGCAGGGTGTTCTTCATTCTAATAGAAGACCCACATAGGGTTGTAGTGCTACTTGAAGATGAAGAGGATGAATTTAATAAAATTTGAAACGTTAGCAAAAAACAAGCTTTTTTTTTTAATCTAAACTGATCCAAATCCCAACTAACCAACCGGGCTTTTCGAATCTACTTAAAAGTATTTAAGTTTGTTTTAAATTTGATTTCCATTTCAACCGATTACATATATATTTTTTGTGGTAGGTAATTAGAATTTTTTCTTGCGACAAGTCTCGTTACGTAATACAATCAAAATAGTTAATCAAAAGTTACCCAACTTGTATTATTATTATTATTATTATTGTATGTTAATTATTTAGAAAATTTTATTTTAATTTTTAAAAAATTCAATAAAATGTGCTCGTGCTATTAGCCAGGGCCGCATCTTGGCAAAATAAATGGGAGGTTAGAGTATTTGCTTTTGAACGTTTTGAGGGTTGAAAAAAATTAACCATAATTTTTAAATATTTTTAATTAAAAATAAAACAGGTTTAACATACAGACATTAACCAGATAATTTTAAAATATTAATTACAATAATAGCTCAATATTTCTGTTTTTCCTTTGCAAAGCTATCCGATATCACTTTAAATGTTTCTATTTAACGTTATGGGCAAGAACTGTTAGCTGCCCTTGACAAGTTATATTAAGCAAATAATATTTTAAACGTATTAATGTTAAACATAAACTGTTTAACCAACCTGTTAAGTTGAAATAGGTTATTTTCAAAGGGGTATTCGATCCGAGCGAAATCAAGGTAGGGGAAGCCAGAGTAGACACCAGCGCACGCAGTGGGTAACTTAGACAATAAAGGACGGTATTTTTAATGTCAGCGTTAAAAAATAAACGTCAGATTAATAATTTTGTTATAATTTTTAAAAAATGGGTAAAAACAGTCACCACAGTTGCTGTGTAGTGAATATCAAATATACGAGCGCAAAAAATCAATGTAAATTTTATAAATTTCCAACAGCAAAATGAAAAATAAACCAAAGAAATAGGTGGATAGTGACAGTGAGACGGCAGAAGTAAGAAGTACCATAACCTTAATTTTTATAAGATTAAGCTGTCAAAATTTGTATCAAAGGAGAGTTTAAGATTAATTAGGAAATCTGGACTTCCTGTGGTTCTTGCAGTTGCTTGTATTTATACGGAAACATATTTTCAAAATATTCTCCTTTTGAATATTTTATTTTGCAAATTGCCGATGACTGGGTTTGCCTCATTGTTGCTCGATTCTAGCTTGCTTGCTTGCTTTCTTCATTATTAATGAATCAAATTAATGCGGCATTTTTTACTTTTTGTTATAAACGCAATTGTAGCACATCAGTGACACATCGAGCTTAATTTATCTAAAATAAAAAAATAAAGCTATATCAAATATTTGATCTTCAAAATTTTTATTAATAGAATAAATTTTTTAATTGTTATTTATATTTAAAGAAGTAGTGCTTGTCGAATAATTCGTGACTTTAATAAATACCTTTTGTTATTTCGACGATGTTCTTTAACATCTCGGACATGTTCTGTAAGGACGAGATTTTTACCTTTGATGATAGTCTTTGGTTGAAATTCGATGTTATGACTCATTGCTTGGAAACCTATCTTAGTAATTATTGCCTTCGTATTCTTCTCTAGGTGCCGTCTCTGCTTCGAAGGTTGGCAATCATCACAGCAAACCTTATTTTGAGACCGCAGCTCTAAATAATTCATTATTACTGCATCCAAACCAATTGCTAAGGTTTTTCAGCCACGAATTTCGTCTTCTTCCTATAGATTTCTTGCCTTGGATTTTTCCCTGCATAATTATTTGTAGCATTTGATATTTTTCTCCCCTCATGACATGTCCCATGTACAGCAGTTTTCTTCTCTTAATTGTCGGAATCACTTCTCTCTCCTTATGCATACGTCACTTCCACGTTGGTTATTCTCTCTACCTTCAGTGTCCAGGCCTCTATCTCATAGTTTAGTACAGAAGGCACATAGCATCCCATCAGTCGTATTGTCAATAGTATTTAAAGTCCGATCTACTTTGGTTATAACCTATTTTGTTAACTATAGTAAACGCTACAGCTTTTATAATATATCTAAATTATTAATTAAACTTACATTTTATGTGTAATTTTTGCATACAAAATACAGAAGAAGAAGAAGAAGATTAATTGTCACTTGGTTTGACACGCAAAAAAATTTGTTATAGTAATAAACCACCATTTATTTATACTCTGTGACAGCGTCTTAGTTCGATGGCGCTGCAGTACCGCACGGAGCGAATTGAAAAACACAAATTCATACCATTATTAAATTACCTATTAAGCTTGCAAGACTTTACAACAACCGTTGCTTTTATTGTATAGATTGGTGGTTAGCGAGATATCCATTCTTTGCGACAGCCAGGCTGCTATCAAATCACTGAAATCAGTCTACTTGACCTCTAGGGCAGCGGTACAATGCCGAGCTACCCTGAATAAGTTAGCAGCTAAGTTTAGAGTTCACATTGTCTGGGTACCTGGTCACAAGGATATACAAGGCAACTGTGAGGAGGACGAGCTAGCAAAAGAGGACACCACTCTCCCAGCTGTATCTGTCTCATCTCAGCAAGGAGTACCGATTGCAAATTGATGGCTCCTCCTGCACAGCAAAATAGTTCAAAAATCTAACTTAAAGTGGCAAAATGAACCCACATGCACATCATCGAAACAGATTTGGTCTAAACTAGATCTACGTCAAACTAATGATGTTTTAACTCTATCCAGGGAGTCCATTGGAAATGCGATCACGACCATAACAGAACACTGGGCAGGTGGATCCCATGCACGGCGCATGGAAATCGCAGAGCTACGACTTTTTTAGACGCTGTCATGATGAGAAAGAGGAGGAAACAATGGTGCATCTTCTCTGCCTTAGGCATAAAACGGCTTTCTATACTATGGCAACCGAACTTTGATGACTTATCTGATCTCAGCTCAGTTAGCATTAAAGACCTCACACTTTTTATTTAAAGATCACGGTAGAAGGGGAAGGCACCGCCGTCCATTGCGGTATTACAACGGGCCAAAGAGCCTAAGTGGGTTCCATCCGAACCGCCGTTTTAACCTAACCTATGGATTGGTGGCTTTGTTTTAAAGGGAAAGATGTTTAAACCCCAAAAAAACCCTTAAATACGACCCTGCTTTCAGCTACCAGTGTAATCTTAAATCATTTGCTATTATCTGCATATTCCTGTATCACGAACGAACTCTTGTAACCTCCCAGTCTTATTAAATATTGTAAATTACTTTCTCTAATAGAATGGAGCGTTGCAAATGCAAATTTTGATGTAGCTGGATGTTTTAGCCTCGGGTAAACGTAAATAAATTGCAAACCTAAAATTGTATTACAAATTTGCAAGAACTGTCATCAGCTATTTTATTAAATCAGGTTATTTATTGTGCAAAAAAAATATTTTTGTTGGAGGTAACTTTGACGAAGCAAGTTGCTTGTGACACTTTTCAAGCAATTGCTGATTGTGGGCTGAAAAATAGTCTTTAATTAAAAAGAAAAAATCCAGTATTTTTTTCTTATTTTTAAAGTAACAAAGTAGCATTACTAATAACATTGTAGCTCAATTACCAATAGTTAAAATGTTATGACATAAGTAAGTCTCGGAATAAAGTCCAAAAGAAAGTAATGAGCATTCATGAATCTCGTACGGACAGGAACTAATTCTGTGCGAGCGTCAAAGCAAAATAAAAACAGATAAAAATAACAGAGCCACCGCCGAATGGAATTTTTGCAGATATATTGCAAGAACCAAACCTCTCTCCTGGTCTTTGCCAGTCTCGTTTACGACCATATGAATGTTTAAAGCTTACTCTAGTTTTATCTGTGAAAAAAACTTTTTATTAATTATTCACAGACCAATTTTGATGATTCCGATCAAAACGTAACCTCTGTTCTCTTAAGTAAGTAAAGGAGCAGTGGCTGGTCTTTAGCTTTATTTAACCGTTTTTTAACTGTTTTAGAAAATATTGTGACATTGTGGACAGCTTTGAGTTCGTTTCTGATAACAGAACTAGTGACAGTCCTGTTTCTAATAAAACATTCATCTCGGTCGTTAGTGCAAAGTTTTCACCCTTGCCATGGCCTAGAATAATTTTCTATCTTGTTCAAGCGTTTTACCATACGACTTTTGTGGAAAGATTTTTGCCTAACAAATTGGCAACATAATTGTGACAATATCTTTCATCCAATAAAACCGAGGCCCGCACTATCTCTTGTTCAGTTAAATTCCTTGCTCAATTCATTTTTTCAATTTTTTGGAGTCGAAAATTTATTAATTTTTATTTATTAATTTATTAACTATACGAATTTTCAATGTTTATAATCAAAATAGTTCATGCGCACCTAGAAGCATGTGATTGGAGGTTGTGGGCTACTGAAATAAATTTAAACCTCATAAAAAACTGTAAATCTTACATTTTTTTCTCATTATAAATTTCAAAAATTTATTAACACCCTACTATAAGAATTTTAAATTTTTTTAATTGAAATAGTCCATGCGCACCTAGAAGCATGTGATAGAATGTTGAGGGCTACTGTTGTAAATTTAAAAATCATAAACAAATTTAATGTCGCTTTTTTACTCATAATACCTTACAAAAAGTTATTAACACATTTTACTCTTTGAATTCTAAATTCAAAAAATTGAAATCGTCCAAGCGCCCCTAGAAGCATGTACATACATACATACATACATATAGTCACGCCTTTTTACCGTAGGGGTAGGCAGGGGTAGGCACCACTTGCTTCGGTTCTTACACACATCTTTTGCTTCCTCTACTTTCATTAGCGCTCTCATGCATGCTTGTCGTTTGTTGGTACTCTTGACCTGACCTTTCTTCAAAACAATGTTGATCTGATCGAGATATGTTCGCCGAGATCGACCTCTACCGACTTGTGCATTCACAATCGCCTTATAAATTTGTTTCGTCAATCTTTCTTCATCCATCCTTTCTTTGTATCCAAACCATCTTATCATTCCTTTATCTATCTTTGTAACCACATCTTCTTTTACACCGCAGCGTTCTCTTATCTCACTATTTTTTACTTTATCCAACCGAATTACTCCGGCTATACTTCTCAGACTTCTCATCTCCGCAGCATTAATCCTATTTTTATGCTTCTTCTGCCAAACCCAACATTCACTACCATACATAAGTGTAGGAACCAACACACCTCCATGCACAGCCAGGCATGCCTTTTTTGACACTTTCTTGCTGTTCATAAAGCTATGCGGTGCCCCATTCATTCCATCTCTCGTAAACTTTAAACCCAAGTACACAACTTTATTTACTCGTTCCACTCTTTCTCTCTCAATCGAAACTTCACAGTTTGTCATGCTTTCTTCTCTTTCAAAAAACATTACTTTCGTTTTGCTTACATTTATTTTCATCCCTTTGATTTTAAGGGTATCATGCATAACAATAACCATCGCCTGCAACTCCTCTTCAGATGACGCTAATATGACTTGATCATCGGCGTAAAGAAGGCATTTAACGATTAAATCATTCATTTTGAAACCATACGCACTCTCTTTCAAATATTTTAAACAATCGTCTATGTATAAGTTAAACAGCCATGGCGACGCCACACATCCCTGTCTCACACCTTTTTCGATGTTAAACCAGTCCGTGCAAGCTCGTGACACAAGCAGTGGAATCCTCGTAGTGATTTCAGTGCTCGTATTAAACTACCGCTCACCCCATACCACAATTCACTCCTCACCACTCTGTCATAGGCCTATCCAAGTCTATAAAAGTGCAATAGACCTGACTTCTAGTCAAGAATTTTTCGACTATACCTCGTAATAAAAAGACCTTATCCATACATCTCCTTCCTCCTCTAAAACCTGCTTGTACATCCCATATTATCTTCTTAGTTCCATTCGTTACTCTTTTAATTGATATCTTTGCATATAGTTTGCCGACTATGCTGAGTAAACTAATACCTTGGTAGTTTTTACAGTCCTGCTGCGAACATTTTCCCTTGTAAAAAGGCGGTACAGCAGATTAGCTACCACGTTTTGTCCATCCTTCAGCATTTCAACTGTTATCCTGTCGTACCCAGCAGCTCTACCCAATTTCATACTGTTCAACGCTTCCAAAATTCCTGTCGTACTAATTTCACTTTCATTGCAACTTTCACTCATGTCTCCGAATGGGGCCTGCACTTGCGTATCCTCTTTTTTTAAATAAACTGTCGAAGCATTTCTTTCATCTCTTTAATACGCATTCCTCTCCTTTTACCATACTCCCATCTTGGTTTCTGATTCTTTCCAGTTGCAAGGTAGTATTTTTGCCTCTGGCTGTTCTGAAAGCTTGTGGGAAAATGAAATAAATTTAAAACAAAAAAAATAACTGTGAATGTTACGTTTTTCTTTTATTGTATTTTTAAAAAATGTATAAACACATCTTATTCTTTGAATTTTTAATTTTCATAGTCGAAATAGGCCATGCACGCCTAGAAACTCTTTATAAAAGGTTGTGGGGAACTGTAATAATAATAATAATAGTAATATATATATATATATATATATATATATATATATATATATATATATATATATAAATAATTTCTTTAACTAAAAAAGTGTATTGATGGCACATGGATCCCACTATTTAAATTTATCATTTTTTTATCAAAATAGTCCAGTATATATACAGTAATAAAAAAAGGAGTTTAGTGAAAAATTTTGTTACTGTTTACGTTTTATGTATATTTATAAGGATTATTTAATATTTGCAGGCACTTTGGAATTTTCCACACTTTAATGATCTGTAATATTTATATAATTATATTTATATCTAATTATATTATGTTTATATTATATTATATTTAATTTTTATTTATATATAATAATTTAGGATCACTTATCACAAACAAAGGCGGCTGTGATGAAGAAATAAAACGCAGACTGGACATAGCACGTAACTCAATAAAACTAACTCGAATATGGAAAGACTCTGCAATATCTCAGCGCAACAAACTAAAATTAATGAACTCCTTGATCTTTCCTATTGCCACATATGCCTCTGAGACCTGGACTTTAAAAATGGCTAATCAAAGAGTAATAGATGCTTTTGAAATGTGGGACTACAGAAGAACGCTGCGAATATCTTACACAGAACACCGTACTAACGTGTCAATTCTTAAAAAACTAAAAATCACCACGAGGCTATTAACCAGGATAAACCAATCGTATCTTCGGTATTTTGGACACATTTCAAGAAGAACGAATTGGTCACGGTCTGCAAGAAGCTTCTCTTGCAGCTCTAGACAGAGAAGGTTGGACAACTACGATCCGAGCAATCGAGACATGATGTCACCATAATCTCTCGAGAGTAAAAGGACAAGAGAGAGAGAGAGAATAAATGTCTAAGAAATTCTGGCACCCGTCCCATTATTTTATATTGCATATTTAAAAAAATACAGAGTGTGTGGTGTAACCACGCCCTTTTCCTGTAAAACGGAAACTAAAAATTTTTGGTTTGAGACGCAAATTTGTAATAAATGTGTACAAAACTGGTTTTTTTTAAGTAGGCCATAAATGCTGGTGTAGCTTTAAGAACATCTTTTGATAGCTGTTATGAACAACGAGACAAAATATACAAAGCTTCCTATTCAAATACTCGATAAACTTTAGAAACGGACATAACAAAAAAACAAATTAATATTTGGATAATTTTATATTGTTGCTTTTATTTTGTCATCCAGTTGTTTAAATTGTGTATTGGTCATTGACCAAGTTATTAAAGTTATTTGTTAAAATTAAGTATTGTGAATTAACGTACCTTATTAAGTAGAATTAAAAATAAAGGCACTTTTTTATTTTTTTTGTTAAAACATGATTACAAACAAAAACATAAAAAAATTTTTACTGAAAAGCAGTGCCGTAACCTAGCAAATAATTTGAAATAGTTAAAACAGTTATTAAGAAAAGTGTTCTAAAGGCAAGTACAGACCGGGCTAAAAAATGTTGGCAACACGTTTATCCCGTCAACAAGATACAAGTTGCTGATACACGGCAACATTGGGCGGCGTGACAACAAAGAAATTTTTACGTTGAAAATGATCTGTTTGGTAAAGCTATTGATACAGGTAATGTTGCAAAAAAAGGCATGGTAAAGGGTGACAAATATGCTTCTGGTTTCATCTAAAACCCACCATTTCTTGAATACGACCCTGCTTAAAGGATATCATCAAAATTGTGTTAGTAATAAAATCTGTTGCTTCCACATAAAATGCTATGAAAAATCAAACTTTAATTTATCAACAAGAAACAAATTTTTTCAAAATAAAAACTAAATTGACCGGTTTGATTACCTCATAAATATGAATTCTCAATTATTCGATAAAAGTAGAGCGACGGAAATTGTAGTCCGGGAGGTAGCGTCAAATTTCACCGGACCATTTTACCGAGGCTGAATTTTCTAGTAAAGGCCTTTGTTATGTTTTTGAGAGGAAATATCCATGTTAGCTGGTCCAGATCCGTGACTTAAGATTGTAAGAGGCTGCGGATCTCGCAAGAAAATAACAATTTTCGGAGTATTTTACTGAAGGTCATAATTTGCAGATGTGTTGATAGCACAAAAATGGCAAGAATACTCCAAAAATCTATTAACCGAGAATAGACCATGATTTAATAAGGAAACAAACATAACTGCAATTAACATAATTTCGTCTCCACTAAGAATAAGTCAAGGGGTGGTTAAAGAAGTAATTCTGTCACTTAAAAACGAAAAATCCCGAGGACCAGGTGATATTCCCGCCGAATTAATTAAAGCTGGAACCAAAACGCTATACTAACACTTCCATACATACATACATAGAGTCACGCCTTTTTCTCATAGGGGTAGGCAGAAACCACTTCCTTCCACTTGCTACGGTTCGTACACACATCTTTTGCTTCCTCTACTTTCATCTGTGCTCTCATACATGCTCTTCGGTTGTTGGTACTCTTGACCTGGCCTTTCTTCAAAACAATGTTGATCTGATCGAGATATGTTCTCCGAGGTCGACCTCTACCGATTTGCCCATTCACACTCGCCTTATAAATTTGTTTCGTCAATCTTCCTTCATCCATCCTTTCTACGTGTCCAAACCATCTAAGCATTCCTTTATTTATCTATGTGACCACATCTTCTTTTACACCACAGCGTTTTCTTATCTCACCATTCTTAACTTTATCCAACCGAGTCACTCCGGCTATACTTCTCAGACTACTCATCTCCGCAGCATTAATCCTTTTTGTATGCTTCTTCTACCAAACCCAACATTCACTACCATACATAAGTGTAGGAACCAACACACCTCTATGCACCGCCAGACGTGCCTTTTTTGACACTTTCTGGCTATTCATAAAGCTATGCAGTGCCCCATTCATTTGTTTTCCTGCCAACACCCTTCGCTCAATGTCACTGTCATACTTTTCATCTCTAGTAAATTTTGAACCCAAGTACACAAATTCATTAACTTGTTCCACTCTTTCTCCCTCAATCGAAACCCCACAGTTTGTCATGCTTTCTTCTCTTTCAAAAACCATTACTTTCGTTTTGCTCACATTTATTTTCATCCCTTTTTTCAGGGAATCATGCATAACATTAACCATCGCCTGCAACTCCTCTTCCAAGACTCTCTAAATGGCATGGACATACCAACTGAATGGCACAAATCCATAATGTCAACAATTCATAAAAAGGGTAGTAGAGACCAGTGCGAAAACTATAGGGTGATTGCAGAGTACGCTAGGTAGAATGTACGGGAAAATGTTAAAGAACAAAATCGAAAGCGAGTATAAAGATTTAGGGCGGAAAAACAAGCTGGATTTAGAGCCGGTCGGTCTACAGTAGACCATCTATACTGTGTTACGCAACTGATTGAGAAAAAAACCGCAATCAAGCAAGAAATGCATCTATTGTACGTGGACCTGCAAATGACAGTGTACCTCTTACAAAATTGTGGAAAATTCTAGAACAAACGAATATCGCAAATAAATTATTAAAAGCCGTCCAAAAATCTATGACAAGAACGAAACAAAAACTAAAATAGGACGAAATATCTCCAATGGGTTAACTGTTACAAAAGGTTTGAAACAGGGATGCTGTCTTTTGCCAACACTTTTTAAAATTTATTTACAACAGGCCCTCAAAGTATGGAAACGGAAATGCAATGGTATGGAAAAACTTCTCAATAATAATAATACCCTATACACCCTATGTGCATGTGCATTGGTGGTCTAGCACAAAATATTGACTTGGATGATGGAACAAAGATTAAACACTCCGAGGAATATAAATACTTAGGAATGAAGATAACACACGATGGGCTACTCGACACGGCAATCAAAGAACGAAACACACAAGGCAGAAACGTTATCTCTATGATGAACGGAATCTTATGGGATCAAACTATAACGAAAGCTAATAAACAAAGAATATATAATACCATCCTTAAAAGCATTATAACCTACGGTAGTGAAACAGTCCACAGAAAAAATGCTAATAACAACTGAGATGGACTTCTGAAGGAGATCTGCGGGTAAATCAAGAAGAGACAGGATACACAACGACAGAATAAGAGATATAATGGGTGCCAGACACAAAAATGTTGATGATATAAGAACAAAACAGTTAATATGATATGGTCACGTCCAAAGAATGTCAGACGATAGGTTACCAAAACAAATTTTGACATGGACACCCCAACGGAAGAGAGAAAGAGGAAGAACAAGAAGAAGATGGAGAAAGGGCATTGACAAAGAGATGAAAGAAAGAGACTTGCCGAAGAACTAGATAGATAGATAGATAGACAGATATATATAGATATATATATAGATATATATAGATATATATAGATATATATATATATATATTTATATATATATATATATATATTTATATAAATATATATATATATATATATATATATATATATATATATATATATATATATATATATATATATACAAAATTTGCAGATAGCTGAATGATTGAATTATAATCGTGAAAAAAAATGTAGCTGCATAATTTCTGTGATTAACTTGTTAGTTGCGCGTATGAATATGTAGGGAAAATTTTAAAAATCGGACCATTTTACCGAGGCTGAAAACAATATACTGAATGGTAATCAGTTTAAAAACCATAAAAATTATGTTAGCTGATGCTCAGGTGTGATTAAACCTTTGTGCATGACAAACTGTGGGGTTTTGATTGAGGGAAAAAGAGTGGAACAAGTAAATGAATTTGTGTACTTGGGTTCAAAATTTACTAGAGATGAAAAGTATGACAGTGACATTGAGCTAAGGGTGTTGGCAGGAAAACAAATGAATGGGGCACTGCATGGCTTTATGAATAGCCAGAAAGTGTCAAAAAAGGCACGTCTGGCGGTGCATAGAGGTGTGTTGGTTCCTACACTTATGTATGGTAGTGAATGTTGGGTTTGGCAGAAGAAGCATGAAAATAGGATACTTCGAAAATCATCGTTTTCTCGCGAGATCCGCAGCCTCCCACCATCTTATTCACCCATGAAAATTTGAAAATTTGACGCTACCTCCCGGACTATTGAATTGGGTATGCGACGGTTATTTAATATCTTTATTGAAGTCGTCCGAACAAGATTTTTCACGTTAATGTATGTTAATATTGTTACCCATACAACTACCCACGTTCAACTATAAAAAAGGATATTCGATTGTAGGTATAAGTCGGACGGTAACGGTAACACATTCACTATAAAAAGAAATAAACATAAAAGCCGGCGACTTAGTAGCCCCTGTATTTTTTTAGTTAAACAACTAAATTCTCCTCTAAAAAGATATTTAGCTTAATATATGGAGAATCCAAAAGTGATTCAGCTTACATTAATTGCCACAAAAGATAGTAACTACTTTGAAAAAAACACCACTCGTCCAGCGAACTCCGTAATGTTTTCAAGCAACTCAGTTTCGTTGTGAAATAAATAGACAGACTTATCGCAAAAACTAAATTACTTGTGGTATTATGTCTAATATTTATATATCTGAGAAGTCAAAATTTCCTCCTTTACTTTGGGCAAGAAACTCAGCAGAACTTATACGGACTAAGATCACATAAATAAGAATTTCACAACTTCTTCTTTACCACCACTCGAGAGGTCCGACGTCACGATAGCCGTATCTTCCAAAGAAAAAGCGGATCTGCTGGCCGAAATGTTCAGCTCTAACTCAACCTTTGATACCAGTAGGACCAGATGAAATTCCGACAATTGTCCTGAAGACCTGTGCTCAAGAGCTCACCCCAGTTCTCTATAGACTCTTCAAGTTATCATACAGCAAAGGAGTATTTTCGTCCATGTGGAAAAACGCTAAATGCCAACTGATTCCAAAAAAAGGAAAGAAGACTATTCCTGCAAATTATCGCCCTATTGCATTGCTCTTAGTCATATCCAAAGTTATGGAAAAAGCGATTAACACAGAACTCATCAAATATCTGGAGAAATTTGAGATAATCCATGACAGACAATATGGATTTCGACAACTTCGGTCTACTGGAAATTTGCTGGCTTATGTCTCTCAGCTCTTTACAAACACTATCGAAAAGTTTGGTGAATCCCGTGCAATAGCCTATGATATATCTAAAGCCTTTAACCGCGTTTGGCACCAGGCATTGTTAAGTAAATTATCTGCCTACGGTCTCCCAACCAAACTGCGCCAATGGCTCTTGAGCTTCATGCAAGATCGCTCCTTACATGTGGCAGTTGACGGTATTTCTTCTGATGCGTTTAAAACTAATGCCGGGGTCCCCCAGGGTTCCATCCTGTCCCCCACCTTATTTCTTTTACACATCAACGACCTCTTGAAAACCACCACGAACCCCATTTACAGTTTCGCAGACGATAGCACACTTGTCTCAACTTTCACATCCTATCGATCACTTTCGGTGAATGATACGAATAGACTCAGGCAGGAACAGGTTAATTCCATCAATAGAGATCTTAAAGCAATCGTCGAGTGGGGAACCAACAATTTTGTTCAGTTCAACGCCCAAAAAACACAAAGTGCCACGTTTTCTAAGAAAATGAATTCCTCAAATCATCCCATCACAATGTCCGGAAATACCCTTGAACCAAATCCCTCCATCTCAATTTTGGGAGTCCAATAATATGTCTTGGCATGACCATGTTGCTAACTTCGCAAAGTCGGCAAGCCAGAGGCTAGGTTTTCTGTGGAAAGCCAGAAAGTTTTTTACTCCTGATCAACTATTGACGACGTACAAGGCTCAAATCCGACCTCTACTGGAGTATTGCTCGCACATTTGGGGTTCAGCACCAAGGCATTCTCTTCGTCTTCTAGATTCCATTCAGAAAAGAGCCATTCGCTTGATAAACAGCTTAACTCTCACAGATACCATTCAACCTCTAGAACATAGAAGAAGAGTTGCAGACCAGTCATTGCTTTACAGATATTTCCATGGCAGATGCTCCAGAGAAATAAAAACTCTTGTACCACCATTGGCCACATTTGGCCGAAGAACTCGGCACGCTGATCAGTCTTACACATTTACTCTCAAGATTGACACTACAAGGACCAATCTTCATCAAGAATCCTTCTTTTACAGGGCTGCTACGGAATGAAATAAGCATCCAAAATCAGTTTTTCCAGAGAACTATGACCTGCAACTTTTTAAAAAGCGTGTCCACAATCATTACCTTTCTATAATCTCTTCCCCTTCTAATAGTCGCAGTGCGGGCCGTCCGCGGCTGTGTTTATTAAAATAAGCTCGCTTTTTAAAAGCCATAATCCATCCTTAGACATGAAGCTTAGACTCTTGCGTTGTTACGTTTTCTCGGTCCTTGTGTATGGCGTTGAAATCTGGACACTCACTAAAGAGACTACCAGAAGAATTGAAGCTTGAACTCTGTCTGTACAGGAGAATACCAAAAATATCTTGGACACAAAAAATTACCAACACAGAAGTAATGCGACGGATAAATAAAGAACCAGAACTGTTAGATACCGTAAAATTTCGGAAACTTCAGTATTTCGGCCACGTAATGAGGAACCCAAATAAATACGGGCTGCTACAGGAAATCCTACAAATCAAAATTAACAGCAGGAGAGCCCCTGTCGAAGGAGAATATTATTTTTTTTAAGTAAAGGGTTTTTGTTTGTCCTTAAAAGGAGTAGGTAGCCCTTTGCTTATGTCTTGGCAGGAGTTTTCTGTTTGACTGCAGGAGCCTTCTTTTTGACTTCTGATGTTGAAGCTTGAACATTTAACGACAATATCTTCTTCATGCGAGGAAGAGGTAAAAGCTGTGCCACCGACATATGGTTAGTGCATTAAGATTACATTCCTAAGCCTCATAATAAAGTCAGAATTGATTCACGGACTCATAATAGAGATCAAAAAACAGCAAAAACAGGATAGTGTAAATTGAAGGTTTCCCCAATTTTTCTTCATAAAAAATCCTCGAAAAAAATTTCAAAATTGACCCAATATAGAAAAATTTGTAATTTTTAAACTTACGGATTTTATGCTCTACAACTTTTAGAAAAGGGGCGCAATGTTAGCTCGCCTCCCCGTGGTGCACCCTGGGTATTGCTAAAGAACTAACAAAATTGCCGGTTTGACAATCATTGTGATCTCCTGACCAAAACTCATGATGAACACCAAACCTACAAACCGAAATGGTCCTTCTTAGGAGCGACTGACAAAAAGGCTAGGAGCTAGCCTTAAGATTCGCTAATTTAACGTAGAAGGGATAAGCTGGGCAAAAAGCCAAGTACTAGAGAAAATTCTATTGCATAAAGACATCGACGTTTTAGCCATTCAGGAAACCCACACAGCAAATATAGAACAGCTCATCAAAAATTTGGACATCCATTAACAGAATACGCACCGGACACGCAAGGTGCGCAGACTCGCTTCACAAGTGGGACAAAATATCATCCGCAAGATGTGACTGCGGGGTGGCCAAACAAACTGTTGACCACACCATCTCCGAAAGCCTGAACAGGGCCTACGGAGGTGACTTCAATGATTTCCTGATGGCGACCAACGAAGCGATCGACTACATTCGCCAACTAGAGGTTAGCCTATAAATTTATTTTTGTTTTTATATAGGGTGATTCATTAAGAAAGGGCAACCTCTGAACTGGAGATACTACACACCAAAATATGGCGATTAAGCTTAACATGTCTTATACAAACGTTGCAGGTTTACGAGATCCACAGGGTATTTAAAGTTGGAATTTTAATTTGAAATTTCTTAATAATCTTTTGATTTTAAGCAGCATCGTCTTGAAAATTGGCAACTTTATGTTTTTTGGCATGAAAATTACGAATTTTATGCTGAATTTAGCACTATTCATACAGGGCGTTAGTTACACTATGTTACTTAGGTAAATTACAGCATATCTAACGAGTTATGGCTAAAATGACTAGAAAATCTAAAAGGCAGTTCAATTTTGAATAAAAAGGATACTCCTGTTTATTTTATGTAACTCTATCAGTTTTTGAGTTATTTGCATTTTAAACATTCAATGAATTTTGTTTATTGTGAAATGAATATATTTCAATCGCCATATATTGGTGTGTAGTATCTCCAGTTCAGAGATTGCCCATTCTCAATGAATGAACTTGTATATATGTGTTATTATGCCATACGATAAATAAATTAATTAAGGAAAGGAAGGGGATTGATAAAGTTTAATGTTGGAAAGTTACATCACATTGAAAACGGGGAGTTAAGACACAGTTTTTGACAAAGTTGGAAAAATTTGCTGTTTTTTGATCGAGTTATAAGCGAACAACTGGAAAAAGTCCAAAAATGTCGAGCTTTTTTATCCACCAAAAGTTGTCCGCCCACTTTCGAGATCGCAAACATACCAAACGATCATAGAAAAAAAAACTTTTGACGCACTTAACCTTCCTAAATACTGAGCTTATTCTTAGATTTTATAAACCTCTCATTAAGTAAAAAACCAATAAAAAAACGGTAAATTTACGATAAGCGAAAATTAATTGAACATTTAACATATTTAATTCAAAAAACCATCTATTTAATATTAATATAAATAAATTTTTTCGACTTTATCGGCGCTCAGATAAATAGTAAAATAGAAAAAGTATAAGTATAATTACTCCGAAATTGAATTTTATTATTATTTACCCGATCACCGCAGATTCGTCAAGCACGGACGAACATCTACTGTTAGGCATTTATAAAAGTATTTGATTTAATGTTCAAATCGAACATTAATACAATCTGACCTCATATTATTAAACCGTTTTCAACGTTTAACTACTTTTTTTAGGATTTGATTGTTTTTTACTTTACGAGGTTCTAGAAAAGAGAACATACATGGAAAATATGCTGCCGCCGTAAAATCGTTGTACATGGGGTTAGGGAAAGGAATAAAGTTTGGCAGGAGATGCTATCCAAAGTTTTAAAACCGACAAAAGGCCTCAGGCAAGGTTGTTGCTTATCGCCAACCCTCTTTGAAATTATAATTTATGTCAACGAAATATGGCAAAACAAATGTTCCGGCATGGGACTGGATATAAATGGAAGTTTTCTGCACACTTTACTTTTCGCAGATGATCAAATCGTAATAGCTAACGACAAATATGATATTGTTATGATTTTTAGTTCTTCCGTGGGTTCGGCGATTTAAAACTCTCGATACAGTAACAAAACAATGTTTATTCCAACACAATAAATTCTACTTTTATAAATTACTTAGATATACAACTTTTACATTTTTTTATAACTATTTACATTTCTTAATTCATAAACACTTTTAAAACTAATACTCCTTCGAGGCCGCTTTTTTTTTATACCACTAAATCACAATTCTAGATCTTTCTTCCTGTTTCTCAAGGGTCCGGGGCCCTTCGTAAACGATCTAGACGCTGTAAGAATTTACCAGGCGAAATTCGGTCGGCGCCGTCGTCTCTAGGTAGACAGAGACGAATTCAAAAAAATTGTAACAATATAGAATAAATGATAAGGAAAATATATGAAACCTTTAAGATGCAGGCTTAAAGATAAACTTCTCTAAAACTAAGTATCTGTCAATTGATTCCCCTCAGCTTAATCTAAAAATAGAGAGAAATATGATTCAATCTTGTCAAGACTACACCTATTTAGGAGTAAAGATAACAAAAAAAGGATTCAGCAAAAAAAAAATAACCCATCGCATTCTTCTTCTTCTTAACGTGCCGTCTTTACTGAAGGTTGGCTACAATTTCGGCAAATCTCTCTCTATCCTGTGCTGCTCTTAGTAGTGACTCTGAATTCAGGCCAGTCCAATCCCTAACATTCTTTAACATAGAATTCTGTCTCCTGCCCGGTCCTCTTTTACCTTCAATCTTGCCCTCCATTATCAGTTGTAGGAACTCGTATCTTTTGCCTCTGTATATGTGTCCCAGATAGCTTGTCTTGCGTCTTTTAACCATTCCCAAGATTTCTTTGTCCACTTTCATCCTTCCTAGAACGGTTTCATTGAAGACATGCTCTGCCCATGATAGTTTGAGCATTCTACGCATTACCCACATTTCGAAGGCTTCTATTCTACGCATCGATCGTATTCCCATCTTCCATGATTCGCTACCATATAAGAGGATTGAGTAGATATAAGCTTTTACGAATCTGTATCTGGTGTTTAGCGATAATGTAGGGTTTGTTAAGAGTCTCTTCATTTTAAGGAATGCGCTTCTTGCGTTTTCTATACGGCATTTGATTTCTGTTTCCGGGTTTAAATCTCGTGTTATCCAGCATTCCAGATATTTGAACTTGTCGACCTACTCTATTTGTTTGTTTTATATGTTTATATAGGTGTTCACATTTGCGTTTTTGAAGATAGTCATTGTTTTTGTTTTTTCTGTATTTATTTTGAGTCCGAAAGTGTCGCCTTCCCTTACAACTGCGTCAATAAGGTTTTGAAGTCCTTCTTGACTATTGTCTATTATTATTGTGTCGTCTGCATACCGTATGTTATTCACGAGTCTCCCGTTCACTTTTATGCCTTCTTGGATGTTTTCTAGCGCTTTCTGAAAAATCCTTTCTGAGTATATATTAAAGAGAGTCGGAGAGAATATGTGTCTCACACCTCTTTTGATGGGTATATTGGTGGTGAGTTTATCTTCTACTCGAATCGATGCTGTTTGTTCCCAATACAAGTTCTTAATTAGGTTGATGTCGCTTTGGTCTAGCCCTTGTTCGCATTAATCAGCATTAATCAGGGAAAACAAGCAATAAATAAACTAAACTCTCTCCTGTGGTCAAATAATATCCAAAAACGAATTAAAAAAAAAGAACACGAAAAAAAGAACACGAAACTATTGTACAAAGTTTACTATTATTCGGTTCAGAGACATGGGAGGTAAAAAAAAATGGGCAAAGGTTAGAAGCGGCCGAAATGGACTTCCTACGAAGGAGATGTAAGGTATCAAGGTTGCAAAGAGTCACAAACAATAAAATAAGGCAGAAAATGGCAGGAGAAACACCTATAACGGAGGAAATTGATAGACGACGACTTAAATGGTACGGACACGTAAGACGTATGAAAGATGATCGATGGCTCAAAAAGATATTAGAATGGAAACCAAAATTCAAGCGAAAGCGTGGAAGACCACCAAAAGAGTGGTTAAAACAAACAAGAAAGGACATGGAGAGGAGAGGATTAGAAGAGAAAGATTGGCAGGATAGAGAGGCATGGATAGTATGGATAGCTGGAAGTATCTACTATTTCATTACGAAAATACGTTTTTGTCGCTGTAGTAGTCTTTTTCCATGGAGGTTAGAAAAAAGCGTGTTTTTTCTCGTGCCGATGGAAATGTTTCTTTTTTAATAAAAATAGTCGCAAAAAGGGTAGACCTATCGTGTGGGCCGAGGGCGGCCCGCCCTGCGACTATTAGAAGGAAGAGGAATTAAAGAAAGGAGATGATTGTGAACCCTCCTTTTGCAAAGTTTCAGGTCATAGTTTTGTGAAAAAACTGATTTTGGAAGCTTGTTCCATTCTGTAGCAGCCCTGTAAAAGAAGGATTCTTGATGAAGATTGGTCCTTGTAGTGTCAATCTTGAGAGTAAATGGGTGAGACTGATCAGCGTGCCGAGTTCTTTGGCCGAATGTGGCCAGTTGTGGTAAAAGACACCGTTTCTACATAACGGGCTTTTAAGCGAAAAATATTGAAAATAAAACTCAAATAATACTTATATTAATGACAAGAAATGAAATTCATATGAAATTTATAAATTAAATTGAAATTTTTCTAATATTTCATCAAAAACTATTAAAATCCGTACACATGAAAGTTTGATGATGAAATATCTTTTGAACGGTTAATTTCATCGCCAAAACATAGGAAACCATTTTTATAGAGCAGTTAATTTCCAACAAAAATTTGTATTGCACATTTTGTAAAAGTCATTTATTGTCGAGTTATAAAATTCATAAACAAAAATGAAATTTGTCTTAAAATAATCAAAACTAAATCCTTAATATCTTTCAAATGGTGAGGTTTACGGAAAAAATATAAGATACCTTTTTTGTAGAGCATTAAATTTCCTAAAAAATTCTCACGAAACATTTTTCTGTTCAATCGATAAATGATGAGGTATGAATTTTTTTCTATTGGACTTAGAAAAAAATACAAAACTGCGATGCGGAGGATCTTCCTATTAAAATTAAGAGCTCGTGCTTGGTGAGAATTTTTTTAAGGTGTCTAGCAACCCATTTTTCCGTATCACTTGTAAAAAAAAAATAATCGATTTGTTTGACCCACCCTACTGTACACCTTGCGTCACCCGAGGCAACAGCCTGACGGACCTAAATAGGGGTAGAGTTATCAGTAAGTAGCCCTGAAAAAGTCAGTGAAGTATCACAGTAAACCTTGAGCTTTTAGGCTCACACTCTCTACATAAAGAATTTTTTCCATCCCAGCAAAAATAAAAAAAAAAATCATTAATTGTTTGCACGAACCTCCCAGTTAAGATAGAGAAGATTACAGGATGTCAGTCTTTACTAGGAGGAATGTACAGGAGGTTTATTCTTATAGAGGAGGTTTGGGACGAAATCAGCATTGCAATAAATATTTTTATACGACTTTTAGTTCTTCCGTGGGTTCGGCGATTTAAAACTCTCGGTACAGTAACAAAACAATGTTTATTCCAATACAATAAATTCTGCTTTTATAAATCACTTAGATATACAACTTTTACATTTTTTTATAACTATTTACATTTCTTAATTCATAAACACTTTTAAAACTAATACTTCTTCGCGGCCGCTTTCCTTTTTTTATAGCTCTAAATTACAATTCTAGACCCTTCTACCTATTTCTCAAGGGTCCGGGGCCCTTCGCGATACGGTGTTCTAGAACTTGCCAGACCCCGTTTGCGGCCGACAAAGCGATCTAATTAATATGCACCCCTGCTGCGGTCGGTGTCCGTTTTGGGGTCCGTTTTGTAACAATATGTTGATTGAATAGCGATTATTTACAGTACCTATAGAAATAAACTAAGACGCAATAAAATGTATATAAAAAAATATGAGATTATAAATAACTTACCTGCTTTCTCTAAACATTACGCTGAGAACAGGTGAATAAATATAAGCTCTAGTGTGATCATGAGAAAGTGGCCGTCCAAGTATATTACAACAATAGCAGCGTTAATAATAATAAAAAATAATATTGTTTAAATACAAGTCTGTAATTACTTTAATGAATTTATATTCCCTATTGTTATAAAATTGTTCTATTTCAGCCGAGTGAATTTACTTTCAGTGTTTTGTAACCATGACCTTCATGGACTACTTAATTTTCACCCATTATACCAAAAATTGATACGGTTGATGGTAAAAGGTCGTGAAAACTACATAAACACTGCACGGTTCGCTATTTGTCAGTATGTTTATGTTAATGGAAGAATATCTTAATGGCTATTTATAAAAATAGAAATTAAAAGGATGGTGGAAATGTTAAATCTCAGTACTTAATTAAACATTAAATTACAAGTCGATTACGATTATCATTTCTTTAATCACTCCTTAATTAAAAACTAAATTGATTCAAATGGCCGGTCATCTGGTATTCTACAGGGTGTCATAACTATTGGGACATAAAGTAAGCGCAGATTATTTGAATCATATTAATATGATGATAGGACCAATTATGCCTTAGTAAAATATTAATAAATTGCTATTAAAATTGACAGGTACAAAATGTGAACGTTGTTTTTTTCGGTTTTTGGTTATAATTTCATAATATATTAATAAATTGTTATCTAGATTGGCATAGAAGCATCTATACGAGGTCTTTTAAAAAAAGGTAACCCCGTCTCTGGCATAGGTAGAGAACTAAAAAATAATTGCGGATTGCTTGGTAAAAAATTTTCGTAACGCCATCCGTATTAAAGGGTGTTGAAGAAAAAAAATTTATACACATTTATGTATTACGATTTTGCCGAAACTACTGGAACATTGTCATGAAATTTTATACGAATATGTTTTAGAAGCTAATACTTTTAAAGGTTAGATTTATTAATCAAAATTTCAAGTGAACTTAAACATCATTCAATTTTACGCCAAAAAGGTACTCTTAGTAAAACTCGATACGCGAGAATATAAGGACATGCAAGGTAGAAAACATCAATGAGTGAGTTTTCGACAAAAAGAGGGAGTGAAATGAGCACATCAGTAGAATGGACAACGAAAGAATAGTCAGAACAGCACGCGACAAATCACCAATGGGTCGCAGGAGTTTAGGACGCCCCCGAAAACGATGGAGCGACAACTTAGCAGTGCAATAGGCAGAGGAACGATGAAAAGAAACAGGCGATCTGCCTAGATTAAAGAAGGAAGAAGAAGAAGAAAATTATGAAGTAATAACCGATGCTGGTATAATGTAATGGTAAAGTTATTAATTATTAATTAGTATGCATTAGGTGGATTAAAAAATTTTTTGTCGCGTAAATGAGACGTCATCAATAAAACGCATACATGTTAAAACATTGGGATTAAGGGCTTTCCTTTCTTGTGACGTTTCACAAAAATCCATTCTAATCGGTATATCTTGATTTTCTCTAAATTTGCCATGAAAAACTGACATTTATTAATAGTGTAATACAATGATTAGATTTTTGAAACCTTGTTATTTGTAAAATAAGATATTGTTAATAAAAATATATCAACATGTTATTAACCTTAGGCGAGTGTTTAGGAAACTCTAGTGCAGCTGTTACGCATTATGCAGAAGTTTCCTAGAAGAAACTAATCAAGTAAAAATACAATTAGAGCCATTAAACGACGTTGTCGAGAAACTGGGAATGTGAGACCAAAAAAAATAAATTCTGGTACGCCAAGAACAACAAGAACTATTAATACAGAAAATATTATTTTAAATTTAGTTGATCAAGATCAAACAGTTAGCGTAAGGAATATGGCAAGACAAACAAATACGTCTTCTTCAAGTACTTAAAAAATCCTTAAACAGCAGCAGCTACATCCTTATCATTACAGACAAGTCCAAGAGCTCTTTTTTTTTTTTATGAAAATAGTCGCAAAAAGGGTAGACCTATCGTGTGGGCCGCGGACGGCTCGCACTGCGACTATTAGAAGGGGAAGGGATTATAGAAAGGAAGTGATTGTGGACACGCTTTTTAAAAAGTTGTAGGTCATAGTTCTCTGGAAAAACAGATTTTGGAAGCTTATTCCATTCCGTAGCAGCCCTGTAAAAGAAGAATTCTTGATGAAGATTGGTCCTAGTACTGTCAATCTTGAGAGTAAATGGGTGAGACTGATCAGCGTGCCGAGTTCTTTGGCCGAATGTGGCCAATGGTGGTACAAGAGTTTTTATTTCTCTGGAGCATCTGCCATGGAAATATCTGTAGAGCAATGACTGGTCTGCAACTCTTCTTCTATGTTCTAGAGGGTGAAGGGTATCTGTGAAAGTTGAACTGTTTATCAAGCGAATGGCTCTTTTCTGAATGGAATCTAGAAGACGAAGAGAATGCCTTGGTGCTGAACCCCAAATGTGCGAGCAATACTCCAGTAGAGGTCGGATTTGAGCCTTGCTAGACGATCTACCTGTTAGAGTGGATTTTTGTCAAACATTACAAGAAAGCACAGCCCTCAATCCATATTTTTTAAATGTATATGTCTTTATTTTTATTGCACGATAGAGGTCCACCGCACCTTGATAAAAGGTGTCGTAATTGGTTGAGTAACCATTCTCCGAATCGACGGATTGGTAGAGGTGCAGAAGCTCCGATTCATTGGCCTCCTTGATCGTGCGATTTTAATCCATTGGACTACACAGTTTGGTCGTATCTTAAGAAAAAAGTATGTGCTACAGAAGTAAATTTTCGTCAAGAATTGGAAGACAGAATTCAACGTCACTTTAATGACCTCATAGCTGATCCCCAACCGTTTAGAAGATTAATGGATTCTTTAGAAATAAGAATAGACTTGTGTATTCGTGATAACGAAGGGGATATTTTGAACACTTACTCCATTTAAATTTTATTTTATGATTTTAGCCTTTATTTTAATTTTCTTCTTGTGATTTTTTGTTTCATTAATAACTTTATCATTACTTTATACCAGCATCGGTTATTACTTCATAATTTTCAAATCAAAATATTCCGAAAACGGTACACAGTATCGAGTTTTACTAAGAGTGCCTTTTTAGTGTAAAATTGAATAATGTTTAAGTTTATTTGAAATTTTAATTAATAAATCTAACCTTAAAAAAGTTATAATCAATACTATTTAGTACGAACCGTGTAACTAGCGCTCTCTATGAAAGTCAGATATAAAAACAAATTCATGGGATGTATCAGCTTCTAAAACATATTCGTATAAAATTTCATTACAATGTTTCTAGTAGTTTCGGCAAAATCGTAATAAATGTGTATACATTTTTTTCTTTAACGCCCTTTATCTTGAATATTTATTATTTTTTGTTTTATTACAGAGGGCGCCACATGAGCGATTCTTGATGATACAATTTAGTCGAGTATTTTGACGAAATTAGAAAACATGACGTAAACACCAATTGTATATAAAACAGTTATATTTGTTTATGATTATTTCAACCGTTTTCAAAAAACACCAAATGAACAATTCAGAGTCTCAGAAAAAAATTCAAAAAATATTTCAGGAATCACTTATGTGGCGCCATCTGCAACCACATATAAAATAATATTCCTTGTCCAAAAGTATGCCTCCATGCCAATTTTGATAATTTAATAATATATTATGAAATTATAACGAAAACTAAAAAAAAAACTTTCACATCCTGTATCTTTTTTCACAGACACACTTAGTTCAAATCCCCATATTTTAGACTAAAAAACCTGTCCATACCATTGCCTAAAGAAATAAATAGTAAGTTAACCTTATGGACTTTTCATTGGTTAACGATGGGGTCCTCTGCCTACCCATAGGGGTAGGCAGAGAAGGCAGATACCACTTCCTTCCACTTGTTACGGTTCTTACATACATCTTTTACTTTCTCTACTTTCATCAGTGCTCTCATACATGCTCGTCGGTTGTTGGTACTCTTGACCTGGCCTTTCTTCAAAACAATGTTGATCTGATCGAGATATGTTCGCCGAGGTCGACTTCTACCGACTTGTATATCCACACTCGCCTTATAAATTTGTTTCGTCAATCTTCCTTTATCCATCCTTTCTACGTGTCCAAACCATCTTAGCATTCCTTTATCTAACTTTGTAACCACATCTTCTTTTACACCACAGCGTTCTCTTATCTTACTATTCTTTACTGTATCCTACCGAGTCACTCCGGCTATACTTCTCAGTCTACTCATCTCCGCAGCATTAATCCTATTTTCATGCATCTTTTGCCAAACCCAACATTCACTAACATACATAAGCGAAGGAACCAACATGCCTCTATGCACAGCCAGACGTGCCTTTTTTGACACTTTCTGTCTATTCATAAAGCTATGCAGTGCCCCATTTATTTGTTTTCCTGCCAACACCCTTCGCTCAATGTCACTGTCATACTTTTCATCTCTCGTAAACTTTGAACCCAAGTACACAAATTCATTTACTTGTTCCACTCTTTCTCCCTCAATCGAAACTTTACAGTTTGTTATGCTTTCTTCTCTTTCAAAAACCATTACTTTCGTTTTGCTTGCATTTATTTTCATCCCTTTGATTTTCACGAATAGTAAAATAAATTAGTTAATTGAACAGAAAATTGACATTATTAAAATAGTAAAAATAGGTAAAAAATTTAATAATAGTACATGAGCTGAAAATTTAACCACTAATTATCTTAGTTCATTCAGTATTACGTAAATAAAAAAATTGGTTTTATACTATTTTCGAATTAGTTACGTCAGTTAACAAAATAAATAATTTGTCAATAATTATTGTTATGGAGAAATTATTTATTACTTGATAAATACTAATTATGAATTTAAAACATTTTCATAACAGTTTTGGTGGTTGCAAAAAGAAATATTCCATTCTTTTCTTAACAAATGTTAGATAAGCTACTTTTAAATATTTTTATTGTAAAATAATTTTTTATAAAATATTGTATCAGTAATAATAAACACTAAAACACTACCAGGCGCTGACTGCGGATCCGACCACCAACTGTTAACGACAAAAATTAGAATAAAGCTCAAAGTTCGCAAAGTAGAAATGAAGAGACATAAAATCAGCCAGACAGTTCAAGATAAATATAACAGTTTAATACAACCAAAACTAACTATTCTCAAAACACAAATAAAATAACTAGATGCTGACTTACAGTGGTGTAAACTAAAACAAGAGATAACAAAAACAGAAGAAGCACAAAGGCAGACAAAAGAAAAACAAGAAGGCCGTCCAAAGAAACCATGGATAAAGGGCGAGACTCTAGCCGTAAAGAATGTGCAGAAAAGACAAAAACGATTATATGAAGGAAATCTGCAAGGAAATCAAACAACATTCCAATAAAAATGAAACACAGGACCTTTTCAAGAAAGTAAATTTAAACCAAAAAGCACACAAATAGAAGACAAAGATAATAAACTACTATGGAAAACATCAGACATAACAGAAAGATGGAAACAATACTGTAATGAGCTGTATACAGATGAAAATGCAGAGGAAGGAGAAAACACAGTCAATGAATTATTAGTAGAACAAGAAGAAGAACCAGAAATATTAAAAACAGAAGTGGAAAATGCCCTCAGAAATTTGAAAACAAACAAATCATCCGGTGCTGACCAAATCACCGCAGAACTACTGAAAGAAATAGGTCCTGAAGGAATTGAAATAATGACAAACATTTGCAATAAAGTGTGAAAGACAGGAAAATGGCCGAAAGACTGGACAAAATCGACGTTTGTCCCATTACACAACGCGCAAATGCAAGAACTACAGAACCATAGCGCTAATCTCTCATGCTAGCAAGGTGTTACTATACATAATAGACCAACGGCTTGAGAACTATCGTGACAGGCAAATTTCCGTAGAACAAGCGGGCTTCGTCCAAGGGGGAGGAACAAGGGACCAAATATTTAACACAAGGCAATTAATAGAAAAAACAAGAGAATTTAATATTCCTATGGTCATGTGCTTTATTGACTACAGCGAGGCCTTCGATTATGTGCTCAAAGAAATGGGTGTCTCAAAACATCTAACAAACATTATATGAGGAAAACGAAAATGACGTAAAAATTGGAAACGAAACTTCCAGCTCCTTCAAATGTGCAAAAGGTGTCCAACAGGGCTGTATATTATCGCCTAGGCTATTTAATATTTACGGCGAAATCATTATGCGCAGAACAACAGAAAACTGGTATGAAGGAATTTCCATCGGAGGCAAGAGAATTAACAACCTCAGGTACGCTGACGATACCTCGCTTATAGCAGGCGACGAACAGGAAATGGTACAATTATTACAACGATTAACAGAAGAAAGCCGAACGCTGGGATTAGAGATAAATTTAAACAAAACAAAGATAATGATAGTAGACAGAGGAAACAAGCTACAACAGTTACAAGATGAAAACAACTTAGCAGACATCGAAAGAACCGACAGCTTAACATATTTAGGAGCCTTGATAAATAACCAGGGAAACTGCGAACCTGAAATTAGTCGACGCATACAAATGGCGATGACCAATCTAAAAATAATATGGAAAGACAAACAAATATCGCGAAACACAAAGATAAAACTTGTACAAACACTAATATTCGCAATATTCATTTATGGTGTAGAACGCTGGACGATCAAAGAAGCAGACAGGAAAAGAATTGACTCCTTTGAGCTCTGGTGCTAGAAAAGACTACTGTGCATCCCTTGGACAGCACGGAGGACAAAAAATGTATCAGTTATTCAAAAAATAGGCATAAAAGATCGACTGTCAACAATATGCCGACGACGAATTATCCAATACTATGGGCATATAAACAGAGAACAAGAAGACAACATGGAAAAATTAATGATACAAGAAAAAATAGAAGGCCATAGGACAAGGGGTTGCTCTCCCTCCAGATGGGTAGGCCAGGTAAAGAAAATTACAGAAAGACCCTTACAAACAGCCATTAGAGACACAGAAGATAGAACACTTTGGAAGCACATCATCAACAGCACAAATTGAAAATCATGGAATCACGACCTCTCAGCTTTGAGAGTACGACTGACAAAGAAAAAGAGAGAGAGAGAGAGATTGTATTTCAAATGGTGCACGGAGAAAAACACTTGATCTTTTTATGCTATCCATTTTAACTGAAATCTCTGATTCATTAAGAATGGGCAATCTCTGAACTGGAGATACTACACACCAAAATATGGCGATTAAACTTAACATGTCTTATACAAATTTTACAGTTTTACGAGATACAGGGTATTTTAAGTTGGAATTTCTTAATAATTCTTAATCATTTTGTGATTTTAAGCAGCATCGTCTTGAATATTGGCAACTTTATGTTTTTTGGCATAAAAATTACACATTTTATGCTGAATTTAGCACTATTCATACAGGGCGTTAGTTACACCCTGTTACTTAGGTAAATTACAACATATCTTTTTTACCTAATGAGTTATGGCTAAAATTACTAAAAAATCTAAAAGACAGTTTAATTTTAAATAAAAAAGTTTCGTCTAGTTAAACAAATGAAGATCATTCTTATTTACAGTGAGTATAATTTCTTAAAAATTCAATTCTTTTGTGCTCATCTTTAGCCTTTAGGTTGTCCTCATTTTTAAACTTAAACCCCGTATGTTTCAAAACTTGTTCTGGAAATTTTAAATACATCTTTTTCTTTTACCTTTTTTTAAAATTAAATCCAAAGTTAAACAGCCATGGCGATGAAATAGACCTTCTGACTTCAAGCCAAGAATTTTTCGACTATACCTCGTAGTGAAAAGACCTGATCCATACATCTCCTTATTTTTAATCCTGCTTGTACATCCCATATCATATTCTCAGTTTCATTCGTTACTCTTTTAATCAATATCTATGCATACAGTTTGCCGACTATTCTGAGTAAACTAATACATCGGTAGTTCTTACAGTCCTGCTGCGAACATTTTACCTTGTAAAGTGGCACAATAACGGCCTTGCACCAGTCGTCTGGTACGCTACCACTCCTCCAACAAAGGTTAAAAAGGAGGTACAGTAGACTAGCTACCACGTTTTGTCCAGCCTTCAGTTTTAGGCGAAGTTACCATTATGAAAATAGCAGTGAGGAGTACGATATGCGCTAACCACTCTTAGCAGCATCATACGCTGTGCACTGGACATCATGTCTCTGTATTTGCCAAAGTTAAGGACGTAGAACCACATCGTTGCTCCGTATAAAAGAGTCGGTACTCTTGACCTGGCCCCTCTTCAAAACAATTTTGATCTGGTCAAGCAACGTTTGCTTAGATCGACCTCTTTCAACCAGGCCATTCACACTAGCCACAAAAGCGCACATCGATTTCCGAATTAAACCGAATTGATTACCAGTAGCATATCCTAAATGTTTTGTTTTTATCTTCAGTGTGGAACAGCCAAATGGTATAAATTCGATAACGAATAAATGAGAGCGTGTTAGGAAAAACGCTTTAACACGTCGATTTGTATTTTTAGATGCGCATTTTTTTCAAGAAAAAATAATTATATAGGGTGTGTCATGTGACAGTGGTCAAGCTTTCTTATTTTAAATACAACCCCCTGTATATTATTTATTTTTTGGATTCTTCAAAGTTTTCTAGACATAATTCATATACAATGTTCCATACCTATCTTCATCTGTTTCGGAAATATTAAGTGTTTTCAGATGTATTACAAAAATTAACATTAAAAAAAGAAAATTATTTTATTTCACAAATAATGTAAAAAAAAACAAAAAACATCAATTTCAATGTAAGAGATGTTCAAAATGTTCGCCGCGAACGTCTTGGCAACATGCTAATCTGGTATAGAAATGTCTTCTAGCGTTACTCAACATCTCATGCATGCCTTTTACTTTTCTTTAATATTCGAAAAATTGATGTGTGGCTAATGTTGAACAGTGAGGCTGCTTTTCGACCAGAATTATGTGGGTTTTCTTGAAACTCAAGCATAACATCCTATTTCGCATCATCGCTTAGTTCATTGGCAACTACTTATTTTGTCTGTCTTACATGACCAAGCTCGCGAAACTGTTTTTCTATTTTGCTAATTTTCCCTTGCGATATAGGCGGCAAATTTGGAAATTTTTCGTGAAATAAGCGAGAAACTTCCATTTGTGTCCGTGTGTTATCTCCATAACCAATCATTTGTAGAATGGTTATTCTGTTTTTGTATTTTTTTTATTTCATATCAGTAAAAAGGAACGCATTAATGGTTTTTGCTTATTTTCTCAATATTAAGAGCTAAATGGGAGTGTAATGTAGCGAATTTGTGATATAAAATAATTTTCTTTTTTTAATGTTAATTTTTGTAATATATCTGAAAACACTTAATATTTCCGATTATGTCTAGAATTTTCTGAAGAATCCAAAAAATAAATAATATACCGGAGGTTGTGTTTAAAATAAGAAAGTTGGTATCGGCCACTGTCACATGACACACCCTATATAATTATTTATTTTTGAAAAAAATGCGCATCTAAAAATACAAATCGACGTGTCCATGCGTTTTTCCCCACACGCTCTCATTTATTCGTTATCGAATTTATTCCATTTGGCTGTTCCACACTGTATGTATTGGAATTAAAAGTAAATTTAAAAAATTATTTATGGATAATTTTGAGATCATTAGAAGCTGTTTCTTTCGCCAGAATTTTGTGAAGAACTTTGCATACATTTTTCATCTTTACGAATGATATCTCTTTCTTCCTCACGATACTATTTTATTTTATTTAAAAATTTTATACGCTTTAATCTTACATCATAACTTTTTTCAAAAACATTTTGCTTTTATCAGGTGTTTTCCTTAATTTTAAAATATTTTTCTAAAAGTTGACTGCCCACTCTTTAAAATTATACAGGTTGTGGCGCGAAATGATTTGATTAAAAGTAATGGCGGATATAGTTATGTTAAAAATATAACATTATAAAGCTGTAGGCTTTGGATGACGCTGAGTTCAAATATAATTTCCCAAAGTTGTCACTTCCGGTTATACCGGAAGTAGACGTCAACTTTGTTATTTTAAATACAACCTAATATTTTTTATTTTATTTTCGAATTCTACATAAAATTTAAGATAAAATTTTTGCACAATGTTCTATATTAAAAATCAAGTATTTTTGAGATATTTCGATTTTTTTCGAAATTTTGAAAAGCTCCTATTCCACATTGAATAACGATATCTCCATTAATAACAAAGCTAGTGACGTGAAATTGTAACCAATAAACAACAAGCGCTTGCCCGTTAACTCCATATGTCCAACTTATTGATATTTTATCCAGGGTGTTTTAAACTTAGCCACCAACATGCACAATTTAAATCATATATTAGTTGCTTAAAGCAATTCCTTTGGTATCGGTATTTCCTGTACCTAAATTCAACTACTTTTAAGATATTTTATTAACTTAGTTAAAACATAACACTACTCAATTCTTTCAACATTAGTTAAGGGTAGGCCTTGGCTGTCAAAGATTTGATAGTTAGAACGTTAATTGTTTATGTTGTTTTGACAGTTTTCTTTACCAGTTTGTATTTCATAGTAAATAATGGCAAAAAAAGAATTAACTAATGATAATTTTTAAATTTTATTATTATTTACGGCAAGTGTAATAGAATTGTTGAACGTAATTGCTGTGTTTTTGCAGAAAGATATCTAAATCAACTAAATGCAACTGGTGATACTATAGGAAGATTGCTTAAAAACTGCCGTCAGTTTGGTCAATATAAGATAAAAATTAATAAAAATAAACCACTAGTGGACAATGACATAAACTAAATTAATGTTATGGGAAATTTTACGGCCTCTTTAAATGCCTCCATTAAAGATTGTGGGAGAGATCTTACTTCGTCGACGAGAACAATTCATCGCATTTTAAAAAAACACAAATGGAAACTATTTTTATATTATTTGGTGCAACACTTACAATTAGGTGATCTTTCTTGAAGGGTAGAATTCTGTGAATGGTTTTTAATGAACACCAAAAAGGATGAAAACTCCATAAAAAAGTTATATGGTGTGATGAGGCAAAGTTTAGCAAAAATGTATTATTTAATCGACATAATTCTTATTTTATCACTACGAGAATTCCACTGCTTGTGTCAGGATAAACGGAGCTTGCAAGGACTGGTTTAACATCCAAAAAGGTGTGAGACAGGAATGTGTGGCTTCGCCATAGCTGTTTAACTTATACAATTCTTTAAAAAGTTTTGAAAGAGAGTGCGTATGGATTGAAAATGAATAATTTGATCGCAAATGCCTTCTTTAGCGTCATCTGAAGAGAGGTTGCAGGCGATGGTTAATGTTATGCATGATGCCCTAAAAATATAAGGGATAAAAATAAATGTAAGCCAAACGAAAGTGATGGTATTTGAGAGAGAAGACATGATAAACTGTGGAGTTTCGATTAAGGGAGAAAGAGTAGAACAAGTAAATGAATTTGTGTACTTGGGTTCAAAGTTTACGGAAGATGGAAAATATGACGGTGACATTGAGCAAAGGGTGTCGGCAGGAAAACAAATGAATGGGACACTGCGTGGCTTTATGAATAGGCAGAAAGTGTCAAAAAAGGCACGTCTGGCTGTGCATAGAGGTGTGTTGGTTCCTACATTTATGTATGGTAGTAAATGTTGGGTTTGGCAGAAGAAGCATGAACATAGGATTAGCTGCGGAGATGAGTAGTCTAAGAAGTATAGCCGGAGTGACTCTGTCAAATCCAACATTTACTTCGATATATAAGTATAGGAACCAACACACCTCTATGCGCAGCCAGACGTGTCTTTTTTGACACTGTCTGGCTAATCATAAAGATATGCAGTGCCCCATTCATTTGTTTTCCTGCCAATACCCTTTGCTCAATATCACTGTCATACTTTCCATCTCTAGTAAACTTTGAACCCAAGTACACAAATTCATTTACTTGTTCCACTCTTTCTCACTCAAACAAAACTTCACAGTTTTTTATGCTTTCTTAAACATTAAGTATTAAATTAGTTTTAAAAAAACTTTATAATTAACTTAACGCCCCAACCCTTGCCCTTACTATTACTCAGATACTTGTTTTTTAACTAAAAGTATCATCGTTTTCAGTGCCATTTTATAGAATGCAGCGTGATATTTTTAATGCGATTTTATTATTGCAAAACCTCAAAATGAAATAGATAATGACAAAACTCGTTTTCGCAAGTATCACTATACTTTCGAACAATGCATAACAGTAAACTGTAATAACACACATTTTGGCTTCCACAATTGTGGTGTAACCAACATGCCATTTCTTTCCTTAGTAATAATAATTATAGTAATTACCAGTACAAAAGTGATCTTATTAAAATATTTTTTCGTCTTATTAAATTAAAAATATTTGATTTTTTTTTGTCTAAAATTCATGACCGAAGTATTAATTTTAAACGTTTTATTACATTGGTTAAAAGTTCTAGGGTTGATCCACAGATAGCGCCTCTAATAAAAAATCTGTAGCAACGTCTATAATACGAAGATACAAGTATTGTGTGATTTTTATTGGTTAATATTTTATATTAATCATATCGTCTCTGGTGCGAATTCCCGACAATTACTAACCGAGAAGCCTTTGTCCGTGCGAGGAACACCTGCAAAAGAACGATTGACCTTGCCAAAGAATCAAACGACACGAAAATATGCAACAAGCTTGTTAATGCCCCTCCTGAATCGAAGTCCTTCTTGTCTTTGGCTATGGCCATAACAAAGAATTTCACAACTTCTTCTTTACCACCACTCCAGAGGTCCGACATCACGACATCCGTATCTTTCAAGAAAAAAGCAGATCTGCTGGCCGGAATGTTCAGTTCTAACTTAACCCTCGATACTAATGGGAAAGAAACACCAACGATACCTAGAATAAACTCATCAATGCCTAAGTTCGTTATCCGCCATCGCACTATCAGGAAAATCCTACGAAATCTTGACTCTAATAATGCAGTAGGACCAGATGGAATACCGAAAATTTTCCTGAAGAACTGTGCTCAAGAGCTCACCCCAGTTCTCTGTAGACTCTTCAAGCTGTCATACAGCAAAAAAGTATTTCCGTCCATGTGGAAAAACCATTCCGAAAAAAGGGAAAGAAGACTATTCTTGCGAATTATCGCCCTATTGCACTGCTCTCAGTCATATCCAAAGTTATAAAAAAAGCGACTAACACAGAACTCATTAAATATTTGGAGAAATTTAAGATAATTCATGACAGACAATATGGATTTCGACAACTTCGGTCTACTGGAGATTTGCTGGCTTATGTCACTCAGCTCTGGACAAACACTATTGAAAAGTTTGGTGAATCCCGTGCAATAGCCTTGGATATATCTAAAGCCTTTGACCGCGTTTGGCACCAGGCATTGTTAAGTAAATTATCTGTCTACGGTCTCCCAACCAAACTGCGCCAATGGCTTTTGACCTTCATGCAAGATCGCTCCTTACATGTGGCAGTTGACGGTATTTCTTCTGATGCGTTTAAAACCAATGCCGGGGTCCCCCAGGGTTCCATCCTGTCCATCACCTTATTTCTTTTACACATCAACGACCTCTTGAAAACCACCACGAACCCCATTTACAGTTTCGCAGACGATAGCACACTTGTCTCAACTTTCACATCCTATCGATCACTTTCGGTGAATGATACGAATAGACTCAGACAGTAACAGGTTGATTCCATCAATAGAGATCTTAAAGCAATCGTCGAGTGGGAAACCAACAATCTTGTTCAGTTCAACGCCCAAAAAACACAAAGTGCCACGTTTTCTAGAAAAGTGAATTCCTCAAATCATCCCATCACAATGTCCGAAAATACCCTTGAACCAAGTCCCTCCATCTCGATTTTGGGAGTCACGGTGTCCAATAATATGTCTTGGCATGACCATGTTGCTAACATCGCAAAGTCGGCAAGCCAGAGGCTAGGTTTTCTGTGGAAAGCCAGAAAGTTTTTTACTCCTGATCAACTGTTGACGACGTACAAGACTCAAATCCGACCTCTACTGGAGTATTGCTCGCACATTTGGGGTTCAGCACCAAGGCATTCTCTTCGTCTTCTAGATTCCATTCAGAAAAGAGTCATTCGCTTGATAAACAGCTCAACTCTCACAGATACCCTTCACCCTCTAGAACATAGAAGAAGAGTTGCAGACCAGTCATTGCTCTACAGATATTTCCATGGCAGATGCTCCAGAGAAATAAAAACTCTTGTACCACCATTGGCCACATTCGGCCGAAGAACTCGGCACGCTGATCAGTCTCACCCATTTACTCTCAAGATTAACACTACAAGGACCAATCTTCATCAAGAATTCTTTTTTTACAGGGCTGCTACGGAATGGAATAAGCTTCCAAAATCAGTTTTTCCAGAGAACTATGACCTGCAACTTTTCAAAAAGCGTGTCCACAATCATTTTCTTTCTATAATCCCTTTCCCTTCTAATAGTCGCAGTGCGGGCCGTCCGCGGCCCACACGATAGGTCTACTCTTTTTGCGACTATTTTAATTAAAAAAAAAACATTATGTAAAGTTACAAATAATAGTTATAATAAATATAATATCAGTGACATAAAAACTCGTTCGAAAAAGACGGATTGACTACACCATGTAAAATAAATGCTGTCGAAATAGTAGGACAATTAATTTACAAATTCAATTATTCTCACGACCCACGAAACTAAAAATGTGCTTACTGGTTTGTAGGGTGTTTGTCCAGAACTGAAACTTTTGTGCTTACTGGTTTGTAGGGTGTTTGTCCAGAACTGAAACTTGAATGTATCAAATCAACTATTTTCTCTCATAAATTAAATACTCTGCTGTGGGCACTGTAGGTTGTTGCTGACCATCTTTGTTGATTTTGTGATACATTTGTTTTCGGTAACAGAATAATTTTTATAAGTAATGCCACATGAGTTGAAGTTAAATTCATACTTTTAGAAAATTTTAATTGTGCTTATTTATGTATTTTTGGGAGAGTTGCTTAAATGTTCTAATATAACATATTTAACGATTTGGCAACAATAAAACGCAATTTGTTGTGCCTCTAACAAAAAAATGCATTTAAAAAAAAATATTTCTTTTAAATAGGATATAACATTTGTATAAGACATGTAAAGCTCAATCGCCATATTTTGGTGTGTAGTATCTCCAGTTCAGAGATTGCCCATTCTTAATGAATCACCTGTATAGGGTACATTTACTTCAAAACGAGTAGATAAAATTAACTAAAACTATTAATAATTATAGCAATAAATATTAACTATTTAAACAAAATTTATCTGGGAATGAAGGAGGTACACTGTGTGTTGTCAGTGTCGGTGTCGGTAGAAATTAGTTACCATTGAAAGGCACCCCAAGTGGCTAAATTCGACGAAATGGGATTGGAGCTAATACAAAACACGACAGTTGCCCAACAACATTGTTAGACTTTTACAAAGAAGTACGCGCGAAAGTATTTAGGTCTACCCTTTTTGCGACTATTTTCTTAAAAAAAAAATATCTCACATTTTAATAACTGGTAAGAAAATAATGATCTTTTATCTTATACTTTCAAAACAAAATGTATTTAAATTATAATGTTTTCTGTTAATTCTTAGAATAAAAAAAAACGCTTTTTTTGCGTGTAACTATAAAAGTTGTTACACACATTCTATACGCAGATGACGCAGCGCAAGGAAGGACCTTTGAAGAGGTAAAAGCAAAGCTGGAAGGCACTTTAGCCACTATGTTGGCTTATTAAGTCCAACCCCCTAAAAACTCAAATTTGTGCATTTCACCTTAGCTCACGTCAGGCTAAAATAAAGCTTAACGTCGTTTGAAATGGGGTCACCCTTAAACATACAGAGAAGCCAATATATCTTGGAGTAACTCTCGACAGATCGCTTACATATAGGCATCACTGTGAAAAGACTCGTCACAAAGTGGCCGCAAAAAATAACATCCTAAGGAAACTAACAAATAGCAAATGGGGCGCTAAACCAACTGTCCTTAGAACCACTGCCCAAGCATTTTGTTTCTTCTCAGATGAGTACGCATGTCCCGTATGGTCCAGATCGGCGCATGCCAATAAAGTCGACATAAGCACAAATTAAACCTGTAGTCTCTTGACAGGATGCATGAAGCCCACAGAACTGGAAAACTTGTACAGAGCTGCAGGTTTCAGCGATCCCAAATCAAGAAGAGCAGCCATTGAAACCCTATATAATTGTGTTCGCAATAAAACAGCGCTTATTTTTATCTTTAATTTATAGATTAAACAAGTAGGTGAAAATAACTAGGACCAAAATACCTGTTTATACCTGGCTGGCAACCCAATATTTAGACCGGGAAAAATCAACAAAGGTAGAGCCGTAACTAGAACCCTGAACTCTCTTCTCTGGGACAAGAAAATTAAAAAAAAACTACAAAGAAACACATATACAAGAGTCTAGTTCAA
Source organism: Agelastica alni (assembly GCA_950111635.1). NCBI lineage: Eukaryota > Metazoa > Arthropoda > Insecta > Coleoptera > Chrysomelidae > Agelastica > Agelastica alni. The sequence goes on along the minus strand of OX467719.1, from coordinate 24,194,282 downwards.
AGTGTCACCCTATACGGCTCCGAATTATGGGACGTAACGAAGGCTAATAAGAATAAGCTTCTGGCAACAGAGATGGATTTCTTGAGAAGGAGCTGTTGTAGGTCTAGACTTGAGAGGGTTAGAAATGATGTTATCCGAAATGAAATGCAAATGGACAGAAACATACACGAGGATGTAGAAAAGCGGCAGTTAACTTGGTTCGGACATGTAAAGCGGATGACAACTGACAGATGGTCTAGGAAGATACTGGAATGGATACCACCAGAACGAAGGAAAAGGGAACGACCACGGAGAAGTTGGAAAGACGATATAGACGAGGCAATGGCTAAAAGAGGTTTGGAAGAAAACGAGGTTTTTAACAGAGCAAGATGGAGATTGGGGACGGAGAGACGGCAACAGCTGTAGACAATCCGTTATAATATATATATATATATATATATATATATATATATATATATATATATATATATATATATATATATATATATATATAAAATATAGGCAACCCTACGTTTGCATATTCTATGGGCTATGTACTTACGGTAGGTGAAAATATTTTCGTTAAACTTATCGGTAGAAATTTGAATTTTTAATAAATTATAGCCTGGCCATTATTTTTTCAGGCAACCCATTTTTTTATAATTTTTAACATACTAAATTACTTATAAAATAATTTTTATTCATTAAACAGATGGGTAAAGGTCGATCTTACTTCGGATCCGCTACTATCAGTAGCTCTGTTATCATAAGAGATACCAGAAAAATTTGTGTACAAAAATTGTAGGCAGCTTTAAGCTTCACATTTCGAATTTACTTACAATGTTACAGGGTCACTCTTTTGTTAATCCTATTGACACGCTAAAAATTATGAAGGTGAGCTATTTGATTGCAATACTTTCATCTCCACTATTATCATTTAGTAGTTTGAAAAGCTCATTTTGGATCTGACCTGGTCCTGGTGCTATATTGCTTTTAGCTTGAGCTATAGCTTTTTTTACTTTTTCCTTCAGTATAGGTGGACCTCTATTATTCTCGTCAGTTTTTTTTTAATAAAAATAGTCGCAAAAAGGGTAGAACTATCGTGTGGGCCGCGGACGGCCCGCACTGCGACTATTAGAAGGGGAAGGGGTTATAGAAAGGAGATGATTGTGGACACGCTTTTTAAAAAGTTGCAGGTCATAGTTCTCTGGAAAAACTGATTTTGGAAGCTTATTCCATTCCGTAGCAGCCCTGTAAAAGAAGGATTCTTGATGAAGATTGGTCCTTATAGTGTCAATCTTGAGAGTAAATGGGTGAGACTGCTCAGCGTGCCGAGTTCTTCGGCCGAATGTGGCCAATGGTGGTACAAGAGTTTTTATTTCTCTGGAGCATCTGCCATGGAAATATCTGTAGAGCAATGACTGGTCTGCAACTCTTCAGTTACAGGTAGTGTTCTAAGTTTCTTCGGTTTGGGTTATCAAAGAGATCATTGTTGGTTATGCTCGCCTATGATGATTCCATGTGAATCTTACAATAAATCAAAGTATCTTTGTTGTCTGATTTCAATGATGTTTTTGAGCTTTTTATGAAGATTTAAATCGTTGCAGGAATGATTGAGCCATATCTCCTTTGCTTCTTTAATTTTGTTTTAAATAAGTAAGTCATTCTATCTGTCTTTGTTTTTAAATAACCTTTGCTGATCTATGAGGTTCAAAATTTTCTTCGTCATCCAGTCCACAATAAACGCATTGTGTCAATAGCAAAAATTTGATATTGACATTTCCGCACGCAGCGTAATTTCCAGATCTGAGTTTGGCGACAATTACCTCTTCACCATACTTTAATTGATGCTTTAATAAATCAGATTTAGAGCAAATGATACAAGTCATTTCGTAAACTGGCTGAAATGTTCTTCTTCTTCTAGGTGCTATGACCGTTTAAATATCGTTGGCGATCATTCTGGCTATCATGTTTGCAATCATTATTTTGTTGGTAGCCGCTCGGAAAAGTTGTATAGTGGTGAAACCAAACCACTGTCTGAGATTTTTGAGCCAGGAAATTCTTCGTCTGCCAGGGCGTCTCTTACTATTAATCTTACCCTGTATTATAAGATGTAGAACATCATACTTTTCTGGGTGTCTCAAGATATGTCCGAAATGTTGTTTTACAATATTGAAAGCATTATGTAGAAATCGGGTTTGGTAAATTCCCATTTTCTACACAGGAGAAATATAGGTATTTTTATCTTAAAAAAAACATAATGCACTTGTACCGACTAGTGAACTGCTGCAAGCAATGAAATTAATTGAAGCCGTGGAAAAATAGGAGAATTTCGTATTGATCGCTGAGGAGAAGGAAATATCGACCGTGAACTCTGGTCGATAGCTGGAAGTGTACTGACTGCGGCAACTCGAGACTGCAGTCTCAAAGAAGAAAGAAAAAGGGAGCTGGCCAGAGACCTCGCGGATTTAGGGAAAAAATTATAGATGTTTTCTAATTTTTATAGTAGGTTGCGGCAGTTAGGTTGTCACGTGCCTATTTTTTCTATAGTTTCGTATTCATGGTTGCATACAGTACTCTAGGGATAAGATTCGATAGTTGGTTTGCAATTACTGGATATTCACAAGGACGAGGCACAAATTTGAGAAGATTGTGGGTTGACGTTTATTCCGCGCCATTTTTCTTGATTTCCGATATAGGAGCGGGAGTCGTGTTTTGAGAGTCTTGGAGGCCAGGTGTCGGTGAACGTTGTTGGGGACGATGCGTTATTAGCACGTGTGCAGAACCTCTATGGGATTTCTTTCATATCTGGCTGTATTTGGGCCATCTTAATTGGATTTTGAAGAAAAACCATTTGATTTTTAACTTGACCATTTTGTCTTGCCATTGTTGTGGATATTGTTGGAGTTGGTGTCAAGTTAAAATAACCGTTATCGGGATCTATTTGAGGGAAGCCATTGTTAACCAGTGCCACCCCCATAATCTAACCAGCCCCCGCAGTAGTTCAGGAGTATGCCACAGGAGTACATGTGAATTCGCATACCCAAAGGTTATCAGTGATTTATCTTTAAATATATAACGCTGTGTCTCATTTCGACACCACGAGTAAGTCTTGCTTCAGTTTATAAATATAGTGCTTTGTGGATTCGTATACCCAAAGGTTATAAGTGATTAATTTTTAAATATATAACGCAGTGACTCATGCTGACACCACTATTATGTCCTGTTTAGTTCATTGGTATAGTACTTTGTTGGAAACTATTTATTGCATTAGATAATATGCCAAAACTAAACTTGGATTAAAATAACCTCAATAATTCTTTATGTCCAAGTAAAAACATATTTTCTTTCTACTTATTTGTAAATATCCTACATTTTAAAGGACAACCATTGTAAAGATATTTTTAAATGAACTCGATTGTTTTGGCAGTGAAAATCTTTATGTAAACAGTTAACTAGTGAATCATCTTTGCCTTCATGTAAATGTTTGAATTAGTGTTATTAATGAGTTAATTTATATATGTCTTACTTTTTGTTGTAACTTGGTAAAGTCTGTTACTCTTACTGCTGTTCTGGTTATTTTATAAAGTTGTAAATTTTACATTTTTGGTTTGTTTTAGCAAGGAAATTTTATCATAGCTGTTAATTTTGACTATATTTGTTATGATGCTACTATTGAACTGTGTACCTTAATTATCTATTGTGTGAGTAAAGTATCCAACATATTTTTGCTATAATTTTATTTATTTGGTTCACCATAATCATAGTTGTTTATCTTGTGGCCCTGCTAGTGCCTATAAGATCTAGGGGTTTCCGGCTTATACCGTCAAGCCGGTGGCGCAGCTCACTTTTATATTTTTTTCTTCTACCCTCTACGGTTGAGCTCGGGCGTAATTTGCCAGTAGAGAAACCGCTAGCAGAGTACTCGTTAGAGAACGAAAAAGACGTGGCAAGGTGTGCAGGGACTGATCAAAAAAGGATTTTAAGTCGGAAACAAATAACATTAAATAGAACAAAGAGAAACCATACAAAGTGTTGCAATCTGTGATCACATTAAAATGAATATATTACTTTTAAAAAAAATTATGAAGATAAATTAAATCTAATTTTGCCAAGTACAGATAGCCCAGAGAATTTTTAACTAGTTTTTAACTATTTACATTTAACTATTATTTTTTTACTAATAATAATTGTTAAATTATGTAATCAGGATATAAAATGTAAAAAAAAAATAATTACCTATTTAAAGTACTCAATCAAGAACCGCAATAGAAACCAGTTATGTGGTAAAATTTACTTATATTTCAAGGTTTTAAAAACATTTGTCAATTAACTATTTTTTCACAAATTATTATTTTGAACTTTTATAAGCAGTAGGTAGGTATACTTGCGTTGTACTGATAACCATTGTCATTTAAAGGTAGAGTTTGTGGATTTGTGTTCTATGACCTTGAAAATATGTGGGCGTTGCACTTACTGGCAAAAGTAACAAACCTATTAAGTGAAAACCGAAAATCAATAAATCGATTTGTGAAACTGTCTAGTCAAAGTTCACACTGGTCGGGTAGGTATATTTTTGGTAGGTAAATTAGAAAACTACACGTAGACACTTACATAAGAAGTCAAAATAAAACAATTTTATTAATACGGCATATACAATACATTTAATGTAATGGTTGGCAACTGAAATCATTATAAATTATTTTCATTGTCAGACAGTACTGATTCATCACTCTCACTGGTATGTTCTCCAACATTTATTATTAATTATGGCACCTCATTTATAATGTACTCTTTTTTAATACATTACTATTAAATCTTTTCTACGTGGGCGCAAATGTTTTGCCAGTTTTGAATTATCACTTGGTGAAATTTTTTCTTCTCTTAGCTGCCGCACATCAGCTAGTTTGAATAAAACATCACAGGCTGCTACGTTATTCTTTACTATTGCATATATTTTTTCAATGGGTTTCAGCTCCGGATGGTATGGTGGTAAACGCAGTATTAAAATGTCATATTCCGCTAGAAGCGTGTCAACAATAATCTTTGATGAGCTGATTTTTGCATATTAATTAATACAGGGTGATTCATTAAAAATGAACAATCTCTGAACTGGAGATACTACACACCAAAATATGTCTTATATAAATGTTGCAGGTTTACGAGATCCACAGGGTATTTAAAGTTGGAATTTTAATTTGAAATTTCTTAATAATTTTGTGATTTTAAGCAGCGTCGTCTTGAAAATTTATGTTTTTTGGCATGAAAATTACGAATCTTATGCTGAATTTAGCACTATTTATACAGGGCGATAGTTACACCCTGTTACTTAGGTAAATTACAACATATCTTTTTTGCCTAATGAGTTATGGCTTAAATGACTAGAAAATCTAAAAGGCAGTTCAATTTTGAATAAAAAAAAAACACTTGTTTATTTCATGCAACTCTATCAGTTTTTGAGTTATTTGCATTTTAAACATTCAGCGTAAAGACTCCTAAGCCACCGTTATTACATTGACTTTCTTTCAAGTAGGCATGTGACAGAACTTATCAGTTTTTCGTGTAAAGAAATATTTAAAAAATTTACTGTCACTAAGTAGACGTGTATTATTTGTAGTAAAATAAGAAAATGTCACGACATAATGAATTTTCCAACAGTGAAATGCGTGACATGATTTGTGTTTTTGCTCAGTCAAATTATAGTGGACTTGGTGCAGCCAGAAGGTATTTAGAATCATACCCAAATCGAAGACAACCCAATCACAAACTGTTCAGACGTATTTATACTCGCTTAGGCGATACAGGGTGTATTCGTCCTAAAAGCTTAAATGGTGCTTCAACAAATATCAACGTCGATGATGAAGAAGAGGTTTTAGTCCGTATTTCGGAAAATCCAGACCTCAGTACTCGTCGGTTAAGTGCGGCAACAGGAATAAGTCAATCGTCTATCCGAAAAATTTTAAAGAAAGAGAATCTCCGTCCATATCACTATACTCCTGTCCAAAATTTGCTAAATGAAGATTTACCAGTTCGCCTACAGTTTGCTCAATTTATGCTGGATAAACAAAACAAAAACCAGGATTTTCTTATTAACCTCCTTTCCACCGATAAGGCGACGTTTACTAGACGAGGTGTTTTTAGTTCAAAAAACAATCATTTGTGGGACTCCAAAAATCCACATGCTCTAACGACATTTTTAGCATGAATTTAAGGTAAATATTTGGTGGGGTATGATATCTGGTTTTTTTATTGGTCCTTTTGAACTTCCTCCTAATCTGAACGGGCCCCTCTATTTTACTTCCTTGAACAACAGTTACACACTATTAGAGGATGTACCACTAGCCATAAGGCAATACCTGAATGAACATTTTCCTTACCGGTGGATTGGGCGTGACAGTGAATTTGTTTGGCCACCTAGAAATCCAGATTTACACCCTCTAGACTTCTCAATATGGTCACAAATGAAGGACATGGTTTACAAAGATACAATTAATTCCATCGAAGAATTACGACAGAAAATGCAAGAAGCTGTTAATATTATTAAAAATAATCGACAAATGTTATTTAATATTCAAAGCTGTTTAAGAAGACGCCATACAAAGTGTATTGAAGTGGAAGGCGAGAAGTTTGAGCATTTACTTTAAATTTTTCTTTTATTACTGTTACGGATTGTCATTTGTTGTCTTTACTGTTGTTACCCCGCATAGTAGTAATTTAAAGGAATAAATTCATTTCACAATAAACAAAATTGATTGAAGGTGAAAAATGTAAATAAATCAAAAAATGATAGAGTTAGAAATAAACAGGAGTACCTTTTTTATTTAAAATTAAACTGCCTTTTGGATTATCTAGTCCTTTTAGCCATAACTCATTAGGCAAAAAAGATATAAGATATGCCAAAAAACATAAAATTGCCAATTTTCAAGACGATGCTGCTTAAAATCACAAAATTATTGAGAAATTTTAAATTTAAATTCCAACTTTAAATACCTTGTATCTCGTAAACCAGCAACATTTGTATAAGACATGTTAAGCTCAATCGCCATATATTGGTGTGTAGGTAAAAAAACTACCTTGCAATTGGAAAGAATCAGAAACCAAGATGGTAATATGGTAAAAGGAGAGGAATGCGTATTGAAGAGATGAAAGGAATACTTCGAAAGTTTATTTGAGAAAGAGAATACACAAGTACAGGCCCAATTCGAAGATATGAGTGAAAGTTGCAATGAAAGTGAAATTACTACGACAGAAATTATGGAAGCGTTGAACAGTATGAAATTGGGTAAAGCTGTTGGGTAAACAGTTGAAATGCTGAAGGCTGGACAAAACGTGGTAGCTAGTCTACTGGACCGCCTTTTTAACCTTTGTTGGAAGAGTGGTGGCGTACCAGACGACTGGTGCAAGGCCGTTATCGTGCCGCTTTACAAGGGAAAAGGTTCGCAGCAGGACTGTAAGAACTACCGAGGTATTAGTTTACTCAGCATAGTCGGCAAACTGTATGCAAAGATATTGATCAAAAGAGTAACGAATGAAACTGAGAAGATGATATGGGATGTGCAAGCAGGATTTAGAAGAGGAAGGAGATGTATGGATCAGGTCTTTTCCTTACGAAGTATAGTCGAAAAATGCTTGGCTAGAAGTCAGAAGGTCTATTGCGCTTTTATAGACTTGGAAAAGGCCTATGACAGAGTGGTGAAAAGTGAATTGTGGTCTACATTCTCTATGTATGGGGTGAGTGGTAGTTTAATACGAGCACTGAAATCACTTTACAAGGATTCCACTGCTTGTGTCAGGATAAACGGAGCTTGCACGGACTGGTTTAACATCGAAAAAGGTGTAAGACAGGGATGAGTGGCTTCGCCATGGCTGTTTAACTTATACATAGACAATTGTTTAAAAGATCTGAAAGAGAGTGCGTATGGATTAAAAATGAATGATTTGATCGTCAAATGCTTTCTTTACGCCGATGATCAAGTCATATTAGCGTTATCTGAAGAGGAGTTGCAGGCGATGGTTAATGTTATGCATGATTCCCTGAAAATCAAAGGGATGAAAATAAATGTGAGCAAAACGAAAGTAATGGTTTTTGAAAGAGAAGAAAGCATGACAAACTGTGCGGTTTCGATTGAGGGAGAAAGAGTGGAACAAGTTAATGAATTTGTGTACTTTGGTTCAAAATTTACTAGAGATAGAAAGTATACAGTGACATTGAGCGAAGGGTGTTGGCAGGAAAACAAATGAATGGGGCACTGCATAGCTTTATGAATAGCCAGAAAGTGTCAAAAAAGGCACGTCTGGCGGTGCATAGAGGTGTGTTGGTTCCTACACTTATGTATGGTAGTGAATGTTGGGTTTGGCAGAAGAAGCATGAAAATAGGATTAATGCTTCGGAGATGAGTAGTCTGAGAAGTATAGCCGGAGTGACTCGGTTGGATAAAGTTAAGAATAGTGAGATAAGAAAACGCTGTGGTGTAAAAGAAGATATGGTCACAAAGATAGATAAAGAAATGCTTAGATGGTTTGGACACGTAGAAAGGATGGATGAAGGAAGATTGACGAAACAAATTTATAAGGCGAGTGTGAATGGGCAAATCGGTAGAGGTCGACCTCGGAGAACATATCTCGATCAGATCAACATTGTTTTAAAGAAAGGCCAGGTCAAGAGTACCAACAACCGAAGAGCATGTATAAGAGCAAAAGATGTGTGTAAGAACCGTAGCGGAAGTGTAAGGAAGTGGTCACTGCCTACCCCTATGGTAAAAAGGCGTGACTTTATGTATGTATGTAGTGTCTCCAGTTTAGAGATTGCCCATTCTTAATGAATCACCCTGTATACAAACGTTTTACATGAAAGTAAAACCTCTTGAGATAAAGATCTAAGAGTGAAAAAATTAATTCAGCTTTTTTTGAAAGCTAGCATTGAAACATAATAAAAAAGCATAGAAATTTAAAAGATTTACTAACTAATAAGTTGCTAAATAGTTGCTCTAGAAATAACCAACTGGAGTTCCGTAAAGGTAAAAAAAAAATAATCACAAGTTTCTGAGGTGAGCATTCTCTCGTAGATTATATTAGAAAAGCTGTATAAGCAATTTAAAGTTAGCAACTAATTAGGTGCTTTGATATAAACCATGTGGAAATTCGTAAAACTCCAATTAAATACAAATGATGACTTCTAGGACGATTTCAGATACAGAATCTTTGGGAGCTGTATGAGCTAAGCAACTAATTAGTTGCTGCGATGTAAATAAACAAGTGATCAGAACAACTTAAAAAGAATACTGAAAATGACTTTAACGATGTTTTCAGGTACAGGATTTCTTGATCTCAAGTACTAGTAAACTCCTGAAACTGTATTAGCTTATAAAATGTAGTAATTTATCAATTGCTAATTAGTTGCTCTGTATATTACCGCCTACTGGAGTTTCGTAGAGTTCAAATAATTAAAAAAGTCTGTCTGCTACAAGGCTTTTAAGGTAAAAAATCGGTGGTCTATAGTTAGTGGATAACTTTGAGAGCTGTATGAGCTGTAAAGGCTGAGCAACTATCTAGTTGCTAATTAATTGCCCCGATATAAACAAAGAAGAAATTAGTACAAGTAAAAAAAAACACGATTTTAGATACAGAATCTCTTACACTTGTGTACTTGTGAACCCTTGAAACTGTATTAGTTCACAAAATGTAGTAACTAAGTTGCTTTGAACATAACCAACTGGAGTTCCATAGAATTAAAATAATTAAAAAAGTATGTTTGTTAAGAGGGGTTTAACCTTATTTGGGATTGATGTTAAAACTTTGTAAAACAAGGAATGGCAAAAATCATATTACTCGGACCTCGCTGAAAAAAATCGAGATTTTTTTTCACTTTCTGCTTGTGAAAGTTTGGATCTAGGCATCTCTCAAAATACTTTTTTTATTTTTTGAAAAAAAAAAACTGGAAAAAATAGTACGAAATATCGGCCATATTTTTTATCTCACAAGATATATCGTATTTCGAAAAAGTACTTCGAGAGATGCCCCAATTGTACAGTTGTCTTTATTGAAAAAAAAAAAATCGCGATCAATCAATAACTACTAGGTCAAAAATGATTTTTGCTAAATTCCTGCAGACACAATTACGGAGCATTTTTTATGACTGATTCGAGCGCCCTCGCATCAAATAAGCACTTTTACATATATACTATGAATTATTGAAGGAATCGTAATTTCATTCATAAAAATCAAAAATAGCACTGAAGCTATTCCAAAAATTTCAGCACGTGTGATGCTTTCAATAGAAGTTGCGAAAGAGATTTATTGCATTTTCGAATAAGACTAATTTTATTTTTAATATTCTTTTTTTGTTTATACAGGCCTATTCTGAGAATTCCAACGGCCGACGACGACAAGGCCAAATTTACTACGAAAGTTACTCGATAATAAGTTGAAGTGAGACGCAAATAGTGCTAACCTTTTTTTGTTTGTCATTGGTCTCCGCCCCCTTCGCTCGGGATTTTTACTTCCCTCTTCACACCGCAAATTTACTCTGACCTGTTTGTAAAGGTTAACCCCTTTTTAAATTTAGAATATGCTGTACTTTATCAATTTTGTTTAAAATTTTGAGAAGAATTGAAATATGGAATAATATACAGGGTGCAAAGCAACTTTGTTTAGTCATGAAGTTTTGACTGATCTCCCGTATATTTAAATTTTCTATATTGTTATAGATTTTAAAATACCCTAAAACTTTTGCGTTTTAAAATTTTTCGCCAGCTATCTTACTTTAAGAGATATTAACGTGCCCTACTGCAGCCGTAAAGGTAATACTGAACCTTTTACCATTGCACTTGCGTGTAATGAAAAAAGCAGCAATCAGTGCCTTCAGACTAGGCCACAGCATAAATCTTAAAGCAGGAAATTAAATTGGACATTTAAAAATTTTGGAAAATATTTTCCTAGAATCCATGTCCAAGCCAACAGTTAGGTACAACTTTAAAATGCAGTTTGAAGTGGTCATAAACAACCACCAAGTTTGCACAGAGAACGGACCTCAACTAGGAAAGGATACTTTAGTGTGGTACACTGATGGATCCAAGATGGATAAAAGGGTTGAAGTTGGCATTACGGGGTCAAATTTCAAGCTCTTAAAACTCCTTAGTAACACCCCAACCATCTTTTAAGCAGGATCACATGCCTTAGAGATATGAGCCCAGGAGTGCATTGAAAGGGTCACCCAAAGGGCAGAAATCTATATTTTATCAGATAGCCAAGCAGCACTAAAAGCTCTGAAGTCATAAACTTGTGAGTCTAAGTTGACTTGGGACTGTAAACAATCTCTGAGACAACTGGGAGCAAACCACATGGTCACTCTGATGTGGGTTCCCGGTCACAAGGGAGTTAGTCACAACGAGAAAGCAGAGCGCCTTGCCAAGAAAGGTGAAAATACACAATTTTTCGGCCCAGAACCCTTCTGTGGACTCTACAAGGCCCACTTAAAAGAGGAGGTTCGACGCTGGGAACCAGATAAAATGAAATCTCGGCGGAGTAAAGTGCCGGGACAAAGACAAGCGAAAAGGCTAGTAAATCTTTAGCCAAGGAAAGCTAAACAGCTTCTCGAGTACTTGAAACTGGTGACGGGATCCCTCACTGGACACTGCGCTCTGATGTATCATCTGAAAAAGATGGGGAGATATAGTTGCCGCTGCTGCGAGAACTTCGCTGAAACTGTAGAACATTTGCTTTGCGAATGCCCAGCGCTTTTCTGCAAGAGGCTCAAGTTTCTGGAAAGGGCCTTCAGGAACTTAGCTCCCAGGAAATTGATAAACTTTGCTTGAAGTCTCGGAATCCCGGGCCCCGAATAGATTAAGAGTTATGCACAAAAGATCTGATAGGACAAGGTGCTTGAGAGGCGGCATAGCCTTCACGATCCCCCCTACAATCTACAATCGACTATAAGAGATAATCGACCGTTTGCATACATATCAGCGACCCACATGGACTTTAAGAATTATAGATTTACAGTGTTGTTAAGTTAAATGTAAATCAGATATACACTACGTTTTTAATCAAATGACAGTAAAGAAATGTGAGCAAATTAGACGTTATTTAATTGTTTTAGTTGAATGCTCAACAACAAAAAGTTGACATTACGTGACAAAATAATGTAAACTATAATAAAGTTAACTTGCTTTTCCTGAGAAATGGAACATGTGATGCGTATAGTTTTTTTAAACGCTGAGAATAGGAACAAGAAACTAGGGTAATTTGTGTATCAATCAGTAGATGCTCATTTAAATAAAAAAGAAAACATATCGCTTTCGACGAATTTCTATAAAATTCCTTGCATAAGTATATTTAAATATTTTCAATAAGAAATGTATGAGTGCGTAAAGTTAGAATAAATCTTTAACGGATAAGTAAATGAAATTATGAAAATAGATAAAAAACAAAAATATGAAATGTTACTATATTTTCCTTTTTGCTTGCAACTGATAAAAAACACAACACAACGAGCGTACTTTAAATGAAGGAAATATTAATTTTGCACCTAGCTGATTTAAATCGACCATATTGTTTCGTGACGCCTCAGTCGTTTTCGGCATAAAATTACTGGTCAACATATTTTCTGTTGTATGGTGGTCTACTAGATAAGGTCAATGAAGAAAGTCAAAGATTGGGTCTGAAAATTAACATCCGTAAAACCAAATGTATGGCCCTTAGTAGAAACGATACTCCAAATACCACAATATCCATAAATGGAGAGAGCATTGAACAAGTCACTCAATTTAAATACTTGGGATGCATGATCAATCAAAATGGGACTCAGATCAGGAAATAAAATGCAGAATCGAACAACGTTCTTAAGACTTAAAAAAAATTTTGACAGATAAAAACTTAAATCTCAGTCTCAGATTTAGAATGGTAAAGTGCTACGTCTGGTCCGTTTTCTTGTACGGAGTCGAGGCATGGACGTTAAAAACAGCAACTATCAATAAACTTGAGGCCTTCGAGATGTAAATCCTGCGACGAATGCTGAGAGTATCGTGGGTTGACCATTTGATGAACGAGGACATACTCAGAAGAGCTAGTTTAGTAGACCGTGAACTTTTCGGAAACATTAAAAGAAGAAAAACTGGCTATCTTGGACACATACTACGGGGAGAACGTTATCATTTCCAAAGTCTTATTCTCCAAGGTAAAATAGAAGGAGGAAAAAGAGGAGTAGGTAGAAGAAAATAATCCTGGCTACGAAACATACGACAATGGACAGGAATACGGGACTTCCAGGCACTGAAAAATGCTGCATTTAATAGAATCATATAATGATTCAGCCTACGCGGAAATCTGCATGGCATTTTAAGAAGAAGAAGAGAAGGTGGCCGATCAGACTAAGTTCAGCTGATTTGTGGTTCTGTCTGTTGGTGCTGTGTTGGTAGCTCTGTAGGTGAAAACACGCTTGCACCACAATATTTATTTTGCACTTTACTGCTCTGTGATTGGTTTATAAATAGAATTTCCACATTTCCTAAAATTTTGAATTTCTAGTCTATGGTGATAGGTACTTAGGAACCCTAAACCCTACCATAAAACTTTATACTGCTTTGTAGCAATTTTGTTATTTACCCCATTTTATTTCACTGTTTAGGCCTGTGAGAAGAGTGTGTAAGTATTACTTTTATTATAAACATTATTATTGTTTGGAATTTTATTTTATTATATTGTTAAATTTTAAGGTAGATAGTGAAGAAAATTTACGTTTGCGCATACCTGATTAACCGTGAAGTTTCTCGGCAGTGATCGCTTCTCTCATTACAGTATTTTGTTTTTTGATTTGCGACTCGAGTGATTCCAGAATAAACCTAAATTGGTTCTCTCCTCGGTCCTATTACCCTCAGAAGGGTGTGGTGGCACTATGCTTCTACCATTTTTTTAGCAATTTTTCACTCCTCTCTGTTCTGGGCTAGTTCTGTGGCCTTGTGCAGAGAGAGTCCAGTCAAGCTTGTGATTCCGTCTACCCATCGGGTTGGGGGTTCCTCGTGACCTTCGTCCGTCGACTTTGCCTTGAACCATCAGCTTTTCTAGAGCATCCGGTCTTTTGGAGACGTGCCCAATCAACCGCACTTTGTTCCGGTTTATTCTTTTTCTTCTGGAGACGTGCCCGAAATATCGAATATCGAGGATCGATACACTGGTGCGGTGCTGCGTCCATGATACTCGGGAGCATTCGTCGGTAGACCCACATTTCAAATGCATCTATTTTCTTTGCATTTTCTTTCTTGGTATGCATTCGTACGTAAATAATTTTTTAAATGGGATTTTTTTGAAACCCTTAATTCGGCTAGGAGATTCAAATGCGAAAATTGACTCCTTTTCTTTTACGATCCTTTTACGTTTTCGTTTTTTGTTCGTCATCTGATATATAATTACAGGGTGATTTATTAAGAATGGGTAATCTCTAAACTGGAGATACTACACACCAAAATATGGCGATTTAGTTTAACATGTCTTAAACAAATGTTGCAGGTTTACAAGATACACGGTATTTAAAATTGGAATTTTTATTTGAAATTTCTTAATAATTTTGTGATTTTAAGCAGCATCGTCTTGAAAATTGGCAACTTTATGTTTTTTGGCATGAAAATTACGAATTTTATGCTGAATTTAGCACTATTCATACAGGGCGTTAGTTAAACCTTGTTACTTAGGTAAATTACAACATATCTTTTTTGCCTAATAAGTTATGGCTAAAATGACGTAAAATCTAAATTGCAGTTCAATTTTAAATAAAAAAGATACTCTTGTTTATTTCATGTAACTCTATCAGTTTTTGAGTTATTTGCATTTTAAACTTCAGCGTAAAGACTCACATTTTCTTTTTTTTTCTTATTAGTATAGTTTTCTATTTAAATCTTGCTATGTAATCCTATATGGAGTTGAGTCATGGACTGTAACAGATGCAGCCAGTAAAAGGTTTGACGCATTTGAGATGTGGCTGTTTCGGCGTATACTAAGAATTTCTTGGAAGCCAATGTTACAAACAAAAGAGTACTCGACATTTTAAAGAAGAAAATGGAGATCATGAGTACAGTCAAAAGGCGAAAATTAAAATACTTAGGACACATCATGAGAAACAGCGAAAGATACGGTCTGTTGCAGCTTATCATACAGGGAAAGTTGCTTGGAAAGAGGGGACCAGGGAGAAGAAGGATCTCATGGCAGTTGATAAAATAATTATTTCCAGAATAATCGCCAACGTCCGGTAACGGACAGGCACTGGAGAAGAAGAAGATTTAAATCGTAAAATGTATACAAACTGATTTAAAAAAAAATAGTTTTTTATAGGAAATAAGTAAAAGATATTAGAATGGTTCGTGTTAATTTTATGTTGTGTCAAAGGTAAATTATATAAGACAGATTTATTCTTTAATTTTGTGTCAATTTTTCAAATTTTCAGATATTAAGTGATACTTTTTAAATATTCTTGATTTGTGCGTAAAAAAATACTACTCTGTTTTTTATAAAAATAGAAATACTTTTATGACTAAAACTGGGTTATTTTATTAAATAACTTTATTTCCCCAATATTAATTAATATATTACAGTAATAAGTATTATTTTAAAGTCATTTCAGTTATCAAAATAGACAATTCTATATTATGGTCTCTTATACCCATCTCACAGCTGATAGAGGGTTGAATTAGTATTTTATTAGTTTTATTTAAAGTAACAGAATTAATTTGTTAAATAAATAAGTCTGTTACACATTTGGCATCCAACTATTGGGGTTAGAATTAAACCCTTTACGTTCAAACTCCTTTTGCAAACATAATGTCACACATACATGTTTTATGACAAAATTAAATGTGTAGAGGATCACATTTTATGATAAACTAAGTGTACAAACATACATACATATAGTCACGCCTTTTTTCGATAGGGGTAGGCAATGACCACTTTCTGTCACTTGCTACGGTTCTTACAAATATCTTTTGCTTCCTCTACTTTTATCAGTGCTCTCATACAAGCTTGTCGGTTGTTGGTACTCTTAAACTGGCCTTTTTTTAAAACAATATGGATCTGATCGAGATATGTTCTCCGAGGTCGACCTCTACCGACTTTTCCATTCACACTCGCCTTATATTTGTTTCGTCAATCTTCCTTTACTACCATACATAAGTATAGAAACCAACACACTTCTATGCACAGCCAGGCGTGCCTTTTTCGACACTTTCTTGCTATTCATGAAGCTATACAGTGCCCCATTTATTTGTTTTTCTGCCAACACCCTTCGCTCAATGTCACTGTCATACTTTTCATCTCTCGTAAACTTTGAACCCAAGTACACAAATTCATTTACATGTTCCACTCTTTCTCCCTTAATCAGAACTTCACATTTTGTCATGCTTTCTTCTCTTTCAAAAACCATTACTTTTGTTTTGCTTACATTTATTTTCATCCTTTTAATTTTCAGGGCATCATGCATAACATTAGCCATCTTCAGATGACGCTAATACGACTTGATCATCGGCGTAAAGAAAGCATTTGACGATCAAATCAATCATTTTCAATCCATACACCCTTTTTTTTAAATCTATTAAACAATTGTCTATGTGTAAGTTAAACAGCCATGGCAAAGCCACACTTCCCTGTCTCACACCTCTTTCGTTGTTAAACCAGTCCATGCAAGCACCGTTTATCCTGACAAAAGCAGTGTACAAACAATTTTGTTGCTACGTTTAGGGCTCCCTTAAAAAAAGATAAATTATTTTTTTAGATAATCATATATTGTCGCGTTAATTTCAACCAGTTTATTTACGAAAATTTTCTCCTTTTCATTATCGCCATAAAAGCAAGTTTGGACTTGTAAACGACGCGTAAGTAAAAAGCGTAAAAGTAATTGCGAATATCATACTCTAAACAACTATTTTAATTCTACAATTGCGACTAATACATTTTTATAAACTTACTTTCACTTCCAACGAGTTATCCGATAAAAAGAGAAAATCAATCGCAGATCAAAATTGCTTGCAAATGCCATTATAAACCTACGGGTATTCGAAAAAAGGTTATGCAGGGTATTTCAAAAAAAGGTGACCCCGTCTCTAGGATAGGTAGAAAACTATAAAATAATTGGGGTTTGCTTAGTAAAAAATGTTCGTAACGCCATCCGTATTCGGGATAAAGGACGTTGAAGAAAAAAATTTGGTTATTACTTCATAATTTTCAAATAAAAAATATATTCCGAAAACGGTACACAGTATCGAGTTTTACCGACTTTTTGGTGTAAAATTGAATGATGTTTAAGTTCACTTGAAATTTTGATTAACAAATCTAACTTTAAAAAAGTTCAAGTTCAATGCTACTTGATACGAACCGTGTAACTAGCGCCCTCTATGAGAGTCAGATATAAAAACAAACTCATGGGATGTATCAGCTTCTAAAACATATTCGTATAAAAGTTTATTACAATGTTTTCAGTAGTTTCGGCAAAATCGTAATAAATGTGTCTACATTTTTTTTCTCCGATCATTTAATTTTCTTCATTTACTTAAATTATTATTTTATTTTTACTAATAATTTGTAGCATTATATTTTGTTACTACTCAAAATATTGTTACGCCTATGGGTAATAGGTGGTTCAGAGTCTTAATTTATTACTTAACTTATTACTTCTCTACAACTACTTATTAATAAACTTACTGTCATCAACTAACTTTCCGCGTGCCAATACGGGTACCAAATTTCCAGAGAATCGAACGAATCGAGAAGCTTCTGGCGCATTCGCCAAAATTAATTATTTTCGAAGGGATGAACTGGGCGGGTCCTGTTGGTGGCGATTCGTAACAATATTAATGTAAAGTATGCTGAGAGCCTGAAACAAAATGACAACTTAAGATCGGCAGGTTTGTTCGACCAGCAATTTTTTTTTGTTTATTTCAGATTTAGCGAATTTTTTATTTTATTATTTTATGTCAAACTAGTTCATTATTGTGTTTTTATTACTTAGTTACCAACTATCTAATGTCCGCGCGGGCATAAAGAGAAATACCTTTTTGGTTAACTTATTTAATAACCTTTATTAATGAAATTACAAACGGAATATAGTAATATATGTAAATATTCGATGAACATTATTTTGACGAATTAACATAAAATTGGCAGTTCTGAAATGATCCGGTGATAGTTAAGTTGCCTGCAGCAAACGATTTATGTTTCATAGTTTGAGTTTCAAATTTCTGTACCGAAACGCCAGACCCGGAAGGTACACCTGCCGGCATTCTTGAAACTTCATTTTTTGAAAATAAACTATCCTCTAAATATCCTTCAGCAACCGACATACTCTTCCATCCACCATGGCGCTTCAACGTATTCGTATTCCATGTTGTAAGCTTCTTAAGACTTTTTTGGCAACATATTTTCAGTTGCTTTCTTTGCTTTTTCAATAATTTCGTCAGGAATTCCAAAATCTTCGTACATGTTGACTTCTAACTTTGACACATAAAAATTATTGTGATTTTATGTCATTTACGTTTGTCAACATTCATCTAGCAACGATGGTGTCTACTATGATAAAATGGCAATGTTATTAATTCAAACCGGATTTTTTAAAATACTGATTTGTATTGAGATTGGATTGCAATAACGAACTAGTATGATATAAAGTTATGTATGTACCGCGGGCATAAACAGATGTGTATACCCTCGGGCGACTTACAAACCCTCGGGCCAGAGGCCCTCGGGTTTGTAAAACGTCGCCCTCAGGGCATAAACATCTATTTATACCCTTGGTACACATAAATAACTATAACGGCACCAAAGTAGGAGATGAAACATAATTTGTTTTTATGTAAAAATTTCAGACGTGGTTACGCTAGCTTAACATTTAAGTTAACATATTCAATGTAGCGTCAAAATGGCTTTAAATTATAATACCATTTAAAAGATAGCCCTATGTATGATAGTGTGTACATAAAGTAAGGTAACTTGCTAATACTTCGATTTATGTTAGGTTTACAAAAACAAATGTTAAATAAAAGTTTTTTTATATAACTCAGGCGTTTAGAAGTAAAAGTATACAGGGTGCATTGTTACTCCAAAATAATTTTTTAAACCCTGTATATATTTTCAGTTTTTCATAATCTACTAAATTACAAAAACAACCGTCAAGAGCGCATAATTCTAACCTTATTTATTCTATAGTCATTTAAAAAAATAATTAAAGGGAAACGTTTTTATTACCAAAATAATTAACTTTTCTTCATTCTTCTATTTGACAGTTTTCCTACATACATACATACATAAAGTCACGCCTTTTTCCCATGGGGGTAGGCAGAGACCACTTCTTTCCACTTTCACTACGGTTCTTACACACATCTTTTGCTTCCTCTACTTTCATCAATGCTCTCATACATGCTCTTTGGTTGTTGGTACTCTTGACCTGGCCTTTCTTCAAAACAATGTTGATCTGATCAATATATGTTCTGCGAGGTCGACCTCTACCGACTTGTCCATTTACACTCGCCTTATAAATTTGTTTCATCAATCTTCCTTTATCCATTCTATCTACGCGTCCAAACCATCTAAGCATTTTTTTATCTATCTTTGTGACCACATCTTCTTTTACACCACAGCGTTCTCTTATCTTACTATTTTTTACTTTATCCAACCGAGTCACTCCGGCTATACTTCTCAGACTACTCATCTCCGCAGCATTAATCCTATTTTCATGCTTCTTTTGCCAAACCCAACATTCACTACCATACATGAGTGTAGGAACCAACACTCCTTTATGCACAGCCAGACGTGCCTTTTTTGACACTTTTTGGCTGTTCATAAAGCTATACAGTGCCCCATTCATTTGTTTTCCTGCCGACACTCTTCGACCAATGTCACTGTCATACTTTCCATCTCTCGTAAACTTTGAACCCAAGTCCACGAATTCATTTACGTGTTCCACTCTTTCTCCCTGAATTAGAACTTCACAGTTTGTTATGCTTTCTTCTCTTTTAAAAACCATTACTTTCGTTTTGCTTACATAAATGCAAATAAAATACAAGCTTATCTTTTTTTTAGAAAAGCCAATCTCACTGTGCCCAACATAATATTGTCAGGAGTAACCATACCACTGAAGTCATCCATATCGATGCTTGGTATTACTATCAGCAATAACCTTTCCTAAGAAAATCACGTGAGGTCCATTGCCAAAAGTGCATCCCAAAAACTTGGTTTTTTGTTTCGTGCCAAGAGCTATTTCACCTCCAGTCAGCTGCTTATGATCTATAAAGCACAGATCCGACCTGTACTGGAATACTGTTCCCATATTTGAAGTGCGGCACCTAAACATATCCTGAAGCTATTGGATTCTGTCCAAAAAAGGGCAATTCGTCTCGTCGGTGATGCCTTGCTTACAAACTCGCTCACTTGTCTGGAACACCGTAGAAAAGTTGGCGATTTGTCTCTATTTTATAGATATTTTCATGGGCGATGCTCTTCTGAAATATCAACAATCGTTCCTCATTTGGCAGTCTCTTCGAGATTAACCCGTCAAGTTCAGTCTTCACACCCCTTCGTGGTCACTTTGGAGACCTGCAGAACATCACTTTCCAAAGACTCATTCATCCAACGAATTGCGAGGCTTTGGAACTCATTGCCTAGGAAGGTGTTCCCCGAGGCATACAACCTCCAGAAATTTAAGAAGAACACCAACTCCTACCTTCTTTCCCTTGGTTCCCACGATGTTCTCTGAACATTACAGGATATCCCTTTTCGTGGGAACTAGAACATATAAAAAAAAACATTAAATAACGATATCTCCATTAATAACGAAGCTAGTGACGTGGAATTGTAACCAATAAACAACAAGCGCTTGCCCATTAACTCCATAAGTCCAAATTATTGATATTTATTACAGGGTGTTTTAAACTTAGCCGCCAACATGCACAATTTAAATAATTTATAAGTTGCTTCCTTTAAATAGAACACCCTGTATTTTATTACATTATCCGCTGTATTTTTTTAAAACAATTTTTTTGGTATCGGTATTCCCTATACCTAAATCCAACCACTTTTGAGATATTTTATTATCTGAATTAAAACAAAACACTACTTAATTCTTTTAACATTAGTAAAGAGTAGGCCTTGGCTGTCAAGATTTGACAAGATTGTTTTCGTTGTTTTGACAGTTTTTTTTACCAGTTTGTATTTCATAGTAAATAATGGCAAATGTACTTACTTATGATGATTTTTTAAATCTTTATTATTTACGGAAAGTGTGATAGAATTGTTAAACGGACTTGCCGTGTTTTTGCAGAAAGATATCGAAATCGACCAAATGCAACTGGTGATATTGTATGAACATTGCTTAAAAACGGCCGTCAGTTTGGTCAATTTTTTTTTTGTCAAATATTCATTTTATTGAACATTTTATTATCTTACAATCTGGTAAAAATAGACCAATGAGTAATTCTATTCTAACCTAAATTAATACTTTTGGTCAATTTAAGACAAAAATTAAACAAAATAAACCACTAGTGGACAGTGACATAAACGAAATTAATGTTTCGGGTTATTTTACGGCCTCTCCAAATGCTATTTTTGATGATAGATGGATTGCCAATCAGGGTCCGTTTCGTTGGTCAGCTCGCTCGCTTCTTAAGATTTTGGTATTTGGGGTTACCTTAAAAATCAGTACTCTGTACTCTTTCTATTTGTTTGTTATTTATCGTAAGTTGGCCAGCGTGGTTGTTCGTTTTTGACATACAAAATACCTAGTCAACGTTTTTAATGATATCTACAATTAATAATCCTTTCATGCTTTTGCTTACTTTTCAGAATTAATATTAAAATATCACCTTAAATAATGAAAATCATGGTCTACCCTTTACTAATGTTGAAATAACTAAGTTTTGTTGTTTTAACTAAGATAATGAAATATCTCAAAAGTGGATGGATTTAGGTATAGGAAATAGAGGGTGTTCCATTTATATTAAGCAACTTATAAATGACTTAAATTGTGCATGTTGCTGGTTTAGTCTAAAACACCCTGTATGAAATATCAATGAGTTAGACATATGATAAATATTTACTCCGAACAAATCTTTAAAGAAGCACTGGAGGAGAATGAAGCAGGAATACTCGTTAATGGGGAGAGAGTGAATAACATTAGATATGCCGACGACACTATAGTTCTCGCAGATAATCTTGAGGACCTTCAATATCGCGAATAACTAAAACTAGCCACCAATATGGGCTTGATCTTAACATCAATAAAACTAAATATATGGTTATTGCAAATCCCCTATCAATAATGTACAACTGACAGTTAATAATGACAACATCAAAAGAACGCAACAACATGAATACCTAGAGAACATGATAAATGAGCAGTGGGATCACTTACAGGAAATTCGCTGCCGTATAGAGAAAGCGAGAACAATATTTCTAAAAATAGCATTACTCTTCAAAAACAAAAATTTACAAATGAACATCAAAATAAGGCTTCTTCGATGCTACGTCTTCTTTGTGTTGCTATATGGAAAAGAAACGTGGACGTTGACGAAGGCTACCACAAAAAACTACAATCCTTTGAAATGTGGCTGTACCGCAGAATTCTAAAGATTCCATGGACAGACCATGTGACCAAGCAATCAGTGCTAACCAAAAAGGACCAAGAAGTTAGAAGTCATGGATATTGTAAAGACCACAACGGATTCTCCAAGGCAGATATTGGGAAAGAAAGGACCGTGAAGAAGTCTTATCTCGTGGCTGAAGAACCTGAGAACGTGGTTCTCTACTACCACGACCGGGCTATTCCATGCCGCAGCAAAAAAGATAATGATAGCCAAAATGATTGCCAACATTCGGACCGAATAGGCACTTTAAGAACAAGACATATGGAGTTAACGGGCAAGCGCTTGTTGTTTATTGGTTACAATTTTACGTCACTAGCTTCGTTATTAGTGGAGATATCGTTATTCAATGTGGACTAGGATTTTTTCAAAATTTTGAAAAAAATCGAAATATCTCGAAATTACTTTAATTTTGGTATAGGACATTGTGCAAAAATTTTATCTTAAATTCGAAACCAGAGCTGAAACATCAACAACGAAAAGAATAATGAGAACGAACGAAATAAAAATACTTAAAAACATCAAGGGTGTTACCCTTAGGGATAGAATAAGAAGCCAGGATATCAGAGATGAACTAAAAATACAGGATGTGGTAAGATGGGCTAGAACACGAAAGAGGTGCTGGAAAGACCATGTGGAAAGAATGCCAGATAAAAGGTGGGCAAAGTGGGCCATGTCGCAAAAACCAAACTCGCGAAGACCGGTAGGCAGACCATCGAAGAGATGGTACGAAAGCTGGAGCTCAGCGTCACAGGAAGAGATCCGAAGGAGGCTAAACGCAACGGACTAAACAGGACCAAGTCCTATTATAAGAAGAAGAAGAAGAAGAAAAATGTGGACCAGGATTTTTTCAAAATTTTGAAAAAAATTGAAATATCTCGAAAGTCCTCCATTTTTGGTATAAGACATTGTGCACAAATTTATCCAAAATTTCATGTGGAATTTAAAAACAAAATAAAAAATATTAGGTTCTATTTAAAATAACGAAGTTTCTTTCGGTATAACCACACTCAGGACAACATTATATTTGAACTCAGCGTCATCCAAAACCTACAGCTTTGTAATTTCAGATCTTTAACATAACTGTATCCGCTATTACTTTTAATCAAAACTTTTCATGCTACACCTTGTATACGAGTACTATCAAGCAGGTTATTTTGGTGTCGTTTTGGTAAACCCAGGTTTCAAAAAATTAAGGCAATTATAGTAAAGTATTAAGTTGCTTAAATAAATTTGTGTTGCTATAAAAAATTAACATAACAGAAATACACGTTTTTCCAATGTTTAACTGCTATTTTCCTATAAATAACCATATTTCCAATTGATTTATATAGTTTCTAACAATATCTAAAACCCAGATTCTAAATTAGTAGTTAAAGTGACGTATGTGACATAAATACTAAAACTGTGTCACGGTAACCAATTGACTTATCGATTATTTTTTGCAAATGCTTTAATAGCTCATTAAACGCAACGAAATATGTTATAAATCTCAGATTATTAAAAGTGTAAATGACTCGAGTTTTTATGGTCATACCAATTTAGAAGAAATATAATCATTGGCCATCTTCACGTTTTTCGTGCAGTTTATAATTCAACAATAAAAGGTCAACCGTCACGGCTCTCCCATTGATTTTGCTGTAAAATATTTATCTTTAATTTATTTTGATATTCCGATCGAAATTCAATTCGATCATCACGATGAATACTTACGGTTATTGCCTGTTTTGGAACGTACGATAATCGCTGAAAGCCGAATAGACTAAAGATCGGCATCCACTAGCGATTTGTAGTCGCGGCAACAAAAAAATCGCATTCATAAGATTTTTTTTTTTTTATGAAAATAGTCGCAAAAAGGGTAGACCTATCGTGTGGGCCGCGGACGGCCCGCACTGCGACTATTAGAAGGGGAAGGGATTATAGAAAGGAAAGGATTGTGGACACGCTTTTTAAAAAGTTGCAGATCATAGTTCTCTGGAAAAACTGATTTTGGAAGCTTATTCCATTCCGTAGCAGCCCTGTAAAAGAAGGATTCTTGATGAAGATTGGTCATTGTAGTGTCAATCTTGAGAGTAAATGGGTGAGACTGATCAGCGTGCCGAGTTCTTCGGCCGAATGTGGCCAATGGTGGTACAAGAGTTTTTATTTCTCTGGAGCATCTGCCATGGAAATATCTGTAGAGCAATGACTGGTCTGCAACTCTTTTTCTATGTTCTAGAGGGTGAAGGGTATCTGTGAGAGTTGAGCTGTTTATCAAGCGAATGGCTCTTTTCTGAATGGAATCTAGAAGACGAAGAGAATGCCTTGGTGCTGAACCCCAAATGTGCAAGCAATACTCCAGTAGAGGTCGGATTTGAGCCTTGTACGTCGTCAACAGTTGATCAGGAGTAAAAAACTTTCTGGCTTTCCACAGAAAACCTAGCCTCTGGCTTGCCGACTTTGCGATGTTAGCAACATGGTCATGCCAAGACATATTATTGGACACCGTGACTCCCAAAATCGAGATGGAGGGACTTGGTTCAAGGGTATTTCCGGACATTGTAATGGGATGATTTGAGGAATTCACTTTCTTGGAAAACGTGGCACTTTGTGTTTTTTGGGCGTTGAACTGAACAAGATTGTTGGTTCCCCACTCGACGATTGCTTTAAGATCTCTATTGATGGAATCAACCTGTTCCTGCCTAAGTCTATTTGTATCATTCACCGAAAGTGATCGATAGTATGTGAAAGTTGAGACAAGTGTGCTATCGTTGAGACAAGTATGCTATAGTCCGAGAGATAGCGTCAAATTTCACTGGACCATTTTACTGAGGCTGAATTTTCTAGTGAAGGTTAGGTTAGGTATCATGTGAGTGGGGCGTGGTCGCCCCTCCACCGCGACCATCAGTAGGTCGATTGTGGCTCACCCCTAGAGGTCACAGTTCGCCGCACAATCCAGCCCTTCTCACGAAGTTCATGGTTGTATAGGGTGAGATTTTTTTAAAATCGGTAGGTTCTAGGTATGTGTATCCAAATATGTTGAACCTTATTCTTCCCAGGCCGGGGCATAAACATAGTATATGTTCAGCAGTTTCGTCTTCCACGCAGCAGAACCGACAGTCCGTTTATTGGTTCAGATCTATCTTTCTAAGGTGGTATCTTAGACGACAGTGTCCCATAAGTAGTCCTGTTAGAATACGCAGGTCATTTCTGCTCCATTCTAGGATCTGCTTAGTTGTGTTTCTCGAGGGTTGAAACGGTAGAAACGCCTTCGAGTGGTTTAACCCTGGTATGTCGGACCAGTACGTGAGTATTTTTCTCTCCGCCCAGTCCAAAATAATTGTTTCAGCGGCACTTGTGGTGGCTCCAAAAACCGGTTCTGGTCCAGTGAACGCAGATTTGGCACCCTGTTTTGCAAGGGTGTCTTCTAGTGAAGGCTTGTGTTATGTTTTTGAGAGGAAATTTCCATGTTAGCTGGTCCAGATCCGTGACTTACGATTGTAAGAGGCTGCGGATCTCGCGATAAAGTAACGATTTTCGGAGTATTTTACTGTAGGTCAATATTTTCAGATAGCTGAATGATTGAATTATAATCGTGAAAAACATGTTAGCTGCGCGTATGAATATATAGGAAAATTTTTGAAAATCGTACCATTTTACCGAGGCTAAAAACTATGTACTAAATAGTAATCGGTTTAAAAATCATAAAAAATCATGTTAGCTGGTGCTCAGGTGTGATTAAACTTGTTAGCTGCGCTTCCTTTGTGCAGCGCGCGGTCGGACCATTACTGTGTTGTTGTTGTTGGCAACATGTATCCCGTCAACAAGATACAAGTAGCTAGATACACGGCAACATTGGGCGGCGTGACAACAAAAAAATTTGTTAGTTGTTGCATGTATCCGTGTTCCCCATTCAAATGGAAAACATCGCTTAGTGTGTACGCGCTAGTGCTGTTGGCAACACAAAATTTTTAAGAAGTGGTACAAATAGGTGCGGTATTATGTATAGTTTAGTTATAGTTTAGGTGCGCTATTATGTTATAGTATTTATGTATAGTTTATTATTTTTATAATGCAGTTTTTTAGTTTAGGTTAGGTTAGGTTAGGTTTTATGTGAGTGGGGCGTGGTCGCCCCTCCACCGCGACCCTTAGTAGGTCTATTGTGGCTCACCCCTAGAGGCTACAGTTCACCGTACAATCCAGCCCTTCTTACGAAGTTCATGGTTGTATAGGGTGAGATTTTTTTAAAATCGGTAGGTTCTAGGTTAGTGTAACCAAATATGTTGAACCTTATTCTTCCCAGGCCGGGGCATGAACATAGTATATGTTCAGCAGTTTCGTCTTCCACGCAGCAGAACCGACAGTCCGTTTGTTGGTTCAGATCTATCTTTCTGAGGTGGTATCTCAGACGACAGTGTCCCGTAAGCAGTCCTGTTAGAATACGCAGGTCATTTCTGCTCCATTCTAGGATCTGCTTAGTTGTGTTTCTCGAGGGTTGTAACGGTAAAAACGCCTTCGAGTGGGTTAGCCCTGGTAAGTCGGACCAGTACGTGAGTATTTTCCTCTCCGCCCAGTCCGAAATAATTGTTTTGGCGGCACTTGTGGTGACTCCAAAAACCGGTTCTGGTCCAGTGAACGCAGATTCGGCCCCCTGTTTTGCAAGGGTGTCGGCTTTTTCGTTTCCTTCCACCCCCTGGTGCCCAGGTACCCACAGTAGGGTCACCCTGTTGTTCGCACCAAGGTACTCTAAGGATTCGATGCAATTCCATACAAGTTTAGAATTTATCTTGTTGGAGCTCAGTGCTTTTAAAGCGGCCTGGCTGTCTGATATTATATTTATGTTTTTGTTTGCTAGAGGTCTGTTGGTCAACTCTCTTGCACACAATTCGATAGCGAATATTTCAGCCTGAAAGATTGTGGCATACCTGCCAAGACTGGTAGATATTTCAATCTTTGGTTTCCTGCTGAAAACACCGGCCCCAACTCCATCTGGGGTTTTTGAGCCGTCTGTGTACATTACGTATTCAGTCTCTGGGAAGAGGATTTGTCCCCTCATCCATTCGTCTCTCTCCGGAAAGAGGACTTTGAACGACTTTCCTACGTGTATTTTTGTAGCTAGCAAGTCAGGAACCATCCCGAGAATTTGGTGGTTTTTTGTTTCACTCAGTATCCCGGAGTGATCTCCGAGTTGCTCTCCATTTATTTGCTTTTCCAAAGACAGGAATCTATAGGAAGCTATCCTGGCCTCCCTCTCTAAGAGAATATCTAGGGGAGGGAGATGTAGGAGGTGTTTCATCGCTGCCGTTGGTGTGCTGGACATAGCTCCAGTTATGGCCAGGCATGCCAGCCGCTGAAGGCCAGCAAGCTTTGCTCTAGCTGTCTGTTGTAACCCTTTGGTCCACCAGACTACTGAACCATACGTGACCATAGATATTATCATTGTTTGATAAATCCAGTAAATCTGTTTGGGGTTCATTCCCCAAGATTTGCCACATACTCTTCTGAGATTCCAGAGAGAAAACCTGGCTTTGTTTATTGTTTTTTCCAAGTGGGCGTTCCAGGTGAGTCGTTTATCCAGAACTACACCCAGGTATTTCACTTCCGTCGCAAATGGAATGCTCTCTCCGTATAGGACAGGCTGCCGAAGCTTATCTAGCTTTTTCCTTTTCGTAAAAGGAATAATTACAGTTTTTCGGGGGTTTACAGACATCTGTTCCCTCTCGCACCATCTGTATACTGTGTTAAGAGCTTCTTGAAGGACGTTTGAGATCGTCGCTTCAAATTTACCTCTAACTATTATAACCAGATCATCCGCATAGCATTGAAAATCTACTCCCTGCATGGAAAGCTCGCTCAGCAGAGAGTCGACTAGAAGTGACCACATTAGGGGGGAAAGTACCCCGCCTTGTGGACATCCCTTCGCCGCCCTGAACCTAACCGACTCTCCATGCAGTGATGATATTATATATCTGTTTTCAATCATGTTTTTGATCCAGTTACAGATTTTACCGTCTATCCCTCTATCCCTAATTGATGTATAGAGTGACTGTGGTAAGGCGTCTAACGAAATTGCGGAACGAGGTACCATCGTTTAAACGTAGTTCAGACAATAGGTTATCCCCATGGCTTATCCCGTGTTTTAAAAATTCTCTTTGCCACCACCGTCTTTTCCTTTTTTGAACATTACCAGCAATTATTATAAAAGCAGCTTTAGCACCAACAGCAATAGCCTCTTCCATTTTCAATTCAACACTGAATTTGGTGTGGACGTGCAACAGTGTTAGCAACATCGATCTACAAATATGTTGACAACACCCGGCAACATGTTGCCAACATTTTGTTGTCTGGTCTGTACTTGGCGTAAAAAAAAGAAAAGGTTGGTGAAAATGATTAGACATGAATTAATATTGAAGTGAATCTGAGCAGCGCACACAATAATGGTCCGACCGCGCGCTGCACAAAGGAAGCGCAGCTAACAAGTTTAATCACACCTGAGCATCAGCTAACATGATTTTATATGATTCTCAAACTGATAACTATTCAGTATATAATTTTCAGCCCCGGTAAAATGGTCCTATTTTTAAGATTTTTCCTATATATTCATACGCGCAGCTAACAATTTAAATCACAGAAATTATGCAGCTAACATGTTTTTGCCCGATTATAATTTAATCCTTTAGCTATCTGCACATTATGACCTTCAGTAAAATACTCCGAAAATCATTATTTTCTCGCGAGATCCACAGCCTTCCACCATCTTAAGTCACGGAGTCGCGTCAGCTAACATATTTTTTCTTCACTTCTAGAGAGAAAACTAAGGTATAAAAGGATGGATATTCTTAGTAACATCACCCATAAAAATTTGATGCTACCTCCCGGACTACTACGATAAATAAACCATTTAATTAAAACAGTTTTCCAGTGGAGGATATCATCAAAACAATCTGTGTGGTCACTTTTTTGCTTCAAGCGAGAAGTAAACAAAGCAATCATTATTGGGTTCAACCAATACCAAGTCAAAGTTTATTTAAAGAGCAATTTATACAAGAAATTACATACATACATATAGTCAAAGTTTTATCCGTAGGTGTGACAATCGGTATAGTGGTAAAAGGAGTCAAATATTGTATCACAACAGAAAAGGGGGGTTGTGTGTAGTGTGATATACAAGATATCAATAGTTAAAAAAAGGCTATAGTACACCAAAAAAATTTTAGTTATTACTAGCCAATTCTCAAACGTTTTCGGCGTCAAGCCATCATAAGGAGAAATTTTTGTCACGAATTTGTTTACTAAAGACTAAACATAAAGAGGACATGACTATAGCTCAACAATGAACATTTCAAGTTGTACAAAAATTATAGAATTGTAACTAAACTAAGCCCGGGCAGAAATCAAAGAGGCGAGACTTTAGTAAACTATCTAATGGAGAACAACCTATTCCAGATGAATAGTTTCTTTTACAAAAAACTTCATAGAAGATGGACGTGGAAGAGCCCGGACGGAAATACACAAAATGAGATCGACTACATAATAAGCGACAAGAAGTACATTATTAAAGATGTGACAGTACTGAATAGATTTACAATAGGAAGCGACCACAGAATGATTAGAGCCCATATTGAGATAAACACTAGGAAAGAGAGAAGTAAAATGATGACAAAAAGAAAAACACAAAACTGGAGACAACCCACGAACGAACAAAAGTTCCAAGAACACATAGACAACACACTAAAAAGAACACCAACGAATGATCTAAATATCCTGAATGACTCAATAATCCACGCAATCGAAGATGCCAAAAAAAGTTCTGCCCAAGTAACGAGAAAGAAGAACGAATTACCCCAACGACAAAGTCGAAAATGGAAAACAGAAGGTTACTTTTAAAAGATAAAAATGCAAATCATCAGGAAATAAATAAGGCCAACAAAGAAATATCTAAAGCTATCAGAAATGATATCAGGAAATATAAACAAGGAAAAATCATGCAGACTATAGAGAACAATAAAAGTATGAAAGTATTGAGACGCAAACTAACGACAGGTAGACGAGAAATCATAAAACTGAAAGATAAAAATGGGAAAATAGAATCAAACAAGGAAAAGATGCTAAACATAGTTGAAGAATTCTATCAAACCTTATACAAAAACAAACTAAAGCTAGAACCAGATGAACACGCATCTCTAAAAATTACAAACCAAGGATCTGAGGACATCCCCGAAATCTCTAAGGAAGAAATTATTCACGCCTTGAAGAAAATGAAAAACAATAGAGCACCTGGCAATGATGGAATAGTGATAGAATCCATAAAAAATGGAGGTCCTGCCCTTATTGAGGCAATAGAAAAATTGTTCAATTTATGCCTTCAAAATCAAACCATCCCGAACCAATGGAACAATTCTGTTATTATCCTAATTCATAAAAAGGGCGATATGACAGACCTGGATAACTATAGACCCATTAGCCTTCTCAATCACCTGTACAAACTCTACACCCGTATAATCACCAACAGGCTAGAGAATAAACTGGATTTCTACCAACCTAGAGAACAAGCAGGGTTCCGCTCTGGCTACGGGACTAACGATCATCTGCAATGCATAAAAACCCTCATCGAGAAAACAGTAGAATACAACAAACCGCTTACCCTAATCTTTGTGTACTTTTACAAAGCCTTTGACACCGTTGAATTAGTTTCAATATTACGAGCAATAAAAGAATGCAGAATAGATGGAAGATACTCTAACATTATATACAATATCTACAAAAACGCAACAACAACAATTGACCTGCATACATCGTCAAGGGAAATAAAAATAAAAAGAGGAATCAGGCAGGGCGATACGTTATCTCCAAAACTATTCACTGCGGTCCTGGAACATGTTTTCAAATCTCTGAATTGGGAAAATAAGGGAATTATGATAGATGGGGAAAGACTGAGCCATCTAAGATTTGCGGATGACATAGTTCTAATGGCAGATGACATGCAGGAAGCCAGGGAAATGCTAAAAGATCTACAACGGGCAACACAAAGAGCAGGTTTGAAAATAAATTATAACAAAACAAAAATGTTAACCAACCTAGTACCAAGCGAACCTGTAGAAATAGAAAACAAAATCATCGAAATCACAGAAAAATACACCTACCTTGGCCATGAAATCCGGATCGGCAGGGACAACCAGACGTGCGAACTGTCCAGACGAATATCTCTGGGATGGGCAGCGTACGGAAAGCTTAGGGACATATTTAAATCAGAAATTCCCGTAAGTATGAAAAGGAAGACCTTCAATCAGTGTGTTTTCCCAGTTATGACATACGGGGCTGAAACCCTAACCTTAACAAAAACAATAGTTAAAAAACTACAAGTAGCGCAACGGAAAATGGAGAGATCCATGTTAGGACTTTCCCTTAACGACCGAGTCAGAAACGAGGATATAAGGAGAAAAACGGGGGTAGAGGACATAATAGAGAGAATTACAAAGCAGAAATGGAGATGGGCAGGACACGTGGCTAGAATGAAGGACGGAAGGTGGACAAAGAAAGTTCTGGAGTGGCGACCGAGATCGGATAAGCGAAGCAGGGGTAGACCACCGACACGATGGACAGATGACCTCAAAAGGATAACCACGAACTGGATCGCAGAGGCGCAAAATAGGGAAAGATGGAAATATTTCGAGGAGGCCTACGTTCAGCAATGGACAAGAGAATAAGGCTGGATGATGATGATGATGAACTAAACTACATCATTTAAAATGTACATGTCTTTTAAATGATGTAGTTTAGTTACAATTCTATAATTTCTGTCGATCTTGAACCCATTTTATTGGGATCAGGATTGGGGAGGATCAAGCAGTTGTCAATTTTGTTGGTCATTGTGGAATGAAAATCGACAAGTCCAAAATTCGGGATTCAAAGTTGAAAAATAGTAATTTACGATTTCGTTGTATAGAAGCCTCTCTCTCCAGGGATGTGATTCCATGTGCCATGGAATTTTATATGTTGCCATAATTTAGCACAAATGGTATTTCGTATATACAGTTGGCCACAGTTGCTATATGCGACAGTCTCTATCTTTAACCATAGCTAATACTATGTTGATTAGACAAGGACATGATAAAATAGAAAAAGAAAGAGCACTTGTTTATCTCTAAATCTCGAATTGTGATCTTTGACCTGAATTTTTAAAATGTGTGCGGAGAAACATAAAGAACTCATTACAAATAAAGTTTATGGAATCAATGGACGGAAACAACTGAAGGAACAGTGGATCTCTGTGGCTAACGATCTAAATTTATTGGGCACTAAACAAGAGGAGAGAGTAGGTTGCGGTGTCTTCTCAGAAGACCCCCCCCCTTAGCCTGTCGTTTCGTTTGCCTGATTACTGTAGTGTGTATTAAGCCTAAATGACAGCCATTACCAAGGCAGCTGTCTGGATACTCCACAACGAACAAAAGTTCAGCGAGATATTCATTCTTTGCAACAGCCAGGCTGCTATCAAATTAATTAACTCAGTCTACTTGACCTCTAGTGCAGCGGTACAATGCCAAACCGCCCTGAGTGAGCTAGCAGCTAAGTTTCACATTGTCTGAGTACCCAGACACAGGGACATACCAGGCAATTGTAAGGCAGACGAGCTAGCAAAAGAGGGCACCACCCTCCCAGCTGTATCTGTCTCATCCCAGCAAGAAATATTGATTGCAATTTGCCAGCTCCCCCTTTATAGCAAAGTAGTTCAAAAAGCCAACTTAAAGTGGAAAAATGAACCCACATGCACATCATCGAAACAGATTTGGTCTAAACTAGATCTACTTAGAACTAATGATGTTTTAACTCTATCCAGGGAGTCCATTGGAAATGCGATCGCGGCCATAACAGGACACTGGGCAGGTGAATCCCATGCACGGCGCTTGGGAATCGCAAAACTTCGACATGACTTCTGTAGAAGCTGTCATGATAAGGAAGAGGAGAAAACAATGGTACATCTTCTCTGCCACTGCCCTGCCCTAGGTAAAAAACGGCTTTCTATACTATGGCAACCGAACTTTAATGACTTATCCGTTTCAGCTCAGTTAACATTAAAGACCTCACACTTTTTATTAAAAGTTCCCACTGGTTCTCACGGTAGAGGGGGACGACACCGCCGCCCATCACGGTGTCACAACAGGCCAAAAGGCATAAGTGGGTTTCCTCCGAACTACCGTTTTAACTTAACCTAACCTAACCTAAATTCATTAGGCTATGGAACCAAATCAGTGCTAGAATGGCCAAGGGTAGGTATAATATTTGAAATGGGTGCAATCACAATTTAAATACAGTTCATTTATTATCTACATGCTTAATTTTAGCACCAAAATACACATGCAACCAAATTTATGAAATAAAAAATCACAGAAAGTGATTTATGTTTTTAGAAAAGCATTGCAACTCCCGAACGTTGCAGAATCTTAAGCGATATTTCTTAACAGATACACGAAATTCCAAATTTGGCGACAGTTGCCAATAATAGTACAATTAGACAGTTGTTAGCAAGTGGAGTACACATAATTCCACTTTAGGATAGAAATCTCTCTCTTTAGGGAAGACCAGTTGGACTCCACTGTGTAGACTTTTAGTTTATGTATGTTTTATAATTGTAAGATTTAACTTTTTTTTATTTTCCCATTATATGTTTAACCTCATTTTTGTAGTTCTGATATCTCGAACCACCCCCTTGTCTCAATTGTGACTAGAAGGTAGCCTATGGGGTTGTCACTCAATAAGATAACCCTATGATTCGTAACGAGCAAAACTGCCCGTTACATAGGGGTAGACAGAGACCGCTTTTTTCCACTCGCTTCAGTTCTTACACACGTCTTTCGCTTATTCTAATTTTATCACCGCTTTCATAGATACTCGTCTGTTGTTGGTCCTCTTGACCTGGCCTTTCTTGAAATCAATTTCGATCTGATCGAGATATGTTTGCCAAGGTAGATGTAACGTGCCTTTTTTTCCATTCTACAGTTCCATTATAATTGTGTCTCTGATAGTTTTGTATTCCTCAGGTACTCGTAAATAGTGTCGCGTTCCGTATTTTGTTGTAATTTAAATATATCATTCGTTGTAAATAGTGTTGCATACCTTATTGTGATAGGATTCGATTGTTAATGGTTGTGGCATTTTTGTTAATCGATGGAGATTGAGTGGGGGTTTTCGTGATTAGATTTTGCTTTGGTTTTTGGCCTCGATTGTTGTGTGTTGTCGGTTATATTATTGTTTGGTTGCATTTCTGTGTGGATGGGGCTGGCTATCAACACGGACGAGCGCGATTCTGAGTGTGGAACATCGATTTGCGAATATTGTTGGTTGACGTCGGTTCCGTGTCATTTTTCTTGATATCCGGCCTGTGAAGCAGTAGTCGGGTGGTGACAGTCTTGGGAGTGGTGTGGGAAGAGTTTTTGGGGCGTTGTGATATTAACAAGTGTGCGGAGCCTCTACAGTTTTCTTTCATATCTGGCTGTATTAGGGCCATCTTAATTGGATTTTGAAGAAAAACCATTTAATTTTTAACTTGACCATTCTATCTTACCTTCGTTGTTGATATTTTGGATTTTGGTGTCGAGTTAAAATAACCGCATGCGGGATTTATTTGAGGAAAGCCATTGTTAATTAGCAGGTGCAGTTCCATAACCATACCGGCCACAGGAGTAGTGCATACGTAACATCCATATCGGCGATAAATTGCAGTGTTATAAAGACTTGCTTGGTGTTTTTAGCAGGAACTCCGTATTAAGGTGTTCAAGATTAAAGTTATTCTTTTTTTTTATATTTGATCTACAATATACGTTTACCCAAAGGTTACAAGTGAATTATTTTTGAATATTTAACGACGTGACTTATTTTTGACACCACAATTAAGTTTTGTTTTAATTTATTAATATAATACATTATTAAAAACTATTTATTTCATTAGATAATATGCCAAAACTAAACTTTGATTAAAATAATTTTCTCAATAATTCTTTATGTCCAAGTAAAAATATTTTTTCATACTTATTTGTAAATACAATATTGATATTTTAAAGGACAACCATTGTAAAAATATTTTTAAATAAACTCGATTGTTTTGGCAGTGTGAATCTTTATGTATTTGGTAAAAAACATGAGTAAATTAGCAGCCTTATGTAAACGTTTGATTAAGCATTATTAAAGAGTTGACTTTTATACGTTTTTTTGGTAACTTGGTCATAGCTGCTAATTTTGACTATATTTGTTATAAGTTTATTATTGAACTGTGTACCTTGATTTATTGTTAGCTGCTAGTTTTGACTATATTTGTTATAAGTTTATTATTGAACTGTGTACTTTGATTTATTGTTAGCTGTTAATTTTGACTATATTTGTTATAATTTTATTATTGAACTGTGTACTTTGATTTATTGTAGGAGTAAAGTATCCAATATATTTTAGCTATGATTTCATTTATTTAGTTCACCGTAATCTCAGTTGTTTATCGTGTGGCTCTGCTAGTGCCTATAAGACCTAGGTGTTTCCGGCTTGAACCGTCTAAGTCGGTGGCGCGGCTCACTTTTATATTTTTTTTTCTTCTACCCTCTACGGCTGAGCTCGGGCATAATTTGGCAGTAGAGAGACCGCTGGCAGAGTACTCTATAGAGAACGAAAAAGACGTAGCATAGACCTCTACCAACTTGCCCATTCACACTCACTTTATAAATTTGTTTCGTCAATCTACAATTTTCTAAAAATTTTTTAATCTATCTTTCATTCACTACCATACATAAGTGAAGGGACCAGCACTTCTCCATGCACAGCCTGTGTAAAAAGATGCGAGTAAGACCAACCTTTAGCATCACCCAGAGGAGTCTTGTGTTCACACATTCGAAGTAAGTTCACACTCATCCATTTTAGCAGAAAGTATTACACCTCTACGCACTGACAACCTCTGCTGGTTTTCGGAACTCCTAAAAAGTAGGCTGTATAGGGTCCATGCGTAGTGATGTCGCAATTTTTCGACTTGGTCACTAATTACATTACATTAATTCGTCTTTCGCTCATAACCTTGTATATTTCCTTAATTTATAATTTATCCCCCTCTTACATTTAAAGTAGCAAAGTGACTATCTGCAGTCCACTTTTCACCCCCACGGCAAAAAACCCCGACCACTCGTATTGTTCTTATGTTATAAATAAAATTTATACTAAAAAAGAATGCAAGATTTTAAGATTTTAAATAGATTAAATTACTAGAACGAAACAAGCCCACTGCGACTGAACTATCGCAAGTGGGTACATGTTCATGCCTGCTCGAGTGATTCAATCTGCGAGAGCGACATTCGCGTCACATCAAAAATATGACATGTGGCATTTTTTTAATTGCTACGATTGTTTGGCTGCAAATTTGTGTACTTCAGTATTTGAAACAATGAATTATATTTTTGAAACTCAAAAATCACGCGACAAGAAATCGCTAGTGAAAACCGAGCCTTAATATTTCTGGAGCATCCTTGGAAATAACTTCACAGATGCTGCTTATTTTTATCAAGAGTGCAATCAAATGGTTTTATTCTATTGGATACATAAATTGTTAACCAGTGATTACAAATCAGTGTCTACCCATAGCAAATATTGGTTTAAAAAGACGTTGCACCTGGCAAACAGGTCGATATAAATTCTACAATATTTGAACCACTTTCGCAAAGCCATGATATACGAGTACTTATCTAAAATCTGAAGGTTTTATAATATTCCGTACAGTTTAAGAAGACTGTAAACAAATAAATTGTATACACTTTAAGAATATTACTATGCACATTCACACGTATTACATTATTGCGGTATTTAGTCCTAAATGCAGTTTAGTTTCTGCAACTACAGCTCTTAATTCTAGAGTTGTCTAACCCCTTAAAGCCGTGCGATTTCTTTTTATGGGGTTTTGTGAAATCTCGGGTTTATTTGAATCAACCCAAACTAATTCCTGAGCTCAAAGCAGGGATCCAACGCTTTAGTGGTGGGATACAGCCACATCTTTGTCATTCATAAAAAGAGCAATGACCTGTCATCTGAGCCACGAGCATGTCTACTTTACAATGCAATAAAAATATCACACCTCGCTAAAAAAATACGTGTTGTTATTTTTAAATGAAATAAGGTACTCTTATTGAGACACCTTTTAGTACTTATAATGGCTATCCGCCATCGCACTATCAGGAAAATCCTACGAAATCTTGACTCTAATAAGGCAGTAGGACCAGATGGAATTCCGACAATTTCCTGAAAACCTGTGCTCAAGAGCTCAACTCAGTTCTCTGTAGACTCTTCAAGTTATCATACAGCAAAGAAGTATTTCCGTCCATGTGGAAAAGCGCTCGAGTCCAACCGATTCCGAAAAAAGGAAAGAAGACTATTCCTGCGAATTATCGCCCTATTCCATTGCTCTCAATCATATCCAAAGTTATGGAAAAAGCGATTAACACAAAACTCATCAAATATCTGGAGAAATTTGAGATAATCCATGACAGACAATATGGATTTCGACAACTTCGGTCTACTGGAGATTTGCTGGATTATGTCACTCAGCTCTGGACAAACACTATTGAGAAGTTTGGTGAATCCCGTGCAATAGCCTTGGATATATCTAAAGCCTTTGACCGCGTTTGGCACCAGGCATTGTTAAGTAAATTATCTGCCTACGGTCTCCCAACCAAACTGCGCCAATGGCTCTTGAGCTTCATGCAAGATCGCTCCTTACATGTGGCAGTTAACGGTATTTCTTCTGATGCGTTTAAAACGAATGCCGGGGTCCCCCAGGGTTCCATCCTGTCCCCCACCTTATTTATTTTACACATCAACGACCTCTTGAAAACCACCACGAACCCCATTTACAGTTTCGCAGACGATAGCACACTTGTCTCAACTTTTACATCCTATCGATCACTTTGGGTGAATGATACAAATAGACTCAGACAGTAACAGGTTGATTCCATCAATAGAGATCTTAAAGCAATCGTCAAATGGGAGACCAACAATCTTGTTCAGTCCAACGCCCAAAAAACACAAAGTGCCACGTTTTCCAAGAAAGTGAATTCCTCAAATCATCCCATCACAATGTCCGGAAATACCCTTGAACCAAGTCCCTCCATCTCGATTTTGGGAGTCACGGTGTCCAATAATATGTCTTGGCATGACCATGTTGCAAACATCGCAAAGTCGGCGAGTCAGAGGCTAGGTTTTCTGTGGAAAGCCAGAAAGTTTTTTACTCCTGATCAACTGTTGACGACGTACAAGGCTCAAATCCGACCTCTACTGGAGTATTGCTCGCACATTTGGGGTTCAGCACCAAGGCATTCTCTTCGTCTTCTAGATTCCATTCAGAAAAGAGCCATTCGCTTGATAAACAGCTTAACTCTCACAGATACCCTTTACCCTCTAGAACATAGAGTTGCAGACCAGTCATTACTCTACATATATTTCCATGGCAGATGCTCCAGAGAAATAAAAACTCTTGTACCTCCATTGGCCACATTTGGCCGAAGAACTCGGCACTCACCCATTTACTCTCAAGATTGACACTACAAGAACCTATCTTCATTAAGAATCCTTCTTTTACAGGGCTGCTACGGAATGGAATAAGCTTCCAAAATCAGTTTTTCCAGAGAACTATGACCTGCAACTTTTTAAAAAGCGTGTCCACAATTATTTCCTTTCTATAATCCCTTCCCATTCTAATAGTCGCAGTGCGGGCCGTCCGCGGCCCACACGATAGGTCTACCCTTTTTGCGACTATTTTCATTAAAAAAAAAATAAAAAAGATTGATCAAGAATATTTTTAATTCCAAGTAATATTTAAAAACTAATACGATCTGTCCAAAAACTTTGCCTGGTTTTTTGTTTTTTTTATTAAATAAAGAAATAAATTTTGGAAATTTAATTATACAAGGTGATAGTTGGGGTATAAAATTTGGTAATTTTTTTAAGTTAAAAATATGGGTAATATATTTAAAAAAACAAACAACGCAAATCATAAGTTTTAGACCAATGAAGAAGATTACAGAACGAGGGAACGTCTTGAGCTGGATGTTACTGCCGCAGAAAAATCGTCCAAGAAACAAGGAAGCAGCCCAATGTTAGATGTGCAAAAATTAATATCAAAAAAAAATATGAGCTTATACGAAATTAAAATTCAAGGTGAGTTTCTATTTCATGCGACCCGATCCTGATATCCGAACATATCCTAAAAAATTGGCAAAGTTGCGAAAAGCGGTTTTTTGTTAATAACTAAAAAACTACAGCTCCGATGGAAAAATGTTAAATCAGAAAATTGTAGGTATTAAAAAGATCTATATATTAAATGAATTATAATTTTTCGGTCTCATAGATACTTTTCGAGTTATATATATTTAAAATCGGGTTTTCTATAACTCGTTAACTGTAACGTATTCAAACTTGTTACTTACTGTTAAGTGTAGCTTATGGCAAGCCAAAAAAGTTTTTTTTTTAAAAATTGATAAATATTGATTATTTTTCAAGATATATGAAGTTTTCTCCAAAAAGATGCTCTCTTAATTTAGCTAGTTCTGCTCGGAGGATGATGCTAGAGTAACGATTTAGGGCTTATTTCTTTCTGTACGAATTGTACTTTCATATCATTAAAAAAGTATATTGATTTTTTTAATTTTATGCGTCAAAAAATATATTTGTACGTTTTTTTAAAATAAATTTTTTAATTTTGTTTTTATAGAATTGACTTTTATGAAAACAGATTCCCCGCATCATTATACGCATTTTAAAAAAAATATGAGTTCTTACGATCATTGGAAGCCTAGATAATTTTTTTATTTTAAAAACTCTGGAAAGCGCAATAATCATCGTACCATCGAAATAGATGAAGAATTGCCAAACTTCATGGACGATCTGCTTACAAAAAATATTAAAAAAGAAGAAGAAAAAGAGCCAAATAATTTTGCATACAATCCTCCAATAAAGAATAGGAGAATTATTGTTTAATGTAAATTTTTCTCAATATAATATACGAGTACTTTTACTGTATTAAATGTTTTCTATGTAATAAAGTTATTTTATCAATTGGTGAATATGATATTCGTGTTTATTTTGACGAGCTACTCCAAACTAAATAAAAAAGGATTTTTGTGCATAGTCTAGAAGCCGAGATACTCAAAATTTTTCAAGCGCAACCAACTTTTAACGCACAAAATGAATTTTCAGTCCGAGCGCTCAACGCTCGCCACTCCGCCATCCGCTACAGCTGCCGGCACGCCTCACTTTATTTATCAATTAATATTACTGCAAATAAATTAGACATATTTTAGTATTTTTTTATTAAAAATATAGGTATTTAACCTTAATATTTATGAAGGTGTTTGCTGTACGATGATTATTGCGCCTTCCAGATTTTTTTAAAATAAAAATATTATCTCGGCTTCCAATGATCGTAAGAACTCATTTTTTTTTTAAATTCGTGAAATGATGCCACGAATCTATTTTCATGAAAGTCATTTCTATAAAAACAAAATTAAGACATTTATTTTAAAAAAACATTCAAAAAAATATCGCAATTTTTATAAAGTCATTTTTTGACCCTTAAAATTAAAAAAATCAATAAACTTTTTTAATAACATGAAAGTACAACTCTTAAAGAAAAAAAATAAGCCCTGATTCGTTACTGTAGCAACATCCCCCGAGCAGAACTAGCTAAATTAAGAGAGCATATTTTTGGAGAAAACTTCATATATCTTGAAAAATAATCAATATTTATCAATTTTTCAAATTTTTTGGCTTGCCGTAGGCTACACTTAACAGTAAGTAAAAAGTTTGAATACGTTACAGTTAACGAGTCATAGAAAATCCGATTTTTCACGGTTTTTTCAATATAGGTAACTCGAAAAGTATCAATAATACCGAAAAATTATAATTTAATTAATAGATAGATCTTTTTAATACCTACAATTTCATGATTTAACTTTTTTTGATCGGAGCTGTAGTTTTTTAATTATTAACAAAAAACCGCTTTTCGCCAATTTTTTAGGTTTTGTTCGGTAATTCGGTAATTAGGATCGAGTCGCATGAAATGGAAACTCACCCTGAATTTTTATTTCCTATACACTGATATATTTTTTTTTTGATGTTAATTTTTGCACGCACTTTTCCCTATTGCTTGAACTAAAAGGTACATTTACCCCTCTGAGATTACATACGACTGTGTTTCAATCTGAGGTCGTTGCTATTTTGGAATGTTTTAATGCTAATTAATTATTTGTAACTCTAAAACACCTACTAATCTCCAAATGCAGTTGGTAACAATTTAAATGACATTTGGTTTTAGAGGATGGTGCAAAACCAGGGACAGGTGAATTGGAAAAAGGGGCAAAAATAAGTGGCCAGCCAGATCTCTCGATTTATCGCCTTTAGACTAAGGATCTTCGGATATCTAAAAAACATTGTGTCCAAGACAAAACCGGATAATCGGGATGAAGTGAGAAATAGAATACTGATAACAAATCAGCAATTGCGTATTATCAGTTCAGCTTTTTTATTAGACTTGGATACTGTCAAATAGAAAAAGAAAGACAATTTGAACATCTAATTAAATAAAATTAATAAGTTATTTGTTCCTGTTAATTATTTTGGTAATAAAAACGATCCCGTAAATTATTTTTCTCAATAACTGTATATCAAATAAGGTTAGAATCATGCAGTCTTGACGGTTGTATTTATAATTTAATAGATTATGAAAGATACTATATACAGGGTGTACTATTTACAAAATTATTTTGGAGTAACGGTGCACCCTGTATACGTCTAATCGATTTATGCATATGGCCTGAATTATTTGAAAACACTTTTATTCAACTTTTTTTTGTCAACCTAACAAAAATCGAAATATTAGCAAGGTACGTTACGTTATGTACACACTGTATTAACTTAATTTTGTTTTCTACAATAAAATCAGCGAAACCACAAAAAGTTAGTTATGTCATCCGTTGAAGGTTAACAGGTACATTACACATATAGTTTAAAACTTTTGCATTATCCATGATCTCGGTTGATGGGTTAGATTAAGCAGAAATTTTGTCGAAATAATTGACATTATTTAAAGTTTTTTATTACATTCAACAATTCAAAATATTATTTATCCAACAAACAAAAACAAAAAATTGGTAGTTGTAGAAACTGCCGATAGTAGTAAAAACATGGAACTATTAGCATTAAAATTTGAAATTTCATAATGTTTGAATTAAAATGATCAACATCAATTTGGTTTTTACAATTATTGACACTCCGAGCAACTATTATATGCATGTTTATATAGTTTTTTATTATTCAAATAAGAGGGCAGTTTGATAAGTCAGTGACTTTTTGAATTTCCCGCGCAGTTACTCCAAATGCAACAGTTCTGCCGTCAACTATAATCTATCAGTGGTCAACTTTCTAATTTTGAGCAAGCTACGTCGTGCAATTGGTGTTTGATAGCCGTTCAAAGCAGACAGCCTCGTGAATTTTTA
Organism: Agelastica alni; assembly: GCA_950111635.1. Classification (NCBI taxonomy): domain Eukaryota; kingdom Metazoa; phylum Arthropoda; class Insecta; order Coleoptera; family Chrysomelidae; genus Agelastica; species Agelastica alni. Next base: position 24,151,204 of record OX467719.1, on the reverse strand, counting down.
CGAAAATGGAAAAAAGTGAATTTCGTGTGCTGATTAAGCATTACTTTTTACGTAAAAAATCCATCACTGAAACTAAGGAAAGACTTGATAAATACTACGGGGACTCGGCACCATCAATTTTAATGGTTAAGAAGTGTTTTACAGAGTTCCGTTGTGGTCGTATCAGCACTAGTGACGCCGAACGTCCAGGTCGCCCAAAAGAAGTGATCACGCCGGAAATCGTCGATAAAATCCATGAAATGATATTGGATGATCGGAGAATGAAAGTGCGTGAGTTGGCTCATGCTGTAGGTGTATCTCAACTGAACGGGTACATCATATTTTACACGAATATTTGGACATGAAAAAACTCTCTACGAGATGGGTGCCGCGATTGCTCTTACTCGACCATAAGCGCAATCGTGTGACCACTTCAAAAGAGTGTTTAGCGATGTTCAGTCGTAATCCGGACGAATTTTTGCGCCGTTTTGTTACTGTGGATGAAATATGGATCCATCACAACACGCCAGAGACCAAGGAACAATCGAAACAGTGGGTTGCTCGGGGTGAACGTGGACCAAAGAAAGCGAAACAGAGTCTGTCAGCCAACAAGGTCATGGCCACAGTTTTTTGGGAGGTACGCGGTGTCATTCACATCGATTACCTCAAGAAAGGTACAACAATCACCGGCGAATATTATTCAAAGCTTTTGAACAGATATGAGGTTGATTTGAAGCAAAAACGGCCGCATTTGGCTAAGAAGAAGAAAGTGCTGTTCCATCAAGACAATGCACGTGTGCACACTTGTCTAGTCAAGATGGCCAAAATCCACGAATTGGGATACGAACTACTACCCCATCCAGCATATTCTCCAGATTTAGCCCCCTGCGACTATTTTTTGTTTCCAAACCTAAAGAAATGGCTGGGCGGTAGGAGATTTGAGTCGAATGAAGAAGTCATTACCGAAACAAACGCGTATTTTGAGAGCTTTGAAAAAACCTATTATTTGGAGGAAATAAAAAAATTAGAAAAACGCTGGACTAAATGTGTATCGAGCTAAAAGGTGATTATGTAGAAAAATAAAATGTTTATTTGCGGAAAAAAATTTGTTTTATTCAAAAAGTCACTGACTTATCAAACCGCCCTCGTATATTACGGGCTGTACAAGATCATGACAAAATATAAATACAATTCAATTGAAATAACAATTAATATACAATCATATTATTTATGGACAGTATTTGTATTTACATAAATTAAATATTAGAAAATAAATAATACAAAATTTTTAAACGCCAAAATAAATACAAGGATTTAAAATAATTTTCTGTTATTTATTTTTTATCTTAAAAATATTAGTATATTTATTTAGTATTCACCATTGTACTGCACTATGATTCTACAATTAAACAATTCAAACAATAATCAAACAAAAACACTATTTCAACAATGCACAGTATATACACATGAACTTTTCACTAAATCCATTTAATTTTACTTATAAGATATACACAGCACTAATGTTGCACAATACGTCAGCTGTATAGCTACAGATATACTGTTATCAGCATGTCGGTGTTGGTGACGCGAACGCAAGAGATTTCACCCATCCAAAAAGCGTCCAACGCGCACAGCACACTGCCGCTGCGCATGCGCCAGTCATGAGCATGTCGCATGTCGGTGACGTCACGAACATGTCGGTGACGCAAACCCATAAGATTTTACCATACCAAAAAGTGTCCAACGCGGCTAAATAAGTTTTCACTTTAAAATATTAAAAAACCAGTAAATTATTAACTTCTTCAACTAGATTGAAATTGTTAGTTGTTTTTAATACAATAAAATTTATGTTTTCCTACACTTATGTAAGGTGGTGAATGTTGGGTTTGGCAGAAGAAGCATGAAAATAGGATTAATGCTGTGGTGATGAGTAGTTTGAGAAGTATAGCCGCAGTGACTAAGTTGGATTAAGTAAAGAATAGTGAGATAAGAGAACGATGTGGTGTAAAATAAGATGTGGTTACAAAGATAAATAAAGGAATGCTTAGATATTTTGGACACGTAAAAAGGATGGATGAAGAAAGATTGGCGAAACAAATTTATAAGACGAGTGTGAATGGACGGAAGTCGGTAGAGGTCGACCTCGGCGAACATATCTCGATCAGATCAACATTGTTTTGAAGAAAGGCCAGGACAAGAGTAACAACCGACGATCATATATGAGAGCACTGATGAAAGTAGAGGAAGCAAAACATGTGTGTAAGATCTGTGGAGGGAGGTGACTTCTGCCTACTCCTACGGGCAAGAGGCGTGACTATATGTATGTATGTTTTCACATGCATCAAAACAAATTTCAAACAGACGTCTCACGTTTCGAGTAAAATTTCCTTTAGTATTTTATGCATTTTTTCATTGAAATTTACACATGCTGAGAAATTATAAAGTGGTTAATTTAAATAATTTTATAAACTTCCTAGACATATTAAATAGAAAGACACGGCAATCCAGTTTAAATGTCCATTTTTAATAGCTCATAATACAGTTATCTCAAAGCCTTCAAGTTTTGTCTTTGTTCGTATTTTTAAAATTTCTTTTAATAGCAACCAGTAATTGTGTCGTAAATAAGAATGATGATGTTCATCTAACATTAACCTTCCACAGACATAAGAAGGCTAATTACAGTCTGGCAAACATAGCTGAAAATGTAATATTCACAAAATGAAAAGGCATTGGAAAGCAAAAAGAATACGTTGCCAAACTGTGGTATTCGTAAGCGCTATACCAATTGCACAGTTCACAATGATTGTGTCTGCATCATCAGTAGCAATTTGTGTTTCAAATCCTGCAACTGTCAATTGTTCCAGAAGTAACTGAATTAACCTGGTTTTATTTTGTTAATTTATCGTGTAATAGGTATGCACTAAAAGTATTCTAGGTACATATACATAGAACATGCAACGTGTATTATAATTTTTTTACCAACAATTATTCAGAACTATCCAGTTTTAAAAATTAGGCTTATTTTACCCTCATTTTATGTTTCAAACCGTATAAAGTACCCTTATTTAATTTTGTACATCACCAATTTTACTCTAAACTTAATATTTCTTGCAATATTATTTAAAAAACTAAAAAAAGAGGCCTTTAAATTGCTTCCCCTTTTCTCGCACCCACCTGCGGGGGTTTTAAAGGCCACTCCACTGAACAACTGTGCCAAGTTTTAACTTTTCGAAAAAAAATTCCCCTGTTTGCCATTATTTTGGCTAATTTGACTAAGCTGTTCGTTAATCATTTACTCATTAATTTTCAACTTTAATAAACCACACACGTATTTCAACCATTTAGTCTTTATGTTAAAACAGTTGTTTAATGTCAAGAAATCAGTAAAGTGAGCGTCAGTTGTCGCACTAGCGGTGGAGCTAAAGGAGACAGTATGAAAAGTCATTGGAAAAAATGATGATTTTTATGCCGAGCAAAAATGTATTAAATTATTGTTTTAATCATATTTTTAAAAAAAATAATCGTCAGCTGTATTGACAAGGGGGGGGGTTAAATGTCAGTCACGTGCATGAACCTCATTGAAAATTTGGCAAATAAATTTATTTTATACCCTATGAAATTTATACATCTCAATTTTTATACTTTTAAAATAATAAAGAAAAACGTCAGCTGGATTTTTGACACGGGTAAAACCGTCAGTCAGCGTGTTAAAAATTTTGCGCGCTTAATGCATTTGAGCATTGTATAGTTTCTTTGGAAAATAAACTGACGATCTTTACACCCACAAACAATCAGCTGACGAGGATATTTTGTTTTCTTAACATTTACATTATATTTATTACAGTATATTTATTAATTTTGTGTTGGTTTTAAATTATATTAATATGTACTGTAGCATCAAGGCAGTTTGCCGACTATGCTGAGTAAACTAATACCTCGGTAGTTCTTACAGTCCTGCTGCGGACCTTTTTCCTTGTAAAAACGATTGTATAGATTATAAAAGCACGTTTTTCTTAGTGATTAAGTTTGTCTTGAAACAAACCAAAAAATCATGCTACGTTAAAAAATGATGTAATTATTTTTTAACAAAAGGACTGCAATGTTATAAATTAGAGGACCATTTATTTCACAATAATAAAATTTGGAAATTCCCAATTTATTGTTTTTCTCTGTTGTTTCTCTAATCCAATTAAAGTTAATTAAATGAATTATCAAGTCGGTCGACGTCAAAAACTACAAAGAGAAGAAATGTATAATATTCTCAACAATCACGTATTGTAACATAAAGCAGTTCCCATGGAGTCACAATACCATATCTCCACTTTCGAGTTCACAATTATATTATATACAAATGAATGAAGTTAATGTAAGAAGTAGACGTTTTATTTCAAAATATTTCTTAACTACTGCGGAATTTATCATCATCAATAATTAATCGTAACAATGGCATTGTGTGTAAATAGAAAAGTATTGTAGAATTACCACATAATAAGCAAGTTTTGGTGGCTGCAGTTTTGTAAATTGGAATGTTGTTTAAAAAAGAAATGTATAACAAAATTAGTGGATTTTTTTCTTTAAAACTACATCGTTTGCCACGTCTTTTAGTTCTCTAAAGAGTACTCTGCCAGTGGTCTCTCTACTGGCAAATTATGCCCGAGCTCAGCCGTAGAGGGTAGAAGAAAAAAAATATAAAAGTGAGCCGCGCCACCGACTTAGACGGTACAAGCCGGAAACTCCTAGGTCTAGTAGGCACTAGCAGAGCCACACGATAAACAACAAACAATTATGGTGAACTAGATAAATAAAACTATATTTACAATTACTGCAATATATTAATTAAGTAAAAATGATGTTCTGATTTTTTACAACAAATTCTGTATTTTTGTAAAGTGGATTAAACGAATTTAATACACTTTTCTTAAAATAATATTTAAATTAATTATAACAATCTTTCAGACAATAATAAAAACCTAATAATGTACAAAAGAGAATTAAAAACAACAAAAAAAATGTTCACAATATTTAAAATTTCAAAAATAATGGTTTTATATAGAATTCCTGATAGCAAAAGATTAACAAAAAAAATACAAAATAAATGAACTTGCAACAAAAATAATAATTCGAAACCCTCACAATAACTACATAAAGTATATTCGGTAATGTATAAATTCAGATTCAATTTGGAGCAGGTAAGAATTTAATGAAAAATAATTTGCTACTTTTAAACTATTGAAAACACTTAGATCAAGCACATAGTAACTGATAAGTTGATAAAATTAAACTCAATACTATGTAACCAATTGAAAACTTTATTAAGACGCCACTGTTACATCGATGATCCAAGAAACAGAAACACCAAGTAGTATTTTTAAAGATTTACACTGTTAAAACAATCGAGCTTATTTTAAAAATAATTCTTTTCACGATGGCTGTCCTTCAAAATAACAATATGGTAGGGTATTTACAAATAAGTATGAATAAACGTTTTTACTTGGACACAAAGAACTATTGAGAATATTACTTTAATCAGAGTTCAGACTCGGCATATTATCCAATGCAATAAATAGTTTTCAACAGTGTACCATATTAATAAATTAAAACAAAACTTAATCGTGGTGTCAAAAATAAGTCACGTCGTTTAGATATACTAAAATAAATCACTTATAACCTTTGGATACACGAATTCACGAATCCTGTGGCCTACTCCTGGCCGGTGAATTATGGAACAGTACCTGCTACTTAACAATGGCTTCACTCCATCAAATCCCAGAATGGTCAAGTTAAAAATTAAATGGTTTTTCTTCAAAATCCAATTAAGATGGCCCAAATACAGCCAGATATGAAAGAAAAAACCGTAGAAGTTCTGCTCACGTGTTAATATCAAATCGTTCCAAAAACTTTCACCCGACTTCCACCACTGACACCAAACGACTCTTGTCCACTCCTCACTCCCAGGTCGCATATCAGAAAAATGACACGGGACTCGCGTCAGCCAACCTTTGCAAATCTATATTCCCAACTCATAATCGCGCTCGTCCGTGTTGATAGCCAGCCCATCCACACAGAGAAGCAAACCAAACAATAATATAGCTGACAACACACGACAATCGAGGCCAAAAATCAAGGCGAAATCTAATACAAAGACTCCCACTCCAATTAACAAAAATGTCACAGCCATTAATAATTAAATCCTATCGCTAGGTATGCAACACTATTTACAACGAACAAAATACGGTATGCAAAACTATTTACGAGCACCAGACTATCAGAGACACAATTAATAATGAAACGGTAGACGGGAAAAAATAGGCACGTGACACGTTCTACTACAAGAATTTTATAATGCTACACTGGATAACTAACTCATTGTACAAAAATAAGGCCCGTGTGAGGTAACGAAGGCCATTTGGAGAAGAGTCAAAACAGATCAGATTATCATTATAGGTCTGTTCGTTTGTTATGCTCACGCTGCTCAATAAATTACATAAATGTGCAGATTGATATGATTTTCGTGATACAAATCCACGAAGAGCATTAACCAACTGCCGAATTCAAAGGAACACAAAACCCCCACCAAAACAATTTGATATTTGATCCCAACAAAAAACAACCTAATTGCCCATCAAATTTTCATTTTGTTAAGTAAATTATTTTTCAACTCACAAGTCTTAAATGTATTTAAAGACTTTGTTGCAAAAAGTGAAGCACATTTTAATAATAAAATAGTTTATCTTTATTGTGATAATGGCGGTGAATATTTATCAAATGATTTTAAAGAATATTGTGTTCAGAAAGGTATCACTTTCCATTTAACTGTACCACATACACCCCAACAATATGGTGTGGCAGAACGAATGAATCGAACAATAACCGAAAAGGGACGTTCGATGATCGTTACAGCAGGTTTGGAAAAATCTTTTTGGGAAGAAGCTGTATTAACAGCCACATATCTTACTAATATGTTGCCAACTGCTGCTCTGCATGAAAATAAAACACCATATGAACTGTGGCATAGTAAAAAGCCCAGATTGGAGTTTTTAAAAATATTTGGCTCTACTGTTTATGTCCATATTAAAACTAGGAAAACAAAATTTGATGAAAAATCTTTTAAAGGAATCCTAGTTGGATATTCTCCAAATGGATATAAAGTATGGAATGTGGAAACGGAAAGTTTTCTTGTGGCTCGAGACGTAATTGTTGACGAGACTACTTTCAAAATCACCAGACCTACAAAAGGTGATACAAATACAACCTTACTACCGAAAACTAAGAACACTGACTTAAACTCAGAAAAATTAGTTAATTCTTAATACAAAAATATTCAAGGCGAAACAAACAAATGAATCTACTTTTGAAAATTTAAGAAAAAGTGAAAGAATCAAAAACATACCTCGGCCTCTTTATACTGATTATCCAGATCCAAATATAAAAGGGTATACGAATAATATTATACTTAATGCACACACACTTGAAGCACTATACCAAATTCTTACAATGAAATTAAAGTAAGAGAGGATCGGAAACAGTGAGAGCTTGCCATAAAGGATGAAATTGAGTCTCTTCTTTTAAACAAAACATTGTCGTTAGTAGATAAACCTATCAATAAAAATATTGTTGACTGTAAGTGGGTATTTACTATTAAAATTGATGAAACTCCAAAAGTTTACCAAGTCCAGGGTCAGTTTCATTTAAATGAAAATATGATACAGAAAGCCGTAACCTCCATGAAGAATAAAAAAGCTAGTGGACCAGAGAACATACCTGCAGAGCTATTGAAAAATGGAACACGGACGTTAATTCTATTCCTCAAAGAACTCTTTACACGATATTTAAATGGGGAACCAATTCCGTTAAGCTGGAGAGAAGCCTGGATAACACCAATCCACAAAAAAGGCAGAAAGGATGACTGTTCTAACTACAGATGTATCTCGGTAACAAGCACCCTAAGCCGACTATATGGGAGAATCTTAAAAAACTTACTAGAACAAGAATACGAAGCAAACGAAATCGAACAACAAGCAGGGTTTCGGGCCGGCCGCTCATGCATGGACCATATTTTTAGCATTGTTCAAATGAGTGAGAAAAGAGTGGCAACTAATAGGGAAGTCCATTTACTTTTTGTAGACCTTACAAAAGCGTACGATACTGTCCCGATAACAAAACTGTGGCAAGTCTTAGAGAAATCAACGATCAATAACACTGTAATAATAGCTATTAAACAAGTTATATCAGCAATTAACATCCAAAATTAAGTTAGGAAATAATCTATCTGAAAGCTTCACCGTCATTAAGGGTCTAAGACAAGGTTGTAGTTTATCCCCCACACTATTTAAAATATATTTAAACGAAGTGTTAAAGAAGTGGAGACGAGCGTGCCATGGAATGGGGATACAGTTAAATGAAGACACTACTCTGTATAATCTGCACTTCGCGGATGATCAGGTCGTCGCGGCCCAAGATAAAGAAGACCTGGAGTTCATGGGAAAACGACTTCTTAGAGAATACGAAGAAGGGGGATTAACGGTTAATATGAACAAGACGAAATATTTGTGTATTGGGGCAGAAACAACAGATCTGGATCTAGACAATGTAAAAATAGGAATATGTAAGAAATACACCTATTTGGGTACAAAAATCACATGTAAAGGTCGTACTGAGGAGGAAATATAACAACGGATATTAAAAGGAAAGAAAGTTATAGGATGCCTAAACTCGCTGTTGTGGGCGAAAAATATATCTAGAGAAAAAAAACACATGATATATAATACTATCTTTCAAAGTATTGTTCTGTATGGCTGTGAAACGTGGCAACTTAATAAAACATTAGAACGCCGATTGCTAGCCCTGGAGATGGATTTCTGGCGAAGATCTGCTGGCATAACACGTCTCGATAATGGTTACAAATGACCGAATTCGAAAAATTGTAAAGACCGACACAACTATAATAGATGAAATCCAAAGAAGACAACTTATATGGTACTGCCATGTTGAACGTATGACAGATGAAAGGCTACCCAAACTAGTGCTTAAATGGACCCCAACGGAACGAAGGAAAAGAGGTAGACCAAAACCAACATGGATAGGGGGCATTCAGAAAGCGATGTCCGAAAGAAATCTAGCCCCAGGAGATTGGACTGACCGAAGAGGCTGGCAACTGGGAACCGGAAGGCGAAAGACGCTATAAACCGGATTAATTAATTAAATTGATGAACATGGAAATCCTATAAAGTATAAGGCAAGATTAGTTGCAAGAGGTTTTAGTCAACAATACTTGAGTGATTATAATGAAACTTATGCGCCAGTTGCGCGTATTTCTACCTTTAGATTCCTCTTAGCATTTTCGAATCAATATAAATTACTAATCCATCACATGGATGTAAAAACCGCATTTTTAAATGGAATATTACAGAAAGAAATCTACATGAAGGTACCTGAGGGCATAAAAGTAGATAGTGGCAAAGTATGTAAATTAAACAAATCAATTTATGGTTTAAAACAATCGTCAAGATGTCGGTTTGAACATTTTGATAAAACAATTAAAAAACTCAATTTTAAAAGTTCAGCGGTAGATTCGTGCTTATATTTTCTCGACAAAGGTGTTTTAGAGAAAAATATATATGTTATTCTTTATGTTGATGATCTTTTAATTTGTACAGGTGATGAAAATACAATGCTTAACTTTAAAAATTATTTAATGAAACATTTTAAAATGAAAGATTTAAAAGATGTAAAACTTTTCTTAGGAATAAAAATTCAAAGATATGAAAATAAGATTACTTTGGATCAAAGCTGTTTTAAATAAATTCAATATGTCCGATAGTAAAGCTGTTAGTACACCTTTAGAAAATAAATTAAATTACAGTAAATTAAACAGCGATGAGACATATGAAGCACCCTGTAGAAATGTAAACCTTCTGTAAACCTTAAACTTACTTATTACAGAAATGATAATTGTGTCGATGTTCCTGAAGGTTACGTGGATTCTGATTGGGGAAATAATGATCAAGATAGGAAGAGTACCACGGGGTATTTATTTAAAGCTTTTGAAAATTGTACAATTTCTTGGAATTCAAGGAGACAAAATTCAGTAGCTGCGTCTTCAACTAAAGCTGAATATATGGCTCTTTTTGAATGTGTTAAAGAAGCCGTATGGTTAAAACAGTTATTATCTGGTCCAAAATTAAACATATTATCACCGATCCCAATTTTTAAAGATAATACCGGCTGCATAAGTATAGCCAATAATCCCACAAACCATAAAAGAACCAAGCATATTGACATAAAATATCATTTCTCTCGAGATCAAGTATTACAAAATAAAATAATCCTAAAACATATTCCAACAGGGGAGCAACTCGCAGATGCCTTCACAAAACCACTTCCAGCAGAAAAGTTTTGTTTTATAAGATATAATATTGGTTTACGTGGTGGTGAGTAGGGTTTTCCTTACTTGTAAGTCAAATGACACTACCAATCATCAGTAAGTCGCCCCGAAGCGGTATGGCAAATAATAACAATAGCCATTATTAATGTTAATTCTTTTGTATATAATTTTGTAGTTAACTGAATAGTATAAATAAACTTTTATTCGTTTTGTTTTTGAGTGGGAGTGTTTAAAAATAAATAATGTTTATGATTCAAAAATAAAACTCTTGATACTTACTAAAGCGGTGTAATAAAATAAACCGTTAGGTAAGGGAGACCACCCCAGAGATTGAAATCAATAAACATCTGGTCTCCATATTTATCGGCCCTCTAATTTAGTGAGAAAGGGTATTTCAAAATAATAAAAGTAATTTTAGTCTCTTGTAAATATTCATAATGTTCTGATCGACAATACAAAATAGAATATACAAAGAACCAACCATACGTGTTTCATTAAATTAACCATAACCTGCGCTTATAATTTTCAATAGTTTGGACACGTAGAAAGGATGGATAAAGGAAGATTGACGAAACAAATTTATAAGGCGAGTGTGAATGGACAAATCGGTAGAGGACGACCTCGGAGAACATATCTCGATCAGATCAACATTGTTTTGAAGAAAGGCCAGGTCAAGAGTACCAACAACCGAAGAGCATGTATGAGAGCACTGATGAAAGTAGAGGAAGCAAAACATGTGTGTACGAACCGTAGCAAGTGGAAGGAAGTGGTCTCTGCCTACCCCTATGGGAAAAAGGCGTGACTTTATGTATGTATGTTTGGTATTTTGTGTAATAACATACTGTGGTAAGGGGCATTGTCCATAACAATTACTGATGGTTCAGTAAGACTGTTTAGCAACTGATTTTCAAACCATTCTAAAAAACTATCTTGGTTCATTTCACCATGATAATTAGATTTGACAACGTCTTAAAAACGTATATAAAATTGCCAACTTATAAATCTAACTGTCAACTGCCAGCTGGCGCTCATAGATCTTAAATCGGAAAAATCGTTTTTTTTTAATACATAATAAAACTTAAACTGTGTGGAATATTTAATGAAATATTTATGTATAATATCTGCAATTTTATATACCGTCTAAAATAATATAGAAATTGTAATATTCAACAAGACATTGACTTGATATTCTATAAAAAGGTTTATAAAGGTAGTGATGTCTACATACATTCATCTTTCTTAATTCTGTGAACTGAATTCTTACAGATTGACAATTGGTTATGCTTGCTAGCAAATTAAAAGTTATTTGTGATATTGACGTGGAATCACTAACTATTGACGTAGGTAAACAGTTCCTCTTCAGAGTCTGACGATAATTTTTAAAATACTTAATTTATATTGTATTGTTAATTTCAGAATGATAATAAATGTATGAATAGTGTACATTAAATACCTTCATTACCAATGATTTGATATTTTTTATTAGCCAATTGTTTTTGTTAGCCCTTAATTATGTGCTGTTTTAAATTTAAATAAATGTATTTAAATGAACGATTCATACAAATTTCTACTTTCGTTAATGGTTTTAGAATAGTTTTTTTGTGTATTAGTAGCAGACAAAATAATTATTAGTCAATATTACGGGACTCTTATCTAAATTTTCGACTATTTTAAAACAGTTTAAATTGACTTCAACCAACAGCAATATTTAGTTATTTATGAAGCAAAATTCATCTTGACAATCGACTAACATGGAGAAAACGTATATGGACAAAAAGACTACAACTTAACATAATATAAAGAAAGATATACTGGTTTATGGACCGCAACTCACATCTCAGCATAAAAAACAAACTGCTTATCTATAAGTGTGTATAAAAGTCACTTCAAGTGACTCAAACATTCAAATAATACAGCGCTTCCAGTCAAAAGTACTAAGACAAATCTGCAATGCTCCTTGGTACGTCTCGAACAACATAATACACAGAGACCTACAAGTAACAACGATTAAAGATGCCATCAATTCATCAGAGTAGACTACAAGACCATCCCAATACACTAGCAAACGACCTTCTAATACCATCACAAACCAGAAGACTGAAAAGACGAGACCCACTGGACCTCAACGTTCTTGCATAATTATATAAATCTATAATCTATTTCAAGCAGTGCTCATAGACCAAATCTTTAGTTCCCAAGGTATACACCACTGGGTGTAATACCAACTATGTCAATTGCATTTTTCTACAATTATATTGTTTGTTGTTTTTGTATGAAACAGATCACAGTCAATGGGCGTCGGCAGCCTATGAATAAGGGGGGACAATGGGGCAATATTATGGAGAATAAATATGAACGCCTGGTACAGTCGAGAGCATGAAGCGTTACACTTTGGAAGTCTTTACGTCGATGACGATTGTAATAAGAACGGTTCTAATATCAATATCAATGTATAAAACTTCACAAGCCCTCGACAGCACAATAACTAAATCAAACTTTTAAACACAGTAATAAATATTTATTTTAACAAAAATAATATTTAATTAAAACATAACCTGCGGGGATTCTTTGCAAAACTTTCAACCACTTTATCATTAAAATTATTTAGGTTTTCATTTATTATAGCTCTGTGTACACTCATCATGGCCAGACCATTAAGGCGATCTTCTGCCATGGTGCTTCTTAGCCATGTTTTTAGTCTTCTGAGGCTGCTAAAGGATCGCTCTACTGTACAGGTCGTGCATGGTAAAGCGATCAAAATTTTTAATGCTTTTTCCGTTTCGGGAAAAAAGGAATTTGTTTCTTTTAGAACATCAACAACTGTTAGATTTGTTAGATTAAGCCTATCGTGCCACAATTGCTGCCAAAGTTCGATTTCATTCTTTATGTTCGGTACATCATAAAACTGGGCAATAGATTCACAAGTTTGTTTCAAATTTTCAGTTGTCATCTTTCGCATCTGCGCTGGGTGTAACTTAGATAATGCGAATGATGGCGTGTTTCCTTCAGCAAAACGTACTTCAAGGGAGGTGATAATTGAATCCAAGTATGGTATTACTAAAGACCTCTTCCAGTATTCTGTAGGGCTTTCTGCTGGATAATTGCTTCTATGACGTTGTTTCCCCGTAATACGCGGCATTGATGTTGTAATGTCCTCCTCCAGTCCGACTTTCTCTACAACAACAGTAGCTTCCTTTATAATTTCGTCCGTCACTTTTTCCGGATTTTTACGGTGGTTTTTAATTAAAGGTAAAATCCTTTTAACGTGTTCCGAGGCTTTGACCACGTCCAAAGCAACAGATTGGAGTACGTTGACAACGGGTACCATCAAAGCCGAGTATTTGGCTACCAACATAATCCCGAGAATGAAGGAAATTCAGGAAGTAGCCGCATGCAGTTGAAAGGCACTTTTCCGGGTTGCACTATTTCCTTCCTGAGATTATGTTTGTAAGGCTTTCAGAATTACCGGAAGATTTTCTTTGAAAACTCTGATGGTTTTGTGTTTCTCACTCCACCTTGTGTCGCAAAGTCTGGAAATAGGGATCAACTTCCTCCTCAAAACTGATTCCCGAAAAAAGTTTATAGTATCTTTGGTGGTTCCCATGGCATTTCTAATTTCAGGAAGTGAATTTAGATCATTGATAACTAGATTCAGTTTGTGGGACGAGCAATGAAAGTAAAGGGCTTTGGTGTACTTTTTGCGTAAGATCGCTTGTACCCCTTCGTCTTATCCTGACATCGTTGAACAACCATCAAAACCAAAACCAACAGCTTTGATCTCTAGGGGGGGGGGGCAACTGCCCTTCCTTGGCGACGCCCTTGATCACAGTAATAAAGAATATAAAAAAAATGATGCAAAAAAATATTGACAAGATAAACCAACAGTTGAAATATTTAGGCACACGACAAAGTAACAGTAGCCATTTTTGACTCATCTATTCATTTCGCGAGGTTTGTAGGTATGACGTCAGGTAAAGGTCAATTTGTTCTGCTGTAACATTTTTGTTTTACCATCATCGTTTCCAAACAAAATAAATATAAATACCTACTTTAAGCAAAATAAATGAAAAATATTATGCAAAAGTCAAAAGGTTAATAAGCGAAAAGTTTTAATTAATGCTTTTCGTACCATTTCCTAATCAGATAGCAGGGGTTTCTAAATTATGGTTAGCGAAACGCCACATGAGTATGGCTGACATTATGATGAAATTTTTTACAGAGTAAGACGTAATTTTACCGACCACAGCAATATAGATAAATATAACAGCGTAGATAAATATGGCAGTAATTACAGAGCCGATACCACCGAGAAGGAACAATGTAGTCTTATTGTGTTGCATAAATAACGAGAAAAAATAATCCACTTTTGCGCAAACATTGTGTCCAATCGACTCAGAAATATGAGGAGAAATCTGTATGACTGGCTACTATTTAATGAAAAAAATATTTCGTTTAATTTATTATTCATTTATCGTACGGCATACATCACATACGAGGGCGGTTTGATAAGTCAGTGACTTTTTGAATAAAACAAATTTTTTTCCGCAAATAAACATTTTATTTTTCTACATAATCACCTTTTAGCTCGATACACATTTAGTCCAGCGTTTTTCTAATTTTTTTATTTCCTCCAAATAATAGGTTTTTTCAAAGCTCTCAAAATACGCGTTTGTTTCGGTAATGACTTCTTCATTCGACTCGAATCTCTTACCGCACAGCCATTTCTTTAAGTTTGGAAACAGAAAATAGTCGCAGGGGGCTAAATCTGGAGAATATGCTGGATGGGGTAGCAGTTCGTATCCCAATTCGTGGATTTTGGCCATCTTGACTAGACAAGTGTGCACACGTGCATTGTCTTGATGGAACAGCACTTTCTTCTTCTTAGCCAAATGCGGCCGTTTTTGCTTCAAATCAACGTCGAATCTGTTCAAAAGCTTTGAATAATATTCGCCGGTGATCGTTTTACCTTTCTTGAGGTAATCGATGTGAATGACACCGCGTACATCCCAAAAAACTGTGGCCATAACCTTATTGGCTGATAGACTCTGTTTCGCCTTCTTTGGTCCACGTTCACCCCGAGCAACCCACTGTTTCGATTGTTCCTTGGTATCTGGCGTGTTGTGATGGATCCATGTTTCATCCACAGTAACAAAACGGCGCAAAAATTCGTCCGGATTACGGCTGAACATCGCTAAACACTCTTTTGAAGTGGTCACACGATTGCGCTTATGGTCGAGTATGAGCAATCGCGGCACCCATCTCGCAGAGTTTTTTCATGTCCAAATATTCGTGTAAAATATGATGTACCCGTTCAGTTGAGATACCTACAATATCATTTCATGGATTTTATCGACGATTTCCGGCGTGATCACTTCTTTTGGGCGACCTGGACGTTCGGCGTCACTAGTGCTGGTACGACCACAACGGAACTCTGTAAACCACTTCTTAACCATTGAAATTGATGGTGCCGAGTCCCCGTAGTATTTATCAAGTCTTTCCTTAGTTTCAGTGATGGATTTTTTACGTAAAAAGTAATGCTTAATCAGCACACGAAATTCATTTTTTTCCATTTTCGTAAAAATTCACGAGGTTGTCTGCTTTGAACGGCTATCAAACACCAACTGCACGACGTAGCTTGCTCAAAATTAGAAAGTTGACCACTGATAGATTATAGTTGACGGCAGCACTGTTGCATTTGAAGTAACTGCGCGGGATATTCAAAAAGTCACTGACTTATCAAACTGCCCTCGTAATATGTCGTAAAAATTGACGGTACGACATATAGCACAGTGTAAAACACAGAAAAAACACAAAAATATAACATAATCACCGTTAAATGTCTATAAGCTTATTTCACCATTATACGACTGTACCGGATTAAACACCGATGCATCTTGGTAAATATTTTATTTATAAAGACACAGCCACCCTTTAAAATGTCAATTTCAAAATATTTTGAATATTTAAACTCTACATTTTTACAAATATTGAAAACATCTAGATTCTAAATAGGTTCATTGAACCTCACCTTTATTATACAAGAGTGCACAAAAAAGTTACAGGGTGATTTATTTAGGAATTTTGATTATTTTTTTTTTTTACATTGCTCTAGAACACTTTAACGTTAATTTATGAAAATTTATACGTAATACTGAAAATAGTTGAACTCAATTATTTTTATTCATGATGAATATTTAGAGGAGATCAACACCCCATTTATCCCCAAATCTTTTAGAGTTATAATTCAAATAAATATTTAATGCTATTAAAATCAAACATCTATTCTTGAACTTTTTTGTCTCTTTGTATTTCTTGATAAATATTTAATTTTTAAAGATACAGCCACCCTTTAAAATGTCAATTTTAAAATATTTTGAATATTTAAACACTACATTTTTACAAATATTGAAAACATCTTTATTATTAAACTACATACATACATAAAGTCACGCCTTTTTTCCATAGGGATAGGCAGAGACTACTTCCTTCCACTTGGTACGGTTCTTACACACATCTTTTGCTTCCTCTACTTTCATCAGTGCTCTCATACATGCTCGTCGGTTGTTGGTACTCGTGACCTGGTCTTTCTTCAAAACAATGTTGATCTGATCAAGATATGTTCTCCGAGGTCGACCTTTACCGACTTGTCCATTTACACTCGCCTTATAAATTTGTTTCGTCAATCTTCCTTCATCCATCCTTTCGACGTGTCCAAACCATCTAAGCATCTTTGTAACCACATCTTCTTTTACACCACAGCGTTCTCTTATCTCACTATTCTTTACTTTATCCAACCGAGTCACTCCGGCTATACTTCTCAGACTACTCATCTCCGCACCATTAATCCTATTTTCATGCTTTTTCTGCCTAACCCAACATTCACTACCATACATAAGTGTAGGAACCAACACACCTCTATGCACCGCTAGACGTCCTTTTTTTGACACTTTTTGGCCATTCATAAAGCTATACAGTGCCCCATTCATTTGTTTTTCTGCCAACACCCTTCGCTCAATGTCACTGTCATACTTTCCATCTCTAGTAAACTTTGAACCCAAGTACACAAATTCATTTACTTGTTCTACTCTTTCTCCCTCAATCGAAACTCCACAGTAAACTACAATTTATAAAATAATTAATAAGAAAATAACAATCTTATGTAATACATATTTTTAGTTAATGTCTTTGTACAAGTAATTTTAAGTTAATATCATATAGCTACTACGTAGAATACATATTTTTTCTTTAGGTGCCCTGTCCTCCTCGGACGTTGGCAATCATCAGCGCTATCTGAACCTTGTCTACAGCTCGGCGGAACAATGTGGTAGTGCTCACTCCATACCATTGTCTTAAGTTTTTTAGCCAGGATATCTTTCTTCTACCCGGGCCTCTTCGTCCTTAGATCTTCCCTTCTATAATAAGCTTTAAAAGTCGATACTAGTCATTCCTTAAGATGTGACCGAAATACTCCAGTTTGCGCTTTTTTAGTGTAAACAGAACTTCCAGCTGCTTGTCGAGGCGTTGAAGTACCTCGGTGTTACGCACTCTTTCTACCCAGGAGATTCTTAATAGCCTTCTGTACGTCCACATTTCAAAGGCCTCCAATTTTTTGCACATCGCATTTGTGAAAGTCCAAGCTTCCATTCCATAAAACAGTATGCTGAACACGTAACAGCGAAGCACTCGGACGCGCAGAGGCAAGCTTAAATTTCTGCTGCAAAGTACTTTACGCATTTTCAGGAACGAAGCACGAGCTTGTTCTATTCTGGCACGAATCTCCTGCATGCTGTCCCACTTCTCATTTAGTTGACACCCAAGATATTTAAAAGTTTTTACTCGCTCAATTCGTTGACCGTTAATTGTCAGGTGTCCTTCCACGTTGTTTGATTTGCTAACTGCTAGCCACTTTGTCTTTCTCACGTTCAGGCTAAGTCCGGCCTCTGAGCTTGCAGCCGTCACGCGGCTTACCAGCTCCTGCAGTCCTTACAGTGAGTCGGCAACAAGAACCGTGTCATCCGCATACCTCAGATTGTTGATATTAATCCCATTGACAGATATCCCCTCGTCACATTCATCCAACGCCTCTTGAAATATCCTGTCGGAATACAAATTAAATAACAGAGGTGATAAAACGCATCCTTGACGAACGCCTCTCAGGATTTTGATCTCGTCGGACGCGGTGTTATCGATTCTTATTTGAGCACTTTGGTTCCTGTAAAGGTTGGCTATTATTCTAAGGTCTCGTTGTTCCAGTCCTATTTCTCTAAGAATGTTGATCAGTTTTTCGTGCTTTACTTTATCAAAGGCTTTTTCGTAATCGATGAAACATGCGTGAACGGTCACCGACATGTCCCAGCACCTTTGGATAAGAACCTGTATGCTAAATGGTGCCTCCCTTGTTCCAAAGCCATTGCGAAAACCAAACTGAGAGTCCCCCATCATTGTTTCGCACTTTGCATATATTCTTTTGTGTAGTAGAATACATTACCTACAAATTATTACATGTAAAAATTAAGTACAGCTTATTTCACCAATATACGACGGTATCGGATTAGTCACTGAGGCATCGACTTAACGGGCGCACTGTGTTGAGAGGTACATTAGTAAATTCCCCTAAGATTTAAACCCAAAAAATGTTTGTTTATTTTTAGCTTTTGTTGAGAGGTTTTATTTTTATTTTTTGCTTTATTGTGAACAAAAATCGTTGATGTAGCTCTCGATGAATTTTTTGGCTAGAAACAGGCACATATTTAATTATGTTAAAAAGGGAATGTAAGAAAAATAAATCATCGGTACAAATTTAATAAATATGTTTAATCACGGTATTAACAAGCATTAGATTTATAGTCATCCTAATCGGAATCACTGTCGTCGCTATCCTCATTCGGATTGCGCAAATGATAACAGAATGAACTGCTTCGATGCGGTTTTCACGGACCCACCATAACTCTATTAAATTTTCACATTTTGTGACACCTTTTTTTCCAAATTTCAGAAGTGGCAGTATTAAGTGCTCGATGCCAGGTTTCCAAAACAGCCTTATCACTGTAATCATTAGATCAAATGTAATTGTCAAAATAAGTTTTACATATTACCCAAATATACTCCATAAGATTAAATTGGCAATAATCAGACGGAAGACTTAGCACACCATGTCCATAACTAAGTATAATTTGATCCACTTTGTAAATTTTTTCTCTTTCGTGCCTTTTAGCTATCGATAATAATACCGGCTAGAAGCAATACTGTGGAAATGAAATATTTTCGTTCTTTAACCATTTTTTTATTTTCTGTCCGGCCGATTTTGATTTTGACGAAAATAAAAGATCCGCACTATTAACAAAACCATGCTTTCCACCCGGAGGCACAAATATGTGTCTTTTTCTTTTACCGTCGCTGTGTTATCGTCCTGCCAAATTATTTTTGTTCCACCTTTAGCAAAAATCCAAGTTTTGTCCAGATAAACAAATGAAGAGCATTCTTGTTTACAGTAAGTATAATTTCTTAAAAATTTAATTGCACGAATCTAGCTTTTTCACACAAAGCCTTTTGGTTGTCCTTATTTTTAAACTTAAACCCTATGTTTCAAAACTCTCCAAAAACTTGTTCTAGAAATTTTAAATAAATTTTTTTTTACTTAGGTTAGGTTAGGTTAGGTTTTATGTGAGTGGGGCGTGGTCGCCCCTCCACCGCGACCCTTAGTAGGTCTATTGTGGCTCACCCCTAAAAGCTTATAAATTTAAAAAAAAAAAAAAAAAAAAAAAAAAATTTTTACTTATTTCAATATTAAATTTAAAGAGACATGTTTTTTTTCGCATTTTGTACATAATGTCGCAAATTTCAAATTTGTCAACAGTCTTTGGATGTCGGTACCCACTACAGTGATATCCTAGGATTGCTAATAACTTTTCTATAAATTTAACAAAAATAAATCAACAAGTTAAATTAAAGCTTAATAGCTTAGTTAATTAGTGAAATTTGTTTGGATTACTTACCTACCTCTCATATTAGGTACAATATATAAAGTCATTAAGAACAGATTTGGTTGCAAAATTAACCGTGCAAACAAATAATAATATTGGCCCTTAATTTCCAAACAAGCAGTCCCTTATAAAATAAAATTCGTTACCTACGAAAGTTGTTTAAAAATATTAGGCGAATTTACTTTCGTACTTCTTAAATGTACGGTTGAATACTGGTTATCGAGTTTCTAACGATAATCCGAAACCACCGTATATTTGTGAAATATGCTATAAATTATTAATATACTTGATTGAGTCTGGTGTAGCTGTCAGGAAGTCATCCGGATGTTCTTCATATGCCCTCAGATTGTAATGTTCCGTGATGTCACGGATCGTCTGCCTTTTAGCGCCGCAGTAACACTGTGGGGAGGATGTTATCTTCCACTTGTAGAAGGCATCAGCACATCTGCCATGGTTGTTCCTGATCCGGTTAAGTGTTGTCCATGTCTTACGTGGTAATTCAAAACCAGCTGGGGTAGGATCCCCATGAAGTGCCACACAGTTTTTGTATGATGTTATTTCTTGTTTTGAGTTTTGAGGCAGTGTTAGTTAGGTGTTGTTTGAAGTATAAGGTTCTGTCTAGGGTTACTCCTAGGTATTTGGGATATTGGTTGTGGTGCAGCAGCATGTTACCGAAATATAATACACTGAGTTCTCTATTGGCCACGCGTTTGTGTAGGTGGAAGCTTTCCACCTACGTCTTACTTGCACTAGGTTGGAGTCTCCAGTTGTAGACGTATTTCCCTAGGGTGTTTAAGTAATTTCCTTTTCCTTCATTTTCGTTTTCTTCATTTCTTTCATTGATTTGCTTCTGATTTCTATTGCCCAGTCATAAGCATAACCACATTTTTTGAAACTTGTAGGCATTTAATTTATTAGATTTGCTTTTCGTTATGTCTAGTATTTTTTAGCGCGTTGCGTATGCGCATGCGTAAATCGAGGTTCACCGTCTTAAGTTTAAGTGTTTAACTTTTTAGTCTGTTAAATGTGTTAACGATAAATGTAATAAAAATTTATAATCTGTGCCAGAACAAGCAAGAATTATTAACAAACTTGCAGAATTGGGGTCTGATATTTATTTTTGTATGATTCTGGAATGAGGTTTGTAACGTGCCTATTTTTTCCCTTCTACAGTTCCATTATAATTGGGTCTCTGATAGTTTCGTATTCCTCAGGTACTCGTAAATAGGTCGCGTACCGTATTTTGTTGTAACTTAAATATATCATTCGTTGTAAATAGTGTTGCATACCTTGTTGTGATAGGATTCGATTGTTAATGGCTGTGGCATTTTTGTTAATCGTTGGAGATTGAGTGGGGGTTTATGTTATTAGATTTTGCTTTGGTTTTTGGCCTCGATTGTTGTGTGTTGTCGGTTATATTATTGTTTGGTTTGCATTTCTGTGTGGATGGGGCTAGCTATCAACACGGACGAGTGCGATTCTTGGTGTGAAGCATGGACTTGCGAATATTGTTGGTTGACGTGGGTTCCGTGTCATTTTTCTTGATATCCGGCCTGGGAAGTAGTTAGTCGTGTGGTGACAGTCTTGGGAGTGGTGTGGGGAGAGTTTTGGGGCGTTGTGATATTAACAAGTGTGCGGAGCCTCTACGGTTTTACTTTCATATCTGGCTGTATTTGGGCCATCTTAATTGGATTTTGAAGAAAAACCATTTAATTTTTAACTTGACCATTCTATCTTACCTTCGTTGTTGATATTTTGGATTTTGGTGTCGAGTTAAAATAACCGCATGCGGGATTTATTTGAGGGAAGCCATTGTTAAGTAGCAGGTGCCGTTCCATAATCAAACCGGCCACAGGAGTAGTGAATTCGTATACCCAAAGGTTACAAGTGATTTATTTTTAAATATTTAACGACGTGACTTATTTTTGACACCACGATTAAGTTTTGTTTTCGTTTATTAATATAGTACATTGTTGGAAACTATTTATTGCATTAGATATATGCCAAAACTGAGTACTTTGATTTATCGTTAGCTGTTGATTTTGATTATATTTGTTATACGTTTATTATTGAACTGAGTACTTCGATTTATTGTTGGCTGTTGATTTTGAATATATTTGTTATAATTTTATTATTAAACTGAGTACTTTGATTTATTGTTAGCTGTTGATTTTGATTATATTTGTTATAAGTTTATTATTGAACTGAGTACTTCGATTTATTGTTGGCTGTTAATTTTGACTAAATTTGTTATAATGTTATTATTGAACTGAGTACTTTGATTTATTGTTAGCTGTTGATTTTGATTATATTTGTTAGAAGTTTATTATTGAACTGAGTACTTTGATTTATTGTAGGAGTAAAGTATCCAATATATTTTTGCTATAGTTTCATTTATTTGGTTCACCATAATCTTAGTTGTTTATCGTGTGGCTCTGCTAGTGCCTATAAGACCTAGGGGTTTCCGGCTTGAACCGTCTAAGTCGGTGGCGCGGCTCACTTTTATATTTTTTTTTCTTTTACCCTCTACGGCTGAGCTCGGGCATAATTTGCCAGTAGAGAGACCGCTGGCAGAGTACTCTATAGAGAACGAAAAAGACGTGGCAGGCTGCCAAAGAAATTTTCATAAATCTCTCACAGGTCATTAAAAGGTCTTTTCATAAAAATTTAGGACGCCTAGCTTTAGTCTTTAAAGGTTATTTAATCGTCCGGACGATTAATTATTCTTATTCGTCCGACTATCGGATTATTCATCCGTTTTACGGACGACTAGACACTTCCTTTTATATTTACCTAACCCTAAAAATTACACAGGCCATAGCATTAGTCGAACTTCAGTGACGTTATTTGCTGATAATGGTAAAAACATCACAAATTTTAACAGACACGGTGGCTGGAAGTCTACCAATGTCGCTAAAGGATATATAGACAAAAATTCACTTACAAAAAAAATTGAGTTGACCAACTTTCAACTCTTATCTTATTTTATTTTAAAATGAATGTGCGCATTACTAGACAAAATTGTATTGTGTCAGAAACACTCTGTTAATGCTGTTCTATTCTATAGTAACCTTTATCTCATTTTAAATTTTGTTCTAACCTAAAAATTTTGGTATTTGCATTAGTTTTTTTTTTGATTAAATAATAGTTTAGAATTAAAAACTTAATACAGTGTAATTGTTTTTTATATTTTCGAAGTACAGAAAACAAATTAAAGAATGAAATTGGCAGTAAAAACGAACGTCATTGTCAAAAAAGGCGTGATTTCATTGGTCACTTCTTAATCCTTATTTAATTTAGTTTATCTGTATAAACAGGTCTACTATCGTCTTATTTCTTAATTTATTATTTATTTTACCTTATTTTTCGTATTAACCCACAGTTTTAAATATAAATATTAATTTAAATAAGAATTAGACTGTTTCTGTTTTTACTTATCTTATGTTCAAATTTCAATATTTAATACAAATAATACTGATTAATATGTTCGAAATTTTGTTCAAAGAAATATAATAAAGAAATGTTTCTCATTAATTTGTTATTCTACACGGTTGCCGAAAAAATAGTGTACGCAACACGTCCGAAAACAGAATAGTGAGATAAGAACGCTGTGGTGTAAGAGAAGATGTGGTTACAAAGATAGATAAAGGAGTGCTTAGATGGTTTGGACACGTAAAAAGAATGAATGAAGGAAGATTGACGAAACAAATTTATAAGGCGAGTGTGAATGGACAAGTTGGTAGAGGTCGACCTCGGCGAACATATCTCGATCAGATCAACATTGTTTTGAAGAAAGGCCAAGTCATTAGTACCAACAACCGACGAGCATGCATGAGAGCCCTGATGAAAGTAGAGGAAGCAAAAGATGTGTGTAGGTTAGGTTAGGTTAGGTTTCATGTGAGTGGGGCGTGGTCGCCCCTCCACCGCGACCCTTAGCAGGTCTATTGTGGCTCACCCCTAGAGGCTACAGTTCACCGCACAATCCAGCCCTTCTTACGAAGTTCATGGTTGTATAGGGAGAGATTTTTTTAAAATCGGTAGGTTCTAGGTTAGTGTAACCAAATATGTTGAACCTTATTCTTCCCAGGCCGGGGCATGAACATAGTATATGTTCAGCAGTTTCGTCTTCCACGCAGCAGAACCGACAGTCCGTTTGTTGGTTCAGATCTATCTTTCTAAGGTGGTATCTTAGACGACAGTGTCCCGTAAGCAGTCCTGTTAGAATACGCAGGTCATTTCTGCTCCATTGTAGGATCTGCTTAGTTGTGTTTCTCGAGGGTTGTAACGGTAAAAACGCCTTCGAGTGGGTTAGCCCTGGTATGTCGGACCAGTACGTGAGTATAAGATGTGTGTAAGAACCGTAGCAAGTGAAAGGAAGAGGTCTTTGCATATATATATATATATATATATATATATATATATATATATATATATATATATATATATATTCTTAACAAAATTCACGGCAATAAAAGACCAATCCAGCCAGGTTGACTGAATTGTCGAAGGAATCCAACATCTACGTTGCGGAAGAAGTCAAGGCCATATAGGTTCCTGTGAAGTTGCTCACACGCTCAGCTCATTTCCACAGCTTTACGCTTATTTGCCACCTGCTCGCCACTCGTCGTCGTCGCCGGCGCGCTTAATGCAAATGTGTAATAAAACTGATTGCAAAATAAGGTCAAAGAAGTGATCATTCATGCTTTGTATTTTTTTAACTATCAGTCAAATAAGAACGTAGAGGAGAGTAAGAAAAAATTATAAACCGTTGTTAATAATGATTAATAATTAAGTTTACTACAAATAAACAAAAAACCTCGATAAAATTCATGAGATAATCCTCGACATGAAAAGTAAATGGTTTCTGCTCAATGCTCTTTTCAGTAATGGAAATAATGCTAATACTCTTGCTCATTTGTGATTTACAAATTACCCAGTTTTTTTATTACCTTTATGTTGATTTGTTCTTACTTTAAATGGCCTAACAATTTTTCTTATTTAGAATTTATTGCGATCACATGGTATTTAATACATGAATTTTATTCCATTTCCTTCTTCATTCGCTGGCTTTGTCCTTGTTTAAACTAATTTTAATGTAACCGTGGTTTAAATGATTTTAGTTTAATCTAGGTATTTTTCATAGACCTTTTATCAGAGGACACGGAAGTATTTACTTCTAAACACGATCATACATCCGCACGTTCTGGTCAACTGTATTATCTTGATACGGCCGAATGAAATGTGTTGTGCTGTGATGTTGCCTGCTCTCCAGTTATGGCAAGAGATTTGCGCCCATCGATCACTAAGGACGAGATTGAAAATGCCATACGTAAATCAAAAAATAACAAAGCGGCTGGTCCAGATGAAATTCCTTCAGAAATACTTAAACTTCTAGATGAACGGGGCATCACATCACTACATAAAGTGTTTAACACTATATATGAGACAGGTCACTACCCCAAACAGTGGTTGTGCTCTACTTTTATGCCCTTGCCTAAGAAGACCAATGCAAGAAATTGCGAAGATCATAGACTTATTAGCCTGATGAGTCATACTTTGAAAATATTTCTTAAAATCATACACCAAAGAATTTACAAAAAAATGTGAAAGAGACATAAGCGACTCGCAATTTGGGTTTAGACAAGGGTTAGGTACACGATAAGCGATAGTCGCAACACACGTGCTTGTCCGGAACTGCCATAATCAAAGAAAGGATGCGTGCCTATGTTTCATAAATTACGAAAAGGCATTTGATCGCATACAACACCACAAATTAATGCAGCATTAATAGGTCTAATATCGACCGAAAAGACATTATATGCATTGAAAACCTCTATTGGAACCAAACAGCGCAAATCAAATTAGGCAATAATATGTCCAACTCCATACAGATTAGAAGAGGAGTACGACAGGGATGTGTGCTGTCTCCACTCCCATTCAACTTTTATTCGAAAGCAATATTCCAAGTGACTCTGGAAGACATAGAAATAGGAGTCAAAGTTAATGGAGTGTAGATTAACAATATCCGTTATGCCGACGCACGATACGGTCTTAATAGCTGATAATATACACAACCTACAACAACTTGTCAACAAAGTAGGAGAACAGAGAAAATCAATGGGTTTAAATATCAACACCAAAAAAACAAAGTTTATGATTTTCTCTAGAAACCTAAATATGTTTGAAAATTCCACCATAACATTTAATGCAAAGCCCATAGAAAGAGTAAACAAATTTAAGTACTTGGTCATTTGGCTTTTCGAAGACTGGACATCAGACAAGGAAATAAAATGTCGCATTGAACAAGCTCGTCAGGCATTCGTGAGATTTCAAATAGTGCTTACCTATTCCGATTTCGACCTTAACCTAAGACTCAGATTCATGAAGTGCTACGTTTGGTCGGTGCTTCTTAACGGTATGGAGGGTTGGACATTGAAGACGACTGTATAAGAAATAAGAGGCTTTTGAAATGCATGATTCCCTGAAAATCAAAGGGATGAAAATAAATGTAAGCAACACGAAAGTAATGGTTTTTGAAAGAAAAGCAAGCATGACAAAATGTCGGGTTTCGATTGAGGGAGAAAGAGTGAAACAAGTTAATGAATTTGTGTACTTGTGTAATTTACTAGAGATGGAAGGTATGCCAGTGACATTGAGCGAAAGGTGTTGGCAGGAAAACAAATGAATGGAGCACTGCATAGCTTTATGAATAGCCAGTAAGTGTCAAAAAAGGCACGTCTGGCGGTGCATAGAGGTGTGTTGGTTCCTACACTGATGTATGGTAGTGAATGTTGGGTTTGGCAGAAGAAGCATAAAAATAGGATTAATGCTGCGGAGATGAGTAGTCTGAGAAGTATAGCCGGAGTGACTCGGTTCGATAAAGTTAAGAATAGTGAGATAAGAAAACGCTGTGGTGTAAAAGAAGATGTGGTCACAAAGATAGATAAAGAAATGCTTAGATGGTTTGGACACGTAGAAAGGATGGATGAAGGAAGATTGACGAAACAAATTTATAAGGCGAGTGTGAATGGGCAAATCGGTAGAGGTCGACCTCGGAGAACATATCTCGATCAGATCAACATTGTTTTGAAGAAAGGCCAGGTCAAGAGTACCAACAACCGAAGAGCATGTATGAGAGTACTGATGAAAGTAGAAGAAGCAAAAGATGTGTGTACGAACCGTATCAAGTGGAAGGAAGTGGTCTCTGCCTACCCCTATGGGATAAAAGCGTGACTTTATGTATGTATGTTGAAATGAGGCTGTATCGCAGAATCCTTAAGATACCTTGAACGGCCCAACTGACAAACGAAGAAGTTCTAAGACGTGTCAACAAACAACGTGAACTGTTTGAATTGATTAAGAAGATAAAAACGGCATATTTGGGACATATAATGCGAAACACAAAATATCAATTCTTGCATCTATTGATCGAAGGCCGTAGAGGGATTGGAAGAAAAAAAATGTCTTGGTTGCGAAATATCAGACTGTGGACAGGGCTACACGATATACAGTCGCTAATACACACCTCAAGGAACAGAGAAGTAATGAAAAATGTTATCGCAAACATCCATTAGTGGATAAGCATTAGAAGAAGAATCTATCCAGGCTTTCTTCTTTTCTGACACTGCTTTTTGAATCTCTACGCATATGTATATGGTCAAGAATGTTAAGTGGTAGGCTAATCGAGTCCTACTGTTTTAACGGTACTGCCAATTCCGTGTTTCAAGAAGTGATATTAATTCTGGAAAATAATTTAATTTAAGAACATCTGCAGTTAGGGAAATATTGTTATGGCAACAAAACTATTGCGGGAGCCTTTCCAAATTAAAACTGAATAAATGGATTGATTGGAAGAAGGGGTACCGTTGAATGGTCTTTACGATTTTCAGATATCACACCCAGGGGTACCGTTGAATGGTCTTTACGATTTTCAGATATCACACCCAGGGGTACACTAAAAAATAAAGTTTATTCCTTTCGTGATTTTAAGCATTTGAAGACACGAGGAAGAATTTAAAAACCTACCGTCTTGAGAGATTTGCGTCAAATTTTTTAACTTAGTGTTCAAAATATGCAATGTTTGCTTAGAATAGTGTTACGAGACGGCCCTGTGTCTGTCGGCGTCAGCGAGTCGATTACAATTAGGGGACTACTTTTTTATGTCGGCTCCGCGATTTGAACAAAAAAAGGACCGGCAAATTCTAGAATACTGCGTCTAGGGGTTCCGAAATGGTAACAGGATTGTTCGGGCACTTTTTAGAAAAAGGTCCAATAGTTTCGAATAGTGGCTATTCTTCTAGAACGATGATTTGGAAATATAAAAAAAGGCAGCGGTAAAGGAAATTTTGAAAAGTTTAAGTTGAAGTTTTTTTTTGAAATTAAGCATTTAATTATAAAGTAAATATATTAGTGATTTGTAAAGTAAAATTTATTGTGTAAAAATATTGAAATAAAATTGTTTAGTTATTGTACTGAGAGTTTAAAATTACCGAACCCAAGGAGAAAATATCTTAACGATAGCATGGAAACTACTTTAAGCATATTTTGTGAGTTCATTAAACTGTAATAATATTTGTGTGTTGATAATAATTTTTTTTGTTTATTTATGATTTACCGCATCAACCATATTGGTTATTAGCGGTGGTTTTGATAACTAATGAATTAATTGATTTACAGCTTTTTAAGCAAACAGGTATTTAACAGATTATAGATATTATCCACATTGCAATCTTTTCCTAAAAGGATTTGAATGTTATCTGGAAAATTGTACTGTTGTTTCTTTCCTCAGACAATCACAGATCTGAAAAATTGTTCTGTTGTCTTTGCAATGTGTATAATGTACATTCTAATAGTAAATGTTTAACAGAGAGTTCGCAGTAACAATGTATACATCTAGGTTTGTCTGATTTGCTTTGTAGGTATTCATGGGTAATTTTAGTGTCGTATTTTGTTGCAACTTAAATATATCATTCGTTGTATATAGTGTTGCATACCTTGTAGTGATAGGATTTAATTATTAATGGCTGTGACATTTTTGTTAATCGATGGAGATGGAGTGGGAGTTTTTGTTATTAGATTTTGCCTTGATTTTTAGCCTCGATTGTCGTGTGTTGTCAGCTATATTATTGTTTGGTTTGCATTTCTGTGTAGATGGGCTGGCTATCAACACGGACGAGTGCGATTATGAGTTGGGAACATAGATTTGCGAAGATGGTTGGCTGACGCGTGTTTCGTGTCATTTTTGATATCCGGCCTGGAAGTGAGTAGTTTTGGACAGTCGCTTGGTGTCAGTCGTCGAAGTCGGGTGAGAGTTTTTGTAACGATTTGATATTAACACGTGAGCAGAACCTCTACGGTTTTTTTGCAGTCCTACTTTCCTTTAAACTAATCATATTTTTGCCGTAGGCACTCTTCTTTATTCCAATAAACCGTAAGTTATTCACCATATAAATACACTTAAACAAGTTATTTTGCTTAAATTTAAAGTTGCAATTCATCTATTATTTTTATTATTTATTTTTGTAAAAAGTTAATCCCCAATAGTATGACTATGAGGATTGTTTTAAAAATATAAAATCGTTTAAATATTTGTCAAATTTTAACTAGTTTAATTTTAACTAATGTCAGTGATAATTTGTATTTGTTGAAATAAAAAATAAATCTTGAAGAAAAAAAAAAAGAAAAAACCGTAGAGGTTCTGCTCACGTGTTAATATCAAATCGTTCCAAAAACTCTCACCCGACTTCGACGACGGACACCAAGCGACTGTCCAAAACTACTCACTTCCAGGCCGGATATCAAAAATGACACGAAACACGCGTCAGCCAACTATCTTCGCAAATCTATGTTCCAAACTCATAATCGCACTCGTCCGTGTTGATAGCCAGCCCATCCACACAGAAATGCAAACCAAACAATAATATAGCTGACAACACACGACAATCGAGGCTAAAAATCAAGGCAAAATCTAATAACAAAAACTCCCACTCCATCTCCATCGATTAACAAAAATGTCACAGCCATTAATAATTAAATCCTATCACTACAAGGTATGCAACACTATATACAACGAATAATATATTTAAGTTACAACAAAATACAGTATGCAACCCTACTTACGAGTACCTAAGGAATACGAAATCGTCAGAGAACCAATTAATAATGGAACTGTAGAAGAGAAAAAATAGACACGTGACAGTGTTTAGGGCACTTAAAGAGTCTGTGATTAATACAGCTTTTTGGAGATTTGCTGTTTGTATTTCGATCAAAGCTTGTAAGATAAAATTGTTGATAGTAAATATATATTTTTGAAAACTGGTCCACTTTGTAGATTAGTCGGGAATTTTCTCGAATCTTATGACTTTTCATCGCATGCTTAGGATCATTTTTAAAATCATTTTTATCAAAGTTGTATTGCTGTGATAACTACAGATTGCTTGCCTTGATATCTCATACCAGCAAGGTTTTCCTGTATATTCTTTGATCCCGTTTGGAACACTATGGCAGATATTCCCTGAACAAGCTGGATTCACAAGGGGAAGAGGCATTAGGGAGCAAATTCTGAATATTAGACAAATTCTTGAGAAGTCGAGAGAGTTCTATACTCCTACGTATTTATGTTTTGTCGATTATAGCAAAGCTTTTGATAACGTTAAATGGGAAAAGCTCTGGTCTATTATGTTGTCAATGGGTGTCCCAGACCATCTAGTGTATCTCATACAACAATTATATGATAACAATCCTGCACGGGTTAGGGTTGATTAATGCTTGTCTGATGGAGGTGCCACATGCAAGGGTGTGAGACAGGGCTGTGTTCTCTCGCCGCTTCTTTTTAATATCAATAGCGAATTTATTATGAGAGAGGTTCTAGAGGACTGGCTTAAGGTTTGCCGTTGATACAGCCTTGATAGCTGCCTCCCAGAGAGAAATTCTGGAACTCCTGATGAGACTTGAAGATGTCAGTGCTCTTTACGGCCTAAACATAAATTATAATAAAATCAAAATTATGATCATTGATAGAGAACATAACAACTACCCTGAAACTCGGACTATTGGACATTGTGAAGTTGTCAACAGTTTCGTCTATCTTGGAGCCCTAAAAGAAAATACCGGGGAATGTGATGGCGAAATAAGACGGCGTATTCAGCTGGCTAGGTCAGCAAAGACACAATTAAATAAAGTATGGAGGTATAGGAATATCACAAAACAAACTAAAATCAATCTAGTGGTCTTTCTATATGCTTCAGAATCTTGTACTGTCAAAGAAGTAGATCGTCGTCGGATTGATGCATTTGGAATGTGGGCGTGGCGACGAATGTTCAGAGTGTCCTGTACCTTACATAGAACAAATGCTTTGGTTTTACAAGAAATATGTCCGTCAAAACGTTTGTCCAGTATCGTGTACTCTGGAATTCTTACATTTTTCGGACACATCAGTCGGAGTGAGCATATGGAAAGGCTTATTGTATAGGGAAAACCTGAAGGAAACAGAAGGCGTGGTCGATCACCAAATCGATGGGTGGATGTTACCAAAAAATTATTAGATGCTACTCTCCCACAAGCGGCTCACATGTCATCTAATCGAGATAAATGGCGAGATGCAATGAAGAGAGCCATCCAAAACATTGAACCTCGTTAATATGGGTCACAACACATCTGCAAAGATGTTACGATTAGGAAGAAGAAGCAGATAGCTGGATCATTTTGATGTTAATAAAGAATAATTTATATAAAACTGTGCATAAAATAAGTATAATAAATTTAATAAATTAAATTTACAAAAAAAAGTAAAACACATAATGTTCTTATTGCAAGATAATACAAAAAATACACAAACGAGATAAATAGTTTTGAAACCCAAAGGAAGGCCATTAAAATCAACAAATGTTTTTTAATTACAACACATGTTTGCATTACAAAATGTTTGTCAAACAAAGAATTAACTTTAACACGCACGACAATAAATAACTCAAAATGTATTTGTTCTTAGATTAATTGTTTATTTTTTACTTTAAAATTACGAGTCCCGCATATTGTTCAACTTATTTCACCTATGAAACACGATAAAACATTTATTCCCGTTAGAGAGTATGCGAGGTCAACATATTTAACCGTGTCCATTAGTTTTAAAACGAAGAACTTTCGCTCATACTTATAATATACGACTTCTGCAACAACTGCTTTGTCAGCTAAATTTAATTAATAAACCAGAAAGTGTTTTTTCTTTGACATTTTCTCAGCCCACCTCACTATATGATATCCCTAAAAGGAGTTAATTAAAATTAAGATTGTCTTGCTTCTGATTTAGCCAGAAATAATTGAGTATTTTAACAAAAACATTCATTATTCTGGCGTTTAGATAAGTATTGTGTAAGAATTTTTTAAAAATGTCTAATTCTTGGTGTACACAATTATAGTTAATAAATACTGTTACGATTTCTTGAGTTCGTCTCTGTTGGCCTTTTCTGTGGCGACAATGCGTCGCCCACAATTGGGGGACTGTCGGCGCGGAGACCAAAGGAAAGTTCCCGCAAATTCTCGACGAGGTGTCTAGTAAATTCTCGCCGTTTCGAAAGGGGTCTGTCGCCTTCGCGAGAAAGGTCGAGGTATGGTTAACAGGTAAAAAAGGGACAGCGGCCGCGGACATTTTTTAGTTTATGATGTATGAAATTTAAATAGTTATAAAAAGTTGTATTTCTAAGTGATTTATAAAAGTAGGATTTATTGTAACGAAATAAACATTGTTTCGTTACTGTATCGAGAGTTTTACACAGCCAAACCCAAGAAAGAACTAGAAAACTCGTAACAATACTAAAAAACACGTTTTTAGAGTTAATCAAACTAAAAAGTAAAAAAAAATCCTTATATAATAATTAAATTACTGAAGAGAAAATTAATGTCACTGTTTTAAAAGCGTAGGGTGCTTTGTATGACAGTTTCGCGAAAGGCTTACTAGCCTTTTTGCTCGTCTTTGTCCTGGCACTTTATGACAGTGACGCTTTCCTTGGTGAGTGGCTCAATAGCGTTTTCACCTGTCTTTACCCTGGCACTTTATTCCAGTAAGATTTCCTTTCATTTGTTTCCCAGCGTCGAACCTCTTCTTTTAAGTGGGCTTTGGAAAGTCCAGAAAAGGGTTCTGGGCCGGAAAATTGTGTATTTGCCCCTTCTTTGGCAAGGCGACCTGCTTCTTTGTTGCCTTTAACTCCCGTGTTACCTAGAACCCATATATAAAGTCACGCCTTTTTCCCATAGGGGTAGACAGAGACCACTTCCTTCCACTTGCTCCGGTTCTTACATTCCTCTACTTTCATCAGTGCTCTCATACATGCTCGTCGGTTGTTAGTAATCTTGACCTGGCCTTTCTTCAAAACAATGTTGATCTAATCGAGATCGACCTCTACCGACTTGTCCATTCACACTCGCCTCATAAATTTGTTTCGTCAATCTTCCTTCATCCATTTTTTCTACGTGTCCAAATCATCTAAGCATTCCTTTATCTATCTTTGTAACCACATCTTCTTTTACACCACAGCGTTCTCTTATCTCACTATTCTTTACTTTAACCGAGTCCAACCGAGTCACTCCGGCTATACTTCTCAGACTACTCATCTCCGCAGCATTAATCCTAGAACCTAGAACCCGCATCAGAGTAACCTGGTTGTTCGCTGCCAGTTGTCTCAGGGACTGTTTACAGTCCCATGTCAGCTTAGACTCACAAGTGTATGACTTCAGAGCTTTTAGTGCTGCTTGGCTATCTGATAAAACATAGATTTCTGCCCTTCGGGTGTTTCTTTTGATGCACTCCTGGGCACATATCTCTATGGCATGTAATTATGCTTAAAAGATGGTTGGGGTGTTACCAATGGGTTTTGAGATCCTTAAATTCGGCCATATAACGCCAACTCCAACCTTTTTATCCATTTTGGATCCATCAGTGTACCACATTATAGCATATCTTTCTAGTTGAGTTCCTTTTTCTGTGCAAACTTGTGGTTGTTTACAACCACTTCAAACTGCATTTCAAAGTCGTACCTAACTGGTATAATATCAGTCGGCTTAGACATGGATTCTAGGAAAATATTTTCCAAAATCTTCGAATGTCCATTCCGATTTCTTGCTCTAAGATTTATTGCCTGGTTTAGTCTGAAAGCACTGACTGCTGCTTCTTTTATTACACATAGGTGCAATGGTGGAAGGTTCAGCGTTACCTCTACGGCTGCAGTAGGGCACGTGAATGTTGCCCTTGTGATTCCCAGACAAGCTAGCCGCTGCACTTTCTGCAGCTTGACTTTTGCCGAAATTTGTTGCATTTTTGGCCACCATATCAATGAAGCATAGGTGACCATTGGTTTAATGGCCACTTTCGCTTACTATCAATAAGA
Source organism: Agelastica alni (assembly GCA_950111635.1). Taxonomy (NCBI): domain Eukaryota; kingdom Metazoa; phylum Arthropoda; class Insecta; order Coleoptera; family Chrysomelidae; genus Agelastica; species Agelastica alni. The sequence continues at coordinate 24,116,477 of OX467719.1, read as the reverse complement.
ACACAACCAGTGACGGCCTCGGAACCAGAATAAATTCGTTAATATGCGAGGACCGGCTCTAATAATTTTTTACCACAGTAGTTAGAAAAAATTCTCGTTACAACGCCCGCAATATTTTCAGTGATATTTTCTTCTTCTTCTTCTTCTACTTGGTTGAGATCATATGATCTGTTAATTCCGGGCTTGCCGTTGTATTAATTCTTGAGATGTGGACTGCCAGCTGTCTCTCCATCTCTTCGGTGGTCTACCGGGCGGTCGGCTTCCTACTGGTATTCCCTCGAAAGCTATGCGGGGTAATCTATCTTCGTCCATCCTCTTGACGTGGTTATACCATTGCCTTCTTCTCTGCCTTCCCCATCTTACGATATCCTGTACGCCGCATTGTTCTCTTATATCAGGGTTTCTTACGTGGTCTGTTCTGGTTTTGCCAGCTATTGTTCTCAGCACCCTCATCTCGGCTACGCGCAGCATGCTCTTTGTTTTGTTCGTGTCTTCTCTTGTTTCTATCGCGTACGTCATTATGGGTCTTACGCATGTTTTGTATATATTTTAATCTTACTGTCCTTCCGCATGTACCCGTTGGCCCAGACAATCTCTCTTAGGCAGCCTGATGTTGCTGATGCTTTATTGACTTTGTCCCTTAAAACTTTTGTTGGGTCGTGGCCGCTAGACATATTCATCCCGAGGTACTTAAATTGCATTACCTGTTTTATGGGCTTATCTTCAATTACGAGCTTGCATCTGAGTGGTTCCCTGGTGATTGTCATGCTTTTTGTTTTCTCGACCGATATGGTCATATTAAGCTGTCGGCACACTTGGTGGAACTTGAATAGCTGTCTTTGTAGGTCGTTCTCGTTTTCTGCGAAAATTGCTGCGTCGTCGGCATAGCATACTATGCTGATACGTTTGTTACTCATTCTGTATCCCATATTTAAGTTCGCTACTTCTTCTATAATTTTGTCCATAAGAAGATTAAATAAGAGTGGGCTGAGGCTGTCTCCCTGTCTGATTCCTCCTGGTGTTAGAATGCTTTTCGTAATATGTTGCCCTGATTTAACTTGAGTGGAGTTGGCGGTGTTGAGGTTGCAGATTACCTTTACTATGTTGGCTGGTGTTTCTTTTTCGATTAGGATATTGATGACATCGCCTAGTTTGACCTTGTCGAATGCTTTAGTTAGGTCGATGAAACAGATGAATGCCGGTGTATTATATTCTATTGCCTTTTCCTTTATTTGTTTGGTGGTAAATATGGCGTCAGTTGTCGATCTTCCCTTTCTAAATCCCTGTTGTTCTTCTCTATTGGTTATGTGATTCTCCAGTTTGTCCTTTATCAGGCCTATGAACAGTTTCATTGTTGTGCACAATAGGTATTCCTCTGTAGTTATCGGGGGATGTTTTTTGTCCTTTCTTGAAAATGGGAATTGTTATGCTCGTGTGCCACTCATTTGGTATTTCTCCTGTGCTCAGGATTTTATTAAACAGAGCTGTGAGTGTTATTATGAGCTTAGGGCCCCCGTGTTTCAGAAGTTCGTTCGGTATATTATCCGTACCTGGTGCTTTTCTGTTTTTAGCTTTCCTTAGTTTTTCTTTTACTTCCGCCCTTGAAACCGTTGCGCTGGCCGCCGTTTGATATTCAATTTCACGTGTTTCATCAGCGCTGTACAGTCTTTCAAAGTATCCTTCCCACTTTTCTATAGAGACTCCTTTACTTTGGACGAATTCGTTTACCGGTTTCTTTCTGTTCTTCAACATCTTCCACACCTTCCTTTGGGCGCCATATATGTCGTGGTCCATGTCGCTCGTGAATTTAATCCAGTGTTCCCTTTTGATAGCTTTAATTCGTGAGTTGACTCTATTCCTTGTTTGTATGTATTCCGCATGTTGTTGTGTGATATTTTAACGTAATTAAATCAAAAATCTACGGTTATATGCGATTAACCCGAACCAAAAGAGATGCCGCCTGGAATTAGCGGACAGACTATTTTGATTAAAATGTCTATATTGCGAGGCACCAGCGTGTCCCCATGTGGCCTACATGAAAAGTAGTACGGCGGCGACAAATACACGTTTTCAATTTAATTTATTATTGTAAGATTTATGTAATGGAAGATAAAAAATACATGCAGTTCTTTCTCGGAGACGGTGTTATTGGCTTATTTTTCGGAATTAGCACAGCAACAAAATCCACAACTATGTGGTCAAATTCTTCAATGATTAAAGGTATGTTACAATCCATTAATAATGTGGACATTTTAAAAATTTCAAAATAATTTGTAACGTGCCTTTTTTTTCCCTTCTACAGTTCCATTATAATTATATCTCTGATAATTTTTTATTCCTCAAGTACTCGTAAATAGTGCGGCGTACCGTATTTTGTTGTAACTTAAATATATCATTCGTTGTAAATAGTGTTGCATAGCCTCGATTATTGTGTATTATCGATTATATTATTGTTTGGTTTACATTTCTGTGTAGATGAGGCTAGCTATCAACACTGACGAACGCGATTCTTAGTGTGGAACATAGACTTGTGAATATTCTTGGTTTACGTCAATTCCGTGTCATTTTTTGATATCCGGCTTGGGAAGTAGTCTCAGTCGGGTGTTGAGTGTCTTGGGAGTGGTGTGGTGAGAATTGTTGGGCGGTGTGATATTAACAAGCGTGCAAAACCTCTACGATTTTCTTTCACATCTGGCTGTATTTGGGCCATCTTAATTGGATTTTGAAGAAAAACCATTTAATTTTTAACTTGACCATTCTATCTTACCTTCGTTGTTGATATTTTGGATTTTGGTGTCGAGTTAAAATAACCGCATGCGGGATTTATTTGAGGGAAGCCATTGTTAATTAGCAGGTGCCGTTCCATAACCAAACCGGCCACAGGAGTAGTGAATTCATATACCCAAAGGTTACAAGTGATTTATTTTTGAATATTTAACGACGTGACTTATTTTTGACACCACGATTAAGTTTTGTTTTGGTTTGTTAATATAATACATTGTTGAAGGCTATTTGTTGCATTAGATAATATGCCAAAACTAAGTACTTTGATTTATTGTTAGCTGTTAATTTTGACTATATTTGTTATAAAGTTATTATTGAACTGAGTACTTTGATTCATTGTTAGCTGTTAATTTTGACTATATTTGTTATAATGTTATTTTTGAACTGAGTACTTTGATTTATTGTTAGCTGTTAATTTTGACTATATTTGTTATAAGTTTATTATTGAACTGTGTACTTTGATTTATTGTTAGCTCTTAATTTTGACTATATTTGTTATAATTTTATTATTGAACTGTGTACTTCGATTTATTGTAGGAGTAAAGTATTCAATATATTTTAGCTATAATTTCATTTATTTAGTTCACCATAATCTCAGTTGTTTATCGTGTGGCTCTGCTAGTGCCTATAAGACCTAGGGGTTTCCGGCTTTAACCGTCTAAGTCGGTGGCGCGGCTCACTTTTATATATTTTTTTTCTTCTACCCTCTACGGCTGAGCTCGGGCATAATTTGCCAGTAGAGAGACCGCTGGCAGAGTACTCTATAGAGAACGAATAAGACGTGGCAAATTACATTTCTAAAACGAAATGGGAAAGGTTACACGCCCAAGTAAGGTACCTAAAAGAACTGGTGGAGCTACTCTTCAATTGTTTTCGGAACAAAAGTGTCGATCGTTGAGCACGAGATGAACACTTTTAGAATCATTCAGAGACGGCGCCACCATCGAAGATCGGTAAAATAGATTTGTTTTGATTTGAATTCGATTTATGTCAAAAACTTTGGATATTGATAATATTCTTTTCCTTTTCGAATTTAGAGTTTTTGCATTACGTACTCACGCTACTGTGGATACTCTTCGAATTTAGACCTTTTCTAGTTGTTCGTTATACGTTTTGTGTTATACAATATATTTTGTTGATTGAAATAATAAAATGGAAAGCTCTGTACATGTCTGCCTGCACAGTCTGCCATTTTGTATAATAGAAGTCATCGTTGCCAGTGCCACATCTGAATTTGACAATTTTCTGATCGAATTTTTTGCATAAAACCACAGGAATCATACTACTATACATTATAATCAAGAGAAAATTTTAAATATCATAAGATTTTTTCAAAATAGTGATGTTTTTTAAAGTACCACTTATAATATATATATATATATATATATATATATATATATATATATATATATATATATATATTCTTTCTTCAAAAAACAACCGGCAACCTTGCAATTTACATCATTTTCACGGCTACAATGGCGCCACTCGTGGCGGTTTCAGAAAGTATTCTTCTCGATGAAAAAACTCAAGAATCAAGTGGTTTTGATCGACAGGTTTTGGGAACGGGCGGGGATAGGGAATCGCTTCACCATCTTGTAGACATCTTACGCCCAAGAAAGCTTCCATATTTTACGAGTACACAAAATATTGATTTTTTAAAAATTGTTCCCGATAAAGTTTATTTAATGGCCATAGTTGTTTGGGATTGCAGAAGCTAGTTGAATTTATGAAATTAGCCAGATAACATTAGATAATATTGTTACGAAATTGGGTTCGGCGATTTAAAACTCTCGACACAGTAACAAAACAATGTTTATTCCAATACAATAAATTCTACATTTATAAAAATCACTTAGATATTCGACTAATTACAACTTTTACAACTATTTACATTCTATAAATCATAAACACTTTTACTAAAAACTGTCCGCGGCTGCTGTCCTTTTTATACCTGTAAATCATAATTCGACCATTTTTCGCGAAGGCGACAGAACCGTTTGGACGCTGCGAGCATTTGCCAGGCGAATCGCGGGCCGGCATAACAAAGCACTAAGCTAATTCGGTCGGCGCCGTCGTCTCTAGGTAGATTGACAGAAACGGATTCAAAAATCGTAACAATATTAAAGATTCAAGAACGGTATTGATTGTAAAACTTAAGCAAACAAAAAAATATGTAAACAGTAACTTAAATTTATCTACATAGCCCTTCGTCCGGGAACAGCAAAGGGCCTGTTTTATGCATATCGCAGTGGAAAATGTATCAATCATGTTGTGGGTGAAAGTCAGTTTTATAAAGTTCCTGAAATAGTAATAATAGACCATAGAACGAATAAAATTTTTATACAAGGTGCCAAGTCTTATTCGTTCTCTATAGAGTACTCTGCCAGCGGTCTCTCTACTGGCAAATTATGCCCGAGCTCAGCCGTAGAGGGTAGAAGAAAAAAAATATATAAAAGTGAGCCGCGCCACCGACTTAGACGGTTAAAGCCGGAAACCCCTAGGTCTTATAGGCACTAGCAGAGCCACACGATAAACAACTGAGATTATGGTGAACCAAATAAATGAAATTATAGCTAAAATATATTGGATACTTTACTCCTACAATAAATCAAAGTACACAGCTCAATAACAAAATTATAACAAATATAGTCAAAATTAACAGCTAACAATAAATCAAAGTACTCAGTTCAATAATAAACTTACAACAATTATAGTCAAAATCAACAGCCAACAATAAATCAAAGTACTCAGTTCAATAATAATATTATAACAAATTTAGTCAAAATTAGCAGCTAACAATAAAGTACTTAGTTTTGGCATATTATCTAATGCAATAAATATTTTTTAATAATGTATTATATTAATAAATTAAAACAAAACTTAATCGTGGTGTCAAAAATAAGTCACGTCGTTAAATATTCAAAAATAACTCACTTGTAACCTTTGGGTAACGTATATTGTAGATCAAATATAAAAAAAAAAAGAATAACTTTAATCTTGAACACCTTAATACGGAGTTCCTGCTAAAAACACCAAGCAAGTCTTTATAACACTGCAATTTAACGTCGATATGGATGATACGAATGCACTACTCCTGTGGCCGGTTTGGTTATGGAACGGCACCTGCTAATTAACAATGGCTTCCCTCAAATAAATCCCGCATGCGGTTATTTTAACTCGACACCAAAATCCAAAATATCAACAACGAAGGTAAGATAGAATGGTCAAGTTAAAAATTAAATGGTTTTTCTTCAAAATCCAATCAAGATGGCCCAAATACAACCACATATGAAAGAAAACCGTAGAGGCTCCGCACACTTGTTAATATCACAACGCCCCAAAAACTCTCACCAAATCACTCCCAAGACTGTCACCACACGACTACCACTACCGGACTACTTCCCAAGCCGGATATCAAGAAATGACACGGAATTGACGTAAACCAAGAATATTCACAAGTCTATGTTCCACACTAAGAATCGCGTTCGTCAGTGTTGATAGCTGGCCTCATCTACACAGAAATGTAAACCAATCAATAATATAATCGATAATACACAATAATCGAGGCTATGCAACACTATATACAACGAATGATATATTTAAGTTACAACAAAATACGGTACGCGACACTATTTACGAGTACTTGAGGAATATAAAATTATCAGACATAATTATAATGAAACTGTAGAAGGAAAAAAAAGGCACGTTACAAAGGATACTTGGAGTTGGTTCTGCTGGGTTAAAATCAAAATAACGATAAGAGTAAAAAAATTGGGGATATGGTAATAAATTAGTAATAAAGAGTAATAAGTTAATAAATTAGTAATAAACAAAAGACCGAATGAATTTTTTTACACGCGTACCTGGAGTTTTGGATTTGCTAGCTGGAGATCGAAATAACGGAATCAATGATTTTTTCCTTAAAGTAATACATTCTTCACAGTGGTAATAAATTAGTAATAAACCATAGACCGAATGAAATTTTCACACACGGATACTTGCAGTTTCGGTTCTGCTAGGCTGAGATCGAAATAACGGAATCGATGATTTTTTTGTTCAAAATAAAGAGTAAAGAAATCGGAAATATGGTAATAAGTTAGTAATAAAATATTAACAAATTATAACCTTTATTAAATATGAAAAAAAATATTTTTCAAGGCGTGGCTGCAAGTTTTATAAAAACCTAGCAGAGCCATTGGTTTTTTCGTTTTAATGAAGGGTAATAGATTCGCCAATGTGGTTATAAATTACTGCACTAATGTAGTTTAGAAATTTGCAAATGGTTCTGCTAGGTTTATTGGGGTAATCATTCCATTGTTATTATAACAAGTAAAACAATTTTAATAAGGACTGAACTTAAATTAGACCGACAGTAGTTTTGGTATCACCTCGTAAATAATCTCATATTGATTTCTTAGTGAATGCAACGGCAGATACCAAAATGCGCAATCATTGATAAATCCTCTACGATTGGGATGAGATAAATCTAATTATGAGTGAATTTGATAGACTATTTTTGTTTGGAAAAACAAAAGTTAAGTTAAAAGTGCGGAAAATATTTAATAGTTCTTTTCGCATAATTATTCCCACACTGCAAAGCACTTTTGCAAGCTTTCGGATGATTGATCTTCAATAAACACAAAAATAATTTAATGAATGTTAATCACTATTTAAATATTATTGAGTTGGTTCATGAAATACTTGGGTATATTAAATTTTTAACCCACTTACATGACACTGTTTTTTTACGATTTTATATTTGCACAAAAAAAATTAAAATGCCGTCGCTTGACGCCTGGCAGATGTGAAACATCGAAATTATTTGATATAGAAAATTTTCATTAAAAGGATGGTTTATTAAAGGAAATAAATATGGCAAGTCAAAAACAGAAATTTAAAAAAACATCACATTTTAGTTTTATGTTATCAAGATACCTAAAAATATACATAAAAAACAATAATAACCCAAATAAAGTTTACAATTCAGTATCGTCAGTTATTTTTGTAATATTAACACTCGATAATGTTTCTGATGAAGTGTTGCCTGTAACCTAGGCGGAGCCTAAGTGACGAAGCGAGCCGAGTAGTCACGGGATGCCCGAAACTTTTCAATCACGGCATCGCGTGTTCGTTGTTACCCCCCAATCACGTCATCACATCAAAAAAGTTTATAAAAACAAATAAAAAAGAACATTTTTTTTTGTTATTATGTGTTGCTATTGATTTAAGTTTAAAGTAAATCACTTCTAATGTCTTCTAATGGCGCTACAGCCCGCTTCGGGCCTTTGCCACCCTCAGTTTTCTTTCCCATCCATCTCGATCTCTGGCAGCTCTCTTCCAGTTATGAACATTTAAGATATTTTTTGCGTCCCTTGCGACCTTCTCCTGCCACCTTTTCCGGTGTCTTCCTATCGGTCTGCGCCCCTCCATTCTTGATTTAAAGACACTCCTCGATATTCTTCGCTCTCCCATTCTAACTACATGACCAGCCCACCGTAGTCTTTATACTCTGGCAAATCCATATATATCCCTATATCCCTATATATATATATATATATATATATATATATATATATATATATATATATATATATATATATATATATATATATATATATATATCCCTTTATATTTCTTAGATAGTTCGTGGTTGTATCTTGATCTCCACATTCCATCTTCTTGTTTTGGTCCAAATATGCATCTCAGAATCTTTAGCGTTGATGTAGTTTGCTATTTTTTGTGTTAGGACCCATGTTTTGCATCCATTTGTAATTATGGGTCTTATGATGCTTTAATATATTAGAATCTTGTTATTTGGGTGTACATTACGGGATCTGAGAATGTATAGGAGGGCGGAGTATGCTTTGTTTGTCTGGGTAACTCTTCTTCGAATCTCTGATTCCTCACTTTTATTCTTGGATAGGTTTACTCCAAAGAAAGTGAAATCTGTTACTTGTTCCAGGTTGTCGTCACCAATAGTTATATTTTGCAGATATCTAACTAAGCGTGTTTGTGTTAGGACGTCTGTTTTGTCTACGTTTATTGTTAGTCCTACCTCGCTGGCTTTATTCTCCAGGTCTACATATATCTCTTTTATCGTTGTCATTGACAGTCCCATTATATTGATATCATCTGCGTATACTGCCAATTCTGAGGATTTATTGCTCAGACTAAAATTGAATGTAAGCAAGACGAAAGTAATGGTTTTAAAAAAGAAGATATCATGACAAACTGCGAAGTTCTGATTAAAGGAAAAAGAGTGGAACATGTAAATAAATTTGTATACTTAACATTTTACGAAAAACGGAAAGTATGACTGTAAGATTGAACGAAGGGTGTTGGCAGGGAACAATTAAATGGGGCCCTAAATAACTTTATGAGCAGGCACGACTGGCTATGCCGGTCCCTACACTTATGTATGGTAGTAAATGTTGGGTTTGGCAGAAGAAGCTTGAAAGTAAGATCAATGCCACGGGTCTGAGAAGTATAGCCGAAGTGACTCCGATGGAGAATGGTGAAGAATAGTAAGATGAGGGAACGCTGTGGTGTGAAAGAAAATGAGGTTACAACGATAGATAAAGGAATGCTTAGAATGTTTGGACACGTAAAGAGAATGGATGAAAGAAGATTCACGAAACAGATTTATAAGGAGAGTGTGAATGGACAAGTCGATAGAGGTCGACCTCGGCGAACGTATCTCAATCAGATCGACATTGTTTATATTATTTATTTAAATTCCTTATTTAATACCAAGAAATAAAAGTCTACTGCTACGAATTTATTGGTTTTGGTCGTATATTATTTTAAAATTAGTAAAAGTGAAAGTTAAGTTAATGCTTTACAATAAACAAAATAATGATTTTCTTTTAAGCTTGCTAAAAAAATAAATTTTATTATAACCTTACTCTTTACAATACGTTTAAAAAAAATCATAAATTTTAATAATAAAAGTATAAGTGGTCACGTTTTCTCAAACTATTTTCTAACTAGATCCCATGTTTTGATTTTTTTTTAATTTATGTAATAATTGATATCTAAGGATAATGAAAATCGTTTATTAAATTTTTTTGTATTTTCTGGTACTGAAACCGTAGTTAGCATTAGTTTTTCTGTAAAACAGCTTAAGCAAACTAGTAGTGGAGCAAAAAATAAAAAAAACACGATAATTTACTGCTTGCCAAAAAATCGATTATGTTGCTCAAGCCGTTCTTTGAAAATCGCAATTACTGCTAGCTCCATATAAGATAACAAACATTAAAATAATAAAAATTTACCCCCGTAACGGCAACAGGTGAATTTTTGGCGAAATTCTCCGATTTGGATTACGTAAGTAACTTATTTGGGTGCTTTTTAGGTGCTCATTTGGTGCTGAGTTCATTATTTTCGTGCATACCTTTATGAACAGACAGAAAGTGTCAAAAAAGGCACGTCTGGCTGTGCATAAAGGTGTGCTGGTTCCTATACTTATGTATGGTAGTGAATTTTGGGTTTGGCAGAAGAAGCATGAAAATAGGATTAATGCTGCAGAGATGAGTCTAAAGTACGTGTAAATAATAAACTGTCTGGCAGCTTTGAAATCAACAGTGGACTTAAACAGGGTGATGCGTTATCTCCACTACTATTTAACCTTGTATTAGAGAAAGCCATGAGGTCCGCCGAAATAAAAACAGAATTGCTATCGGTTCAAGGTCCCAAGCTGTTACTCGCATACGCAGATGACATAGATCTCGTTGGAGACTCCATTCTATCCACGAAAGACATTTTCAACAAGGTGGAAGGAGCAACAAGTGAAGTAGGGCTAAAGATTAATGAAGAAAAGACGAAATATATGTGTATAAATAGAACGACACGAAGAGACAGAATAGGACAAAATATGACGATCAACACCTTTAATTTCGAAAGAGTACAACGTTTTAAGTATCTGGGGGCCGTAATCACAGCGGACAACGATGTTACCGAAGAAATAAAAGACATAATCCAATCTGCAAACCGCTGTCTATTTGCACTGAATAAGCTCATAAAATCAAAAAATCTCACAAGAAGTTCAAAGATCAAAATCTATAAATCCATCGTCAGACCTGTAATAACATACGGATGCGAAACGTGGACCATGACCAAAGCAAACGAAGAAAAGCTCAGACGCTTTGAACGAAAAATACTTAGAAAAATTTTCGGACCTCACCATGACATCACCACAAACCAGTATAAGACCAGAACCAATATCGAATTAAAAGCACTCTACAACGACACCGATATTGTCCAAGAAATTAAATCACAGCGACTAAGATGGGCAGGCCACGTGCACAGACTGCATAACGAAAGACTTGTAAAACTGGTATGGGAGGAGATTCCCACAGGCAAGAGACCGCTCGGACGTCCCAAAATGCGATGGAGAGATAACATCCAAGCAGATCTCCGGAAAATGAACATTCCATTTGACCCTAGGTTGATGGAAGACCGAACAAATTGGAAAAAAGTTGTACAGTCAGCCAAGACCCACCCAGGGTTGTAGCGCTACGTGATGATGATGATGAGATGAGTAGTTTGAGAAGTATAGCCGGAGTGACTCGGTTGGATATAGTAAAAAATAGTGAGATAAGAGAACGCTGTGGTGTAAAAGAAGATTTGGTACAAAGATAGATAAAGGAATATTAATGAAACAATTTTATAAGGCGAGTGTGAATGGACAAGTCGCTACAGGTCGACCTTGGCGAACATATATATATATATATATATATATATATATATATATATATATATATATATATATATATATATATATATATATATATATATACTGACATGCTATAAAATTATTAAATCACCCAAATTAATATTATTCTTACAAAGATATATAAAACTTACAGCTATTATATTAAATTAATACATAGACTTTGTCACGTGCCTATTTTTTCCCTTTTACAGTTCCATTATTAATTGTGTTTCTGATAGTTTCGTATTCCTCAGGTACCGTATTTTGTTGTAACTTAAATATATCATTCGTTGTGAATAGTGTTGCATACCTTGTAGGGATAGGATTCGATTGTTTGGTTTGCATTTCTGTGTGGATGGGGCTGGCTAACAACACGGACGAGGCGATTATTGGTGTGGAGCACGGACTTGCGAAGATTGTTGGTTGACGTTTATTCCGTGTCATTTCTTAATATCCGGCCTGGGAGTCAGTCGTTTGGTGAGAGTCTTCGAAGTCGGGTGTGGGTGAGAGTTTTTGGGACGGTGTGATATTAGCACGTGGGCAGAACCTCTACGGATTTTCTGTTATATCTGGCTGTATTTGGGCCATCTTAATTGGATTTTGAAGAAAATACCACTTAATTTTTAACTTGACCATTCTATCTTACCTTCGTTGTTGATATTTTGGATTTTGGTGTCGAGTTAAAATATCCGCATGCGGGATTTATTTGAGGGAAGCCATTGTTAATTAGCAGGTGCGTCCCATAATCAAACCGGTCAGGAGTAGTAAATTCGTATACCCAAAGGTTATAAGTGATTTATTTTTAAATATATATAACGCCGTGACTAATTTTGACACCACGATTAAGTTTTGTTTTAGTTTATTAATATAGTACATTGTGAATTCGTATACCCAAAGGTTATAAGTGATTTATTTTTAAATATATAACGCCGTGACTTATTTTGACACCACGATTAAGTTTTGTTTTAGTTTATTAATATGGTACATTGTGAATTCGTATACTCAAAGGTTATAAGTGATTTATTTTTAAATATATAACGCCGTGACTTATTTTGACACCACGATTAAGTTTTGTTTTAGTTTATTAATATAGTACATTGTTGGAAACTATTTATTGCATTAGATAATATGCCAAAACTAAACTTGGATTAAAATAATCTTCTTAATAATTCTTTATGTCCACGTAAAAATATATTTTCTTCATACTTATTTGTAAAAATCCTACAATTTTGATATTTTAAAGGACAACCATTGTAAAAATATTTTTAAATAAACTCGATTGTTTTGGCAGTGAAAATCTTTATGTAAATGATTAAAACATGAGTAAATTAGCAGCCTTATGTAAACGTTTGATTTAGTGTTATTAAAAAGTTGACGTTTTTTTTGGTAACTTGGTAAAGTCTGTTACTCTTACTTCTGTTCTGGTTATTTTATAAAGTTGTAAATTTTAAATTTTTAGTTTGTTTTAGCAAGAAAATTTACCATAGCTGTTAATTTTGACTATGTTTGTTATAATGTTGCTATTGAGCTGTGTACTTTGATTTATTGTATGAGTCAAGTATCCAATATATTTTTGCTATAATTTTATTTATTTGGTTCACCATAATCTCAGTTGTTTACCGTGTGGCTCTGCTAGTGCCTATAAGACCTAGGGGTTTCCTGCTTGAACCGTCTAAGTCGGTGGCGCGGCTCACTTTTATATTTTTTTTCTTCTACCCTCTACGGCTGAACTCGGGCATAATTTGCCAGTAGAGAGACCGCTGGCAGAGTACTCTTTAGAGAACGAAAAAAGACATGGCAACTTGATATTAAACAGGTTAATATTTCATGTCTCTATTTATCTTTGTCTAAAAACCTTTCAATGGATCTTTTGAGATTCTCGATCGGAGCTCTTTCAATGTAATAGTGGTTATTTCCATGTAATTTGTTTTAAATTTTCTTACTTTAATATTATATCATCTCAATATATATATATATATATATATATATATATATATATATATATATATATATATATATATATATATATATGGCAACTAAAAAGCACCTAAATAAGGTACTTTCGGAATCCAAATCGGAGAATTTCGCCAAAATTTCGCTTGCTGCCGTCACGGGGGTTGAAAATTTGATCAATGATTATTAAGGATTTTGTTGCTGCAATAAGTCGTACAAAAATATTGAAGACAAAATCGGAGAATATTTGTTTCTTTAATTGAATTAAAAACTGTTTATGCAAAATTACGACGATATTATCATTGTTAATAAACCGTGGTAGATTTTATTGTTGGTTGGAATATTCTTAGCGAAATGGCAAAAAGAGACAGAAACTTTGGAAAAAATTAAAAAAAAATTTACATTCTAACATTTATTATTAGTTCATCTGTTTAAAATATCTTCACGTTTGTTTTTTTTTAAACAAAATGAATAAATTCGTTTTTTGTTTTAAAACGTTCAATAAAAAAGATGACGTTCCGGTTTGTTTGCAGATGTGTTAAGTATTGTTCACTATGTTATTGTCTTGCTCACTCATCCAAGAAATTTTGTAACAGCAAATAAAACAATGTTTTTTCGATAATTATGTATTTGCTTATTCGTAGAACATTATTAACAAAATATTTACTCGTTTGACACGAAGAAGTGAACTAATTTTCCATGATTGGATTTTTTTGCGGTGGGGTTGCAAACGCCATGATATCCCAAGATGACTATAATACAACAAACAATTGGGGAAGGTGAATCATTTTGTATCACGTGAACGTCGATGCAGAATTTTTAGGGAATCACCCGGTTACCAAGTGGTAACCTAACCAGCTGGGCCTGGGAACAATGATAACAATAATTAGTCTGTAGTAGTGAGACAGGAATGTGTATTATCACCACTCCTCTTCAACGCGTACTGTGAGGAAATTCTGAAGAAAGCTCTCGAGGGAATAACAGCCGAAATAAAGGTCAATGGAATACCGATTAACAATATTAGATAGGCAGATGACACTATCGTATTGGCAGACAACCTCGAAGACCTTCAGAGACTTATGAACAAAATGTAGTCATGAGTACAGACTAACAATAAACGTCAAGAAAACGAAATGTATGAGGATCTGACGGTCAATGACAGGATACTTGAACAAGTGGAGAACCACAGTTATCTTGACACAACAATCAATTCCGCAAATGATTACTCTAAAGAAGTCAAAGTGCGAATAGAGAAATCACGAACAAATTTCAACAGGATGAGAAAGATACTCTGCACAAGGGATCTGAATTTGAACCTAAGAGTTAGACTGGCAAGGTGTTATATTTTCTCGACGTTACTTTACGGCATGGAAGCTTGGACGCTGAACGCGGCAACCATTAAAAAACTGGAATCAGTCGAATTGTGGGTGTATAGAAAAATCCTGAAGATATCATGGACAGAACACGTAACAAACAACGAAGTCATGAGAAGAATAAACTAAGTAATGGAAATTATAGATACCATTACAACCAGAAAACTACAATACCTGAGACACATTACACGTGGGAAACGACACACCATGCTTATAGCAGAGGAAAAATCCAGTGCAAGAGGAAGGAGAAGAATATCATGGCTGCGCAATTTGAAGGAATGGTATGGATGCACATCAAACGAACTGTTCCGAGCTGCCGCCTCCAAGGTCAGAATAGCCATGATGATTGCCAACCTACGCCGCGGAGAAGGCACGTGAAAAAGAAGTGAATGCTAATATTTGTTGCATCAAAACAATCCCGATATACCTCATACAGATGCAAAAATTTAAAAAATTCCAAATTGAGGTCAGAAAACATGTAGCAACCAACCAAAATGGAATTTTTGATATATGTAATGACATAATAACACAATTATGCATGTTCTTCTTTTTGTAGTTTGGTTTTATTAATTGTCCAAGTTTCTTCGTTTCATAACCTTACAGTTACTGATTTTATTCATATTTTTTAAATATTCAATATTATTCATTTAAGATTAAATGTACGGAGTAAAGAAAACCTGATTAAATAGTAACGAAACAGGCAGAAATGCCTAGGTTAAATGTTTGGGGTGTCTTATAATTCTACAACTACAATTATTATTATTATAACAATTAATTGTATTTTAATATGGAAATAAATAAAATTTAAATTTGATTAAATGGAAAACACAGCTGCTGGTAGTTCTCCGGGAATAAACCCCATTTTCGCAAAGTAATCATTAATTGCAGTGGAATTAAAATTAGTTAAAATTCGTAAATACTTTTACCATATTTAAACAGCAATAGATTATTGATATTATTAAATAATTTTTTTTTTAAACACGGTTGCCATCCCCTGGAGATACAGGGAAAATAGAATAGATCCCAGGTATGGTCTGCCTGTCGTAATGATGGTCTATCGTGATGATGAGGTAGTTTACAACCTTATGAGTAACAGCAAAATATGAATTTCCCGCCGGAAATGGCAGCTATCTTGAATTGCGTCACCGGAAGTTAATGGTGGCCATGTTGGTCGGACGTCCCTTTAGGTATTCTACTAAGGAAGGCCGGAAGATTGGGCCGAGAATCTAGTGAAACCTCAGGGAGCAGTATTTTATACGGATGGTTTTAAACTAGAGGGAAGAGTAGGGTGCGCTATCTTTTCAGAAGACCGCTCACTTAGCCAGTCGTTTCGTTTGCCTGATTACTGTAGTGTGTGTCAAGCTGTAATGACAGTCATTACCGAGGCAGCTGTCTGAATACTCCGCAACGAACGAGATATCCATCCTTTGCGACAGCCAGGCTGCTATTAAATCACTGAACTCAGTCTACTTGACCTCTAGGGCAGCGGTGCAATGCCGTGCCGCCCTGAATGAGCTAGGAACTAAGTTTAGAGTTCACATTGTCTGGGTACCTGGACACAGGAACATACCAGGTAACTGTAAGGCGGACGAGCTAGCAAGAGAGGGCACCACCCTTCCAGCTGTATCTGTCTCATCCCAGCGAGTACCGATTGCCAATTGCCGGCACCTCCTTCACAGTAAAGTAGTTCTAAAAGCCAACTTGAGGTGTCAAAATGAACCCAAATGCACATCATCGAAACAGATCTGGCCTAAACTAGGTCTACTTCGAACTAATGATGTTATAACTTTATCCAGGGAGTCCATTGGAAATGCGATCGCGGCCATAACAGGACACGGCGCATGGGAATCGCAGAGCTACGACACGACTTCTGTAGAAGCTGTCACGATGAGGGAGAGAAGGAAACAATAGTACATTTTCTCTGCATTAGGAAGAAAACGGCTCTCTATACTAGGGCAACCGAACTTCGATGACTTATCTGATCTCAACTCAGTTAGCATCAAAGACTTTACACTTTTTATTAAAAGTTCCAACTGGTTTTCACGGTAGAGGAGGAACGCACCGCCGTCCATCACGGTATCACAACGGGCCAAAAGCCCTAAACGGGTTCCCTCCGAATCGCCGTTTTAACCTAACCTAACCCAAGGCCCACTTTAAGCCCCTCATTTTTCAACACTTTCCTCCCACATCTAGTGAATTTGGCCTTCCTATCTATAGCTCACCAGGCACTGAGAGACATAAAAAAGTATTGTTTTATATAGTGTACATTATTATTACCCGTAGCCATGCACATGTAATTAGCTAGTACGACATAAACATCATTTGCGTTGTTCGGAAATGGTCAATTTTAAAAAAAATCCACAGTGTTATGTCGGGTAATTGTAGAAACATAAATTTTTACGCCCAACGGATTCTTTGCTAAGACATTTCATTTATATCCCATAGCATAATTTGTTCACACTCAATTTAGTGGAAGCGTTTTTGTATACAACATGATTTTATTTTAATTCAGGATTGCGCCAACGCGACAGCCAATACAATTTTTTATTAATAAATAAATTTATAGTGTATCTACAATGTTTGGTCATTATATTGTTCATAAAACAATTCTATTGTCAATTATAAAATTTCAACACTCGACAGACAATATCAAAATACTGTCTCGACGAATTTTGGTAACTATGACGAGCTCCTCATATCATACCTTAGGAAATTGGGACTGGATGGAAAGGATATCAGACTTATAGGTAATTTGTACTGGAACCAAAGAGCGAAAATCCGAATTCAAAATGCAAAAACTAAGGATTTTGAAATAAAAAAGGGCGTCCGCCAAGGGTGCATCTTATCTCCGATGTTGTTTAACTTGTATGTGGAAAGAGCATTCACTGAGTCAATCTCTGACATACGCATTAAAGTAAACGAAATATCCATAAACAATATTCGATATGCGGATGATACCGTGATATTGGTGGATAGTGCAAATGATCTACAAACTCTACTAGATAAGGTCAATAAAGAAAGGGTCTGAAAATTAACATCCGTAAAACCAAATGTATGGCCATCAGTAGAAACGATACTTCAAATACCACAATATCCATAAATGGAGAGAGCATTGAACAAGTCACTCAATTTAAATACTTGGGATGCATGATCAACCAAAAATGGGACCCAGATCAGGACATAAAATGCAGAATCGAGCAAGCTCAAACAACGTTCTTAAGACTTTAAAAAATTTTGACAGATAAAAACTTAAATCTCAGTGAGATATAGGATGGTAAAGTGCTACGTCTGGTCCGTTCTCTTGTACGGAGTCGAGGCATGGACGCTGAAAACAGCAATTATTAACAAACTTGAGGCCTTAGAGATGTGCACCCTGCGACGAATGCTAAGAGTATCGTGGGTTGACCATGTGAAAAACGAGAACATACTGAGAAGAGCTAGTTTAGTAGACCGTGAACTTTTCGTAAACATCAAAAGAAGAAAAACTGGCTATGTCGGACACATAATACGTGGAGAACGTTATCATTTCCAACGTCTTATTCTCCAGGGTAAAATAGAAGAAGGAAAAGAGGAGTAGGTAGGACAGGAATACGGAACTTCCAGGCACTGCAAAATGCTGCAATTAATAGAATTATATAATGAGAGAAGCGATGGACGCCTACGCGGGAATCTGCATGGCACTTTAAGAAGAAGATGACGAGCTGCCAAAAAATCTTATTTGTTGATTAATCGGTTATCTGAAAATCGCAAAAGATAAGTAAACACAGCAGGTAGTATTGTCTACTGTCTGTTTCTAATGTTTAATTAAAAATATTGATAATAGGTATCGTGTGAGTGGGTCACCCCTCCACTTCGACTCCTAATAGGTCTATTGTAGCTCAAAATCTTATTTCATCAGCAATATACACTAATACACTGAGAAACATCCCATATAATCAGGCGTTTCTGAAGGTAGCGTCCTTGGTCCATTATTACGAGGGCAGTTTGATAAGTCAGTGAATTTTTGAATTTCCCGCGCAGTTACTCCAAATGCAACAGTGCTGCCGTCATAAATAATCTATCAGTGGGCAACTTTCTAATTTTGAGCAAGCTACGTTGTGCAGTTGGTGTTTGATAGCCGTTCAAAGCAGACAACCTCGTGATTTTTTACTAAAATGGAAAAAAGTGAATTTCGTGTGCTAATTAAGCATTACTTTTTACGTAAAAAATCCATTACTGAAACTAAGGAAAAACTTGATAAATACTACGGGGACTCGGCACCATCAATTTCAATGGTTAAGAAGTGGTTTACAGAGTTCCGTTGTGGTCGCGTACCAGCACTAGTGACGCCGAACGTCCAGGTCGCCCAAAAGAAGTGATCACGCCGGAAATCGTC
Source organism: Agelastica alni (assembly GCA_950111635.1). Classification (NCBI taxonomy): domain Eukaryota; kingdom Metazoa; phylum Arthropoda; class Insecta; order Coleoptera; family Chrysomelidae; genus Agelastica; species Agelastica alni. Next base: position 24,097,276 of record OX467719.1, on the reverse strand, counting down.
GATAAAATCCATGAAATGATAAAGGATGATCGGAGAATGAAAGTGCGTGAGTTGGCTCATGCTTTAGGTATCTCAACTGAACGGGTACATAATATTTTACACGAATAATTGGACATGAAAAAACTCTCTACGAGATGGGTGCCGTGATTGCTCACACTCGACCATAAGCGCAATCGTGTGACCACTTCAAAAGAGTGTTTAGCGATGTTCAGCCGTAATCCGGACGAATTTTTGCGCCGTTTTGTTACTGTGGATGAAACATGGATCCATCACAACACGCCAGAGACCAAGGAAAAATCGAAACAGTGGGTTGCTCGGGGTGAACGTGGACCAAAGAAGGCGAAACAGAGTCTGTCAGCCAACAAGGTCATGGCCACAGATTTTTGGGATGTACGCGGTTTCATTCACATCGATTACCTCAAGAAAGGTAAAACGATCAACGGCGAATATTATTCAAAGCTTTTGAACAGATTCGACGTTGATTTGAAGCAAAAACGGCCGCATTTGGCTAAGAAGGAGAAAGTGCTGTTCCATCAAGACAATGCACGTGTGCACACTTTTCTAGTCACGATGGCCAAAATCCACGAATTGGGATACGAACTGCTACCCCATCCAGCATATTCTCCAGATTTAGCCCCCTGCGACTATTTTCTGTTTCCAAACCTAAAGAAATGGCTGGACGGTAAGAGATTTGAGTCGAATGAAGAAGTCATTACCGAAACAAACGCGTATTTTGAGAGCTTTGAAAAAACCTATTATTTGGAGGGAATAAAAAAATTAGAAAAACTCTGGACTAAATGTATCGAGCTAAAAGGTGATTATGTAGAAAAATAAAATGTTTATTTGCGGAAAAAAATTTGTTCTATTCAAAAAGTCACTGACTTATCAAACCGCCCTCGTATATCTTTTGTATACAGCAGACCTTCCATCAACAAGAACTACTAAGGTAGCAACATATGCAGACGACACTACTATACTAGCATACCATACCGATCCAATTTCAGCATTACGAAATCTTCAAACGAACCTAGATATCATTCAGCATTGGTTGAAAATATGGCGCATTAAAGCAGATGAAACCAAGTCCATGCATGTAACATTTACATTACATAGAGAAACATGTCCTCCTGTGAATTGACATCCGCGATTATCAGGAAATCGAAGTCATGCGTATGGAGGCAGTTTACAAACTTTTGCGCAGAAAGAGCGTATAATTTCAATAGAGCGGAAATACCTTCAACATGCGAAAAAAGAACTCCGAAGACTACAAGAAGAGTGTTATCAAAGTTTTACGGAATTCCTCAGCCAATCAGTTGCAGGAATATGTTTTTGAAAAGTATAATCGCAAATTTAATCCATTCTTCGTTTGACATACAATTTTTTAACGCAAGAGCTGCAAGAAATGCTAAGCGCTCGGAAGCTACAAATGGATCCGACCAAGAAAAAGGAAAATTATGCAAAATATGCGTGAAATTGTCTGATGTAATGATCAATCATCGTACCATGACTTATTTATTTGCATTAATAGAGGATGTTGGCTTCAACTTGAAGAAAGAAAATTTGTTCCGAATTGTCCACGAATATTTGCATCTAAACTACGCAAAATTGAAAGTACTGAATGGAAAAAAGGTATATAAATTAGTGTCTAAATATTATATATATTTTATTAGACATAGACACTTAATTGAAAACATTCAAAGTCCTGCATTTTCGCCATTAAAAAGAGAGGGGGTGTCCGAAGAATATAGAAAACATCTTAGCTTTGTAATTAAAATGTATCAAAACTAAATATTATGTGAACAAATAAAAACCAGTCTGCCGAAAATGGTCTGTTATTGTAAACGTCAAAAAATTTCCAGTATAATTCGCTGTTGGATATCCCACGAGAAAAAAAATTCCACTAAAATACCTCCGTTGCCGTGGTGATCTGTCAGAATAACGTATTTTTATTGGTTCAAAATTGCAGGTGTGGAATTTACAGCAAAAAAAATCAATAAAATAAATTGTTGTTTTTATGGCTGATTTGCATTATTCTTGCGATTTCATTTGATTTATCACAAGGTAGGAGTTATTTGAAATTTTAAAGAAGGGGTGGGAGATATTAAAAGAGTGCCACTTGGAAACAACAAAATAACAATGTTAAACCACCCCCTTGATTTAAAATTCGACGTGTTTTTTGTTTTTCTTGCATTTACGCAAAATCGAAAGTTATTTGGACGTTTCTCCTGAGGTAAACAAATTTTTACAAAGAACTGTGAAATACAAACCTACTTAAACACAAAGTACGATATACAGGTTTGTTTCTGCAGCAGTAAGTATGTTTCTTACTGTTGTGGGAACAGACGTACCTTCACTGGGACAGTTAGCAAACAAATGTGAATACACTTGTGCAGTCGTGTACTGTTTACTGTATTATGTGAGCTTAATACCAATAAAACATAACCCTAAATCTGTCAGCAGAGCCAAAAATGTTAGCAAAATTATTGTATATTACAGATACTTTCTAATTGCCTAAAATTATTATTTTGGTCCTCTTTTTGGCATAACAAGTGCGCGCCAGCGACGACGACTAGAAGAAGCAGGCGTTTACTGCCTTTTATCACCGTGAATTTTGTTATCACAGTAAATGAAACAACACACTTGTCATCGAGAATATATTGTATACTTTAATACATGAAGCTTACAGTTTCAAGCCTCCTGTATCTTCAGAATAATTTCTAGTTGTTAGCTTTGAATTTGATTTATTTTATCTGATTATATTGATGTGCATTTTACCACGTGGTGTTTTAAAGCGGTGCTCTGAACGCTAGAGGTGTTTATTCTTTGGCTGATGATATGCGAAAGAGGACGAGAAGCCGGAAGCCGGTTCTCGCGTTAAATTCAGCGTTTTTTATTGGTAACTGTCTTGTCACGTGACCGTATAGTTGGTTGCTACAATTGCGCGCGACGATTTCGGAATGTTCTGGAGGAATAATTAATGCACGTGTTTTTTAACTGATTTTTAAATTGCGCGGGACAGCCAAATCTGTTAAACTGATTTTTTCTCGGACGGTATGTTTGCAGGAAACGGGATATTTTTTTTAATTTATGCGACACAGTAAACTTTCATCGATCCTCCTCGTTTATGAATAAGGAGGTGGAATCGGCAAAATAATTTCCGTTATTTTTACATAGCTACTCTTGTCGGTAAAATCATGACTGTACCAATATGACTTTTGTGATGTATTAAAAAAATAAGAAAATACATAATTATACTCGTATTTACAATTAAGTCTATTATAAATTCAAGATCGCAAAAGTGAAACCAAGGTCATTAAGGTTAATACACCCAAAGTTAACAATTCAATAAAATATTATAATAAAAATATATTAATGTTTATTGCTTTTTTTAAAATGTTGGATACATTAAAAAAAATATCTATTAAAATCCTGGACGCAGAGTATAAAATTATCCAAAAGATCAATTTGTCTTTTACTTATGATTGTTTTTAACACGCTTATATTATTTTCATTTGTATGTTTGTTTGCTTGCATGATTTTTGTATGTTTGTAATTGACTCTTTGGCCTCGATTTTGCCCCACTTGAAGCAATCAGATTTAATTTAAACTTTGCACATTTTGTCAAAGACCGACGACGATGCAATAATTTGATTAAAATATCCAATTATCCTAATTAGTTTCGCCAGGAATCATAAATTTCTTCAGGGATCCTTTGCATGAGAGTAAGAGAGTTAGAACTAGTGAGCCCACGCTTTCAGAACAGTGACATTAATTTTATCGTCAGTCATTTTATTTCTATGTTAAAAATTATTTTTTACTTTTTAGTTTGATTAACTCTAAAAGAGTGTAAGTTTTTTTAAACCATAATTTATTTTTCGCTTTTTAGTTTTATTTTTTTTACACACTAAAAAAATTATACATTTAATGGTACATACATACATACAAAGAGTCACGCCTTTTTCCCATAGGGGTAGGCAGAGACCACTTCCTTCCACTTGCTACGGTTCGTACACACATCTTTTGCTTCCTCTACTTTTATCAGTGCTCTCATACATGCTCTTCGGTTGTTGGTACTCTTGACCTGGCCTTTCTTCAAAACAATGTTGATCTGATCGAGATATGTTCGAGGTCGACCTCTACCGATTTGCCCATTCACACTCGCCTTATAAATTTGTTTCGTCAATCTTCCTTCATCCATCCTTTCTACGTGTCCAAACCATCTAAGCATTCCTTTATCTATCTTTGTGACCACATCTTCTTTTACGCCACAGCGTTTTCTTATCTCACTATTTTTAACTTTATCCAACCGAGTCACTCCGGCTATACTTCTCAGACTACTCATCTCCGCAGCATTAATCCTTTTTTCATGCTTCTTCTGCCAAACCCAACATTCACTACCATACATAAGTGTAGGAACCAACATACCTCTATGCACCGCCAGACGTGCCTTTTTTGACACTTTCTGGCTATTCATAAAGCTATGCAGTGGTAACAGCACAAAAAGAATGCATTGACCGGGAATCGAACCCGAGCTGCCCGCGTGACAGGCGAGCATTCTACCACTGAACCACCAATGCGATGAACTGTTTTAATATATGTTCTGGGCGCTTACGTAGTTCACACACTAGTTCTATCTCTCTTACTCTCATGCAAAGGATCCCTAAAGAAATTTATGAATCCTGGCGAAAGTAATCAAAATAAACGATATTTTGATCAAATTATTGCGTTGTCGTCGGTCTTTGACAAGTTTGCAAAGTTTAAATTAAATCTGATTGCTAAAAGTGGGGCAAAGTCGAGGCCAAAGAGTCAACTACAAACATAGATACATACATACAAGATTTATTGGGCCAGAACCAATAATAGGGATACCCAAGCGTTAAAGCAGCAATCAAAGTCTGGATCCACTTTCAGCATCAGCTGAAGTGGGCACATACAGAGGGAGCTAGGCACAGCAAACTTATGCTGAAAGAACCCTCACCTAAGCAGGCAGAAAGCTGCTCTCGCTAAGTAGGAAAAAAATTAGAACAGTCTGGTCTTTGAAAAAACATCTGCACAATATAGGCGTGTTTAACACAGAACCTATTTGCAAATTATTTAATAAGGAGAAGAAAACAGCTACTCGTATTATTTTCGAATGTGAAGTCACCGCCCAATGAAGGTACTACCTGGGTTGTATACAAGACCAAGGTAGTGATCCACCTGGGGCAATAGCAGTACGTGAGCTTAACTCCTTAACAGGATAATTGACGAAATGGGACTAAACTAAGAAGCTGGAATGGTACAAAAAGCAGACAATGCTGAAGTGCCTAGGGAAAAATGTGACCTCTTCCACAACTCCTATTTACTCATTTATTTATTTATTCATACATACAAGATAAAGGTGAAAGACACAAAATAAGGAAAAATGCAAGCGATACCAGGAAAATTATCAGGAAAATCGAACAAAATGTTGACTCTAATAAGGCAGTAGGACCAGATAGAATTCCGACAATTGTCCTAAAGACCTGTGCTCAAAAGCTTACCCCAGTTCTCTGTAGACTCTTTAAGCTATCATACAGCAAAGGTGTATTTCCGTCCATGTGGAAAAACGCTAAAATTCAACCCATTCCGAAAAAAGAAAACAAGAGTATTCCTGCGAATTATCGCCATATTGCATTGCTCTTAGTCTTATCCAAAGTTATGGAAAAAGCGATTAACATAGAACTCATCAAATATCTTAATAAATTTGAGATAATTCATAACAGGCAATATGGATTTCGACAACTTCGGTCTACTGAAGATTTGCTGGCTTATGTCACTTAGCTCTAGACAAACACTATTAAGAAGTTTGGTGAATGCAATAGCCTTGGATATATCTAAAGCCTTTGACCGCATTTGGCAACAGGCATTATTAGGCAAATTATCTGCCTACGGTTTCTCTAACAAACTGCGCCAATGGCTCATGAGCTTCATGCAAGATCGCTCCTTACATATGGCAGTTGACGGTATTTCTTTTGATGCGTTAAAAACCAATGCCGGGGTCCCCCACCCTATTTATTTTCCACATCAACGACCTCTTGAAAACCACCACGAACCCCATTTACAGTTTCGCAAACGACAGCACACTTGTCTCAACTTTCACATCCTATGGACTCAGACAGGAACAGGTTAACTTCATCAAAAGAAATCTTGAAGCAATCGTCGAGTGGGGAACCAACAATCTTGTTCAGTTTAACGCCCAGAAAACACAAAGCGCCACGTTTTCCAAAAAAATTAATTCCTCAAATCACTTCATCACAATGTCCAGAAATATTCTTGAATCAGGTCCCTTCATCTCGATTTTGGAAGTCACGGTGTCTAATAATGTCTTGGCATGACCATGTTGCTAACATCGCAAAGTAAGCAAGCCAGAGGCTGGAGCAGAAGCTAGAAAGTTTTTTACTCCTGATCAACTGTTGATGAAGCACAAGGCTCAAATCCGACCTCTACTGGAGTATTGCTCGCACATTTGGGGTTCAGCACCAAGGCATTCTCTTCGTCTTCTAGATTCCATTTAGAAAAGAGCCATTCGCTTGATAAACAGCTCAACTTTTACAGATACCCTTCACCTACTAGAACATAGAAGAAGGGTTGCAGACATTACTCTACAGATATTTCCATGGCAGATGCTCCAGAGAAATAAAAACTCTTGTACCACCACTGGCCACATTCGGCCGAAGAACTCGGCACGCTAATCAGTCTCATCCATTTACTCTCAAGATTGACACTATAAGGACCAATTTACATTAAGAATTCTTCATTTACAGTGCTGCTACGGAATGGAACAAGCTTCCAGAATCATTTTTCCAGAGAACTATGACCTGCAACTTTTTAAAAAGCGGGTTTACAATCAATCTCCTTTCTATAATCCCTCCCCCTTCTAATAGTCGCAGTGCGGGCCATCCGCGGCTCACACGATAGGTCTACCCTTTTTGTGACTATTTTCAGTAAAAAAAGAAAAAAAATACTATTTTCTTAAAACAATCAATTTTGCTGCGTAAAAGCAAATAAAAATTATATATCAAGTAATACGTAGTATGTACGTTATGTAGCCGTTTGTAAAAGAAAGCGAAAAGAAAGAAAAAAATTGATCGTCTGTTATTTTTTTTTTGTTTAGTTGTAGCGACTATATCAATGTGTTCCGAATCTGCGTGACCTATACCGATGCAATGGCCTTCGAGGATAAGAGACTGGTCGTACAAAGGAGAAATTACTCTAAAAACGAAATCACATTACTTTCTAATGTGGGGGAGTAGACGATCAGGTTTTACGCATTTATATATTATTTCATTTGTTGATTTTCTCATGGTTATGTATCTGATTCAGCTGAATACATATCTGGTTAATGAAAGTCCTCCAACTACTTGCTACCTGTGAAAAATTAACTCTCTATTTATCGTAACACAAACAACTGAATTATCTAACTTTAATTATTGTTTAATTAATCGTAATTAAATCAGTGTCAGATGCAGTGTGCCGTTTACGTTTCTGTACTTCTAAAACGGAGAGAAATTTCTTCGATTTAACCTATGACTCTTGAACGAAACAATTTCTATAGATACTTAAAAAACAATACCATAATGAGGTTTATGGCTTTATGGTCTTTAGTTCCAGACACATAAAAGATAGTAAAGATAAATACCGTCTTTTGCGTATCGATTGATTCCTTTTAAATGGTCTTTATTGATTATTGTACGCATTTTCAGTTATACAGTGTGTACATAAAATAACGTCTTTTTTAAGTAATTTCAAACAGCTATGTTTACAAAAAAAACTGTTGAATAAAAGTTTTTTTCAATAATTCAGGCCATCTGTGTAAGTTGATTAAAAGTATACAGGGTGCACCGTTACTCCAAAATAACTTATCGACATAATTTTTTAAACAGTACAACCTGTATATATTTTTAGTTTTTATTAATCTATTAAATTAAAAATACAACCGTCAATACCGCATAATCCTAACTTTATTTATTTTGCAGTTATTTGAGAAAAATAATTTACGAGAACGTTTTTATTACCAAAATAATTAACAGGAACAAATAACTTATTAATCTCATAAAACTAAGAATAAAAAAGTTTCCCATATGATGCCGACTTAATTGGACACACTGTATATATATATATATATATATATATATATATATATATATATATATATATATGTAAAAATTATAGAAGACTGTAGTGTTATTGCAGAAAACTATAAAGGGTGGTTTATTTTTGACAGCGTGAAGAGATGTAAATATGTGTAACTGATTGTTTAAAAACCAGCTTACTTTCGCTGTATGATACCATGATACCTATTTAAATATAGGTATATATATATATATATATATATATAAATATATATATATAAATATTTATATATAAATATATATATATATATAAATATATATATATATATATATAATAATAATAATAATAAACGACTTTATTGCTTACATATATAGATAACAAGAATACATATATAATGTGAATCAGGCCCAAAGCAAAAGGCGAAGTTCAGTTTATAAGATGATATAAAAACAGCTTATAAACTGTTCTTCCACTTAACCTTAAGTATATCGCTAGGTGTGTTGAACTTAACAATATATAAAAAAATAAAGGAATGAAAGTAAAACAATTATAGCTATTCTTAATCTAATTTCCATCGTACGTATATCAGGATTGCATTGAAAACAAATGTTTCTTATATGCCTTCTTGAATCTTTGCAAACTGTAGGATTTTAACATGGTAGGGACCTGATTGTATATTGAACATATTTGATAAGTGTAACTACGCCTGAATATTTCTAGTCTGAAGATTGGCGGTGAAAGGGTTCCTTTATATCGGATATTCAGATTATGTATATCGGATCGATAGGTGATTTTTCTGTGCAAATATGAGGGTGTTTTATCGAAAATAATTTTTTGAAAAAGAACAGCAGCATGTAATCTCCTTCTATTGCTCATATTTAGCCAAACATTATCTTTCAATTTGTGTGAGATATGTTCCCTTCTGCGGATACCAAATATTAATCGTAAGCATGAGTTTTGTACTTTTTGTATTTTTACTTGATATTGGCTGGACAAGAATGGACCATAGAGTACATCTGCATAATTAAATATTGACAGTATTAATGACTCACACAGATTTGATTTTATTTGAATAGGGAGGAAATATCTATTGCCATAAATAGTTTTAAGAGTTAAGTATGCACGTTGAATAATCTGATTTATGTGTTTTTCAAATTTTAAATGGGAGTCCAATATTATCCCTAAACTTTTGGCTTCACTTACGTTATGAAGTACTTCATTTTTTATTACAATACTTACACTATCAGAAATCTCATCTCGTTTGTTTTTGTTGCCAAAAAGAATAACATTAGATTTACTGCAATTAATACTAAGACAGTGATCCTCTGCAACTTCAATGAACCTATCAAGTTCCTCATTTATAAGGTCACATGACTCCACTACCATACTGGGATGAAAACTATAATAAATTTGAGTATCATCCGCATACAGGTGTACATTACAAATCTGAAGAGTTTTCACCAGACAGGAAGTATATATAGCAAAAAGCAATGGCCCCAATATGGAACCCTGGGGGACTCCACATTTCAAATCCATATAATTAGAGGATTGCCCATTAACCAAAACCATTTGCTTACGACCTCGAAGGTATGATGCCATGAGATTCATAGCATTATTCGACAGTCCTATGTAATGTACAATTTCAAGCAATAGGTTATGGTTGATAGTGTCAAAAGCTCTGCAAAAACTAGCAAGACCAAAACAGTACACTCACCTTTGTCTGAGGCTCGAACAATATCATCAACAATATGGAGAAGTGCCGTTGTACAACTATAATTTTTCCGAAATCCAGATTGCGTTATAGGTAATAATGAATACTGATCGATATGTTTCTTTAATTGTACTTCTATAGCCCTTTCGAGTACCTTCGATAAAGTTGGTAGGATACTTATTGGGCGCAAATCTTTGAATTCAAGTGGATTTGACTTTTTAGGTAATATTTTTACAACGGCTCTTTTCCAAAGTTCAGGAAAAATATTATGAGTTAAACAAAAATTTATAATGTGTGTGATGTAAGGAATTATATGTGGACAGCATAATTTCAATAGCTTTAAATTTAATCCATCTTCACCAGCAGCATTTGTGTTTATAGCATTTATTGTTTGATAAACAAATAAGTCATTCACCTCTTGAAATTCAAAATCTGATTCCACTATTTTTCTGTGTTTGTATGACGAAAGTAATTCTTCAGGAGGTTCTTTTGTAACACAAGAATTGATAAAAAATTCATTTATTTCAGCAGGATTTTTCAAATTGTCTGGTATTGTGCTTGACTTGCTAGGTATAACATTATAAGCCCTTAAAGTATTCCAAAGATTTTTAGAATTTTTATTACTAAGTTGGTATGTAAAAAATGCTTTTTTCTCTCTTCTAATAGCAGAATTTGTGTAGTTCCTCATGTCCTTATAAAACTGAAAGTGATGATTAGATTTAGTTCTCTTATACCTGTTCAGTGCTTTATCACGTATTGTCATCATTTCTTTAATAGCGCCAGTTAACCAAGGAGCTCTGGGCTTTGAAACACGCGATGTTATCAAAGGTAGATGTCTGTCAAACAGGCAAACCAGACAGTTAATTAAATATGTTATTTTTCCGTCAACCCCTTCCTGATCATATATTCTAAAAAATGGAGTATTATATAAATCTATTCTAAAATCATCTTCATTAAAATATTTAAAGGACCTGTACGTTATCATTTTAGGACCCTGCTTCTCAACACACACCCTGACTTTACATGAAGCTATATCATGATCAGCAATGACACCTGTTGCGTGGATAACTCCCCTCTCAACAACCCAGTTAGATGAGGTAATAATACCATTAAGTAAAGTAGCAGTAGTAGCTGTAATTCTTGTAGGAGTTTCTATGATTTGACCAATGCCAAAGCACTCTAAAACAGATGACATCTTGTCTACATAACTATCATCGGTATTTAAAAAATCTATGTTAAGATCTCCGCCGCATATAATTTCATCTACAGTGGGATGTATTAAACTTAGAATATCTTCCATTTCAGCTATAAAAGAATTATTATTTATTTTTGGAGGCTTGTATATTGCACCAAGAGCAAAAGTTTTACTTTTAATTTTTATATTTACCCAGAGTTGTTCCGATACCGTTCCACGATGATTCAATTCTTCGCTATATATCTTATTATTTACGTAAATACATACATATATATATATATATATATATATATATATATATATATATATATATATATATATATATATATATATATATATATGTATTTACGTGGGTATATATGTGGGTCGATTATAAATTAGATAAAAACTACTCCACTGACTATATGTCGCGACAGATATTAAATTACATCCGATGTATAATCGTGTATATTACCCCATCACAGAAAGCAAGTTATACAGATGTTTGTTAAGTAAGAGAGAGGCCATTAAATTTATTTAATCGCAGCTACCACCTATGTACCGGTTTCAGGATATTTGTCCATCGTCAGCATAGGGCAGATAAGATATGCAATTAAATAAATTCATGGCTTTCGCTCCTATCAAGCACACATGAAGAACCGCGCGAATAGCGCCAGTTGCGACATCTGTACTTTTTAACAAGCACCACCCGGTAAGTAACTTCCAAGAATCGGAGAATAGTAATGTAAAAATTATAAAAAACTGTAGGGTTACTAAATAAAGAGTTTATTTTCGACAGCGTGAGGAGATGTAAATATGTGTAACTGATTGTTTAAAAACCAGCTTACATTCGCTGTATGATACCTATTTTAATATAGGTATATATATGAATTTATTTAATTGCAGATCTTACCTGCCCTATGCTGACGATGGACAAATATCCTGAAACCGGTACATAGGTGGTAGCTGCGATTAAATAAATTTAATGGCCTCTCGCTTACTTAACAAACATCTGTATACCTTGCTTTCTGTGATGGGGTAGTATACACGATTTTACATCGGATGTAATTTAATACCTGTCGCGACATATAGTCAGGGGAGTAGTTGTTATCTGATGTATAATCGACCCACAAATATATATATATATATATATATTTTTTATTTATTTAATCAAAAACAATTAACAATAATGTTAAACAATACACATAAATTAATTAAAATTAAATAAAGTAAAAAAAAGACGATAAGTCAACGACTTGTTTCGTCAATAACATGAATAATATAAAAATGTTAAATACAAAAATATTAAAAATGTTGGTGCCTAATTAATTCTAATAAAAAAATAAACAATAATAAACGTAAAACAAACATAACCAATGATAAACATTTAGCATTTCAACGCTTACAAATCAAATTAATATAATATATTCAAAATTAAGTTGTTAAAATAGGAAGAGGTAAATTTTAATTTAAGTTTATTATGATGTCCTTTTATTATATATCTATTTTCTAATTTTTTTTTATTTATTCGAATATTTTTAATAAATCATATAAGTATGTTCCGAAACGTACATAAAACATCTAGATCATTCATCATTCATCTAGATACATTCATCAATGTATCGGTGAATTATATGTCTGGGTCTTTGTGTAGTGAAGTGTTATAGTTAAATTTTAAAATAAGGCAAGTGCGTTATTAATCTAAGGGATTCCGGTAATGTATTGTCGACTACGAAAAAGCGTTCGACAATGTAAAATGGTCATAGTTGTGGGAGATCTTGTACGTTGCGGGAGTACCTATTCATCTGATAAATCTTTTAAAAAAGTTATATGAACAAAGTAGAAATTGACAATCGTATTTCCAGAACAGCAGATATCAAAAAGCGAGTTAGACAAGGGTGTATTTTAACACCTCTCTTGTTTAATATATATACGGAATGTTTAATGAGAGAGATACTTGATGAGTGGGAAGGAGGCTTTGCCATAAATGGAAAAAAATTTCAAATCTTAGATATTTTAGATAAGAGTATGGTCTAAAAATCAACTATGCCAAATCTTAAGTAATGATACTTGATAGATCGGATAAGACAGCAACAGACCACATCACATTGCCAACTGTGAAGTGGTGATCAGTTTGTTTATCTGTGTGCCCTTATCCACTCCTCCGGCAGCTGCGAGATGGAGCCGACAGGCGTCGGGTCGACGCCTTTGAAATGTGGGTATGGCAAAGAATGCTAAGAATACCGTGGACGGCACATCGCACCAATGTGTCAGTGCTGAACGAGATTGGACCATCAAACCGTATCAGTAGCTTGACATCAGCGCGAATGCTGAACTTCTTCGGACATATAACTCGTCACGACAACATTGAGAGACTGATTGTCCAGGGCAAACCCCTTGGCAAAAGGAAACGCGGACGCTCCCCATCTAGATGGACAGACATTGTATCAAAAGTAACCGTGTCACGTGCCTATTTTTTCCCTTCTACAGTTCCATTATTAATTGTGTCTCTGATAGTTTCGTATTCCTCAGGTACCGTATTTTGTTGTAACTTAAATATATCATTTGTTGTAAATAGTGTTGCATACCTTGTAGGGATAGGATTCGATTGTTTGGTTTGCAATTCTGTGTGGATGGAGCTGGCTAATAACACGGACGAGGCGATTATTGGTGTGGAGCACGGACTTGCGAAGATTGTTGGTTGACGTTTATTCCGTGTCATTTTTTTTTTATATCCGGCCTGGGAGTGAGTCGTCTGGTGTCAGGCTTGGGAGTCTGGTGTTGGTAAAATTTTTTTTGGGACGGTGTGATATTAGCACGTGTGCAGAACCTCTACAGGATTTACCTTCATATCTGGCTGTATTTGGGCCATCTTAATTGAATTTTGAAGTAAAACCACTTAATTTTTAACTTGACCATTCTATCTTACCTTCGTTGTTGATACTTTGGATTTTGGTGTCGAGTTAAAATATCCGCATGCGGGATTTATTTGAGGGAAGCCATTGTTAATTAGCAGGTGCCGTCACATAATCAAACCGGCCACAGGAGTGGTGAATTCGTATACCCAAAGGTTATAAGTGAATTATTTTCAAATATATAACGCCGTGACTTATTTTGACACCACGATTAAGTTTTGTTTTAGTTTATTAATATATTACATTGTGAATTCGAATACCCAAAGGTTATCAGTGATTTATTTTTAAATATATAACGCCGTGACTCATTTTGACACCACGATTAAGTTTTGTTTTAGTTTATTAATATAGTACTTTGTGAATTCGTATACCCAAAGGTTATAAGTGATTTATTTTTAAATATATAACGCCGTGACTTATTTTGACACCACGATTAAGTTTTGTTTTAGTTTATTAATATAGCACATTGTTGTAAACTTATTTTGACACCCCGATTAAGTTTTGTTTTAGTTTATTAATATAGTACATTGTTGGAAACTATTTATTGCATTAGATAATATGCCAAAACTAAACTTGGATTAAAATAATTTTCTCAATAATTCTTTGTGTCCAAGTAAAAATGTTTCTTCATACTTATTTGTAAATATCCTACAATTTTGATATTTTAAAGGTCAACCATTGTAAAAATGTTTTTTTAAATAAACTCGATTGTTTTAACAGTGTAAATCTTTATTTAACCGGTAGAAACATGAGTAAATTAGCAGCCTTATGTAAACGTTTGATTAAGTATTATTAAAAAGTTGACTTGTATACGTTTTTTTGGTAACTTGGTAAAGTTTGTTACTCTTACTTTTGTTTTGGTGATTTTATGAAATCGTAAACTTTGGATTTTTGATTTATTGTTAGCTGTTGATTTTGACTATACTTGTAATAAGTTTTATTATTGAACTGTGTACTTTGATATTTTGTTGGCTGTTAATTTTGACTATATTTGTTATAATTTTATTATTGATCTGTGTACTTTGATTTATTGTAGGAGTAAAGTATCTAATATATTTTAGCTATAATTTTATTTATTTGGTTCACCATAATCTTAGTTGTTTATCGTGTGGCTCTGCTAGTGCCTATAAGACCTACGGTTTTCCGGCTTGAACCCTCTACGGCTGAGCTCGGCCATAATTTGCCAGTAGAGAGACCGCTGGCAGAGTACTCTTTAGAGAACGAAAAAGACGTGGCAACCGAGCGTCCACTAGTGGAAGCCATTAAAACTGCTGCTGACCATGGGAGATGGCGAGAGACTGTAAGAAGAGTTCTGAGTAATAACACCTGACAATAACTTGTGATCACTACACGTCGTTCTCGACGTTATACTAAGAAGAATACAGGGTGGCCAACCGAAAAAGAAACAGAGCCATTTGCAGCAACCTCGTCAACATTTTAGAAAAACGCTCAGACCCGTCGACTTTTCATTAAAGAGGTACACTCTGTTCCGGTTTTTTTAGACTCCACTACTTTCAACCCCAAGCGAGGGCAAGAATTACCCCAAAATTTTTAAATGGCATTGGGCGTCGAATAAGATGTCTTTATTTTACATATATATATACATATATATATATATATATATATATATATATATATATATATATATATATATATATATATATATATATTTAAAACGTTAAATATTGTCGGTGAGTAAGGAGAAAACAATTTAATAAAAAATTAAGCAACTTTCACAATGAGTAAAGATTTAATTGTCGAAATAGTCACGTCTAAAAAACTAAGAACGTAAATTGGATAATTTTACAACGAATACAGAAAATTGCATATTTCTCATTAATTAGAAAAAGTTACAGCATGAGCGGAAACAAACGAACAAGACATCTTTGATAACTGCTTATTATTTATTAAGTGAAACCTTCAATCTTAAATAAAACATTATCACCGTTATAATTAGTATTGCATACGTTATTTTCTTAAACTTGAAAAAAGTGCTTCAATAATGACTGAAAATATTTTAAAAATCAATTTAACGTATAACCAAGAGATTATTAGATTAAAATTGGTTCAGATATTTTTGATATAAAAAAAATAGATAGATCCGCAAACTGATCTACTAATTTCCTCAAATTGAATTTATTTAAGAAGTCAAGATCACATCTTTGAGCTAGAGTTTTTTTTAGTTAATCGTTTTTAATATTAGACTACGTCGCGGCATTTTCGCGGTCTATTAGGTATAAATCCACTACTTGAAATTACAATCGGTACTTTACGATTTTAATGTCGGTACCCACTACAATGATAACCCAGGATTACTAATTACTATTTAGAAATCTAACAAAAATAAATCAACGAGCCAAATTTAAGCTTAATAGCTTGGTAAATTAGTGAAATTTGTTTGGATTACTTAGCTACCTCTCTTATTATGTACAATAAATAAAGTCATTAAGAACAGAGTTGCTTGCAAAATTAACCGTGCTAACAAATAAAAATATTGACCCTTAATTTTCGAACAAGAAGTCCCTTATAAAATAAAATTCGTTACCTACGAAATTTGTTTTAAAATATTAGCGGAATTTACTTTCGTACTTCTTAAATGTACAGTTGAATACTGGTAGTCGAATTTTTAACGATAATCCGTTACCATCGTATATTCGTGAAATATGCTGTAATGAAAGTTTACTATAAACAGTTCACTTTATTAAAAATATCTAACCTCACACGCTCACAGTCATGTTGATTTTAAAAAAAGGTTGTCATGGTTTAGTTTATTTTAGAGCTCGGAGAGCATCACATCCCGTGCATAGCGTGCGACAAATTCTTGAAGCCGAGTGGTATCGAATATAGCCGAAAATAAAGTAGAATTTGTGGTCTCTAGACTCTAGTGTGCTCCATAGTCTTCTTCTTGGTTCCTCGCCCATTTGCGCCATACTTTTTCAGTCACTTTACAAAATTGAAAGGGTATTTTTGTAGATTGTAATACTTTTTTGTGAGACCCGTTCTGGCAAATTAATAATATTTTTCTGTGTCACAAAATACAAATGTATTAATCATATTTAGGTAACAAAGCCTTATTGATTAATTAACATTGTATGTACCTAATTTATTAAAAAAAATTATTAAACATGTTAACATGTCGCTATCCTTATTTATGAAATGGATGTATACATTATAAAGAAAAGCATACGGAAATATACAGTGCGGTTCAAAGGTATGGAATAAATTCATTTTTAGCGTTATCATGTATTTCATCAAAAAAACCTGAAACAGGTCGATTTTTATTGACAATTTGAAAATTTGTAGTATGAAAATATTACCCCCTTCTTGCACCCCTTCTGAATTATGAGCACCCCCTCAAAAAATTTAAATGAGAAGGGGGGTCGTGTGGTATCTTGTTCAAAAGAGATTTTCATTATCTGTTCAGCAATACTAGGTTTTTCATATTTGGTGCAACCGTAACTGAGAAAATTTGTTATTAAAATTTAAAAATATTAACACTGTATCCGTTGAAAAAACCTGAAACAGGTCAATTTCTATTCTCAATTTGACAATTTACAGTATGAAAATATTACTCCCTACTTGCACCCCCTCTGAATTATGAGCATCCCCTCAAAATATTGTACGAGAATTCCAAGATCACCTTGCTTATTGTCAAGGAGTGAATGGTGGTAATTTTGAACATTTCATTTAATTGTAAAATAAATTGTAAAACACTTCCTAAAAAATATTTTTTTCATTCTACGTGAAGTATAAACCGAAACCTGGACCGAAAAGATCTCTAATATGGAAGTCCTAATTCGGATGAATAAGGAATGTGAAGTCATTTAAAAGAGAAAGCTTTAATATCTAGGTCGTATACTGAGAGGACCCAAATACGCACTTCTCCAGGTGATAGTTCAGGGAAAGATTGGTGAAAGGAAGAATATTGGAAGACGCCGTGTGTCTTGGCTTAACAACCTAAGGGACTGGTTTAATTGTAGCAATGTTGAACTCTTCCGAGCTGCAGTCAATAAGGTCCGTATAGCTGTAATGATAGCAAACCTCCGATAGGAGATGCACTATAAGAAGAAGAAGAAGTATAAAAATTTCACATTTCACAAATTTTTTCAGCTATAATTGCATCAAATTTTAAAAACTTTTTATTGCTAAACAGAGAATTAAAATCCCTTTTGAAAAAGGTGCAACACAACCTCCTTTCTCATTCAAATTTTTTGAGGGGGTGCTCATGATTCAGAAGGGGTGCAAGAAGGGGGTGATATTTTTAAACTATAAATTGTCAAATTAAGAATAGAAATCGATATGTTCCAGGTTTTTTAAACAAATACATAATTTAGAGTATAAACATTTTACATTTTTAAAATAATTTTTTTCAGTTATGATTGCCCCAAATTTGAAAAACTTGGTTTAGCTGAACAGAGAATGAAAATCCCTTCCGAACTAGGTGCCACACGACCCCCCTTCTCATTTAAATTTTTTGAAGGGGTGCTCATAATTCAGAGGGGGTGCGAGAAGGGGGTAATATTTTCATACTGTAAATTGTCAAATTGACAATAAAAATCGACCTGTTTCAATTTTTATTAAACAAATACATAATAACGCTAAAAATGAATTTATTTCATACATATGGACCGCAGTGTATAATATTTGTCCTATCCTAAGTAAATATGTAGATATTTCTTATAATTTTTTTAAACGGACTAGAATAACTAACATCTTTTATTTATTAGTTATCCTCCAACATAGCAAACATAAAACATGAAGGTAATATTAAACAAGTACGATTGGTTCAACCTCCAAAGTATGTTAATTTCCCTATTTATGTAGATATAATATAAAAAATAATAATAGCAAACTCTGTTGGCACAACCAAAGTAAAAGTGGTGTCAAACTAAACGATTAAAACCCACCGTTTAAATAAAATGTAGTAATAATGTTTAGAGAAAAAAATAAATATTTAAGGAAGTAAAGTGACAAAAAAGAATGTACATCGTTTATCATAAGAGGCAAAAGTGTCTGTAAGAGTAAACTAGTAGTGAAAGTTGGATGTGTAGAAAATCTTATGCGAGCAAAGTGAATGCAGTGAAAATGGATTATTTCAAGATGTCATGTAAATAATTAAGAAGGATTTGAATAAGGAAAGAATGTTTTTTAAAATAATTTTACACAGATACATTAAGATATCGTTAATAATATATTTCTTTAGTTATAAACTTTACAAAAAAAATAGAACACTATTTGAACTAAATAAGTAATAAAACTAAACATTTTTTACTTCTTTTGTATAAAAAAAAAAACAAATTATTTATAGCAAACAGTCGGAACAAAGTGGGGGGCGAAACGCAGACGAAAATTTGTATACCAGACTTTACTTTTTTATGGTACCTACTTCACGTACTTCACTAAAGTACCACGGGAATCCATCGGGACTTCACTGACTTCAACAGTACTTCTAGGGACTTCTACTCAGACTTCATCTGAATTGTTTAAGAAATCAATGACGTTGAAATTATGAATAGTTGTTTTGATATTATAGATATATTTGAAATATGCATAAATATACAGGGTGACCCATTAGTGCGAGGAAGTAAAATATTTCTGTTGCTATTGAATTTAGAAGAAAATTCTGAGTACAAAATCGTAGACCCACCTGTAGGCCACATTTCAAAATTATTTTGGAATATACAGGGTGTTCTAGAAATGCAGAGCGTACCAAACATGTTTTTTAAATGAAACGCACTATATTTAATTGCATTTTAAAATTCTTCCTAAAGAGCTCATTTTATTGATCCATCACTAGGAGAAATGATTGCAGAGATGTGAGGTATGAAAATCCGAGATTTTTCAATTTAAGGAATTTTTTTTGTCGAAACTATTCATTATTGGTCAAAACGGCTTACTCGTCCCTATCTAATCTATTTTTTTCCCTTTCACAGTTCCATTATAATTGTGTCTCTGATAGTTTCGTATTCCTCAGATACCGTATTTTGTTGTAACTTAAATATATCATTCGTTGTAAATAGTGTTGCATACCTTGTAGTGATAGGATTCGATTGTTAATGGCTGTGGCATTTTTCGTTAATCGATGGAGATTGAGTGGGGGTTTTTGTTATTAGATTTTGCTTTGGTTTTTGGCCTCGATTGTTGTGTGTTGTCGGTTATATTATTGTTTGGTTTGCATTTCTGTGTGGATGCGGCTGGCTATCAACACGGACGAGTGCAATTCTGAGTGTGGAACATAGATTTGCGAATATTGTTGGTTGACGTCGGTTCCGTGTCATTTTTCTTGATATCCGGCCTGGGAAGTGGTCAGTCGTTTGGTGGTAGTCTTGGGAGTGGTGTGGGGAGAATTTTTGGGACGTTGTGATATTAACACGTGTGCAAAACCTCTACGGTTTATCTTTCATATCTGGCTGTATTTGGGCCATCTTAATTGGATTTTGAAGAAAAACCATTTAATTTTTAACTTGACCATTCTATCTTACCTTTGTTGTTGATATTTTGGATTTTGGTGTCGAGTTAAAATAACCGCATGCGGGATTTATTTGAGGGAAGCCATTGTTAATTAGCAGGTGCCGTTCCATAATCAAACCAGCCACAGGAGTAGTGAATTCGTATACCCAAAGGTTACAAGTGATTTATTTTAGAATATTTAAACGGCGTGACTTATTTTTGACACCAAGATTAAGTTTTGTTTTAATTTATTAATATGGTACATTGTTGAAAACTATTTATTGCATTGTATAATATGCCAAGGCTGAACTTTAATTAAAGTAATCTTCTCAATAGTTCTTTGTGTCCAAGTAAAAATGTTTTCTTCATACTTATTTGTAAATATCCTACAATATTGATATTTTGAAGGACAGCCATTGTAAAAAGAAATATTTTTAAATAAGCTCGATTGTTTTAACAGTGTAAATCTTTATGTAAATGGTAAAAACATGAGTAAATTAGCAGCCTTATGTGAACGTTTGATTAAGTATTATTAAAAAGTTGACTTGTATACGTTTTTTTTGGTAACTCGGTAAAGTTTATTACTCTTACTTTTGTTTTGGTTATTTTATGGAATCGTAAACATTGGATTTTTGATTTATTGTTAGCTGTTGATTTTGACTATATTTGTTATAAGTTTACTATTGAACTGTGTACTTTGATTTATTGTCGGCTGTTAATTTTGACTATATTTGTTATAATTTTATTATTGAACTGTGTACTTAGATTTATTGTAGGAGTAAAGTATCTAATATATTTTAGCTATAATTTTATTTATTTAGTTCACCATAATCTCAGTTGTTTATCGTGTGGCTCTGCTAGTGCCTATAAGACCTAGGGGTTTCCGGCTTGAACCGTCTAAGTCGGTGGCGCGGCTCACTTTTATATTTTTTTTTCTTCTACCCTCTACGGCTGAGCTCGGGCATAATTTGCCAGTAGAGAGACCGCTGGCAGAGTACTCTATAGAGAACGAAAAAGGCCTGGCAAAGTGTATTAGAGAATTCAGTGGATTTATAGAAATGACTAATATTTAACTTTTTTACAAACTAGCCATTCTCAATTTTCGTATTAATTGATTTTCACCTCGGTATTTACCAAGAATAACTTGTTGACTTCATCGGTACTTCACGGATTTCATTGGTACTTCTCACTGACTTCATCGATACTTCTTGGTACTTCGTGTACTTCACTATACTTCACGGACTACTGTCAGGACTTCTTCAGGGTGTACAACTGACTTCATCAGCGGTTTGCCACTCGGAAAAAAGTTATCATAAACATTACTATTTTTCGCATTTAGAGTTTGTTTTATAAAAATATGCCCGTAAAAACATAGACAATTAAATGTTTCGTCGTTCAAACTGGACCAAATGTTTGTACATAAGTGACTTGTTGCAGAAAACGCCCTTTCCGATTCTTCCGATTTTACGCTACAATTGTACCTAAATGGTCGTACGTCAGTTGCAAATATTTTCCTCATAATCCTCTTTTGCCAAAAATAGCCATTTCGTCTTTTATGATTGGTTCCACCACTTGCACTTTTTTAATTTTAGGTTTTGAACTGAAAGTTTTTGTTGGATTGCTGATTAAAGTTGCAGTTTTAATTTGTCATGGTACTCATGGTCATAGCAAAGTCCGAGCCAGTATTTGTTAATATTTGTTAGATTTCGTTCCAAGTATTCTTCGGAATTTTTGTCTTTATCCGAATCTGATCTAACATTTTCTTCTGCATTTTCGGACGAAAGTTGTTTAATCAAACGAATTTTAATTTTTAGTTTCCCAGTAGAAAGTTATAGTAATAGGTCCGATATTGCGAATCCCGAATTTTGACATATCTTCACATTTCAAGGTCCCCAGAGTAGAATACAATAGTTTTTAAGTGTGTATGTTCGTATGTGCGTTCGGAATTATTTTTCGTCTCGATTATCTCGAGAACATAAAATGATATCGAAGTGGGATCGATTGCATCAAACGCATAATTAGGCAACTTAGAACTGATAAGGTTTTCAGCAAAATCGTTTGGGCTGTTTTTATAGAAATTTAAAAAACTGAAAAAAATGGTAAACTTTTGGAATTATTTTCCGTCTCGATTATTTTGAGAACAAAAAATGATATCATCATGGGACCAACTGCACTCGATGCATAATTACGCAACTTAGAACTGATAAAGTTTTCAGCAAAATCGTTTGGGTTGTTTTTTATAGAGATTTAAAAAACTAAAAAAATGGTAAACTTTTGGAATTATTTTTCATCTCGATTATTTTGAGAACAAAAAATGATATCATCATGGGACCAACTGCACTCGATGCATAATTACGCAACTTAGAACTGATAAAGTTTTCAGCAAAATCGTTTAAGTTGTTTTTAATAGAGATTTTAAAAAACTGAAAAAAATGGTAAACTTTTGGAGTTATTTTTCGTCTCGATTATTTTGAGAACAAAAAATGATATCAACATGGGACCAATTGCACTCGACGCATAATTACGCAACTTAGAACTGATTAGGTTTTCAGCAAAATCGTTTTGGTTGTTTTTTATAGAGATTTAATAAACTGAAAAAAATGGTAAACTTTTGGAATTATTTTTGTCTCGATTATTTTGAGAACAAAAAATGATATCAAAATGGGACCAACTGTAATCAACGCTTAATTACGCAACTTAGATCTGATTAAGTTTCCAGCAAAATCGTTTGTGCTGTTTTTTATAGAGATTTAAAAAACTGAAAAAAATGGTAATCTTTTTTTTGGAATTATTTTTCGTCTCGATTATTTTGAGAACAAAAAATGATATCGATATGGGACCAATTGCATTCGACGCATAATTACGCAATTTAGAATTAATTAGGTTGTCAGTTAAATCGTTTGGGTTGTTTTTTATAGAGATTTAAAAAACTGAAAAATAATGGTAAACTTTTGAAATTATTTTTCGTCTCGATTATTTCGAGAACAAAAAATGATATCAACATGGGACCAACTGCAATCGACGCATAATTACGCAACTTTGAACTGATTAGATTTTTAGCAAAATCGGTTAAGCTGTTTTTTATGGATAATCAAAAAACTGAAAAAAATGGTAAACTACCTGAATTTTGCAATTTATAAATTATACTATTTTAAATACAGAATTTTAAGATCTCTTATATATATGATAATATGATTATTACATGTTAGGAATATTTGTATGAAAAATATGATTTCATAAAAAGAGATAGTTTTAGAAAACAAAAATAAGAATTGGAAAATTTTAAACTTGTGTCAGTATTGAGAGAATAGCATTAAAGACGCTATAACAGTGAAAAATTATTGTTAGTTATAATCAAGCATTGTTTATAACAATAGAATATTGTTACTAACAAATGATTATTGATCAGTATAATTAAAAAAAAAATTTAATTGTTATAAACAATTGAAACTAGCTGCCGCTTATAAAATGATAAGAAAAAGTTTAAAAGAATACGGTTGACATAAACAGAATATTGTTAATGACAATTATATGTTATAAACAATTTGAAATCGTTTTTTATAATTATTTTAATAATAATTATAAAACAGAACATATGGTATTTTTTCATTCTTTCCACTGGGAAGTTAGTCGTGTGGACCTCTCGAGTCGCACGCAGACCACTGATATTTATCATAGTAGCTTTAGTTAACCGTGGAATAAAGTTTAAATTAAATCGTTATTATCTTGTTCTTCACTATTTAAATACCTGCGATAAATCATTTCGTCTATGTAATATGTGAGTGAATTTAAGGCGTCATAAAGTTCTTTAGCAATTTCGCAATGTTCTTTCGAAAGAGCTTCCATCATAAATTTTATTGTTTTATCTGCTGTAAGAAGATTAGAGTCTTGGCGACATAATCCTTATTTTATAGGAGTAAGGGTAGTGATAATTTCAGATAACAAATTAAAGCCTGTCGCAAAAATTCAATAAAATAACATAAAATAAAATTCAATTTTTGTCAATAAGGGCTTTTTGAACACAATATCTCCATTGGTAAAATTTTTATGACAGAAATAACATCCTATTCCATCTTGTTTTACAGTATAATTTTAAAGCAATACTTCTTTTTACATATTTTTGTATAATTTTGACTCTTTCGTATTTTTGTGACAAGAGGAGAAATAGTAACATGACTAATACTGGCCGTAATATCTACTAAATTAGATTCTATTACGACGCTGTCAACATATTCTTTATTCTCGCCATCTATTTCTTCAACATGTATGTATGTCGTTATTAAAAATTTTCACAATTTTATCGTTTCGTTCTGACCTTGACTTATAAAGTATATCGGTTACAGCTAAATTGATGCCATGCACCAAGCAGATCTTTTTGACCATAACCGATACCCCATCAGTGGTTATGCAGACTATATCCTTAGAATTACACAAACCAAATTCTTATAACTTTTCCCTAACCAGTATTAAACACCTTGCTGCTGGTAGACTTCCAAATTCTCGTTAGAATTACACAAACCAAATTCTTATAACTTTTCCCTAACCAGTATTAAACACCTTGCTGCTGGTAGACTTCCAAATGCTCGTACCAGTGCAATATTGCAAAAAAATTCTCCAGAAGTATGTATATTTATATTAAAATATCGTAGATTGCGAATCGATGTTCATTCATCAAATGTTACACTGAATCGTTTGCCTTTGGATTTAAGCTGAGCTGGGTGTGGGCACTGTTAAGCCAAATCGGTAAACCGTACTCTGCAGTCTCTATAGACTCTTCAAGCTATCATACAGCAAAAAAATATATTTCCGTCCATGTGGAAAAACGCTAAAATCCAACCCATTCCGAAAAAAGGAAAGAAGACTATTCCTGCGAATTATCACCCTATTGAATTGCTCTCAGTCATATCCAAAGTTATGAAAAAAACGATTAACATAGAACTCATCAAATATCTGGAGAAATTTGAGATAATTTATGACAGACAATATGGATTTCGACAACTTTGGTCTACTGGAGATTTGCTGGCTTATGTCACTTAGCTCTGGACAAACACTATTGAGAAGTTTGGTAAATTCCGTGTAATAGCCTTGGATATATCTGAAGCCTTCGACCGCGTTTGGCACCAGGCATTGCTAAGCAAATTATCTGCCTATGGTCTCCCAACCAAATTGCACCAATGGCTCTTGAGCTTCATGCAAGATCGCTCCCTACATGTGGCAGTTAGAGTTAATAGTTTTTTTAAAATGTTAATATTTTTTTAAACCCAAATCATTTTATATATATATATATATATATATATATATATATATATATATATATATATATATATATATATATATATATATATAATAATATATATATATATATATATATAAAGATGCAGGCTTAAAGATAAACTAAGTATCTGTCAATTGATTCCTCTCAGCTTGATCTAGAAATAGAGGGAAATATGATTCAATCTTGTCAAGACTACACCTATTTAGGAGTAAAAATAACAAAAGAAGGATCCAGCAAAAAGAAATAACCCATCGCATTATTCAGGGAAAACAAGCAATAAATAAACTAAACTCTCTCCTGTGGTCAAATAATATCCAAAAACGAATAAAAAAAATAATATATGAAACTATTGTACAAAGTATACTATTATACGGCTCAGAGACATGGGAGGTAACAAAATGAGATAGGCAAAGGTTAGAAGCGGCCGAAATGGACTTTCTACAAAGGAGTTGTAGGGTATCAAGGTTGCAAAGAGTCACAAACAATGAAATAAGGCAGATAATGGCAACGGAGGACATTGAGAGACGACGACTTAAATGGTATGGACACGTAAGACGTATGAAAGATGATCGATGGCCCAAAAAGATATTAAAATGGCAACCAAAATTCAGACGAAAGCGCGGAAGACCACCAAAAAAGTGGTTAAAACAAACAAAAAAGGACATGGAAAGGAGAGAATTGGCAGAGGAAGATTAGCAGGATAGAGAGGCATGTAGAAGAGGCTGCGAGAGACGGCTAACGATGCTGTAAAAAACTCGCTTTTATATATATATATATATATATATATATATATATATATATATATATATATATATATATATATATATAAATATATATATATATATATATATATATATATATATAAATATAATTCTTAGTGTAGACTACTTCCTTAAAAAGTAGTTCGTTATATAATGATTTGATTGGTCTTAATGGTAATAATTGGACATTTTATTAGTAGGTTAAAAATTCCAAACATTGTCAAATGCTTTCGAGATAAAGCAACGATCCAGGATTTACTATATTGTTTAATTGATTTGTTGCATAGATGTGTCGCATATGTAAGAAGGTCACCTGGTTGTTCTTCGATAGCAAAAGCCGTATAGTCGGTCACGTAGCAGTTTGTTTTTTTCATTAAATCGTAATACTTTAACGTTATTACATTTTTATATAGTTATACTTGTGACAGATAGTAAAGGCAATGGAAATTCCTATGAATCGTGCAACACCACCAACGCCGCAAACAAAAATCACACATTTATAGTCACATATCTAAAAACATCGTGAAATCTGTTTCGAGTTTTTATTATAAGATACGAGGGCGGTTTGATAAGTCAGTGACTTTTTGAATAAAACAAATTTTTTTCCGCAAATAAACATTTTATTTTTCTACATAATCACCTTTTAGCTCGATGCATTTAGTCCAGCGTTTTTCTAATTTTTTTATTTCCTCCAAAGAATAGGTTTTTTCAAAGCTCTCAAAATACGCGTTTGTTTCGGTAATGACTTCTTCATTCGACTCAAATCTCTTACCGCCCAGCCATTTCTTTAGGTTTGGAAACAGAAAATAGTCGCAGGGGGCTAAATCTGTAGAATATGCTGGATGGGGTAGCAGTTCGTATCCCAATTCGTGGATTTTGGCCATCGTGACTAGACAAGTGTGCACACGTGCATTGTCTTAATGGAACAGCCCTTTCTTCTTCTTAGCCAAATTCGGCCGTTTTTGCTTCAAATCAACGTCTAATCTGTTCAAAAGCTTTGAATAATATTCGCCGGTGATCGTTTTACCTTTCTTGAGGTAATCGATGTGAATGACACCGCGTACATCCCAAAAAACTGTGGCCTTGACCTTGTTGGCTGACAGACTCTGTTTCGCCTTCTTTGGTCCACGTTCACCCTGAGCAACCCACTGTTTCGATTGTTCCTTGGTCTCTGGCGTGTTGTGATGGATCCATGTTTCATCCACAGTAACAAAACGGCGCAAAAATTCGTCCGGATTACGGCTGAACATCGCTAAACACTCTTTTGAAGTGGTCATACGATTGCGCTTATGGTCGAGTGTGAGCAATCGCGGCACCCATCTCGCAGAGAGTTTTTTCATGTCCAAATATTCGTGTAAAATATGATGTACCCGTTCAGTTGAGATACACCTACAGCATGAGCCAACTCACGCACTTTCATTCTCCGATCATCCAATATCATTTCATGGATTTTATCGACGATTTCCGGCGTGATCACTTCTTTTGGGCGACCTGGACGTTCGGCGTCACTAGTGCTGGTACGCGACCACAACGGAACTCTATAAACCACTTCTTAACCATTGAAATTGATGGTGCCGAGTCCCCGTAGTATTTATCAAGTCTTTCCTTAGTTTTAGTGATGGATTTTTTACGTAAAAAGTAATGCTTAATCAGCACACGAAATTCACTTTTTTCCATTTTCGTAAAAATTCACGAGGTTGTCTGCTTTGAACGGCTATCAAACACCAACTGCACGACGTAGCTTGCTCAAAATTAGAAAGTTGCCCACTGATAGATTATAGTTGACGGCAGCACTGTTGCATTTGAAGTAACTGCGCGGGAAATTCAAAAAGTCACTGACTTATCAAACTGCCCTCGTAGTACGGTTAAATTGTGTTTTTTCATTTCTATTTAGTTTATCGTAGTTATGGAAATTATTATTTAGTTAATTAAGTAAATGAATATTATATTATTTGTAAAAATAATTGGATTCTTCTTTGTGTGCCATGCTTGTTTTCAAACGTTGGCTATCATTAAGCGTTCAGGCGTTGGCTATCATAGAATTGACAATTTGTTGTAAAGCTTCTCGATCGGTAGCTACATGAAACAATTCTTCGACTGTTCGACCCGTCCAATGTCTAATATTACGAAGCCAAGAAAGCTGTTTTCTGCCAATCCATCGCTTTCCTTCTATTTTACCCTGGATAATTAATCGGAGCATGTGATATTTATGCCCCCTTATCATATATATATAAAGTATTCGACTTTTCTTATTTTGATGGTGTTTGTCAATTCTCGCTCTTTATGTAGGGATTCTAACACATGTACGTTAGTTACGTGTGCTGTTCACGGAATCTTTAGCATACGGCGAAAGCACTATAACTCAAATTTAGATGCTTTAGTTTCAGTGTCCATCCATAAATCAAAACAGACCAAACGTAGCACTTTAATACTCTTAGACGGATGTTCATCGAAAGACTTCTATTACATAGTACAGAACGCCAACTATATATATAAGTAGATTCAAGAAAATGATTCATATTTATGTTGCCAAGACAAAACCATGCGGCTCGTACTGTCAAAAAGTTATCCAGATCTCATGTACAGCCAAGCTTCCAACTTTACATGCTCTAACTGTACAAGCTCTACACCTTGGTCAAAATATGTGACTTGGTCATTTCGTTACAACAAGAACTATTGTATAGCAGAAAAGTAATGAACAGTAAATAAATTTTTCACCTTACGCCCATGTGAATGTATCGAAACATATTTTGACTAAGGTGTAGAGCTTGTGAAGTTAGAGCTTGTACAATTAGGGCGTGTAGAGTTAAAAGCTTGGCTCTACATGAGATCTGATAACTTTTTGACAGTGTGAGCCGCATCGTCTCGTCTTGGCAACATTTTACATGTAAATATTTTTGGTGGTATTTCACTTCTTTTTGTAAGAGGCCTCTTTAGTGGAAAAGTCCGCATCATGTCAATTCACGGACTAAAATATTTATTTAGTCTATTGTTAGTACATTAGCTTACAAAAGTTTCATACTGATTGCTGATTGTACTGTAAAAAAACATACTTTTTTAGTTCCTGTCTGGTGTACAAGTGGATTTTTTGTTAATAACTAAAAAACTAGAGCACCGATCGAAAAAAGTTAAATTAGGAAATAAAAAGATCTATCTATTAAATATTTATAATTTTTCAATATCATTGATACTTTACGAGTTATATAGGATAAACCGTGAAAAATCGGGTTTTTTATAACTCGTTAACTGTAACGCTTTCAAACTTGTTAATTACTGTTAAGTGTAGCCTTTGGCAAGCCAAAAAAGTGTTTTTTTTAAATTGATAAATATTGATTAATTTCCAAGATATATGAAGTTTACTCCAAATCGTAGCTCTCTTAATTTAGCTAGTTCTGCTCGGGGGATGATGCTACAGTAACGATTTGGGGCTTATTTTTTTCTGTAAAAGTTGTACTTTCACATTATTAAAAAAGTATATTGTTTTCTTAATTTTAAGGGTCAAAAAATAATATTTTTTTTTTATGAAAATACTCGCAAAAAGGGTAGACCTATCATTTGGGCTGCGGACGGCCCGCACTGCGAAGGGAAAGGGATTATTGAAAGGAAATGATTGTGGACACGCTTTTTAAAAAGTTGCAGGTCATAGTTCTCTAGAAAAACTGATTTTGGAAGCTTATTCCATTCCGTAGCAGTCCTGTAAAAGAAGAATTCTTGATGAAGATTGGTCTTTGTAGTGTCAATCTTGAGAGTAAATGGGTGAGACTGATCAGCGTGCCGAGTTCTTCGGCCGAATGTGGCCAATGGTGGTACAAGAGTTTTTATTTCTCAGGAGCATCTGCCATGGAAATATCTGTAGAGCAATGACTGGTCTGCAACTCTTCTTCTATGTTCTAGAGGGTGAAGGGTATCTGTGAGAGTTGAGCTGTTTATCAAGCGAATGGCTCTTTTCTGAATGGAATCTAGAAGACGAAGAGAATGCCTTGGTGCTGAACCCCAAATGTGCGAGCAATACTCCAGTAGAGGTCGGATTTGAGCCTTGTACGTCGTCAACAGTTGATCAGGAGTAAAAAAATTAATAATATAATATAATAATAAATTAATTAATTAAAAAAATTGCAATATTTTTTTACATGTTTTTTTTAAATAATATTTCCTAATTGTGTTTTTACAGAAGTAACTTTTATGAAAATAGGTTCCTGGCATAATTTCACGCATTTTAAAAAAAAAAAATTTCTACGATCACTAGTTGCTTGCGCTTGAAAAACTTTGAGTATCTCGGCTTCAGGACTATGCACAAAAATCCTTTTTTATTTAGTTTGGGGTAGCTCGTCAAAATAAACACGAATATCATATTCACCAATTGATAAAATAACTTTATTACATAGAAAACATTTAATACAGTAAAAATACTCGTATATTATATTGAGAAAGAATTACATTAAACAATAATTCTTCTTTTCTTTATTGGAGGATTATCTGCTGAATCAATTGGCTCTTTTCTTTTTCTTCTTCTTCTTCAATATTGTCTGTAAGCGGATCGTCCATGAAGTTTGGCAATTCTTCATCCATTTCGATGGTACGATGATTATTGCGCCTTCCAGATTTTTTGAAATAAAAAAATTATCTCGGCTTCCAATGATCGTAAGAACTTATTTTTTTTTAAATGCGTGAAATGATGCCAGAAATATATTTTCATAAAAGTCATTTCTATAAAAACAAAATTAAGAAATTTATTTTAAAAAAACGTAAAAAGATAATGCAATTATTTTAAAGTCATTTCTTGACCCTTAAAATTAAAAAAATATATATACTATGAAATTACACTTCTTACAGAAAAAAATAAGCCCTAAATCGTTACTGTAGCATCATCCCCCGAGCAGAACTAGCTAAATTAAGAGAGCTACTTTTTGGAGAAAACTTCATATATCTTGGAAATTAATATATATATTTAAATTAAAAAAAAACACTTTTTTGGCTTGCCAAAGGCTACACTTAACAGTAATTAACAAGTTTGAAAGCGTTACAGTTAACGAGTTATAAAAAACCCTATTTTTCACGGTTTTTCCAATATAACTCGTAAAGTATCAATGCTATCGAAAAATTAAAACATATTTAATAGATAGATCTTTTTAATACCTACAATTTCCTGATTTAACTTTTTTCCATCGGTGCTGTAGTTTTTTAGTTATTAACAAAAAACCGCTTTTCGCAACTTTGCCAATTTTTTAGGTTATGTTCGGTAATCAGGATCGAGTCGTATGAAATAGAAACTCACCCTGTATTTTAATTTCCTTTACGCTCATTTTTTTTTTTGGATATTAATTTTTGCACAAATAACATTGTGCCGCTTCCTCGTTTCTTGGACTACTTTCATGTAGACTTCAGGTACTAGAGGTTAGGTACCTACATAGAGCGTATCCGTAGATTCAAGAAAATGATTCATATTTAAGGTCGAGAAATAATTTATGAGAATAACAAATGGCCTGACCTTTCAAAACCAGCTTATAAAAAATATATGGTTGAAGAATGAGGAACAGGAATATATAAGAAAAAGCAAGCAAGGTGAAAGATCTAATAATAAATGTTGAAGAAAATAGCAGCGGCTAGTTAGGCGGCGGTTACATGTTACATTACTTACATATATTTCTTACAAATTCGTACAAGTCGTACGATTTTATGATTCGACCAAAATAATAACTATTCGTACGAAAAGTGAATATTTATTGTTAGTTTTGTAGTTATGCTAAATATATTACAATAGATAGTCAATGAAAAATTAATAATACTGGTCCAAGAAAGCAACTTTTCACAATTAACACATCCATCTCGATGCTTGGCATTACTATCAGCAATAACCTTGCTTGGGAAAATCACGTGAGGTCCATTGCCAAATGTGCATCCCAAAACTTGGCTTTTTGTTTCGTGCCAAGAGCTATTATCACTTCCAGTCAGCTTCTTACGATCTCTAAGGCACAGATCCGGCCTGTCCTGGAATACTGTTTCCATATTTTGAGTGCAGCACCTGAACATATCCTGAAACTATTGGATTTTGTCCAAAAAAGGGCATTCGTCTGTTCGTTGATGCCTCGCTTACAAACTCGCTCACTTCTCTGAAAAGTTAGCGATTTGTCTTTATTTTATAGATATTATTATGAGCGATGCTTTCTGAAATATCAACAATCGTTCCTCCTTTAGCTGTTTCTTCGAGATTAAGCCATCAAGTTTAGACTTCACACCACTTCATGGTCACTTTGGAGACCTGCAGATCATCTCTTTCCAACGAA
The DNA here is from genome assembly GCA_950111635.1 of Agelastica alni. NCBI lineage: Eukaryota > Metazoa > Arthropoda > Insecta > Coleoptera > Chrysomelidae > Agelastica > Agelastica alni. The sequence continues at coordinate 24,064,612 of OX467719.1, read as the reverse complement.
CAGCGAGGCTTTGGAACACTTTGCCTGAAGAGGTGTTCCCCGAGGCAAATAACCTCCAGAATTCCTACCTTTTTTTCCTTGGTTCTCACGATGCTCTCTGAGCAATACAGGATATTCCTTTTCGTGGAAACCAGAACATAAAAAAATCATATTTCTTAAACTTTCAACCAAATTAATTAAGTTATTACTACATTTTTATGAAATAGTTGCTACTGGACTGTTTTTTTGATCGTCAAATGCTTCCTTTACGCCGATGATCAAGTCATATTAGCGTCATCTGAAGAGGAGTTGCAGGCGATGGTTAATGTTATGCATAATGCCCTGAAAATCAAAGGGACGAAAATAAATGTGAGCAAAACGAAAGTAATGGTTTTTGAAAGAAAAGAAAGCATGACAAACTGTGGAGTTTCGATTGAGGGAGAAAGAGTGGCACAAGTAAATGAATTTGGGTACTTGGGTTTAAAGTTTACTAGAGATGGAAAGTATGACAGTGACATTGAGCGAAGGGTGTTGGCAGGAAAACAAATGAATGGGGCACTTCATAGCTTTATGAATAGCCAGAAAGTGTCAAAAAAGGCACGTCTGACGGTGCATAGTGGTGTGTTGGTTCCTACACTTATGTATGGTAGTGAATGTTGGGTTTGGCAGAAGAAGCATGAAAATGGGATTAATGCTGCGGGGATGAGTAGTCTGAGAAGTATAGCCGGAGTGACTCGGTTGGATAAAGTAAACAATAGTGAGATAAGAGAACGCTGTGGTGTAAAAGAAGATGTGGTTACAAAGATAGATAAAGGAATGCTTAGATGGTTTGGAAACGTAGAAAGGATGGATGAAGGAAGATTGACGAAACAAATTTATATGGCGAGTGTGAATGGAGGTAGAGGTAGACCTCGGAGAACATATCTCGATTAGATCGACATTGTTCTGAAGAATGGCCAGGTCAAGAGTACCAACAACCGACGAGCATGTATGAGAGCACTGATGAAAGTAGAGGAAGCAAAAGATGTGTGTAAGAACCGTAGCAAGTGGAAGGAAGTGGTCTCTGTCTACCCCTATGGGAAAAAGGCGTGACTTTATGTATTTATGCATGAGTTTCAACAGATTTTAGTATGTAATCGAATGTAGTTGGTATTATTATTATTGTATATTAAATTTTTTTTTTATAATTTATCCTGAGCTTATTAAAGGTACTTATAAATTCTTCGTTTATACTCCTTGACAAATAAAAGTCACAACCCAAACTCTGGAGTTTTTTAATACAATAAACTTTAATATTAAGTGTACTTCAAAAAAGTAATACCACAATGTAAAAACTCTGATATATGCTGTAGTTTTTCGTCAGCACTCAGATCATCTAATGTAACCACCGCCTTATGTTATATGAACGTAAGGGTTTTGATAACTCTTTAATATTATTTTAGGATATTGTTTTGGGTTAAATAATATTTATTATAAATCGGTTATTATTTAAGTTGTATCTTTATTTATTTTAATAGGTATCCTAGCCCTTAATAACCTACCTTCCAAAACCTCTACCGATGAAATTATTGTTTGAGTTTGAATATAATAACTTTTTATTTTTGTTTATAACCTCGAATTGCCAGTATTTCTTTTTAACCACTCCTTTCGCGCTGAGGAAAGTATTTTTACATTTATGTGGTCACTGCTGATTAGCAATAATTGGTTAAGGGGCGTCCATTAATTACGTGATGCATTTAGGGGCGGGGGAGGGGGTCGAGCCGAATCTCACCCAATCTCACGTAAATTTCCACGAATATTTCCACATTTTATTCCACAACAATGTAGCGGGTAGATACTCATCTATGGTCCCAATAGATGGCAGATCTACTTCAGGGATGCGCCCCTGCGTACGCGAGCCGTGCTTTATCCCCTGATACCGTACGGGGGAAACTATTGTCCTACCCTAGCTGTTCCTGTCAATACCAATCTCCCCATCACCAATTATCCCAATCCATCTTCCAACACGTCTGGCCAGCGAGGAAGATTAAGGCTAAAAACCCCTCAAAATATGGCGAATTTAAAAAACAAAGGACATGGTCCCCAGGTGGGTAAATCAAAATCCCACCCCTCATCCGAGGGCAGCCTCAAGGAATCTGGGGGAGGCATAAATTCGTATAAGACATACAAGACACATAATAAAAATAAAAATATGATGAGAAAAACAAACCCCAAACACAGGATAAAACTTAAAATTGCATCCTACAACGCCAGAACTCTTTTATCAGAGGGAAAATTAGTGGAAATGGAAATGGAACTGGAGAAGATCACGTGGGATATAGTCGGTATTAGCGAGGTCAGAAGGAAGGGTGAAAACTTACAGAAATTAAAATCCGGCAACACTTTTTACTACTTCGGAGAAGAACAACAATCAGTTGGAGGAGTAGGGTTCCTTATTAATAAAAACGTATCAGAATATATTAGCACTATACAAGCCATATCAACGAGAGTGATATATTTGATACTTCGACTCAATCCAAGATACAGCCTAAAAATTATACAAATCTACGCACCAACTTCGGACCACACAGAAGAAGAAATAGATGTACTGTATGACGAAATAACAAAGGCACTAAATCAAGACCATACACATTTCACGATAATATGTGGCGACTTTAATGCCAAAACTGAAATAAAATCTGATCCGTCTGAATTTGCTCTAGGAAATTTTGGCAGCCCGGGCAGAAATCAAAGAGGCGAGACTTTAGTAAACTATCTAATGGAGAACAACTTATTCCAGATGAATAGTTTCTTTTACAAAAAACTTCATAGAAGATGGACGTGGAAGAGCCCGGACGGAAATACACAAAATGAGATCGACTACATAATAAGCGACAAGAAGTACATTATTAAAGATGTGACAGTACTGAATAGATTTACAATAGGAAGCGACCACAGAATGATTAGAGCCCATATTGAGATAAACACTAGGAAAGAGAGAAGTAAAATGATGACAAAAAGAAAAACACAAAACTGGAGACAACCCACGAACGAACAAAAGTTCCAAGAACACATAGACAACACACTAAAAAGAACACCAACGAATGATCTAAATATCCTGAATGACTCAATAATCCACGCAATCGAAGATGCCCAAAAAAAGTTCTGCCCAAGTAACGAGAAAGAAGAACGAATTACCCCAACGACAAAGTCGAAAATGGAAAACAGAAGGTTACTTTTAAAAGATAAAAATTCAAATCATCAGGAAATAAATAAGGCCAACAAAGAAATATCTAAAGCTATCAGAAATGATATCAGGAAATATAAACAAGGAAAAATCATGCAGACTATAGAGAACAATAAAAGTATGAAAGTATTGAGACGCAAACTAACGACAGGTAGACGAGAAATCATAAAGCTGAAAGATAAAAATGGGAAAATAGAATCAAACAGGGAAAAGATGCTAAACATAGTTGAAGAATTCTATCAAACCTTATACAAAAACAAACTAAAGCTAGAACCAGATGAACACGCATCTCTAAAAATTACAAACCAAGGATCTGAGGACATCCCCGAAATCTCTAAGGAAGAAATTATTCACGCCTTGAAGAAAATGAAAAACAATAGAGCACCTGGCAATGATGGAATAGTGATAGAATCCATAAAAAATGGAGGTCCTGCCCTTATTGAGGCAATAGAAAAATTGTTCAATTTATGCCTTCAAAATCAAACCATCCCGAACCAATGGAACAATTCTGTTACTATCCTAATTCATAAAAAGGGCGATATGACAGACCTGGATAACTATAGACCCATTAGCCTTCTCAACCACCTGTACAAACTCTACACCCGTATAATCACCAACAGGCTAGAGAATAAACTGGATTTCTACCAACCTAGAGAACAAGCAGGGTTCCGCTCTGGCTACGGGACTAACGATCATCTGCAATGCATAAAAACCCTCATCGAGAAAACAGTAGAATACAACAAACCGCTTACCCTAATCTTTGTGGACTTTTACAAAGCCTTTGACACCGTTGAATTAGTTTCAATATTACGAGCAATAAAAGAATGCAGAATAGATGGAAGATACTCTAACATTATATACAATATCTACAAAAACACAACAACAACAATTGACCTGCATACATCGTCAAGGGAAATAAAAATAAAAAGAGGAATCAGGCAGGGCGATACGTTATCTCCAAAACTATTCACTGCGGTCCTGGAACATGTTTTTAAAACTCTGAATTGGGAAAATAAGGGAATTATGATAGATGGGGAAAGACTGAGCCATCTAAGATTTGCGGATGACATAGTTCTAATGGCAGATGACATGCAGGAAGCCAGGGAAATGCTAAAAGATCTACAATGGGCAACACAAAGAGCAGGTTTGGAAATAAATTATAACAAAACAAAAATGTTAACCAACCTAGTACCAAGCGAACCTGTAAAAATAGAAAACAAAATCATCGAAATCACAGAAAAATACACCTACCTTGGCCATGAAATCCGGATCGGCAGGGACAACCAGACGTGCGAACTGTCCAGACGAATATCTCTGGGATGGGCAGCGTACGGAAAGCTTAGGGACATATTTAAATCAGAAATTCCCGTAAGTATGAAAAGGAAGACCTTCAATCAGTGTGTTCTCCCAGTTATGACATAAGGGGCTGAAACCCTAACCTTAACAAAAACAATAGTTAAAAAACTACAAGTAGCGCAACGGAAAATGGAGAGATCCATGTTAGGACTTTCCCTTAACGACCGAGTCAGAAACGAGGATATAAGGAGAAAAACGGGGGTAGAGGACATAATAGAGAGAATTACAAAGCAGAAATGGAGATGGGCAGGACACGTGGCTAGAATGAAGGACGGAAGGTGGACAAAGAAAGTTCTGGAGTGGCGACCGAGATCGGATAAGCGAAGCAGGGGTAGACCACCGACACGATGGACAGATGACCTCAAAAGGATAACCACGAACTGGATCGCAGAGGCGCAAAATAGGGAAAGATGGAAATATTTCGAGGAGGCCTACGTTCAGCAATGGACAAGAGAATAAGGCTGGATGATGATGATGATGATTATTCCACAACAGTGTAAAATTGAGAAAAAAACTTGGTTAAACTAATAACAACATCTGTTGTCAGACAGTCAATCGGTACTTAATGCCTTGTACAGCAAAGAAGTGACGTCCAAACTGGTATAGGAATGCAAAGAAGAACTGAGAACGCTGGCATACCGTAATCACGTCAAACTGATATGGGTTCCAGGACACCGGGGAAATTCAGGTAATGACAAAGCAGACGAACTTGCAAGAAGAGGTTAGGAAACTCCCCCAAACCAACGGCAGATGCTAGGGGTACCGAAGCGTACAGTAAGAGTGTCTGTAAAAGACTGAATTGGAAAAAAATACAAAAACTACTGGGAAAGCATACCAGGAAACAACCTCGGGAAAGAATACATCAAAAGAACGAGGACTGGACGAGGAAAGGACTGCATAACTGTTAGCTATGAACGGGAATCAGCTAAGAATCACTACGGGGCTCCTGACCGGTCACCCACCAGTGAATAAGCACTTTAACAAAATGGGACTGTATAATAAAGACCTGACCATGCAGATTGTGCGTCAAGGATCCGGAAATAGCAAAACACAGTGCTGCTGCGAGGCACTAGACCGCAAAAAACAGGCAATTTTTGAGCAGCCATCCGGCGACCCAGAACTATATTGTTTTCACCCAGTACAAAACTTGTACAAACTTGTACAATGTACAAAAGTACTGGATTGGGTACAATGATATATAACCACATAGGCAAGATACGTACAACGGGCCAACTTGCCGGAGGCAATAGCCAGCAGACCTAAATAGTGGTGGAGTTTTTAGTAAGTAGACCTGATACAGTCAGTGGAGTCTCACAGTAGACCTTAAGCTTTCAGGCTCATAAACTCTCCATAAAGGATATTATTCACATCTGTAAAAAGAGAACATGTTTCTTTGCTAAAATTGTTTACACTGAAATACGCATTTTGAAAAATCTCACATGAGATTAGAGGGGGAAGAAGGTCGAGTCAAGTCTCACCAAGGGGAAAGGGGTGTCAAAAAATCACCAAAATAGTCTCACGTAATTAATGGACGCCCCCGTTATTAGAATTATGAAATTTTTATAAACATTTTAAATAGCTATACTTTATAAGAACTCAGTTGGACAACGCAAAAATCGGGGTACGGTCAATAATGCCACGTCGAGCATTAAGCTAAACTGAACCGTTTGTAATTGATTGCTCCCGGTATTGTCCACATGGACTGTCGGCAAATCTTTTGTGATTCTATGCATCTTATTGGATAGTACTTAACCCTAATTGGACAAATTTTATCGGTAGTTTTCTCACCGCAAAAGTCGATGCCGGCAAAAAACAAATAATTGTTTACACAACTATTTACCAGTGCCGTGTTGTTATAAATATATATTTTTCCGTTTTATACATACCTATTATCTTGTTTTCTGTTTTATTGGAGCATCTGTTATATAGTTAGTAACATAGAAATATGAAATGAAAAATGAAATGAAGTCAAAGTAACTGGGAGAGGATATCGAATGGGAGATAAAGAAATAAAAATCATATGCTACGCTGATGATGCTGTAATCGTATCGGAAGACGAGGACAACCTACAGAGACTCTTACACAAGTTCCAAAAAACAGCTGAAGAATTTAATATGCAAATATCCGTCAAGAAAACCAAATCGCTAACAATATCCAAAGAACCGAGAAGATGTAAACTCGCAATCTATGAGCAGAGTGTAGAACAAGTGATGTCCTTTAAATATTTAGGAGCTAATATAACTAGCACTAGAAATATTAAGGAGGAAGTAAAAGCTCAAACAACAAAGGCATCTCTAATCTCAGGATTCTTGAGAGACATAATCTGGAGAAATAAACACATGAGTACCAGAAGTAAGGTCAGAATATATAAGACATGTGTAAGACCGATTATGACATACGCGATAGAGACCAGAGCGGAGAACACGACTACAAAGCGACTTCTTAGATCAACGGAAATGCGAATTCTTAGATCGATAACTGGCTATACCTTACTTGACCATAAAAGAAGCGAAGAGATAAGGGAAATATGTGAAGTCAAAGACATAGTAAGATGGGCAAGAAACCGAAGAAGAGAATGGAGAGACCATGTTAGCAGAATGCCAAACGACCGGCTGGCAAAAATTGTGAGAGAGAAGCGGCCCAACACACCACGCCCAACTGGACGCCCACCAAAAAGATGGTATGATAGCTGGTCTTCATCGTCCCAATTGTTTTTGGGCAACCTTTGAGGCAAACACAGGACGTAGTCCTAACGTAAGAAGAAGAAGAAGAAATACATTTATAAACTGCACACAAAAAAAAATTTTGGACTAGTGAAACAACAAAATTTTAAGAAAGAATACGTCATAAACAAACTTATTATTGTGTATTTAACCCTATTGAACTGATTTGGGCTGCTTTAAAGAACAAATTACGAATGTGTAATCAAGCTCCTCAATTAAGCGATTCTGTTCTAACAAATATAAGAAAAGTAATTGATGAACTCGCCGAAACTGACTTATGGACAAATTGTGTTAACCACGTCAAAGAAAAACAATATTGTGTCACAAAAATTGAACCGATAGTGATAAATATCCAAGAAGACTCAAGCACTGATGAGTGTTTCGATAGTGATTAATGTAAATAGTATTTAGTTTAGGGTGGTTATCTTATCACGTAAGTCAAAACAATACTTAAAGTTTTTGAAAAATTTTTAAAATGAGTTTAAAAATACATGCCAATCTACGAACCTAATAAAATAAGTTTTGAATTTAAATGGGTATACTCCAAAACCCCTTTTATTCATAAAAATACATTTCAAAATATATACTTTATTGAGAACATTGTTAACCCAATAATTATTTAATGCAGTAAAACTACTATTAAAATATCTGTTGTGACGCCTATGCAATAACAAAGTTCGGCAAGCCGCCGGATGAAATATTGTTTTTATACTTGTCCAACTGCCTTCGTAAAAACTATACCAATTTGTTTTGTAAATTATAACACTTTATTTCGTATTTTTTATACAGAATGTTGATTTATGTTAAACATTTTTAATAATTTTTGATAAATTGCAATCTCAATTTGGCAAATATGATTTAATTTGCCTGGACTATTAACACTTATCCTACGGCATAGACAAATAGACCGGTGTTTTCATACTCAATAAATTTGCAATATTGCCGGTTAATTAGACGTGCGCAGTGTTGCAAGCATCAAATCCGAAAAATAATCGAATACCTCTAAGCAGACGGATATCTAAAGGGAGGGTTTATGAACGTGAAATTTTTTAAACACTCTCTTATCATAAAAAACCTGAAAAATTAACGTGTTGGGATTTGAGCCACATAGGATGACCACTTATATGAAACAACTCATGGATTATCATCGTCACATGATTTATTACTGTTAAAACCGGTTTGAATTTTACGAACTGGTTTTTTTTGTACATCTTTTGTGACACTTCTGGAACTGTAAACAGAGAAGTGGTGGGTTTAGCGTTGAGCTGACTACAAATTGATTTTATAAAAAGTAGACGAAATTCGAGTCCAAAAATTGGTCAATATATATTTTTTTAAACTGGCATGTTCATATCCGTACTATTATAAAACTGTAACAGTTTGTCTGTACATTGAAGATGTGAACAGAAAATAGGCTAATCGCAGCTATTCACGTGTAAACCTAAATTTTGTATATGTACTAATTTATATTTATTAAAAGTTTTTTTAAGAAAAAGGACAAAAGCCGTATTTTTTTTCTCGCACCAAAAAAAAGAAACTTTTCCATGCTTTATTGGAAAATAATATTTGTATTTTTTTATTTAAAATTATTTTGATTCCAGTAAGTACCTATATTAAGTAAAAGTTGAAAATATTTATTGGGTACCTACATCAAAATTCCACAATATGCTCTTGTTTTAATTTATTGACAAATCAAAAATTTAACTTAACGAACGTAATAAATCATTAATTTTATTTTAGAGAACTTTTTAAAATAGCATTTCATATATGATGTTGGTTTTGGTATTAAATTAAATTTAAAATTTTCATTACAACACGACAGAATGTTTCTTAAAGAGGACTTTTTTGTAGTCACAAGCCTTGGATATTTACCTTAATTGAGCATTAATTGTAGATATCATTTAATAAAAAAGTTATAATCATTTTAGTTTAATTTTTATATTAAAAAAAAAACAGTTTTTTTTACAATTACGAAATGTATAAAAATAACCAACTTTGGAGTATTATACAAAAGCTGCTTGTGGTAAGAGAAGTAATGTTTACTTTGCACCAACGGTAAACTTACCTTGGACTACAAATAATGCAAAAGCTAGATTTGAATTAATTAAACACGTTTTCAGTATTTCTTCTATATCAACTTAATTAGGGATTATTTTTAAAAGTTGTATGCAGCTCTCCGTAACACTTAACATTAAACATTTGTTTTTAAACATAATATGAACAATATTTAAAAATCCTGTTGGCAAATTTACGTTCGGCCTTAACATAATATAAACAATAAAGACTTACCGCTTATTTTACTTCCTTTAAAAATGTACAGCAAATCAAAGCATATTAACAAAAAGCCATCGACGATTATTTGAGTTGAGAGTTAGTTGCACATCAACATTCACAGAAAACCGTACCTTTTGACACATGCACACACTCACACACTTGTTATTGCACTTTACATTATTTCTCGACTCCCACATCAAACGCACACACTACAGCGAACCAACGCATATCGACGACTACTGAACTTGCGTTGAATTAACGTTAACTGAATCTGAAACAGCGAAAACTCTCCGTGTCCTCGCCATCCTAGCCTCGGGCTAAAACACTGAAAAGAGATAGACCGACCGACTCGAACCGCTCGTATGGGGAGATCCAATCGGATCGAAAGAGTGAGAATATTCCATGAGAAAAACAAGAATGTGCATACCATGTAAGGAGACTCCGGTTGAATTTTTAATAAAGACTAGATTTATTTACTCGAATTTTTAAATGTGTTATGAATTCCATTTAATTTTGGCAATTTTAAATTAATTGGGTTGGTCTTTATTAATATTATTTTCATTCGGTAGGTTAATAAAAATTTACTGAATTAAAAGTAATATGACAACATGTACCAGGTGTCTGATAAAGAAAGGTAACCCGCTGTATCTCAGAAACTATTTATCACACAACTTGGGGAACAAAATCTGTATTACAAATTCGCATACGAGAAACGGCTGGAAGTTATTTTCAAGTTTCCTACTCCACCGCTAGTTGACGTAGTTCACAATAATAACACAAAAACATCATTTTTCTATAAAATAGGGGCAATTTAAATATTCGTACTTGTGGAACTAGAAGGCCAATACCGCTTTGCTAGAACGAGCCCTGCTGTATACACATGAGCATGCGCACTAAAACCGCTGCCATGACAGGGGGGGTTTGAGTGAAATGTATGGCTTCTATTTACTGTGAGTAATTTCTAAAAATGGATGTACTTGGAATGTAATTGAATAGACCAACTGAAATCGGAAAGAAAGACCGATTTAAAAGAATAATTTTTATATAGCGGGTATTGTGAACTTGATTGCACTTGATTTTTTAAGATTTTTTATCAGTTATTACTCTGTAATTCTCTTATATTCAAAGTGTGTTACATGGCAATGAAATATTTTCAATGTATTTTTTTTTAAATGGAGATGCTTTACTTTCAATGAGTAAAAAGAAAGAAATTAAAAAACACTTATTGTAACGTTAAGAAACAAAAACACAATTTAACAACAAAAGACGCAAGATCGGTTCTAAAGGAAAATGTCGTCGGACTAAATGGCAGGAGTTGATGTTGACAGCGTTGCCAAATGAGATTGTAGGAAATCATGCTTATTACGATTCCATCTGTTGTTATATTATGATACACTTCTGAATACTTGTGTCATAACTTAATGATCATAAGTAATCGATAATTGATGGGTTTCGGCTCTTATGGGAACGTAATGTAATATGCATCATAATGCCATTAAATTAGATTCTCGTACTACATGAACTGGCAATGTTGTTGAAGAAATGCGCATGATTACGTGTGTCTCATCTTTACATGTGGTAATGAATCAAATCAATTCCTCCCACTTGTGTTAGCCTTTTAGTAGTATAAGTTTTGTGATTTGCTACAGTACTTACTTTTTTATATATCTTGTTAAAGAACTGGTAGGGGTGAGTGGGAAAGTTGACTAAATAAAACATTTATAACTTTTGTTATGTTTTATGAATCTTAACAAAATAAGTATCATTTGAAAGGGAATTTAATGCCTAATAAAATATTAACTCATCGTTTTATTTCGGTGGTTTTAACGATCGCTAGGTGGCGTTAATTAAACAATTGTTTTGTTTTCAATTTTTTTTGGGAATCTTTAAAAGTTTATTTGAGAAAGAGGATACACAAGTACAGGCCTCATTTGAAGGCATGAGTGAAAGTTGCGATAAAAGTGAAATTAGTACGACAGAAATTGTGGAAGCGTTAAACAGTATGAAATTGAGTAAAGCTGCTGGGTACGACAGGATAACAGTTGAAATGCTAAAAGCTGGACAAAACGTGGTAGCTAATCTGCTGTACCACCTTTTAAACCTTTGTTGGAAGAGTGGTGGCGTACCAGACGACTGGTGCAAGACTGTTATTGTGCCGCTTTACAAGGGAAAAGGTTCGCAGCAGGACTGTAAGAACTACCGAGGTATTAACTTAACTTAACTCAGCATAGTCGGCAAACTGTATGCAAGGATATTGATTAAAAGAGTAGCGAATAAAACTGAGAAGATGATAAGGGATGTGCAAACAGGATTTAGAAGAGGAAGGAGATGTATGGATCAGGTCTTTTCATTACGAGGTATATATATTCTTGACTAGAAGTCAGAAGGTCTATTGCGCTTTTAAAGACTTGGAAAAGGCCCAAGACAGAGTTGTGAGGAGTGAATTGTGGTCGACATTGTTTATGTATGGGGTGAGCGGTAGTTTAATACAAGCACTGCTTGTGTCAGGTTAAACGGAGCTTGCACGGACTGGTTTAACATCAAAAAAAGTGTAAGACATAAATGTGTGGCTTCGCCATGGCTGTTTGACTTATACATAGACAATTGTTTAAAAGATTTGAAAGAGAGTGCGTATGGATTAAAAATGAATAATTTGATCGTCAAATGCCTTCTTTACGCCGATGATCAAGTCATATTAGCGTCATCTGAAGAGTTGTAGCCGATGGTTAATGTTATGCGTGATACCCTAAAGATCAAAGGGATGAAAATAAATGTAAGCAAAACGAAAGTAATGGTTTTTGAAAAAGAAGAAAGAATGACAAACTGTGGAGTTTCAATTGAGGAAAGATTGGAACAAGTAAATGAATTTGTGTACTTGGGTTCAAAGTTTACGAGAGATGGAAAGTATGACAGTGACATTGAGCGAAGGGTGTTGGCAGGAAAACAAATGAATGGGACACTGCATAGCTTTATGAACAGCCATAAAGTGTCAAAAAAGGCACGTCTGGCTGTGCATAGAGGTGTGTTGGTTCCTACACTTATGTATCGTAGTGAATGTTGGGTTTGGCAGAAGCATAAAAATAGGATTAATGCTGCGGAGATGAGTAGTCTGAGAAGTATAGCCGGAGTGACTCGGTTGGATAAAGTTAAGAATAGTGAGATAAGAAAACCCTGTGGTGTAAAAGAAGATGTGGTTACAAAGATAGATAAAGGAATGCTTAGATGGTTTGGACACGTAGAAAGGATGGATGAAGGAAAATTGTCGAAATAAATTTATAAGGCGAGTGTGAATGGACAAGTCGGCAGAGGTCGACCTCAGCGAACATATCTTGATAAGATTTACATTGTTTTGAAGAAAGGCCAGGTCAAGAGTACCAACAACCGACGAGCATGCATGAGAGCACTGATGAAAGTAGAGGAAGCCAAAGATGTGGTAAGAACCGTAGCGAAAGTGGAAAGAAGTGGTCTTTGCCTACCCCTACGGGAAAAAGGCGTTACTATATGTATGTATGTATGTAAATGCGAATGCTATATTTTTTAATCATTTATTTGAAAGAACAAAGAATTATTTAAAAAAAAGTAAAACCTCATCGCAATATCTAGTTTCTAAGAGAAAATACAAAAAAAAATAGGTTTTATTTTTAAGTAAATTAAAAATTTGATGCAGTGCTTTTCATTTTAAAACCAGCGGGTCTAAATAACTTTTAATTTTGCGTAAATGTAAGCAAAACAAATACACATCGAATTTTAAATCAAGGGGGAGGTTTAAAAATTTTTTTCTGCTGTTTTCAAGTGGCGCCCTTTAATATCCCCCACCCCTTCTTTAAAATGTTAAATAGCAACCACTACCTTGTGATGCATTAAATGCAAAACAGCCATATAAACAACAATTTATGCTAAGGAATTATTTTGCTATAAAACGTTGGTTCATTACTGAAACAAATGTTTTTTACCAACTTTGCGTTTTCTTGTATTTTTTGGGACATTGTTTCACAAAATTCAACTCCGCGGTCATAGTCGTCTTCATCAAGCTGATAATGAATTTGTATTTTAAAAGGAAAAAACGTATGCAATTTTAACCCTCTATGTATGGAACCAACAGAAATAATTTTAAAATTTTTAATACTTGTAGAATCTGTAGCAAAATAACCCAGTACCTTTATTCGTTCAGCTTCGTTCTCCTCATTTCCGTGCTGACTCTATGATGGTCTGGTGGCCTATATTTCTATCAGCATGTCTTTCATTAAAAACTCGAGCTGTTTCTCAAATGCACTTGTTTTGATGACCGTAAATAAATATTATTTCTATTCGTTCTTGCAGAGAATACACCATTCGTGGATTTTGGCCATCGTGACTAGACAAGTGTGCACACGTGCATTGTCTTAATGGAACAGCCCTTTCTTCTTCTTAGCCAAATTCGGCCGTTTTTGCTTCAAATCAACGTCTAATCTGTTCAAAAGCTTTGAATAATATTCGCCGGTGATCGTTTTACCTTTCTTGAGGTAATCGATGTGAATGACACCGCGTACATCCCAAAAAACTGTGGCCATAACCTTGTTGGCTGATAGACTCTGTTTCGCCATCTTTGGTCCACGTTCACCCCGAGCAACCCACTGTTCGATTGTTCCTTGGTCTCTGGCGTGTTGTGATGGATCCATGTTTCATCCACAGTAACAAAACGGCGCAAAAATTCGTCCGGATTACGGCTGAACATCGCTAAACACTCTTTTGAAGTGGTCATACGATTGCGCTTATGGTCGAGTGTGAGCAATCGCGGCACCCATCTCGCAGAGAGTTTTTTCATGTCCAAATATTCGTGTAAAATATGATGTACCCGTTCAGTTGAGATACCTACAGCATGAGCCAACTCACGCACTTTCATTCTCCGATCATCCAATATCATTTCATGGACTTTATCGACGATTTCCGGCGTGATCACTTCTTTTGGGCGACCTGGACGTTCGGCGTCACTAGTGCTGGTACGACCACAACGGAACTCTGTAAACCACTTCTTAACCATTGAAATTGATGGTGCCGAGTCCCCGTAGTATTTATCAAGTCTTTCCTTAGTTTCAGTGATGGATTTTTTACGTAAAAAATAATGCTTAATCATAACACGAAATTCACTTTTTTCCATTTTCGTAAAAATTCACGAGGTTGTCTGCTATGAACGTCTATCAGACACCAACTGCACGACGTAGCTTGCTCAAAATTAGAAAGTTGCCCACTGATAGATTATAGTTGACGGCAGCACTGTTGCATTTGGAGTAACTGCGCGGGAAATTTAAAAAGTCACTGATTTATCAAACTGCCCTCGTACTATTAATATTTTTCCTACACTTATATATGGTAGTGAATGTTGGGTTTGGCAGAAGAAGCATGAAAATAGGATTAATGCTGTGGAGATAAGTAGTCTAAAAAGTATTGCTGGAGTGACTCGGTTGGATAACGCAAAGAATAATAAGATAAGAAAACGATTTGGTGTAAAAAAAGATGTGGTTACAAAGATAGATAAAGAAATGCTTAGATGGTTTGGACACGTAAAAAGGATGGATGAAGGAAGATTGACGAAACAAATTTATAAGGCGAGTGTGAATGGAAAAGTCGGTAGAGGTCGACCTCGGAGAACATCTCGATCAGATCAACATTGTTTTGAAGAAAGGCCAGGTCAAGAGTACCAACAACCGACGAGCATGTATGAGAGCAGTGATGAAAGTAGAGGAAGCAAAAGATGTGTGTAAGAACCGTAGCAAGTGAAAGGAAGTGGTCTCTGCCTACCCCTATGGGAAAAAGGCGTGACTTTATGTATGTATGATATTATAGTTATGTTAAATTGTTTTTTAATCTGCTTTATGGTTAAAATAGAAGCCTTTCGTTACAAGTTTTTTGTTGTCTGTTACCTATTTAAAATCTTCTGAGTCCTACCTACTTAAAATCTTCTGAGTCCGTCCCCCGTTTGGTCCTATCGTCATATTTTGGTCCAAATCACCCGCCCTTAGCCTATGTCCCAATAGTTATAAATCACCCTGTATAGGAGTATTTTATATGATTTTTGGAGCCACTTATTATACTGAAACTGCAGAAATAGTCTATGACTGGCGACGTAGGTCGCCTCTATACGTAGACATACAGGGTGATTGATTGATGTAATAGAGCTCAGTAGATCTGTTATCACAAGAAATACCAAAAAAATGTGTATAAAAATTGTAGGCAGCTTTAAGCTTTACATTCCAAATTTAGTAAAAATGTTACAGGGTGTTCCATAACGCAGTACCAAATCAAAGTTATGTTTTTTTAAATAAAACACCCCATATTTTACGTTCCAATTACAACAAAAAAAGGTTATAGTATGTTATACAGGGTATTTAAAAAGTCAACGGCCTGTATAATAAAAAAGGATTATAAGACTAAAAATCTTTAAAAGTTTTTAATGATCGTCAAAGCTTATAAACACGAACGAATTTGCGAATATTTATTAAATTAAATACAGGGTTGGTCAAAACTTAAGTACATTATTTTCTCAGTAATTTCAAATGGACCACCCTTTACTTTATATCACTGTCAAAGACTACTGTTACTATACTTCCATTTTTATTAACCATTCCCTATACCTTAAGTTATAAGTGTGTAAGATATTTCCAGATATTTTTATTTTTATTCTTCTTTTTAATTATACAGAGTGTTAAAGTTATTAAGATTTTCACATAGAATTGGTTATAACTTTTTAAATACCTTGTATAACATACTTATATTGTTGTAATGAGAAGGTAAAGCGGATTTTAATTTTAACGTAAAAAAACATAACTTTGATCTGGCACTGCGTTATGGAACACCCTGTAACATTATAAGTAAATTTGAAATGCTTAAAGCTTAAAGCTGCCCACAATTTTTATGCACAATTTTTTTTGGTATCTCTTATAATAACAGAGATAATGAGCTTTATCACACTAATCCATCACCCTGTATAGTTTGTTATAACATCTAAATGTTTGACTTTGATTGGTTTAATTAAACGTGCGCTGTTTTCTATTTGTTGACACTGCACTAATCTTTTCGTTTTAAATAATCCAAATGGACAAGTGATATCCATTTACAATGGTTGTTGGTTAAATGTTTTTTTTCCTATTGGCTTAATATCCTGTATTATTCATTGTTGGGTGTGGTGTAAGTAAAAGAAGGAAAGGATTTAAGTTAAGAAAATGTGCGTAGAGGTTCAGAAAGCAGTGTTGGAGAGGAAGAAAGCCTGGCTGGATTGGCTGGCTACAAAAGCCAATCAAAGAACGCAAAGGGCAACGATTAATAATGTAAACAAGGCAAGAAATGAGTATAAAAGTTTGAAAGGTGTGGCAAAGGAGGTTGTGGCAAGAAAGAAGGAGAATGATAAAAATGAATTTGACAGAAGGTTATCTGATGATTTCCAGATGGACATTCAATTTCTCTGAAGAAAGTCTATAAGAACAGCCAGTGGAGAAAAATGCGTTTTAAAAATTTGGAAAGAATACTTCAAAAATTTATTTAAAAAACTATGTGTTGGTTCCTGACCGTAATAATTTATAATTCATTGGTTTTTTTTTCGGTCCAATTAAAGTTTGTAATAAATGTCTCTTATTGAATGTTATTAATTATATTTATTAACGACGTACGTTTCGGCATAATATAAGTCATTTTCATGATCTACAAAAATTAGGGTGTAATTTAAATTGTAGGTATTAAAAATAATAAATAAAATTACATACACGAAACAAAACAAGATTAAAAAGATCAACATGTCGTAGTCGATAATATAAAAATGTAAATGTTTATTGTTGTTAGTAAACAAGTAAAATAAAAAAAACTATGAAATCAGTTTATTTGAAAAAGAGGATACACATGCGCGGGCCCCATTCAAAGACATAAATTAAACTTGCAATAAAAGTGAAATTAGTACGACAGAGATTATGGAATCGTTAACAGTATGAAATTGGGTAAGGCTGCAGAGTACGACCGGATTATGGTTAAAATGCTGAACCTTTGCTGAAGGAGCGGTAACGTACCAGAAGACTGGAGCAATGCATTGTCAGCAAACTGTATGCAAGAATATTAATTAAAATAGTGACGAATGAAACTGATGAGATGTGCAAGCAGGATTTAAAAGAGGAAGGAGTTGTATGAATCAGGTGAATCAGTTAAAAAATTCTAGGCTAAAAGTCAAAAAGTCTACTGCGCTTTTGTAGACTTGAAAAAGGCCTATGACAGAGTGGTAAGGAATGTATTGTGGTCGACATTGATATGTATGGGGTGAGCGGTAAATTAATACGAGCACTAAAAGCAGTTTGCGAGAATTCCACTGCTTGTGTCAGAATAAATGGAGCTCACACGGACTGGTTTAAAATCGAAAAAGGTGTAAGACAAAAATGTGTGGCTTCGTCATGGCTGTTTCACTTATACATAGACGATTGTTTAAAAGCTTTAAAAAAAGTGTGCATGGATTGAGAATGAATGATTTCATCGTCAAATGCTTTCATTACGCCGATGATCAGGTCGTATTAGCATCTTCTGAAGAAGAGTTGCAGTCGATGGTTAATATTATGCATGTTGGAAATTAGTACTTCCAACTGTACAATTCCTCTCTGAGAAATTCCTTAATTTTTAACACTACTCGGAATATTTCCAATACCGACTAAAAACCTCCTCTATCTCTGGCCTCTGCTTCCCTTGCAGTGCCGCCGTTATGCATTACTTTGCAGAGGGAGGATCTAGCTATACAGCTCTTTCATCAAATGCTTCTTTCTTCATTTTTTTTCTCTGCATTGCGAACTTCTTTCAATACCTCAGTTGCGAACGTGCTCGTTGCTGTCCACGCAGTCTCTAATGAGAGCATAGCTTCCAACATATTTTCATGCGTGACCCTTCGTAAAGAGCTGTTCCAGGTACGACGGGCACTGGAAGAATATGTGCCCCGCAATTTCCTTGACTCTTGCACAGATTGGACACTCCAGGGAATCTTCATGTTTGAACCTGTAAAGGTATTCCCTGAAGCATCCATGTCCGTTGACTCTTGCACAGATTGGACACTCCGGAGAATCTTCATGTTTGAACCTGTAAAGGTATTCCCTGAAGCATCCATGTCCGTTGACTCTTGTACAGATTGGACACTCCGGAGAATCTTCATGTTTGAACCTGTAAAGGTATTCCCTGAAGCATCCATGTCCGTTGACTCTTGTACAGATTGGACACTCCGGAGAATCTTCATGTTTGAACCTGTAAAGGTATTCCCTGAAGCATCCATGTCCGTTGACTCTTGAACAGATTGGACACTCCGGAGAATCTTCATGTTTGAACCTGTAAAGGTATTCCCTGAAGCATCCATGTCCGTTGACTCTTGCACAGATTAGACACTCCGGAGAATCTTCATGTTTGAACCTGTAAAGGTATTCCCTAAAGCATCCATGTCCGTTGACTCTTGCACAGATTAGACACTCCGGAGAATCTTCATGTTTGAACCTGTAAAGGTATTCCCTGAAGCATCCATGTCCGTTGACTCTTGTACAGATTGGACACTCCGGAGAATCTTCATGTTTCAACCTGTAAAGGTATTCCTGAAGCATCCATGTCCGTTGACTCTTGCACAGATTGGACACTCCGGAGAATCTTCATGTTTGAACCTGTAAAGGTATTCCCTGAAGCATCCATGTCCGTTGACTCTTGCACAGATTGGACACTCCGGAGAATCTTCATGTTTGAACCTGTAAAGTTTTTCCCTAAAGCATCCATGTCCAGAGAACAATTGGGTTAGATAATAACTAACCTCTCCGTGGGGGCGGCTAATCCAGGTATCTATCTGCGGGATAAGGTGGTGAGTCCATTTTTCCTTCGTCAAGGCATCCCATAACATATATAAAAAAATTTATTTACTAAATGTGTAACAATAACAAATTAAGAAACAAAAATAAAAAATGTCCACTATTTACTTCAATACACATTATGATCCGCTTTCGCAAAGATCTATTAATATCAAATATTGTCTATTATTTTTAATCACATTCAAGAATTTAGCCGTGGGCGTGGTTAAATGTTTTGTTTTCTCTTAACCAAGTAGGCTTGGGTCATTGTCAATGCATTTTGCATTTATGAATTTAGCCGTGGTTTATGTTAGTTTTTTTAAGTAGGCTTGTGTCACCCTTAGACAGTTTGTGTAGAAATTAAACTAACCGTTAATATTATTTGATATTAATAAAAGT
Source organism: Agelastica alni (assembly GCA_950111635.1). NCBI lineage: Eukaryota > Metazoa > Arthropoda > Insecta > Coleoptera > Chrysomelidae > Agelastica > Agelastica alni. The sequence goes on along the minus strand of OX467719.1, from coordinate 24,044,834 downwards.
AAGTGGTACATATAATGCCTAGGCATAACGATTTTTCCAACAATGAGATGCGCGATATGATTTGTTTTTTGCTCAATCAAATTACAGTGGAACAGCTTGTCACGTGCCTATTTTTTTCCTTCTACAGTTCCATTATAATTGTGTCTCTGATGATTTTGTATTCCTCAGGTACCGTATTTTGTTGTAACTTAAATATATCATTCGTTGTAAATAGTGTTGCATACCTTGTAGTGATAGGATTCGATTGTTAATGGCTGTGGCATTTTTCGGTAATCGATGGAGATTGAGTGGGGGTTTTGTTATTAGATTTTGCTTTGGTTTTTGGCCTCGATTGTTGTGTGTTGTCGGTTATATTATTGTTTGGTTTGCATTTCTGTGTGGATGGGGCTGGCTATCAACACGGACGAGCTCGATTCTTGGTGTGGAGCATGGATTTGCGAAGATTGTTGATTGACGTCGGTTCCGTGTCACTTCTTGATATCCGGCCTGGGAAGTGTCAGTCGTTTGGTGGCAGTCTTGGGAGTGGTGGTGAGAATTTTTGGGACGGTGTGATATTAACACGTGTGCAGAACCTCTACGGATTTTCTTTCATATCTGGCTGTATTTGGGCCATCTTAATTGGATTTTGAAGAAAAACCATTTAATTTTTAACTTGACCAATCTATCTTACCTTTGTTGTTGATATTTTGGATTTTGGTGTCGAGTTAAAATAACCGCATGCGGGATTTGATTGAGGAAAGCCATTGTTAATTAGCAGGTGCCGTTCCATAAACCAAACCGGCCACAGGAGTAGTGAATTCGTATACCCAAAGGTTACAAGTGATTTATTTTAGAATATTTAAACTACCTGATTTGTTTTAATTTATTAATATGGTACACTGTTGAAAACTCTTTATTGCATTGGATAATATGCCAAGGCTGAACTTTGATTAAAGTAATCTTCTCAATAGTTCTTTGTGTCCAAGTAAAAATGTTTTCTTCATACTTATTTGTAAATATCCTACAATATTGTTATTTTGATGGACAGCCGTATGTGAACGTTTGATTAAGTATTATTAAAAAGTTGACTTGTATACGTTTTTTTTTGGTAACTTGATAAAGTTTGTTACTCTTACCTTTGTTTTGGTTATTTTATGGAATCGTAAACTTTTGATTTTTGATTTATTGTTAGCTGTTGATTTTGATTATATTTGTTATAATGTTATTATTGAACTGTGTACCTTGATTTATTGTTGGCTGTTAATTTTGACTATATTTGTTATAATGTTGCTATTGAGCTGTATACTTTGATTTATTGTGTGAGTAAAGTATCCAATATATTTTTGCTATAATTTTATTTATTTGGTTCACCATAATCTTAGTTGTTTATCGTGTGGCTCTGCTAGTGCCTATAAGACCTAGGGGTTTCCGGCTTGAACCGTCTAAGTCGGTGGCGCGGCTCACTTTAATTTTCTTTTTTTTTCTTCTACCCTCTACGGCTGAGCTCGGGCATAATTTGCCAGTAGAGAGACCGCTGGCAGAGTACTCTATAGAGAACGAAAAAAAAAAAACGTGGCAAGCTGCAGCACGAAGATATTAACAATTTTACCGAAATCGGTTGTTAGAAACCGAATAGACTATGCAACAATTAATGGGAGATTTAAAAATACGCAAAGGCCTACCCAAAAGCGACATATACTCGGATCATAATCCAGTGGCTATAACTTTAAGAGTAAGGCTTAAAAAGATCAAAAAACCAAAAAATAAAAACGCCTGGAGCAGCGCAAATAATGAACATAAAATACAATTTCAACAAAATGTCGACAGAAGACTTAAAACATCACCACAAACAAACAACGTTGGCCTTAAGGAGGAGAACGTCGAAGGCACATGGACAAGCTTCAGAGACACTCTTGTTGGAACAGCACAAGAAACAATAGGAAGGGAAGAGCGAAGAAAGAAGCAGCCCTGGATGACCGACGCCATATTGACACTGATGGATGCCAGACGCACAGTAAAGAACAAAGATGGGAAATACAAAAAAATAAACGAACAGATCCAGGAATAGATTAAAAATGCAAATGAGCAGTGGATGAATGCAAACTGCAAAGAAATCGAGGAGCTGCAAGCACAACATAGGGACAGAGAACTACACGAAAAAATTAAAGAGGCCGCAGTTCTGTGGAAGCCCAAACATGTTTCTTTGATAGAAAATGGAAACAACGAAATAGAAATAGACCCTGAAAAACAAAAAATAATTTGGGAACAGTATCTAGGGGAACTGTTTCAAGACAACAGAACAATGGTGGGACCAACTCTTAAAAAAGAGAGTAACCTTACAATCCTCACCACAGAAGTGACTTGGGCGATCGCAGAAACTAAAAGCAATAAAGCACCAGGGGAAGACGCTCTTGTGGCAGAACAGTTTAAGAATCTGAGTGAGAATGCAATTGTCAAGCTAACTCATTTGTTCAACGCTATTTACAAGAGCGGGAAGCTGCCAGATGACCGAGTGAATTCTACATACATCCCGCTTCCTAAAAAAAAAACAAAAGGAGACGGTGCGAGGACCACAGGACCATCTGCCTTATGAGCCACGCAGCAAAGATTTTTATGAGAATCATTTTTAACCGTATTCGCACTAAATGCGACAGCTACTTAAGCAGATCACAATACGGATTTAGAAGAGGCACCGGCACAAAGGAAGCCATGTTGGGATTAACCCTTATGGCGGAAAGATTCTTGGAAGTAAAGAGAAAGCTATTCGTCTGCTTTGTGGACTACAAAAAGGCCTTCGACCGCATTTAACACGAGAAGTTAATACATATTTTGCAGGACATAGGACTAGACAGCAACGACATAACGAGAATCAGCAACATATACTGGAATCAACGGGGATGCATTCGAACAACAAATGGCAATACATCTTATATTAATATCGAAAGGTTGCCTTCTTTAGCCCTTACTATTCAATGTATATGCGGAGTATATAGTTAAACAATCGTTGGAAGACCGACCAGAAGGAGCAAAAATAAACGGTATCGTGATCAACAACATAAGGTACGCAGACGACACTGTAGTCATGGGAGAATCCGAAGAACAACTGCAGGCATTGATAAGCACTCTTACGAAGGAAAGTCTAAGAATGGGATTTAGAGGTGAATGCGGCAAAGACTAAGACCATGGTTTTCGATCGAAACTTACAAGAACAACATGTAAACATCGTAATCAACGGCATCACCCTCCAGAATGTTCACAGCTACATATATCTGGGCAGGGAAATAAACCATCTACTGAACCACGGTAAAGAGATTAAAAGAAGAATAGAAATAGCCAGGCAGGTTTTCTGAAAATGCGAAATATACTGTGTAATCCAGGTTTATCCCTCGAGGTGACACTAAGAACAGTAAAGTGCTATGTGTTGTTCCTGCTCTTATACGGCTGTGAGACATGGACGGTGAAGCAGGAAGAACTCCGGAAATTGGACGCCTTTGAAATGAGGATTTACAGGCGAATGCTCCGTATAGCATGGACCACCAGGATAACGAATGCAGAAGTTTTAACTAGAGTGAATACCCGTCCTCAATTAACAAATATCATGAAGATAAGAAAAACAGCCTATCTGGGACATTTAACGCAGCACAAGGAGTATAAACAACTAAAAGTAATACTGGAAGAAAAAATTGATGGTAAACGAGGCATAGGGAGAAAGTCCTGGCTAAGAAACATAAGAGACTGGACAAACATGGATGGTAATACCCTGATCCATCGAGCCCAACATAGAGAAGAATTTGCCATAGTGGTCGCCAACCTCAACAGAGACGGCACCTGAGAGGAGAAGGATCGAAATCGAAGGCAACCCAACTACAAACTGTTTCGAAATCTTTACAACCGCCCAAGTGAGACGGGGTCTTTACGTCCTAAAAGTCAACTCGGGCCTAAACAAACCATAATTATTAATTTTGGCAACAGGGATAAGCCAATCGTCTGTTTTTAGAAAATTGAATAGGGAAAACATGCATCCATATTATTACACTCCTATTTAAAATTGATTACCTCAAGTTTTACTGCGCGACTACAACTTGCCCAATTTTTGCAAGATAAACAAAATGTTAACCCAGATTTTCTGGATAACATTCCTTTTACAGATGAGGCAACAATAACCAGACGAGGAATATTTAATTGGAATAATAATCCACATGATAAAGTACAAGTTTAAGGTTAACTATTGATATGGTGTAATATGTGATTATTTAATAGGTCCTTTTGAACTGCCATTCAATTTAAATGGACCTCTTCATTTAGATTTCGTTCAAGAACATTTACTTGAATTACTAGAGGATATAGATACATTTTTCCTTAAGACAAAAATGTGGGTTTTTGCACGACGGGGCACCACATCATTCTCTACAGGTTCTTCCCGTGCGGGGACGTCCTTAACCCCAACACGGCGCGTCTCAATGGCTGATAGGAAACTTCCTGTTTACAGGAAAGGTATCTAATATTACCCGCTGATCAACTAAGGATATGATATAGGGCAGCGGCTATATCATTACTACCAAGGGAGCTTACTTCCTTGTATTCAAACTAAACAGCTTATTGCGACCAACAGGCTTTGCTCAAGGTGTCATGCGACCCGTGCCAAGGAGCGTACTATATGTATGACATCTGTGTCTGCCCCAAACAGATATCGCTAACGGAGCCTTTGGGATACCAGGCAACCTCCCGGTAGTATTTTTGCCTTGCTGCGGTAATGCAGAGCTCTGCCGTAGTCGACCATTTTTCTTTAGCTACTCGTGAAAGAGCACTTCATTTGCAACGGAAGTGAAATACCTGGGTGTAGTTCTGGATAAAAGACTCACCTGGAACGCCCACGTATGGATCAGTAGTCTGGTGGACCAAAGGGTTACAACAGACAGCTAGAGCAAAGCTTGCTGGCCTTCAGCGGCTGGCATGCCTGGCCATAACTGGAGCTATGTCCAGCACACCAACGGCAGCGATGAAACACCTCCTAAATCTTCCTCTACGCCACGAATGTGATTAAAAATAATAGACATGGATTATATTTAATATGAATAGATCTTTGCGAAAGCTGATCATAAAGTGTATTGAAGTAAATGGTGGGCATTTTTAACATTTACTTTAAAGTTCTTTATTTTTGTTTTTTAATTTGTTATTGTTACACATTTAGAAAATAAAACTTTTTATAAAATTAAAATTCATAGAACTTTTTGTAAGATTATTTTAATAAAAAAAAATATGGTTGATTTTATTTAAAAATTACAAAGACACATTAATAAACCAATGACGTAGTCACGTTTTTCTGGTTGCCGTAGGGCTTCGTGAGAAAACTTTGCTGTAGCGCTATCAAATTTAGTAACAATATTGGTAAAAATTCTAAACATTGAGCCATGATGCTTTTCTGCGGCCCGGCTTTCTTTTACCATAAATTTTTCCCTGCATGATGTTCTGCAGTAATCGGTATTTTTCGCCTCTCATAAAATGCCCGAAATATTGCAGTTTCCCCCTTTTGATGGTGGTAAGAATTTTGGTGAATTTATTTAGTCGTTGGAGTATTAGCAAGTTGGATACTTTTTCCGTCCATAAAACTTTTAATATTTTTGTTGTAAGCCCACATCTGGAAGGCTTCAAGTCGTCTTTCTTCGTACTTATTTTTAGTCCAGGCTTCCATACCGTACAGCAGGGTGGAGAAGATATAACATCTGAGAACTCGGATTCTTAGAGTTAACTCCAGATCTCTACAGCACAAGACCCTACTCATGTTTATAAATGCTGCTCGAGCCTGCTCAATCCTCGATTTTACTTCAGTTTGAATATCCGCGCTGTTAATTATGATGCTGCCCATATATTTTATTTGGTTTACTTGCTTCAATAGTTCACCCCCAACTGTTATGTTAGCTATGATATTAGGTTACTTGCTAATTACTAATATTTTGGTCTTTTTTGCATTTAATCAGAGTCCAGCCATTGCGCATTTTTCGATGACTGCATCCAGTATCCGCTGTAAATCTTCCCGACTGGAGGCCAACAGTACCGTATCGTTTGCGTAGCATGATTTCGCCATTTATAATAATGCCGGCTTGTATATCAGTTAGTGCTACTCTAAATATTCTATTAGAGTATACATTAAAGAGCAAGTGCGATCAAATGCAACCTTGTCTTACTCCACGTTTGATCTTTACTTCCGGTGTATCATCACCATCTATTCTAATCACCGAAGTTTGGTTCCAATACAAAATTTTAATTATCCTAATATCCCACCTGTCTAGTCCTATATGGTCTAAAGTCTCTACCAATACATCATGTTTGACACTGTCGAATGCCTTTTGGAAGTCTATGAAGCATGCATAGATATCAACTGTGATGTCACGACTTCTTTGAGCCAGGACATTTATCTCAAATAGAGCCTTCTTTGTGCCGAAGCCATTGCGGAACCCAAATTGCGATTCGCTTAAGTATTCTTCACACTTGAAATAGATCCTGCTATGAGCCATGAGCGTCGCGCCGATTTATTTGTTAAAAATAAAAAGAGTAGCGCGAACAAGTACGAAGCAGAAATATTCAAAGATGAAAAAATAATCTTAATTCATAGTATGGGCGGTTCAAAAATAATATTAACACTTTTATGCACGACATTAAAATCTAACCCCTGACCATAAACCGTTGGCACAAATCTTACATCCACACAAATCCTTACTCATACTATCCTCCTCCTCTTTCCATTATCCTTTCGGCATCATGCAGTCTCATGTTTATTAAGGGTTTTGTTTGGTCTACCCATCTAGTTGGAGATCTGCCTCTTGAGCGTTTGCCTTCTACTTTCCCTTCTATGATTAGTCGCTCCATTGTTTCTAATCTTCTAGCTATATGCCCAAGGTACTGCAGATACATGCGGTTTATTCTGGTTAGCAGCCTTGAACGTGGACCAAGAACGTGGACCAATTTCTTGGATACGTTGGTTCGGTGTTCTGTCCACGATACTCTTAAGAGTCGTCTATAAACCCACATTTCAAAAGCATCAATTCTCTCATATTATGCATCAGTCGTATAGTCAATTTCGATTTAAAAGTAATTTATAAACCAACGAATTCAAATGCAAATGCCGATTTTTGTTCACACATAATAAAAAAGTAACGAAGTAATCCGAGCAGAAACGTGTGAGAAGAGGATTACAGAGCGTGACGAATTCGATGATTATCCAATATAACGGATTCAACAATTACCAGTGAAGGCTCCAAAAATTGCAAAATAAACCAGAAAGAATGAATTTTTGGGCACAATTATAAGAACTGGAAGAAGGCAAAAATCTGCAAATGCTACGGTATACACTGCGGTCCATATGTATGGAATAAATTAATTTTTAGCGTTATTATGTATCTGTTCATTAAAAATTGAAACAGGTCGATTTTTTTTGTCAATTTGACAATTTATAGTATAAAAATATGACCCCCTTCTTGCACTCCTTCTAAATTATGAGCACCCCCTTAAAAAATTTAAATGAGAAGGGGGGTCATGTGGCACCTAATTCAAAAGGGATTTTCATTCTCTGTTCAGCTAAATCAAGTTTTTCAAATTTGGTGCGATCATAACTGAAAAAAATTATTTTAAAAATGTAAAATGTTTATACTTTTAGTTTTGTATTTTTTTATTTCTTTTCTTAATTTGACAATTTATAGTATAAAAATATGACCCCCTTCTTGCACTCCTTCTGAATTATGAGCACCCCCTTAAAAAATTTAAATGAGAAGGGGGGTCATGTGGCACCTAATTCAAAAGGGATTTTCATTCTCTGTTCAGCTAAATCAAGTTTTTTAAATTTGGTGCGATCATAACTGAAAAAAATTATTTTAAAAATGTAAAATGTTTATACTTTTAGTTTTGTATTTTTTTATTTCTTTTCTTAATTTGACAATTTATAGTATAAAAATATGACCCCCTTCTTGCACTCCTTCTGAATTATGAGCACCCCCTTAAAAAATTTAAATGAGAAGGGGGGTCATGTGGCACCTAATTCAAAAGCGATTTTCATTCTTTGTTCAGCTAAATCAAGTTTTTCAAATTTGGTGCGATCATAACTGAAAAAAATTATTTTAAAAATGTAAAATGTTTATACTTTAAGTTTTGTATTTTTTTATTTCTATTCTAAATTTGACAATTTATAGTATAAAAATATGACCCCCTTCTTGCACTCCTCCTGAATTATGAGCACCCCCTCAAAAAATTTAAATGAGAAGGGGGGTCATGTGGCACCTAATTCAAAAGGGATTTTCATTCTCTGTTCAGCTAAATCAAGTTTTTCAAATTTGGTGCGATCATAACTGAAAAAAATTATTTTAAAAATGTAAAATTTTTATACTTTAAGTTTTGTATTTTTTTATTTCTATTCTTAATTTGACAATTTATAGTATAAAAATATGACCCCCTTCTTGCACTCCTTCTGAATTATGAGCACCCCCTTAAAAAATTTAAATGAGAAGGGGGGTCATGTGGCACCTAATTCAAAAGCGATTTTCATTCTCTGTTCAGCTAAATCAAGTTTTTCAAATTTGGTGCGATCATAACTGAAAAAAATTATTTTAAAAATGTAAAATGTTTATACTTTAAGTTTTGTATTTTTTTATTTCTATTCTCAATTTGACAATTTATAGTATAAAAATATGACCCCCTTCTTGCACTCCTCCTGAATTATGAGCACCCCCTCAAAAAATTTAAATGAGAAGGGGGGTCATGTGGCACCTAATTCAAAAGGGATTTTCATTCTCTGTTCAGCTAAATCAAGTTTTTCAAATTTGGTGCGATCATAACTGAAAAAAATTATTTTAAAAATGTAAAATGTTTATACTTTAAGTTTTGTATTTGTTTATTTCTATTCTCAATTTGACAATTTATAGTATAAAAATATGACCCCCTTCTTGCACTCCTTCTGAATTATGAGCACCCCCTTAAAAAATTTAAATGAGAAGGGGGGTCATGTGGTACCTAATTCAAAAGGGATTTTCATTCTCTGTTCAGCTAAATCAAGTATTTTAAATTTGGTGAGATCATAACTGAAAAAAATTATTTTAAAAATGTAAAATGTTTATACTTTAAGTTTTGTATTTGTTTATTTCTATTCTCAATTTGACAATTTATAGTATAAAAATATGACCCCCTTCTTGCACTCCTTCTGAATTATGAGCACCCCCTTAAAAAATTTAAATGAGAAGGGGGGTCATGTGGCACCTAATTCAAAACGGATTTTCATTCTCTGTTCAGCTAAATCAAGTTTTTCAAATTTGGTGCGATCATAACTGAAAAAAATTATTTTAAAAATGTAAAATGTTTATACTTTAAGTTTTGTATTTTTTTATTTCTATTCTTAATTTGACAATTTATAGTATAAAAATATGACCCCCTTCTTGCACTCCTTCTGAATTATGAGCACCCCCTTAAAAAATTTAAATGAGAAGGGGGGTCATGTGGCACCTAATTCAAAAGGGATTTTCATTCTCTGTTCAGCTAAATCAAGTTTTTCAAATTTGGTGCGATCATAACTGAAAAAAATTATTTTCAAAATGTAAAATGTTTATACTTTAAGTTTTGTATTTTTTTATTTCTATTCTCAATTTGACAATTTATAGTATAAAAATATGACCCCCTTCTTGCACTCCTTCTGAATTATGAGCACCCCCTTAAAAAATTTAAATGAGAAGGGGGGTCATGTGGCACCTAATTCAAAAGGGATTTTCATTCTCTGTTCAGCTAAATCAAGTTTTTTAAATTTGGTGCGATCATAACTGAAAAAAATTATTTTAAAAATGTAAAATGTTTATACTTTTAGTTTTGTATTTTTTTATTTCTTTTCTTAATTTGACAATTTATAGTATAAAAATATGACCCCCTTCTTGCACTCCTTCTGAATTATGAGCACCCCCTTAAAAAATTTAAATGAGAAGGGGGGTCATGTGGCACCTAATTCAAAAGCGATTTTCATTCTTTGTTCAGCTAAATCAAGTTTTTCAAATTTGGTGCGATCATAACTGAAAAAAATTATTTTAAAAATGTAAAATGTTTATACTTTAAGTTTTGTATTTTTTTATTTCTATTCTCAATTTGACAATTTATAGTATAAAAATATGACCCCCTTCTTGCACTCCTCCTGAATTATGAGCACCCCCTCAAAAAATTTAAATGAGAAGGGGGGTCATGTGGCACCTAATTCAAAAGGGATTTTCATTCTCTGTTCAGCTAAATCAAGTTTTTCAAATTTGGTGCGATCATAACTGAAAAAAATTATTTTAAAAATGCAAAATGTTTATACTTTAAGTTTTGTATTTTTTTATTTCTATTCTTAATTTGACAATTTATAGTATAAAAATATGACCCCCTTCTTGCACTCCTTCTGAATTATGAGCACCCCCTTAAAAAATTTAAATGAGAAGGGGGGTCATGTGGCACCTAATTCAAAAGCGATTTTCATTCTCTGTTCAGCTAAATCAAGTTTTTCAAATTTGGTGCGATCATAACTGAAAAAAATTATTTTAAAAATGTAAAATGTTTATACTTTAAGTTTTGTATTTTTTTATTTCTATTCTCAATTTGACAATTTATAGTATAAAAATATGACCCCCTTCTTGCACTCCTCCTGAATTATGAGCACCCCCTCAAAAAATTTAAATGAGAAGGGGGGTCATGTGGCACCTAATTCAAAAGGGATTTTCATTCTCTGTTCAGCTAAATCAAGTTTTTCAAATTTGGTGCGATCATAACTGAAAAAAATTATTTTAAAAATGTAAAATGTTTATACTTTAAGTTTTGTATTTGTTTATTTCTATTCTCAATTTGACAATTTATAGTATAAAAATATGACCCCCTTCTTGCACTCCTTCTGAATTATGAGCACCCCCTTAAAAAATTTAAATGAGAAGGGGGGTCATGTGGCACCTAATTCAAAAGGGATTTTCATTCTCTGTTCAGCTAAATCAAGTATTTTAAATTTGGTGAGATCATAACTGAAAAAAATTATTTTAAAAATGTAAAATGTTTATACTTTAAGTTTTGTATTTGTTTATTTCTATTCTCAATTTGACAATTTATAGTATAAAAATATGACCCCCTTCTTGCACTCCTTCTGAATTATGAGCACCCCCTTAAAAAATTTAAATGAGAAGGGGGGTCATGTGGCACCTAATTCAAAACGGATTTTCATTCTCTGTTCAGCTAAATCAAGTTTTTCAAATTTGGTGCGATCATAACTGAAAAAAATTATTTTAAAAATGTAAAATGTTTATACTTTAAGTTTTGTATTTTTTTATTTCTATTCTTAATTTGACAATTTATAGTATAAAAATATGACCCCCTTCTTGCACTCCTTCTGAATTATGAGCACCCCCTTAAAAAATTTAAATGAGAAGGGGGGTCATGTGGCACCTAATTCAAAAGGGATTTTCATTCTCTGTTCAGCTAAATCAAGTTTTTCAAATTTGGTGCGATCATAACTGAAAAAAATTATTTTAAAAATGTAAAATGTTTATACTTTAAGTTTTGTATTTTTTTATTTCTATTCTCAATTTGACAATTTATAGTATAAAAATATGACCCCCTTCTTGCACTCCTTCTGAATTATGAGCACCCCCTTAAAAAATTTAAATGAGAAGGGGGGTCATGTGGCACCTAATTCAAAAGGGATTTTCATTCTCTGTTCAGCTAAATCAAGTTTTTTAAATTTGGTGCGATCATAACTGAAAAAAATTATTTTAAAAATGTAAAATGTTTATACTTTTAGTTTTGTATTTTTTTATTTCTTTTCTTAATTTGACAATTTATAGTATAAAAATATGACCCCCTTCTTGCACTCCTTCTGAATTATGAGCACCCCCTTAAAAAATTTAAATGAGAAGGGGGGTCATGTGGCACCTAATTCAAAAGCGATTTTCATTCTTTGTTCAGCTAAATCAAGTTTTTCAAATTTGGTGCGATCATAACTGAAAAAAATTATTTTAAAAATGTAAAATGTTTATACTTTAAGTTTTGTATTTTTTTATTTCTATTCTCAATTTGACAATTTATAGTATAAAAATATGACCCCCTTCTTGCACTCCTCCTGAATTATGAGCACCCCCTCAAAAAATTTAAATGAGAAGGGGGGTCATGTGGCACCTAATTCAAAAGGGATTTTCATTCTCTGTTCAGCTAAATTAAGTTTTTCAAATTTGGTGCGATCATAACTGAAAAAAATTATTTTAAAAATGTAAAATGTTTATACTTTAAGTTTTGTATTTTTTTATTTCTATTCTTAATTTGACAATTTATAGTATAAAAATATGACCCCCTTCTTGCACTCCTTCTGAATTATGAGCACCCCCTTAAAAAATTTAAATGAGAAGGGGGGTCATGTGGCACCTAATTCAAAAGCGATTTTCATTCCCTGTTCAGCTAAATCAAGTTTTTCAAATTTGGTGCGATCATAACTGAAAAAAATTATTTTAAAAATGTAAAATGTTTATACTTTAAGTTTTGTATTTTTTTATTTCTATTCTCAATTTGACAATTTATAGTATAAAAATATGACCCCCTTCTTGCACTCCTCCTGAATTATGAGCACCCCCTCAAAAAATTTAAATGAGAAGGGGGGTCATGTGGCACCTAATTCAAAAGGGATTTTCATTCTCTGTTCAGCTAAATCAAGTTTTTCAAATTTGGTGCGATCATAACTGAAAAAAATTATTTTAAAAATGTAAAATGTTTATACTTTAAGTTTTGTATTTTTTTATTTCTATTCTTAATTTGACAATTTATAGTATAAAAATATGACCCCCTTCTTGCACTCCTTCTGAATTATGAGCACCCCCTTAAAAAATTTAAATGAGAAGGGGGGTCATGTGGCACCTAATTCAAAAGGGATTTTCATTCTCTGTTCAGCTAAATCAAGTTTTTCAAATTTGGTGCGATCATAACTGAAAAAAATTATTTTAAAAATGTAAAATGTTTATACTTTAAGTTTTGTATTTTTTTATTTCTATTCTTAATTTGACAATTTATAGTATAAAAATATGACCCCCTTCTTGCACTCCTTCTGAATTATGAGCACCCCCTTAAAAAATTTAAATGAGAAGGGGGGTCATGTGGCACCTAATTCAAAAGGGATTTTCATTCTCTGTTCAGCTAAATCAAGTTTTTTAAATTTGGTGCGATCATAACTGAAAAAAATTATTTTAAAAATGTAAAATGTTTATACTTTTAGTTTTGTATTTTTTTATTTCTTTTCTTAATTTGACAATTTATAGTATAAAAATATGACCCCCTTCTTGCACTCCTTCTGAATTATGAGCACCCCCTTAAAAAATTTAAATGAGAAGGGGGGTCATGTGGCACCTAATTCAAAAGCGATTTTCATTCTTTGTTCAGCTAAATCAAGTTTTTCAAATTTGGTGCGATCATAACTGAAAAAAATTATTTTAAAAATGTAAAATGTTTATACTTTAAGTTTTGTATTTTTTTATTTCTATTCTCAATTTGACAATTTATAGTATAAAAATATGACCCCCTTCTTGCACTCCTCCTGAATTATGAGCACCCCCTCAAAAAATTTAAATGAGAAGGGGGGTCATGTGGCACCTAATTCAAAAGGGATTTTCATTCTCTGTTCAGCTAAATCAAGTTTTTCAAATTTGGTGCGATCATAACTGAAAAAAATTATTTTAAAAATGTAAAATGTTTATACTTTAAGTTTTGTATTTTTTTATTTCTATTCTTAATTTGACAATTTATAGTATAAAAATATGACCCCCTTCTTGCACTCCTTCTGAATTATGAGCACCCCCTTAAAAAATTTAAATGAGAAGGGGGGTCATGTGGCACCTAATTCAAAAGCGATTTTCATTCTCTGTTCAGCTAAATCAAGTTTTTCAAATTTGGTGCAATCATAACTGAAAAAAATTATTTTAAAAATGTAAAATGTTTATACTTTAAGTTTTGTATTTTTTTATTTCTATTCTCAATTTGACAATTTATAGTATAAAAATATGACCCCCTTCTTGCACTCCTCCTGAATTATGAGCACCCCCTCAAAAAATTTAAATGAGAAGGGGGGTCATGTGGCACCTAATTCAAAAGGGATTTTCATTCTCTGTTCAGCTAAATCAAGTTTTTCAAATTTGGTGCGATCATAACTGAAAAAAATTATTTTAAAAATGTAAAATGTTTATACTTTAAGTTTTGTATTTGTTTATTTCTATTCTCAATTTGACAATTTATAGTATAAAAATATGACCCCCTTCTTGCACTCCTTCTGAATTATGAGCACCCCCTTAAAAAATTTAAATGAGAAGGGGGGTCATGTGGCACCTAATTCAAAAGGGATTTTCATTCTCTGTTCAGCTAAATCAAGTATTTTAAATTTGGTGAGATCATAACTGAAAAAAATTATTTTAAAAATGTAAAATGTTTATACTTTAAGTTTTGTATTTGTTTATTTCTATTCTCAATTTGACAATTTATAGTATAAAAATATGACCCCCTTCTTGCACTCCTTCTGAATTATGAGCACCCCCTTAAAAAATTTAAATGAGAAGGGGGGTCATGTGGCACCTAATTCAAAACGGATTTTCATTCTCTGTTCAGCTAAATCAAGTTTTTCAAATTTGGTGCGATCATAACTGAAAAAAATTATTTTAAAAATGTAAAATGTTTATACTTTAAGTTTTGTATTTTTTTATTTCTATTCTTAATTTGACAATTTATAGTATAAAAATATGACCCCCTTCTTGCACTCCTTCTGAATTATGAGCACCCCCTTAAAAAATTTAAATGAGAAGGGGGGTCATGTGGCACCTAATTCAAAAGGGATTTTCATTCTCTGTTCAGCTAAATCAAGTTTTTCAAATTTGGTGCGATCATAACTGAAAAAAATTATTTTAAAAATGTAAAATGTTTATACTTTAAGTTTTGTATTTTTTTATTTCTATTCTCAATTTGACAATTTATAGTATAAAAATATGACCCCCTTCTTGCACTCCTTCTGAATTATGAGCACCCCCTTAAAAAATTTAAATGAGAAGGGGGGTCATGTGGCACCTAATTCAAAAGGGATTTTCATTCTCTGTTCAGCTAAATCAAGTTTTTCAAATTTGGTGCGATCATAACTGAAAAAAATTATTTTAAAAATGTAAAATGTTTATACTTTAAGTTTTGTATTTTTTTATTTCTATTCTCAATTTGACAATTTATAGTATAAAAATATGACCCCCTTCTTGCACTCCTCCTGAATTATGAGCACCCCCTCAAAAAATTTAAATGAGAAGGGGGGTCATGTGGCACCTAATTCAAAAGGGATTTTCATTCTCTGTTCAGCTAAATCAAGTTTTTCAAATTTGGTGCGATCATAACTGAAAAAAATTATTTTAAAAATGTAAAATGTTTATACTTTAAGTTTTGTATTTGTTTATTTCTATTCTCAATTTGACAATTTATAGTATAAAAATATGACCCCCTTCTTGCACTCCTTCTGAATTATGAGCACCCCCTTAAAAAATTTAAATGAGAAGGGGGGTCATGTGGCACCTAATTCAAAAGGGATTTTCATTCTCTGTTCAGCTAAATCAAGTATTTTAAATTTGGTGAGATCATAACTGAAAAAAATTATTTTAAAAATGTAAAATGTTTATACTTTAAGTTTTGTATTTGTTTATTTCTATTCTCAATTTGACAATTTATAGTATAAAAATATGACCCCCTTCTTGCACTCCTTCTGAATTATGAGCACCCCCTTAAAAAATTTAAATGAGAAGGGGGGTCATGTGGCACCTAATTCAAAACGGATTTTCATTCTCTGTTCAGCTAAATCAAGTTTTTCAAATTTGGTGCGATCATAACTGAAAAAAATTATTTTAAAAATGTAAAATGTTTATACTTTAAGTTTTGTATTTTTTTATTTCTATTCTTAATTTGACAATTTATAGTATAAAAATATGACCCCCTTCTTGCACTCCTCCTGAATTATGAGCACCCCCTCAAAAAATTTAAATGAGAAGGGGGGTCATGTGGCACCTAATTCAAAAGCGATTTTCATTCTTTGTTCAGCTAAATCAAGTTTTTCAAATTTGGTGCGATCATAACTGAAAAAAATTATTTTAAAAATGTAAAATGTTTATACTTTTAGTTTTGTATTTTTTTATTTCTTTTCTTAATTTGACAATTTATAGTATAAAAATATGACCCCCTTCTTGCACTCCTTCTGAATTATGAGCACCCCCTTAAAAAATTTAAATGAGAAGGGGGGTCATGTGGCACCTAATTCAAAAGCGTTTTTCATTCTCTGTTCAGCTAAATCAAGTTTTTCAAATTTGGTGCGATCATAACTGAAAAAAATTATTTTAAAAATGTAAAATGTTTATACTTTAAGTTTTGTATTTTTTTATTTCTATTCTCAATTTGACAATTTATAGTATAAAAATATGACCCCCTTCTTGCACTCCTCCTGAATTATGAGCACCCCCTCAAAAAATTTAAATGAGAAGGGGGGTCATGTGGCACCTAATTCAAAAGGGATTTTCATTCTCTGTTCAGCTAAATCAAGTTTTTCAAATTTGGTGCGATCATAACTGAAAAAAATTATTTTAAAAATGTAAAATGTTTATACTTTAAGTTTTGTATTTTTTTATTTCTATTCTTAATTTGACAATTTATAGTATAAAAATATGACCCCCTTCTTGCACTCCTTCTGAATTATGAGCACCCCCTTAAAAAATTTAAATGAGAAGGGGGGTCATGTGGCACCTAATTCAAAAGCGATTTTCATTCTCTGTTCAGCTAAATCAAGTTTTTCAAATTTGGTGCGATCATAACTGAAAAAAATTATTTTAAAAATGTAAAATGTTTATACTTTAAGTTTTGTATTTTTTTATTTCTATTCTCAATTTGACAATTTATAGTATAAAAATATGACCCCCTTCTTGCACTCCTCCTGAATTATAAGCACCCCCTCAAAAAATTTAAATGAGAAGGGGGGTCATGTGGCACCTAATTCAAAAGGGATTTTCATTCTCTGTTCAGCTAAATCAAGTTTTTCAAATTTGGTGCGATCATAACTGAAAAAAATTATTTTAAAAATGTAAAATGTTTATACTTTAAGTTTTGTATTTGTTTATTTCTATTCTCAATTTGACAATTTATAGTATAAAAATATGACCCCCTTCTTGCACTACTTCTGAATTATGAGCACCCCCTTAAAAAATTTAAATGAGAAGGGGGGTCATGTGGCACCTAATTCAAAAGGGATTTTCATTCTCTGTTCAGCTAAATCAAGTATTTTAAATTTGGTGAGATCATAACTGAAAAAAATTATTTTAAAAATGTAAAATGTTTATACTTTAAGTTTTGTATTTGTTTATTTCTATTCTCAATTTGACAATTTATAGTATAAAAATATGACCCCCTTCTTGCACTCCTTCTGAATTATGAGCACCCCCTTAAAAAATTTAAATGAGAAGGGGGGTCATGTGGCACCTAATTTAAAACGGATTTTCATTCTCTGTTCAGCTAAATCAAGTTTTTCAAATTTGGTGCGATCATAACTGAAAAAAATTATTTTAAAAATGTAAAATGTTTATACTTTAAGTTTTGTATTTTTTTATTTCTATTCTCAATTTGACAATTTATAGTATAAAAATATGACCCCCTTCTTGCACTCCTCCTGAATTATGAGCACCCCCTCAAAAAATTTAAATGAGAAGGGGGGTCATGTGGCACCTAATTCAAAAGGGATTTTCATTCTCTGTTCAGCTAAATCAAGTTTTTCAAATTTGGTGCGATTATAACTGAAAAAAATTATTTTAAAAATGTAAAATGTTTATACTTTAAGTTTTGTATTTGTTTATTTCTATTCTCAATTTGACAATTTATAGTATAAAAATATGACCCCCTTCTTGCACTCCTTCTGAATTATGAGCACCCCCTTAAAAAATTTAAATGAGAAGGGGGGTCATGTGGCACCTAATTCAAAAGGGATTTTCATTCTCTGTTCAGCTAAATCAAGTATTTTAAATTTGGTGAGATCATAACTGAAAAAAATTATTTTAAAAATGTAAAATGTTTATACTTTAAGTTTTGTATTTGTTTATTTCTATTCTCAATTTGACAATTTATAGTATAAAAATATGACCCCCTTCTTGCACTCCTTCTGAATTATGAGCACCCCCTTAAAAAATTTAAATGAGAAGGGGGGTCATGTGGCACCTAATTCAAAACGGATTTTCATTCTCTGTTCAGCTAAATCAAGTTTTTCAAATTTGGTGCGATCATAACTGAAAAAAATTATTTTAAAAATGTAAAATGTTTATACTTTAAGTTTTGTATTTTTTTATTTCTATTCTTAATTTGACAATTTATAGTATAAAAATATGACCCCCTTCTTGCACTCCTCCTGAATTATGAGCACCCCCTCAAAAAATTTAAATGAGAAGGGGGGTCATGTGGCACCTAATTCAAAAGGGATTTTCATTCTCTGTTCAGCTAAATCAAGTATTTTAAATTTGGTGAGATCATAACTGAAAAAAATTATTTTAAAAATGTAAAATGTTTATACTTTAAGTTTTGTATTTGTTTATTTCTATTCTCAATTTGACAATTTATAGTATAAAAATATGACCCCCTTCTTGCACTCCTTCTGAATTATGAGCACCCCCTTAAAAAATTTAAATGAGAAGGGGGGTCATGTGGCACCTAATTCAAAAGGGATTTTCATTCTCTGTTCAGCTAAATCAAGTTTTTTAAATTTGGTGCGATCATAACTGAAAAAAATTATTTTAAAAATGTAAAATGTTTATACTTTTAGTTTTGTATTTTTTTATTTCTTTTCTTAATTTGACAATTTATAGTATAAAAATATGACCCCCTTCTTGCACTCCTTCTGAATTATGAGCACCCCCTTAAAAAATTTAAATGAGAAGGGGGGTCATGTGGCACCTAATTCAAAAGGGATTTTCATTCTCTGTTCAGCTAAATCAAGTTTTTTAAATTTGGTGCGATCATAACTGAAAAAAATTATTTTAAAAATGTAAAATGTTTATACTTTTAGTTTTGTATTTTTTTATTTCTTTTCTTAATTTGACAATTTATAGTATAAAAATATGACCCCCTTCTTGCACTCCTTCTGAATTATGAGCACCCCCTTAAAAAATTTAAATGAGAAGGGGGGTCATGTGGCACCTAATTCAAAAGGGATTTTCATTCTCTGTTCAGCTAAATCAAGTTTTTTAAATTTGGTGCGATCATAACTGAAAAAAATTATTTTAAAAATGTAAAATGTTTATACTTTTAGTTTTGTATTTTTTTATTTCTTTTCTTAATTTGACAATTTATAGTATAAAAATATGACCCCCTTCTTGCACTCCTTCTGAATTATGAGCACCCCCTTAAAAAATTTAAATGAGAAGGGGGGTCATGTGGCACCTAATTCAAAACGGATTTTCATTCTCTGTTCAGCTAAATCAAGTTTTTCAAATTTGGTGCGATCATAACTGAAAAAAATTATTTTAAAAATGTAAAATGTTTATACTTTAAGTTTTGTATTTTTTTATTTCTATTCTTAATTTGACAATTTATAGTATAAAAATATGACCCCCTTCTTGCACTCCTCCTGAATTATGAGCACCCCCTCAAAAAATTTAAATGAGAAGGGGGGTCATGTGGCACCTAATTCAAAAGGGATTTTCATTCTCTGTTCAGCTAAATCAAGTATTTTAAATTTGGTGAGATCATAACTGAAAAAAATTATTTTAAAAATGTAAAATGTTTATACTTTAAGTTTTGTATTTGTTTATTTCTATTCTCAATTTGACAATTTATAGTATAAAAATATGACCCCCTTCTTGCACTCCTTCTGAATTATGAGCACCCCCTTAAAAAATTTAAATGAGAAGGGGGGTCATGTGGCACCTAATTCAAAAGGGATTTTCATTCTCTGTTCAGCTAAATCAAGTTTTTTAAATTTGGTGCGATCATAACTGAAAAAAATTATTTTAAAAATGTAAAATGTTTATACTTTTAGTTTTGTATTTTTTTATTTCTATTCTTAATTTGACAATTTATAGTATAAAAATATGACCCCCTTCTTGCACTCCTTCTGAATTATGAGCACCCCCTTAAAAAATTTAAATGAGAAGGGGGGTCATGTGGCACCTAATTCAAAAGGGATTTTCATTCTCTGTTCAGCTAAATCAAGTTTTTTAAATTTGGTGCGATCATAACTGAAAAAAATTATTTTAAAAATGTAAAATGTTTATACTTTTAGTTTTGTATTTTTTTATTTCTTTTCTTAATTTGACAATTTATAGTATAAAAATATGACCCCCTTCTTGCACTCCTTCTGAATTATGAGCACCCCCTTAAAAAATTTAAATGAGAAGGGGGGTCATGTGGCACCTAATTCAAAAGGGATTTTCATTCTCTGTTCAGCTAAATCAAGTTTTTTAAATTTGGTGCGATCATAACTGAAAAAAATTATTTTAAAAATGTAAAATGTTTATACTTTTAGTTTTGTATTTTTTTATTTCTTTTCTTAATTTGACAATTTATAGTATAAAAATATGACCCCCTTCTTGCACTCCTTCTGAATTATGAGCACCCCCTTAAAAAATTTAAATGAGAAGGGGCGTCATGTGGCACCTAATTCAAAAGGGATTTTCATTCTCTGTTCAGCTAAATCAAGTTTTTTAAATTTGGTGCGATCATAACTGAAAAAAATTATTTTAAAAATGTAAAATGTTTATACTTTTAGTTTTGTATTTTTTTATTTCTTTTCTTAATTTGACAATTTATAGTATAAAAATATGACCCCCTTCTTGCACTCCTTCTGAATTATGAGCACCCCCTTAAAAAATTTAAATGAGAAGGGGGGTCATGTGGCACCTAATTCAAAAGGGATTTTCATTCTCTGTTCAGCTAAATCAAGTTTTTTAAATTTGGTGCGATCATAACTGAAAAAAATTATTTTAAAAATGTAAAATGTTTATACTTTTAGTTTTGTATTTTTTTATTTCTTTTCTTAATTTGACAATTTATAGTATAAAAATATGACCCCCTTCTTGCACTCCTTCTGAATTATGAGCACCCCCTTAAAAAATTTAAATGAGAAGGGGGGTCATGTGGCACCTAATTCAAAAGGGATTTTCATTCTCTGTTCAGCTAAATCAAGTTTTTCAAATTTGGTGCGATCATAACTGAAAAAAATTATTTTAAAAATGTAAAATGTTTATACTTTAAGTTTTGTATTTGTTTATTTCTATTCTCAATTTGACAATTTATAGTATAAAAATATGACCCCCTTCTTGCACTCCTTCTGAATTATGAGCACCCCCTTAAAAAATTTAAATGAGAAGGGGGGTCATGTGGCACCTAATTCAAAAGGGATTTTCATTCTCTGTTCAGCTAAATCAAGTTTTTCAAATTTGGTTCGATCATAACTGAAAAAAATTATTTTAAAAATGTAAAATGTTTATACTTTAAGTTTTGTATTTTTTTATTTCTATTCTTAATTTGACAATTTATAGTATAAAAATATGACCCCCTTCTTGCACTCCTTCTGAATTATGAGCACCCCCTTAAAAAATTTAAATGAGAAGGGGGGTCATGTGGCACCTAATTCAAAAGGGATTTTCATTCTCTGTTCAGCTAAATCAAGTTTTTCAAATTTGGTGCGATCATAACTGAAAAAAATTATTTTAAAAATGTAAAATGTTTATACTTTAAGTTTTGTATTTGTTTATTTCTATTCTCAATTTGACAATTTATAGTATAAAAATATGACCCCTTCTTGCACTCCTTCTGAATTATGAGCACCCCCTTAAAAAATTTAAATGAGAAGGGGGGTCATGTGGCACCTAATTCAAAAGGGATTTTCATTCTCTGTTCAGCTAAATCAAGTTTTTCAAATTTGGTTCGATCATAACTGAAAAAAATTAACATTTTTATTATTTATTTTCTGAGAAGCATTTTCTATACAACGAAAAAGTCTAAATTCATTAAGAATAAATTCTTCAATTGAATGACTCCAAAATTATCCTCCTACTGAACACAGATATTCTGAACTTATTTTAAAAATGTAAAATGTTTATACTTTAAGTTTTGTATTTTTTTATTTCTATTCTTAATTTGACAATTTATAGTATAAAAATATGACCCCCTTCTTGCACTCCTTCTGAATTATGAGCACCCCCTTAAAAAATTTAAATGAGAAGGGGGGTCATGTGGCACCTAATTCAAAAGGGATTTTCATTCTCTGTTCAGCTAAATCAAGTTTTTCAAATTTGGTGCGATCATAACTGAAAAAAATTATTTTAAAAATGTAAAATGTTTATACTTTAAGTTTTGTATTTTTTTATTTCTATTCTTAATTTGACAATTTATAGTATAAAAATATGACCCCCTTCTTGCACTCCTTCTGAATTATGAGCACCCCCTTAAAAAATTTAAATGAGAAGGGGGGTCATGTGGCACCTAATTCAAAAGCGATTTTCATTCTTTGTTCAGCTAAATCAAGTTTTTCAAATTTGGTGCGATCATAACTGAAAAAAATTATTTTAAAAATGTAAAATGTTTATACTTTTAGTTTTGTATTTTTTTATTTCTTTTCTTAATTTGACAATTTATAGTATAAAAATATGACCCCCTTCTTGCACTCCTTCTGAATTATGAGCACCCCCTTAAAAAATTTAAATGAGAAGGGGGGTCATGTGGCACCTAATTCAAAAGGGATTTTCATTCTCTGTTCAGCTAAATCAAGTTTTTTAAATTTGGTGCGATCATAACTGAAAAAAATTATTTTAAAAATGTAAAATGTTTATACTTTTAGTTTTGTATTTTTTTATTTCTTTTCTTAATTTGACAATTTATAGTATAAAAATATGACCCCCTTCTTGCACTCCTTCTGAATTATGAGCACCCCCTTAAAAAATTTAAATAAGAAGGGGGGTCATGTGGCACCTAATTCAAAAGGGATTTTCATTCTCTGTTCAGCTAAATCAAGTTTTTTAAATTTGGTGCGATCATAACTGAAAAAAATTATTTTAAAAATGTAAAGTGTTTATACTTTTAGTTTTGTATTTTTTTATTTCTTTTCTTAATTTGACAATTTATAGTATAAAAATATGACCCCCTTCTTGCACTCCTTCTGAATTATGAGCACCCCCTTAAAAAATTTAAATGAGAAGGGGGGTCATGTGGCACCTAATTCAAAAGGGATTTTCATTCTCTGTTCAGCTAAATCAAGTTTTTTAAATTTGGTGCGATCATAACTGAAAAAAATTATTTTAAAAATGTAAAATGTTTATACTTTTAGTTTTGTATTTTTTTATTTCTTTTCTTAATTTGACAATTTATAGTATAAAAATATGACCCCCTTCTTGCACTCCTTCTGAATTATGAGCACCCCCTTAAAAAATTTAAATGAGAAGGGGGGTCATGTGGCACCTAATTCAAAAGGGATTTTCATTCTCTGTTCAGCTAAATCAAGTTTTTCAAATTTGGTGCGATCATAACTGAAAAAAATTATTTTAAAAATGTAAAATGTTTATACTTTAAGTTTTGTATTTGTTTATTTCTATTCTCAATTTGACAATTTATAGTATAAAAATATGACCCCCTTCTTGCACTCCTTCTGAATTATGAGCACCCCCTTAAAAAATTTAAATGAGAAGGGGGGTCATGTGGCACCTAATTCAAAAGGGATTTTCATTCTCTGTTCAGCTAAATCAAGTTTTTCAAATTTGGTTTGATCATAACTGAAAAAAATTATTTTAAAAATGTAAAATGTTTATACTTTAAGTTTTGTATTTTTTTATTTCTATTCTTAATTTGACAATTTATAGTATAAAAATATGACCCCCTTCTTGCACTCCTTCTGAATTATGAGCACCCCCTTAAAAAATTTAAATGAGAAGGGGGGTCATGTGGCACCTAATTCAAAAGGGATTTTCATTCTCTGTTCAGCTAAATCAAGTTTTTCAAATTTGGTGCGATCATAACTGAAAAAAATTATTTTAAAAATGTAAAATGTTTATACTTTAAGTTTTGTATTTGTTTATTTCTATTCTCAATTTGACAATTTATAGTATAAAAATATGACCCCCTTCTTGCACTCCTTCTGAATTATGAGCACCCCCTTAAAAAATTTAAATGAGAAGGGGGGTCATGTGGCACCTAATTCAAAAGGGATTTTCATTCTCTGTTCAGCTAAATCAAGTTTTTCAAATTTGGTTCGATCATAACTGAAAAAAATTAACATTTTTATTATTTATTTTCTGAGAAGCATTTTCTATACAACGAAAAAGTCTAAATTCATTAAGAATAAATTCTTCAATTGAATGACT
Organism: Agelastica alni; assembly: GCA_950111635.1. Lineage (NCBI taxonomy): Eukaryota > Metazoa > Arthropoda > Insecta > Coleoptera > Chrysomelidae > Agelastica > Agelastica alni. The sequence continues at coordinate 24,020,490 of OX467719.1, read as the reverse complement.
CCAAAATTATCCTCCTACTGAACACAGATATTCTGAACTTATTTTAAAAATGTAAAATGTTTATACTTTAAGTTTTGTATTTTTTTATTTCTATTCTTAATTTGACAATTTATAGTATAAAAATATGACCCCCTTCTTGCACTCCTTCTGAATTATGAGCACCCCCTTAAAAAATTTAAATGAGAAGGGGGGTCATGTGGCACCTAATTCAAAAGGGATTTTCATTCTCTGTTCAGCTAAATCAAGTTTTTCAAATTTGGTGCGATCATAACTGAAAAAAATTATTTTAAAAATGTAAAATGTTTATACTTTAAGTTTTGTATTTTTTTATTTCTATTCTTAATTTGACAATTTATAGTATAAAAATATGACCCCCTTCTTGCACTCCTTCTGAATTATGAGCACCCCCTTAAAAAATTTAAATGAGAAGGGGGGTCATGTGGCACCTAATTCAAAAGCGATTTTCATTCTTTGTTCAGCTAAATCAAGTTTTTCAAATTTGGTGCGATCATAACTGAAAAAAATTATTTTAAAAATGTAAAATGTTTATACTTTAAGTTTTGTATTTTTTTATTTCTATTCTCAATTTGACAATTTATAGTATAAAAATATGACCCCCTTCTTGCACTCCTCCTGAATTATGAGCACCCCCTCAAAAAATTTAAATGAGAAGGGGGGTCATGTGGCACCTAATTCAAAAGGGATTTTCATTCTCTGTTCAGCTAAATCAAGTTTTTCAAATTTGGTGCGATCATAACTGAAAAAAATTATTTTAAAAATGTAAAATGTTTATACTTTAAATTTTGTATTTGTTTATTTCTATTCTCAATTTGACAATTTATAGTATAAAAATATGACCCCCTTCTTGCACTCCTTCTGAATTATGAGCACCCCCTTAAAAAATTTAAATGAGAAGGGGGGTCATGTGGCACCTAATTCAAAAGGGATTTTCATTCTCTGTTCAGCTAAATCAAGTATTTTAAATTTGGTGAGATCATAACTGAAAAAAATTATTTTAAAAATGTAAAATGTTTATACTTTAAGTTTTGTATTTGTTTATTTCTATTCTCAATTTGACAATTTATAGTATAAAAATATGACCCCCTTCTTGCACTCCTTCTGAATTATGAGCACCCCCTTAAAAAATTTAAATGAGAAGGGGGGTCATGTGGCACCTAATTCAAAACGGATTTTCATTCTCTGTTCAGCTAAATCAAGTTTTTCAAATTTGGTGCGATCATAACTGAAAAAAATTATTTTAAAAATGTAAAATGTTTATACTTTAAGTTTTGTATTTTTTTATTTCTATTCTTAATTTGACAATTTATAGTATAAAAATATGACCCCCTTCTTGCACTCCTCCTGAATTATGAGCACCCCCTCAAAAAATTTAAATGAGAAGGGGGGTCATGTGGCACCTAATTCAAAAGGGATTTTCATTCTCTGTTCAGCTAAATCAAGTTTTTCAAATTTGGTGCGATCATAACTGAAAAAAATTATTTTAAAAATGTAAAATGTTTATACTTTAAGTTTTGTATTTTTTTATTTCTATTCTCAATTTGACAATTTATAGTATAAAAATATGACCCCCTTCTTGCACTCCTCCTGAATTATGAGCACCCCCTCAAAAAATTTAAATGAGAAGGGGGGTCATGTGGCACCTAATTCAAAAGGGATTTTCATTCTCTGTTCAGCTAAATCAAGTTTTTCAAATTTGGTGCGATCATAACTGAAAAAAATTATTTTAAAAATGTAAAATGTTTATACTTTAAGTTTTGTATTTGTTTATTTCTATTCTCAATTTGACAATTTATAGTATAAAAATATGACCCCCTTCTTGCACTCCTTCTGAATTATGAGCACCCCCTTAAAAAATTTAAATGAGAAGGGGGGTCATGTGGCACCTAATTCAAAAGGGATTTTCATTCTCTGTTCAGCTAAATCAAGTATTTTAAATTTGGTGAGATCATAACTGAAAAAAATTATTTTAAAAATGTAAAATGTTTATACTTTAAGTTTTGTATTTGTTTATTTCTATTCTCAATTTGACAATTTATAGTATAAAAATATGACCCCCTTCTTGCACTCCTTCTGAATTATGAGCACCCCCTTAAAAAATTTAAATGAGAAGGGGGGTCATGTGGCATCTAATTCAAAAGCGATTTTCATTCTCTGTTCAGCTAAATCAAGTTTTTCAAATTTGGTGAGATCATAACTGAAAAAAATTATTTTAAAAATGTAAAATGTTTATACTTTGTTTTGTATTTTTTTATTTCTATTCTTAATTTGACAATTTATAGTATAAAAATATGACCCCCTTTTTGCACTCCTTCTGAATTATGAGCACCCCCTTAAAAAATTTAAATGAGAAGGGGGATCATGTGGCACCTAATTCAAAAGGGATTTTCATTCCCTGTTCAGCTAAATCAAGTTTTTCAAATTTGGTGCGATCATAACTGAAAAAAATTATTTTAAAAATGTAAAATGTTTATACTTTAAGTTTTGTATTTGTTTATTTCTATTCTCAATTTGACAATTTATAGTATAAAAATATAACCCCCTTTTTGCACTCCTTCTGAATTATGAGCACCCCCTTAAAAAATTTAAATGAGAAGGGGGGTTATGTGGCATCAGTATAAAAATATGACCCCCTTCTTGCACTCCTTCTGAATTATGACCACCCCCTTAAAAAATTTAAATAAGGAGGGGGGTCATGTGGCATCTAATTCAAAAGCGATTTTCATTCTCTGTTCAGCTAAATCAAGTTTTTCAAATTTGGTGCGATCATAACTGAAAAAAATTATTTTAAAAATGTAAAATGTTTATACTTTAAGTTTTGTATTTTTTTATTTCTATTCTTAATTTGACAATTTATAGTATAAAAATATGACCCCCTTCTTGCACTCCTCCTGAATTATGAGCACCCCCTCAAAAAACTTAAATGAGAAGGGGGGTCATGTGGCACCTAATTCAAAAGGGATTTTCATTCTCTGTTCAGCTAAATCAAGTATTTTAAATTTGGTGAGATCATAACTGAAAAAAAATTATTTTAAAAATGTAAAATGTTTATACTTTAAGTTTTGTATTTGTTTATTTCTATTCTCAATTTGACAATTTATAGTAAAAAAATATGACTCCCTTCTTGCACTCCTTCTGAATTATGAGCACCCCCTTAAAAAATTTAAATGAGAAGGGGGGTCATGTGGCACCTAATTCAAAAGCGATTTTCATTCTCTGTTCAGCTAAATCAAGTTTTTCAAATTTGGTGAGATCATAACTGAAAAAAATTATTTTAAAAATGTAAAATGTTTATACTTTAAGTTTTGTATTTGTTTATTTCTATTCTCAATTTGACAATTTATAGTATAAAAATATGACCCCCTTTTTGCACTCCTTCTGAATTATGAGCACCCCCTTAAAAAATTTAAATGAGAAGGGGGGGGTCATGTGGCATCTAATTCAAAAGCGATTTTCATTCTCTGTTCAGCTAAATCAAGTTTTTCAAATTTGGTGCGATCATAACTGAAAAAAATTATTTTAAAAATGTAAAATGTTTATACTTTTAGTTTTGTATTTTTTTATTTCTTTTCTTAATTTGACAATTTATAGTATAAAAATATGACCACCTTCTTGCACTCCTTCTGAATTATGAGCACCCCCTTAAAAAATTTAAATGAGAAGGGGGGTCATGTGGCACCTAATTCAAAAGCGATTTTCATTCTCTGTTCAGCTAAATCAAGTTTTTCAAATTTGGTGCGATCATAACTGAAAAAAATTATTTTAAAAATGTAAAATGTTTATACTTTAAGTTTTGTATTTGTTTATTTCTATTTTTAATTTGACAATTTATAGTATAAAAATATGACCCCCTTCTTGCACTCCTTCTGAATTATGACCACCCCCTTAAAAAATTTAAATAAGGAGGGGGGTCATGTGGCATCTAATTCAAAAGCGATTTTCATTCTCTGTTCAGCTAAATCAAGTTTTTCAAATTTGGTGCGATCATAACTGAAAAAAATTATTTTAAAAATGTAAAATGTTTATACTTTGTTTTGTATTTTTTTATTTCTATTCTTAATTTGACAATTTATAGTATAAAAATATGACCCCCTTTTTGCACTCCTTCTGAATTATGAGCACCCCCTTAAAAAATTTAAATGAGAAGGGGGATCATGTGGCACCTAATTCATAAGGGATTTTCATTCCCTGTTCAGCTAAATCAAGTTTTTCAAATTTGGTGCGATCATAACTGAAAAAAATTATTTTAAAAATGTAAAATGTTTATACTTTTAGTTTTGTATTTTTTTATTTCTATTCTCAATTTGACAATTTATAGTATAAAAATATGACCCCCTTTTTGCACTCCTTCTGAATTATGAGCACCCCCTTAAAAAATTTAAATGAGAAGGGGGGTCATGTGGCATCAGTATAAAAATATGACCCCCTTCTTGCACTCCTTCTGAATTATGACCACCCCCTTAAAAAATTTAAATAAGGAGGGGGGTCATGTGGCATCTAATTCAAAAGCGATTTTCATTCTCTGTTCAGCTAAATCAAGTTTTTCAAATTTGGTGCGATCATAACTGAAAAAAATTATTTTAAAAATGTAAAATGTTTATACTTTTAGTTTTGTATTTTTTTATTTCTTTTCTTAATTTGACAATTTATAGTATAAAAATATGACCCCCTTCTTGCACTCCTTCTGAATTATGAGCACCCCCTTAAAAAATTTAAATGAGAAGGGGGGTCATGTGGCACCTAATTCAAAAGCGATTTTCATTCTCTGTTCAGCTAAATCAAGTTTTTCAAATTTGGTGCGATCATAACTGAAAAAAATTATTTTAAAAATGTAAAATGTTTATACTTTAAGTTTTGTATTTTTTTATTTCTATTCTTAATTTGACAATTTATAGTATAAAAATATGACCCCCTTCTTGCACTCCTTCTGAATAATGAGCACCCCCTTAAAAAATTTAAATGAGAAGGGGGGTCATGTGGCATCAGTATAAAAATATGACCCCCTTCTTGCACTCCTTCTGAATTATGACCACCCCCTTAAAAAATTTAAATAAGGAGGGGGGTCATGTGGCATCTAATTCAAAAGCGATTTTATTTCTCTGTTCAGCTAAATCAAGTTTTTCAAATTTGGTGCGATCATAAATGAAAAAAATTATTTTAAAAATGTAAAATGTTTATACTTTAAGTTTTGTATTTTTTTATTTCTATTCTTAATTTGACAATTTATAGTATAAAAATATGACCCCCTTTTTGCACTCCTTCTGAATTATGAGCACCCCCTTAAAAAATTTAAATGAGAAGGGGGGTCATGTGGCATCAGTATAAAAATATGACCCCCTTCTTGCACTCCTTCTGAATTATGACCACCCCCTTAAAAAATTTAAATAAGGAGGGGGGTCATGTGGCATCTAATTCAAAAGCGATTTTCATTCTCTGTTCAGCTAAATCAAGTTTTTCAAATTTGGTGCGATCATAACTGAAAAAAATTATTTTAAAAATGTAAAATGTTTATACTTTAAGTTTTGTATTTTTTTATTTCTATTCTTAATTTGACAATTTATAGTATAAAAATATGACCCCCTTCTTGCACTCCTTCTGAATTATGAGCACCCCCTTAAAAAATTTAAATAAGAAGGGGGGTCATGTGGCATCTAATTCAAAAGCGATTTTCATTCTCTGTTCAGCTAAATCAAGTTTTTCAAATTTGGTGCGATCATGACTGAAAAAAATTATTTTAAAAATGTAAAATGTTTATACTTTAAGTTTTGTATTTTTTTATTTCTATTCTTAATTTGACAATTTATAGTATAAAAATATGACTTCTTCTTGCACTCCTTCTGAATTATGAGCACCCCCTTAAAAAATTTAAATGAGAAGGGGGGTCATGTGGCACCTAATTCAAAAGCGATTTTCATTCTCTGTTCAGCTAAATCAAGTATTTTAAATTTGGTGAGATCATAACTGAAAAAAATTATTTTAAAAATGTAAAATGTTTATACTTTAAGTTTTGTATTTTTTTATTTCTATTCTTAATTTGACAATTTATAGTATAAAAATATGACCCCCTTCTTGCACTCCTTCTGAATTATGAGCACCCCCTTAAAAAATTTAAATGAGAAGGGGGGTCATGTGGCACCTAATTCAAAAGCGATTTTCATTCTCTGTTCAGCTAAATCAAGTTTTTCAAATTTGGTGCGATCATAACTGAAAAAAATTATTTTAAAAATGTAAAATGTTTATACTTTAAGTTTTGTTTTTTTTTATTTCTATTCTTAATTTGACAATTTATAGTATAAAAATATGACTCCCTTCTTGCACTCCTCCTGAATTATGAGCACCCCCTCAAAAAATTTAAATGAGAAGGGGGGTCATGTGGCACCTAATTCAAAAGCGATTTTCATTCTCTGTTCAGCTAAATCAAGTTTTTCAAATTTGGTGCGATCATAACTGAAAAAAATTATTTTAAAAATGTAAAATGTTTATACTTTAAGTTTTGTATTTTTTTATTTCTATTCTTAATTTGACAATTTATAGTATAAAAATATGACCCCCTTCTTACACTCCTTCTAAATTATGAGCACCCCCTTAAAAAATTTAAATAAGAAGGGGGGTCATGTGGCACCTAATTCAAAAGGGATTTTCATTCTCTGTTCAGCTAAATCAAGTTTTTCAAATTTGGTTCGATCATAACTGAAAAAAATTATTTTAAAAATGTAAAATGTTTATACTTTAAGTTTTGTATCTGTTTATTTCTATTCTCAATTTGACAATTTATAGTAAAAAAATATGACCCCCTTTTTGCACTCCTTCTGAATTATGAGCACCCCCTTAAAAAATTTAAATGAGAAGGGGGGTCATGTGGCACCTAATTCAAAAGGGATTTTCATTCTCTGTTCAGCTAAATCAAGTATTTTAAATTTGGTGAGATGATAACTGAAAAAAATTATTTTAAAAATGTAAAATGTTTATACTTTAAGTTTTGTATTTTTTTATTTCTATTCTTAATTTGACAATTTATAGTATAAAAATATGACCCCCTTCTTGCACTCCTTCTGAATTATGAGCACCCCCTCAAAAAATTTAAATGAGAAGGGGGGTCATGTGGCACCTAATTCAAAAGGGATTTTCATTCTCTGTTCAGCTAAATCAAGTATTTTAAATTTGGTGAGATCATAACTGAAAAAAATTATTTTAAAAATGTAAAATGTTTATACTTTAAGTTTTGTATTTGTTTATTTCTATTCTCAATTTGACAATTTATAGTATAAAAATATGACCCCCTTCTTGCACTCCTTCTGAATTATGAGCACCCCCTCAAAAAATTTAAATGAGAAGGGGGGTCATGTGGCACCTAATTTAAAAGGGATTTTCATTCTCTGTTTAGCTAAACCAAATATTTTAAATTTGGTGCGATCATAACTGAAAAAAATTATTTTAAAAATGTAAAATGTTTATACTTTAAGTTTTGTATTTTTTTATTTCTATTCTTAATTTGACAATTTATAGTATAAAAATATGACCCCCTTCTTGCACTCCTTCTGAATTATGAGCACCCCCTCAAAAAATTTAAATGAGAAGGGGGGTCATGTGGCACCTAATTCAAAAGGGATTTTCATTCTCTGTTCAGCTAAATCAAGTTTTTCAAATTTGGTGCGATCATAACTGAAAAAAATTATTTTAAAAATGTAAAATGTTTATACTTTAAGTTTTGTATTTTTTTATTTCTATTCTTAATTTGACAATTTATAGTATAAAAATATGACACCCTTCTTGCACTCCTCCTGAATTATGAGCACCCCCTCAAAAAATTTAAATGAGAAGGGGGGTCATGTGGCACCTAATTCAAAAGGGATTTTCATTCTCTGTTCAGCTAAATCAAGTATTTTAAATTTGGTGAGATCATAACTGAAAAAAATTATTTTAAAAATGTAAAATGTTTATACTTTAAGTTTTGTATTTGTTTATTTCTATTCTCAATTTGAAAATTTATAGTATAAAAATATGACCCCCTTCTTGCACTCCTCCTGAATTATGAGCACCCCCTCAAAAAATTTAAATGAGAAGGGGGGTCATGTGGCACCTAATTCAAAAGGGATTTTCATTCTCTGTTTAGCTAAATCAAGTATTTTAAATTTGGTGAGATCATAACTGAAAAAAATTATTTTAAAAATGTAAAATGTTTATACTTTAAGTTTTGTATTTGTTTATTTCTATTCTCAATTTGACAATTTATAGTATAAAAATATGACCCCCTTCTTGCACTCCTTCTGAATTATGAGCACCCCCTCAAAAAATTTAAATGAGAAGGGGGGTCATGTGGCACCTAATTCAAAAGGGATTTTCATTCTCTGTTCAGCTAAATCAAGTTTTTTAAATTTGGTGCGATCATAACTGAAAAAAATTATTTTAAAAATGTAAAATGTTTATACTTTAAGTTTTGTATTTTTTTATTTATATTCTTAATTTGACAATTTATAGTATAAAAATATGACCCCCTTCTTGTACTCGTTCTGAATTATAAGCACCCCCTTAAAAAATTTAAATGAGAAGGGGGGTCATGTGGCACCTAATTCAAAAGCGATTTTCATTCTCTGTTCAGCTAAATCAAGTTTTTCAAATTTGGTGCGATCATAACTGAAAAAAATTATTTTAAAAATGTAAAATGTTTATACTTTAAGTTTTGTATCTGTTTATTTCTATTCTCAATTTGACAATTTATAGTAAAAAAATATGACCCCCTTTTTGCACTCCTTCTGAATTATGAGCACCCCCTTAAAAAATTTAAATGAGAAGGGGGGTCATGTGGCACCTAATTCAAAAGGGATTTTCATTCTCTGTTCAGCTAAATCAAGTATTTTAAATTTGGTGAGATGATAACTGAAAAAAATTATTTTAAAAATGTAAAATGTTTATACTTTAAGTTTTGTATTTGTTTATTTCTATTCTTAATTTGACAATTTATAGTATAAAAATATGACCCCCTTCTTGCACTCCTTCTGAATTATGAGCACCCCCTTAAAAAATTTAAATGAGAAGGGGGGTCATGTGGCACCTAATTCAAAAGCGATTTTCATTCTCTGTTCAGCTAAATCAAGTTTTTCAAATTTGGTGCGATCATAACTGAAAAAAATTATTTTAAAAATGTAAAATGTTTATACTTTAAGTTTTGTATTTTTTTATTTCTATTCTTAATTTGACAATTTATAGTATAAAAATATGACTTCTTCTTGCACTCCTTCTGAATTATGAGCACCCCCTTAAAAAATTTAAATGAGAAGGGGGGTCATGTGGCACCTAATTCAAAAGCGATTTTCATTCTCTGTTCAGCTAAATCAAGTATTTTAAATTTGGTGAGATCATAACTGAAAAAAATTATTTTAAAAATGTAAAATGTTTATACTTTAAGTTTTGTATTTTTTTATTTCTATTCTTAATTTGACAATTTATAGTATAAAAATATGACCCCCTTCTTGCACTCCTTCTGAATTATGAGCACCCCCTTAAAAAATTTAAATGAGAAGGGGGGTCATGTGGCACCTAATTCAAAAGCGATTTTCATTCTCTGTTCAGCTAAATCAAGTTTTTCAAATTTGGTGCGATCATAACTGAAAAAAATTATTTTAAAAATGTAAAATGTTTATACTTTAAGTTTTGTTTTTTTTTATTTCTATTCTTAATTTGACAATTTATAGTATAAAAATATGACTCCCTTCTTGCACTCCTCCTGAATTATGAGCACCCCCTCAAAAAATTTAAATGAGAAGGGGGGTCATGTGGCACCTAATTCAAAAGCGATTTTCATTCTCTGTTCAGCTAAATCAAGTTTTTCAAATTTGGTGCGATCATAACTGAAAAAAATTATTTTAAAAATGTAAAATGTTTATACTTTAAGTTTTGTATTTTTTTATTTCTATTCTTAATTTGACAATTTATAGTATAAAAATATGACCCCCTTCTTACACTCCTTCTAAATTATGAGCACCCCCTTAAAAAATTTAAATAAGAAGGGGGGTCATGTGGCACCTAATTCAAAAGGGATTTTCATTCTCTGTTCAGCTAAATCAAGTTTTTCAAATTTGGTTCGATCATAACTGAAAAAAATTATTTTAAAAATGTAAAATGTTTATACTTTAAGTTTTGTATCTGTTTATTTCTATTCTCAATTTGACAATTTATAGTAAAAAAATATGACCCCCTTTTTGCACTCCTTCTGAATTATGAGCACCCCCTTAAAAAATTTAAATGAGAAGGGGGGTCATGTGGCACCTAATTCAAAAGGGATTTTCATTCTCTGTTCAGCTAAATCAAGTATTTTAAATTTGGTGAGATGATAACTGAAAAAAATTATTTTAAAAATGTAAAATGTTTATACTTTAAGTTTTGTATTTTTTTATTTCTATTCTTAATTTGACAATTTATAGTATAAAAATATGACTTCTTCTTGCACTCCTTCTGAATTATGAGCACCCCCTTAAAAAATTTAAATGAGAAGGGGGGTCATGTGGCACCTAATTCAAAAGCGATTTTCATTCTCTGTTCAGCTAAATCAAGTATTTTAAATTTGGTGAGATCATAACTGAAAAAAATTATTTTAAAAATGTAAAATGTTTATACTTTAAGTTTTGTATTTTTTTATTTCTATTCTTAATTTGACAATTTATAGTATAAAAATATGACCCCCTTCTTGCACTCCTTCTGAATTATGAGCACCCCCTTAAAAAATTTAAATGAGAAGGGGGGTCATGTGGCACCTAATTCAAAAGCGATTTTCATTCTCTGTTCAGCTAAATCAAGTTTTTCAAATTTGGTGCGATCATAACTGAAAAAAATTATTTTAAAAATGTAAAATGTTTATACTTTAAGTTTTGTTTTTTTTTATTTCTATTCTTAATTTGACAATTTATAGTATAAAAATATGACTCCCTTCTTGCACTCCTCCTGAATTATGAGCACCCCCTCAAAAAATTTAAATGAGAAGGGGGGTCATGTGGCACCTAATTCAAAAGCGATTTTCATTCTCTGTTCAGCTAAATCAAGTTTTTCAAATTTGGTGCGATCATAACTGAAAAAAATTATTTTAAAAATGTAAAATGTTTATACTTTAAGTTTTGTATTTTTTTATTTCTATTCTTAATTTGACAATTTATAGTATAAAAATATGACCCCCTTCTTACACTCCTTCTAAATTATGAGCACCCCCTTAAAAAATTTAAATAAGAAGGGGGGTCATGTGGCACCTAATTCAAAAGGGATTTTCATTCTCTGTTCAGCTAAATCAAGTTTTTCAAATTTGGTTCGATCATAACTGAAAAAAATTATTTTAAAAATGTAAAATGTTTATACTTTAAGTTTTGTATCTGTTTATTTCTATTCTCAATTTGACAATTTATAGTAAAAAAATATGACCCCCTTTTTGCACTCCTTCTGAATTATGAGCACCCCCTTAAAAAATTTAAATGAGAAGGGGGGTCATGTGGCACCTAATTCAAAAGGGATTTTCATTCTCTGTTCAGCTAAATCAAGTATTTTAAATTTGGTGAGATGATAACTGAAAAAAATTATTTTAAAAATGTAAAATGTTTATACTTTAAGTTTTGTATTTTTTTATTTCTATTCTTAATTTGACAATTTATAGTATAAAAATATGACCCCCTTCTTGCACTCCTTCTGAATTATGAGCACCCCCTTAAAAAATTTAAATGAGAAGGAGGGTCATGTGGCACCTAATTCAAAAGCGATTTTCATTCTCTGTTTAGCTAAATCAAGTTTTTCAAATTTGGTGCGATCATAACTGAAAAAAATTATTTTAAAAATGTAAAATGTTTATACTTTAAGTTTTGTATTTTTTTATTTCTATTCTTAATTTGACAATTTATAGTATAAAAATATGACCCCCTTCTTGCACTCCTTCTGAATTATGAGCACCCCCTTAAAAAATTTAAATAAGAAGGGGGTCATGTGGCACCTAATTCAAAAGCGATTTTCATTCTCTGTTCAGCTAAATCAAGTTTTTCAAATTTGGTGCGATCATAACTGAAAAAAATTATTTTAAAAATGTAAAATGTTTATACTTTAAGTTTTGTATTTTTTTATTTCCATTCTTAATTTGACAATTTATAGTATAAAAATATGACCCCCTTTTTGCACTCCTTCTGAATTATGAGCACACCCTTAAAAAATTTAAATGAGAAGGGGGGTCATGTGGCACCTAATTCAAAAGGGATTTTCATTCTCTGTTCAGCTAAATCAAGTATTTTAAATTTGGTGCGATCATAACTGAAAAAAATTATTTTAAAAATGTAAAATGTTTATACTTTAAGTTTTGTATTTTTTTATTTCTATTCTTAATTTGACAATTTATAGTATAAAAATATGACCCCCTTTTTGCACTCCTTCTGAATTATGAGCACACCCTTAAAAAATTTAAATGAGAAGGGGGGTCATGTGGCACCTAATTCAAAAGGGATTTTCATTCTCTGTTCAGCTAAATCAAGTATTTTAAATTTGGTGCGATCATAACTGAAAAAAATTATTTTAAAAATGTAAAATGTTTATACTTTAAGTTTTGTATCTGTTTATTTCTATTCTCAATTTGACAATTTATAGTAAAAAAATATGACTTCTTCTTGCACTCCTTCTAAATTATGAGCACCCCCTTAAAAAATTTAAATGAGAAGGGGGGTCATGTGGCACCTAATTCAAAAGGGATTTTCATTCTCTGTTCAGCTAAATCAAGTATTTTAAATTTGGTGCGATCATAACTGAAAAAAATTATTTTAAAAATGTAAAATGTTTATACTTTAAGTTTTGTATTTGTTTATTTCTATTCTCAATTTGACAATTTATAGTATAAAAATATGACCCCCTTCTTGCACTCCTTCTGAATTATGAGCACCCCCTTAAAAAATTTAAATGAGAAGGGGGGTCATGTGGCACCTAATTCAAAAGGGATTTTCATTCTCTGTTCAGCTAAATCAAGTTTTTAAAATTTGGTTCGATCATAACTGAAAAAAATTATTTTAAAAATGTAAAATGTTTATACTTTAAGTTTTGTATTTTTTTATTTCTATTCTTAATTTGACAATTTATAGTATAAAAATATGACCCCCTTCTTGCACTCCTTCTGAATTATGAGCACCCCCTTAAAAAATTTAAATGAGAAGGGGGGTCATGTGGCACCTAATTCAAAAGGGATTTTCATTCTCTGTTCAGCTAAATCAAGTTTTTCAAATTTGGTTCGATCATAACTGAAAAAAATTATTTTAAAAATGTAAAATGTTTATACTTTAAGTTTTGTATCTGTTTATTTCTATTCTCAATTTGACAATTTATAGTAAAAAAATATGACTTCTTCTTGCACTCCTTCCGAATTATGAGCACCCCCTTAAAAAATTTAAATGAGAAGGGGGGTCATGTGGCACCTAATTCAAAAGGGATTTTCATTCTCTGTTCAGCTAAATCAAGTATTTTAAATTTGGTGAGATCATAACTGAAAAAAATTATTTTAAAAATGTAAAATGTTTATACTTTAAGTTTTGTATTTGTTTATTTCTATTCTCAATTTGACAATTTATAGTATAAAAATATGACCCCCTTCTTGCACTCCTTCTGAATTATGAGCACCCCCTCAAAAAATTTAAATGAGAAGGGGGGTCATGTGGCACCTAATTCAAAAGGGATTTTCATTCTCTGTTCAGCTAAATCAAGTATTTTAAATTTGGTGCGATCATAACTGAAAAAAATTATTTTAAAAATGTAAAATGTTTATACTTTAAGTTTTGTATTTGTTTATTTCTATTCTCAATTTGACAATTTATAGTATAAAAATATGACCCCCTTCTTGCACTCCTTCTGAATTATGAGCACCCCCTCAAAAAATTTAAATGAGAAGGGGGGTCATGTGGCACCTAATTCAAAAGGGATTTTCATTCTCTGTTCAGCTAAATCAAGTATTTTAAATTTGGTGCGATCATAACTGAAAAAAATTATTTTAAAAATGTAAAATGTTTATACTTTAAGTTTTGTATTTGTTTATTTCTATTCTCAATTTGACAATTTATAGTATAAAAATATGACCCTTTTTTTGCACTCCTTCTAAATTGTGAGCACCCCCTTAAAAAATTTAAATGAGAAGGGGGGTCATGTGGCACCTAATTCAAAAGGGATTTTCATTCTCTGTTCAGCTAAATCAAGTTTTTCAAATTTGGTGCGATCATAACTGAAAAAAATTATTTTAAAAATGTAAAATGTTTATACTTTAAGTTTTGTATTTGTTTATTTCTATTCTCAATTTGACAATTTATAGTATAAAAATATGACCCCCTTCTTGCACTCCTTCTGAATTATGAGCACCCCCTCAAAAAATTTAAATGAGAAGGGGGGTCATGTGGCACCTAATTCAAAAGGGATTTTCATTCTCTGTTCAGCTAAATCAAGTTTTTCTAATTTGGTTTGATCATAACTGAAAAAAATTATTTTAAAAATGTAAAATGTTTATACTTTAAGTTTTGTATCTGTTTATTTCTATTCTCAATTTGACAATTTATAGTAAAAAAATATGACCCCCTTCTTGCACTCCTTCTGAATTATGACCACCCCCTTAAAAAATTTAAATAAGAAGGGGGGTCATGTGGCATCTAATTCAAAAGCGATTTTCATTCTCTGTTCAGCTAAATCAAGTTTTTCAAATTTGGTGCAATCATAACTGAAAAAAATTATTTTAAAAATGTAAAATGTTTATACTTTAAGTTTTGTATTTGTTTATTTCCATTCTCAATTTGACAATTTATAGTATAAAAATATGACCCCCTTCTTGCACTCCTTCTGAATTATGAGCAGCCCCTCAAAAAATTTAAATGAGAAGGATAGTCATGTGGCACCTAATTCAAAAGGGATTTTCATTCTCTGTTCAGCTAAATCAAGTTTTTCAAAATTGGTGAGATCATAACTGAAAAAAATTATTTTAAAAATGTAAAATGTTTATACTTTAAGTTTTGTATTTGTTTATTTCTATTCTCAATTTGACAATTTATAGTATAAAAATATGACCCCCTTCTTGCACTCCTTCTGAATTATGAGCACCCCCTCAAAAAATTTAAATAAGAAGGGGGGTCATGTGGCACCTAATTCAAAAGGGATTTTCATTCTCTGTTCAGCTAAATCAAGTATTTTAAATTTGGTGAGATCATAACTGAAAAAAATTATTTTAAAAATGTAAAATGTTTATACTTTAAGTTTTGTATTTGTTTATTTCTATTCTCAATTTGACAATTTATAGTATAAAAATATGACCCCCTTCTTGCACTCCTTCTGAATTATGAGCACCCCCTCAAAAAATTTAAATAAGAAGGGGGGTCATGTGGCACCTAATTCAAAAGGGATTTTCATTCTCTGTTCAGCTAAATCAAGTTTTTCAAAATTGGTGAGATCATAACTGAAAAAAATTATTTTAAAAATGTAAAATGTTTATACTTTAAGTTTTGTATTTGTTTATTTCTATTCTCAATTTGACAATTTATAGTATAAAAATATGACCCCCTTCTTGCACTCCTCCTGAATTATGAGCACCCCCTCAAAAAATTTAAATTAGAAGGGGGGTCATGTGGCACCTAATTCAAAAGGGATTTTCATTCTCTGTTCAGCTAAATCAAGTATTTTAAATTTGGTGAGATCATAACTGAAAAAAATTATTTTAAAAATGTAAAATGTTTATACTTTAAGTTTTGTATTTGTTTATTTCTATTCTCAATTTGACAATTTATAGTATAAAAATATGACCCCCTTCTTGCACTCCTTCTGAATTATGAGCACCCCCTCAAAAAATTTAAATGAGAAGGGGGGTCATGTGGCACCTAATTCAAAAGGGATTTTCATTCTCTGTTCAGCTAAATCAAGTTTTTCAAATTTGGTTTGATCATAACTGAAAAAAATTATTTTAAAAATGTAAAATGTTTATACTTTAAGTTTTGTATCTGTTTATTTCTATTCTCAATTTGACAATTTATAGTAAAAAAATATGACCCCCTTCTTGCACTCCTTCTGAATTATGACCACCCCCTTAAAAAATTTAAATAAGAAGGGGGGTCATGTGGCATCTAATTCAAAAGCGATTTTCATTCTCTGTTCAGCTAAATCAAGTTTTTCAAATTTGGTGCGATCATAACTGAAAAAAATTATTTTAAAAATGTAAAATGTTTATACTTTAAGTTTTGTATTTGTTTATTTCCATTCTCAATTTGACAATTTATAGTATAAAAATATGACCCCCTTCTTGCACTCCTTCTGAATTATGAGCACCCCCTCAAAAAATTTAAATGAGAAGGGGGGTCATGTGGCACCTAATTCAAAAGGGATTTTCATTCTCTGTTCAGCTAAATCAAGTTTTTCAAAATTGGTGAGATCATAACTGAAAAAAATTATTTTAAAAATGTAAAATGTTTATACTTTAAGTTTTGTATTTGTTTATTTCTATTCTCAATTTGACAATTTATAGTATAAAAATATGACCCCCTTCTTGCACTCCTTCTGAATTATGAGCACCCCCTCAAAAAATTTAAATGAGAAGGGGGGTCATGTGGCACCTAATTCAAAAGGGATTTTCATTCTCTGTTCAGCTAAATCAAGTTTTTCAAATTTGGTGCGATCATAACTGAAAAAAATTATTTTAAAAATGTAAAATGTTTATACTTTAAGTTTTGTATTTGTTTATTTCTATTCTCAATTTGACAATTTATAGTATAAAAATATGACCCCCTTCTTGCACTCCTTCTAAATTATGAGCACCCCCTCAAAAAATTTAAATGAGAAGGGGGGTCATGTGGCACCTAATTCAAAAGGGATTTTCATTCTTTGTTCAGCTAAATCAAGTATTTTAAATTTGGTGCGATCATAACTGAAAAAAATTATTTTAAAAATGTAAAATGTTTATACTTTAAGTTTTGTATTTTTTTATTTCTATTCTTAATTTGACAATTTATAGTATAAAAATATGACCCCCTTCTTGCACTCCTCCTGAATTATGAGCACCCCCTCAAAAAATTTAAATGAGAAGGGGGGTCATGTGGCACCTAATTCAAAAGGGATTTTCATTCTCTGTTCAGCTAAATCAAGTATTTTAAATTTGGTGAGATCATAACTGAAAAAAATTATTTTAAAAATGTAAAATGTTTATACTTTAAGTTTTGTATTTGTTTATTTCTATTCTCAATTTGACAATTTATAGTATAAAAATATGACCCCCTTCTTGCACTCCTTCTGAATTATGAGCACCCCCTCAAAAAATTTAAATGAGAAGGGGGGTCATGTGGCACCTAATTCAAAAGGGATTTTCATTCTCTGTTCAGCTAAATCAAGTATTTTAAATTTGGTGAGATCATAACTGAAAAAAATTATTTTAAAAATGTAAAATGTTTATACTTTAAGTTTTGTATTTGTTTATTTCTATTCTCAATTTGACAATTTATAGTATAAAAATATGACCCCCTTCTTGCACTCCTTCTGAATTATGAGCACCCCCTTAAAAAATTTAAATGAGAAGGGGGGTCATGTGGCATCAGTATAAAAATATGACCCCCTTCTTGCACTCCTCCTGAATTATGAGCACCCCCTCAAAAAATTTAAATGAGAAGGGGGGTCATGTGGCACCTAATTCAAAAGGGATTTTCATTCTCTGTTCAGCTAAATCAAGTATTTTAAATTTGGTGAGATCATAACTGAAAAAAATTATTTTAAAAATGTAAAATGTTTATACTTTAAGTTTTGTATTTGTTTATTTCTATTCTCAATTTGACAATTTATAGTATAAAAATATGACCCCCTTTTTGCACTCCTTCTGAATTATGAGCACCCCCTCAAAAAATTTGAGAAAGGAGGTCGTGTTGCGCCTATTTCAAAAGGGATTTTAATTTGCTGTTTAGCATTACCAAGTTTTTAAAATTTGGTGCAATTATAGCTGAGAAAATTTGTTTTGAAAATTTGAAAATTTTTATACTTGACGTAGAATGAAGAAAATATTTTTTAAGAAGTGTTTTTCAATTTATTTTACAATTAAATGAAATGTTCAAAATGACCACCATTCACTCCTTGGCAATTCCCGTACAACATTTTGTAGGACCACAGAGGTAATTTTGTTAATTTCTTCCGTTATCCATATTATACATATTCAGAATAAATTTTCTCGGTTATGATTGCACCAAATTTAAAAAACTTAGCATTGCTGAACAAAGAATGAAAATCCCTCTCGAACAAAGTGCCACACAACCCCCCTTCTCATTTAAATTTTTTGAGGGGACGCTTATAATTCAGAGAGGGTGCAATAAGGGAGTAATATTTTCATACTGTAAATTGTCAAATTGAGAATAGAAATCGACCAGGTTTTTTCAACGGATAGATAATTTACAGTGTTAATATTTTTAAATTTTAATAACAAATATTCTCACTTCTGTTTGCACCAAATATGAAAAACTTAGTATTGCTGAGCAGATAATGAACATCCCTTTCGAACAAGATGCCACACGACTCCCCTTCCTATTTAAATTTTTTGAGGGGGTGCTCATAATTCTCCTTCTGCACTTTGCTTAAAAATACTTACGGATTTCCAATGGGGAGGTCATTTAGAAATAAGCAAAATAAAAGGGTTGGATCGTTTAATTGCCTATTGGCTAGGGCTAGACTTCGATATAGAAAATACAGCAAAAAGTTGCAAAAACTGTATGAAGAACTTTTAAAGCCCACCAAAATGCAAAAATCATCATTACCATATCCAAAAGGACCCTGTAAAAGGATTCATATTGATTACGCTGGACCAGTATCGGATAAATGCTGCTTATCATCTCGGACGCGTATAGCAAGTGGCTAAAGGTTAAAATTACAAAATCGATGACTGCATTTGCAACTTTTAGCATTTTGGACAAAATTTTTGCAAGTCATGGCGTCTCTATAACACTCGTGTCAGACAATGGTACTTATTTCCGTTTGACAGAGTTTGAGGAGTTCCTGCAAAAATTTGGAGTAAAGTTCCATAAATTACCCAGCTATAAATGGACAGGCGAAACGATTGGTTTAAACAGTAAAAAATGCACTCAAAGTAATGGAAATAAAAAAAACTACTTTACAAAAAAATTTAAATGAATTTCTTCGCCAGTACAGACGAGCTTCATAGTCTACTACAGGCGAGTCACCATCACAATTATTCTTAGGACGCCCTCATCGGATTCGCCTAGAACTAGCTTTCAAAATCAGTTTTTCCAAAAAACTATGACCTGCAACTTTTTAAAAAGCGAGTTCACAATCATCTCCTTTCTATAATCCCTCCTCCTTCTAATAGTCGCAGTGCGGGCCGCCCGTGGCCCACACGATAGGTCTATCCTTTTTGCGACTATTTTCGGTAAAAAAAAAAACTATATTTACAAATCAAACTTAAAAATTCAATTTTGATATGTATATTTTTGTTTTTATATTTCAGAGTCTTGAAACTGAAAAAAATAAAGTTTTAAAAGGTAGTCTTTTTAAGATTTGGTTTTTATTAGTATCCCGACCAAAGTTATACCAATTTAACAATATAAATAATAATACTCAATATTTAACATCGTAGTAGATACTACTGTTTGCATCATGTTAGAGCAGCGCGATGCAACGCCACTAAAGGCCCCGATTGTGTTTAAAAACATCGATGAATTCATGTTCAGGCGGTAATTCATTAAAAACCCTATAAAAACTCTCGGCGATGAGATATGTGGAGTAGAATGACTGCGTGCCTTGTATTAATCGGTCGTTGTTTTTAAGCTATGAATAAATATTTTGATTAAAGTAATAGTAATATTAATATTAATAACATAGAAGAGTTGCAGACCAGACATTACTCTACAGTTATTTTCATGGCAGATGCTCCAGAGAAATAAAAACTCTTGTACCACCATTGGCCACATTCGGCCGAAGAATTCGGCACACTGATCAGTCTCACCCATTTACTCTCAAGATTGACACAAGGACCAACCTCCATAAAGAATCCTTCTTTTACAGAACTGCTACGGAATGGAACAAGCTTCCAAAATCAGTTTTTCCAGAGAACCATGACCTGCAACTTTTCAAAAAGCGGGTTCACATCATCTCCTTTCTATAATTCCTTCCCCTTCTAATAGTCGTGGTATTTTTCACGCTTTATATTAAAGCCAACGTTAGAATTGGGATTACTCGTCCACAGTGTGTTTTGTTTATTAATAAATTAAATATATTAAATAATTAGTATATTTATTTTCGTTAATTGAAATTAATAATGAAAAAGAGTAAAAAGTACCTGTGTCGACTTACAAAGCAAGGCAAGTGATTCAAGTTACTCGGTTAGGTTTTACTGGTAGAGGTTTTTGACATCAGCGTAATGTATAATTTAAGTTTTGTTTAAAATTTATCTTATTGTTGTAAATGCAAGGGACAAAATAGAACAATTGATGAACTTTTTAAAAATTAATGGGTATTTAAAACCAAAAAGTTACACAAAAGTTCTTTAGCTTATTTTTTGCGTTTAATAATTTTAGTATCGTTTTATAAAAAAAAAGTGAGACATCCAAACTGGAAATAATTATATCATATTGTCGTATCATCAAAAAAGATAAAACTTAACTGGAAAATTAAATACATACATACATAAAGTCACGCCTTTTTCCCATAGGGGTAGGCAGAGACCACTTCCTTCCACTTGCTACGGTTCGTACACACATCTTTTGCTTCCTCTACTTTCATCAGTGCTCTCATACATGCTCTTCGGTTGTTGGTACTCTTGACCTGGCCTTTCTTCAAAACAATGTTGATCTGATCGAGATATGTTCTCCGAGGTCGACCTCTACCGATTTGCCCATTCACACTTGCCTTATAAATTTGTTTCGTCAATCTTCCTTCATCCATCCTTTCTACGTGTCCAAACCATCTAAGCATTCCTTTATCTATCTTTGTAACCACATCTTCTTTTACACCACAGCGTTTTCTTATCTCACTATTCTTAACTTTATCCAACCGAGTCACTCCGGCTATACTTCTCAGACTACTCATCTCCTTAGCATTAATCCTATTCTCATGCTTCTTCTGCCAAACTCAACATTCACTACCATACATAAGCTTAGGAACCAACACACCTCTATGCACCGCCAGACGTGCTATTTTTGACACTTTCTGGCTATTCATAAAGCTATGCAGTGCCCCATTCATTTGTTTTCCTGCTAACACCCTTCGCTCAATGTCACTGTCATACTTTCCATCTCTAGTAAATTTTGAACCCAAGTACACAAATTCATTAATTGTTCCACTCTTTCTCCCTCAATCGAAACCCCACAGTTTGTCATGCTTTCTTCTCTTTCAAAAACCATTACTTTCGTTTTGCTCACCTCTTACGTAAATAATGTCAGCAGCGTATAGCAGATTAGTCTTCAATATTTTGTTTAGTTTTAGATATACAGTAATATGGAGAAGACATAGCATCTCAGCTTGAGTTGAGTTTATACCAGTCACGTAGATTCTTGAGCCATGATGCTTTTCTGCGGCCCGGCTTTCTTTTACCATAAATTTTTCCAACCGAGTCACTCCGGCTATACTTCTCAGACTACTCATCTCCTCAGCATTAATCCTATTCTCATGCTTCTTCTGCCAAACCCAACATTCACTACCATACATAAGTGTAGGAACCAACACACCTCTATGCACCGCCAGACGTGCCTTTTTTGACACTTTCTGGCTATTCATAAAGCTATGCAGTGCCCCATTCATTTGTTTTCCTGCCAACACCCTTCGCTCAATGTCACTGTCATACTTTCCATCTCTAGTAAATTTTGAACCCAAGTACACAAATTCATTAACTTGTTCCACTCTTTCTCCCTCAATCGAAACCCCACAGTTTGTCATGCTTTCTTCTCTTTCAAAAACCATTACTTTCGTTTTGCTCACATTTATTTTCATACCTTTGATTTTCAGGGAAGCATGCATAACATTAACCATCGCCTGCAACTCCTCTTCAGATAACGCTAATGTGACTTAAATAATATAATTGAAAACAGATAGTAATAATTTGTCAATTGTATCAGCGATTGTATCAGCTTGGAAGCATTGCAAGATTATTGAACAATATCGCGCACTATAGTCAACAATATGGTCTTAATATCAACGTAAAGAAAACAAAACAAATGATCATCAGCAGAAGAGATATAAATGGAGCTCACCTATATATCAACGGAACTCGAATTGAACGTGTTCAACAATATTGCTACCTTGGAACAATCATAAACGAACAATGGGACAGCGCACAAGAGGTAAAATGTCGTATAGGAAAAGCCAGGACGGTTTTTAACAAAATGAGTGCCATCTTCAAAAGTCACAACATATCCCTAGAAACGAAAATAAGACACTTAAGATGCTATGTTTTTTCTGTTCTATTGTATGGAGTAGAATCCTGGACACTCACAGAAGCCACCACTAAAAAAGTGGAAGCATTTCAGATGTGGCTGCATAGGAGAATGCTCCGAATACCATGGACAGCTCACGTTACAAATATAGAAGTGCTAAAGAGAATGAAAAAAGATCTAGAAATCATGTACATCATTAAAAAAAGAAAACTAGAATACCTAGGGCACTTTATGAGGAATAAGGATCGATACTATATATATAATCCAGGATATCTACAGCTGTCGCTGCCTTCCTGCTTTCAGCCCTTGTCTCCAGTTGTCCTTGTCCTGCCAGTCTCCGTCCTGCAGGTTTCTTAATTCCATCGCCCCATCCACTTCGTCTCTCCATGATCGCCTTGGTCGACCTCTCTTTCGTCTGCCTAATGGACTCCACTCAGTTACCCGGTGTATCCAGCGATCCTCCGGAGTTCTTCTAACATGTCCGTACCACGTTAGTTTCTTTTCCTCTATGTGTTCTAGTATGTCTTTTTTTACCTCCATTCTTCTCCTGATCTCCTCATTTCTTATTCGATCTAATCTGTTCACTCCACAACTCCTTCTCCAAAAGTCCATTTCTGTGGCTACAATCTTCCCTTTGTTTTTTTTGTTGATCACCCACATTTCAGCTCCGTAAGTCATTATGCTGCGAACTATTGAATTGAATATTCTTGTTTTATTAGTCTTGGTTATGTGGCGATCCCATAATATTGGGTTTAATTGATTAATACATGCCCTAGTTTGACCTAGTCTATTTTTTATTTCTTCCTCTGTTGTTCCACTTTTTGATATTATAAACCCTAGGTACTTAAATTTGTCTGTTCCTGAGATCTGTCGGTTATCATCTATTTCTAGGTGATATATCCTGTCTTGTGCCGTTGACATATATTGGGTCTTTTCGAGGTTGATTTCCACTCCATTTTTCCCATATTCCTCCTCTAGTTTCCGCATCATAAAACCTAAATCCTCCTCATCTTGAGCTATGATTACTTGATCATCGGCAAAGCTTAGAGTATACAGATGATCATTTCTAATTGGTATTCCCATTCCTGCACATTTTCTCTTCCATGGTCTTAGTGTCTGTTGTAGAAATATTTTGAATAGTGTGGGTGATGTTGAGCATCCTTGGAGGAGACCCTTAGTTGTTTTGAAGGCATTTGATAGTTTATTTCCCTCTTTAATCCATACGGTATTTTTTTTGTACATATTTTGGACTGTTCTGATAATTCTCTGCGTTATACCCATTTCTAACATGGCTTCCCAGATTTTAGACCGAGGGACAGAATCATAGGCCTTTCGGATATCCACAAATGCAAAATGTACCTCTCTGTTCTTGGCCATTTTTTTCTCTATGAGTTGTTGAATTGTATATATATGGTCCATACATGATCTTCCAGCCGTAAATCCTGCCTGATCTTCATCAACTTTTCCTTGTATCTGTTCTTCTAATTTTTGTTTGACGACTTTTCCAAATAGTCGGCCCATCGAAGCTATCATGCTGATTCCCCTGTAGTTTTCGCACTTTTTTTTCTCTCCTTTCTTATGGATAGACGTTATGTAGGCTTCCGTCCATTCATCTGGTAGTTCTTCTCCATTTAGTGCTCTGAGGAACATTGCGTGTATCATTCGCCCCAACTTCTCAGTTCCGTATTTAATTAATTCCGGTGGTATTCCTCCTGGACCGCTAGATTTCCTGTTCTTCATAGATTTTATAGCACGTTTGACTTCCGGTAATGTTAGAGTAATTTGTTCGTTTTCATCTGCTGATATTTCTTCATTTCTCATAAATTGGGGCCTAGTCTCCGTGAGTAGATCTTTGTAATATCGTTCCCACTCCTGTTCTTTGATATATGATATTCGAACTTTTTCTCTGTTGTTTCTTCTAAGTGCTTTAAGTACTCGCCAAGATTCTGAGCTCCTCGTGCCCCCTATATACTGTTCTATATTTTCACATGTATGTTCCCATCTTATGTTTTTTTCTTGTTGCATTTTTCTTTTTACCTCCCTATTCTTTTCTTTATATTTCCTTAGGTCTTCGGGATTTTTGGTACTGAGGTATTTTAAGTAATGGTCCTTCTTTTCCTTTATACTTTGCCTTGTGTCATCACTGACATCTTCTCTATATGTCTTATGTGTCTCTTCTTCTCCTAGAGCTTCCCTGGCAGCTTCTTTCATACACATCTTAATATGTTCGTAGCTTTGTGTGATGCTGTCATATCTAAACTCTTCCATTTTTTGGTCTAGGCGCCATTGATACAGGTTTTTGATTGATTCATCTTGAAGTCTATCTAATTTAAATCTTTTTTCCGGTTCTACTGTATTTTTATGTTGTCGGTTATCCGATGTGTGTATAAAGGGAAATGACATTTTTGCTCTTACCAATCTATGGTCCGAACCACATTCTGCCCCTCTTTGGACTCTAACATCCTTAATTTTGATTGTGCTGTTTTTCTTTGTAATAATATAGTCAATAATCGACCTTAGGTTCCTGGTTTCTTGGATCCAAGTATATTTATGGATATCCTTATGTTTAAAATACCCATTTGTTATCTTTAGATCGTTCATTTCGCATATCTCTATCAATCGCTCTCCATTATCATTTATACGTTCTTCTCCAAATCTTCCTACTGTAGTGTCGTCATTTCTCCGTCCTACTCTTCCATTTAGGTCCCCCGCAAGAATAAGTTCTTCTGAGTTTTTTATTTTTTGTATTTCTGAATGTAGTTTATCCATAAAATCTTCCTTTTCTATCACTGGGCTATCTTCAGTTGGGCCGTATACTCCTAATATGGTTATGACTCGTCCGTATATATTTAATCTGACTTCTATCATTCGTTCGTCTATCGGTTTCCATGTGTCTATATTTTTTTGCCATTTCTTCTTTATCAATATTCCGACGCCTGCTTTTGCTCTTTCCTCCTTTCTGACTCCACTCCAGCAGTGAAATATATCCCCTATGTTTTCTGTTCCAGTTCCTTTTTTCTTAGTTTCACTAATTACGAGTACGTCCATGTTCATCTTTCGAAATTCCTCTATAACTTCTGGATCGATACTACCTACTGCAAACTATAATACAGGGAAAGATACTGGGTAGGAGAGGACCCGGAAGAAGAAGAAACTCATGGTTGAGGAATTTACGGACTTGGTTTGGGAAAACATCAGCAGAACTGTTTCGAGCGTGTACAAACAAAGTTATAATTGCCAACATCCGAAACGGATAGGTACCCGAAGGAGATCAGCGACCGAAA
The DNA here is from genome assembly GCA_950111635.1 of Agelastica alni. Taxonomy (NCBI): domain Eukaryota; kingdom Metazoa; phylum Arthropoda; class Insecta; order Coleoptera; family Chrysomelidae; genus Agelastica; species Agelastica alni. Next base: position 23,994,803 of record OX467719.1, on the reverse strand, counting down.
TGTAAGTGTGAGAGAAAGATTTATTGTGGTAAGTGATTTTATGTTTGGTAAATAAATTATTCAACTTTTAAATAACGTAAAGGTTAATTAATTTGATTACATTTTGTAAGTTGGTTATCTAAAATTAGTTTAATTAATAAAATGAGCACAGTCGTACTAGTGAAGTGAATTAAAACGTTGATAACCATTTGCGAAGTGCAAATGATGAGAACCTAATTCTACATTTCACAGTAAAAGCAAACACTGTAAATTGAGGTGTACCAAGGCATTTAAGGCTTAAATCATCGCTCAGATGTCAAAACCTCGTATCTCAATTTTCGATGGTTTTGTGTTTTTTGGTTTGCCCACGTTAGGAATTCGATCCGCATCGATGACAAAACCTGTATCCCAAACCGTGTAAAATTGCACCTACTAAAAACAGAAACATCGTATCTCACATGCTGTAAACATAACCTCGTAAGTCAACACGTGTCTCCAAATTTTATAAATATTGGGTACAAATTTACTTTATGGGACTCACCAAAAAAAAAGACATTAAATTTAGTCGATGCGGCTTAAAAAGCTGAGTCGAATGACACCCCTCTTAGGGTGAGGAAATGCCTCTTTTAATTTTTAACTTTCCAATTTTCTTTGTCCAAAATGTTTGGGCAGTTTGTCGATGGTGTTATTCGATGCAGCATGACCAATCGAGTCGATTGGCACCACTTCCAAGTTGAGCAAACGGCCCTTTCAAAAGTTACACTTTTAAATTTTTAAATTATTAGAGACGCGTCTTCCTCATGACACCACTTACAATGGTGACACTAGTGTCATTCGACGCAGTATGACCAACCATGTCGAATGAACTCTCTCAAGTTGATATAACGGCCGGTTCAAAATATTTTTTATTTCAAACCTTATTTTCTTTAAATTTAATCATTGTCACAAATAATTCAATTCATGAAAATACTCACATTTCGGTAAAAAAACTAACTTTAAAAGTTCTATTTTCTACTATGGGAAATTTTAAGTGATTTCACAAAATATGCCAATTTTGTGATACAAGATTTTGACATCTACACGACGAAATGTACTTTAGCACACTTACCAAAAAAAAAAACAATTTTAGTCGATGCGGCTTGTAAACCTAAGCCGAATGACACCACTCTCAGGTTGAGGAAATGCCCCGTTTAATAAAAGTTAGGCCCCTTTTAATTTTCAACTTTCCGATTTTTGGATGCACATTTTTTCGGCCAAAACTTTTGTGCACAGTTTATACGATGATTTTATTTCATGCAGCATGATCAACCGAGTAGATTGGCACCACTCCCAAGTTCAGCAAACGGCCCTTTCAAAAGTTACAACACTTTTTAATTTCTCAGTTTTAGAGGCGTGTTTGTAATCATGTGTCATTCGACGCAGTATGACCAACCGAATCGAATAAACTACGAATGTTGAGTTAACGACCGGTTCAGCCGTGTCATTCGACGCAAACCAATCTTTCAATTTTTAGAAAAACATTTTTTCACCCCTCTTTACCATCGATTTTTATATAATTATAGACAACAATCCTAATCAAATGAAAGCCTTTTACTCATCTTAACAATCTTAATCAAATTTAACGATTGTTAAGATGATTACATAAAAATTGATAGTTAAGAGGGCCCCCCCCTCGAAAGGGGGGCAAGTTTTTACCTTGATTTTATTCACTTAAAATTCCTCGTACTTTTTTGCAACACAATTTATAAATCACCTATTTCACACATTTTTTTGCAATTATTTAACGGAATAAGCGTCAATAATTACAAAAAAATTGATCATTATTATTGATACATAAACTATTAACCTGTCCGACATATGACAGCATCTTAAACTCGGATTTGAAATTGTGACGTTGCCGATTCAAACCAGAAATAATGGTATATTAGATAAAATATTTTTATGGCTTAGTTAATGAAAAAGAAGATATATCCCATAGATTACTTTATAAATTTACAAAAGAATGTTTTTTTTATTTAATGAGCAAGTAAATAGAGAACAAGTGCGCGTACAAAAGTTAATGTTTCAATTGGTTAAAAAAGGTACTGTTTGTGTTAGGTTAGGCCGTTAGGTTAGGTTAGGCTAAATTTTTATGTTCATCATCGATTAACAGTCGTCGAATCTATCATTTATAAAGAAAGATATACGCGCACTCTGGCAACGTCGCAAAACACAGAAAAAATTGGAGTCGTCTCGCAATGGATGCTAGTACCAAAAAGAACTCGATTCGCTTCACGCTGTTCCTTTTATACTAAAGTGGCACGTGTTTACAAGTGACATTCGACTCGGTTGGTCATGTTGCGTCAAATAACACTAGTGGCACCATCGTCGTGCACCAAAATAAACAATAATAAATATGTATAATATAAATAATAAATATTGTCACGTGCCTATTTTTTTCCTTCTACAGTTCCATTATTAATTGGGTCCCTGATAATTTAGTATTCCTTAGGTACTCGTAAGTAGGGTTGCATACCGTATTTTGTTGTAACTTAAATTTATCATTCGTTGTAAATAGTGTTGCATACCTTGTAGTGATAGAAGTGATAATGGCTGTGACATTTTTGTTAATCGATGGAGATGAAGTGGGGGTTTTTGTTATTAGATTTTGCCTTGATTTTTGGCCTCGATTGTCGTGTGTTGTCAGCTATATTATTGTTTGGTTTGCATTTCTGTGTGGATGGGCTGGCTATCAACACGGACGAGTGCGATTATGAGTTTGGAACATAGATCTGCGAAGATTGTTGGTTGACGCGTGTTCCGTGTCATTTCTTGATATCCGGCCTGGGAGTCAGTGGTTTAGGGAGTCGCTTGGTGTCAGTCGTCGAAGTCGGGTGGTGGTGAGAGTTTTTGAAACGATTTGATATTAACACGTGAGCAGAACCTCTACGGTTTTTTCTTTCATATCTGGCTGTATTTGGGCCATCTTAATTGGATTTTGAAGAAAAACCATTTAATTTTTAACTTGACCATTCTATCTTACCTTTGTTATTGATATTTTGGATTTTGGTGTCGAGTTAAAATATCCGCATGCGGGATCTGATGGAGGGAAGCCATTGTTAAGTAGCAGGTGCAGTTCCATAATCAATCCGGCCACAGGAGTAGGCCCCAGGAGTAGGCCACAGGATTAGTGAATTCGTATACCCAAAGGTTACAAGTGATTTATTTTAGAATATTTAAACGACGTGATTTGTTTTTGACACCACGATTAAGTTTTGTTTTAATTTATTAATATGGTACACTGTTGAAAACTATTTATTGCATTGGATAATATGCCAAGGCTGAACTTTGATTAAAGCAATATTCTCAATAGTTCTTTGTGTCCAAGTAAAAACGTTTTCTCCATACTTATTTGTAAATATCCTACAATATTGCTATTTTGAAGGACAGCCATCGTAAAAAGAAATATTTTTAAATAAGTTCGATTGTTCTAACAGTGTAAATCTTTATGTAAATGGAAACTAAAAAAACGTGAGTAAATTAGCAGCCGTACGTGAACGATTGATTAGGTATTATTAAAAAGTTGACTTGTATACGTTTTTTTTGGTAACCTGATAAGGTTTGTTATTCTTACCTTTGTTTTAATTATTTTATGGAATCGTAAACTTTGGATTTTTGATTTATTGTTGTCTCATAAAGTTGTAAATTTTGAAGTTTCGATTTATTGTTGGCTGTTAATTTTGATTATATGTGTTATAATTTTGTTATTGAGCTGTGTATTTTAATTTATTGTGTAAGTAAAGTATCCAATATATTTTTGCTATAATTTTATTTATTTGGTTCACCATAATCTTAGTTGTTTATCGTGTGGCTCTGCTAGTGCCTATAAGACCTAGGGGTTTCCGGCTTGAACCGTCTCAGTCGGTGGCGCGGCTCACTTTTATTTTCTTTTTTTCTTCTACCCTCTACGGCTGAGCTCGGGCATAATTTGCCAGTAGAGAGACCACTGGCAGAGTACTCTTTAGAGAACGAAAAAATACGTGGCAATATATATAATATAAATAATAAATATATTAAATATATATAAATAATAATAAAATAAAAAATTTGTTTCTATTTTAAACCGGTCGTTAACTCAAAATTTGTAGTTTATTCGATTCGGTTGGTCATACTGCGTCGAATGACACTAGTGTTAGTATTGTCAGTCGCAGCATGATTACAAACACGCCTCTAAAACTGAAAAATTAAAAAGTGTTGTAACTTTTGAAAGGGCCGTTTGCTGAACTAAGGAGTGGTGCCAATCGATTCGGTTGATCATGCTGCACGGAATAAAATTATCATATAAACTGTGCACAAAAGTTTTGGCCGAAAAAATGTGCCTCCAAAAATCGGAAAGTTGAAAATTAAAAGGGGCCTAACTTTTAAACGGGGCATTTCTTCAACCTGAGAGTGGTGTCATTCGGCTTAGGTTTACAAGCCGCATCGACTAAAATTGTTTTTTTTTTGGTAAGTGTGGTAAAGTACATTTATACCGGCATTTAATTTTTTTGTGAATTTTCCGCGCAGGTCCTGTATAATGAATTTTGATACTGCATATTTTACCGAAGATCTGTAAAAAGTGTGTTGATAATGATGTCGATAGTATATAACTAAATTATTTAAAACGTAAAGTTTTAGTATATTTTTTTGTTTCGTGTTTTATTGTTGGATGACGAATGCGTAAACCATAAAAATCCCAACTTGTTTTATTTTCTGTCATTATTAAATGCTGCAATGTAAGAACGTATTTAATTTTTATTAAATACATATTTCTATTTAGTTTTTGAAGTAGTGTGAAGTGAACATTTCGTGTGTTGTAACTTACGTAAGTACGTAAAATAGTTTTTAGGTACGATTAATTTTTCCGAAGGGTATTTAGTTTGAAAATATTATGTGTCTGTTTGGAGCATGGGCGCGCCAATCCATACGGCCGCCTTTGTGCAAAATATAATTTTATACCCCTTACCCCTTTTTTAGTACAGTAGTAATACCTATATTTAATTTTGATACTGATACATCAGATAAGGGGGTGCACGCAAAATTAAAATAATCGCTTTTACTTATCTAATTGTAAAATAAAATATGTGTTACATGTTAATTTATATACGGTATAATATATAATCTATATTTTTTAATCATCAATATTATTTGATGTTTGCAAATAAAGGAAATGAGTACTTCCGAAAGCTTACATAAGTCTAGATAAAACTTTGTTAAGCATAAGCTCTCACCTTTGATTACCAGGAATGCGTATGTTTATTTTGTCTCACCCGTAAACGCACACCCATAATATCTTCCGATATTCGGTCCATACCAAAAGTTGCAATTCCATTCAACACTCATCATATTGATTGTCTTGGACCATTACCAAAGACTGACGATGGATTTACACATGTTTTCGTCGCTGTAGATGCGTATTCTAAATAATGTTTTTTATATGCACTTAGAAGCCTAAAAACTGACGACGTAGCAGATTGCATACTAGATATCATATACCTGGTAGGCTCGCCCGCACGTATTATTACTGACAATGGCACTTCGCACAAAGCTGTTCAAAAACATGAACTCGTGCAAGACTAGGGTATAGAATGACACTTTATCACAATATACGTTCATTATCTGATCTAATTATATTTGACTATAAGATAGAAAATTATTCTCTAGACAGACCATGTAATTTTAAGGATCTTGGAGTTACTTTCGACCGAGAGCTATCTTTCCAAAACCACATAGACAATATAACTACGTCAGCAAACCGTATGTATGGATTTATAATTAGAGTAGGCCGCGACTTTAACCATTTAACACTTAAAACTCTTTACTATTCTTTTGTGAGATTAAATCTAGAATATGCATCGGTTATCTGGAACCCATATTATCAAGTGCATATTTATAAACTGGAGGCAATCCAAAGACGCTTTCTCAAATACCTAAGTTTTAAAGTAGATCGGACTTATCCACTAATTGGCACGGCACACGAGAGTTTACTGTCAAGACATAGCTTTTTCACTCTGGATAGAAGACGAGAATGTTCTAGTGTCATTATGCTACACAAAATAATTAACAATGAAATTAAATGTCAATGCTTACTACATCAGATAAACTTTAAAATTCCCCGTCAGGCATCTCGATACACCGACTCATTCTACACTACCACATCACGAACAAATATACTTAAAAACTCTCCTGTTCATACTATGTGTAGCAACTATAACCTAATAAGTGACCAGCTTGATATATTCTATTGTAATGTGAGGCAAATTAAGAGCTATTATTATCAGCAGTAATATTGTTGTGTTAATCTTAAGCTTTCTACTAATGTTAGTCTGATTTTTTAAATTGTGTATTACTCTTAAGCTTTTTTATTGTTAGTACTATTGTGCAAATGTTTACTTTGTTCCTGTTCTGTAATTGGAAATCTTTTTTTCTGTAGAACAGTGTAAATAAATAAATAAATAAATAAATTATGCAAATGGCCAAACTGAACGCTACATACGTTTTGTTGCCAATCTTTTACGGGTACAATCCGAAGTTACCTTACAGTGGAATACCTCGGTAGTTTTTACAGTCCTGCTGCGAACCTTATCCCTTGTAAAGCTGCACGATAACGGCCTTGTACCAGTCGTTGGTACGCTAACACTCCTCCAACAAAGGTTAAAAAGGCGGTACAGCAGACTAGTTACCACGCTTTGTCCAGCCTTTAGCATTTCAACTGTTATCCTGTCGTACCCAGCAGCTTTACCCAATTTCATACTGTTCAAAACACAATTTATGTCTTACCAATTTCACTTTCATTACAACTTTCACTCATCTCCAAATGGGGCCTGTTATTACTAAAAATATTAACAAATTGTCAAAAACAAGCGTTTTTCCGTGCGGGCGCACGGAAAAAGACCACTTTCGGTGCGCTAAATAAACATGTAAATATAGTGTTTTCAGGTAGGTATAATGAAAAAGTATTTTCTGGAACCGTCCGGAAAACACCCCCTTTCCGGATACTTTTTCTTTGAGAAAGCAGCATTTTTTCGGCCTAGTCTGGGAACGAGCTTGAGAAATTTGCCATAAAATAAGAGACATTTGTCAATGTCCGAGTGATATTCGGCGGATAATTTTTTGACAAAAAAAATTAATGACTCCACTCAAGGAAACATTTATTTATTTATTAAAAGTACAGTTAGCGAAAGTACAATTATTAAAATTTAACTTAACATTAGATTCGTTGCTGTTCTCTACTATAGAAGATCTATTACCACGCATAATATTGTTACGAATTTTACTTCTTTCTTGGGTTCGGTGATTTTAAACTCTCGATACAGTAGCAAAACAATTTTTATTCCAATACTTTTACACAATAAGTTTTACTTTTATAAATCACATAGATATTCACTTAGATATTCAACTAATTACAACTTTTGCAACTATTTAAATTTCATAACTTATAAACACTTTCAAAACTAAACTGTCATCTTTTTTACGACCGCTGTCTTTTTTATATTTCTAAATCATAATTTCAGACTATTCCACCTGTTTCTCGAGAGTCCGGGACCCTTCGCGACGCAATGCGGCGGCGGCCGACAAAGCGGTCATTTATATGCTCCCTAGATGTTGTTGATCCTCGTTCGCCGACAAATTACAGGGCCGGAGTGTAACAATATTTATGATCTTGTTGTGGTTTTCTTGATTGAGATTTAAGTATGGTTTTATAAAATTTTGATTGCTATGACCAGTAATTTTCAGCAATTGTTGTTCTACACCACTTTTTGCCAATTCGCTAACAGCAGTTGATCTATTCGAGTGATTTGTTATCTTTTTGTCCTTTACATTCAAACCAATTGCCTCACCAGCAGATTTAGTCCATTCATTTATTGTATTTCTTCCAACAGGTACATTATCGTACCATTTGTCAGTTTCATTTTCCCAGTGTCGATTTGTTTTTAAGAACAGTCATGGTGAGGTAATATTGTCGCCTAGTTTTGATATCAGTTTATGAAAAAGACGTACGGGACAGCTTTGTTTTTTACTTTTAAAAACCAACCATTTACTACTTTTACATCTTTTAGAACCACCTTGGCACGTTTTACTAAACACCGGATTGTATTCAATGCGGTTTGCTGGAAAGTCATCATTATTTTTCTGGATATAAAAAAAAACACCAGACAAGCAACTGCATCTCCTTCTCGCCACGTTAATTTTACAGCAGCAATACAGTCAAATTTACGAATAAGACCTTCAGGAGTATTTTCATCCCAAAGCAATATGTAACGTGCCTTTTTTTTCCCTTCTACAGTTTCATTATAATTGTATCTCTGATAATTTTGTATTCCTCAAGTACTCGTAAATAGTGTCGCGTACCGTATTTTGTTGTAACTTAAATATATCATTCGTTGTAAATAGTGTTGCATACCTTATTGTGATAAGATTCGATTGTTAATGGCTATGGCATTCTTGTTGATCACTGGAGATTGAGTAAGGTATTTTCATTATTAGATTTTGCTTTAGTTTTTAGCCTCGATTATTGTGTATTATCGATTATATTATTGTTTGGTTTACATTTCTGTGTAGATGAGGCTAGCTATCAACACGGACGAACGCGATTCTTAGTATGGAACATAGACTTGCGAATATTCTTGGTTGACGTCAATTCCGTGTCATTTTGATATCCGGCTTGGGAAGTATTGTCAGTCGTGTGGTGAGAGTCTTGGGAGTGGTGTGGTGAGAATTTTTGGGGCGGTGTGATATTAACAAGTGTGCAAAACCTCTACGGTTTTTCTTTCATATCTGGCTGTATTTGGGCCATCTTAATTGGATTTTGAAGAAAAACCATTTAATTTTTAACTTGACCATTCTATCTTACCTTCGTTGTTGATATTTTGGATTTTGGTGTCGAGTTAAAATAACCGCATGCGGGATTTATTCGAGGGAAGCCATTGTTAATTAGCAGGTGCCGTTCCATAACCAAACCGGCCACAGGAGTAGTGCATTCGTATCATCCATATCGACGATAAATTGCAGTGTTATAAAGACTTGCTTGGTGTTTTGAGCAGGAACTCCGTATTAAGGTGTTCAAGATTAAAGTTATTTTTTTTTATATTTAATCTGCAATGTGCGGTTGCCCAAGGGTTACAAGTAATTTGTTTTTAAATAGTTAACGACGTGACTTGTTTTTGACACCACAATTAAGTTTTGTTTTGATTTATTGATATAATACATTGTTGAAAGCTGTTTGTTGCATTAGTTAATATGCCAAAACTAAACTTTGATTAAAATAATCTTCTCAATAATTCTTTATGTCCAAGTAAAAATATTTTCTTCATACTTATTTGTAAATATCCTACAGTATTGATATTTTAAAAGACAACCATTGTAAATATATTTTTAAATAAACTCGATTGTTTAAACAGTGTAAATCTTTATGTAAATGGTAAAAACATGAGTAAATTAACAGCCTTATGTGAACGTTTGATTTAGTATTATTACGGAGTTGACTTATATACGTTTTTCTTTTTTTTTGGTAACTTGGTAAAGTCTGTTACTCTTACTTTTGTTTTGGTTATTTTATAAAATTGTAAATTTTAAATTTTTGGTTTGTTTAGCGAAAAAAATTTATCTTAGCTGTTGATTTGACTATATTTGTTATAATTTTATTATTGAACTGTTCTCTCTGTGTTGATTTGACTATATTTGTTATAATTTTATTATTGAACTGTGTACTTTGATTTATTGTAGGAGTAAAGTATCTAATATATTTTAGCTATAATTTCATTTATTTAGTTCACCATAATCTCAGTTGTTTATCGTGTGGCTCTGCTAGTGCCTATAAGACCTAGGGGTTTCCGGCTTGAACCGTCTAAGTCGGTGGCGCGGCTCTCTTTTATATATTTTTTTCTTCTACCCTCTACGGCTGAGCTCGGGCATAATTTGCCAGTAGAGAGACCGCTGGAAGAGTACTCTATAGAGAACGAAAAAGACGTGGCAAATATTATTTGTTAACTTCAGACAAATTTAACGAAACTGAATTGGACTTACGTTTACATGAATCTGCTTGTAGTTTCTTCCTGATTGCATCGCGGGCATCTCGGGCTGGCTTAAATATTGTTGGTTCTAAAGCAAATAAGTCAGAAGTCTTCAGCAGCAAGCAAATTCATTAGGGAAGCAGATATTGAAACATATCTAATGCTAAAGGTAATTTTAACAAAATATTACGAATGTAGGATATAAAGTGTATTAAATGGGTGTCCACATTGGGTGTGTGGACGTCCCTTGCTCCTGGGTGCCCATTTATGTTGAATAAAACTCTCTGGTTCACTGGGAAACTGTACTTATATATTTATTGTTTACTATACATACTTTATATTATAATACTATTACTATCAACTTAATATCGACTTAACCATACTACTAATTAAATAAGAATTAAAATATATATAAGTTAATAATTAATAATGAATTAGGAATCACATATCAATTAGGAATGAATCCCAACCGATATAATACCAAATATATATTTTAGTTCAAATTCAAACTGATGTAATATTATTGTTATTAATTTGTAGTGTAACCCTAATAAATCACATACTGCTTATTCAGCATTGCCCTTGACTTCCTCACGTATTTGATGATTTGTTTAATTTCAGAAATGAATTTATTTATTAATCCAGTTCATGCCTAAAGGACATTACAAAAGGTATCAACTTAGTTTGCTTTATTTTCAGGTAGCAACAATTAGTGGGTTAGCCAGTGCGTGTAGACGGGAAGCAACAAAAATGTTGATTGATCTAATAAACGACAGGCTAGAAATGTTGCTTGTGAAAATAACAGATTTCAAAACATATTGAGATTACTTTTATTTTAATTGGGCGAGAAAACTTGGTGTTGTATAGGCAATATTTATCTTTACGGCCATCCCATACTCCACATAACAGATTATACGTGAATTACAAATAACGGAGCTTGCACGGACTGGTTTAACATCGAAAAAGGTGTGAGACAGGGATGTGTGGCTTCGCCATGGCTGTTTAACTTATACATAGACAATTGTTTAAAAGATCTGAAAGAGAGTGCGTATGGATTAAAAATGAATGATTTGATCGTCAAATACCTTCTTTACGCCGATGATCAAGTCATATTAGCGTTATCTGTAGAGGAGTTGCAGGCGATGGTTAATGTTATGCATGCTTCCCTGAAAATCAAAGTTATGAAAATAAATGTGAGCAAAACGAAAGTAATGGTTTTTGAAAGAGAAGAAAGCATGACAAACTGTGGGGTTTCGATTGAGGGAGAAAGAGTGGAACAAGTTAATGAATTTGTGTACTTGGGTTCAAAATTTACTAGAGATGGAAAGTATGACAGTGACATTGAGCGAAGGGTGTTGGCAGGAAAACAAATGAATGGGGCACTGCATAGCTTTATGAATAGCCAGAAAGTGTCAAAAAAGGCACGTCTGGCGGTGCATAGAGGTGTGTTGGTTCCTACACTTATGTATGGTAGTGAATGTTGGGTTTGGCAGAAGAAGCATGAAAATAGGATTAATGCTGCGGAGATGAGTAGTCTGAGAAGTATAGCCGGAGTGACTCGGTTGGATAAAGTTAAGAATAGTGAGATAAGAAAACGCTGTGGTGTAAAAGAAGATGTGGTCACAAAGATAGATAAAGGAATGCTTAGATGGTTTGGACACGTAGAAAGGATGGATGAAGGAAGATTGACGAAACAAATTTATAAGGCGAGTGTGAATGGGCAAATCGGTAGAGGTCGACCTCGGAGAACATATCTCGATCAGATCAACATTGTTTTGAAGAAAGGCCAGGTCAAAAGTACCAACAACCGAAGAGCATGTATGAGAGCACTGATGAAAGTAGAGGAAGCAATGGTGGAAGGAATGGTGTGAACATCACAAATTTGAAGAGACACCGTGGCTGGAAGTCTACCAATGTTCGCTGAAGAATACATAGACAATTTACTTACACAAACAAAATTAAAATTGCCAAGACCATTCAAAAGTTATCAGATAAAACAATCAATGTGAAACGGAAACTTGAACTTCTTGTTCTGACTTTAACAAAAGGCATTTAAATATACCAACCATTTCAAACAAATTGAATCCTTTTAATATTAGCAATTGCTCGAATTTTAATATAAATATTAATATAAATAAGAGTTAGAATGTTTCTGTTAGTACCGTTCTTCTGTTCGAATTTCAATATTTAATACAAATAAGAATTAAAATATTCGAAATTTTGTTCTACAAAGAAATATAATAAAGAAATGTGTCTCATTGATTTGTTATTATACACGGTTGCCGAAAAAATGGGGTACGCATGACGTCCGAAAACAGTTTTTTTTTGGACTCGCATACTTTCAGGACTAGCCTACGCTTCGTCCTATAATTTTTTCCACTCGTCCGGACTTGTTTCGTAAATTACTACTATCTGTACAGGGTAAAAAATCAACGCAGTCCACTAGCTATTAAAAAAAGTACGTATTAAACTTAATATAAAAAAATATTTCGCTGAAAAAGCTACATAAGCGTCGAATTTGTATCGTTTTAAATTTTGTTTTCTTTCTCCTGAAAAATTATCTTGTTTGGACTTGGTTGGCTTTTTCGCTGTACCATTTAATTGCGTAGAAAGTTGATGCTTGTGAATTTTGGCACTTTATTATTTACTTGCATGCTATCAACCATTTTTGATTTTTTGTCCATAAGATAGATATTGCCTATTGTTAGTTTTAGAATTACATACATACATACATATAGTCAAGCCATTTTCCCGTAGGGAAAGGCAGAGACCACTTCCTTCCACTTGCTACGGTTCTTACACACATCTTTTGCTTACTCTATTTTAATCAGGGCTCTCATGCATGCTCCTCGGTTGTTGGTTTCTTTAAAACAATGTTGGTCTGATCGAGATATGTTCTCCGAGGTTGACCTCTACCGTCTTGTCCATTCACACTCGCCTTATAAATTTGTTTCGTCAATCTTCCTTTATCCATCCTTTCTACGTGTCCAAACCATCATAGCATTCCTTTATCTATCTTTGTAACCACATCTTCTTTTACATCACAGCGCTCTCTTATCTTACTATTTTTTACTTTATCCAACCGAGTCACTCCGGCAATACTTCTCAAACTACTCATCTCCGCAGCATTAATCCTATTTTCATGCTTCTTTTGCCAAACCCAACATTCACTACCATACATCAGTGTAGGAACCAACACACCTCTATGCACAGCCAGACATGCCTTTTTTGACACTTTCTGACTGCTCATAAAGCCATGCAGTGCCAAATTCATTTGTTTTCCTGCCAACACCCTTCGCTCAATATCACTGTCATACTTTCCATTTCTCCTAAACTTTGAACCCTAGTACACACATTCATTTACTAGTTCCACTCTATCTCCCTCAATCGAAACTTCACAGTTTGTCATGCTTTCTTTACTTTCAAAAACCATTACTTTCGTTTTGCTTACATTTATTTTCATCCCTTTGATTTTCAGGGCATCATGCATAACATTAACCATCGCCTGCAACTCCTCTTCAGATGACGCTAATATGACTTGATCATCGGCGTAAAGAAGGCATTTGACGATCAAATTATTCATTTTCAATCCATACGCATTCTCTTTCAAATCTTTTAAACAATTGTCTATGCCTAAGCTAAACAGCCATGGCGAAGCCACACATCCCTGACTCACACCTTTTTCGATGTTAAACCAGTCCGTGCAAGCTTTGTTTATCCTGACACATGCAGTGGAATCCTCGTAAAGTGATTTCAGTGCTCGTATTAAACTACCACTCACCCCATATATAGACAATGTCGACCACAATTCACTTCTCATTACTCTGTCATATGCCTTCTGACTTCTAGCCAAGAATTTTTTAACTATACCTCGTAATGAAAAGACCTGATCCATACAACTCCTTCCTCTTCTAAATCCTGCTTGCACATCCCATATCATCTTCTCAGTTTTATTCGTTACTCTTTTAATCAATATCTTTGCATACAGTTTGCCGACTATGCTGAGTAAACTAATACTTCGGTAGTTCTTACAGTCCTGCTGCGAACATTTTCCCTTGTAAAGCGGCACGATAACGGCCTTGCAATAGTCATCTGGTACGCTACCATTCCTCCAACAAAGGTTAAAAAGGCGGTACAGTAGACTAGCTACCACGTTTTGTCCAGCCGTTAGCATTTCAACTGTTATCCTGTCATACCCAGCAGCTTTACTCAATTTTATACTGTTCAACGCTTCCACAATTTCTGTCGTACTAATTTATCTTTCATTGCAACTTTCACTCATGTCTCCGAATGGGGCCTGTACTTGTGTATTTTCTTTCTCAAATAAACTTTCAAAGTATTCCTTCCATCTCTTTAATACGCATTTCTCTCCTTTTACCATCTTGGTTTTTGATTCTTTTTAGTTGCGAGGTAGTATTTTTACCTCTGGCTGTTCTTATGAACTTCCAGAAGAGTTTAATATTGTTTTGGAAATCGTCATATAACCTTCTATCAAATTCATCTTTATCATTCTCCTTCTTTTTTGCCACAACCTCTTTTGACACACCTTTTAACCTTTCATACTCATTATTTGCCTTGTTTATATCCTTAATCGTTGCCTTTTGCGTTCTTTGATTGGCTTTTGTAGCTAGCCATTCCAGCCAGGCTTTCTCCTTTTCTGACACAGCTTTTTGAACCTCTACGCACATTTTCTGTTACTTTGCATCTTTTCCTTTTAAATTTGAGTTTGTAAAATAGCACAAAAGGTATTTCTTCTTCTTCTTCTTCTTTCTTTAATGTAAGCAATTTTGCTTGTTTTTCTTCGTATCCTCTGCCGTTCAATTATTGGAAAGGTTGTCGCTCTATCTCTTGCGGGGTCTTCCAACGCTTCGGCGCCATAAGGGCGACTTGTCTCTAGTTATTTTGACCATTCTGTCGTCATTCATCCGGTCTATGTGTTCGTTCCACTCTCTCTTTCTTCACAGTATCCATTCATTTACATTGTCTATTTTACATGTTCTTCTAATGTCCTCGCTTCTTTCCCTGTCAAAAAGTGTTTTTCCAGCGATCCTGCGCACTATTTTCATTTCGGTGGTTTCTAATATTCTCTTTGTGTTCGATGTATCTGGTCTAGTTTCCGCTGTGTATGTTAATATAGGTCGGATGACCGCCTTGTAGATTCGGGATTTGGTCTCGATTCCGATATATTTGTTTCGGAGGATTGTATCGTTCAGGTAAGCTGAGGTTCGTGTTGCTTTTGCCGCTTGGTTTCTTACCTCCGCCTCGATGTCACCATATCCTGATATTTCTATGCCTAGGTATTTAAATTTCATCTCCTGTTGTATAATTTTATCATCCACAACCAGTTTGCATCTGATAGGTGTTTTTGAAGTAGTCATGCATTTCGTCTTTGCTGCAGATATCTTCAGTTTAGACTTTTTGCCGTTGTGCTGAATTTGAATAGTAACCTCTGTAGGTCATCTTCGTTTTCTGCAATCAAAACAGCATCATCGGCATAGCATAGGATTTTGACGTCTTTGTTCCCCATTTTATACCCTTTCAGGTTACGAGTGCTTTTTATTATTTCGTCCATAACGATGTTGAACAATAAGGGGCTAAGGAAATCTCCTTGTGGAATATTACTATTTACAGGAATTTCTTAGGTAGTTGTGCCATTAATTTTGGCTTGTATTTTGTTTCTCTGGTAAATATTTTCGATGGTTTTTATGATGTTGTATGGGATTTGCCTGTTGTATAGGAGGTGTACCACGACCTCCACTTGTATTCGGTCAAACGCCTTTTCCAGGTCTTTAAAACACATGAATGCTGGTTTGTTATACTCGATGGATTTTTCAGTTATTTGTCGCAGGACAAATATCGCATCAGTACAAGATCTTCCTGATCTGAATCCTTGTTGTTCATCGCCCAATGTGGTGAGTTCATTATTTTATTTGTTATAATCTTTGTTACTAGCTTTAAGGTTGTATTTAGAAGGTTTATGCCTCGGTAGTTTGCGGGTATCTTTTTGTTTCCTTTTTTAAACAGTAAGATTGTGGTACTTAGGCGTCATTCGTCCGGAATTTTTTGGTGTAAAAGGATTTTGCGAATTATGGATGTTAGCTGCTGTTTCAGGCTTCTCCCGCCGTATTTAAGAAGTTCATTTGGAATACTGTCTGGGCCTGGACTTTTTTCTGTTCTTAATTTTTATTAATGCAAAAGGAATTTAGTTTACAATATTAAATTTAGATTAAAATAATAAGGTGCATTGTTGTAAATGAACGTATTATTGTAATAACGCATTTAAGGATATTTTTTTATGGTGAACTGTCATGAATTAATTCAATAACCAAATTGGTTTGCAGTAACAAAGAATATTGCAATAAAAAGAATATTATAATCTGCTAAAGAGAATAAGGATAATACAAATATGAATGGATTCAGTAACTGAATAACATATATTATTTTGTGAAAGTAAAAATTTCAAAAAGTATTTTAGATACGTGAGAATTTTTATACGCCCTCGATGCGAAACCGTGTTAGATGATTATTGCAAATAAATTATCGTGTGAAAATCAGCTTTTTCAATCATTTTCATCAAAGACAATAGAAATAAACTTCCCATTTTATAAATTTACTTTCAAATAAAATTAATCAGATATAGCGAACGTTCGAGAGTAAAGTGTTAGTTAAAGCTAATAGTGTAATTTATCTGCCCGAAATATTAAAGATTCTTTTAACGGCTACAAGCTCTTTTTATGTAATTTTTGTTTTGTGTTTAATGTTGAATTGAAAGCCGAGTCTGGACTATGATTATATTTACTTTTGTTCACCTTATTAGCAACGTTGTCGTGTAATTAAGATATAGTAAGAATGGTATCAAAATTCCAATCGCTTTTTTCTCCACAGTGAATGAGAAAAAACACTTTTTTTGAGTGTGAAGAAAGTTACTGATGTATTTATTATACATAAATCTTTTAAATCGGTCTGCCACGGCTTTCTCTTTTACTCAATGGTCAATAGTTTATGATTTTTTATGATCGTGCCTATTATCATTTTTAGTTATTTTCAAGACTACACTTTTATGTGTATGTTTATGTGTGTGTATGTATATATTGTTATGATATGAAAATTGTCGTGGGAAATTTATTTTGAACATAGAAATTTAAATTTATTTACATATTGATGTAAAAGACAAAAAAAACATTTATTTGGACCTTAAATTAAATTACAATTTTTAAAAATGCCTAATTTTGACATGATATCGTACATGACAGGTGGTATATTTCATTAGGAGTCGAGTTCCGAACACGGAAAGTCGTGCAAGCACGAAAAAAGCATTTATGGACGTTTAATGAACGATATTTTTCATTATATCTACCTGAAAACTACAAATTAATGATTATATTATCACTAAATATATTAAATATCTTTGAAGAAAGCAGACGTATTCGGAGGAAAAAACTTAATATTAAAAGTTATAATCAGTAACAAATATAAATTAATAAAAAAAATATTCATCAAGTTAAAAAAAAGTTCAAAATTTAGTAGTTTTATGAACACGAGGGGTGAAGAAGAAAGAAAAAATCGTTAAAAAAGGATTCACAGTGAAGATATATATATGGGAAAAATGTATAACTGATTTTTTTAAAATCAGCTAATTCTGCTATATGTCACCTATATTATAGGTTTATGTGAGTCGATTATGTATCAAAAAACAATTAGCTGATTTTTTTAAAAATCAGTTTTACATTTTTCCCATCTATTGACGCTGTCGAAAAATGTTTATAGTTTCATCATCATCATCATCATCAATCGACCAATCGCGTCCACTGCTGGACATAGGTCTCCCGTAGCTTTTTCCATCCATGCCGATCCTGTGCTGCCTCTATCCAGTTGGTCCTTATCCTTTTAATGTCGTCGGTCCATCTGGTTGGTGGGCGGCCTCTACTTCTGTATGCGTCTTGGCGCGGTCTCCACTCAAGTATCCTCTATGTCCAGCGATTGTCCGAAAGTCGCGCCACATGACCGGCCCAGTTCCATTTTAGGGTTGTTATACGAGTAAATGCGTCTGTCACTCCGGACATCTCCCTTAATGTTGTATTTGGGATCCTGTCTTTTAGCGATATATTTAAAATTGATCTCTCCATTTTCCTCTGCGCGATACTTATTCTATTTGTAGTGTTCTTTGTGAGAGTAAGTGTTTCAGCTCCGTATGTAAGCACAGGCAACACGCACTGCTCAAATACTTTTCTTTTTAAACATATTGGAATGTCTGCCTTAAAGATATTACGCAGCTTTCCAAAACCCGCCCATGTTAGGCCTATTCTTCTCGATATTTTACGAGTTTGGTTGTCTCTACCAATAGAAATTTCATGACCAAGGTATTTATAAGAACTTACTTGCTCTATGCTTACTCTGCCCATCTTAATTGCCTCACTCATAACAAGATTTGTCATGTATTGGGTTTTTTTGGTGTTGATTTTGAGTTGGCCTGTTTAAACATATATTCTAGGAGTGTTGTGAATAACTTTGGCGATATGACATCTCCTTGGCGTACACCTCGTACAATTTTAAAATCTTGGGAATCATCTTGCAGCCTAACAAAAGCTTTCGCATTTTTGTACACGTGTTTGATGACTTCGATGTATCTATGATCGATACGGCACTCAGCAAGAGCTTGTAGCATTTTATGCTGGTCTATCGTGTCGAAAGCCTTCTCGTAATCGACGAAAATTATGCAGAGGGGTTAATTATACTCGATCATTTTTCAATAAGTGACTTGACTATTTGTAGATGGTCATTTGTGCCAAATCCGGCTCAAAAGCCAGCTTGCTCGCGAGGTTGATATAGGTCGAATTTATTTGTTAACCTCTTGTTAATGATTCTCATAAATAGCTTATATATATATATGCGATAGCAAACTAATGGGTCTGTAATTTTGCAGGTTGGTGATATCTCCCTTTTTATGCAGTATTATAATTATTGCCGGATCCCATTGGGAAGGTGTTGTCCCAGTTTGTAGGCAAGCATCAAATAACTTGCATAATGCGTTTAATAACGTAGCTCCGCTGGCTTTTAGAGACTCGACTGCTACGCCGTCGTCGCCAACTGCTTTATTCTTTTTCATATCTCTTAGTGCCTCTCTTACTTCGTTTAAGGTAATAATTGGAATATCCTCGGACCCTTGATTTTGCACTCTATTTATGTTGGTGTCCAAGCTCACTGCACTATTATCGCTATATAGTGTCGCGTAGAAGTCTTCTACAACTTTTAATATTTCCATTTTATTTGTTGTTATTTGGCCACTATGTTTTGCTAACTTGCAGATGTTTATCCTGCCTTCGGAGAATGTTTTCCGTAGTGATTTAATGCCCTTATTTTGCTCAATTACCTTTAATATTTCATTTGTGTTGTACGTTCTTGAGTCCCTTCGCACTGCCTTGAATATTTCTCTATTTAGGCGTCTTAATTCTGTTGCGTTTGTTGTATGTTTATTTGTCAGATTTCTTCTCCTTTCCATTAGTTGTTTAGTGCTTGTACTGAGTTTTTCGTTTCGTTGGGTGCTTTGTGTCTGGCATTCTTCTACTGCAGTTTTTATAGAATTAGTAATAAGTGCGTTCAGGTCTTCTATATTCGGGTCTAAAACATTTTCCATATGTGCCAGCTGTGATTTTATTCTATGTTGATACTGGGTTTTATTTCTAAGCGGTCTCCATTTGCTAGGTGTTGGTTCTTTAATAAGCTTTCGCCGCTCGTTCTTGATATTAATTGAGATTTTGGATCGGACCAGCCTGTGGTCGCTGCCTATTGAGAACTTATTCAGCACAGTTACATCTCGCACTATTTCCTTTCTGTTAGATATGATAAAGTCGATTTCATTTTTTGTAGAACCGTCGGGGCTGGCCCAGGTCCATTTTCGCTGTGGAGTTTTGCGATAGAAGCTGTTCATTGCAAATAGATTATGTTGTAAAAGAAATTCAAGAAGCGTTTGGCCTCTCTCATTCCTTTTACTCCAAATCCGTGGGTTTCCAACGATGTTTCGGTTTCATCTTCCTTATGCCCTAATTTAGCGTTAAAGTCCCCTATAAGCATGCTGTAGTGAGTAGGTTCATGCTGTGTTGCGGTATTTATATCATAGAATAGTTCTACCTCATCGTCTGAGTGTGCAGATGTAGGTGCGTATACCTGGATAATTTTTAACGAGTATCTAGTGTTTAGCTTGTATATAAGGTACATTCATCATCATCATCATCACTCAGCTATAGTAGTCCACTGCTGAACATAAGCCTCTCGTTTATTTTGCCACTCTGCTCTATCTTGAGCCATTTGTATCCAATTACCACAGATTCTTTTGATGTCATCGGTCCATCGTGTGGGGGGGCGCCCTCTACTACGATAAGCTTCGTGCCTCGGACGCCACTCCAATAGTTTTTTAGACCATCTTCCGTCAGTTCTTCTAGCTACGTGGCCAGCCCAGTTCCACTTTAAAGTTGTTATTTTTTCGATTACATCTATAACACCTGTTCTTTGGCGAATAATCTCATTTGGTATTCGGTCTCTGAGGGAGATACCCAGAATAGCCCTCTCCATCGCCCGTTGGGTGACATGCAGTTTCTTTGCTGACTTTTTTGTAAGCGTCAATGTTTCGGCTCCGTATGTCATCACTGGTAATATGCACTGATTGTATACTTTTCGTTTTAGACTGATGGGAATATCCGACTTGAAAACATACTTTAATCTTCCAAAGGATGCCCACCCCAAGCCTACTCTCCGGAGAAGTTCGCACGTCTGGTTGTCCCGTCCTATTCGGATCTCATGACCCAAATATTTGTAGGCGGTGACCTGTTCAATAGATTTGCTTCCAATAGTTATGTTTTTACTGGGGACTAGGTTTGTCATGACTTGCGTCTTTGCAAAGTTAATTCTTAGGCCAACTTCCCTTGAAGCATTGTATAATTTTTCCAACATCATGGACGCTTGATCTATACGGTCGGTGATAAGGACGATATCGTCTGCAAATCTTAAGTTATTTAATCTTTCACCGTCTATATTTAGGCCCATTTCCCCCCAGTCGATTTTCTTACAGACATATTCGAGCAGTGTGATGAACAGCTTTGGAGAGAGGGTATCTCCTCGACGTACACCTTGTTCTATTCGGAATGTTCTTGTGTTTTTATGTAATCTTACACACGCCGTTGCTTTCTCGTATATACCCTTAATCAGTGCAATGTACCTGTAATCAATTCTGCATTCTGTTAATGATTTGAGCATATGTTGTTGGCTGATTGAGTCAAAAGCTTTTTCATAGTCTACGAAGACAAGGATGAGAGGTTTATTATATTCTGTTGATTTTTCTATAATTTTTCTATATTTTTCAATCAAGACCCTTATAGATAAGGTACATTACTCTATTACTAATACTTTGGATCTTGGTGACGTTTTGTATATGCTTTTTATGTACTAGGAACCCGACGACTCCTCCTTCGTTTATGTGTTGGCCTCCCCTCTGTAGTGTAACAAATGGCCTGAGTGAAGTGTTAGTTGTTCCTCATCTGTTCTTTTATGCTCGCTTATTCCTAGTATATCCCGTTTGATATGGGAGAGTTCTTCCTCGAGTTCTTGTAGGTTCTGGGTTTTTGATAGCGTTCTGGTATTTAGAGTAGCGATGGTCAGTTTTCGGTTTTGGTAGCCTATCCTGTACCGGAGATTCTTCGCACCCTCTGCTCGCTTCCTTGTCCTTCCGCTACCTTGGTCGGGGGTAAGTGAGCTGCCGGGGACTGAGGGCCGTGTGTTCTGATGTACTATCATAACGGGGGTTTTAGCCATTTGTTTATAGTTTACCATAATATTATTATAGTTTTTTATAAATTTTGCAGATTACAATACTTCTTCGCAGAAGCTATTCACCGGGTGGTGCTTGTTAAAAAGTATAGATGTCGTTACTGGCGCTATTCGCGTAGCACTTCATGTATTCATTGGTAGGAGTCGAAGCTGTTGATGTGTCCAGTCGAGGTAGACCTGCCATATGCTGATGAGGGGCAACACTCCCCGAAACCGGTCCATAGGTGGTCACTTTGGATAGATAAATCTAATAGTTCCTTCTCTTACTTAACAAGCATCTGCATATTGTTACCCGAAATGGGGTTTTATACACGCTAATGTATCAGATGTAATTCAATGCCTGTCGCGGCATACATCCAGAGGAGTAGTTGTTTTTTATACATAATCGACCCACGCAGAATTAGCTGATTTTTTAAAAATTACCAAAAAGTGACGGCAGCAGTATTAGATGGTGCAGTAATAGTACATTTACTTCCTCCGAAGAAAGAAAAAACGTTTTTTGATTACCTACTTGCACAACACTTTTAAGCCCTACATCTAGCTAACACGAGTTGATGTGGTGTTTGATAGATACTGTCCCGAATCCCTGAAGTCTGACACGATACGACTATCCCAAGAATTTTCTATGAGTTTTTGCGAGTAGATAAGAACAAAGCTCAGTTATTTCAGTTCTTGTCGACACAGCTTACCAGTGAACATTGCGAAGGAAAGACAGTCGAGTGCATACTTGAAGAAAAAGTTATTTCATCAGTTGTAGAGTTTGATGTATGTGGAATATCACACTCGTGGCACGAAGAAGCAGATGACCGCATTCTCCTCCACGTGAAACATGCAGCTGATAATGGCCATGAATACATCAATATACGTACTGTGGATTCAGATGTCGTCGTGGTGGCTGTAGCCGTCTTTAAACAAATAATAAATATAAAAGAACTTTGGATTGATTTTGGTAACGGGAAACACCGAAGATTAATTCCTATGTTCTGTGTTCCCAACTCTCTCCAGAGATCTTCAAGCATCTTCCCATTTTCCATTTAATCACAGAATGTTATACAGTCCCAGCATTCCATGGAGTAGGCAAAAAAGAGATTGGAGGAAGAGGATGGCATTCCCAAATGTTAATGCAACTTTGAACTGTTACGGGTTGGCAGAAATCCAGATGATGATCAGTCTGTTATGCTAACAGTGCAAAGATTTGTTGTCCTTTTCCCATTTTCCATTCAATTACAGAATGTTATACAGTCCAAGCATTCCATGGAGTAAGCAAAAAAGATATTGGAGGGTGTGGATGGCATTCCCAAATGTTAATGCAACTTTTGAACTGTTAAGAGTTGGCAGAAATCCAGATGATGAACTGTCTGTTATGCTAACAGTGCAAAGATTTGTTGTCCTTTTCTATGACATAACATCACACCGTAACAGCGTTAATGAATGTAGACGTGTTCTTTTTATTAATAAGAACAGAGCCATTGAGAAATTCCCGCCCACCGAGAATGCACTATGTCAGCATGTGAAGCGAGCTACTCTGCAAGCTACGATTTGGATGCATTTTTTGGAGACCGTCTTCACGCCTCCACCACCTGAACAATGGGGTTGGAAAATATCTGAAGACAGTTATTTACCAGTGTGGTCAACCATTTCTGAGGCCTCAAAAAAATTGTGAAGAACTGTACTCTTGTGTCTGCAAGAAACGGAAACGTGTATATGTGTAACAAAAGGAATACTTTGTACACTGTTATGCTAATGTGAGGGCCACTTTTCTCGAAATGATGTGTAACAAAGATTTCATTACATTCCCGTACTCAGTCATAAGTGTTATATTTTTTAATTTAAGAGGCGGAAGCTGGAAAAACTTAGTATATTTACAACTTATCTGTCAAAATTAGCTACATTGTTTGTAAACAATCGTATTATTTTGAAGAAAAAAAGGTAAATATTTGTTAAATAAAAATGGTTTTTTGTAATGTACAGACTGTTATTTTATTTACATAGACGAACTGGACCGAGACCGAACTGAACCGTGCACGGGCGGCTCCTCTTCTAGCACTGACACCTCACACGTATAGCGCATGGGAGGGGTCGCCCTTTGAGCTGAGTAAGTGCTAACACTGCCTATTCTTCAAAAAAAAGTACCTCTAAAATTTTTCAACCCTCAAAACTTAGTTTTAAACTGCCGCCATTTTTAAACGGTTTGATCAAGTTCGACCATTGACGAGCTGGACCGAGATATTGTACCCAAGTACCAGTGTGCTGAATTTCATTAAAATCAGTTAAGGAATTTAATCATTAAAACCAATTCATGGCGGTCCAGCACCCTCCTACGGCCGCCATCTTGATCACGTCATTACGGACGACCGAGACCCTTCAAAACTTGGGGTCTGGGCCGTTTTACATTCGGGTTGTTATATATTATCACTACCCCAAATGGCATGTTCTCCGCCAGAACTGAAATATTTTACTGCTACCCATCCCCACTATATGAGTAAAAGATAAAATAACATTCAGAAAAAGTATAGTCCATTGAAAAGTTACATTTGGGGTTGCGTTTTTTAGAGGGCGCAATTTTATTTTTTTGATGTGTAGGGGGGGTCAGTGTAAAGCTAAAACCAAGTTTGTGGGGTCGCCACCCTTGTCCCACGGCAGCCATCTTGAAAATAGGGGTTGAAATGGTTTTTACGATATATCTCTTAAACTATTTATTTGATAAAAAAAATTTATTTACATTTTTTGTTGCAAACTAAATTTTCTACAACTTTGGTCCAGTAATTTTTTGTCGTAGAACTATAAATAAAAAAGTTATAAGCGAAAATCTTCAGAGATTCGAGAAAAAAATTTATATTTTTCGATATAACTTTTTTTTTATCATTTTACGAAAAAATGATATCTGACCATTTTTGTAGATC
This sequence comes from Agelastica alni, assembly GCA_950111635.1. Taxonomy (NCBI): domain Eukaryota; kingdom Metazoa; phylum Arthropoda; class Insecta; order Coleoptera; family Chrysomelidae; genus Agelastica; species Agelastica alni. The sequence continues at coordinate 23,970,070 of OX467719.1, read as the reverse complement.
GTTTTTGGAGGAACAACTTTTATTTGCATCATTTTTTCATTAAGTCAATAGCTAAGGTTTTACAGCGCTCCGAAGTGAGTACTATTTTTCAATATTCTTAACTATACCTATATTATACGTGTGTATATAATATGTCATCAGTTATTGTTTTTTTTTTTATTTTGTTATTATAACTTTTTTAATTACAAATTTTGCAAAATTATTAATAATTAATTATTGACTCTTTTCCCCACCAACCACGAGGTAGAGTCTAGAGGCGCGTTTTTTTTTACGTGTTATCCCCAATAGGCATAATCCACGGTGATTTTCTAAATTAGAACTACTCCGTCCTCAGTCGTTTCGATGGACCAGGCTGCGGCTCAGCATCTGATCGGCTTTCTGAATTAAATACCAGTGGGAGAACTAGATAAGGAAAGGGTGTTAATGTCGGCAGTTCATCATCATGATTATAAAAAAAAAGTTATATCGAAAAATACATAAAAAATTTTTCTCGAATTTCTGAAGATTTTCGCTTATAACTTTTTTATTTATAGTTCTACGACAAAAAATTACTAAACCAAAGTTGTAGAGAATTTAATTTGCAACAAAAAATGTTAATAAATTTTTTTTATTAAATAAATAGTTTAAGAGATATATCGTAAAAACCATTTCAACCCCTATTTTCAAGATGGCTGCCGTGGGACAAGGGTGGCGACCCCACAAACTTGGTTTTAGCTTTACACTGACCCCCCCCTACACATCAAAAAAATAAAATTGCGTCCTCTAAAAAACGCAACCCCAAATGTAACTTTTCAATGGACTAGTAGGTATATAGGATGTAGTAAAATAGTTAATAGAAATTTTTTGGTAAAAGGTTGAATTAAGTTATTGCTGAATTATTGAGTACATGGTTATTTTTACTCAATTTTATTTTAATATCTAAAATATTAGAATAAAGTGTGTTTAAATTCTAAAAATCAGTTTTTTTATTCAGTTCACACGAATGAATGTTATACTTGAATCTTATCTAAAAAACCATTTATATTTTACAAGTTTAAATAATAATTTAAATAATGCTTTTAAAATTAACCAATGATAAATAACATGCCTGCAGGTATCAGTATTAATCAGATGACCAAACGTACTCCTCTATGGAGCTTTGTAATGCTACTCTTTCGTGAACAGTACTTACTTCTTTTAAAACCTGTTTTATTTTTACGTCATTGCTTTATTTTGTTTTCCTTTGTGCTCCTAAAAACTTAAAAATTACAATTCTTATATGCAACCATTTATACGTTGTTGTACATAAAGTTGTCTATGATAATACTTATTTAGGATGAACTAAAAGAGAAAATATTTATTTTTCTTCACTAGTTTAATGGCACTGGCAGAGCCAACAAGTCAATATCTCATTATTATTATATTATTGCTTTGTCAATCATATGCAATGTGGAAAACTAAAAGACCATATATTGGGAGACATTTTGCGTGAGATGCAAAAAACCAAAATAGTTCAATTTTGGCCATTTTTGTTTTTTTTTGTCAATTATTGTAATAAATTTGTTCTTTTATCTGAAATTAGTGTTCGTATATTCACAAATCCTTTTTAATGATAAAAATGCATTTTTGTAGAGGTGTATCACTGTTGGGAAAAGGGACCGAATGTCGTTATGGAATGGAATTTCCCATTAATGAAATTGCCTCATAATAAGGCTATTACTGCCTTTTGGTGGAGTTTGAGGGATCAGGTCTTTTTATTACGAGGTATAGTTGAAAAATTCTTGGCCTGAAGTCAGAAGGTATATTGCGTTTTTATAGACTTGGAAAAGGCCTATGACAGAGTGGTGAGAAGTAAATTTTGGTCGACATTGTCTATGTATGGGGTGACGGTAGGTTAATTCCACTGCTCGTGTGAGGATAAAGGGAATTGCACGGACTGGTTTAAAGGTGTGAGACAGAGATGTGTGGCTTCGCCATGGCTGTTTAAATTATACATAAATGATTGTTTAAGAGATTTGAAAAAGAGTGCGTACGGATTGAAAATAAATGATTTGATCATCAAAAGATCTAAAAATGCCTTCTTTACGCCGATGATCAAGTCATATTAGCGTCATCTAAAGAAAAGTTGCAGGCGATGGTTAATGTTATGCATGATGCCCTGAACATCAAAGGGATGAAAATAAATGTGAGCAAAACGAAAGTAATGGTTTTTGAAAGAGAAGAAAGCATGACAAACTGTGAAGTTTCGATTGAGGGAGAAAGAGTGGAATAAGTAAATGAATTAGTGTACTTGGGTTCAAAGTTTACGAGAGATGGAAAGTATGATAGTGACATTGAGCAAATGGTGTTGGCAGGAAAACAGATGAATGCACTGCATAGCTTTATGAACACCCAGAAAGTGTCAAAAAAGGCACGTCTGGCTGTGCATAGAGGTGTGTTGGTTCCTACACTTATGTATGGTAGTGAATGTTGGGTTTGGCAGAAGAAGCATGAAAATAGGATTAGTGCTGCGGATATGAGTAGTCTGAGAAGTATAGCCGGAGTGACTCGGTTGGATAAAGTAAAAAATAGTGAGATAAGAGAACGCTGTGGTGTAAAAGAAGATGTAGTTACAGAGATAGACAAAGGAATGCTTAGATCGTTTGGACATGTAGAAAGAATGGGTGGAGGAAGATTGACGAAACAAATTTACAAGGCGAGTCTAAATGGACAAGTCGGTAGAGGTCGACCTTGGCGAACATATCTAGATCAGATCAACATTGTTTTGAAGAAAGGCCACGTCAAGAGTACCAACAACCGACGAGCATGTATGAGAGCACTGATGAAAGTAAAGGAAGCAAAAGATGTGTATAAGAACCGAAGCAAGTGGAAGGAAGTGGTCTCTGCGTACCCCTACGGGAAAAAGGCGTGACTATATTTATGTTTGTATGTTGTTCGTATGGTGCAATTGGACTACCCTGAAGCTTCTGACAGCATTCTGTAAGATATAGGGGTTAGATAGCGATCGTTGTTTTACCTGGTAACCAAGAAATCATCTGGAGAAAGAGCAACCCACGAAAATATATGGCATGCGTTAATTGATTTGAAGAAAGTTTCATGCCTTTATGACATAAAGAAATTGGCTGTACCCAAGATAGGCCTTGGGTTGAAACAACTGGACTGGAAGATCATGAGAAGCGTGTTAAAAGTTATTTTCCAAGACACAGGCATAACCCGAAAGAAGTATGCCCTTCAAAAACGAAAGATTGTTACTTTTTCCTTAAAGGCTTTTGCATGACTGGAGACACATGCCGGTTTCGCCATCAGAAGCAAAAGCCAAAAATCTCAGCAGGAAGAATTTCTGATTTAAACGATCAGAATTAAAGAGGAAGCAATGTAACGACTTTGCCACTGGAATATGCTGCGTAAGTGAGCTGGGTGGTACGGTGACGTCACAGCCAATGACGAGGATGTTTAAGTACCTACTTTCCAGACCAATTACGAATTTTTGATAGAATAGTTTGAATCTAAAGAATAATAAGCCCAAATATTTAGACCTTAATAAACGAATTAGAAGGTAAATAAAAGAGACAAGGAATAGCTGGTTTTTAGAAAAATGCGACGAAATTAAGAGTCTAGATGCGAAACACGAGGCTTTCAATCTACACAAGAAAATCAAAGATGCTGCTGGAACTAAAAAACGTAATCGGTCCGCGGCACTTCTATTAAACAGAGATGGCAATATTAATTTATCTTAGACCTTAACGAAAAGCTGGAAGAGTGAAAAAAGTATGTCGAGGAACTTTTCGTTAGCGATCGTCAGCAGGTGAACATTTGCGACAATCTCTGTGAAAGCCCCGAAATAACACACGCGGAGGTGGTTCACGCAATCCTGGCAGCTAAAATTGGAGAGTCCGCTGAACCAGACGACGTCTATTAGAAAGTACTCAAGCTTTTCAACGACCAAACTACAGATAAATTGGTCAGCCTCTTCAACGCCATTTATGTTTCTGGGAAAATACCAAGTGATTGGTTGAAGTCTGCCTTCGTCACACTACCTACCTAAGAAGACATCGCCAAAAACAGGCGGAGACTACCGCATGATTATCATAATGAGCCGTACGCTAAAAATATTTCTCAAACTAATACACGGTCGATTATACCGTAAATGCGAGGAACACACCTCTCTGATACTTAATTTGGATTTCGTTACGGGCTTGGAACGAAAGAAGCCCTATTTGGCATACAGGACTTAATACATAGATGCCGCGACATGTCCATCGATGTATACGCATGTTTTCTCGATTACCAGAAAGCGTTTGACTGTGTCGACCACGGGAAACTTATCAACATCCTTCAGAATATAAACTCAGATGGCAGAGACGTCCGCATTATAAAAAATCAGTATTACAACCAAATCGCTGCTGTCAAAGTTGAGGACATGACTACCGAGTACGTTTCCATTCAGAGAGGTGTGAGGCAATGGTTTATCCTTTTTACACTACTCTTTAACATATACTCTGAGCAAATTTTCGCAAACGCACTGGACGAAGCACGGGAAGGAGTTGTTGTCAACCGAGAGGTAATAAATAACTTGCGTTATGCGTTAATATTACTGGTAAGTTTGGATTAGGAAATCGAAATAATAGAGAATAACGCTTGGTACAATTCTGCCAAGAAGAAAAATTTTTAATCATGAATACGTGGTTCTGCCTTCCAAATTGTAGACTGTACACCTGGAAGGCACCAAGTGATAGAGAAGGCAACGTTATAAGAAATCAGATTGATTACATATTAATTAATGAGAGATTTAAAAATTGCATAAAGTCGGTTAAGACCTATCCAGGTGCAGATATCCATTCAGACCATACTTTATTGTGTTCTATAATTAAAATCAATCTAAAAACAGTCAAAAAAACCCAGAAGACCCCTACGATAGCCCTAGATGCACTCCATGAACCTTACATACTAAATAAGGTCTCTCAAGAAATCAACACTAAAATGCATGAAATTAAATTTGAAGACCCTAGCACTGCGAATGATTACTGGAAACAAATAAAAACCTCAATAATGACTACAGCTCAAAAGAATTTATAAAAAAAATGTAAGGCTAAAAAGGAGTGGATGACCTAATGGATATAAGAAGACAACACAAAACCAAAAATAGAGAAAAGTATAATGAAATTCATAAGGAAATACGGAAAAGAATTAAAGCAGCAAAAGAACTATGGCTAAAGGAATCTTGTCTAGAAATTGAAAAACTGGAACAACAGCATGACAGTTTCCACTTACATAAAAAACTAAAAGAATTAACGGGTACATGTAAAACTTACAAGACAAGAATCATCCGAGACTCTAGTGGAAGAATATTAAGTGAGGTAGAGGAGCGCTGTACCGAATGGGAAAATTATATAAAAGAATTATTCAAAGACGACCAAAGAGAATACCAACAAACAACATCAAACAGAGACAAAGGCCCACCGATCCTAGTTTCCGAAGTACAAAAAGCAATAGATCAAGCGAAGCGAAGAAAGACCCCTGGACCAGACGAGGTACCTGCAGAACTGCTAAAATTATTAGACAACGAGAGCGTTGGGATCATCACATCCTTATTTAACAAGATATATAGCACTGGTAAAATACCAGACGACTGGTTAGAATCCTTATTTGTTACTATCCCGAAATAGAGTAACCCAAAAGAATGTGGTGACTATCGACTTATCAGTTTGATGAGTCGCACACTTAAAATATTTTTGAAGATACTGCATTATCGTATATATCGACTTTGTGAGGACAGAATCAGTGATGAGCAGTTTGGTTTTCGAGGCGGTATGGGTACCCGTGAGGCGTTGTTCTGCATGCGAACACTTTTGCAAAAGAGTGTTGAATCTCGTAAAAACATCTACGTATGTTTAATCGATTTCGAGAAAGCCTTTGACAACGTACCGCATACACCACTGTTTCAATGCTTAGATCTAATTGTTCTTGACTCATATGATGTAAGACTGCTCAAAAACCTTTACTATAACCAGACCGCTAGAGTAAAAGTGGAACAAGAGGTTTCAGAAAAAGTTCCTATTAAACGTGGCGTTAGACAGGGATGTGTCATGTCACCAATGCGTTTCAATGTCTACCGGGAAGCTGTCTTTGAAGAAGCGCTGAAATATCGCCATGTAGGTGTTAAAATTGGTGGAGAAATAATTAACAACATTAGGTACGCTGATGATACTGCTATAATGGCAGAAAGCCTCGAAGACCAAACACTACTAAATGCAGTAAACAATGCATGCAAGGAAAAGGGTTTAAGTGTCAACACAAAGAAAACTATTTGAATGGTTGTCGGTAAAATTAATATCGAGTATCCAAAATTAAAATTAGATGGCAAAATTCTGGACAGAGTACAACACTTTAGGTATTTGGGTAGCTGGATAGACTGTAGAGTTGAAAGCGATGAAGAAATCTCGACCAGAATAGAACTGGCACGTAAAAGATTCACTAGTTGGCGTTCTGTACTATGTAATAGAAGTCTTTCGATGAACATCTGTCTAAGAGTATTAAAGTGCTACGTTTGGTCTGTTTTACTTTATGGATGTGAAACCTGGACACTGAAAGTAAAGCATCTAAATAAATTGGAAGCGTTTGAGTTATGGTGCTATCGCCGTATGCTAAAGATTCCGTGGACAGCGCACGTAACTAACGTACATGTGTTAGAATCCCTACATAAAGAGCTAGAATTGACAAACACCATCAAAATAAGAAAAGTCGAATACTTTGGACATATGATGAGGGGGCATAAATATCACATGCTTCGATTAATTATCCAGGGTAAAATAGAAGGAAAGCGATGGATTGGCAGAAAACAGCTTTCTTGGCTTCGTAATATTAGACATTGGACGGGTCGAACAGTCGAAGAATTGTTTCATGTAGCTATCGATCGAGAAGCTTTCCAACAAATTGTCAACTCTATGATAGCCAACGCCTGAACGCTTGATGATAGCCAACGTTTGAAAATAAGCATGGCACAAAAAAAAGAAGATGCGGACGATACAGTTCTACTGCCAGTAAGTGCTGATGACTTGCAGGAGTTACTGGATACGGTTGTGGCTAAAAGCGAATAAAGAGGGCTCAAATTAAAAATCAGCAAGACCAAAGCTATGGTTATTAGCAAAAATGGTGAGCTTTCAGCAAACCTGACTACAGACAACCAACAGATTCAGCAAGTCTCCAGCTTCAGATATCTGGGATGCCTATTGAACATTAAGTGTGATAGCACGCAGGAAATAAGGTCCCGCATCGAGCAGGCTAGGACAGCATTTAGCAACAAACATCTCGAAACTTCTCAATACCCCTACGTATTCGTTTACTACGGTGCTACGTATTTCCAATTCTGTACTATGAAATGAAAGGATGGACTTTAAAACAAAGGCAATGTGTAACCGAATAGAAGCATTCGAGATGTGGTGCTACCGTCGCCTGCTACGAATATCATGCGTAGATAGAGTCCAAGTCACCAAGGTGCTTGCCCGTCTCCAGAAACAACTAGAAGTCATGTTTACCATCAAGAAATGCAAGTCGGAATATTTTGGACATGTTATGAGAGGAGAAAGGTACCGTATCTTACAGAATATTATGTAAGGCAAAATCCAAGGAAGAAGATGTCCAGGAAAAAGACGCACGTCCTGGCTGAAAAACCTGGGAGAGTGGTATGGTGTTCTACAAGCCTGTTTCGTGCCGCTTCTAATAAAAAATCCTAATGCTGATAGCCGACGTCCTAGGAGGACATGGCACGTGAAGAAGAAGAAAATATCTAGATTTGTAATAATTATTAAAATATTTTAAATTTTCATATTTTACTAAGAAAGACTTTTTTTAGCAAAAATAAATCTAGAAAATTCTTAGTAAAATCAATCGAAATGTCGACTAGACAAATTAAGTGTTGTATTTAATAAACGAGAAACCCAAGAATACAAAATACACATGTACGTAACATTTTCCTTTACTTCGACATCTACTTTGATCTTGACTGGACTTTGATCTTGGTCTTGGCCTTTGGAATTTACCTTATCTTTGATCTTGACCGAACCTTTGGCCTTGACTTTGGCGTCGAAAGTCTGAGATCGCTTTTTGTCTAGACCTTTGGTCTTCAAGCTACCTGAAGGTTTTTTGGTATTGATGGGGTGTAGTAGTTTTAAAAAGATTGGTATAAGGTTGCTCTGGTGATTAAGAAGTTAGGTTAGGTAAGGTTTTATTATGCAAGATCATAATAGCGTCGCCTTCACTGGCAGATAGTGCTAGAGGGATTATTTGAAATGGATATAATAATTACCTTTGTAATGATGCTTAGCTACGAGGGCGGTTTGATAAGTCAGTGACTTTTTGAATAAAACAAATTTTTTTCCGCAAATAAACATTTTATTTTTCTACATAATCACCTTTTAGCTCGATACATTTAGTCCAGCGCTTTTCTAATTTTTTTATTCCCTCCAAATAATAGGTTTTTTCAAAGCTCTCAAAATACGCGTTTGTTTCGGTAATGTTTCTTCATTCGACTCAAATCTCTTACCACCCAGCCATTTCTTTAGGTTTGGTAACAGAAAATAGTCACAAGGGGCTAAATCTGGAGAATATGCTGGATGGGGTAGCAGTTCGTATCCCAATTCGTGGATTTTTGCCATCGTGACTAGACAAGTGTGCACACGTGCATTGTCTTGATGGAACAGCACTTTCTTCTTCTTAGCCAAATGCGGCCGTTTTTGCTTCAAATCAACGTCGAATCTGTTCAAAAGCTTTGAATAATATTCGCCGGTGATCGTTTTACCTTTCTTGAGGTAATCGATGTGAATGACACCGCGTACATCCCAAAAAACTGTGACCATGACCTTGTTTGCTGACAGACCCTGTTTCGCCTTCTTTGGTCCACGTTCACCCCGAGCAACCCACTGTTTCGATTGTTCCTTGGTCTCTGGCGTGTTGTGATGGATCCATGTTTCATCCACAGTAACAAAACGGCGCAAAAATTCGTCCGGATTACGGCTGAACATCGCTAAACACTCTTTTGAAGTGGTCACACGATTGCGCTTATGGTCGAGTGTGAGCAATCGCGGCACCCATCTCGCAGAGAGTTTTTTCATGTCCAAATATTCGTGTAAAATATGATATACCCGTTCAGTTGAGATACCTACAGCATAAGCCAACTCACGCACTTTCATTCTCCGATCATCCAATATCATTTCATGGATTTTATCGACGATTTCCGGCGTGATCACTTCTTTTGGGCGACCTGGACGTTCGGCGTCACTAGTGCTGGTACGACCACAACGGAACTCTGTAAACCACTTCTTAACCATTGAAATTGATGGTGCCGAGTCCCCGTAGTATTTATCAAGTCTTTCCTTAGTTTCAGTGATGGATTTTTTACGTAAAAAGTAATGCTTAATCAGCACACGAAATTCACTTTTTTCCATTTTCGTAAAAATTCACGAGGTTGTCTGCTTTGAACGGCTATCAAACACCAACTGCACGACGTAGCTTGCTCAAAATTAGAAAGTTGCCCACTGATAGATTATAGTTGACGGCAGCACTGTTGCATTTGGAGTAACTGCGTGGGAAATTCAAAAAGTCACTGACTTATCAAACTGCCCTCGTATTTCGTGATTTATTACTTATTTCATAAAATAAAGATATTATTTTTGTAAAAGTTTATTCACATATGAAATTGACAAATATAAACATACAAATATATTTATATATATATACACATATAGGTGTTTATAAATATTTAGAATAAATAAATACATTAGAACAATACAATAAATATATTATTAAATAAAATTAACTGTTTTTTTTAATTCAATGGAAGGCATATTTGTGGAATTCTTATGTACATAAAACTGAGATTTAAATTAAAAAAAAAGTATAATATTTCACAAAAAAGTGTGGCATTGTGTTAAACACAAAATATTAAATCTCAGTCACATTAACCTGCTTAATATAAAGACTTCAAATTGTTTGTTTTGGTGAAAAGTTTTTTTAATTAGGCAAGTTATTGTTAGTGCTAAAAACTGTTTTTACAATTAATTTGTGCTTTCACTGTCGATACACTGGTTGTTGCAAGTTTATCTCGTATTAATGTATTGTATTTAATAATGCAATGGTGATCTCCAGTATTAACATCCAGGAGTTCACAAGGTGTGACCAAACATATATTTGAAAGCCTGTTTAAACTATTATATTGATGTTAAAATATTTTCTTCAACGATAAATAATTGAGCTGAAAATTAAACATATCTTACATACAGCAACTGTAAGTTATGATAGTTTACTTTTTAATTGTAAATAATAATATAGTCAATTTGTGCTTAAGGGCCACCTGCAAAAAGGTCGTGGGATAATATTAATTTCTATAATTTCATATGTTTTTTGTGGTACTGAATCCGAATCTAAGGGTTAAATATTGGCGTATTTCGGCTGTCTCCACAAAACCAAAACCTTATTTACTTATCCTCCTTCCTATACAATGTGGACTGGTGTAAACTATTATGCCATCTTCAGTGCCAAAATAAATTATTTTCAAAATCACATCTTTATCTTCAGGATATGTTTAACTTAAAAATTGCAATACCATCTGTAAAACACAAGCATTTTATGACCCAAAGGATGATTCACTATTCGTAGGAGTGAAAAACTTTGGTGTGGGACTTGAAGTAATATGGCGATTAAACAAACGCCAAGTCAATAAACACAAGTGGTGGTCTCACACGTGGCCGTGGAGTAACTGCAGGTGTTGTGACAAGATGGACACATGTACTACATAATGTGTGTGAAGATATTGAGCACATTACAGGAGTGGAACTCGCATCGTTATAACAACACGTTGACTGCAGAGATACTATGCAAAAGCAAGAAAACATTGACGCAGATAAGTTGCTGAATTGGTTCCACAAGCTTCCTTTTTTTCCCAGAGACACTGAACTAATGTCACCAAGTACAGATGTTATCGCAGATCAACTGCCACTTGTCCAAGGAGATGGCAAGAAAGTTATTCAATGAATTATTGATGGTGATTTTTAATTTGCAAAATTCAAACGAAGCAAAAGGGTGCAGACTTTTGCGATTATGAACATCTCTATTCAGAAACAAAAGAGGGATGTAGTCATTAATCCAACTACACTTTTTTAACGAATGACCATCGCGAAACTTAGCACCTACCCTTCCTCTCTTTTCGATGAGCATGGGATAAGAAAAGAAACAAAAATGAGCTTGTACAGAGCTTTTGCACCGACTTCAACTAAAAAGAGGAACTTGAGCGATAAAAAATATGTCATCGATGGAGAGTTTTTGTTACACCAGGTCAAATGGAACTACGATACACAGTTATGTATATAATAAGTCGAACTACAAATCAAATACCGTTGTCATTTTTCATTTTAAATAAGAACCGATTTATATCTATTCTAATAGAAAAATTGATTCACAGCAAGCTGTAGAGGAAGCTGCTATCCTAATTATTACTACAGCTCTTATGTTAGCTCCGTCAAAATATATGTGACAGTGACCTGGTCCGTTTAGCCTCCTTCGGAGCTCTTCCTGTGACGCTGAGCTCCAGCTTTCGTACCATCTCTTAGGTGGTCTGCCTACCGGTCTTCACGAGTTTGGTTTTGCGACATGGCCCCCACTTTGCCCACTTTTCATCTGGCATCCTTTCCACATGGTCTTTCCAGCACCTCTTGCGTATTCTAGCCCATCTTACCACATCCTGTATGTCTAGTTCTTCTCTGATATCCTGGCTTCTTATTCTATCCCTGAGGGTAACACCCTTGATGGTTCTTAGTATTTTAATTTCGTTCGTTCTCATTATTCTTTTTGTTGTTGATGTTTCAGGTCCGATTTCTGTGGCGTACGTTAAAATAGGTCTTACACATGTTTTGTAAATCCTCAGCATGCTTTTTGTAGTCATCATTTTATTTCGCCATACGATATCTCTCAGCTATCCGCTGACTCTTGTTGCTTTTATGGCTTGTGTTCGTGCTTCTTCAATAAGGTTTCTTTCGCTTGATACCTTCACTCCTAGGTAGTTGAATCTTCTCACCTGCTGGATTATCTTGTTGTCGACTGCCAGTTTGCACCTTATGGGTTCTTTAGAGATAACCATTGATTGTGTTTTTTCTGTTGCGATGTTCATGTTAAATGTGTGTGCTTTTACTGTTGTCTTGTATAACAAGCGTTCTAGGTCGTCTTTATTCTCTGCTGAGGATTGCATCGTCTGCATAGCATAATACTTTAATGGTGCGATTGCCCATCCTTTAGCCAGCGTTCATTTTTTTAATATTTTCAATGATTTAGTCCATAATGATCTTAAACAGAGTAGGACAGTATGCCCGTATTGATTTACGCTTCCTTAGACAGTCCATCGTTAGTTTTTATTCTTGTTCTACTTTTGCTGTTCAGTTCTTGTATAATTCTTTGGTAATCGATGTTGTTCTGGTATAGAATCTTGATTACGTCCCTGTCGAATGCCTTGGTTAAATCCACAAAACAGACAAACAGGGGCTTGTTAAATTCTATCGATCTAAGGACCGAGTTTAGTAGCGTTATGTTTTTAAAGTTATCGGGGTTACTTTTCTCTCCTTTTTTATGTATAGGTATAGATATACTTACTCTCCATATTTTTTATAACCGAAAAAAAAAGTTGTTTTAAATCCTTAACAACCCTCATCTTGCCACTGACTAAACTCTATCAAACCGCGTGTTCCTGAGCGTGATGAGTGGTTGTGACACCACTTCTGCTTTGTTTAATCAGGAATTTTTTTTTAAATCCTGCAGAAGAGCAATGAACTGCAACCAGTCATGGACGCTTTCAAAGACCCTCATGCATACGGGAGACTGTCAATGGAGAAAACCACTTTCTCATAGCTCTGTATGGGAAAGGACCAAAGAGTGGCCTGAACGATTTAAAATACAGGCAATACGCAGTTTAGGAAAAAATGATGATAGTTTGCTATATTAACGTATGTCCGCAAATGCTTCGTTTTTAGTGATACGGGTTTAATGTTATTGTATTAGATAGTTCTTGATAATGTATTAAAATAATGAAAAATACACGTTAAGAAGTTTAATTTTTTTTTCCAAAAGAAAGGCAAAAGAGATTTTTTGTCACAAACTTACCGAGCAACTTGAAGCATAATTTTTAATTTGAAATATCTCAGTGACGTATCATTTTTTTATTCAAAAAACCCGTATGCGCGTCAATGATAAACATAAAATTCTTAATCGCATGTCAAAAAATGCGCAATAACTACCTCTTAAAACCCACTAAATTTCATTTGCATATCTTGACCGGTTTCAGAGCAATAAATAAATCGTCAGTTTTTAAGAAAAACTTTAACACCCCGTATCTCTGAAACGAAGTATTTGAGCACATAATAGCAAACTGTCATTATTTTTTCATGCATAATCAACCTCTGAAGTTTATCGCACTTACTACTAACACCCTGTATAATCTAGGAAGACACAGCACCCATTAATTTATTTTGTTAAAAAGTTTTATTTTGAATTTAAATTTTAAAAATATATTTTTTTAAAAAATAGGTTGTAGTTCAAAAAGACTTTGTCAAAAGTAACTTGTTTTAATTTATTGACTGCAAAAGCTTAGTTTAGTTGAAAATTTTCAGCTCAAAATTAAATATCCTTAAATTATTTCCATGTGTGTATTTTGGGGTTAAGCGCAACAATATTCTTGTCTCGTGCAGTAAAGTATAATTTTGATTGCGAAGCAATACATATCTTTTGTAAACAATGCAATAATTTTTTTTAAATATTACTAAATATACCATTGGAAAATCAATTTTAAACACTAAACAATGATTAATTTATAATTTAAAAAGACTTCCTTTGTTTCTGGCATAATGGTATATGACAGCAAAATACCATCAAATTTTTCAAGCATAATCTAGTAATTTTGGCACTAGCGTGAACCATCGTTTATCTACTATAAGAAATGTCGAAAGCTTGTTGTATGATAGTTTAGTACTCATATTAATTTTCAAACAGAAATTGATAACACATTGTCGGAGTTATTTTAAATGTAATAAAACCAATCAGTAAATTTTTTGTTGAAAATGAATTTTTAGTTTTTTAGTATAAGTAAGAAATATGTTTTTTTTACGACCATTGGATTCTACAATAATTACATAATATGCGTTATCTATTGATTAATGGATATGATTCCTTAGATATGTTGGATCCTGATACATTATTTAACAGCTGACAACCAATCACCAATTTTGATATTCAGGATCCAACAGGCTGAGACCAATGAGGAAGCTGCAATAAAACAGCTTTTTCATAAGAGGGCTCTGCTCCTCTAACTCGATATCGGGAATTTGTTCATCAGAATGAACATTCTGATGAACTATCATCTTGACTATTCGATTACGATAATAAGGTGGAGAATTTAACGAGTAATAGTGATGGTCTGCGATGGTCGTAGAGAAATTATAGTCTTCTACTCGCGTATATTAGCATTATTCTCTCGGATAATTCCAAAACTCGCCTGCGGCTCGTTTCGAAATTTTCATCCTCAAGAATAATAGCCATCATTATACGATCGTTGAAAAATATACTTCTTCTCTAGGTGCCGACTCTGCTTCGAAGGTTGGCAATCATCGTAGCAATTCTTATTTTTAAGACCGCAAGAATATACAATTATTACATAAATATTCTTTAAAAAAATTACAGTTTACATATTCCCAAGTGTAATATTAATATGGTTGAATAAAATTTTTAAATCATTTGGGAACACAAAGACTAATTAAAACCTTTAATAACTATTAAGTGAATAGATTTAGAAACCTAGGCGAATGTAAAAATATGAAATAACAGATTTATGATATAATAATACGCGAAACAAGAAAATTATTACAAAATAAATACCTATTTAAAAACTCTTTAAGATTAACCAAAGTGATTACATACTTCATTCCTTATTCTTAGGTACATGAAAATAAAATACATACATATAGTCGCGCCTTTTTCACTTTGAAGGGCTTAGTGTAAAATAATGACAAGTTACCCTTTTTTCAAACATGACTTTCATTCTCAAGCTCTGCAAAAGTATTACAAGCCACAGAATAAATATTTTGAAAAAAATCCAAGGGAGGACGTCACTGTTTCAAAGTGATTGTATTGCCTATCTATCGAATCGGTTTGACGAAATGGGCAGCGAAAGCATTGATGTAGATTCACCAGTCGATGACAATGATGTTGATAGAGACTATGCACCTAGTGACATAGAAAACGTGGATAAAAATTAACAAAGGTAAAGCTTTTTTTATTTATGTGGCATGTTATTGTGTTGCCATTTTGTATTCCATAAAAGTAAAGTGGGTTGTCATTGTGGATTGTTATATTGCTTTTTCATTACAGAGCGAAAGTATGAGTGATTCAGATGGGAAAGCAAGGAGTAGAATAGTAAAAAGGGTTAGGGCTGAAACACTTGCACCTACCCCTAAAAGTAGATGGAAGTACAGAAACGAAGACACAAATGCACGGTTAAGAAAAACAATAAGGAGAAATCTGGAACAACAGTATACTAGTAACAAAACAAAAAAATACTGTTGCAGCTTAAGAATTAGGACCGGCTTGTAGGTGTAAAAAAGATGTAGAGAATAAATTAGATGGTTCAATTAATTTTGGAATTTGTGAAAAATGGGAAAAATGGCAGGAATAAAGTCGAACTTCTGTCAATGTTAAGGGTCAAGTAGAAGAGATTTTCAAAACTGAGTATCTAAATGTTGATTTGCAAAAATCAAAGGGAAGGCTGAATAATAAGAGGGACTTCTATACCAGAAAATGATAAGCGAGGGAGACATGATAACCGACCCAATCAAGTTGATGACCAGCAAAAGGAGAGTGTTAGACGTCTCATAGATTTAATACCTAATACCAAAGTCACTACAGCCAGGCCTAAAATGGGAAAAAGTGTATCTTAACAGTGACATGACTATATCCCGTCTCTATACTGAATACTAAGTTCCATGGTGCCCCCAAGAAAATATTAAACCTGTTGGAGCATACGTGTATAAAGATATTCTGTACGGAATACAACATTCAAGACAAATTACCAAAATCGGACAAATGCAAAACGTGCGATTCACTTAACAGCAGAATAAACATTTAAGGTTTATATTGCGTATATGTTAATATTTCTGTCGTTTTCAATAAATATCTTTGCCTATATGGCGCATTTTTCTTCAATTTTTGTTGCCTATAATCCGAGCTTTGGTCATTAGGTACCTCTATACGCCTTACTTATGTAATAAAATGAACAGAAAAAAAGCTAACATTGATTTTATACATTTTATACAAACTTCAAACTCCAATTTTCAATAATTTTACATTCGCGGCTTGTAATTGTTTCACAATAACCGATATACAAGTCGGCATTATTATAAATGGCGAAATCATAAACAACTTTCGCTACGCAGACGATACGGTACTGTTGGCCTCCAGTCAGGAAGATTTACAACGGATACTGGATGCACCAAAGTATTAGTAATTAGCAAGCAACCTAATATCATAGCTAACATAACAGTTGGAGGTGAACTATTGAAGCAAGTAAACCAAATAAAATATTTAGGCAGCATAATAACTAACAGCGCGGGTAGTCAAATTAAAGTGAAATCAAGGACTGAGCAGGCTGGAGCAGCATTTAAAAACATGAGTGGGGTCTTGTGCTGTAGAGATCTGAAGTTAACTCTAAGAATCCGACTTCTCAGATGTTATGTCTTACAGGAAAATATCCAACTTGGTAATACTCCAACGTCTGAATAATTCCACCGAAATTCTTACCACCATCAAAAGAAGGAAACTGCAATATTTCGGGCATGTTATGAGAGGCGAAAAATACCGATTACTGCAGAACATCATGCAATGAAAAATTTATGGTAAAAGAAAGCCGGGCCGCAGAAAAGCATATGGCTCAAGAATCTACGTGACTGGTATAAACCCAACTCAAGCTCTCTGTTCAGACTTGCCGTCGACAGAGTAAGGATAGCCTTGTTGGTGACCAACGTTCTAGAAGGACATGGTACTTAAGAAGAAGTGTTGTTTCACACCAAGCCCTTTAATTTAATCCATGTGTAAGCGATTCATTCGAGACAAAAACTAATCCTTTATTAAAAGGCTGTTTGGAATTCAGGCAGAATATATTGTATTAGATTTCTTAACTCGTTACATGATTATATTTGAAAACATTTAGCGTAATCCCAGATATAGAAAAACATTGTGGTAAAATAAAATGCCTCCTATTGCAAATTGCTAACGAATTTACAATACCAATCTTATTTTGATAAAAGATTCACCATTGCTCTACGATGAGACAGTAAAAAAATATTTATTGAACGGACTGGATCTTATTTAAAAAATGGAAACCAGCAGCTCGAGAAATGAACCAAATGTGAGTCGATACAAACAAAGAACCACCAGATGAGTCATAGAAGAATTAAAGACAACTGTTCCAACAAATTTAATGTCAATAAGACAATATTTTTTGGCCAGCCTTATCAACGAAAGCATGAAAATAGTTGTATGTGTTTCGTTGGATCAGATATTGCAAAGAAAGAAAAAAAAATTGGAAAAATCCAAAAAAATAAAGGTTAATTAACTCTGAAAAAACCATAAGGAACTGCTCCACAAAAGTAAGGGAAGTTCACAAATATTGGATTTACGTTTAACATTATTAACTGTTTTATTTACCAAAGTTTTGTCTATAATATATTGAATGTTTACTTGGTTACCTGACTAGTTCTTTTATTTCCAAGTTAATAAGTTTTTAAGTTTAAGGCAAGTTGTTTTGTTCTGTATTTTCAAGAAGTTATTGTTTCCACGTTATTCAGTCAACTGTGATTTAAAATTTAGAATTTTATTTCGAATAATGCCTAGACGTAAACTTGGTGCGAATGAAGCCAATAGGGTTATTGGTATAATTGAAACGGGTCGTCTTCAGAAAGAAGTTGCAGACGTTTTCCAAGTCAGTGAAAGTATCATTTCGCGGCTTCTCCGTAAATATCAAGCAACTGAAAACGTGATAGAAAGACCTAGAAGTGGACGACCAAGGGTTATCACCCCTGCACAAGATCGCTATCTGACTGTGTATACCCGTAGAAAACCTCTGAGTTCTTGTCGGATCATACAACAGCTTCTTTTGAATGCTTCTAGTGTTTCGATTTCAATTGAAACAGTACGTCAAAGATTGCACGAGGTTAACTTCACGTTCACAACGACTTTTTAGAAGAGTTCCATTAACATAAATTCATATGCGTGCTCGATTGACATGGGCTAATGAACATGTGAATTGGAATGCTGAATGGAGGTCAACATTGTTCACAGATTTTTTTTAATAAAAATAGTCGCAAAAAGGGTAGACCTATCGTGTGGGCCGCGGACGGCCCGCACTGCGACTATTAGAAGGGGGAGAGATTATGGAAAGGAAATGATTGCGAACCCGCTTTTTGAAAAGTTGCAGGTCATAGTTCTCTGGAAAAACTGATTTTGGAAGCTTGTTCCATTCTGTAGCAGCCCTGTAAAAGAAGAATTCTTGATGAAGATTGGTCCTTGTAGTGCCATTCTTGAAAGTAAATGGGTGAGACTGATCAGCGTGCCGAGTTCTTCGGCCGAATGTGGCCAGTGGTGGTATAAGAGTTTTTATTTCTCTAGAGCATCTTCCATGGAAATATCTGTGGAGTAATGTTTGGTCTGCAACTCTTCTGCTATGTTCTAGTGGGTGAAGGGTATCTGTGAGAGTAGAGCTGTTTATCAACCGAATGGCCCTTTTCTGAATGAAATCTAGAAGAACCCCAAATGTGCGAGCAATACTCCAGTAAAGGTCGGATTTGAGCCTTGTACGTCGTCAATAATTAATTAGGAGTAAAAAACTTTCTAGCTTTTCATAGAAAACCTAGCCTCTGGCTTGCTGACTTTGCGATGTTAGCAACATGGTCATACCAAGACATATTATTAGACACCGTGACTCCCAAAATCGAGATGAAGGGACTTGATTCAAGGGTATTTCCGGACATTGTGATGGAATGATTTGAGGAATTTACTTTCTTGGAAAACGTAGCGCTTTGTGTTTTCTGGGCGTTAAACTAAACAAGATTGTTGGTTCCCCATTCGACGATTGTTTCAAGATCTCTATTGATGGAGTTAACCCGTTCCTGCCTGAGTCTATTTTGTATCATTCCCCAAAAGTGATCGATGGGATCTGAAAGTTGAGACAAGTGTGCTGTCGTCTGCGAAACTGTAAATGGGGTTCGTGGTGGTTTTCATGAGGTCGTTGATGTGTAAAAGAAATATGGTGGGGGACAGGATGGAACCCTGGGGGATCCCAGCATTAGTTTTATAACGCATCGGAAGAAATACTGTCAACAGCCACATGTAATGAGCGATCTTGCATGAAGCTCATGTGCCACTGGCACAGTTTGGTTGGGAGACCGTAGGATTCTTTGGCAAGGTCAATCGTTCTATAGCAGGTGTACCTCGCGTGGACAAATGCTTCTCGGTTAGCAATTGTCGGGAATTTGCACCAGAGTCGATATGCTTGATTTTTGTAACGTACCACACGGTTGCATTTTTGGTTGAACCAGGGTTTGAGGTTGGAGATCCGTCTTGTAACATGAGGAATGTATGAGTCCATACCTAGCTTTGTGATTTCGGTGACAGATTCTGCACATATTGATGGGTCTTGTGAGCGAAAGCAGACATCTTTTCATGAAAATGATAGGTAAATGTCCCTCAGTTCATCCCATTTGGCTGATCTGTAATGCCAGATAAGTCGAGGTATGAACGGCGTGTTCGTGTAGTGCCCAGAAGTCGAACAGCAGTGCAGGAAGTTTATCCGTTTAGAGGTGGTATGGTTGCTGTTTGGGATGGCATTTGTTTTAATGGGCGTACAGAATTGTTAGTGCTTTATGGAAACATGACTGTGCAGATTTACGTACAAGTTATTAATAATGTTTTACGTTTGTTTCATGCTTGTATTGGACCAACTTTCCTCTTTTTAAAGATAATGATCGACCGCATCGTGCAAGAATAGTCAAAGACGCTTTGGATTTTCATGGTATCCTGCATTTGGCACTGCCCCCTCTATCAACCAACCTTAATTCCATCGAGCATGCTTGGGACCAGCTACAAAGAGCCTTGAATTTCCATCAACCACCCCCACAGACACTCCAAGAATTTAGACAGCTTTACCCTAAATTTGGAGACAAATTGATCGAGGCTACTTCAACGACCTTATTGAAAGTATGCAGGCGTTGTTTGGCTGTAATTGATATTAGAGGAAAGCATACTCGTTATTAACGTATGTAGGTACTTAAATTTTTAATAAAATTAAAATGGTACACAACCTCAAATCGTTCTTTTTGTTGTTTAAAACTACAAACGTGTTACGCAAAGGGGCAAACAAACGCTTACATAAAAGAAAAAACATTCAATTTATAACATATAAACACTTGGTGACCAAATATCGTAATTTGTTAAAACACAATTTTTGAATTTATGAACTTCTCTAACTTTTTAAGTGGCAGAAACACTTGTGATTTATATAATTACTTAATTTAAATAACTGTAGTAATGCGAAGGACTATAAGCTGCTTTATGTCGTTTAAGCAATTGTTTTCATCGTAAATGAATTAATTCTAACAAATAAGATTTGAACTCTATTAAGCTAGCAGTGAAAAGTCTATAGAAATAAAAACACGAGAATTTTCGCACAATTTTCACAATTACTGCTAACTTCTTATAAAAGTAGCAGAAAAATTTAAAAACATAATATTAATCGGGTTGATAATTATACAGAAATATTTTGCTAATTTGTTGCTAAAAGACCATCATATAAAAATATTGAAAAAAAAAATAAACCTTTCTTTTTTATTGAATTGGATAGTTGAAACTTCTCAAATTTTGTTTTACATTCATGAATCCCATTGTTCAACACAATAAATCTGTTAAAATATGGTAAAATTGGTTGTAGATCCTTCCAAGGTTTTGTATAAAAAATATTATTGCTAAGTAAAATACATTTCTGCGTATAGTTCTTCCTTTATCAATTGTAGAATATAAAAACATGTTCCGATCCCTTACCGACAATATTGTTTGGTCTGCTATAGGCGGAGATACCTATTTTATGAATTTTTTTATTTTTAAAAATACCTGTCTAAATCCTTATTGTTAAATTCATATAAGTCTTTATTCATACTACACTGCGCAATTTTCATTAGCCCAAGGTCTCCAAAACGCCATATTTCTATTTCATCATCAATAGCCGTTTTGAGTCCACTGCTGGGCATAGGCCTTCCGTAAATCATTCCATTGCTTTTGGTCTTGAGCACTTTGCATCCAGTTGTGCTGGATGCGCTTGATGTCGTCCGACTATCTCGTTGCGGGACTACTAGGACGTCTAGGTCTCCATTCTACGATTTTCTTTGTACATCTTCCATCTTCCTGGTAAGGGTCAGTGTTTCTGCTCCATATGTTAGAACCGAGAGCACACACTGATCAAAGATCTTTAGACACATGGGAATATCTGATTTAAAGATATCCTTTATTTTTCCGTAAGCTGCCCATGTCAGTCCTATTCTCCTATTTAATTTTGCGGTCTGGTTGTCTCTTCCTAATTTAATCTCCTGGCCCAAATATTTATAGGCATACACTTGTTCTATTTGCGTGCTATAAGTTAAAATGTTTTTGGCCAATAGAAGGTTGGTCATGTATTGTGTTTTAGAGAAGTTAATTTTTAGGCCAACTCGTGCACAAGATCTCTGAAGGTCCTGAAGAAGTTGACATGCATGATCTACCCGGTCTGCAATTGGGACTATGTTAGTATCTAAACAACTTGAAGTTTGCAGATGACATATTTCTATTAATTAAATTTCTAAATTCAACACGCCACACTACCCTGCTGATATCCCAGACTATCTTCCTCAAAGGTTTTCAAACATAAACAAGATTATTTATAGCTTTTTAACCGCGTTACACCCCTCGGCAAATTACCGAACCCAAGAAAGAAGTAATATTAACATCTTTATTTTATTAGGTTGGATCTTTATTTTTATTTTTTTTATGAAAATAGTCGCAAAAAGGGTAGACCTATCGTGTGGGCCGTGGACAGCCCCGCACTGCGACTATTAGAAGGGGAAGGAATTATAGAAAAGAGATGAGTGTGGACCCGCTTTTTGAATAATTGCAGGTCATATTTCTCTGAAAAAACTGATTTTGGAAGCTTATTCCATTCCGTAGCAGCCCTGTAGAAGTAGGATTCTTGATGAAGATTGGTCCTTGTAGTGTCAATCTTGAGAGTAAATGGGTGAGACTGATCAGCGTGACGAGTTCTTCGGCCGAATGTGGCCAATGGTGGTACAAGAGTTTTTATTTCTCTGGAGCATCTGCCATGGAAATATCTGAAGAGCAATGACTGGTCTGCAACTCTTCTTCCATGTTCTAGAGGGTGAAGGGTATCTGTGAGAGTTGAGCTGTTTATCAAACGAATGGCTCTTTTCTGAATGGAATCTAGAAGACGAAGAGAATGCCTTGGTGCTGAAGCCCAAATGTGCGAGCAATACTCCAGTAGAGGTCGGATTTGAGCCTTGTACGTCGTCAACAGTTGATCAGGAGTAAAAAACTTTCTAGCTTTCCACAGAAAACCTAGCCTCTGGCTTGCCGACTTTGCGATGTTAGCAACATGGTCATGCCAAGACATATTATTGGACACCGTGACTCCCAAAATCGAGATGGAGGGACTTGGTTCAAGGGTATTTCCGGACATTATGATGGGATGATTTGAGGAATTCACTTTCTTGGAAAAAGTGGCACTTTGTGTTTTTTGGGCGTTGAACTGAACAAGATTGTTGGTTCCCCACTCGACGATTGCTTCAAGATCTCTATTGATGGAATCAACCTGTTCCTGCCTAAGTCTATTTGTATCATTCACCGAAAGTGATCGATAGGATGTGAAAGTTGAGTCAAGTGTGCTATCGTCTACGAAACTGTAAATGGGGTTCGTGGTGGTGTTCAAGAGGTTCAAGAGGTTGATGTGTAAAAGAAATAAGGTGGGGGACAGGATGGAACTTTTCAATAGTGTTTGTCCAGAGCTGAGTGACATAAGCCAGCAAATCTCCAGTAGACCGAAGTTGTCGAAATCCATATTGTCTGTCATGGATTATCTCAAATTTCTCCAGATATTTGATAAGTTCTGTGTTAATCGCTTTTTCCATAACTTTGGATATGACTGAGAGCAGTGCACTAGGGCGATAATTTGCAGGAATAGTCTTCTTTCCTTTTTTCGGAATCGGTTGGACCTTAGAGTTTTTCCACATGTAACGATTCCACCTTTTGCAGAAGCTAGTTTAGATTTCGCTTCGGTTTTACGCATAATTTCAAATCGACTAGCAGTAATTGCGATTTTCAGAAAACAGAGAGCAATAAAATTGATTTTTTGTAACAAATTAGCAAAAAATTTTCGCATTATTTTTTTTTATTTTTGCTAACTTCCCACTGCTAACTTGATAAAGCTTTAGATTTGGTAGTTTGACAATTTTCTTGAGTTAGCACTTAATGGCAATAAACGAAAGCAATTGGCAATAATAATTATTTTGGTGAAATTTTAAGGGTTTGCATGATTTCGAAGACATATGCATTTTGAAAAAATGTTGGTACCTATTTTTCGTTAAATATTTAAGTAGGTATATAAAGCCTTATACCATATATACAAGTATGAAAAAATTCTTTAAATAAAGTTACAACACTTACTATAAGTTATTATGTATAACAAATAAATTTTAAGTATAAAATATATATTACCTATCGCTAAACAAATTGTTATACAACATAGATTTTACCCAAATTTGTTGTTCATTCAACCTAACCTTTGTAAATTAGTTGATTTTAAATAATTTACATACATAAATCTTTAAACGTATTATTTACAAAATTTTACACAAATTTTAATTTTGAAATAAATTTATTACTGAAATATGCAGGTAGTTTAGAAAACTTCTCCATACCAGTTTTGAAACCTAAAATTTTTTAAATAATAAAATCATTTTAGAAAGATATTTTCTTTCTTGAATAATATACGACAAATATTTTATTTTATACAGGGTCTCTCGAAAAAATTGGTCTTAAATTATATCACATATTCTGGGGTCATAAATAGGTTGATTGAATCGCACTTACTTTTATAGAAAGATGCAAGTAAAAAAGTTACAGGGTGATTTAGTTAAGAATTTAAATTAATTTTTTTACATTGTTCTACTTGCTTTAACGTTATTTTATGAAAATGTATACAAATTACTAGTAGGTATACGATAAAGATAAATAATAAATTGGAAATAGTCGCATTTAATTATTTTTATTTATTATGGATTTTCAGAGGGAATCAACACCCCATATACCCCCAATTTAGGGTTATAATTCAACAAAATATGGAATGTCATTGAAATTAAACGTCTATTATCCTTAATTCATATTTTGTAAAAGTTATTACAACTAAATTTTGTATATCTACAATGTAGAATACATTAACTATAGCTCATTTCACCAATATACGACGGTATCCGATCGACTTGACAGGCGCACTGTGTTGAAAGGTACATTAGTAAATTCCCCCATTTATTTTTTGCTTTATTGCGAACAGAAATCGTTGATGTAGCTTTCGATGAGTTTTTTGGTTAGAAATAGGCACATATTTAATTATGTTAAAAAGGGAATGTAAGAAAAATAAATTATCGGTACAAATTTAATAAATATATTTAATCATGTAGTATTTACGGTATTATCAAGCATCAGATTTATAGTCATCATAATCGGAATCACTGTCGTCGGATTGTAAATGATAACAGGATTAACCATTTCGATGCGGTTTTCACGACCCCACCATTTTTCTATAACATTTTCACATTTTGTGACACATTTTTCCAAATTTTCGGGAGTGGCAGTATTAAGTGCTCGTTGCCAGGTTTCCAAAACAGCCTTATCACTGTAACCATTAGATCCAATATGATTGTCGTAATAAGTTTTGCATATTCCCCGAAATACTCGATAGGATTAAATTGGCAATGATAAGTCTTAGCACACGATGTCCATAACTGAGTATTATTTGATCCACTTTGTACATTTTTTCTCTTTCGTGCCTTTTAGTTATTTTTGTTCGTTAACCATTCTTTTATTTTGTGTACCGTCCAGGAGTTTGTTGGTTGCTTATTTAAAATTTTCAAATGGTACGGAGCATTATCTAATACAATGACAGATGGTTCATGTAACGATGGTAATAGTTTCTCTTTTAACCATTTTACAACAAATATCTCTGTATCTATATTGTCATGATAATCGGCCAATTTTGATTTTAACTAAAATAAAAGACCCGCCCATCAACAAAACCATGCTTTTCACCTGCATGCACAATATGTATGTATCTTTTTCCTTTACCGTCGGTGTGTTTTATAGACTGCATTTTATTGTCCTGCCAAATTCTTTTTGTTCCACCTTAACAAAAATCCAAGTTTCCTCCAGATATACAAATGAAGAGCATTCTTGTTCACAGTGAGTATAATTTTTTAAAAATTCAATTCTATTGTGCACTCTTTTACACAAAGCCTTTCGGTTGTTTTTATTTTTAAACTTAAACCCTATGACCCTTAATTTCCAACCAAGAAGTACCTTATAAAATAAAATTCGTTACCTACGAAATTTGTTTAAAAATATTGGGGGAATTTACTTTCGTACTTCTTGTGTCAGGATAAACGGAGCTTGCACGGACTGGTTTAATATCGAAAAAGATGTAAAACAGGGATGTGTGGCTTCGCCATGGCTGTTTAACTTATACATAGACAATTGTTTAAAAGATTTGAAGAAAAGTGTGTATGGATTAAAAATGAATGATTTGATCGTCAAATGCCTTCTTTACGCCGATGATCAAATCATATTAGCGTTATCTGAAGAGGAGTCGCAAGAGATGGTTAATGTTATGCATGATGCCCTGAACATCAAAGGGATGAAAATAAATGTAAGCAAAACGAAAGTAATGGTTTTTAAAAGAGAAGAAAGCATAACGAACTGTGGAGTTTTGATTGAGGGAGAAAGAGTGGAACAAGTAAATGAATTTGTGTACTTGGGTTCAAAGTTTACGAGAGATGGAAAGTATGACAGTGACATTGAGCGAAGGGTGTTGGCAGAAAAACAAATGAATGGGGTACTGAATAGCTTTATGAACAGCCAGAAAGTGTCAAAAAAGGCGCGTCTGGCTGTGCATAGAGGTGTGTTGGTTCCTACACTTATGTATGGTAGTGAATGTTGGGTTTGGCAGAAGAAGCATGAAAATAGGATTAAAGCTGCGGAGATGAGTAGTTTGAGAAGTATAGCCGGAGTGACTCGGTTGGATAAAGTAAAAAATAGTGAGATAAGAGAACGCTGTGATGTAAAAAAAGGTTTGGTTTCAGGTAAAGGTAGCATTATACAAATAGCGGTTGTATGTTGATAATATAAGATATGGAGAACAGTTAAGGAGCAGTTCCTTCCATATCACAGAAGTTTAAGAATTACTTCCCGAAGACTATGCTAAACGATTGGGATTTTGTAATAGGCATTTAGGAGAAAATAGACGCAACGTAAATTTTATAAAAAATATTTTATTCACTGACGAAGCTACTTTCATAAGAAATGGAGTTACTAAACGTTTGGATCGGAATAATCGGTAACTGTTTGATAGGGCTCTTTTTTCTTCTTAAC
The DNA here is from genome assembly GCA_950111635.1 of Agelastica alni. Lineage (NCBI taxonomy): Eukaryota > Metazoa > Arthropoda > Insecta > Coleoptera > Chrysomelidae > Agelastica > Agelastica alni. The sequence goes on along the minus strand of OX467719.1, from coordinate 23,943,331 downwards.
AAATTAAACATGGAACATTATTTATCATTTTTACAAAATGATCTTCCAATTTGCTTGGAAGATGTCACATCAGCAATTAGACAACAGATGTGGTTTATGTAAGATGGTGCGCTACCACATATTAGTAAAGGTCGATTCAAACACATCAGTCCCATCACGTTACATTTCCGGCGCCGAACCGAACTATCTGTCAAAAAAAATATTCTTTAATAAAATGTGATTACGACGGCGTTCACATTCGTCCGGCGCAGATCAGTTCCAAAGCCGGTAGGCTTCGACCCGTCTTCGATCCCGCCGATTTTATATTCTCCGCGACGATACTTTTCAGTTTCGACTAAAGCATTTCGGAAGGAACAACCAAAAAAACAAAACACACTGTTTTATATGATTTGTCGCATGCCAAATACAACGAAATTAATTGAAACAAACCAAAATTATTTTAAAAAATTGAAGAAAGAGCATTCTTCTTCTTTAGGTGCCCTGTCCTCCTAGGACGTTGGCAATCATCAGCGCTATCTGAACCTTGTCTACAGCTAGGCGGAACAATGTGGTAGTACTCACTCCAAACCATTGTCTTACGTTTTTTAGCCAGGATATCCTTCTTCTACCCGGGCCTCTTTGTCCTTCGATCTTCCCTTCTATAATAAGCTTTAAAAGTCAATACTAGTCATTCCTTAAGATGTGACCGAAATACTCCAGTTTGCGCTTTTTTAGTGTAAACAGAACTTCCAGCTGCTTGTCGAGGCGTTGAAGTACGCACTCTTTCTACACAGGAGATTCTCAATAGCCTTCTGTACGTCCACATTTCAAAGGCCTCCAATTTCTTGCACATCGCATCTGTCAAAGTCCAAGCTTCCATTCTATAAAACAATATGCTGAACACGTAACAGCGAAGCACTCGGACGCGCAGAGGCAAGCTTAAATTTCTGCTGCAAAGTACATTACGCATCCTAAGGAACGAAGCACGAGCTTGTTCTATTTTGGCACGAATCTCCTGCATGCCGTCCCACTTCTCATTTAGTTGACACCCAAGATATTTAAAAGTTTCTACTCGCTCAATTCGTTGACCGTTAATTGCCAGGTGTCGCGGCTTACCAGTTCCTGCAGTCCTTCCAGGGAGTCGGCAACAAGAACCGTGTTATCCGCATACTTCAGATTGTTGATATTAATCCCATTGTCACATTCATCCAACGCCTCTTGAAATATCCCGTCGGAATACAAATTGAATGACAGTGGTGATAAAATGCATCCTTGACGAACGCCTCTCAGGATTTTGATCTCTTCGGACGCGGTGTTATCGATTCTTATGTGAGCACTTTGGTTTCAGTAAAGGTTGGCTATTATTCTGAGGTCTTGTTGTTTCAGTCCTATTTCTTTAAAAAGCATACGTGACGAAATTCGAAGCCAAGACACTGCACTCCACGACGAAACAACACCGATGCTTGACGGGTCCGGTTTCGGGTGTGCATGAATTTACATGACGAATAGTCAAAAAAGTTCTGTGACGGAACTTAATCGGTTCGACACAGGAACTGTGACGGGACTGATGTGTTTGAATCGTCCTTAATGCCGTTGGAATTTATTTATTTCGAGAATATCCAGGACGTTCATACGCTGGAAAAACGCTAAAGTCCAACCGATTCCGAAAAAACGAAAGAAGACCATTCCTGCAAATTATCGCCCTATTACATTGCTCTTAGTCATATCCAAAGTTATGGAAAAAGCGATTAACACAGAACTTATCAAATATCTAGAGAAATTTGAGATAATCCATGACAGACAATATGGATTTCAATAAATTCGGTCTACTGGAGATTTGCTGGCTTATGTCACTCAGCTCTGGACAAACACTATTGAAAAGTTTGGTGAATCCCGTGCCTTGGATATATCTAAAGCCTTTGACCGCGTTTGGCACCAGGCATTGTTAAGTAAATTATCTGCCTACGGTCTCCCAACCAAACTGCGCCAATGGCTCTTGAGCTTCATGCAAGATCGCTCCTTACATGTGGCAGTTGACGGTATTTCTTCTGATGCGTTTAAAACTAATGCTGGGGTCCCCCAGGGTTCCATCCTGTCCCCCACCTTATTTCTTTTACACATCAACGACCTCTTGAAAACCACCACGAACCCCATTTACAGTTTCGCGGACGATAGCACACTTGTCTCAACTTTCACATCCTATCGATCACTTTTGGTGAATGATACAAATAGACGCAGGCAGGAACAGGTTGATTCCATCAATAGAGATCTTAAAGCAATCGTCGAGTGGGGAACCAACAATCTTGTTCAGTTTAACGCCCAAAAAACACAAAGTGCCACGTTTTCCAAGAAAGTGAATTTCTCAAATCATCCCATCACAATGTCCTGAAATACCCTTGAACCAAGTCCTTCCATCTCGATTTTGGGAGTCACGGTGTCCAATAATATGTCTTGGCATTACCATGTTGCTAACATCGCAAAGTCGGCAAGCCAGAGGCTAGGTTTTCTGTGGAAAGCTAAAAAGTTTTTTACTCCTAATCAACTGTTGATGACGTACAAGACTCAAATCCGACCTCTACTGGACACATTTGGGGTTCAGCACCAAGGCATTCTCTTCGTCTTCTAGATTCCATTCAGAAAAGAGCCATTCGCTTGATAAACAGCTCAACTCTCACAGATACCCTTCACCCTCTAGAACATAGAAGAAGATTTGCAGACCAGTCATTGCTCTACAGATATTTCCATGGCAGATGCTCCAGAGAAATAAAAACTCTTGTGCCACCATTGGCCACATTTGGCCGAAGAACTCGGCACGCTGATCAGTCTCACCCATTTACTCTCAAGATTGACACTACAAGAACCAATCCTCATCAAGAATCCTTCTTTTACAGGGCTGCTACGGAATGGAATAAGCTTCCAAAATCAGTTTTTCCAGAGAACTATGACCTGCAATTTTTTAAAAAGCGTGTCCACAATCATTTTCTTTCTATAATCCCTTCCCCTTCTAATGGTCGCAGTGCGGGCCGTCCGCGGCCCACACGATAGGTCTACATTTTTTGCGACTATTTTCATAAAAAAAAACCTAAATCTATTACATTTTTGTTTCTGGGGATATAAAAAGGAAAATGTTTATTCTGTGGAAATAACCGGTACAAGGATCAATTAAGTAACCGAATTTTACATATTGCTAACGAGTTTCGCAAAAAACATTAAATTTTTTAAAACATTTAGTATTCCTTGTTAAAACGATGTAGAACTTTTATATAGGAAGAAAGAGGTCAAATTGAACACTTGATAAGTTAAGGTAAACATCTTGTTTGTTTATAAATTGTAATTTAATAATAAAGATGTTTTCAATGTTTGTGAAAATGTTGAGTTTAAATGTTCAATATTTTAAAATTAACATGTTAAAGGGTGGTTGTATCTTCTAAACTAAAATGTTTACCAAAAAATACAGAGACAAAACCGTTTAAGAATAGTCTTTGATTTCAATGGCATTCCATATTTTTTTGAATTATAACCTTAAAAAAATTGGGGGTAAATGAGATGTTGATTGCCTCTGATAATCCATAATAAATAAAAATAATTAAATGCGACCATTTCCAATATATTGGTTATCGTATACTTGCATTTCTTATAAATTTTTATAAATTAACGTTAACGTTAACTTTTTGTGTGTGCACTTTTGTATATAGGTAAGTGCGAGGTTAAATCAACCTATTTTTGACCCCATAATATGTGATATAATTTATAACTAATCTTTTCGGGACCCTGTATTTCAAATAAGAAAATTATATTTTAACCAGATAAAATAAAATAAAAAAATTTAAATGTCATATTTTTCAAGGACTTAATTTTTTTGCAGTACCGTCAAACGGGGTAATTTCGATCATGTGGGGCTAGATCGATCAAGCCAGCTCCTGTGGAGAAAAGAGCGCCTAAAATGGAACGGTTGCGTTTTTATCCCGCCAACAGCTGTCCACTGGTTCAGTGAGAGTGTAGTCGTGATCAAGTGTAGAGAGTGTAGAGATACATAAGGTAATGTGTAGAAGCACGTGTTTATAAAGGGTTGAAAATTGGCTAAAATTGAAACATGCGAAAACGATTTATTTCACAGCTAAAAGTATGCACGAAGGAAAATAATTCGTAAATATATGGAAAAACATAGTCAGTTATTTGTGAATGCGAATAAACAAAAATAACACTATAATTTAATTTTTTCAACGCTCAACTGGAGATTTTTGAAAAGAAGTCATTGTTGTGAGGTAATTTCGATCACTTTCAGTTTTAGAAATATGTAATATTTGATTTACGAAATCATATCTTGAGTTAAGTTTATTTGTGTAGTGGACTCACGTACAGAGAACAACCTGTACAGTAATTCTTTTTATTCGTTTTAGATGCCTCGACACTACCAGAAGAAGTTTGGACCTCGGTGGAAGAGGAATATTGATTATTTGTCTTTAGAGAGCAGTGGCGGTGGTAAAACAAAAAAAAAATGACGATGAGGGCTGTCGCTGAGCAATTTGCCGTTCCTTACTCGACTTTAAATGATCATTATCACGGAAGGCATTCGCTCAGGTATGGGAAACCGTCCGCTCTAGATGCGTAGGAAGAAAAAATGTTGGCTGAAGGCCTCCAACTTTGCGCTTATTGGGGATTTTCCTTGAAGCCTATCGATATCAAACATATCGTTAAGCATTATTTGACGAAGGTTCGATTGATAGAACCAAGGTTTATAGATAACATACCTGGAACAGACTGGTTTAATGGTTTTATGGAGCTAATTCCCAATCTTACCATAAAACTACCAGAAAATACAAAACGGGTTCGAGCAGTTTTGAGCTACGAGTTAGTGGAAGATTATTTCCGAAATTTAAAAGATGTCATCAACGATATTCTATCTTCTAATATTGTCCATTATGATGAATCAAATTTCGTAGATAACCCAGGCGCTGTGAAAGTCGTCTTAAAAAAGAGCATCAAATATGCACATACAGTGTGGAACAGCCAAATGGAATAAATTCGATAACGAATAAATGAGAGCGTGTTGGGAAAAACGCTTAGACACGTCGATTTGTATTTTTAGATGCGCATTTTTTTCAAAAAAAAATAATTATATAGGGTGTGTCATGTGACAGTGACCGATACCAACTTTCTTATTTTAAATACAACCCCCTGTATATTATTTATTTTTTGGATTCTTCAGAAAATTCTAGACATAATTCATGTACAATGTCCCATACCTATCTTCAACTGTTTCAGAAATATTAAGTGTTTTCAGACGTATCCCTTTTTCATTGATGGCAACTTGAATGGAGATAAATATTTAGAACTGCTCCAAAATAATGTCGTGCCAACTTTGACAAACTTATATCCTGATCCAGCAAACCCACAAATTCCTGCCAATATACTATGGTTTCAGCAAGATGGAGCACCGCCTCATTACCAAATCAATGTCCGGCAGTACCTGAACCAAAATTTTCCAAATCGGTGGATAGGGAGGCGCGGATCGATAGAATGGCCAGCACGATCTCCTGATCTGACGCCATTAGACTTCTTTTTGTGGGGATATGTCAAAAGTATTGTATACAAAACTAAACCACTCAACTTACATGACTTAAAAAAAAGAATCACGCTTGCGATTAGATCAGTCACGCCTGAGATGTTGAGTAACGTTAGAAGACATTTCTATACCAGATTAGCATGTTGCCAAGACGTTCGCGGCGAACATTTTGAACATCTCTTACATTGAAATTAATGTTTTTTTGTTTTTCTTTACATTATTTATGAAATAAAATAATTTTCTTTTTTTAATGTTAATTTTTGTAATATATCTGAAAACACTTAATATTTCCGAAACAGTTGAAGATAGGTATGGGACATTGTACATGAATTATGTCTAGAATTTTCTGAATAATCCAAGAAATAAATAATATACAGGGGGTTGTATTTAAAATAAGAAAGTTGGTATTGGCCACTATCACATGACACACCCTATATAATTATTTTTTTTGAAAAAAATGCGCATCTAAAAAATACAAATCGACGTGTATAAGCGTTTTTCCCAACACGCTCTCATATTCCATTTGGCTGTTCCACACTGTAGAGCCATAGATAGCACTAAAACTAGCACCACTGTCATGTTTGCGATAGCAGCAGACGGCACAATGCTTCCACCATATATTGTTTACAAGGCAAAACATTCGTATGTGGGATGGACTGAAGGGGGTATAGAAGGGCCAGATTCTGGTTCTATTTTATTGTTTTGCTTCTTTTTAAAAAGCTAGATGGAGATAAAGTTCTAGTTGGAGATAATTTGAAAGGGGAAAAACGTGAAATGCACACCTTTCATCTACAAAGAGAAGAACAAGATCTTCTGGAATAAGTTTAAATGATATTTATGTTTCTTGCCAAAGTTATTTTTAAGATTTATTTGTACAGCTGATATTTTTTGTTATTTTTATCTTTTTAAGTTTTGACTGAACTCGTAATGTTTCGTTCCTATGTTTTCTTTTTATTTATATAGTTTTTTGTGAAGATTTTTTACGTTTAGCAACCAAGAGCTGTGAAATAAAGGCTGAATAAAGAAGCATTTTTATATTTTTTGATAAATGTATTAACCTGAAATAAAAAAAAATAAATTCGATTCAATTTTTTGTTGATCGAATTTACATTTTGAGAAGGTAAAGTCAATTTTTCTATGCTTTTGAATAGGTTATCGACTTTACCGGAAATGCGGGGAAAAGAAATAAGAATTTGGTTCATCAAATGACTCAATGTTCAAGGTATCTTCATTTTCAAGTTCATATGAGTAAGTTGAATCGTTCAGATGCTATGCTAAAAAAACCTTTATTTTTGATCGAAATTACCCCGTTTGACGGTATAAAATAGGTTTTACAGACTTAATTTTTTTACGGGTGAGGTATAATAATAATAATAAATAATTTCAGATTCCTTTTGAAGGAATGAGTTATTTTTAAGAAACAAATATTGTTTCACTTTTAAACAAAATTTATTTTTATTTTCTACCTAGTTAAAATGATTTTTTTAAAACATTTTGTTTATACTCTTCATTATTATACCTTACCAGTGTTTAATATTGATATTAAAGTTAGTTTAGTTAATTTATATTATATATTATATATTTATATTATCGAATTTTGCAAATCCCTGTTATAATTTTTTGTTCCGATATTTTTTAAAAGTATTTTTAACATTTGATCAATTGATTTTTAAAAAAATGTAAAGACCCTTACAGAATAAATGCTTTTCAATACTAAATATTGAATTTAGACAAAAATGTGTGGGCAGTTATTCTGGGTGGCCACATAGTTGGATCAGTATTTTTGAATGACAACGCTGAGATTGTAAAAGCTTTCATTTTTAAAATTTTCAGAGTATTATGCTTTCGTAGCACTATATTTTAAATTGAATTTTATAAAAGATATATTTGACTAATTCTGTGTTGACCAGTCTGATTCCGAGGCATACGTGTAGTTTCCATAACTAAAATCCTTTTCTACGAGGGTAGGTAGTTAGCCTTCCGCTCAATCCCCAAGACCTGGAGGACCAGAATTTTCTATTGGGGTTTATTCACTTAGCCGAGAAGTTCCGGTTTTAAGGCGCCGGAGACTCGCCAGATTGACCATGTCGTAGTGGACGCCAGACATGGGAGATCTAAGAAGCCTTAGAGGAGTAGACGGAGATACATATCATTTCCTCCAAATCAGAATATCGAGTCAGATAAACCTAAAAACTAACCAAACCGCACAATGAAACATTTAGACACTACAAATCCAGCAGAACAACAAAAATACAAACAAGAACTAGAACAGAAACTCATTGAGAATGGAAATCATTCAATGGATGTTGAAGTCTTGTGGAAATATATTGAATAAACTGTAAAAAAGACAGCAGAAAAAGTCATCGGTAAAACCAAAAATAAAACGACTAAATCATGGTTTAATGAAGAGTGTCAACAAAAACTACAAGAAAAAGAAACTTCTAGGAAAGCCATGATTCAGCACGATACCTGAAATCCTAGAAAAATATGCAAACTCTCGCAAAGAAACCATGAAGTTCATAAAAAGATAAAAACAAGAATATGAACGTCAAAAATACGAGATGATCGAAAGAAACAGGTCTAAACCAGCTTCTAGAGAATTCTATAAGGCAATAAAAAACGAAAAACGAGGATATCAGCCCAGGTCGGTCCCGATGTTGAAAAGCGATAATGGAGACATGATAATCAACGAACACGAACAGTTAGAAACATGGAAAAACTACTTTGAAAAGCTGCTAAACATAGAACCCGAGGTAGAGCACATTGAAAATACATACCACACAGCGGACCTCCCTGTAGAAGAACCATCTATAGAAGAAGTTCGAAAGGCAGTAAAAAAATTAAAACACTCCTGGATCGGATGACATACCATCAGAACTATTTAAGTAGGGAGGTGAATACAGGCAATTACACCAACTAATTAATTTGATATGGAAAGAAGAGACAATACTAACAAAATGGCAAGAAACCATCATAATACCAATCCACAAAAAATGTGACAAGTCAAAGTGCTCAAACTACAGGGGAATATCACTCATCAATACGGCCTACAAAGTCCTAGCCAATATTGTTCTGGATAGACTAACCCCATACTCAGAGAACTTCCTAGGAGAATATCAGGCGGGTTTTAGGAAATTTAGATCCACTATTGACCAACTTTTTACACTCAGACAACTACTAGAGAAAGGATGGGAGTTTAACCGTCTTCTTCTTCTTCTAGTGCCTTATCCTCAATGGACGTTGGCGATCATTCTGGCTCACATAACTTTGTTGACAGCAGCTCGAAATAACTCTGATGTTTTTCCAGTCCATTGCCTAAGATTATGTAACCATGATATTCGGCGTCTTCCAGAACCTCTCTTGCCATCCATTTTACCTTGCATAACCAGCTGCAGTATTTCATATTTTTGGTTACCAATTATGTGTCCAAAATATGCAAGTTTTCTTTCTTTAATATTCTTTATTAATTCCATGGACAGACAGAGTAACCAACGATGAAATTCTAAGAAGAATCGACAGAGACCGCGAGTCAATGCTTAATGTCAAAAAGAAGAAAACATCGTATTTTGTCCAAGATATTCTCAACATGCGTCGGAAGCACCACATCTCAAACGCCTCAAGTCTTTTGCTAGCTGCATCCGTCAATGTCCATGATTCAACACCATACATAAATGTTGAAAATATGTAACATTTTAATAAACGAGTCCTTAGATTTAAATTAAGTTTTATATTACACAGAAGAGTTTTCATGCGATTGAAGTAAGATCTGGCTAAAGCCAGATAGTACGGTTTAAAACCGTACTATCATAATCTATTCATAGATTTTCGGCAAGCACACGACTGCATTGAAAGATCTCAAGTGTGGAATGCAATGGCCGAATTCGCAATCCCAAGAAAACTCATCCAGATGACGAAAACATGTATGGAAGACGGAAAACCTAGAGTGCGAATAAATAATATGCTCTCGGATAGTTATGAGATACGTAGCGGATTAAGACAAGAAGATGCTTTGTTACCTCTACTCTTCAATATCGCCATAGAGAAAGCTACCAGATCAGCAGAAATTCAAACAGAACTCCTGAATGCCCGAGTCCCGAAACTATTGTTAGCATATGCAGATCACATTCGCATAATTGGAGACTACACACCAACAGTAAAAGAGGTCTTTAATCGCATAGAAAAAGCTACAAGAGAGGTAGGACTAAGATTAACGAGGAAAAGACCAAATATTTGTGCATAAACAGACAGGGGCGCAGAGATAGAATAGGGCAGAACGTGGCAATAGACACCTACAATTTTGAACGAGTGGAACGTTTCAAATATCTGGGAGCTACAATTACAGCCGATAACGACGTCACAGAGGAAATAAAAGGCAGAATACAAGCCGCAAATCAATGTCGTTTCTCTCTAAACAACTTTTTCAAATCCAAAAACATCTAAAGAACCTCAAAGGTGAAAGTCTATAAAAGCATTATAAGGCTAATAATCACTTACGAGTGCTAGACATGGACAATGGCTTTTTTTTTACTGAAAATAGTCGCAAAAAGAAATTGTTATTTTTGGTAAATCTAATATTTTTGGACGACCTAGAACTGCCAGATATCCAGACTTTGAATATATAGGGTTTTTTTAAATTATTGACAATCATCAAAAACGAGTACCAGAAAAAGTACTTAACAAGTAAATGTTAGCCACAAAACTATTTGAAATATTCTAAAAAAATTTCTTTATCCTATTGAAGGTGTTCAAACTTTGCTACCTTTTTTTTTACTGAAAATAGTCGCAAAAAGGGTAGACCTATCGTGTGGGCCGCGGACGGCCCGCACTGCGACTATTAGAAGGGGAAGGGATTATAGAAAGGAAATGATTGTGGACCCGCTTTTTAAAAAGTTGCAGGTCATAGTTCTCTGGAAAAATTGATTTTGGAAGCTTGTTCCAATCTGTAGCACCCCTGTAAAAGAAGGATTCTTGATGGAGATTGGTCCTTGTAGTGTCAATCTTGAGAGTAAATGGGTGAGACTGATCAGCGTGCCAAGTTCTTTGGCCGAATGTGGCCAGTGGTTGTACTAGAGTTTTTATTTCTCTGAAGCATCTGCCATGGAAATATCTGTTAAGTAATGTCTGGTCTGCAACTCTTCTTCTATGTTCTAGTGGGTGAAGGATATCTGTGAGAGTTGAGCTGTTTATCAACCGAATGGCCCTTTTCTGAATGGAATCTAGAAGACGAAGAGGCTAAGGCTAATGAAGAAAATCTTAGGCGTCTTGAGAGAAAGATTCTAAGAAAAATATTTGGTCCCCACCACGACCCTAACAGCAACCAGTATCGCATCAGGACAAACGCCGAGATTAGTCAGCTTTATGGCGACGGGGATATTGTCAAAGAAATCAAGTCCCAGCGCCTAAGATGGTACGGACATGTCCATAGACTACGAGATGACAGACTGACGAAACTGATATGGAAGGAGAGACCGTCAAAAAAAAGTCCACTTGGGAGACAACGCGAGAGATGGAAATACAACATCAAAGCAGATCTCACAGAAATGAATATCCCTCTGGGCGCGAATCTGATGGAGGACCGGGAGGTCTGGAGAAGTATAGTGCAGTCAGCCAAGACCCACCCTGGGTTGTAGAGCTACCTTGTATGTATATGTATATTTTACTAATAGGTGCGAAAAAAGAGTTAGCTCGGTCACTTTATCTAACACCTTGAGATTTTTCTATGGGAGAATATTATACAGGGCAATTGATTAGTGTGATAACGCTTAATAGCTCTGTTTTTAACTTTTTAAATACCCTATATAACATACTATAACCTTGTATTGTTGTAATGAGGAGGTAAAGCGAATTTTAATTTTAAAGTAAAATACAGAGTGTTTCATTTAAAAAACACTTAACTTTGATCTGGCACCGCGTTATGTAACACCCTGCAAATCAATTTCCTATAAAACGTTTTGAATTTGTTTTTATCAATTAACTTTTTACTGAACAACTTAATCTATAAGAATTGATAAATACAAGGCAATTTTAATTAATTAATAGTGAAAGATTTTATTAAATAAAAATGGGTTTTTAACAAGGTAAATTAATTAACAGTAAATTAACTAATAAATAAAATTATCATTGTTATTTACACCAAGTATGATAGTCTTTCAATACAGAGCAAAAAATGAACAGGCTTTAACCCAGTCAACGCCGAATTTGAACTATTCGCTCGATAATAATGATTTTTTATCTCAATTTGTAGAAAAACTTTTTATATAATATACGTATAGTTACATAAAAAAAATAATTATACCAAAACTCTTGTTATACATTTTAGTAGCATTGATTTTTCTCATTAGGTCTAAATTTTTTCTATTTTTTTATTTTATCCATTTAAAAACTTAGATGGGTACACTTTATAGGATATTTGACATATAAAATTGTAAACAAAATTTAGCACAAAAATTCTCGGTGAATGTTTTTTGGAAGATTTAATTCCCGTATCTAGATTAATTAAAAAGAAATTTAAAACACCTGATAAATGACAACAAAACTATTTGAGTGAAATTAATTTTTCTTAGTTTCAAATTTGACTTCTCTTGATCGTTTAAGAGAACGATTTCTACTTGGAGTCGTATGAACTTCGGGAATAAAACTCGATGCCGAAGTTTGTGGATTAAATGGAGATTTTACCGGAAATTGTTTTGCTTCGAGAGGTACCCAACTTTGTGTTTCTAATTTTCCCAATGAACCTGCAACAATAGGGAAACATTGTAGTTATCTCTAATGCAGTTTGTAAATAAAGTAACGTAACTTATATAATTTTATAAAAGAGTGACGAATGAAACTAAAAAGATGATATGAGAGGTGTAAGCTGGATTTATAATAGGAAGGAGATGTATGGATCAGGTCTTTTCATTACAAGGTGTAGTCGAAATTTATTTGGCTAGAAGTCAGAAGGTCTACTACGCTTTTATAGACTTGGAAAAGGTATATGACAGAATGGTGAGGAGTGAATTGTGGTCGACATTGTCTATGTGAGCGGTAGTTTAATACGAGCACTGAAATCACTACGAGGATTCCACTGCTTGTGTTAGGATAAACAGAGCATAACATCGAAAAAGGTGTGAGACAGTGATGTGTGGCTTCGCCACGGCTGTTTAACTTATACATAAACGATTGTTTAAAATATTTGAAAGAGAGTGCGTATGGATTAAAAATGAATGATTTGATCATCAAACTGTAAGGTTCTGACTAAGGGAGAAAGAGTGGAACAAGTAAATGAGTTTGTATACTTGAGTTCAAAGTTTACGAGAGATGGAAAGTATGACAGTGACATTGAGCTAAGGGTGTTGGCATAAAAACAAATGAATGGGGCACTGCATAGCTTTATGAACAGCCAGAAAGTGTCAAAAAAGGCACATATGGCTGTACAAAGGAGTGTTGGTTCCTAAACTTGTGTATGGTAGTAAATGTTGGGTTTGGCAGAAAAAGCATGAACATAGGATTAATGTTGCGGAGATGAGTAGTCTGAGAAGTATAGCTGGAGTGACTCAGTTGGATAAAGTGAAGAATAGTTATATAAGCGAACGATGTGGTGTAAAAGAAGATGTGGTTACAAAGATAGATAAAGGAATGCTTAGATTCTTTGTGCATGTAGAAAGGATGGATGAAGGAAAATTAACGACACAAATATATAAGGCAAGTGTGAACGGACAAGTCGGTAGATGTCGACTTTGGCGAACATATCCTGATAAGATCAACATTGTTTTGAAGTAAGACCAGGTCAAGAGTACCAACAACCAAAGAGCATGCATGAGAGAACTGATGAAAGTAGAGGAATCAAAAAATGTGTGTGAGAACCTTAGCAAGCGGAAGGAAGTGGTCTCTGCCTACCCTAACGGGAAAAAGGTGTTACTATTGGTATGTATGTATATTATAATATTTCGAATTTTCTGTTCAAATAATTCAGGCCATCTGCATTAGTCGACAAAATAACTTATTAACTAATTTTTTAAATTTTACACCCTGTATATATTTTTAGTTTTGTATAATATATTTAATTACAAATACAACCGTCAAGATCGTATAATTCTACCTTTAATAGTTCCAAAGTTGCAGTGGTTTGAAACTAAAATTATAAAAAATTGGTTATGTCAAAAAAGTAGTAGGTTTTTCTACCATTTATTGTTTTTAAATGTCATAAACTATTTATCATTGTCATTAGTGAAAGATGCTTATTGTAATTAGTTACTTTTAAAATTTAAGTATGTTTACCGCATTGGGAGAATAATGATTCTTATGATGAGAGGTTATGGTGATCGTAAAAGAACTTATGATGAGGTAGTAGCTTACTTATTTAATGATACATATCAAAATCGCAACCAAATTACCAAAACTGCAGCTTGGAGGATTGTAAAACTTTTTGAAGAAGTGGCTACAACTAAAAATCGCCCTAAAACTGGCCGACCAAAGACCGTAACCAATGATGAAAAACCCTTGGACGTTATGCAAAATTTTGTAGAAAACCCTTCTACAAACTGCATTAGAACATAATGTTAGTGTGGGATTCATATGTAACATTATTAAGAAAATAAATAAATAAATAAATAAAGTAAAGCTATTGCAAGAATTATCTGAAGATGATTATGACTGTAGAATGGAATTTTGTGAAACTATAATGCAAAAGGTAGATGCAGACCCTAATTTTACAAGTAAGAGTCTTTGTGATAATAATCCTAGATGGATGCAGGAACATAGAACACAAAGGCCCTTAAAAGTTAATTTTTGGGCAGGTATTATCGGCACAACTGTTATAGGACCATTCGTTATAGAAGGCAATTTGAACGGACCAAAGTATTTAGATTTATTAAGAAATCAAATAGTTCCTGCAATAAGAAATGCAGTTGGTAACAATTTTAATAACATTTGGTTTCGGCAGGATGGTGTATCATCACACTTAAGTGTTGCTGTTTCGAAATTGGATTGGAAGATTGGAAGGAGTGGACAGCCAGATCTCCCGATTTGTCGCCCTTGGACTATTTTCCCTGGAGATATCTAAAAAATATTGTGTACAAGACAAAACCTGATAATCGGGATAAACTGAGAAATAGAATACTGATAATAGCCTGTCAAATAACAAATTAGAAATTGGGTAATACCTTGTCAGATTTTTATAATAGACTTGGATACTGTCAAATAGAAGAAGGAAGACAATTTGAACATCTATTTAAATAAGCATAATAATAAGTTATTTGTTTCTGTTAATTATTTTGGTAATAAAAACGTTCCCGTACATTATTTTCCTCAATAACTGTAGAATAAATAAAGTTGGAGTTATGCAGTCTGGACGGTTGTATTTGTAATTTAATAGATTATGAAAAACTTAAAATATATACAGGGTGTACTATAAAAATTTTTTTGGAATAACGGTGCACCCTGTGTACTTCTAATCGACATACAGAATTATTTGAAAAAACTTTTATTTATTATTTGCAAACCCAACAGAAATCGAAATATTAGTTAGTTACGTTACCTTTTGTACACATTGTATAATAGAAACAGACAAAGACAAATGTTAGGGATTTTGAATTAATATACTGACTTCAAAACGCTAAAGATTTCATTTGCTTAGATTGATTATTGTTTGCACAATCAGCATTACTATTTATCAATTAAAAGAGGTTTTGAATTATTTTATCACTTAGTGGTTTTTCCCATTGTATAGACACTCACATATTTTTTTATAAAAATTAGTATTTTCTACCTACTTGTTCCACACTTGTTTACCCAGATAGCACTGTTGGCTGTATGTAGAAAATACACAACTTTCGTTAAATTTCTATTGGTACTTCTTTTTTATATCTTAGAAAAATGAAGTACCACAAATTTTTTTTTAATATTTTAAAAATAAATCTTCATGAGAACCATGTCAATGAGTTGTTAACTTAAAATACTTACTATTTGAATTTTTGTTTTGTGATAGTTTATAAGCTTGAGATCGTACTAAGCCAGTTTTACCAGTATTAACTGCATCCATAGACAAACTTCGATTCTGCGTTTTTGCCCACAGTTTGTTTTTTTTGCTTTTTTCTCGTTTCTCGCTCAGTCCATTGAGGTGTTCATTTAATGCATATAATTTCTGTGTTATGTCCTTCCCTGAAATCACAAAATAATACTAATAAAATATGTTCCTGTTAAATTAACTTTTTATGCTTTAATAAATTGCTGTTTAAAATTCGACCGTTATACATTTCTTTAAAAGGAAATTTGTGGACGCAGCAAACCTTTAAAATTAACTAGCAGTACCCGGTGTACGTTGCTACACCCCATTGTTTTATTTTATTTTTTCTGATATGCCCAATCCATATTGAAATTTTATTTATTTAACAAATGTTTTATTTTAATGCCAGCTGATAAACAATATTTACAGTTTTTTCGGTAGGTGTGAACAAGTAAAGATTTTTTGGTGTTTCAACTCTGGAGCAGGCAACATATAATTGACCGTGCGAAAAACAAGAACTTTGTAAGATCAAACCTCGATTACTTTCAAGCCGATTTTCATGCTCTTGAGGAGTTTCAGCAGCTCTTGTTGTAGTAACTCTGATTCGGGCGTCTCGGCGGCTGCTCTTTCGACTCTTTTTCTTTTTGCACCTGCTGAATTTTTTCCAATTCCACCTTTTTAAAGTGGCATTTTTTGTTATCTTTAAAAAGTAATATAAACCTTTAACTTTTTTTTTTCAACTTCTAATAGACTTTTTTACTGCAAACAATACTCAAAATTACCACCAAATTTTACAGCAGTCCAAAATCGAAACGAAGAAAATCCAGTCAATATCAAAATTATTATGCAACAGTCCAAAATCTAAACCTAGCCAATCCAGTCAATATCAAAATTGTTATTATCCAAATCGTAGTCAAAGTCCAATCCAAAATCAAAACCAGCCAATATCAAAATTCTTATCCAACAGTCTGAAATCAAAACCAAGCCAATCAGGTCAATATCAAAATTGTTATCCAACAGTCCAAAATCAAAACCAAGCCAATACAAATCGTAGTCAATCAAAATTGCGATAGTTCTTGTATCACAAAGATTTTTATTTTAACAAAGATTTTCGATTACAAAAGTTTTTGCTCAAATTGAAATAACTCAAATATATAAATGTTTGACAGCTTCAATATTTTCGAATAAAAAATTTGAAATGTCAGGTGTTTGGCTACGAATATTTCAGTTGCGTTGTATGGGAGGTACCAATACCAATTCCTACACAAAAGTTTTTTTCACTAAAACCACCCCTGGTATGTATAAAACAACTTCTGAAAATTTCATCCCAATCGGTCCAACCGTTTGGGAATTTTTGAAGGACATTTCAGGAGCATGTCGCAAACAAGAGTTAGTAAGAATTACTGTGGATGATATAAAAGATCTGGGCTCTGCTGCAATAATTAAGATTAATAATACAAAAAATAAGATTAACAGAACATTTAATATTACAGATTTATTTGATCAGAAATACAAAAAATATGCAGAATTATGACCTGCAACACATGAAAAGAGATTTTTTCTCAACTACAAGTAGTAGAAATAAACAAAATAGGTTCGGTGCAAAATTTTTGAAACTTGATCATCCGGAAACGTATACAAGTCATTGTTTCCGAAGATTATCAGCTACAATCCTGGTAGATGCAGAAGGAGATATTACCACTCTAAGAGACACGGAGGATGGAAGTCCTTTGCTGTCGCTGAGGGGTATATCAATTACTCAACCACAAACATGATCAATGTTGCATCTAAAATTTTAGATGCAGTGCGTGCAACATCTGAAGAAACATCCGAGAAAATATAGAATCTAATCTTTCACACACACACCACTGAAATTTACAAACTACAGCAATAACAATTTTACTTTTAATTTCTATAATGAAGTGTTTTTTAGTAAACATAATTCCAAACAAAAGTAACAAATCAGTACAGTTACTCATCCACACCATTCGCAGTAAGTAATTACAAACTTTACTCAAATACCCTATAATTACATCATACCAAACACCTGATATCTTATTATTGATCCAAATAAAACCACTTATTGTCCAGGGCCGTACTTGGATAAATCTATTGCCAAATGAAAAAGCAATGTATTAAACCATAAAAATAATGAACACGGGAAACACGGTTTCTGAGTACAGGAACCACATACAACCCACCACGACAGTGAACCAAAACAAACAACTCAGATCGTATTCTTCCGCAGTAATTAATTATATCCTAAACTTTCGTCACCAAGTCTTCATTTATCCTCCAGATAACTTAACAATCCCCACTTCTATTCTTATAAATAATGATAATTCATCATACCGAATATTCCTCTCACAAGACAGTACATCATGTTTCAATTATAAACAGCCAGGTCATATAGCCTCTCAGTGTACTGCCCCCACGAATATTACCAATGACCCAACCCTGACTGCCACCACAGAAAATGTAACCCCTTCTCCAAATGACGGAAACCCAGTCCAAGTCATTAACACCCTGAATAAGAAAACAGAGAAAACTCCATCTGCGGTTATATCTCCACAAAAAGAACCCTTGAATCAAGTGTCAATGAAAAGAAACATTAGTGATATCCTAACACCTTCAATCAATACATTCAAAAACCTCCGTTTCAGGAACCAGGTTAATATTGAATACCCGAAGATAGGAAAGCTAAAAAAATAAAACATTTGTTACATCCCTTAGTTAAAAATAATACGAGCTGCGCAGAAATGTTACAACCAGCAAAACAATTTATAGAGAACTTGGAACTTTCTTAGGGCTATGAAAAGATGGTAGACTTGTTTGATAATATATATAGATCCCTGGACCCCATCAGTGTAGCATTAAACTACACTACGAATCTGTACAGTTCTGTCTCCTGCACAACTACCATCCTTTCTCTTTCCTATATCCGAACTCCAATCAATTATTCGATGGAATGGTTTCTACCCACACTATGTAATGATCAAATTACTCATAAAGGAACACAACCCATTCATAATCAACCTATAAGAAACTTACTTTCGTACTACCAATGCAGCCGACCTTAAAAACTATAAAGGCTTTTTCAAAATAGAGGCAACCCCGACAGAGCTAGTATTCTGTTAAATATCATGTCTAAAATGAGGAGCAATTCTTATTTAACATATTGTATTCATAACCTGTGCCTCAATCACACCAGTGTACTATGCTGTCTGTGGTTTACGGTTCTGTGTATAGTTGATAGATGACAGTTAAAAACAGGTACGTTATTCATGTGCATGTCGCTGAGTATACTTTATGTTCATCACCCTCTTGATGCTAAGTATCAGTTATTATTATTATAATTAAAAGTTACTTTGAATGAAAAGTCTTTCATTAAGTCTGTGAAGTCTACAGGTTATGGGCCCAGAACGTCTTAACAGCGTATGGCAAGTAAAACAAGTATTTTCAAAGTGACAAAATTTGTGAGGTTATAGTCAAGTAGGGTGGCAAAAACACGTGAAAAATAGCAAGGAACAAAATGTCGTTGGAGAACACAGTAGTCAAAATTATACCCTTCGACGGTACTGGGTACGGAAATTGGGAATTTCGGATGAAGTTGCTTTTAGAGCACCACGAAGTACTAGACACAATTTTCGAGGAAGCCCCAACGGAAGCAAATCTAGTGAGTATCTGGAAGAAGAAAGATTTGCGCGCCAGAAATTTAATTGTTCAATGCTTGTGCGACAACATACTCGAGATGATCAAAAGTAAAACATCGGCCAAAGAAATTATGAACACATATGAGAAAAGTGGTGTTGCTTCCCAAGTTCAGTTGCAGCGAAAATTACGAAATATGAGGTACAGTGCAGGAACCTCACTGAATGAATATATCGTGGAATTTGAGAAGACAGTGGCAGAACTCAAGAATGCAGGTGGAAACATAAATGTATTGGAAGTAATATCACAGCTACTAGCATCAATAATGGAACAGAGATACAACAGAACATTGTTAGACAAAGCTCGTTGTTTAATTTTTGAAGCAAAAATGAAAAAAATATTTTGGGAAGAAGCTACAGCTGTATCAGCTTATCTAGCAAACCGCACCCCAACCTCTACATTACTAGAAAATAAAACTCTGGCTGAGTTATGGTATGGGCAAAAACCAAACATGTCAAAAATAAAGGTTTTTGGATGTATCAGTTATGTACATATACCTAATGAAGATAGATCTAACAAATTTGATCCCAGAAGTCAGAAAATTTTTTTAGTTGGTTACACAGAAAATGGATATCGTTTATGGAATCCAAAAGATGAAAAGGTGATTTCAGCAAGAAATGTTGTTTTTGATGAAACAAAAATTGAAAACCAATCAAAAACAACTGACTTTAGAGAACTAATTTACCAAGAAGAACCTAATAAAATTTGTTACACCAACAGCAATGAAGAAGTGTCTAATTCTAATACAGAGAGTGAAGACAATGAAGTTCTTGAGCAAGAGAAAAATGAGAGACAAAGGGCAAGAAGACAGATTACTAGACCAATAAGATTTAATGATTATGAAGTGGATTATGAGAATGATGAAGGTTTGATGGCACTATTGGCAGGTGGTCTTGATTCAAACACACCACAAACTTATTCAGAAGCTATCTCAAAAGGAAATAACTGGAAAGAAGCTATTGAAAGTGAGATGGATGCTTTAAATAAAAGTAAAACTTGGGAAATAATTCAAAGACCTAAGGGTGTGAATGTGATAGACTCAAGATGGATATTCAGAGAGAAACTCTCCCAGAATGGTGATGTTATCAAAAAGGCAAGACTAGTGGCTCGTGGTTATCAACAAGGTGAATGTGAAAGTTCGGAAATATATTCTCCTGTGGCATGTATGCTATCTATTAGAGTACTTCTATCTCTTTGCGTAGAAAAATGTCTTTTTGTTAATGTTTTAGATGTAAAATGTGCATTTTTGAATGGTGACTTACCTAAACCAGTATATATGGAAATTCCTGATGGAATGGAAATAAAATGTGAACCAAAAATCAAATTTGTTTGTAAGCTCAATAAAGCTCTTTATGGTTTACATGAGGCACCTAGGTGTTGGTATCAAAAATTACACATTCACCTATTAAATTTAAGTTTTCAGAGATCTAAGTCAGATCCTTGTTTGTATTTTTGATAAACATATTTGTCTCATCGTACATGTTGATGATATCATCATATTTGGTTCATGTATGGAAAAACTGAACAATTTTAGGCAAAGATTGATGTCAATATTTGAAATGCGTGATCTATCTCCAAAACACCAAGATCATTTCAGAATAGTATTTTTGGGAATAACAATTGAGAAATCTAACAACAAATTGTTTTTAAGTTAAAAAGATTTAATTCAAAAGGTTCTAAATAAATTTTATATGATAGACTGCAAAGTATCTAGTATTCCCATGCAGTCAAAATTGAATTTGAAATATGATGAATCAAACTCCAATAAATTGAACTTACCCTATAGAGATCTTATTGAATTTTTGATGTGTATAATGTTAGGTACTAGACCTGATCTAAGTTATTCGATTTATTATTTCAGTCGTTTCCAAAATTGCTATACAAAAGAACACTGGTCTTATTTAAAGAACGTTCTCAGATATCTGAATTTAACAAAAAACTTCGGTATAAAATATGAAAAATCATTAACTCAGAACAGTCAAATAGTCAGTGCTTATGCAGATTCTGATTATGCAAATGACTTATATGATTGAAAAAGCATTTCAGGCTATGGAATAAAGATTTTTAATAATTTTGTTTTCTGGAAATCCAAAAAGCAATCAACAGTGTCACTTAGTAGTTCAGAAGCTGAATATATAGCCTTATCAGATTTTACAACAGAATGTATTTTTGTAGGACAATTACTCTCAGAGATTTTTAATGAAAATGTTTTTCCTATCAGTATTTATAAAGACAACCAATCCTGCATAAAAATGTCAAACACATTAGAAACTAAGCGCAGTAAACATATAGATGTAAAACATCATTTTGTTAGGCAATGTGTTTCAGATAGTAAAATTAAGCTTTATTATATTCCAACCTCAGAACAAGTGGCAGATATCTTTACAAAGCCATTAACAGCACAAAAATTTAAATACTTTAGGAATATGTTAGGCATTTGTGAGGATAACTAACTGTCCATTTATTATATTTCTATTATGTTCAACTCTATAATAGTTTGTATTTGAATATTTTTTTATGAAGAATGTTAGTGTATAAGAATTGAGGGGGTGTGTTAAATATCATGTCTTAAATGAGGAGCAATTCTTATTTAACATGTTGTATTCATAACCTGTGCCTCAATCACACCAGTGTACAATGCTGTCTGTGGTTTACGGTTCTGTGTATAGTTGACAGATGACAGTTAAAAACAGGTACGTTATTCATGTGCATGTCGCTGAGTATACTTTATGTTCATCACCCTCTTGATGCTAAGTATCAGTTATTATTATTATAATTAAAAGTTACTTTGAATGAAAAGTCTTTCATTAAGTCTGTGAAGTCTACATATTCCGCCAGATAAATATTTTTCCGAAGACATCAGAAACCTATTAATTCAAATCACAGCACCCTATATATTGGTCGGCGACTTTAATAGCCACAGTATAACATGGAGAGGAAAATACACAATCAGAAGAGGCCAGAAAATCGTTAATATTATTAAACAAAACAACCTAATTCTCTCATCCACCAGATTCAATACATTCAACGGCGAATCCTCGGCACTGGATTTGAGCATATGCTCCCCAAGCCTGGTCACAAATTTATTGTGGGAAGTCTTCCCTTTTCTTTACGGAAGTGACAACTTTCCAATTAAGATAAATACCAAAAAAGCACATAATCACTCAAAACCCGTAGAGAAATGAAAGCTGAAAGAGGCCACCTGGCCAGTATACCAAAGTATAATTGAGAACGAGTTGCAGTCTGATATAAACGAAACTTTTTAATCTTTCACCCAAATAATACACAGCGCCGCTTGTCAAGCCATAGGCAAAACGAGTGACATCAACAGGCACACTCCAGTCCCATGGTGAAACCAAAATTGTCAAGAGGCTTTTTAACTCAAAAAGAGAGCGTTTAATAAACTGAAAAGGAATGGAACGGATCACAATCTACTGATCTTCAAGAAACTTGGACCCAAATCTTGATTTGTAATGAAAAAAAGCCGAAAACAATCGTGGATTGAATACGTCTTCAGTTTAAACATATCCACCCCCATAACGAAAGTATGAAAAAAAGTAAAGATAATCTCAGGAAAGAAAACATATATGGAAATTAAACCTCTGGAATTCAATGGCAAACATGTAACTAATAGTGGAGAAAAAGCAGAAATTCTCGCGACAACCTACAAAAACGACTCTAATGACAGCAATTTCGACGTAGCATTTATACAACTCAAACAACAGAAGAAAATTTTCCAATTTTCCAATAGCCGTAAACGTCGAATCCGCACTTAATCTAGCAATTAGTAACTCTGAATTTCAAAAGACACTAAATGACCTGAAAAACTCCCCAGGACCGGATAACATACCGGTGACATTTCTGCAAAACCTTCCAAAAAACTGGGAAACAGCTCTTGCTACAAATCTTTAATATTATATGGACTCAAAAGAAATTCCCCAACGTTTGGTCGGAGGCCACTGTTATCCCCATATTGAAACATTATAAAATTAAATCAGACCCCATGTCATACAGACCAACTGCCTTAACATATTCCATGTGCAAGTTTTTGGAAAATATTATTAACCATCGACTCGTATGGTATCTAAAAACTAAAAAAATTTTAACCCCTGAACAAAGCCTGGACAATTTAATTGATTTAGAATCCGATGTCCACAAGGCCTTCGTCAATAAACAAAAATGCATAGCCATATTTTTTTATATCAAGAGGGCGTACGACACGGCATGAAGACACCACATCCTCCAACAGTTAGTCAATTGAGGAATTCAAGGAAATATGCTCGCTTTTACTCAATACTTCTTAAGTTGGGATGTTTTAAAGTACGAGTAAATGGTCATCTGTCAAATGAAGTAATCCAATAAAACGGAGCACCACAAGGATCGGTCTCGCAGCGATAAACCGCATCCTCGACAATGTTTCACTTCCAGTCAAAGGACAATTATATGTCAATGACTTAGTATTCCTTATTAAGGGAAAAACACCCGACCAATAGCTTCTATTCTCAAAACTCAGGTGTCGCAAATCCAAACCTGGCTATCCAACACCGGTTTCTCCTTTTCTGTACAGAAAATCAAATGTATCCTGCTCTCGACCAAAAACGAACCCATACTTCCTAAACTAGACAGTAAAGAGCTTTAATTTGTGGAACGAATAGAATTCTTAGGAATGATCTTCGACTGCAAACCCAACTGGAAGGATCAAATTAATAGACTTGTTATGTCCTTTCAAAATGGACTGAATGAACCTGTTAAAAACTCTCACAAACTAAAACTGGGGAGCCGAAACTTTAATACTGCTCCGCCTTTACAGATCCCTGATAAGAACGAAAATAGACTATGGATCCTCTGCTTACAGTTCAGCAAACAAATCACTTCTTATATCCCTGGTCTTGGTGCACTGCTCTGCTATAAGAATAGCATTGGGAGCATTCTGCACTAGCCCAGTAGAAAGCCTGCTCTGTGAGGTGGGAGAAACTATTCTACACCACCGCCGTCAATACCTAAGTCTCTTATATGCGGCCAAAATTGCCTAAAATCCAAAACACCCAACTTTCTATAACACGAGATACTCTACTCTTTATCAGAGGCCCGAAATAATCGGAATGCGCTTGGCCACTAAGGCACCACATAACAAACATGGTAGTGCGATCTTTATAAAACCTGACATGGCACTGACCTTTACAAGTAAAACAGTATCAGACGGCACTGAGATTCTGACTATAGAATGCGGACCATTTACGGTAACATCAGTCTCTATCACCCACGGGCACAAAACTGAACTTCGCCATGCCAGAGAACTTCGGAAGACAGAAGACACAGTATGTAATCTGCGATTTCAACTGCCACAGTATTAACTGGGGATACAATGAAACCGACAACAACGGTCAACTGCTAGAGGAATGGATGAAGTCAAACAACTTCTCCCTCCTTTACGATTCAAAGCTACCCTGCTCCTTTATGAGCAAAATTTGGAAACGCGGCTACATTCTCGATAACTGCTTTGCTAGCGACAATATACAGGATTGCTGTGTCAAAAACGTCTACGAAGCTCTTCCTAAAACCCAACACAGGCCCATCGGTATCCAAATCTTCCCTGCTGTAAGGACTTTTAAAATACCCTTTCGAAAAAGGTTTAACTTCAAGAAAGCTAGATAGTCGGATTTCACCAAAGAACTAGATGAGACCCTCAATAACATCATTCCTACACCTGACAACTACAATAATTTCGTAGCTGATCTTCAGAAGGTTTCAAAAAAATACATCTTACGAGGCTGCATGCAGAATTTTGTTCCAGGACTTTCCAAGGGCGATAAAGACATCTTAGTCGAATATGAAGAACTGTTCTCATCCTTTTAGCGAGCAGA
This sequence comes from Agelastica alni, assembly GCA_950111635.1. NCBI lineage: Eukaryota > Metazoa > Arthropoda > Insecta > Coleoptera > Chrysomelidae > Agelastica > Agelastica alni. The sequence goes on along the minus strand of OX467719.1, from coordinate 23,918,226 downwards.
CTATAGCATGCCACACAAACCTCATGAAAAATCGGGCACTTCATTCCGGTATCAATTTTAAGGTTGTTTGATTATTTTTTATTGTGTTAACCAATGTTCCTTAACAAAGTTCCTTTTTTTAACTTTTATAGTTGTGTTTTGTTGACTTGTTTGATTTAATTTACTTTTAATTAATATTGTCACCTTTGCAACTACTTTTTGTCGATGTTCCCTAAAATGTTCCTTTGGTGTAAGATTATTATTTTTACTAGGTACATCACTCTGTGTCCTTTTTTTTAAGGGGGGAAAAACGTGCCCATCGCGTGCTGCATAATGCCGTCCACAGTTCTCTTGTATTCCCCTAAAGGGAGTCACTCTGTGTCCTAGATCTTTTTAATAAATATGTTTAAAACTATATCTTGTGTTCAATCCCAAATTAGTTTCTCTATGGCTAGTTTTAACTACAGCTCGGAGTGACAACTAGTTTTATCTGAAAATCATATATATCAGTGGTAAATTCTAGTTTTGATTAGGTATTTCTAGTTTTAACAAAGGCATTTGGTAAAAACTAGCTTTAACTAGGGAAAACGAGTTTTAACTGTAACATATACAATGTGTTTCTTATTTTTATTATCTTTTGTGTTGTTACTGTTACATTTGTTATTACCTGATAGCTATGTGTAATCTTAATTATATTTACATGTTCTACACCTAAAAAGGTATTTGTAAAAAAATTAATTAAGGATCTATCTATGTACCAATGTAGATACTTATTTAAAGTAGAGTCTTATTTAACCCTTAAATATTTAAACTGCGTAACTTTATCTATTTCGTGATTTTCATTTTGTATCTATTAAGTAATCTTTGTGATAATTTAGTTAATAGTGGCTTGAAACTACCAAGAATTTGATCTTATTTATATGTTTTGAATCCATTACATTTTAATTAGTTTAAGATACTATTTAAATTTTCGTTTAAAAAGCAATTTCATTGGGTTCACCTGAGGAATACAACATTGTGTCATCAGGAAACAAATTTATCTGAATGATGTGTTCTATAGAATTGATCACTATGAATGCCTCGGTTGTTACCTAAACAGTAAATGGGACATTGGACAGGAAATACGAATCCGCATTGAAAAAGCCAGAAATGCATTTATCAAAATAAAACAGCTTCTCACGTGTAGACAACTGAATCTAATTTTAAGACTACGCCTGGCCAAATGATACATATTTCCCATTTTGCTTTATGGACTAGATGGATGGACACTGTTGAATCAGCATTGCAAAAAGATTGAAGCCTTTGAAATATGGGTTTATCGTCGCATACTTTGAATTTCCGGGACTGATATAGTACATAACGCTGATGTCTTGTTACGTCTAAATACACCAACCGAGATCTTAAAAACAGTAAAGTAAAGAAAACTGGAATACTTCGGAAATGTGATGAGGGGTGAGAAATACCACTTCCTTCATCTAATAATTCAGGGAAAATTAAAGTGCGACGGCTTAAGAACTTGAGAGAGTGGTATGGAAAAAGTACGAGATCCTTATTTCGCGCAGCGGTCTTCAAAATATAGATAGTCAGAATGATCGCCAACCTTCAGTTGAAGACTGCACCAGAAGAAGAAGAAGAATAACTTTGACATATTTTAAACAATCCCTAGGTTATTGTTTATTTAAATCTCTGTTACATGCTGCTATTACCAGAATGGTTTATGTTTCATAGAAAAAAAATTATATTGTGTCTGTTGTAAATCAAATTCCGGATGAAAAGATTGTACTACAGCTTTGAGGATGTGCAAAAGAAAGTAACATCCAAATTATACAGAATAAAGTATTAAGGAATATCGTCAACGCTTCTTCGTACTGCAGAAACATTGATCTTTATCGAGAACTTTAGATGGATACTTTAACTCAGACAAGTAAGTTTGCCAAGTATCATAAACAACTGATTTAATCTTTAAGCAATTTATCTTCTTGCTAACCAGCTAAGAAGACTTAAGAGGTCGAAGTCGTTCGATTAAGTTAAGTGATTAGTGAAGAAGCAGAGCAATATACACATTAATAGGCAGTATAATCAAGTTATGTATTAAATCCTATGATTTTTAGTTATTATAACCCTGGGTAATTCTTATACAGTATTAAGTTTAGGTAAAACCAATTTGCTTGATGATGGTTACAATAAACACAAAACTCTTGTTGGGGTTTTACAAAAAATTCATAAAATATTATTTTAGATAAAAAAAAACTGGCATGCAACATAGAATAATAAATAAAAATTAATTGTTGTTACTTTTAATATAGCATAAATTCCACTTTACCTATTAGAGAATCTAAAACCACTTTTAGCATAGGTCGATGCCTTAGAACTCTTTCCAGTTTCATTCTTGGCCAGCAGAGATAAACACAATCCTCTTCTGCAGTAATCGTCACTTGGAAAACATCATCTGATTGTTCGTGATTTGCTTCCCACTCTGGTGAATCCACAAACTGATGCATATTTATAAAATGTAAATGAGTGTCATCACAAGTCACCCTTAACCTACAAGAGAAGATCTGTTACAAACTGGGTTGTCTTTTCAATGTACAATTTAATGATTATGAGGTAATCATTTAGTGTGCAGGTTATTAGTTTAAGAGACTTACAGATGAATGTCTAGGTAGGAAAAGTTAGTCGGTAAAGTAAAGTGAAAGGAGGAGCGTCAAAACAGATGATTGAGGAACTATAGTCTTGGAATCGTAGAATTCTAAGTGAGCGTTAATGGTAATTTAATATTTTATTAACTTTAAAATTATGGTTACAACCTATTTTTAATTAATAAATTATATCTGTACAATTGGATCATCCAATAAACCCAAATAACTGTATCACTTGTACCGGGTGTCTGATTAAGAGAGGTAACCCGCTGTATCTCAGAAACTATTTATAGTACAACTTAGAGAAAAAAATCTGTTTAATATTGATTGAAGTGGACTGTAAATTTTTTTTTTATTTTTTGTAAATTCAACCAACAAGGTATGGATTATCATTTTGTATTTTTTTTACAATTGTTATTATTTATCTCTACAACTACAAAATAAAATTAAACCATAAAACTTAACATGCCACCTGCCTTGAAAGGGCAAAGGAGCTTTTAAATGTAAATTATAATTATAGAAGTAATCTTCCCAGTTTGAAACCTTGTGGCCAGTTCTTGATTACCTGTTATGAAGGAGCAGAGTCACCCAATACTTCTACCATGTCCTTATAAATTTCGTGCAGTGATAACCTCTTTTTACAGAGATACTTTATCGCATCTCTTAAATCAATTTTGTCAATTTTATAAAATTAAAAAAAAATGGAAAATGTGGTCACAAACATTCAGTAATGGATATGCATGAAAAGAAGATAAAATCATGCACACCACAATAGAAAAAAAATAATATTTAATATATACGAACTGATGTGCTGATGCTAATTGACACAGACTAATTTCATACATTAAACTTTTGTCTGACATTTTATTTGCATTTGTCATTCAAGCCAACTATGTTGGGGACAACAATTCGTGAACTATCCTTGTACATGCTAAATTATAATACTGGCCCACGTACTGTACCTAAACAAGCTCTCAAGCCATTTGTATAAATGTAAACACTACACATGCACACATCTAACCTAACCCAATTATCTAAAAATATTTGTAAATGAAATGTGTTTTTTGGTCATGCGCCAATATAAGTAGTAATAATATTAATAATTTTTTTCACTAGGGGATTGCATAAAAAAATTTTGAGCCCAATTACAGATGTTTTTACTGTAAATGTTAAAATAAATAAAAATGATAAAAATTAAAAAAATTCGATAGTCACCTTCCTTTGAGCAATATTGATAGTCTTTCGTCAGCAGGGCTAGCATCCTCTACTGCATAAATGTCGCCTTCTTCCAAGTTTAATACTTTGGCTTCTTTGACCAACTCTTTAAAGTGTTTTTTACTCACCCTAAGTGGTTTAAAAACCTAAAATTGAAAAAAAAATTTTTATTTAATTTTTTATAAATAAAGATACTACTGTGATGAAGAACTGATATCCCAAAAAGTACATTTTATTGACAAAACTAATTACTTCCGATAAGTCAAAATTGTGGCAACAACTGTTTGTTCTAAAAGCACATTTTGGGCTAGGAAACAGAAGGCGATTCATCACAGTACTCCCCCTTTTAGTGTAATGTTAAAATCAGTGCAAATTTAACTTTTCCTTTTTGGCCATAACAGGTGTATTCTTTTCTACTACTTATTTTTTTATAGCGGCATCGACTGCTGTGCCCCAGACGGCACCCAATATTCTTGGAATATGCCTACTACATCCTATTTTTTAATAAATATTGCAATATCCCTGGAATATTCCATAAATATTTGTTTCATCTTATATCCATAACAAATATTCCTGGAATATATTTTCACGAATATTCATCAGATATTCTCCTAAAATATTAATGGTATATTCAAACGGCATATCAAGCTGAAGTGTAAGTATTCGAATATTTTGGGAACATTTAAACGGCACATCAAGCTGAAGTGTAAGTATTCCTATATACTGGGAATATTCAAAAGGCATTTTATAGCATATTTCTTTGTAGATAATGTTTTTCCTATCAATTTTGTTAAAAAAACAACTCGGAAAGTTCATCGTTTATTTAATTGAAACTGATAAACAATGCGTATTCATTCTAGTTAAAAAAAGTAACATGTTTCAAGCTTCGCTGCCAAAATTAAGCATTCAATCGGCTGGATGAGTTATGGCAGGTAATGTGAAATTTCAACCAATCAAATTCTTGAATTATATACGCCGTACGCCGTGATTGACATATCGAATGCTGATTGGCCATTAAAACACTGTGATCAGAGGTGTAAGGACATTAAGGAAAGGTGATCTGTCAATTGTCACTGTAATCAGAAAAATTAATCGTCAAAAGAATCATAATAAAAAGGTTTGTTATTTGGTTTGGAAATTTCTTTAAAAAGATTGATCGACCAAACATTATTGATTTCTCGAGACAATGTTACTGAAGAGCACAATATTACTGATTTGTCAGAGTATGAGCAGCGCTGAAGAAACAGTGGATAGTTGTTCAACTGAAATAATTCAGGCCTTGATTCCACCAGAAAACCGGAGTATTGTTACTGAACTTATGCATAATTATCACTTACCCAGTAATATGGTTAAAAATACTTGTCTCTTGACAGAACCAAGCCAAGTAACGACCTGAGTTTTCAGGAAGAGATTAAGCTGTGGGCGTGCACAATCAAATAACACATAAAGCTGTTGATGAGTTGCTAATTATTCTAAGAAAACAACCAAAAAACTGAGTGACAAAAACATAAGAGAATTTATGGTATGTTTTACTTCCTTCAGAAATACTTTGATCAATTCACAGAGCAGTGATAAGATGAAATGAATAATTTTGTTTATAGGTGACCTAGCTTGTTCATATTGAAGCCATTGATATAAAAGATGTCATCAGAAGATGTATGCCTCATTTAGTTAATGATATTTTGAGGCAGTTTAGCTGGGTTGGAGGAAAAGGAAAGAAAAAATTTTCTACTCTGGACGTGGCTACTTTGATCAAAGGTAAAAATATACTCCAGTATCCACTTTCTCTTTACTCAATTTATACTGGGTGGTTTATGACATATTCAATAAAGTTTTTTCAAATGTTGTCCAACTTTTCTTGAATATTTAATCGTTTTTTCTATATTTCCATATTCTCATTACTATGTAGAATACATTGTATATAAAAAATGCTTAGTCTTTACTTTATTTAGTTTTCAATTTAGAATAACCCTACCATAGGGTTTTTACAATTGAATGTCAATTCCATCATCACTTTATAAAACACTACTTCTATTCATCAACTATCAATCAGTATGCATAGCTGGCAGAAGAATTTTATTCTCATCAATAATATATCAATACTACTTTTTGAGGTACATAAGAAAAACCTACTTACTAAGCAATTTACTGCGAAACAAGTGGAAGAAAGACTTGCTGTTTTCCTGACCAAAGCTTCAATAGAAGCAATAGAAGACTGTAAGTAAGTTATTGTATATTGAGATATTTTTTCTTAAACTGGTTGTTTTTAGGAGTAAGGAAAACAAACAAAATTACCCTGAAAAATAATTGGTGCAATGATACCTATGTATTTGTTTATTTTTGTGTTTAAGTTTCAATGGGGAAGTAAATTTTTGTTGAGTTTTCAAAGTGCTTGATAATTGTCAAGAAAATATCACAGAATACCTATATATTTGTTTTCTTGCGTTTTTTTAATAAATATTTTATTTCTTATAGTTTTTTATTACACAAACTAATTGACATACATGTTAACATATATATATATATATATATATATATATATATATATATATATATATATATATATATATGAGAAAATGTCCTGGAGTTAAGGGGTTTAAGTCAGAAGGGTCAGCTGACAGGGTTGAGATGGGGTGTGAATTTAATATTGCTTCGATTTGGGCAAAAACTGTATCTAGTTGTTCGAAGGTGTAAACTGAAATTCCTATAATCCAGATCAGATGAAATTTGGTGCTTTTTATCGCTGCTTCCCACGGTCCATCCATGTAAACAACAATTTATTATATCGATTTATTTTGCTGATAACAACAAATTTTGTGAAATATTTGAGACCATAACAAAATATACATACATATATTATCCATTATTTGTAGCTGTAGTATTTTGACTTATTTTAAAATGGTGTATTCTCTGCAAAAACGAATAGAAATAATATTTATTTAGTCATCAAAACAAGTGCGTTTAGGGAACAGCCCGAGTTTTTAATGAAATGCATCCTGATAGAAATATAGGCCAACAAACCATCATAGAGTTGGTACAGAAATTTGCTGAAACTGCTTCTCTTCTTAGTGGAACATGTCTCCGGAGAATGTGTTCGATGTAATTGTTCATTTAACGTAGCTGGAATAGGAACCAGTGGCGTTCGTTCACCAATCATGATACCGGCCCAAAACATAATACTCCCTTCACGATATGAAACAGTTTCGACAGCTTATCTGGGTCGATTTTGATCTCCAGGCTCTCTCCAAACACGGCTTCTGCGGTTGTCGGAAGTTAGACAAACACGGGTCTCGTACGAAAACATCACGTATCGCCAAAAATCTATACCACGCCGCTGAAATGTTCGGCATCACTTTAATCGAGAGTGTCAGTGTCGCAATGTTAATTTCGGTACTCTTGTGTGGCCTCCTGTTCCGGCGGGCCACCAGTGACATGAATCTATCAGGATTTGCATTACCAACACGGGGCCTGCCACTCCTTGGACGATCCTTCGTTGAATTCGTTGCTATGAAGCGATTTCAGGTTCGGGATACATCGCTTTGGTTAATTCCCAAACAGGCGGCAACTTCTGTTTGAGAATAACCCTCTTTGATCAGGATCATTATTCTATACCTATCCAATTGCGAAATTACATTTCGGACCATTTTTGCGCACTTTTAATCAGAGCTGATAGCAACAAATAAAACAACATTTGAATACTGTCAAACATGAAATGATTCAAATTTGTTTACACGGCCAACTAACCTAACCTAAAGTTTATTTGATAAAAATTAAACAAAAAAATCATGGCCTTATTTACTCTTTTTTGATAAAAACTTCAGAGAGCTAAAATTGGGTGATGCAAAACTTTTGGCACTATATGTATATTGATCTAGTTCCTTGAATATGATAAACATAACAATTGATTGTTATGTAAATGATGAAACTTATATTTTCTTATTAAAAAATGGCTTTAAAAATATTATTTTTTTATCTTCGGTACTAAGAGGTTGCTGTTAAATAAAATATTGGTTGTGGTTACAAAATATATTTATTATAAAATTAAATATACATACAAATAGTCTATATAGGGTGATTTATTAAGAATGGGCAATCTCTGAACTGGAGATACTACACACCAAAATATGGCGATTGAGCTTAATGTGTCTTTTACAAATGTTGCAGGTTTACGAGATACAGGGTATTTAAAGTTGAAATTTTAATTTTAAATTTCTTAATAATTTTGTGATTTTAAGCAGCATCCTCTTAAAAATTGGCAACTTTATGTTTTTTGGCATAAAAATTACGAATTTTATGCTGAATTTAGCACTATTCATACAGGGCGTTAATTACACCCTGTTACTTAGGTAAATTAAAACATATCTTTTTTGCCTAAAGAGTTATGGCTAAAATGACTAGAAAATCTAAAAGGCAGTTCAATTTTAAATAAAAAAGGTACTCTTGTTTATTTCATGTAACTTAATCAGTTTTTGAGTTATTTGCATTTTAAACGTTCAGCGTTAAGAGTCATAGCCACCGTTATTAAATTGACTTTTTTTCAAGTAGGCTTGTGTCAGAACTTATCAGTTTTTCGTGTAAAGAAATATTTGAAAATTTTACTGTCACTAAGTAAGAATGTATTATTTGTAGTAAAATAAGAAAATGCCGCGACATAATGAATTTTCCAACAGTGAAATGCGTGATATGATTTGTGTTTTTGCTCAGTCAAATTATAGTGAACTTGGTGCAGCCAGAAGGTATTTAGAATCATACCCAAATCGAAGACAACCCAATCACAAACTGTTCAGACGTATTTATACCTGCCTAGGCGAAACAGGGTGTTTTCGTCCTAAAAGCTTAAATAGTGCTCCAAAAAATATCAACGTCGATGATGAAGAAGAGGTTTTGGTTTGTATTTCGGAAAATCCAGATCTCAGTACTCGTCGGTTAAGTGCGGCAACAGGCTACGTTTACTAGACGAGGTGTTTTAATAATTTGTGGGACTCCAAAAATCCACATGCTCTAAAGCAGGGGTCTCCAAACTACGGCCCGAGGGCCACATCCGGCCCGCGGACAGATTTTGTCCGGCCCGCGGAGAGCTAGCATACTTGAAAACTCCTTTTAGAGAACTTTTATAGCAAATTAAATTTAGTTTACTGAAGTATTCTAATTTTATGTTAAATAATTATTAATATGACATCTACATTGATATGGTCATGGGCTAACTACTCATAACATTGTTGTAGGCTTATTGTTTTTGTGATAAGTTGGATAAAGAAACACAGAATTGTAATGAGTAAAGACATGTATAATTAAATAAAAACATAACTTATAACAAGCATAATGACATATGAAATACTTTTACATTTTTTGTGTACTTCATTTTGGAGAAGGTCTTCTCACACAAATAAGTAGTACCAAAAACAGAAAACAGCCTACGAGCAATTTTATGCAAATTATCAAATTGTATCAGTGGAAGACTCTTATAAAATTCCAACAAAGATGAGTTTTGATATTTGTTCTTAATTATATCACTGCACTGTAGATTAATCATTTCCATTTGAAGTTCCGGGGCTAGGGTTTCAATGTCAGTATCAAAAGGATTCTGAAAAATCTTAATTTGATTCGCAATGGCATCAAAGTCCGAGAAACGAGTATCAAATTTTATTTTCAAAGCACTCAAAGTTTCGATTGCAAAATCGATAGGAAACTCAGTCTCAGTGGTGTGGCTGAATATTTCACATGTTTTAAAATGTGAAAAACATTTACTTCGTAGTTGTGATTGAAACATTATCAATTAGAAATTACTAAATTAATAATATGCAGTGTTGCCGTTTTGCGGACTTTAGTCCGATTTGCAGCCTTTTTTAAACGTTGCGTACTTTTTCGGACTTTTTTTCATCAGTGGACTATTTCACTTTTTACCACCGGCAACAATGATAATATGGTTTTGGCACTCGGAACTTACTGGAGTAATCAGTATGGCCCTAAGGCTGGAAAGTTTGGAGACCCCTGCTCTAAAGGAACGACATTTTCAGCATGAATTCAAGGCAAATATTTGGTGTGGTGTGATATCTGGTTTTTTTATTGGTCATTTTGAATTTCCTCCTAATCTGAACGGGCCCCTCTATTTAAACTTCCTTAAACTACAGTTAAACACACTACTAGAAAATGTACCACTAGCCATAAGGCGGAACATGTGGTTTATGCAAGACGGGGCGCCGCCACATTTTTCTCTGCCAGTACGGCAATGCCTGAATGAACATTTTCCTCACCGGTGGATTGGGCATGGCAGTAAATTTGTTTGGCCACCTAGAAGTCCAGATTTAAACCCTCTAGACTTCTCAAAATGGTCACAAATGAAGGACATGGTTTACAAAGATACTATTAATTTCATCGAAGAATTACGACAGAACATTTAAGAAGCTGCTAATATTATTAAAAATAGGTAATCGACAAATGTTATTTAATATTCAAAGATCTTTAAGGAGACGCCTTACAAAGTGTATTGAAGAGGAAGGCGGGCATTTTAAGCATTTACTTTGAATTTTTCTTTTATTGCTGTTACTGATTGTTATTTGTTGTCTTCACTGTTGTTACCCCGCATAGTAGTAATTTAAAGGAATAAATTCATTTCAGAAACAAAATTCATTTATGGTTTTTTTGATCGACATCTCGATAACGATGATCGATACGTGAAAAATGTATGGGACCTTAATTGTAGATCGTACAAAAAGCAACAAAAAAGTATTGTATAAAAATTTTCGTATCTCAACGGGGAACCGAGTTATGATAAAAAAACTGAATTTAACCCTTTTTATAAGATGGCGGAAAACCCACAAGGTTATTTTGGTCGACAATTTGAACTTAAGCTTTTCTAGATCCCCCCCCCCCACGTAATATCCAAAATTTGACTTTCTCGGTTCATTTGCATTTCTAACCCGATTTTTCCGACGTAATGACTGGATTATATTTCTAAATCACAATTCCAGACCATTCTACCTGTTTCTCGAGTTGGGACCCTTCGCGATGCGGTGTTCTAGGCTGCCAGATCGCGGCGGCGGCCGACAAAGCGTCATTAATATGCACCCCGGATTGTAACAATACTTTTTTAATCAAAAAAATTACTTAATACAGTCCGCTTTTATAAAACTCGAAAACAAGTAGCCAACTTCGGTTTGTTCTCTTGTAAACACCCAAATGATTATTTTTTTTAAATGAACAGTGTCACTGCACCCCATAATAATTTATGAATTGAATATCTCACCTTAAGATATAAATCGGTCAATTCCAATGTTAGTGTAGGAGGCAGAAATTTCCACGTCAATAAGGCGGTGTGGCCTGCGTTTAATATCACAATTATTAAATTCCATAAAAGGATATCTGGAGCGCATATGTCTACGCCACCCCAGATTGTTAAAAAAAAATAGCCAATTGACAAGAGGGCCCTGCAAAAGAAAAATATTTATTTTTAACAATATTTAACACTATTTTAGTTATCGATAATATCGAAAGAATATATCTTTAACATACTCATCTTTTTCTTTGCCTTTATTTCGTGTAAAATCAACAGAATCAAATTCAAAATAAAAACAAAGGAAAAATGTCAAAAATAATTCATCTTGATATCGTTCAAATAAAAACGTAAGCAAAATAATTAAAACGTTTCCTGGCGACTGTGAATAATCCATTTCCGACACTTTATTGCACTTGCTGTCGTGGATTTTTCACAGTAATAAAAAACTTTATTAAAGAACTCATTTTACTTTCAAAAGTTTAATATCTAGATGTCAACGTCCAGTGTGGATAATAAACATTTTCTTCGTCGTAAAAACCTTTATCTCTAGGAAGTAAAGAAAATTATGATGTACAGGGTTATAAATTATAAATTACCCAACCTTATCATCGGTATTATTGCCCATAAAAAAATAGCTATTTACATACCAAGGAAGGATAATGGTGCTTTTTTTCCGCGGATAGTTCGATTAAGATTTAAATAAAAGAAACGCATTTTCCTCCTGGGTATGTTAAGCTTAGAATAACTGAAGGATGTATACAAATTACTAGCGAAACCTTGCAGAGTTCGAGAATAATTTAAAAATAGGTTATATTATTGCCTAAAAAATAACGGAGCAACACTTTGAACAGTTACTGTAAATACTGTTACGATTTTTTACTTCTTGGGGTTCGGTAATTCTAAGCTCTCGGTACAATAACTAACAACTTTTATTCTAGTATTTATTCACAATAAATTTTACTTTACAAATCACTTAAGTATTCACTTTACAATTACTTTAAAAAACTTGGCTTTAAACTAACTTTAAAACTTAACTTAAAAACCTCGATCTATGATTCCGTTTAAATACCTCCGAATCAATGTTCTCGAATAATCGACACTATTCAAAGAAATTCCAGAATCATCCAGTGTCTTTTGTGTATTACTTCTTCTTCTTAGTCTAACGTCGAGAACGAAGTGTAGTGATCACAAGTTAATGTCAGGTGTTATTACTCAGAACTCTTCTTACAGTCTCTCGCCATCTCCCACGGTCAGCAGCAGTTTTAATGGCTTCCACTAGTGGACGCTCGGTTACTTTTGATACACAATGTCTGTCCATCTAGATGGGGAGCGTCCGCGTTTCCTTTTGCCAAGGGGTTTGCGCTGGACAATCAGTTTCTCAATGTTGTCGTGACGAGTTATATGTCCGAAGAAGTTCAGTATTCGCGCTGATGTCAAGCTACTGAGACGGTTTGATGGTCCAATCTCGTTCAGCACTGACACATTGGTGCGATGTGCCGTCCACGGTATTCTTAGCATTCTTCGCCATACCTACATTTCAAAGGCCCGACACCTGTGTATATATATATATATATATATATATATATATATATATATATATCTAATATATAAAATTCTCGTGTCACAATGTTAGTTACCATACTCCTCCGAAACGGCTTGACCGATTTTGATGAAATTTTTTGTGCTTATCCGGTATCTATGAGAATCGGCCAACATCTATTTTTCATCCCCCTAAATGTTAGGGGTAGTCCACCCCTAAATTTTTTTTTTTATTTTTTAGACAAAATTTTTAATTTCTATTTTTTTATGATACAACATACAAAAATACATACAATCCTCAATTTTCACCCTTCTACGATCAACCCTTATTTTTTAATAGCCATTTTAGTAATTTAATCATTTTTCCTCTCCGGTCGAAAACTGATCAATCGTCATTTAATTAGTTATCCCCGCCAGATGTCTACAGGTGTCACTTCTGACCCAGTAAACAGCACGGAGTAGGGATGAGAACGAAGCCGGTCTCCTTTCTTTCTCACTCCCTACACAGTTGTCGGCCATCATTATTGTTCATGCATCAATTGTAGTAGATACGTTGACAATTATTATTTTGCTATCTCAGTGTAACTCTCATATTAACTTTTAATCATTCCTATTTTATCAATAATAATTAAATTATCAATTTTGAGTGTATTTTGCACGATTAGTTAATCAAGTGATTTTATAACCTCAAAAGTACTCAACACGTGACACGAGCTTCCAATAACAACGGATTTTGTGTTGTAAGTATACTTTTTTTTATTTATATCGAAAATGTTGTTGATCTTATAAAAATGTAATTTTAATTTAATTTTATTAAAAAAATGTAATTGAACAATTAAGATTTTCATAGTTTCCAAAAAATCAATCATTATGAATCTTTATTTTGAAATGTCAATGGAAATATTGGTTGCATGAAAAAATTATAAGAGACAATGTTTTCATAAAATTTAATTTTTTACTTTTGTTTGAAAAAAATTTCCATAAAACTTATATTTTTGTTATAATTTCATAAATTAAAACTAATCATTTCAAAACTGCGGCAAAAATCCTGGCCCTAATTATACTTTTAACATTTTTCATCATTAAATAATTTCATTAATTCTATTTATGTATGTTTTGTACGGTGAGCAATGCCAAGAAAACGCAAAGGGGCTGATTTGAGCCGCAGTACAAGTAAAGCTCGAAACTTGCGAAATAGCAGATCCGAAAGAACAGAAGAACAAATCCAGCAACAAAATACTGATGCACGTGTCAGAATGGCGCAATTGCATCAAGAAGAGCCAGAAGATACACGAGCTGAACGCAATGAAGTCAGAAGATTAGAACAACGACAATCATATTCTTACATACATACAATATACACATTCTAACATACATACATACTTACAATAAGTAAGCTATTTTTTGTCTACACTAGAAATTACTAGGAAATTATTTATATGGCAAAATAACGTTTGCCGGGTCAGCTAGTATATATATATATATATATATATATATATATTTTTTTTTTCTGTGGAAAGCTAAAAAGCGTTTTGCTCCTGATCAACTGTTGACGACGTACAAGGCTCAAATCCGACCTCTACTGAAGTATTGCTCGCACATTTGGGGTTCAGCACCAAGGCATTCTCTTCGTCTTCTAGATTCCATTCAGAAAAGAGCCAATCGCTTGATAAACAGCTCAACCCTCACAAGTACCCTTCAGCCTCTAGAACTTAGAAGAAGAGTTGCAGACCAGTCATTGCTCTACAGATATTTCCATGGCAGATGCTCCAGAGAAATAAAAACTCTTGTACCACCATTGGCCACATTCGGCCGAAGAACTCGGCACGCTGATCAGTCTCACCCATTTACTCTCAAGATTGGCACTACAAGGACCAATCTCCATTAAGAATCCTTCTTTTACGGGGCTGCTACAGAATGAAACAAGCTTCCAAAATCAGTTTTTCCAGTGAAATATGACCTGCAACTTTTCAAAAAGCGGGTTTACAATCGTCTCCTTTCTATAATCCCTCCCCCTTCTAATACTCGCAGTGCGGGACGTCCGCGGCCTACACGAAAAAAAACAAAAAAGAGATTTTTATTATATTTTGTGCTTGTCGACTGTTAGATTGTATCATTTTAATAATAAAGTGTTATCGTACCAGTCCTAGCAGTTTATTGTTAGATCTCGTTGCTGTAGGACGGTCAGTAATAGAGACAATTTAAATTCGTTAAAAGAAAAGTTTTTGATACTGAGAATATAGTTAATTTTTTAGTAAAACATTTATCGTTGCACTTACCTAACTAAAAGAACACTTTGTTTAAAACTTCCTGGAACAAGAAAGGCGGCGGCAAAGAAGAAATTTGCAGTCTGGAAGAGATTGTGCTGCGCAGGCGTCCATTCTTTACAGCTGCTCCACGAGTCTTTTTTACCAGTAACATTTAATATTTGATAATTGTATTCTATTTCTGAATTATTGGTCAGATTATGAAAAAGGTCGCTTTGGTTCAAGTATGACATGTTTGTTTCTGTGTGGATAAAATTTTTTCTGATCTCACTGAAATTGAATACAGTGCTGTTAAAGTCGACGTTCATGACTTCATGACGTAATTTAAATGTGGGACTTCTAAAATTCGTTTTGTAAGGAACGATCTTTGTTGAATAAGTCCTTAAAAGAATCACAGTTGTTTCCATTATGGTTTACTAAAACAAAGATAATAAGTTTTAAATAAAATCGTTAAGACCTGTAGAGAGAGCAATGTTATTGTTGTAAAATATATTTTTGTGAAAATTCAAAATAATAGATATACTTACTATATACTAACTACTATATACTTAACATATTTTAGTAAAAATGCATGTATGGTACAGTGCAACAGAAGTAGCTTGGCGAGCGACTAGCCTCTAAAATAACAAATATTCGGCTGAATATACTTCACATTCGTAAACTTCTTCATCCGATTGTACTTGAGACTCACGATTACTGAAAATTCCGTCGTCGCCGATCGGATCGTTATTCGAATGTTTTCGTTGCGCGCAGATTTTATGTTTCTTCGCCCGCCAAGCTACTACTGTTATACTGTACATATTTCCAATCTCAGTTTAAAAATAATTTAAAAACATGTCATTAACAGCCATAAAATCTTCAAAAGAAACCGTCCAGTGGCGTATCAATTTTATTTTTAAATCAGATACTTAAAACCACATTCTATTAAAATTTGTCGAAGTGTTTCAAACGATTTATATTAAAAATCGTTAAAATCTTGCCATTTGTTAAATTTAATTTCTAATGTTGGGACTTGACCGTTTGTCGAATCACATCTTTAGATGCATCATCTATCCGACAGCTGACGATACGTTTTCGTTTTTTATCGTGTTCAATCACACCGCCTAGTTTAATTACTAATTAAATTGTGGATTATATATATATATATATATATATATATATATATATATATATGAGAAAGATGTATAACTGATTTTTTTAAAAACCAGCTAATTTTGCTGTCTATCACCTTAATATATATATATATATATATATATATATATATATATATATATATATATATATATATATATATATATATATATATATATATATATATATATATATATATAGGTTCATGTGGGTCGATTATGTATCAAAAAACAACTACTCCTCTGGCTATATGCCGCGACAGGCATTGAATTACATCTTATACATAATCGTGTATAATACCCAATTTCGGGTAACAATATGCAGATGCTTGTTAAGTAAAAAGAAAAGGAAGAAAAGGAACTATTAGATTTATCCATCCGAAGTAACCATCTATGGACCGGTTTCGGGGTGTGTTGCCTCTTATCAGCATAGGGCAGGTCTACCTCGACTGTACACATCAACAGCTTCGACTCCCACCAAGTGTACGTGAAGTGCTACGCGAAAATCACCAGTCACCACATCTATACTTTTTAACAAGCACCACCCGGTGCTTCTGCGAAGAAGTATTGTTATCTGCAAAATTTATAGAAAACTTTAATATATTATGCACGATTATGTATCAGATGTAATTCAATGCCTGTCGCGGCATATAGCCAGAGGGGTAGTTGTTTTTTGATACATAATCGACCCACATGAACCTATATATATATTAATGTCAGTGTAAAAAAATACACGTCAGATTATTAATTTTGTTATAATTTTTATAAAATGGGTAAAAACAGCTACCACAGTTGCTGTGTAGTGAATTGCAAATATACGAGCGCAAAAAATGAATATATATTTTATAAATTTTCAACTGCAAAATGGAAAATAAACCAAAGAAATAAGTAGATAGTGGCAGTAAGACGGCAGAAGTAATTAATTAATTTTTATAAAATTGAGCTGTCAAAATTTGCTTCAAAGGAGCGTTTGAAATCAATTCGGAAATCTGGACATTCTATGGTTCTTGCAGCTGCTTTTATCTATGCGGAAACTATTTTCAAAATATTCTCCTTTTGAATATTTTTTTTAACAAATTGACGATGACTGGGTTTGCCCCATTGTTGCTCAATACTAGTTTTAGATGCGCTTTCTTTATTATTAATGAAGTAAATTAATGCGGCATTTTTTACTTTTATTGTAAATGCAATTGCAGCTAATCAGTGACACATCGAGCTTAATTTATCTAAAATAAAAAAAATTAAGCTATATCAATTATTTGATCTTCAAAATTTTTATTGATAAAATAAATCATTTAATTGTTATTTATATTTAAAGAAATAGTGCTTGTAGATTAATTCGTGACTTAATTAAATAACTTTTGTCATTTCGACGATGTTCTTCAACATCTCGGACATGTTCTGTAAGGACGAGATTTTTACCTTTGTTGATGATCTGAGGTTAAAATTCGATGGTATGACTAATTGCTGGAAAACCTGTCTTAGTAATTATTGCCAATATTATTTAAAGTCCGATCTACTGAGGTTATAACCTATTTTGTTTACTATACTAAAGTAAAGCTGCTGGGCACGACAGGATAAAAGTTGAAATGCTGAAGGCTGGACAAAGCGTGATAACTAGTCTGCTGTACCGCCTTTTTAACCTTTGTTGGGGGAATGGAATCGTACCAGAAGACTGGTGCAAGGCTGTGATCTTGCCGCTTTACAAGTGAAAAGGTTCGCAGCAGGACTGTTAGAACCACCGAGGTATTAGTTTACTCAGCATAGTCGGCAAACTGTATCCAAAGATATTGATTAAAAGAGTGACGAATGAAACTGAGATAATATGGGATGTGCAAACAGGATTTACAAGAGAAAGAAGATGTATGGATCAGGTCTTTTCATTACGAGGTGTAGTCGAAAAGTTCTTGGCTTAAAGTCAAAAGGTCTATTGCGTTTTTATAGACTTGGAAAGGGCCTATAGGGTGAGCGGTAGTTTAATACGAGCACTGGAATCACTTTACGAGGATTCCACTGCTTGTGTCAGGATAAACGGAGTTTATACGGACTAGTTTAATATTAAAAAAGGTGTAAGACAGGGATGTGTGGCTTCGCCATGGCTTTTAACTTATACATAGACGATTGTTTGAAAGATTTGAAAGAGAATGCGTATGGATTGAAAATAAATGATTTTATCGTCAAATGCCTTTTTTACGCCGATGATCAAGTCATACTAGCGCCATCTGAAGAGAAGTTGCAGGGATAAAAATAAATGTAAGCAAAACAAAATTAATGGTTTTTGAAAGAAAAGAAAGCATGGCAAACTGTGAAGTTCTGATTAAGGGAGAAAGAGTAAAAAAGTTTACGAGAGATGGAAAGTATGACAGTGACATTAATCGCAGGGTGTTAGCAGGAAAACAAATGAATGGGGCACTGCATAGCTTTATAAACATCCAGAAAGTGTCAAAAAAGGCACGTCTGTGGAGATGAGTAGTCTGAAAATTATAGCAGGAGTGACTCGGTTGGATAAAATAAAGAATAGTGAGATGTGTGTTGTAAAAGATAGATAAAGGAATGCTTAGATGGTTTGGACACGTAAAAAGGATGGATGAAGGAAGATTGACGAAACAAATCAATAAGGCGAGTGTGAATGGACAAGCCGGTAGAGGTCGACCTCGGCGAACATATCTCGATCAGATCAACATTGTTTTGAAAAAAGGCCAGGTCAAGAGTACCAACAACCGACGAGCATGTATGAGAGCACTGATGAAAGTAGAGGAAGCAAAAGATGTATCTAAGAACCGTAGGAAGTGGTCTCTGCCTACCCCTACGGGAAAAAGGCGTGACTATATGTATGTATGTAAAATCCCGAATTAGCGAAGGACTGAAAATCAAAAACATTTACTCGGTAACTCGTCATTGTAACCAAGGTAGCCTTAGCAGCACGGGAGCAATTCCAAGAACCACAAATGCGAAAAGTTTCATTAAAATTAATCCCGACGGCATTTCGAAAGATGAAGGAAAACAACAAAGCTACAATGAACTCAAAGTTGCTTCACATAGAAAACTGAATAAATTAATTCATATAACAAGTGACAAAGAAATTTCCTCTTCAACCAGAACAGACAAATTTAGTTGTAAAAATGTCGATGATTCAAAGTGGACATTGGTAAAAAACAAAAATAGACGGAAAACTTCATCAGTAAATACAAATACGAGCGCAGTACCAAAGACCGACGAGGAAGAGATGTAACGTCAACTTTGCCGTTTTTAATTTTCAATGCCGGCCCTGGTCGCCATTCAATATACATTTAAGTAGTGGGAATTGATTTTTTATTTAAAACTGCGTTTGTCGGTTTTTGAAGACAGTTTCATTACTAAATCGAAGTGAGCAGTTCAGATAGAAGGCCATTCGGATTTTATTTATTTTCTTTTAAAGTTTAAAAGTGAAAAATTAAATGGTAAGATTTTAATTTTTATATTTAATTTCATTTATCAATGAATCTCACATTAATGACTTGGCAAATTTATTTATTTTGTAAAATATTTTAAGCCGTTGTTATTAATGATTATATTTTATAGCATAAAAAAAATACTTAATGTGGATCGTAAATTTTCAGTGATTGGCCTTTTATGCTTTTTGGATCCTTTTTGACTGGGGACGTCTTTTTAACTGGAGGAGACGTTATTGACTGGAGACGTCTTTTTGACTAAACACGTTTTTTTTTCCTATTGGAGACCCTTTTTTTTCCCTGGGTTATTCCTTGGAGACGTTTTTTCTTCCTGGGAATTTCTCCGTGAGCTTTTCTCAATGGAATTTCTCCTTAGACGTTCCACTTTAGTTTTACGGATGTTGTGAATCGTCCCTGGTTTTTCACAAATCTTATTTTGACTTAATATTTTCGCCGTTGGATTTTGATTCAGATTTTAGTAGTCAATAATAAAAGTTGAATTTGAGCTTCCCAGTCGCAATAATGTTGGATGCTCAGAAGTTTGGATTATTTCGCCGGTCGGAATAATTTCCGCCATTCAGTTTATTCAGTTTTTGATTTTTTTTACCGTTGTATTTTTCCGGCTTCCTAATTTGATTTTAAGTCTAATTTCATTCATTTCTTTCATTTTCATTTTATTTAAAATATGTTTTTTTTATATTTTCAGATATTGTAAACCTTTTTTTGTATTTAATTTTAATAAACCTGTTTTGGTTGCTCTCTTTTTATTATTCTTTTCTGAAAGGTAAAAGTGTAGTTTGTACAAATACGTTTATATTTACATACATACATACATAAAGTCACGCCTT
Organism: Agelastica alni; assembly: GCA_950111635.1. NCBI lineage: Eukaryota > Metazoa > Arthropoda > Insecta > Coleoptera > Chrysomelidae > Agelastica > Agelastica alni. The sequence goes on along the minus strand of OX467719.1, from coordinate 23,897,902 downwards.
TTTCCCATAGGGGTAGGCAGAGACCACTTCCTTCCACTTGCTACGGTTCGTACACACATCTTTTGCTTCCTCTACTTTCATCAGTGCTCTCATACATGCTCTTCGGTTGTTGGTACTTTTGACCTGGCCTTTCTTCAAAACAATGTTGATCTGATCGAGATATGTTCTCCGAGGTCGACCTCTACCGATTTGCCCATTCACACTCGCCTTATAAATTTGTTTCGTCAATCTTCCTTCATCCATCCTTTCTACGTGTCCAAATCATCTAAGCATTCCTTTATCTATCTTTGTGACCACATCTTCTTTTACACCACAGCGTTTTCTTATCTCACTATTCTTAACTTTATCCAACCGAGTCACTCCGGCTATACTTCTCAGACTACTCATCTCCGCAGCATTAATCCTATTTTCTTGCTTCTTCTGCCAACACCCTTCGCTCAATGTCACTGTCATACTTTCCATCTTTAGTAAATTTTGAACCCAAGTACACAAATTCATTAACTTGTTTCACTCTTTCTCCCTCAATCGAAACCCCACAGTTTGTCATGCTTTCTTCTCTTTCAAAAACCATTACTTTCGTTTTGCTCACATTTATTTTCATCCCTTTGATTTTCATGGAATCATGCATAACATATATTTAATGGTACTAAATTAAAATAAACTATTGGGTTTGTTTGGGGTAATTCTTTTTAGTGATTTTGGAATCTAAAAATCACTTGGCGTCCCCTTGGTAAGCAGTTATAGTTTTATTATATTGGTTTGATATATCTTGTAAAAGAAAAAAATTTTAGAAAAAAAATACGATTGTATAGATCCGCGAATCGACCCATACAATTCCCCAAATTGAATTCAATAGAGAAATCAAGTAGCCTCGAACCCTGAGTGAATTAATTTTGTAAAATTAACGTACAAATTTATTAGTTGAAAGTAACGTAATTTTAAACGTAACAAATTTTTAGAAAAATACTTAAATTATCGTAACAGAGAATAAAAAACATAACAAAGTCTTAAAAGTTGGTAGCAGGAATGGAGATCCAGACTTTCATGGAAAAGAGAACAAAGACAGAAAAATATGGCAAGTTATTTGATGAAGCATACAAACTCAGACAACAGTTCGATAAAAAAACTAGATACTAATAGTATCCGCAGGGATAACCAATCTTTCATGGTAGGTGTTAAGCCCCAACTGTAGCCTACCCCTATGTATGTATGTAGAAACTGGACTTATACACTTTTCTTAAGATACTTTAATTTAATTCATGTTTTTTGTATCTGGACTCATAGGTCTTACCAGACCTTAGTCCTTATTGGATTTATAATAATAAATAATAATAATATCTAAGAGTACCATGACTGGTCAGTATGTGTACTGTTAGTCTGGCATCCTTCCTACTCAGCGACGTAATGCCTCTGGCCCTCTCGGAGAGATTCTCCTATGAGTGCCGTTACCTGGGTGCACTTGTCTCTGGTTTCTGTTTTCCAGTACATTAAGTTCTGGTCCCTGAACCATCTACAAATTGCTCCTCGGCGTAGACAGAAGAGAATCCCTAGTGCTGCTCTACCCCCGAACTTAGTCTCTGATCCCGGTTTTGCTTACTTATCGGCCCTCTTATTGCCCGATTATGGTAACTATAAGCAAAATATCAGAATCACTGCAACATCAGCATCTTGCATAGACAACATTTTCACAAACCATCCTACTAATGAATTCAAAGTGCGGATTTCAGAACCCTCTCTCTCAGACCATCGGGGAAAAATAAAAAATATTACTTCCAAAGTAACCCTCAGAAGATTTTTCGAGCAAAAGAGATAATCCATGACAGACAATATGGATTTCGACAACTTCGGTCTACTGGAGATTTGCTGGTTTATGTCACTCAGCTCTGGACAAACACTATTGAAAAGTTTGGTGAATTCCGTGCAATAGCCTTGGATATATCTAAAGCCTTTGACCGCGTTTGGCACCAGGCATTGTTAAGTAAATTATCTGCCTACTGTCTCCCAACCAAACTGCGCCAATGGCTCTTGAGATCGCTCCTTACATGTGGCAGTTGACGGTATTTCTTCTGATGCGTTTAAAACTAATGCCAGGGTCCCCCAGGGTTCCATCCTGTCCCCCACCTTATTTCTTTTACACATCAACGACCTCTTGAAAACCACCACGAACCCCATTTACAGTTTCGCAGACGATAGCACACTTGTCTCAACGTTCACATCATATCGATCACTTTCGGTGAATGATACAAATAGACTCAGGCAGGAACAGGTTTTGATTCCATCAATAGAGATCTTAAAGCAATCGTCGAGTGGGGAACCAACAATCTTGTTCAGTTTAACGCCCAAAAAAAAACACAGAGTGCCACGTTTTCTAAGAAAGTGAATTCCTCAAATCATCCCATCACAATGTCCGGAAATACCCTTGAACCAAGTCCCTCCATCTCGATTTGGGAGTCACGGTGTCCAATATTATGTCTTGACATGACCATGTTGCTAACATCGCAAAGTCGGCAAGCCAGAGGCTAGGTTTTCTGTGGAAAGCCAGAAAGTTTTTTACTCCTGATCAACTGTTGATGACGTACAAGGCTCAAATCTGACCTCTACTGGAGTATTGCTTACACATTTGGGGTTCAGCACCAAGGCATTCTCTTCGTCTTCTAGATTCCATTCAGAAAAGAGCCATTCGCTTGATAAACAGCTCAACTCTCACAGATACCCTTCACCCTCTAGAACATAAAAGAAGAGTTGCAGACCAGTCATTGCTCTACAGATATTTCCATGGCAGATGCTCCAGAGAAATAAAAACCCTTGTACCACCATTGGCCACATTCGGCCGAAGAACTTGGCACGCTGATCAGTCTCACCCATTTACTCTCAAGATTGACACTACAAGGACCAATCCTCATCAAGAATCCTTCTTTTACAGGGCTGCTACGGAATGGAATAAGCTTCCAAAATCAGTTTTTCCAGAGAACTATGAACTGCAACTTTTTTAAAAGCGTGTCCACAATCATTTTCTTTCTATAATCCCTTCCCCTTCTAATAGTCGCAGTGCGGGCCGTCCGCGGGTCCGCGTCTTGGGTCAGTCACATACGAGTACATTGTTTATGTAAAAAATTATCAAGTATAATTTTCATGCTTCGAAGAAAAAGCTTTACAGCTTATTTTTCACTGTTTCATTCGCATATATGCTACTCAATAATTTCACGAGGGGGCATCGTCCCGTTCTGCTAAAGCTTTCAATCTACCAAAAAAAGCCATAAGGAGTTTAACAGGAGCTGATAAGCGTGATTCGTGCCAATTCCATCGGTTTACATTTATAATTCCGTAATGAAAATTCACAACAAGAAAGACTCATTAACCAAAAATTCAGATCACCATAATTATCCGACAAGATATGGAAATCTTCTTCGATGTCAACGATATAGGTTAAATAAATCTAGAGAGAATTCGATTTACCTTGTACTTTATAACAAACTTTCAAATTACTTCAAATATCTTCCCCAGATTCTCTTTAAGAATAAAATGGAATTATTTTTTTTAAACTCACCGTTTTTACTCCACTTGAGAGAATCATAATTTTAATTTTGCCTCAACTCTAAATTCGTTGATTAAAACAAACTGATCTTACTCCTACGAGTATTTTAACTGTATTTCTATATACATATGTGTAAAATTCTCAATATATGTGTGTTTGTATTAGTTTGGACCTATGTTTTTATCTTATTTTAATGTAACATTGTTTAACATATTTTAGTGCGTTCTTATATATACGTATTCTTTTTGACTTGCTATAATTATATAATTAAATGTATGAAAAATAGTTAAATAAATTCTACTACTACTACTTACTAGGAAACCCATTTTTCTTTTTCTACTGAAAATAGTCGCAAAAAGGGTAGACCTATCGGGTGGGCCGCGGACGGCCCGCACTGCGACTATTAGAAGATGAAGAGATTATAGAAAGGAACTGATTGTGAACCCGCTTTTTAAAAAGTTGCAGGTCATAGTTATCTGGAAAAACTGATTTTGGAAGCTTGTTCCATTCTGTAACACCCCTGTAAAAGAAGGATTCTTGATGGAGATTGGTCCTTGTAGTATTAATCTTGAAAGTAAATGGGTGAGACTGATCAGCGTGCCGAGTTCCTCGGCCGAATGTGGCCAGTGTTTTTATTTATCTGGAGCACCTGCCATGGAAATATCTGTAGAGCAATGACTGGTCTGCAACTCTTCTTTTATGTTCTAGTGGGTGAAGGATATCTGTGAGAATTGAGCTGTTTATCAACCGAAAGGCCTTTTTCTGAAAAAAATCTAGAAGACGAAGAGAATGCCTTGGTGCTGAACCCTAAATGTGCAAGCAATACTTCAGTACAGGTCGGATGTGAGCCTTGTACGTCGTCAGCAGCTGATCAGGAGTAAAAAACTTTCTAGCCTTCCACAGCAAACCTAGCCTCTGGCTTGCTGACTTTGCGATGTTAGCAACATGGCTATGCCAAGACATATTATTAGACATCCATAATCGAGATGGAGGGACTTGATTCATGGGTATTTCCGGACATTGTAATGGAATGATTTAAGGAATTTACTTTCTTGAAAAACGTGGCGCTTTGTGTTTTCTGGGCGTTAAACTGAACAATATTGTTGGTTACCCACTCAAAGATTGCTTTAAGATCTCTATTGATGGAGTTAACTTGTTCCTGCCTGAGTCTATTTGTATCATTCACCGAAAGTGTTTGATAGGATGTGAAAGTTGAGAAAAGTGTGCTGTTGTCTGCGAAACTGTAAATGGGGTTCGTGGTGGTTTTCAAGAGGTCGCTGATGTGTAAAAGAAATAGGGTGGGGGACAGGATGGAACCCTGGGGGACCCCAGCATTGGATTTACACGCATCAGAAGAAATACTGTCAACTGCCACATGTAAGAAGCGATCTTGCATGAAGCTCATGAGCCATTGGCGCAGTTTGGTTGGGAGACCGTAGACAGATAATTTGCTTAACAATGCCTGGTGCCGAACACCAAAGTTTCAAGTATGATCTTAGAGGTTAATGTAATTTTATTCAAAAATCCTTCCTATGGGACTAATCAGATATCATCATCAGAGGTGAATCGGATCACAATTTTAAGCTGATTTATTACATGTTTAAGGAAATTAATTTATATTTATTTCATTGTAGATTGTTTGCGCATCATGACAATACTCATATCCAAATCATGGAAACACAAAAGTCGCGTTTTTGGAGGATTTTTTAAACAAAACAGTATCTGACCACAAGTATATCGGTGATCAAGAATCGGACATTTTGAAGTCCCCAGTCCAAGCCAAAAGTACTCGACAGGTATAACCACAATTCCAATCCAAATACAGGTACAATTTCAACCACAAATTCACAACCACTTAATGACTCAGTCACATCCATAAGATCACAACAGTCTGACGAAACCAACTCACCCACCCGTGCAGTGATAATCAAAGAAATTCTTCCATCACGTTTAAAGTCACCCACCTCGTCTAGGAAAAATCGTAAAAATTAAAAATATATCTTACATTTAACAACACCTGAGAATAAGAATAATCTCGAAAAAGAAACAAAGAAAAAACTTAAGACAGACAAGAATGTTCCTGAAAATAAGAAAAAATCTGGGAAGAAAAATATCAAAAAGAAGATGAAGAATAAAGCAACGCCTGTGATGAAATTTTAAGAGTTCTTCAGTAAAACAAAGAGAGTGGCACTGAATTTACCACTGTTCCAAAATATTCATTCATCCATCATCAGAGGATTGGATTCAGTGCAAAGAATGGTACTATGAAAAATGCGCTGATATGGGAGGCAAAAAAGAACCGTACATATGAGTTTTATCTGCCAATAAAAAAAATTATTTTTAATTATTTACCAATTAATTTGTGGTTGACATTGCCTATGTATGGGGTGAGCGGTAGTTTAATGCGAGCACTGAAATCACTCTACGAGGATTCCACTGCTTGTGTCAGGATAAACGGAGCTTCCACGGACTGGTTTAACATAAAAAAAAGTTGTGAGACAGAGATGTGTGGCTTTGTCATGGCTGTTTAACTTGTACATAGAAGATTGTTTAAAGGATTTGGAAAAAAGGCGTATGGATTGAAAAATAATCGTCAAATTCCTTCTTTACGCTGATGATTAGGTCATATTAGCGTCATCTGAAGAGGAGCTGCAGGCAATGGTTAATGTTATGCATGATGAAAATCAAAGAGATAAAAATAAATGTAAGCAAAACGAAAGTAATGATTTTTAAAAGAGATGAAAGCATGACAAACTGTGAAGTTCTGATTAAGGGAGAAAGAGTGAAACAAGTAAATGAGTTTGTGTACTTGCGTTCAAAGTTTACAAGAGATGGAAAGTATGACAGTGACATTGAGCGAAGGGTTTTGGCAGGAAAACTGTTGTTTATTTGCAGTGGGTTTGGGTTTGGTTGATGAAAAATTGAGTCCAGATTTTGCAATAACTGAATTTATTGACTTACAATCAAAAATTAGCATGTGGCGACAAAAGAAAAATACAGTTTTAATTTTACTGAAAAGTGACATACCTTTTTTTTAATACAATGACACTTATCTTAATAAACAAGACTAACGTCAAACAATCGTCGGATTGTTGCGCAATGTTTATAACAAACGTTATTACAAATTTCGGAGCACGTCTTGCCTATCGCTATTCAATTCGGTGTGTGGCTGTCACATGAAGTTATTAAAAGATGCTTATGGCTTGCCAACTTAATTGTACGAAACTATCAATTTACATAATTACCAACTTTGACTCTATATAAAACAATAGTATGAAGTTTGGATAGGGTCAAGGTTGGGTTGGGTTGGGTGAGCTGTCAGTTGATCAATTCTCAACAAAAACAAATGAATGGGGCACTGCATAGCTTTATAAACAACCAGACAGTGTCAAAATAGGCACGTCTTTGTGCATAGAGGTGTGTTGGTTCTACACTTATCAGTATGGTAGTGAATGTTGGGTTTGGCAGAAGAAGCATGAAAATAGGATTAATGCTGCGGAGATAAGTAGTCTGAGAAGTATAGCCGGAGTGACTCGGTTGAATAAAGTAAAGAATAGTGAGATAAGAGAACGCTGTGGTGTAAAAGAAGATGTGGTTACAAAGATAGACAAAGGAATGCTCAGATGGTTTGAATACGTAGAAAGGATGGATGAAGGAAGATTGACGAAACAAATTTATAAGGTGAGTGTGAATGGGCAAATCGGTAGAGGTAGACCTCGGCGAACATATCTCGATCAGATCAACATTGTTTTGAAGAAAGGCCAGATCAAAAGTACCAACAACCGACGAGCATGTATGAAATATTTATTTATTTTATAGCTAATAAGTAACAGATTGTCAGGTGCCTATTTTTTCCCTTCTACTGTTCATAATAATTGTGCCTTACTCGTAAGTAGTGTTGCATACAGTACTCGGTGGTAACTCGAATATATCATTCGTTGTAGATAATGTTGCATAAATTGTAGGGGTAAGATTCGATAGTTGGTTTGCAATTTCTGTGTGGATGGGACTGGATATCCCCACGGACGAGGCGATATTGGAATGACGTTTATTCCGCGCCATTTTTCTTGATTCCCGATATAGGAGCGGCAGTCGTGTTTTGAGAGTCTTGGAGGCCAGGTGTCGGTAAAAGTTGTTGGGGCCGGTGTGTTATTAGCACGTGTGCAGAACCTCTATGGGATTTCTTTCATATCTGGCTGTATTTTGGCCATCTTAATTGGATTTTGAAGAAAAACCATTTGATTTTTAAATTGACCATTTTGTCTTGCCCTTGTTGTGGAAATTTCTTTGGATTTCTGGCGTCAAGTTAAAATAACCGTTATCGGGATTTATTTGAGGGAAGCCATTGTTGACTAACCGGTGCCGCCCCATAATCTAACCAGCCACAGGAGTAGCCCCGGAGTAGTTCAGGAGTAGGCCACAGGAGTAGGCCACAGGAGTACATGTGAATTCGCATACCCAAAGGTTATCAGTGATTTTTTTTTAATATATAACGCCGTGTGTCTCATTCGACACCACGAGTAAGTTTTGCTTTAGTTCATAAATATAGTACTTTGTGAATTCGTATACCAAAAGGTTATAAGTGATTTATTTTTAAATATATAACGCAGTGACTCATGCTGACACCACTATTACGTTCTGTTTTAGTTTATTAATATAGTACATTGTTGGAAACTATTTATTGCATTAGATATTTTGCTAAAACTAAACTTGGATTAAAATAACTTTCTCAATAATTCTTTATGTCCAAGTAAAAACATATTTTCTTCCTACCTATTTGTAAATATCCTACAATCTTGATATTTTAAAGGTCAACCATTGTAAAGATATTTTTAAATGAACTCGATTGTTTTGGCAGTGAAAATCTTTATGTAAACGGTTAACTAGTGAATCTTCTTTGCCTTTAGGTAAATGTTTGAATTAGTGTTATTAATGAGTTAACTTATATATATATATATATATATATATATAAATTTTACCTTTTGTTCTTTGCCTTTATGTAAATGTTTGAATTAGTGTTATTAACGAGTTAACTTATATATGTTTTACCTTTTTTTTCTTCGCCTTTATGTAAATGTTTGAATTAGTGTTATTAATGAGTTTATTTATATATGTCTTACTTTTTTTTGTAACTTCGTAAAGTCTGTTACTCTTACTGCTGTTCTGGTTATTTTATAAAGTTGTAAATTTTACATTTTTGGTTTGTTTTAGCAAGAAAATTTTACCATAGCTGTTAACTTTGACTATATTTGTTATGATGTTGCTATTGAACTGTGTACCTTAATTATCTATTGTGTGAGTAAAATATCCAACATATTTTTGCTATAATTTTATTTATTTGGTTCTAGGGGTTTCCGGCTTATACCGTCAAGTCGGTGGCGCAGCTCACTTTTATATTTTTTTCTTCTACTAATATTAAAAAAATAATTTTTATATAATTCATTTAATACATTGATGTGCTGATTGAAGGAGAAAGAGTGGAACAAGAAAATGAGTTTGTATACTTGGATTCAAAGTTTACAAGAGACGGAAAGTATGACATTGAGGGAAATGTGTTGGCAGGGAAACAAATAAATGGAAGATGTGGTTACAAAGATAGATAAAGAAATGCTTAGATGTTTTGGAAAGGTAGAAAAAAGGGATAAAGGAAAATTGACAAAACAGATTTATAAGGCGAGTGTGAATGGGCAAGTCGGTAGAGGTCGACCTTGGCAAACATATTTCGATAAGATCGAATTGTTTTGAAAGACCAGGTTAAGAGTATCAACAATCAACGAGCATGTATTAGAGCACTGAGGAAAGTAGAAGAAGCAAAAGATGTGTGTAAGAACCGTAGCAAGTGGAGAGAAGTGATCTCTACCTACCCCTACGGGAAAAAGGCTAGACCTTATGTATGTATGTATGTAGGTAATACATTAATAATGAAAATGTTTAAACTTACATAAAAATAATAGTATATTGTTCGACGAGTGAGAAAGTTGACCATTTTCACAAGGATGAAATTTTGCGACATAAGCCAAAAGCGCGTGGAGCAATTCATCCGAGTGGAAATGACCTTTCTCACGAGTTCAACACTATACTTTTTTCTATCGTATTTATTTTCTTGTACTACACGAGTATTAATGTTAATAGTTATTAATTATTAATAATACTGACAGGTGGGGAATTTATATCAACATTCAGAGTCAGGTTAAGTTCGCTTTGTTTCGCCGCGTACACATATTCTGGTGGTGTATTATGAACAATCTCCTCATCGGACGAACTACGAGGGCAGTTTGATAAGTCAGTGATTTTTTGAATTTCCCGCGCAGTTTCTCCAAATGCAACAGTGCTGCCGTCAACTATAATCTATCAGTGGGCAACTTTCTAATTTTGAGCAAGCTACGTCGTGCAGTTGGTGTTTGATAGCCGTTCAAAGCAGACAACCTCGTGAATTTTTACGAAAATGGAAAAAAGTGAATTTCGTGTGCTAATTAAGCATTACTTTTTACGTAAAAAATCCATCACTGAAACTAAGGAAAGACTTGATAAATACTACGGGGACTCGGCACCATCAATTTCAATGGTTTAGAAGTGGTTTACAGAGTTCCGTTGTGGTCGTACCAGCACTAGTGACGCTGAACGTCCAGGTCGCCCAAAAGAAGTGATCACGCCGGAAATCGTCGATGAAAAAATCCGTGAAATGATATTGGATGATCGGAGAATGAAAGTGCGTGAGTTGGCTCATGCTGTAGGTGTATCTCAACTGAACGGGTACATCATATTTTACACGAATATTTGGACTTGAAAAAACTCTCTGCCAGATGGGTGCCGCGATTGCTCACACTCGACCATGAGCGCAATCGTGTGACCACTTCAAAAGAGTGTTTAGCGATGTTCATCCGTAATCCGGACGAATTTTTGCGCCGTTTTGTTACTGTGGATGAAACATGGATCCATCACAACACGCCAGAGACCAAGGAACAATCGAAACAGTGGATTGCTCGCGGTGAACGTGGACCAAAGAAGGCGAAACAGAGTCTGTCAGCCAACAAGGTCATGGCCACAGTTTTTTGGGATGTACGCGGTGTCATTCACATCGATTACCTCAAGAAAGGTAAAACGATCACCGGCGAACATTATTCAAAGCTTTTGAACAGATTCGACGTTGATTTGAAGCAAAAACGGCCTCATTTTGAGAAGAAGAAAGTGATGTTCCATCAAGACAATGCACGTGTGCACACTTGTCTAGTCACGATGGCCAAAATCCACGAATTGGGATACGAACTGCTACCCCATCCAGCATATTCTCCAGATTTAGCCCCCTGCGACTATTTTCTGTTTCCAAACCTAAAGAAATGGCTGGGCGGTAAGAGATTTGAGTCGAATGAAGAAGTCATTACCGAAACAAACGCGTATTTTGAGAGCTTTGAAAAAACCTATTATTTGGAGGAAATAAAAAAACACAAAAAAAAGAAACACGTGCAGTTTGTGATCTACTATGTTTTGATCACACATTCATTACGTGGAAATTAGCATTCGGCTATAAACAAAGGGTCATGTGAAATTTAAAAATCAGCTTAAGAACACGTGCAGTTATTATTCCAGAACATTCCGAAATTATCGCGCGCAATTTTTAGCAACCGGTTGTACGGTCACGTGACCATACAGTGACCAATCAAAAACGCTGAATTTAACGCGAGAAGAAGCCACATTCCTAACAAGTTTCCGGCTTACCGTTTTTTTTCCCATTCCGACCGTCAAAGAATGCACACGCCCGCCGCTAAGAGCACGGCTTTTAAACACCACGTGGTAAAATGCACATCAAGATAATCAAATAAAATACATCAAATTCAAAGCTAGCAACCAGTGAAATTATTCCGAAGATACAAGAGGCTTTAAACTGTAAGCTCCATGTATTAAAGTTATACATATATACTCGATGACAAGTGTGTTGTTTTATTTACTGTGATAACAAAATTCACGGCGATAAAAGGCAGTGACCGACTCATCAGCCTCATCAATCATATCACAAAAGTCTTCACGAAAATAATCCACAACAGAATATACAATAAATGTGAAGAAAATATCAGTGAATCCCTATTTGGATTTCGGAATGCTCTTGGGACAAGAGAAGCTATCTTTAGTCTACAAGTTCTTATCCAACGATGTAGAGATGTCAACAAAGAAGTATATCTTTGCTTTATCGACTTTGCCAAAGCTTTTGACAACGTAGACCATGAGTTATTACTAAAGATCCTCAAAAATACCGGCATAATAGCAAACATGTATTGGGGGCAAACCGCTAAGATAAAACTAAGCAACCGGTATTCTGATAACATAGAAATAAAAAAGGGAGTAAGGCAGGACTGTACCCTGTCTCCGCTCCTTTTCAATATATACTCGGAAAACATATTTGGAAAAGCGTTGGAAGAGGCAACAGAGGGTATACAGATAAACGAAGAGTGGATTAACAGTGTGCAATATGCTGATGATACAGTCATACTAGCCAACAACATAGACGAACTGCAGCGCGCCATGGAAAGAATACAGAAAGTGAGTGAAGACCACGGTCTTAGCCTAAATATATCAAAAACAAAGTGGATGGTAATAAGCAAAAATCACACAATGAGCGCATTACACCAAACAACCAGATGATCGAACGTGTGGAGTCATACGAGTACCTTGGTACGCTGATCAATGCAAGATAGGACCAGGCCACCGAAATCCGATCATGGATTGAAAGAGCTCGAGCACCGTTCAATAACATGAAAAGCAAGGATCTATCCCTGCCCCTAAAAATAAGGTTAGCAAAGTGCTATGTGTTCTCAAATCTGCTCTACGGAGCAGAAACATGGACAACGACGGAAGCTATAATGAAAAAAATTAAACGCCTTTGAAATGTGGATATACCGCCGTATCCTCAGAATTTCGTGAACTGATCACATAACTAATAAAGAGGTGCTGCAGCGAATTGGGAAAAAAAGAGAAATTACACTCACAGTTAAAAAGAGAAAACTGGAATACCTCGGGCACATAATGAGACATCAAAAATATCGTCTACTTCAGTTAATAGTTCAGGGAAGGATCAACAGTAAAAGAGGACCAGGGAGGAGAAGACATTCATGGCTATACAATTTACGCCAGTGATTTGGACTTACATCTATACAGTTATTTATAAATGCCGTCAATAAAATTAAAATTGCCATGTTAATAGCCAACGTCCGCGACGGATAAGGCACGCTAAGAAGAAGAAGAATTTCTTTTTATTGAACCATGTACATTTACAGGTAACATATTGGTATATAACTGAACAACATTCTGATTTAATATTTTAAAATTGACTTATTCATAAAATTCATTCATTTCGGAGCTGGTGCGACAAATTTTCCTTTTGTCAATCTGAAAAGGATTTGTAAAATTTCTCTTCTGAAATAAAATTCACACATGTCTGATTCGCGGCTGTAATTATGTCTGGAGGAGTTAGTTACTTTCACTGCTTATCATAACTTTTAACTTTGACAAGTTTTTTGGTAAAACTGAATGGAGAGAGCTATCTTTAGTTTTTATTGTTTTCCATAGGAGACACGATTTAATGACCAACTATAACACAATGACTTTATAGTGTTATCAATCAAGGAAATAAAATTGAAAACATTTAATGCACTTTATTTTTCAATCGAAAACATTAAAAAAAACAGTTTTGTATTATAGCAGCAGAAAATAATTCTTTAATTTACTTAAACTTCATTATTTTTACAATTAGATCAATTATTAAACCTCCTCCTTCATATTTACGTACGCTATTCAATAAATCCTTTCATCTCATTAATACAAAATCACATGCTTTGTAAAATAAATGGCACTTCTTTTATTATCATTTATTGTTAGTCAACAAATACTTTTACCTATAAAAAAATGTACTTACTGTGTTGAATTTTTAGTCTTAAATTTAAGTAATTCAGTTTCTTGATTTGTTATTTATAATTTTTTTATTTAAATTTTTCGATCTAAAAGTATATTTTTACTAGGATTGATTCTTGTATATTTTGTTTATTGTTTTTTCTTTCGTGTTTTATTATTTTAAATTTTAAAGTAGTTAAATAAAAAATATGTAAAATTAATAGCCAAGTACTATTTAATGCTAATTTGAAACGTTTATATATTTATTGTGATAAACTGACACATGTTTAATAAAATAATATAACATATTGTTTATTTCAAAACAAATAAACTCACCAGAATCATTTTTAAAAAACAGCCAATTACTACGTAAATTGAAAACCCTTGTTAACTAAACAAAGAATCACTTCAACAATTTAGAGCTCAAAGTTTTTCATGGAAAATATTGTGTTTTCAAATGTGATATTTACGTAAAAACACACCAGCATGCGATGTATCTTCCTCGACACGCCCCATTCTACTGATTCCCAGAAAGTTTTCCACGGTCTCTCATTGATTTTTCGCCGTGCTGTTTTAGTTGGTTTACTACCCCATTGTATAAACCCTAAATCGATATTTTGTACAATAGCCATGAAGTTTCCGTCTTTTTCTTTACAACCTCCCACAAACGTTATGTCACATAAAGAGAGTTTTTTTTAAAGATCAAACAAATATATATATATATATATATATATATATATATATATATATATATATATATATATATATATATATATATATATATATATATATATGCCACCATATTATTCAATTACCTTTTCGTTGTTAGCAGTTTTGTTAAAAAAAGCTTACAATCTTTCAAACTTCCAATGAACCATTCATTCAGAGATAAGACTTCTTACAAATTTCAGATTCAAATTATTAGATTTTAAAAATTAAATGATAGAAAGAGAAAAAGGTTATATTATATAGGTACAACATTTCACCGGTGGGAAAAGCGTCGACAGATTTACAAAAATGTAAAAAAAAATAGTCACATGAAAATACTCGAGCGCTTATATGTCCCACGTGTCTCTGATATTTGAGATATGTTAGTCTGCCGGTTTGCATGGTGAGGGTGGGTGGCTGTCTTCTCTCCTTAGTCGTTTGCTCGGTTTCGAGCATCATGAATTCCTGTATTGTTTTCTGTGATGGCTTTTCATTCTTCGCTATCTTCTGCCATCTTGAATGTTTGGGTGAGGTTTTTGCCGTTTAGACCGGTTATAAGATCCATGTATCTTGTAGGCGACCTTCCCCTTGATCTTTTGCCATGGACTGTCCCTTCCAAAGTGACCAAATAATTTAGCTATTTTCTCCTCTACCACAATGCTCAATCTGAGTTGGGCAAGAATGGATTCGTTGGTTCTTTTCTCTGTCCAGGTCACTATCGCCAGCAAAACATTTCGAAAGCATCTATCTTCCGCTTATCATTCTGATCCATATAAAAAGACTAAAAACACCAAGCTCCTGACCAATCTCATTTTGGTGTTAAGGGATATGCGATGGCTTTTCCATACTTTGGTTAGTTTGGTCATGGATTCTTTCACTATTGCGCATCTCCTATTTATCTCTTCGCTGGATCCGCCCTTGCTCGAGATTGTAGTACCAATATATATGAAAGCGTCAACTGTCTCGATGTTGTTTATCCTTTTGAGGCGTTGTTTTGTAGCTTTACTTATGTTGTGATCTTTCCATAACATTATATAATAACATTAAGTTTGAGAAAGGACCAATGTCCATCAGTCACTATCACTAATGTAATAATACCAGAATTACATTCAGTCCGTTATCTTGGAATAGACCTGGATCCAAAGCTTTACTGGAAAGAACATATAGTCAAAAAGAAGAAACAAATTGACTTGCGCTTTAAAGAGTTATATTGGTTACTAAGAAGAAAATCTAAATTGACTATGGACAACAAGATCTTAATTTATAAGACTGTGATAAACCCATATGGACTTATGGCATAGAACTTTCGGGTTGTGCCAGTAAATCAAGTATTGTTATTCTCCAGAGGTTCCAATCCAAAATACTTCGTGCAATGGTGAATGCACCTTGGTATGTATCGAATGATACTCTCCACAAAGATACACAAAGATCTCGGCATATCGTACATCACAGAAGAGATCCAGAAGCACAGCAGTAAATATCATGAACGACTAGAGGGACATGAGAATCCTCTAATATAACCATTACTAGAACCACAAAGAGAAAGACGTTAAAAAAGACGACTCCCTATAGATCTTAAATGAAATATAGAGGTCCCTTCAATGAAAGAGCCCTTATCGTACCATTGATGAACTTGTAGATACTGAGTTCTACGCCAGCCAATTAGTTCATAGAACACTTTTGATTCTAATTGCTGATTTATGTACAAATAAAATTTTTTTTTTAGGTCGTTTAGTTTTTTTTTGGCGCAAATTTTTATAATTTTTAAAACACTTTGTAACAACTAATTGGTTTGAATTCCACTAGGTACAAAAAGTCCACAAGAACAATAATAAACAACGTGAAAGCAAAAACCATACTTTGATATTCCTATCGTAACCAATACTCCGAGACGATAATTAATAATTGGAACTTGCATGCCGTGTTTAGACTCGTTTTGCTTAAATTTAATTACGTACATTAGCAATTACCTCTTTTGTTTCCGCAGAGTAGTATTTCTTATTTTTCGGTCCACACATTTTAGATAGAAAAATATAACAGCTACAAAAAACACCCGTACACCCATGCACTTATACAACTACTAAAACTAAGTCACACCTATAACCTCCTTCTATATGATTACGTATTGCCGCTTAAAAATTTCATGCCTACTTCTTTGTTTACCTTCAAGGCAGGGTTATTCGGCAGCCGTTGTGTGTTTTTGACATTTCATCCTACTCCGACTGATTTTACCGGAAGTGATCCCTAATAATAATATAATTTAAGTCTACCTTTACTATGCATTTTAAGGGATTAATGGTTCCATTCAATGTATTTATTAAATAATACTTTTGCTTAGGTAATTTGCAGATCTGATAGAAGGTCCAATTTTAATTCCACAGTAAGTGCTTAAATTCGGGTTAAAAATGGAACATTTATATCTCTTTTTAATCAGGTATAGAAAAAGACTAAATAAGAAACAAAACTAGAAGCATTTGGTAAAATAAGTGACAAGTATATATTTTTAAAAAACAAGTCTCAAAATGATTAAAAAATAATCTTATTTTAGTAATAAATTATTTATCAAATTATTCTTACATATTTATGTAAAGAAAACAATAGATACCTATCTCATTTCAAAATTTACAATTATTAATTAAATAATTTACAAATATTGATTACAAATCTACTTAACTACTTAAATCTATTAAATTTAAATATATACATAGTGATAACATGTAAGAAATTGTTTAGAAGAAACTGTTTACAGTTTCGGATTTAATAAAATCATAGATAATATATATTGCTGTATATATTATCTTTGAATAAAATTATGTGTTTATTTGGGTTTTTAAATTTGACAATTTTCATATGGAAATATGCCAACTGTCAGTTAAGATTTTGGTTAGCAATGCAATTAACCGATGTTCCAGGTGCCGACGCAGAGACGTAGATTCAAATCAGTTTCGGTAGTGTATTTATCTTAGAAGTAAACTTTAAGTTTAAATTTCGTATTAAAAAGTAGTAGTGCTCAAAATATTATATTTGTGTAATACGTGGTGGTGACGTAATATAGTGTACTTGTGATTTTGTGGTAAGTAAAGTTATGACCAAACACTGTGTACATAAAATGTACCTACATAATCTATTATTTTAACAATAAAAATTGAAATCATGCACTTTATCAGCAGTATAAGTATAAAAATATTCTATTTCTTATGTTGCTTAATTAAATAATTTCAAATAATGTAACCATACAAGTGAGGTTATGTTAACAGGTTGTTGTTAATGTTCACCAAACAAGAATAATAATAATTATTATGTACTTATTTGTATAGTTTTGTAGATTTAATTTATACTTAAATTAGATAGTCAATTAATACTGTAAAAATGTATTTCATTTGCATCATATATTGCATCTAAAAATAAGTAATTTCAAATAATAGTTATTTTTAACTGACATTGATCAAAATATTTTCAGAGACTGAACAAGCGCAGAAAACAAATATTTGTTAATATTTTAATAATTACTACACAATGTCTTAGTAGTATTCACTTTTAATTCTTAATTTAGTAATTATTTACCAATTTATTCATGTCAGTGTTTTAAGTTCATACATGGATTTTAAATCTTTTATCCTAGGCAACTTTTAGCCGTCATTTTAAACCTGTTGATCACTTTATAGCACCCCAACTAGTTGCGTCAATATTGGTACATCTTTCTAAGTATATTTAAAAAAAAAATTTAAATTGACACCTAATTAAACCCAATTAACAATTACAGTAATTTCAAATGTTTTCAACTTGAAAGCAAAGACTTAACATACTATAGTTTCTTTTTTAAAGTGAATATTATTAAGTCAGGAGTATTTGGTTGAAATTTAAGTCAACATAAATAATTATTTATGTAGTGAATTATTTTCAGTCACCTATGTAGTTTAAATTTATGTAATTTGAAGTTGAAACACATATTTTCAGTTGTACAGTGTTATAAGTATCTACTGCTCTTTATTTATAGTGAACATAATTTTTTATCATTCCTGTATCTTTCTCTATCTACACTTTCACAATATAAATTTACAATCTAACAATGTAGAAACAACGGAACACAGTAAAGATAGCTGCAAATATCTTTTTTGGTACTCAAGGATCTGCTGGTTTTCAGAATTTTTTCAAAATGCAGATAAAGTCAAACATTAATTATTAACGAGTTCAGTGCTACCTGTTACCTGAGAACATTTGAATCTTTGGTAACTAGTCAGACACAATGTTTAGGCAGCAAATGTGCTTATGCTAATGGTAGCTATGAAGCTATAGGTTTTATGAAATAGTGTTGAAATATGTATGTTTATATACCTATACAGTGTTGGGCAAATTTGCCAAGATAACTGATTTGGATAGATTTTACTTTAGAAATTTATTGAATAGGGTTTTATTGGTCTTTGACTTCTGAATAATAAAAATAATACAATGTTCCAGTAAATATTTATTTTTTACAAAATTAATATTGCCTTTAAAGTTTCTCTTATATTTACTCAAAGAACATTTAAAATAATTCTTCATCTAAAATTGTTGTTCAACACTATCTTTTTAATATTTCTTTAAACAAATAAGTTTTTTAATAGAAACCCTTTCATATATTCAAATTTCCCTAAAAAACAATCAAGTAAGCATAAATTCTTATTTTTAAATTAAAAAATAGACGTTTTGAGAAGTGAGAGTTTAAATATGTTGATTTCTTTGACCTAATTTAATAAAAACATTTTTAACACTGGCACTGCATTAATCTTTTTTTATTTTTGTTATTAAGGTAGGTGTAATTTTTCTAAAATGTTTATTTGTCAAGCCCCTTTTAAATTGAAATATAAAATAGGTATGAAAGTGGTCACCATTAGTACAAATTTCCTTTTTTTCTGTATTTTATAAACTATTCTTTAGTTAAAGCACCTACTTAAGTGTATCAAATATATCGAAGTTAATTAATTATAAAAATTCTAAAACTGTTTAGTATGTTAAAAAGTTAAAGGGTAATAGCGATTTTTCTAGCATAAGACATTTGTACTTTCCTACATCCATCATGGGGCAGATTCATACAGGGATATAAAAAGTCTAATTAACTTTCAGCTTTTATTAAATAACAAAAAACTCGACAAAAAATATGTTTTACTCTGAAAACTAACATAATATTAAACTTGACTTGTAGTTAACCTAAATGCTTTTCACGGAAAATAACAAAATAAAAATATTTAACACTTAGTCTACTTATTGATAATTTTAACCTTTGTAATCAGTCTAATTGAGATCTTTGGATCTTTGGAAGTTATTGCACACTAAAATTATTAATTATAAATGTAATTATAAATGTAAAAGGTCTTAACATTCTAGCTGTACAATATGTAGGTGTTTTATGATCAGAGTATCTCAACAATTGGTATCTTCATCGCTTTCATTAAAATCATGCAGAGACGATAAGCAAAATGTTTGGTTGGTGACTCTTTCTCTCCTTGATCTTCCTGCAGCCTTTCTCCAGTAATCCATCTCTGTAGCACACAACATACTCTCCATTCTCTCCTTAATTTGCCAAACTTCCGAACCATACGTTATAATACTTTTTATGATAACATTGTAAATAATTGAGACCTAAATATTTATATTCATGGCAGGCTTTGATGCCTTGTCTGTTGTTAGGAACTAAATCCTGGCTTCGTCCACCTACGCACATATATTCAGTTTTGTTCGGGTTTACTTCCATTCCCCACTTTTTGTACTCTTCAATTAGCTTTCTCGTCATGTATTTCAGATCCTCGTAATTCTGTGCCACTACTATTTGGTCGTCGGCGAAACATAACGTATATAGAGTACTATCGTGCAAAGTAATACCCATGTGCTGGCATTTTCTTTTCCAATGCTTCAGTACTTGTTCTAAGTAGATCTTAAATAGTGTAGGTGAAATACAACACCCTTGTTTGTGACCCTAAACCCTTTATTCAGTTTATCTCTTATATTAACTTTAGCCTCAGATTTGCCACATAGTGCTTTTATGGATTTGTTTAGTTTTTTCTCTGTAGCGCTTCCCAGAGAAGGCTCAACGGGACACTGTCGTAAGCACTTTGTAGATCCACATGTAGCAAATGCAGTTTTTAATTAATTGAGTGACTCAAAAGAGATGATCTGAGGTAGATCTACCTGCTCTAAAAACCGCTTGTTCCTCTGCTTCCATATCTTGATATTCGATATAACGTCAAATTTTAAAATGAAATTTTGCAAACAACAAATATTTCACATTTCAATATAATTTAGATTAGTAGATTAGATTAGTATGGGACCTTGTGCTTACAGTAGCCTCTCCACTCTGACCTTTGCAGATCCATTGTGTGTGCCATCATGTTATGTTAAAGTTCCTTGTCTAGACCTAGCACTGAACACTTTGCGCCGTGTGCTTGCGATTAATTGAAGAGTTTAAAAATCGGCCTATTCTTTGGAATGTGAGACACGAAATATATTTTAATAAAATTAAGAAAGATGATGCTTGAAGAGAAATGGCGGATACATTTAACCGGGATGAGCGTAAAGTTATAAAAAAAATAGTTAGTCTAAAAGGATCTTACCGGTGATAAAAAGCAAAAATCAAGAAAAGGTGAACATGAATTTATCAATAAGACCATTTACTATGCTTCCGTCTCTTTTTCTTATTTTTAAGTAATTCATTGATAATAATAAATGCAGCACTAGCCCGTCCCAGATTATCCATTGCGTTCATCGCATCAATAAATGCTCCGAATACAGGCTCATGTGGACACAACAATTCCCCCGCTCATGCGGCGCAAAGTGCTCATTCGGCTTTAAACTGCCGAGGATGGGGTACAGGGATTCGAACAACATGGATAAGAGCATGCTACAATATAGGAGAGTGTTAAATAGTTATAAATGAAAGTGTACATTAAAGTTTTAAGTAAATTGAGTTTCATAAACGTTACAATATTGTTACGATATTTATTCTTGGGCTCCTTAATTTTAAACGCTCTGTACAAAAACTAAACCATTTATTCTAATACTGCAATAAATTTCTGATTTGATAAATCACTTAGATATTTCACACAACTTTTTACAACAATATCTTTTTTATATTTTTATACGATTTCTTTCTGGAATTATTACGAATATTCGCTGCCCGCGGTAATAAATGTCGGGCATTTGATACCGCCGAAAGAATAAAACATTCTCTTGTACAGCGCCTTCAGCTAAGACAGTGTGGCATGGAAACAATCCGTATTAATCCGTTATTATTACCCAACTGACTATATAAAAGTGCTTCTTTTAGGGAGTTTTGTAATTCGTTGCATAATATTGTACTACTAAAAACATAGCAATTACTGTATGCAACGTTTTATACGTGTACAGTATACGTCATTTGATTCTTTATCAGAGATATAAGAATAGACAACGCTAGCAAGGGAAGTATCGTGTAAAGGAATAAAAAGAAAAAGTTGCACACGGAGATTGCTATCCCCGCCTTAAGCATGTACGTGCAGTGTTTTTAAAGTTTTTAGTTTTGTTTGATAAGTTTTATGATCCACTTACTTTCTGCCGATTCATAAGTAAGAAATCTGCATAAAAAATATAAATGATGTACAAATATTAAGTTTGTTAACAGTACTTCTAATTAATAAATACAGTAAGTACTTACATGTGCAAACTGCGTTGTTGAAATGAATTTTATTTCCGATTTAAATATTTAGCACGCTTTCGTCTTTGTAAATAGTATTTAAACATGTTATTTTGCTGTTTCCAAGTGGCACCTCTTTAACATCCCCCACCTCTTCTTTAAAATGCAAATCAGCCATATAAACAATAATTACTATCAGCAATAACCTTTCCTGGGAAAATCACGTGTGGTCCATTGCCAAAAGTGCATCCCAAAAACTTGGTTTTTTGTTTCGTGCCAAGAGCTATTTCACCTCCAGTCAGCTGCTTATGATCTATAAGGCACAGATCCGACCTGTACTGGAGTACTGTTCCCATATTTGGAGTGCAGCACCTAAACATATCCTGAAGCTACTGGATTCTGTCCAAAAAAGGGCAATTCGTCTCGTCGGTGATGCCTCGCTTACAAACTCGCTCACTTGTCTGGAACACCGTAGAAAAGTTGGCGATTTGTCTCTATTTTATAGATATTTTCATGGGCGATGCTCTTCTGAAATATCAACAATCGTTCCTCCTTTGGCAGTCTCTTCGAGATTAACCCGTCAAGTTCAGTCTTCACACCCCTTCGTGGTCACTTTGGAGACCTGCAGAACATCACTTTTCAAAGACTCATTCATCCAACGAATTGCGAGGCTTTGGAACTCATTGCCTAGGGAGGTGTTCCCCGATGCATACAACCTCCAGAAATTTAAGAAGAACACCAACTCCTACCTTCTTTCCCTTGGTTCCCACGATGTTCTCTGAACATTACAGGATATCCCTTTTCGTGGGAACCAGAACATAAAAAAAAAAAAAAAACAACAGAAACTAAAATGAAGTTAATTACAAACAGCTCTTGAAATGTATTGTTACAATTCGGTCCTGTCGGCAACCGACGATCGACCGCGGCTGGGGTGCATATTAATGACGCTTTGTCGGCCGCCGCCGCGGTCTGGCAAAGCCTAGAACACCGCATCGCGAAGGGTCCCGACTCTCGAGAAACAGGTGGAATGGTCTGGAATTGTGATTTAGAAATATAAAAAGGACAGCGGTCGTAACAAGGGACAGTTTTAGTTTTAAAGTGTTATGATTTATGAAATTTAAATAGTTATAAAAAGTTGTACATCTAAGTGAATATCTAAGTCATTTATAAAAGTAAAATTTATTGTGTAAAAGTATTGTAATAAAAATTGTTTTGTTGCTGTATCGAGAGTTTAAAATCACCGAACCCAAGAAAGAACTAAAAATCGTAATAGTATTTACAGTAAATGTGTGCTTTGTTATTTTGTAGGCAATAATGTAATATTTCCAAATTCTTCTCGAACTTTTTGCAAAGTTTCGCTAGTAATTCGTCTAGATTCTTCAGTTATTCTAAGCTTTAGTTCTTCAATGTTTTCGGAAGGAGTTTTGTAAACTAATGTTTTTAAATAGCCCTATAGAAAAAAGTCAAGTGGTGTTAAAACTGGAGATCTTTTTGGCCATTCTATAAAACCCCTTTTGCCAATAATCTCTTGGAAATTGTTCGTCTAGTCATTGACTAATACAGCAAGTGCGTAATGTGGTTTAGCTCCGTCCTGTTGAGGGTATATATTCTGATCATCTAGCGCCATATTTCCCTGTTCATCAACTTTTTTTTCCAGTGACTGAGTAATAAGTTAATCAATTTCAGTGGTAAAATTCTTCCGTTAGGTCCAATTTTCTTATTTCCTAGAATACCAACCAATACAATGATCTTTGCTGAGTATTATTCTGTCGAAACACGTGTGGATTTTCGTCATCCCAGTACCTACAATTATGTTTGTTAACAAAGCCATTTAAATAAAACGTTGATTAATCACTGTAACAAATATTTTCAACCAAATTTGCGTCTTCTTGTATTTTTTGAAACATTGTTTCACAAAATTCATATCTGCGGTCATAGTCGTCTTCACTAAGCTGATAATGAATTTGTATGTATACTTTAAACCTTGTATATGGAAGCAACAGAAATATTATTTCCAAGTTTTGATACCTTTGGAATGAAATATGTAGGATATATATCAAAATTTTCCAGTACTTCAAATTTGTGCAGCTTCGTCGAGAACTCTGGGATTATTTTTTTTGAGCTGTTCCTCGTTCACACTTGTTTTGATCACCATAAATAAATATTATTACTATTCGTTCTTGCAGAGAATACACCATTTTAAAATAACTCGAGATGCTACAGCTACAAATAATGGCTAATTTAATGTCACGAGTAACTAACTAAATATACTTTTTTTTTTTTATTTTAAACTGTTTTAACCACTAGGGCTATTAGCATTGATCGATATAAATATAAAAGCTACAATTAAAAATATAGATAAAAATATTTTAAATCTGTTTTATGAGACCCGTTGAGCGTAAAAAGTTTATTATTGAGTCACTTGCCACGTCTTTTTTTGGATCTCTAAAGAGTATTCTGCTAGTGGTCTCTCTACTGGCAAATTATGCCCGAGCTCAGCCGTAGAGGGTAGAAGAAAAAAATCTAAAAGTGAGCCGCGCCACCGACTTAAAACGGTACAAGCCGGAAACCCCTAGGTCTTGTAGGCACCAGCAGAGCCACGCGAAAAACAACAAACAATTATGGTGAACTAGATAAATAAAACTATATTTACAATTACTGCAATATATTAATTAAGTAAAAATGATGTTCTGATTTTTTACAATAAATTCTGTATTTTCGTAAAGTGGTTTAAACGAATTTAATACACTTTCTTAAAATAATATTTAAATTAATTATAACAATATTCCAGACAGTAATAAAAACCTAATGAGGTACAAAAGAGAATTAAAATAAAAAAAAACAACAAAAAAAAAAACAACAAAAAGAAAATGTTCACAATATTTAAAATTTCGAAAATAATTGGTTTTATATAAAATTCCTGATAGCAAAAGATTAACACAACAAAAAAAGAAATACCAAATAAATGGACTTGCTACAAAAATAATATTTTAAAACCCTTACAATATCCACATAAATTATATTCAGTGATATATAAATTCAGATTCAGCTTGGAGCCGGTACAAATTTAACGAAAAATAATTTGGTTACTTTTAAACTATTGAAAACTTTATTGGGACGTCACTGGGAGCAGGTAAAAATTAAATGAGAATAACTTGTTACTTTTAAATTATTGAAAACACTTAGATCAAGCACATAATAACTGATAAGTTGATAAAATTAAATTCCATACCATGTAACCAATTGAAAACCTCACTGAGACGTCACGGTAACATCGATGATCCAAGAACCGAAACACCAAATAGTATTATCAATAATTTCTGCTAAAATTACCAGGCAAGTCTTTATAACGCTGAAATTTATCGTCGATGTGGATGGAACGGCACGTGGTACTTCACGATGGCTTCACTTCATCAAATCCCACAAGTGGTGATCTTAACTCGACCCCAATATCCAAAAATATTCACCACATAGGCACGACAGAATGGTCAAGTTAAGAATTAAATGGTTTATCTTCCTAATCCAATAAAGATGGCCCCAAATACAGCCAGATATGGAAGAAGAAACCGTAGAAGTTCCGCTCCCGTGTTAATATCAAACCGTTCCAAAAACTCTCAACCGACTTCCACCACTGCCACCAAACGAATGATGAACCTTCCTCGCTCCCAGACCGGACATCAAGAAAATTTACCGGGACACGCGTCAGCCAACCTTTCCATGTATAAGTCCCTAGTTCATAATCGCGCTCGTCCGCATCAGTTGTCAGCCCAAGCAAACCAACAATAATATATATCTAACAACACACGACAATCGAGGCCAATAATCAAGGCGAAGTCCAATAAGAGAGACAAAAATGTCACAGCTATTAATAATCAAATTCTATCACTACTATATAGGCAACACTATATACAACGAACCCAAATGCAGACTATTATAATAATGAAACGGCAGATAGGAGAAGAAAAAAAAATAGGCACGTGACACACTATCACTATTCTCACTTAAGCACTGTTTTAAAGAATTCGGTTTATTGTGTTGTTGTCTTTCAAGTGTGTAGAGGGGGCACTCCACTAACAGATGTTGAAAGTTTATTTCCGTACTGCAAGCATAGCATACTGGGGGAAGCTTATGTTTGAATAAATGATCATGCGTAATTATTGTTTGACAGGCAGTCTCTATGGTAATACTTTTTGTTTTATAGATTGTAGTTTACAATTCGATGTGTTCCATTCTGATTGCCACTTGTTTGTAATTTTGTTTTTAAAATACTGTTTTAGGTCAAGGTGTACGCATGATGTTACTGTGAGTGTAATTGGGTTTTCGATAGCGTTATTTGCTAACGTGTCAGCCATGTAATTTCACCGTATTCCACAGTGAGAAGGTATCCACAAAAACTGAAGTGTCCGTAAGTTCTGTTGGCAAATGTTGAGTTCCGTTTTGATGGATAGAAGTGTAGGGTGTTGGGGATATAATTGCCGGAGGGTAATTAGCGAGCTTAAGGAGTCTGAGATTATTAATCCAATCTTAATGTTATTTTGGTTTGTAAATATGATTGCCTGGAGGATAGCGAAGAGCTCAGCCGAGAAGATAGAGGTTTGTAAGGGAAGTTGGTAGGAATACATTTGTTTACCCGAGACAAATGCGGCTCCAACTCCTTTATCAGATTTTGATGCATCTGTGAATATTTGAGTAAATTCTTTGTAGATATTTAGTTTCTCTAGGAGTTTTGTTTTGAGTATATTAATTGGGGCTTCTAATTTTTTGTTTCCAAATGAAATATCGGTATCGCAGATTGGGAGGGAGATTGTCCACGGAAAAGGGAGGTTGATGTTGGAAATTTTATACATGGTAGGTATGTTTGTATTCAGGTTTTCCAAATAACATTTTATTCGATGGTAGAATGGTGGGTTCAATCGTTTCTTTGTGTTAAATGTTGAAGAGAATCTATCAGCAATGATGTTTTTATAGACAGTGTCACGTGCCTATTTTTTTCCTTCTACAGTTCCATTATTAATTGGGTCTCTGATAGTTTTTGTATTCCTCAGGTACTCGTAAATAGTTTCGCTTACCGTATTTTGTTGTAATTTAAATATAACACTCGTTGTAAATAGTGTTGCATACCTTGTAGTGATAGGATTCAATTATTAATGGCTGTGACATTTTTGTTAATCGATGGAGATGGAGTGGGGGTTTTTGTTATTAGATTTTGCCTTGATTTTTGGCCTCGATTGTCGTGTGTTGTAAGCTATATTATTGTTTGGTTTGCATTTCTGTGTGGATGGGCTGGCTATCAACACGGACGAGTGCGATTATGAGTTTGGAACATAGATTTGTGAAGATTGTTGGTTGACGCGTGTTCCGTGTCATTTTTGATATCCGGCCTGGGAGTCAGTAGTTTAGGGAGTCGTTTGGTGTCAGTCTTAGGAGTCGGGTGGTGGTGAGAGTTTTTTTTGGAACGATTTGATATTAACACGTGAGCAGAACCTCTACGGTTTTTTCTTTCATATCTGGCTGTATTCGGGCCATCTTAATTGGATTTTAAAGAACCATTTAGTTTTTAACTTGACCATTCTATCTTACCTTCGTTGTTGATATTTTGGATTTTGGTGTCGAGTTAAAATAACCGCGTGCGGGATCTGATGGAGGGAAGCCATTGTTAAGTAGCAGGTGCAGTTCCATATTCAAACCGGCCACAGGAGTAGTGAATTCGTATACCCAAAGGTTACAAGTGATTTATTTTAGAATATTTAAACGACGTGATTTGTTTTTGACACCACGATTAAGTTTTGTTTTAATTTATTAATATGGTACACTGTTGAAAATTATTTATTGCATCGGATAATATGCGCGGCTGAACTTTGATTAAAGTAATATTCTCAATAGTTCTTTGTGTCCAAGTAAAAATGTTTTCTTCATACTTATTTGTGAATATCCTACAATATTGCTATTTTGAAGGACAGCCATTGTAAAAAAAGTAATATTTTTAAATAAGATCGATTGTTTTAACAGTGTAAATCTTTATGTAAATGGTAAAGAAAAAAACGTGAGCAAATTAGCAGCCGTACGTGAACGTTCGATTAAGTATTATTAAAAAGTTGACTTGTATACGTTTTTTTGGTAACTTGATAAAGTTTGTTATTCTTACCTTTGTTTTAGTTATTTTATGGAATCGTAAACTTTGGATTTTTTTTATTTATTGTTGTCTTATAAAGTGTAAATTTTGAAGTTTCGATTTATTGTTAGCTATTGATTTTGATTATATTTGTTATAAGTTTATTATTGAACTGTGTGCCTGGATTTATTGTTGGCTGTTAATTTTGGCTATATTTGTTATAATTTTATTTATAAGCTGTGTATTTTGATTTATTGTGTGGGTAAAGTATCCAATATATTTTAGCTATAATTTTATTTATTTGGTTCACCATAATCTTAGTTGTTTATCGTGTGGCTCTGCTAGTGCCTATAAGACCCAGGGGTTTCCGGCTTGAACCGTCTAAGTCGGTGGCGCGGCTCACTTTTATTTTCTTTTTTTTCTTCTACCCTCTATGGCTGAGCTCGGGCATAATTTGCCAGTAGAGAGACCGCTGGCAGAGTACTCTTTAGAGAACGAAAAAGACGTGGCAACAGGTATTAGTGGATCGGCTGCTATTCTTGAGGCGTATGATAGGCTTAGGTATTCTCTTCTGAGTCTTCATGGTGGTTCCCCAGATTCACAGAGCATACCCTTAACTGGGCTTGTATGGTGAGCTCCTAATGCAATCCTAATTGCCATATAACTAAATATACTATTAAAATTTTTAAAACGAAAAAACAAAATGGAAAAAATGTCAAAAAAGGTGACATGCACCTATTCAAAAGTAAGTTAATTGATTCCTAATTATACATCTACCTATCCAACAGTGGCGTAGGTCGTTTTTGTTATGGTCTCATGTTATTTCACAAAATTTGTTGTTATCAGCAAAATAAATCGATGGCATAAATTGTTGTTTGCTGATTTGCATTTTTCTTTGGTTTTCATTTAATGCATTACAAGGTAGGGATAGGGGAATTTAAAAAAAAAGGGGTTGGTTCTAGAAATAATTTAGATAAATATAAAAAAAGGCAGCGGTCGCGAAAAAGTTAGTTTGAAGTCAAGTATATAAAGTGTTATACAGTTGTGAATATCTAAGTGATTTGTAAGGTAAAATTTATTGTGTAAAAATATTAGAATATAAATTGTTTAGTTATTGTACTGAGTGTTTAGAATCACCGAACCCAAGGAGTAAATATCGTAACATTGGTGTCAGAAGTTAGGATTTTTGCGACAAAAGATTTATGGTGAATACAAGAAATACGTCATACGACGGCATGGACGACGTTCTAAAATTCATGAAAAATCAATTTGATGAGTTAGAAAAACGACGACAAAAAGAAAAATTGGAAGAAGAAACACGTCGCAAGAAGAAAAAAACGGCAACAAGATCTCGAGAAAATTTTAGAAGAACAAAAGAAAGAACAGAAGAAGGAAATAGAGGAACAAAAGAAACTTTTAGACCAAGTATTGCAGAAAGCAGAAGAACAAATTGTCAAATTAAAAGAAAATGGCAATAAAAATGACGGTGAGTTTCAAAAAAAAGTAAACACAGTACGAGATGAAGTGAAAGATATCAAGCAGGAGATCGACATTGTTCTCCAGAAGGAAGGTTTCACGGTACGAAATGAAGTAAAGAACATTAAGAACGAGATCGACGCTGTTCTCAAGAGGAAAGCGGACACAATGTAAAAGGACGTACAAAGCCAGACTGTAGACAGTATCGTAGTGGAAATACATCTTCATCAGTTATAGAAACTAACACGTCTGGATCTTCATTTAATTTTTCCAATTGTTCTTTTGTTAAACGCACATTTAAATACATTGTTTGTCACGTGCCTATTTTTTTTTCTCCCATCTGCCGTTTAATTATTATGATAGTCTGGCGTTCGTAATTAGCTTTGCATACTGCATTTGGGTTCGTTGTATATAGTGTTGCCTATATAGTAGTGATAGAATTCGATTATTAATAGCTGTGACATTTTTGTCTCTCTTATTAGACTTCGCCTTGATTATTGGCCTCGATTGTCGTGTGTTGTCAGATATATTATTGTTGGTTGGCTTGGGCTGGCAATTAATGCGGACGAACGCGATTATGAGCTAGGAATTTAGACGTGAAAAGGTTGGCTGACGCGTGTCCCGGGTGATTTTCTGATATCCGGTCTGGAAGCGAGGAGTGATGATGAGTCGTTTGGTGTCAGTGGTGGAAGTCGTTTGAGAGTCTTTGGAAGGATTTGATATTAACACGTGAGCGGAACTTCTACGGTTTTTTTCTTTCATATCTGGCTGTATTTGGGGCCATCTTTATTGGATTAGGAAGATAAACCATTTAATTCTTAACTTGACCATTCTGTCGTGCCTATGTGGTGAATATTTTTGGATATTGGGGTCGAGTTAAGATCACCACTTGTGGGATTTGATGAAGTGAAGCCATCGTGAAGTACCACGTGCCGTTCCATCCACATCGACGATAAATTTCAGCGTTATAAAGACTTGCCTGGTAATTTTAGCAGAAATTATTGATAATACTATTTGGTGTTTCGGTTCTTGGATCATCGATGTTACCGTGACGTCTCAGTGAGGTTTTCAATTGGTTACATGGTATGGAATTTAATTTTATCAACTTATCAGTTATTATGTGCTTGATCTAAGTGTTTTCAATAATTTAAAAGTAACAAGTTATTTTCATTTAATTTGTACCTGCTCCCAGTGACGTCCCAATGAAGTTTTCAATAGTTTAAAAGTAACCAGATTATTTTTCGTTAAATTTGTACCGGCTCCAAGCTGAATCTGAATTTATATATCACTGAATATAATTTATGTGGTTATTGTAAGGGTTTTAAAATATTATTCTTGTAGCAAGTCCATTTATTTTGTATTTCTTTTTTTTGTTGTGTTAATCTTTTGCTATCAGGAATTTTATATAAAACCAATTATTTTAGAAATTTTAAATATTTTGAACATTTTCTTTTTGTTGTTTTTTTGTTTTTTTTTATTTTAATGGTCTTTTGTACCTTATTAGGTTTTTATTACTGTCTGGAAGATTGTTATAATTAATTTAAATATTATTTTAAGAAAGTGTATTAAATTCGTTTTAAACTACTTTATGAAAATACAGAATTTATTGTAAAAAATCAGAACATCATTTTTACTTAATTTATATATTGCAGTAATTGTAAATAGAGTTTTATTTATCTAGTTCACCATAATTGTTTGTTGTTTTTTTCGCGTGGCTCTGCTGGTGCCTACAAGACCTAGGGGTTTCCGGCTTGTACCGTCTTAAGTCGGTGGCGCGGCTCACTTTTAGATTTTTTTCTTCTACCCTCTACGGCTGAGCTCGGGCATAATTTGCCAGTAGAGAGACCACTAGCGGAGTACTCTTTAGAGAACCAAAAAAAAAGACGTGGCATGTTTCTGCTTTGTATTTTTTCCATAATCAGCAAAAAATATTCTATCCGAATAACCCTCGAAGATTGATAAATGCTCAAAAATTTTTTCGAACAATTATCAATATCCTTGTGTTATTACTACTGAAAATTAACTGTTCTTTGTAATTTTTAAATAAGATTCGAAATATTTTTTTTTCTGTAAAAAACCGGAATTAAACATTACAAATCATAATTCTAATAACTACAGCGAGCCAAATTTGGGGATATGAGTGAAAGTTGCAATGA
This sequence comes from Agelastica alni, assembly GCA_950111635.1. Lineage (NCBI taxonomy): Eukaryota > Metazoa > Arthropoda > Insecta > Coleoptera > Chrysomelidae > Agelastica > Agelastica alni. The sequence goes on along the minus strand of OX467719.1, from coordinate 23,866,388 downwards.
AAGTGGAATAAGTATGAAAGAGATTGTGGAAGAGTTAAATAGTACGAAATTGAGCAAAACTGCAGAGTATGACAGGATTCCAGTTGAAATGCTAAAGGCTGGATGAGGCGTGGTAGCTAGTCTTGTACCACCCTTTTAACATTTGCAGGAGGAGTGACAGCGACTGGTGCAAGGCCGTTATCGTTTAGTTTTACTAAAAAAAGTTCGCAAAAGGACTGCAAAAACTACCGAAGTATTAGTTTACTCATCATCGTCGGCAAACTGTATGCCAATATATTGATTAAAAGAGTGACGAATGCAACTTATGCTATAAGACAAAAGGTCTACTGCACTTTCGTAGACTTGTAAAAGGCCTACGACAAAGTGGTGAGAAATGAATTGTGGTCGACATTGTCTATGTATGGGGTGAGCTGTAGTTTGATACGAGCAATAAAATTATTTAATGAGGATTTCACAGTTTGTGTCAGGTTAAAAGGAGCTTACAAGGACTGTTTAACATCGAAAAAGGTGTTAGACAGGGATTTGCGGCTTATACATAGACGATTGTTTAAAATATTTGAAAGAGAGTGCATATGAATTGATTATGAATATGATCATCAAATGCCTCCTTTACGCCGATGATCAGGTAATATTAGCATCATCTGTGGGCTGATATTATGCATGATGCCATAAAAGTTAAAGGGATGAAAGTGAATGTAAGCAAGACGAAAGTAATGGTATTTGAAAAAGAAGATAGCATGACAAACTGCGAGGTGCTGATTAACGGTTAATGAGTAGATCAAGTGAATGAGTTTGTATACTTGTGTTCAATGTTTACAAGCGACGGAAAGTATGACTGTGATATTGAGCGAAGGGTGTTGGCAGGAAAACAATTTATGAACAGCCAGATTGTGTCAAAAAATGCACGACTGGCTGCCACGTCTTTTTCGTTCTCTAAAGAGTACTCTGCCAGTGGTCTCTCTACTGGAAAATTATGCCCGAGCTCAGCCGTAGAGGGTAGAAAAAAGAAATATAAAAGTGAGCCGCGCCACCGACTTAGACGGTACAAGCCGGAAACCCCTAGGTCTAGTAAGCACTAGCAGAGCCACACGATAAACAACAAACAATTATGGTGAACTAGATAAATAAAATTATAGCAAAAATATATTGAAAACTTTACTCACACAATAAATTAAAATACACAGCACAATAACAAAATTATAACACATATAATCAAAATTAACAGCCAACAATAAATCGAAACTTCAAAATTTACAACTTTATGAAACAACAATAAATCAAAAATCCAAAGTTTACGATTCCATTAAAATAATTAAAACAAAGGTAAGAATGACAAACCTTATCGGGTTACAAAAAATAAACATATACAAGTCAACTTTTTACCAATACTTCATCAACGTTCACGAACGGCTGATAATTTAATCACATTTTTTTTTCTTTTTCATTTACATAAAGATTTACACTGTTAAAACAATCGATCTTATTTTAAAAATAATTCTTTTTACGATGGCTGTCCTTCAAAATAGCAATATTGTAGGATATTTACAAATAAGTATGAATAAACGTTTATACTTGGACACAAAGAACTATTGAGAATATTACTTTAATCAAAGTTCAGACTCGGCATATTATCCAATGCAATAAATAGTTTTCAACAGTGTACCATATTAATAAATTAAAACAAAACTTAATCGTGGTGTCAAAAATAAGTCACGTCGTTTAAATATACTAAAATAAATCACTTGTAACCTTCGGATACACGAATTCACGAATCCTGTGGCCTACTCTTGGCCGGTTTGAATTATGGAACAGCACCTGCTACTTAACAATGGCTTCACTCCATCAAATCCCGCACGCGGTTATTTTAACTCGACCCCAATAACCAAAATAACCACCACAAAGGCACGACAGAATGGTCAAGTTAAAAATTAAATGGTTTTTTTTCAAAATCCAATAAAGATGGCCCCAAATACAGCCAGATATGAAAGAAAAAACCGTAGAAGTTCTGCTCACGTGTTAATATCAAATCGTTCCAAAAACTCTCACCCGACCTCCACAACTGACACCAAGTGACTGATAACCACTGCTCACTCCCAGGCCGGATATCAGAAAATGACACGGGACACGCGTCAGCCAACCTTTGCAAAACTATGTTCCCAACTCCTAATCGCGCTCGTCTGTGTTGATAGACAGCCCATTCACACAGAAAAGCAAACCAAACAATAATATAGCTGACAACACACGACAATCGAGGCCAACAATCAAGGCGAAATCTAATAACAAAGACTCCCACTCCAATTAACCAAAAATGTCACAGCCATTAATAATTAAATCCTAACACTACTAGGTATGCAACACTATTTACAACGAATGATATATTCAAGTTACAACAAAATACGCTATGCAACCCTACTTACGAGTAACTAAGGAAGACGAAAACATCAGAAGAGACCCAATTAATAATGGACTGTAGAAGGAGAAAAAATAGGTACGTGACATGGCTCTGCATAGAGGAGTGCTAGTCCCTACACTTATGTATGGTAGTAAATGTTTGATTTGGCAAAAGAAGCATAATGGTAAGATCAACGCTGCGGAGATGAGTAGTCTGAGAAGTATAGCCAGAGTAACTTTAATTGATAAAGTGAGGAACGCTATAGTGTGAAAGAAAATGTGATAACAAAGATAGATAAAGATATGCTTTGAGGGTATGGACACGTAAAGAGGAAGGAGGAAAAAGAATGACGAAACAGATTTATAGAAGTGGTCTTTGTTATTATATTATAATATAATATCCTTAATAAAAGTATATATGTTTAACTTTGTGAAACTAGTTTAATAATTTAAACTACACAAAATATATCTTTTTAAAAATTAAAAATCAAAACCAATATTTTATATCAGACACTGACATACTAGTGTTTTTAATTATAGAAAAAAGTGAAGTGAATACTACATGGAGGTCCACTTCTATAGTTAATGGGCAAGAAGTTTGTAGCTCTTCCAATATTCTTTGCATTGGTGAATGGATTTTCGGATTTTTTGGCCGTCGTAGGTCTGAGTTAATACTCGACGTTTCGCCATCTCGAGTGGATGGCATCTTTTGAAGATATAATGTCTGCTTTTTTAATGTTTGTGACATTTGTATGTAACGATCGCAGGTTGTATACGTTTTGGTGGGCGGGGCATATTTGAGGGCTGTTCAGGAATTGGTTACGTTCCGGAGTCGAGTTATTTATTTATTATTAGTTATTTATATCGAGTTATTTAATTGTCACTGTTGATTACCAATATGTTTATTTTTTTACAGAACGGTTATGATGAGTGAAGTGCAAAACAATAATAGGGAGCAATCGGCGACTGCTCCGAACAATAATGACACAAAAACAGAAAGCCAAATGTCGATCGCTGAAAGTACGTCTTTAAGTGCTAGTGTCACATCACTCGACAACGTGTCGGTTGCTAGTTCAAAAACTTCCAAAGCTTCCGGAATAAGACCACCCAGTAAAATTGGAAGGTTGTGCGGTAATAAACATAAACCTTCAATTCCAACGACCCCTACAGATAGTAAGTATGTTTTAATCATAATTATATATACATATCGACAAGGAAAGTTTATAAAAAAAAATTGGAAACTCTGTAATGCCTCCAATTAGCTTTTGTAAGACTTGACAAAGGCGTTGTTTAAAGTTGTTTTAGATTGAAACAAGGGTATAAAATTATAAATGTGCAACGTTGCTACAACACACTGATTTTTTTGATACTTAAAATATCGTCTAGTTGTTTGTTTAAAAAAAAATTACATAGTCTTTGAATAAAAAATGTTTACGTTTTTAATTTTGTTTAAACATTCCAATATTACCTAGTAATATTAGTAATATTACCGTCTATGAAAAACTTGCTAAAACATTTAGTAGGAATAGTAGATAGGTGGGACTTTTCATGGCCCGCCATGAAGTCACTTCTTCAAATAAATGATTCATTAAGAATGGGCAATTTCTGAACTGGAGATACTCCACCCTAAAATATGGCGATTGAGCTTAACATGTCTTATACAAATGTTGCAGGTTTACGAGATACAGGGTTTTAAAGTTGGAATTTATTAATAATTTTGTGATTTTAAGCAGCATCGTCTTGAAAATAGACAACTTTATGTTTTTTTGTATGAAAGTTACTAATTTTATGCTGAATTTAGCACTATTCAGACAGGGCTTTAGTTAGACTCTGTTACTTAGGTAAATTACAACATATCTATTTTGCCTAATGAGTTATGGCTAAAATGACTAGAAAATCTAAAAGGCAGTTCAATTTTAAATAAAAAAGGTACTCTTGTTTGTTTCATGTAATTTTATCAGTTTTTGAGTTATTTGCATTTTAAACATCCAATGAATTTTGCTTATTGCGAAATGAATTTATTCCTTTAAATTACTACTATGCGGGGTAACAACAGTAAAGACAACAAATAACAATTAGTAACAGTAATAAAAGAAAAATTTAAAGCAAATGATCAAAATGCCTGCCTTTCACTTTAATACACTTTGTAAGGCGTCTCCTTAAAGATCTTTGAATATTAAATAACATTTGTCGATTATTTTTAATAATATTAGCAGCTTCTTGAATTTTTTGTTTTTTTTTTTGTTCTTTGATGGAATTAATTGTATCTTTGTAAACCATGTCCTTCATTTGTGACCATATTGACCATATAGAGGGTTTAAATCTGGACTTCTAGGTGTCCAAACAAATTCACTGCCACGCCCAATCCACCGGTGAGGAAAATGTTCATTCAGGTATTGCCGTACTGGCAGAGAAAAATGTGGCGGCGCCCCGTCTTGCATAAACCACATGTTCCGCCTTATGGCTAGTGGTACATCTTCTAGTAGTGTGTTTAACTGTTGTTCAAGGAAGTTTAAATAGAGGGGCCCGTTCAGATTAGGAGGAAGTTCAAAATGACCAATAAAAAAACCAGATATCACACCACACCAAATATTTACCTGGAATTCATGCTGAAAATGTCGTTCCTTTAGAGCATGTGGATGGAGTCCCACAAACGATTTAAACACCTCGTCTTGTAAACGTCGCCTCATCGTTGAAAAGGAGGTAATTAGAAAAATCCTGGTTTTCGTTTTGTTTATCTAGCATAAATTGAGCAAACTGTAGGCGATATGGTAAATCTTGAGGTAGCAAATTTTGAACAGGAATATAGTGATATGGACGGAGATTCTCTTTCTTTAAAATTCTCCAGATAGACGATTGGCTTATTCCTGTTGCCGCACTTAACCGACAAGTACTGAGATCTGGATTTTTCGAAATACTAACTAAAACCTCTTCATCATCGAGGTTGATATTTTTTGGAACACTATTTAAGCTTTTAGGACGAAAACACCCTGTTTAGCCTAGACGGGTATAAATACGTCTGAACAGTTTGTGATTGGGTTGTCTTCGATTTGGGTATGATTCTAAATACCTTCTAGGTCCACTATAATTTGCTAAGCACAAATACAAATCGTATTACGCATTTCACTGTTGGAAAATTCATTATGTCGTAGCATTTTGCCACGTCTTTTTCGTTCTCTAACGAGTACTCTGCTAGCGGTTTCTCTACTGGCAAATTAGGCCCGAGCTCAGCCGTAGAGGGTAGAAGAAAAAAAATATAAAAGTGAGCTGCGCCACCGGCTTGACGGTATAAGCCGGAAACCCCTAGATCTTATAGGCACTAGCAGGGCTACAAGATAAACAACTATGATTATGGTGAACCAAATAAATAAAATTATAGCAAAAATACTTTACTCACACAATAGATAATTAAGGTACACAGTTCAATAGCAACATCATAACAAATATAGTCAAAGTTAACAGCTATGGTAAAATTTCCTTGCTAAAACAAACCAAAAATGTAAAATTTACAACTTTATAAAATAACCAGAACAGCAGTAAGAGTAACAGACTTTACCAAGTTACTACAAAAATTAAGACATATATAAATTAACTCATTAATAACATTAACTCAAACATTTACATGAAGGCAAAGAACAAAAGGTAAAACATATATATCAGTTAACTCATTACATAAAGATTTTTACTGCCAAAACAATCAAGTTCATTTAAAAATACCTTTACAATGGTTGTCCTTTAAAATATCAAGATTGTAGGATATTTACAAATAAGTAGAAAGAAAATATGTTTTTACTTGGACATAAAGAATTATTGAGAAGGTTATTTTAATCCAATAGTTTTGGCATATTATCTAATGCAATAAATAGTTTCCAACAATGTACTATACTAATAAACAAAACAGAACATAATAGTGGTGTCAGCATGAGTCACTGCGTTATATATTTAAAAATAAATCACTTATAACCTTTGGATATACGAATTCACAAAGCACTATATTTATAAACTGAAGCAAGACTTACTCGTGGTGCCGATGTGAGACACAGCGTTATATATTTAAAAATAAATCACTGATAACCTTTGGGTATGCGAATTCACATGTACTCCTGTGGCCCACTCCTGTGGCCTACTCCGGTGCTACTCCTGGACTACTCCGGGGGCTGGTTAGATTATGGGGGTGGCACTGGTTAACGAACAATGGATTCCCTCAAACAAATCCCGATAACGGCTATTCAACTTGACACCAACTCCAACAATATCCACAACAATGGCAAGACAAAATGGTCAAGTTGAAAATCAAATGGTTTTTCTTCAAAATCCAATTAAGATGGCCCAAATACAGCCAGATATGAAAGAAATCCCATAGAGGTTCCGCACACGTGCTAATAACGCACCATCCCCAACAACCTTCACTAACACCTCCGACTTCGATGAAGCTCTCCAAACGACTGCCGCTCCTATCCCGGAAATCAAGAAAAATGGCGCGGAATAAACGTCAACCCACAATCTTCTCAAATCCGTGCCTCGTTCGTGTGGATATCCAGTCCCATCCTCACAGAAATTGCAAAACAACTATCGAAAGTTATGCAACCATGAATACGAAACTATAGAAAAAAATAGGCACGTGACAATTTTCTTATTTTACTACAAATAATACACTCTTACTTAGTGACAGTATAATTTTCAAATTTTCTTTACACGAAAAACTGATAAGTTCTGACACAAGCCTACTTGAAAAAAAGTCATTGTAATAACGGTGGCTTAGGAGTCTTTACGCTGAATGTTTGAAATGCAAGTAACTCAAAAACTGATAGAGTAATATGAAATAAACAGAAGTATCTTTTTTATTCAAAATTAAACTGCCTTTTAGATTTTCTAGTCATTTTAGCCATAACTCATTAGGCAAAAAAGATATGTGGTAATTTACTTAAGTAACAGGGTGTGACTAACGCCCTGTATGAATAGTGCGAAATTCAGCATAAAATTCGTAATTTTCATGCCAAAAAACAAAAAGTCGCCAATTTTCAAGACGATGCTGCTTAAAATCACAAAATTATTAAGAAATTTCAAATTAAAATTCCAACTTTAAATACCCTGTATCTCGTAAACCTGCAACATTTGTATAAGACATGTTAAGCTCAATTGCCATATTTTTGTGTGTAGTATCTCCAGTTCAGAGATTGTCCATTTTTAATTAATCACCCTGTATTCTATTTTATTTTTCAAACGTGCAATAATTAGGTCATAAACACGAAATATGTAACACGGTTAAATACAAAAATGGCTCGTTGACATCTCTTATTTTATAGTTGGCCCACAGCATTCAAAAATGTCATTTTGCAAGTTTTGATTTAACATCGCAACTCATGACGTTTTAACTGACAGCCGCCACACTAGCAAAAGTAAAACTGCCGCCGGTAAAAAAGTTGAATTTTTCGCTGTCAGCTCAGTACAATTAAGTATGACAGAAAAGGGGGGTTGTGCGTACTGTGATATACAAGATATCAACAGTTAAAAAAAGGCTAGAGTACATAAAATTTTTTTAATTATTACAAGCCAATTCTCAAACGTATTCGGCGTCAAGCCTTCACCAGGAGAAATTTTCGTCACAAATTTGTTTACTAAAGACTAAACATAAAGAGGACAAAAATGAACAATTTCTCCTGATGATGGCTTGACGCCGAAAACGTTTGAGAATTGGCTTGTAATAATTAAAAAACAAAAAATATTTTTGGTGTGCTATAGCCTTTTTTTAACTATTGATATCTTGCAATTAAGTATGGCCTATTTATTGTACGTTCAAAAAAAGATATATTTGGATAGTTTAAAGAGATGACCTTCTTTTATCTTTTAGTTTATAATGAATTTAAAATATATACTCTTTGTGAGAATCACGTACCAATTGATGGGGTCAAATTTTTAAATAAAGGCGAGCAACAAATATTTCCCCTATTAAATTCAATGCAAGGTGTTCCAACGAAAACTTGACACCCCTCCCCCCCCAAAAAAACTCAAAAACCAAGAGTTTCTTTAAAACTTAAAAAAACGTGTTAAATTTTATTGGGAAGAGGACGAATTTTCATACAAAATTCATACCCAAAAATGCAACCCCCTGCAGCCCCGCATCAACCCCCAATTTTTTTTAAATAGCTAGTGTGGCCGAGTGACACATCATTTGAAAGGTCATTTAATTCTCTAAACAAAATTGTAATTTTTTTTTTAATTTAATAAATAATGATACGAATTTTAGTTCTTTCTTGGGTTCGGCGATTTAAAACTCTCGATACAGTAACAAAACAATGTTTATTCCAATACAATAAAATCTACTTTTATAAATTACTTAGGTATACAGCTTTTTATAACTATTTACATTTCATAAATCATAAACACTTTAAAACAAAAAAGTTCGCGGCTGCTGTCCTTTTTATACCTGTAAATCATACTTCGATCTTGTTCGCGAAGGCGACAGACCCCTTTCGAAGCGGCAAAATTTACTAGACACCTTGTCGAGAATTTGCGGGAGCTTTCCTTTTGTTCTCCGCGCCGACAGTCCCCCAATTGTGACCGACGCACTGTTGTGACAGAAAGGGTCAACAGAGACGGACTCAAGAAATCTTAACAATAACTTTGAATATATTTTATTTATATTTTAACTAATCCATTTAATAAATATCAGTAATTACCTCCGCTGACCTCCATACAATGATACAATCTATTTTCAAAGACTTTTTTTACATTTGCAAATATTTTCGGTGCCAGTAATTCTGTCGCAATTCTCTGTTGCAACTTAGCAAGATCTGCAGGCGGAGTGACGTATATTTTTGATTTTAGGTCACAAAAATAAATCCAATGGCGAGAGATCCGGTGATCTGGCCTACCACTCTATTGGACCCCTTTTGCCAATCCAACACCCTGGAAAATGTCTTACGCGTCTATCATAATGTGGAGGTGCCACGTCCTGTTAGAAAATTGTAAAAAAAGTCTTTGAAAATAGATTGTATCATTGTATGAAGGTCTGCGGAGATCATTTTGAACATTTCATTCGTTAATTTGGTCAAATTTTAAGTTTTTTGTGTTATTACTGATATTCATTGAATAAATTATTTAAATCCAAAATATCTTTAGTTATTTTAAAAATGAAAAAAAAATTACAATGTTGTGTAGAGAATTAAATTACCTTTCATAGGAGTCATTTGACCACAATATAAAAAAAAAAATTGAGGGTTGCATTTTTGGGTATGAATTTTGTATGAAAATTCGTCTCCCTCTCAATAAAATTTGACGTGTGTTTTTAAATTTTGAAGAGACTTTTGGTTTCTGAGTTTTTGGAGGGGTCAAGTTTTTGTTGGAACACCTTGTAAAAATTGGCCATTTTTAAATTTTAAAGATTCCAAAAGATTTTTTTATAATGATATCGTTTAATTGATATCTGTAAAAGGTATAAATTATTCTTTACAAAAATGTTATCCGTTTATAATCTCTTCAGCAATTTGTTTTTGCACCACCCATAGCACAGTAATTTATGTATCTGATTATCAGTGCTTTCTACTCTTTCAGCTTATTGATGAAAATACCCAAAATTAAGATAGTTATCTTATATATTTTAGAGTCTAGAATTTTTACACTGATTTTATGTTTTTATCTTGACCATATATGTCATCATAAAACACACACACACAACCAAACTTATATAATTAAAAATATAAACAAAATTTACAATACCCGACAGAAGTATAGTTAGCGTATTCCTAAACAAATATTGCTGTAAAGTAAGTTGCAATTTAAGGAAGAAATAGCTATTTGTGTATTAAGAGCGCTCGACAAAGAGAGTTACCGCGCGACGCGAAGCGGCAATGACACTTTGTGCCCGAAATACACACAAGATTTTTTCTACAAATGCAGTTTTTAGACAGAAAAAAAAACACTAAATACTTTATTCAAAATAAGCAAGTACATAATATTACTTGTATTTTAATTATAACATTTTAAATATTCTTGAAAATAATTACTTCAGTTTATCAATCACTATATTGAAATTGAATGTGCAATTATGACAATCTTTGATATTTATTCCCGAACCTGATGGTCCATTAGGATATTTTTCTAACATAAATTCTTCCGAAGATTGGATATCTATAGAACGAGATGTGGATACATGCGGTTTTAAAAATATTTTTTCGGTGGTTTCAATCTTATTTTTGATTGATTGATTGATTTGATTTTTGATTTCTGATTCCACTGATATTTTAAAGCTTTTTATAAAGATTAAAATCATCGTGCTTTTTCTGTAATTGTTTTATTTCGTTGCAGAAATGATTGAGCTTTACATCTTTCGCTTCTTTAACTTTGTTTTTAATTAGTCGGTTGATTTTGAGGTAGATTGTAGATTGTAGGGAGGCGTGATGGCATCTATCCTCTCAAGCACCTCGACCTATATGATCTTTTGTGCATAACCCTTAATCTATTCGAGGCCCGGGATTCCGAGACTTCGAGCAAAGTTAATTAGATTTCTAGGGGCTAAGTTTCTGACATCGAAGGGCTTTAGGAGGGTCACTTCCAGAATCTTGAACCTCTTGCATAAAAGCGCTGGGCATTCGCAAAGCAAATGTTTTGCAGTTTCAGCGAAGTTTTCACAGTAGCGGCAACTATCACTCTCTGTTTTGCCCACATTTTTAAGTTGATACCTCAGAGAGCAGTGTCCATTGAGGAGCCCCGTCACCAGTTTCAAGTCTTTCTTGTCCAACTCGAGAAGCTGTTTAGCTTTCCTTGGCGAAAGGCTTACTAGCCTTTTCGCTTGTCTTTGTCCTAGAACCTTATGCCAGTGAGATTTCATTTCATCTGTTTCCCAGCGTCGAACCTCTTCTTTTAAGTCCGCTGCCAGTTGTTTCAGGGACTGCTGATTCTGAGGTTTTAAAGGTTTTAAATTTCCTTCGTTGATGTATGAGATTCAAGATTTCCCTCGTTATCCAGTCCTTCTTTGTTGCTTTTTTAGTGGTAGTTACAGCTTTCGTTTTACCCACAATAGAACATCTGTTATGAGTCCAGCTCTTGTTTATGTCTATATTATATATGCTTGTTTGGTGCATGCTTTCTAATAAGTTATTTATTTTTTCTTGGGGTTTATTTTACTATACCTCGAAAACTGCTTGAATCAGTTATTCCGACGTCTCTTATTATTCCTTTTATAATATTTCATAATTGTTCTATTGGATTAAAATCAAGCGAACAATTAGGACACTCTAAAATACTCACGTATTCGTTCCTTAGAAAATAGTTGAATTTTTTTTTTTATATATTATGCAAAAATAAAATATTCTGTCAAAAATGCCTCTCCAGGTATTTACTACGGGCTCTAGTATTAAATCAAACATTACAATTCCACCTTTATGTTAGGGTACAGTTCAAGCAGCTTCGAGCCGAGTTTGTATCCCAAGTCCTCTTATAACTCGAATTCGACGATCGTCAGACCAAAGATCAACTCTGGTTAATCCGAAAATACTTTGCGACAGCCAGGCTGCTATCAAAAGAAAAGAAACTAAGTTTAGAGTTCACATTGTCTGGGTACCTGGACACAGAGACATACCAGGCAACTGTAAGGTGGACGAGCTAGCAAGAGGAGGTCACCACCCTCCTAGCTGTATCTGTCTCATCTCAGCAAGGAGTACCGATTGCAAATTGCCAGCTCCTCCTGCACAGCACACAAGTAGTTCAAAAAGCCAACGTGAGGTGGCAAAATGAACCCACATGCACATCATCGAAACAGATCTGGCCTAAACTAGATCTACGTTGAACTAAGGATGTTTTAACTCTATCCAGGGAGTCCATTGGAAATGCGATCGCGGCCATAACAGGAAACTGGGCAGGGGGAACCCATGCACGGCGCATGGGAATCGCAGAGCTACGACACTACTTCTGTAAAAGCTGTCACGATGAGGAAGAGAAGGAAACAATGGTACATATTCTCTGCCACTGCCCTGTCTTAGGCAGAAAACGGCATTATATACTAGGGCAACCGAACTTTGATGATTTAACTGATCTCAGCTCAGTTAGCATCAAGGACCTTACACTTTGTATTAAAAGTTTCAACTGATTCTCACGATAGAGGGGAAAGGCACCGCCGTCCATTACGGTATCACAACGGGCCAAAAGGCCTAAGTGGGGTCCCTCCAAACCGCCGTTTTAACCTAACCTAACCTAATCCGAAAATAAGAGATTTTACCAATCTTTCATTGTCCAGTTTTGATGATCCAAACACCAATTTAAACGATCAGTTTTATGCCGTCTTGATAGTTCAAAAACTCTTTGACTATTCTGCTGAATAATCTTTAAGCGCTATCTCTCTTTCTGGTAGTTTTGACGAAAACACTAACAAATTGCGTCTGAAGCTCTGAATGGGATACAGTACTATTTAAGCTACAAATCGGTCCTAAAAAGCTGTAGAAACTTACCCCTTCTTTGCCTATTTTTTTAAGATGCCCAATTCTAAAAATCTTGAGTACGCTTTTGAAACATCTTGTTCAACTCGCACGATTCTTGCAACCTTTCTTTGTGACATGTTCTACTCTATCAAAGTAATAATTCTTCTTCTCTGTACTTCTAAAAATTCAACATGGGTCATTTTGTCAAATATCACACAGGATCAATTTATCCACTTGGGTACAATTTTACAACTAAATAGATATATTAAGGATACGCCATTAATTCTTATCAACATGTCACGTGCCTATTTTTTTCTTCTCCCATCTGCCGTTTCATTATTATAATAGTCTGCATTTGGGTTCGTTGTATATAGTGTTGCCTATGTAGTGATAGAATTCGATTATTAATAGCTGTGACATTTTTGTCTCTCTTATTGGACTTCGCCTTGATTATTGGCCTCGATTGTCGTGTGTTGTTAGATAAATTATTGTTGGGTTGCTTGGGCTGGCAATTGATGCGGACGAGCGCGTTTATGAACTAGGGACTTATACATGGAAAGGTTGGCTGACGCGTGTCCCGGGACATTTTCTTGATGTCCGGTCTGGGAGCGAGGAAGGTTCATGATTCGTTTGGTGGCAGTGGTGGAAGTCGGTTGAGAGTTTTTGGAACGGTTTAATATTAACACGGGAGCGGAACTTCTACGGTTTCTTCTTCCATATCTGGCTGTATTTGGGGCCATCTTTATTGGATTAGGAAGATAAACCATTTAATTCTTAACTTGACCATTCTGTCGTGCCTATGTGGTGAATATTTTTGGATATTGGGGTCGAGTTAAGATCACCACTTGTGGGATTTGATGAAGTGAAGCCATCGTGAAGTACCACGTGCCGTTCCATCCACATCGACGATAAATTTCAGCGTTATAAAGACTTGCCTGGTAATTTTAGCAGAAATTATTGATAATACTATTTGGTGTTTCGGTTCTTGGATCATCGATGTTACCGTGACGTCTCAGTGAGGTTTTCAATTGGTTACATGGTATGGAATTTAATTATATCAACTTATCAGTTATTATGTGCTTGATCTAAGTGTTTTCAATAATTTAAAAGTAACAAGTTATTCTCATTTAATTTGTACCTGCTCCCAGTGACGTCCTAATAAAGTTTTCAATAGTTTAAAAGTAACCAAATTATTTTTCGTTAAATTTGTACCGGCTCCAAGCTGAATCTGAATTTATATATCACTGAATATAATTTATGTGGATATTGTAAGGGTTTTAAAATATTATTTTTGTAGCAAGTCCATTTATTTGGTATTTCTTTTTTTTGTTGTGTTAATCTTTTGCTATCAGGAATTTTATATAAAACCAATTATTTTCGAAATTTTAAATATTGTGAACATTTTCTTTTTGTTGTTTTTTTTTTATTTTAATTCTCTTTTGTACCTCATTAGGTTTTTATTACTGTCTGGAAGATTGTTATAATTAATTTAAATATTATTTTAAGAAAGTGTATTAAATTCGTTTAAACCACTTTACGAAAATACAGAATTTATTGTAAAAAATCAGAACATCATTTTTACTTAATTAATATATTGCAGTAATTGTAAATATAGTTTTATTTATCTAGTTCACCATAATTGTTTGTTGTTTTTCGCGTGGCTCTGCTGGTGCCTACAATACCTAGGGGTTTCCGGCTTGTACCGTCTTAAGTCGGTGGTGCGGCTCACTTTTAGATTTTTTTCTTCTACCCTCTACGGCTGAGCTCGGGCATAATTTGCCAGTAGAGAGACCACTAGCAGAGTACTCTTTAAAGAACCAAAAAAAAAACGTGGCAAACATTTTATAACTGTAACTGTTTTTGTTGCTGAACATATTTATCTTTTGTTTGCATATATATTTTTTTAAAAAATTCTCATAAATACTAAGCGATTTCATAAGTTTGGTTGTGTGTTTATTTGCCTATGAATAATCATATTAAGTATACCTATAGTCCTTTGATTTATAGAATTATCAATCATCGTCGTACACTTCTTTCTATTTTATGTAATGTTAAAATATTTACTAGGTACGACTGTTTCTTTTTTGAAGGGTTAATTGTTTACGTTTACCGTTTGATAACATAAAATCAAAACCATGAATATCAAACTTTCTCAAATTAAAACATTTCTAACTTAAATCTCACCTTCTAATTTATAAAATCTCCTACTTCTTAGAGCCAGTTTCACTAAACGACTATTGTTCTCGGATTAATTAAGCTGACTTAACAGTATTTTCCGTTTCACCATGCATCAACCCGTCCGAGATGATCGCGATTTATCAAATCACGATTAGATCAGTAAACCATTTTGGCAACGTTGTGGAAGGCAGAAAAAATTCGATTTTTCTGTGAAGATGTATAGAGTTCTGTGTTAGTCATTGAGATTTGATAACATAACTCTAAAATAATATTTTGTGTTTACACCGCTCTGGTAATTTTATTTTTGTTAAACAATTATAAATAAACAATGACTGACATGCAGATGCCGAAAAAAAAGAGAGACCACAACGGAGGATAAAAATATCGTAGTAGATATTATCAAAAAGTTTTGTGAATAAAACCTGTCTCAAAATCTTTGTTGTCCAAATTTTGGAAATAATTTTCTCTTTCTTGAACCCGTCGAGGACGACGAAAAACAATTTCATCTTCATCACTATCGTCTTCGAAGGCAAGATCAAAACTCTTCGAAATGCCATAATGAACAATATCACAAATTGATCACAAATATTCAAAAATATGTATTCGTTATCTATAATAATAATATTACTAATCTGGCTTTACCAGATAAATCCACCAAAAATGGCCGATTTGTACTAAATCGCGATCAGTCGATTTAATCGCGCTTTTAAGCATGGTAAATATGTTAATCGTGATTAGAGGCTGCAAGAGCTAAATCGGGATTAAAACTGTTGGTGAAACTGGGCCTTATTTCCTCCTACAAACATAGATGCATTTACGAGGGTAGTTTGATAAGTCAGTGACTTTTTGAATTTCCCGCGCAGTTACTCCAAATGCAACAGTGCTGCCGTCAACTATAATCTATCAGTGGGCAACTTTCTAATTTTGAGCAAGCTACGTCGTGCAGTTGGTGTTTGATAGCCGTTCAAAGCAGACAGCCTCGTGAATTATTACGAAAATGGAAAAAAGTGAGTTTTGTGTGCTGATTAAGCATTACTTTTTACGTAAAAAATCCATCACTGAAACTAAGGAAAGACTTGATAAATACTACGGGGACTCGGCACCATCAATTTCAATGGTTAAGAAGTGGTTTACAGAGTTCCGTTGTGGTCGCGTACCAGCACTAGTGACGCCGAACGTCCAGGTCGCCCAAAAGAAGTGATCACGCCGAAAATCGTCGATAAAATCCATGAAATGATATTGGACGATCGGAGAATGAAAGTGCGTGAGTTGGCTCATGCTGTAGGTGTATCTCAACTGAACGGGTACATCATATTTTACACGAATATTTGGACATGAAAAAACTCTCTGCGAGATGGGTGCCGCGATTGCTCACACTCGACCATAAACGCAATCGTGTGACCACTTCAAAAGAGTGTTTAGCGATGTTCAGCCGTAATCCGGACGAATTTTTGCGCCGTTTTGTTACTGTGGATGAAACATGGATCCATCACAACACGCCAGAGACCAAGGAACAATCGAAACAGTGGGTTGCACGGGGTGAACGTGGACCAAAGAAGGCGAAACAGAGTCTGTCAGCCAACAAGGTCATGGCCACAGTTTTTTGGGATGTACGCGGTGTCATTCACATCGATTACCTCAAGAAAGGTAAAACGATCACCGGCGAATATTATTCAAAGCTTTTGAACAGATTCGACGTTGATTTGAAGCAAAAACGGCCTCATTTGGCGAAGATGAAAGTGCTGTTTCATCAAGACAATGCACGTGTGTACACTTGTCTAGTCACATGGCCAAAATCCACGAATTGGGATACGAACTGCTACCCCATCCAGCATATTCTCCAGATTTAGCCCCCTGCGACTATTTTCTGTTTCCAAACCTAAAGAAATGGCTGGGCGGTAGGAGATTTGAGTCGAATGAAGAAGTCATTGCCGAAACAAACGCGTATTTTGAGAGCTTTGAAAAAACCTATTATTTGGAGGGAATAAAAAAATTAGAAAAACGCTGCACTAAATGTATCAAGTTAAAAGGTGATAATGTAGAAAAATAAAATGTTTATTTGCGGAAAAAAATTTGTTTTATTCAAAAAGTCACTGACCTATCAAACCGCCCTCGTATTTAGAAATCAAAATTTACTTAATCGAATCAATCATAAACCAGTTATAAACTCTGTGCAGACAATTATTTTTTTATTTGTCTTTCACCTTATGAGCGGTTCGAGTATATGACACTAGAGGTCGCACCCTTCGTAACTCTCGTAAATATAAAGATTTTTTTAGGATTTTTATAAAAAGTTTTGTTTTTATTGGTGAAGTTTATGCAAGAATAGGTACGTATTAAAAGCATGGTTTTATATTTTTATTGAAGACTTAAATAATGCCATAGAATTTTTAAATTTTGTTTTAAGATTATTTTGTTGGTGTAAAAATTTGTAATGTGTTCCTATGTAGCGAGGTAAGTTTGTTTATATTTTTATTATTTGCAATAACTTAATGAGGGAATTTTTTTAACAAAGCTTTCAAGATACCGAGCCCATCACAGCCCGCAAAGTTTATTCAAATGCAATTCGCGACAGCCAGTTTAACGAGTTTCAATTAGCAGAAAAATCAGCTCCCTTGTAAATTTTCCGAAAACATTGAAAAATTGAATTTTCACTTACCTACTTGATTTTCGAACACGAATATTGGCAATAATGACTTTCGATGAACGAACCACACGAAAAAATTGCTCCCGATCCAAACTAAATTTATCCGAGGTCAGATCATCGAAAGGGTGCATGCAAAAATAAATAGTCCATTGAAAAGTTACATTTGGGGTTGCGTTTTTTAGAGGACGCAATTTTATTTTTTTGATGTGTGGGGGGGGGTCAGTGTAAAGCTAAAACCAAGTTTGTGGGGTCGCCACCCTTGTCCCACGGCAGCCATCTTGAAAATAGGGGTTGAAATGGTTTTTACGATATATCTCTTAAACTATTTATTTGATAAAAAAAATTTATTAACATTTTTTGTTGCAAATTAAATTTTCTACAACTTTGGTTCAGTAATTTTTTGTCGTAGAACTATAAATAAAAAAGTTATAAGTGAAAATCTTCAGAAATTCGAGAAAAAAATTTATATTTTTCGATATAACTTTTTTTTTATAATCATGATGATGAACCGCCGACATTAACACCGTTTCCTTCTCCAGTTCTCCCACTGGTATTTAATTCAGAAAGCCGATCAGATGCTGAGCCGCAGCCTGGTCCATCGAAACGACTGAGGACGGAGTAGTTCTAATTTAGAAAATCACCGTGGATTATGCCTATTGGGGATAACACGTAAAAAAAACGCGCCTCTAGACTCTATCTCGTTATTGGTGGGGAAAAGAGTCAATAATTAATTATTAATAATATTGCAAAATTTGTAATTAAAAAAGTTATAATAACAAAATAAAAAAAAAAACAATAACTGATGACATATTACATACACACGTATAATATAGGTATAGTTAAGAATATTGAAAAATAGTACTCACTTCGGAGCGCTGTAAAACCTTAGCTATTGACTTAATGAAAAAATGATGCAAATAAAAGTTGTTCCTCCAAAAACGATCTACAAAAATGGTCGGATATCATTTTTTCGTAAAATGATAAAAAAAAAGTTATATCGAAAAATATAAATTTTTTTCTCGAATCTCTGAAGATTTTCGCTTATAACTTTTTTATTTATAGTTCTACGACAAAAAATTACTGGACCAAAGTTGTAAAGAATTTAGTTTGCCACAAAAAATGTTAATAAATTTTTTTTATCAAATAAATAGTTTAAGAGATATATCGTAAAATCAATTTCAACCCCTATTTTCAAGATGGCGGCCGTGGGACAAGGGTGGCGACCCCACAAACTTGGTTTTAGCTTTACACTGACCCCCCTACACATCAAAAAAATAAAATTGTGTCCTCTAAAAAACTCAAGGTAAGGCCTAAAAAATGTAACATTTCAATGGACTAAAAATAATTGTTAAACAATAGCTGTCGCGAATTACGTTTGAATAAACTTTGCGTGCTGGGGTGGGCTCGGTAGCGCATGCGGACTTTTCCTGCCTGCGACGGAAAATCTACGAATCAATTGTTTAACAATTATTTCATTTTTGCATGCACCTTTCGATGATCTGACCACGAAGAAGTTTAGTTTTGGATCGGGAGTAGTTTTTTCGTGTATTTCAATCATCGAAAAAGTCTGTATTACAGGCGATATTCGTGTTCGAAAATCAAGTTTATGAAAACTCAATTTTTCAATGTTTTCGGAAAATTTACAAGCGAGCTAATTTTTCTGCCGACATCAGTAAATGGAACTAATTGAAACTCATTAATCTAGCTGTCGCGAATTGCATTTAAATAAACTTTGCGGGCTGTGGTGGGCTTGGTTTTCAAGATTACTTTAATTTGGTAATTTATAAATCTCATTAATAAATATGTATCGAGAATGACGATAAATCCGAACAGCCAAAGAAAACTTGAGGTACAATTCTTTCGTGGTAGGTATGTAACGGTTATTCTTAAATTATTTACATGCTTAATTTTTAATGCTAAAGTAAATAAAATATTAACCGATTGTGGCGGACTTATTCGAAAGTGATTGTGATTGCGCTTTTTGTTTGTTTTTTATGTATATGATTTCTTACTTTGAAGGCCTATTAGCCAGACCTAGAAAAGCAATACGGAATGTCAATTGACAGAAAAATTGGTCTTTAGGGAGGTTTGCAAAAAAAGCGGATTCATTTTTCCAATAGGTGCGTTTTGAAGTATGACAAACTGTGAGGTGCTAATTAAGGGTACGTTAAAAAAATAATACTGTTAAAAATAATCATTTCTGGATTTAAGTAAAATTAAAAATTTGCTTCTTCTTGTAGAAAGTCCCTAGCACTTTAAGCCGGCAACTGTTTCACAATCGGCCTCAGTTTTTAACTGTAACTACGCTGACTTGTTTGACTAGTTTATTGTAATAAAATATGATACAAACAATAGCGCTCAAGGCTGTTCAAAAATGTGCTCAAATTCTGCTTACATTGTTTGCATCGATATAATGTTTGTGAATCATCCAAAATGAAATACACATACTTACAAAGAACGTATACAGAAACCAGCTTACAGATTCCTATCTGGATGACGCATTTGGAGTAGCAATTTCAAGCCGTATTTAGATGAACTGGTTAAAAAAAAAATTCCAGTATCGTCGTTTTGGGTCTTTTCTAATACGTCCCAGCATTTTCAATTTCTTTTCTATAGCCAACGGCTGGACCGATTTTGATGAAATTTTCAGCCAATCTTAAGATTAGCCCGGCGAATGATCGTGTGAAGTTTGGTAGCAACCCCGCATTTTCAATTTTTTTTTCTATAGCCACCAAGTTTTAATTTTTATTCAATATTACTGAACGTTTTCAATTTATGATTACTTAACGAGAGTTTAACTTATTTAAATTATTATTATTATTATTATGATTTTTGGTATTTTGTGGTGTTTTTTTATGCTAAAATTGGATTGCTACAGAATAGATAAACATGGCCCCTGTGCAAGAATACATACATAAAGTCACGCCTTTTTCCCAAAGGGTAGGCAGAGACCACTTCCTTCCACTTCCGCTACGGTTCTTACACACATCTTTTGCTTCCTCTACTTTCATCCGGGCTCTCATACATGCTCTTCGGTTGTTGGTACTCTTGACCTGGCCTTTCTTCAAAACAATGTTGATCTGATCGAGATATGTTCTCCGAGGTCGACCTCTACCGATTTGTCCATTCACACTCGCCTTATAAATTTGTTTCGTCAATCTTCCTTCATTCATCCTTTCTACGTGTCCAAACCATCTAAGCATTACGTTAACAAAAGTACTTCACCAGGTACTGTTGGTGTTACGTTAAGACGTTAGGTTAGGTTAGACTAATAATAATCGGTATAAGTTGAGGCAGTAAAAGTAAATAAATTAGCCTAACCTAACCTAACGTCCTAACCTATCACCAACAGTATTTGGTGAAGAACGAAAATGCGGGGACGTATTAGAAAAGACCAGTTTTGCGTATGGGCCTTGCTAATACATTTATATACATACATACAGTTACGACTTTTTCCCGTAGGGGTAAGCACCACTTCCTTCCCATTGCTACGATTCTTACACACATCTTTTGCTTCCTTTACTCTTATCCGTGCTCTCATACATGCTCGTCGGTTGTTGGTACTCTTGACCTGGCCTTTCTACAAAACAATGTTGATCTGATCAAGATATGTTTGCCGAGGTCGACCTTTACCGACTAGTCTATTCACAGTCGCCTTATAAATTTGTTTCGTCAATCTTCCTTCATGCATCCTTTCTACGTGTCCTAACCATCTAAGCATTCCTTTATCTATCTTTGTAACCACATCTTCTTTTACACCACAGTGTTTTCTCATCTCGCTATTCTTTACTTTATCCAACCGAGTCACTCCGGCTATACTTCTCAGACTACTCATCTCCGCAGCATTAATCCTATTTTCATGCTTCTTCTGCCAAACCCAACAATCACTACCATACATAAATGTTGGAATCAACAACCTCTATGCACAGCCAGACGTGCTTTTTTTGACACTTTCTGGCTATTTATAAAGCTATGCAGTGCGCCATTTATTTGTTTTACTGTCAACACCCTTCGATCATTGTCACTGTCATACTTTCCATCGCTCGTAAACTTTGAACCCAAGTACACAAATTCATTTACTTGTTCCACTCTTTCTTCTTTAATCAGAAATTCACAGTTTGTAATGCTTTTTTCTCTTTCCAAAACCATTTTTTCATTTTGCTTGCATTTATTTTTAACCCTTTGATATTCAGAGCATCATGCATAACATTAACCATTGCCTGCAACTCCTCTTCAGATGACGCTAATATGACTTGATCATCGGCGTAAAGAAGGCATTTGACGACCAAATCATTCATTTTTAATCCATACGCGCTATATTTCAAATCTTTTAAACAATCGTTTATGTATAAGTTAAACAGCCATGGCGAAGCCACACATCCCTGTCTCACACCTTTTTCGATGTTAAACCAATCCGTGCAAGCTCCGTTTATCCTGACACAAGCAGTGGAATCCTTATAGGGTGATTTCAGTAATAGATTTAACAAATTTTTTCATGTAAAAACACCTAATAAAAGAGTACAATATACTTTAATGTTAACATGTGTTATTCTTGCACAGGGGTCATGTTAATCTATTCTGTATCGTTCCAATTTTAGTATAATAAAAACCACAAGGAACTATAAATTATAATAATTATCATTACTGTTAAATTTGACAAATTAATTAAATAAGTTAGATTCACGTTTAGATTCAAAATCACGATCATTCGTCGGGCTAATCTAAAGATTGGCTGAAAAATTCATCAGCATCGGTCCAGCCGTTGACTATAGAAAAGAAATTAAAAATGCGGGGACAAAAGACCCGTCGTTTTTACTAAAATGTATGTAAACAATTAAACTGTACGTGATAGGCTTTCTCATTAACACTTTAAATAAAAGATGTGATTTATGTTGCGGCCTTCGAGCGTAATGTAAGTAGCACAAAAAAAAGTTTAAATATGACCAGATTACCCGGAAGCCTATCGGGTTGTCACCAAATAACACCCCGTAATCGTGTGACGCTTTTTTGTCGATTCTAATATAAACTGTTGTTTTATTTGATTTTTCAGTTATAGATACTGCGCGGTTGATTAAATATTAAAATAGGTAGAATATAGTTGCGTGATTGTTAAAATTATTTAACGAAAAACTGTAATAAATTTAGTCTTATCATAGGTTACTTATTTTTAAATAACTAATTTTACATAAAACTATTACTACTTAAAGCAATTAGATTAAAAAAAATTGGTTGTCTCTAAAGTTTACAGACGATTATTTTACGTGATAACGTCATAAGAAAACTGATAAAAAATTGCATACTTTTATGAATTGAATTATTATCACTGAATTATCATTATTTTGTATAATACAAAAAAGAAATTAATTGAAAATTACAATTTTGTCGATAAATTAACATTTAATCGCACTCGTTAATTCATATATTTTTTACTTAAATTATACAGGTTAAGTACAAGTAATATGGTTCCAAGACTACAAAAGCTCAGTAGAATTTTGACTTTTAGTCAAGAGTTTTTCGACTATACCTCGTAATGAAAAGACCTGGTCCATACATCTCCTTCCTCTTATAAATCCTGCTTGCACATTCTATAATATCATCTTCTCAGTTTCATTCGTCACTCTTTTGAATAATATCTTTGCATACAGTTTGCCGAAGATGCTGAGTAAACTAATGCCTCCAAAGAGACACAAAAAGCCCAAAAAGCTGAGGTGTACCTAGCGATAGAACCAGCATCTGAGGGAAAAAAAACTAATGCCTCGGTAGTTCTTACATTTCCGCTGCGAACATTTTCACTTGTAAAGCGGCACGATAACGGCCTTGCACCAGTCGTTCGGTCCTCCAACAAAGGTTAAAAATGCGCGAGTAGCGAATAGCACGAATACATACATAAAGTCACGCCTTTTTCCCATAGGGGTAGGCAGAGACCACTTCTTTCCACTTGCTACGGTTCTTACACACATCTTTTGCTTCCTCTACTTTCATCAGTGTTCTCATACATGCTCGTCGGTTGTTGGTACTCTTGACCTGGCCTTTCTTCAAAACAATGTTGATCTGATCGAGATAAGTTCACCGAGGTCGACCTCTACCAACTTTTCCATTTATACTCGCCTTATAAATAAGTTTCGTCAATCTTCTTTCATCCATCCTTTCTACGTGTCCAAACCATCTAAGCATTACTTTATCTATCTTTGTAACCTTATCTTTTACACCACAGTGTTCTCTTATCTCGCTATTCTTTACTTTATCCAACCGAGTCACTCCGCAGCATTAATCCTATTTTCATTCTTCTGCCAAACCCAACAATCACTACCATACATAAGTGTAGGAAACAACACACCTCTATGCACCGCCAGACGTGCCTTTTTTGATACTTTCTGGCTATGCAGCACAAATATGTGAACGGTATACTCGCTACTCGCCTCGTGCTTCGTCTCGTTGCTCGCGTCGATGGAGGTATCTTGGGCGTGAGTCCAAAGGAGACGAATAGCGACGCGAGCGCTATATATCTGGATCGCTCTGTATTTGTTTGGTTCCTTGCTCGTAGGTACGTTAAAGTTTCGGTTAAGTAAAAGAAACGTTGAACTTTAAATACGTTTAATTTAGTTTGTGTGACTCGACATTTCTCTCGTGAACTTGACCGACCGCTGACTAAAAACTAGGACAGCGTATCGACCGACGAAAGTAAAACATAATTATCGAATCTTTTGCTAGACGTTTGATTGTGAAATAAATACGAATGAATGATAAACAATACGTGCGTCTAGAACCACGTTCCGAGTGAGTTCAAAGTAATCCCCGTGAACGGTCAACTGAGTTCATTGGGCCTTTATTAAACCTTTTTTACATGTTTTCCTGGCTAAGATCACTACATGTGATGCGTGGAGCGTGATTTGACGGGACATAGAAATCCCAGTGAAAGAACTAAATGTATCGCAGCTGCTGCTACTAATTCGAGATCCTCCATCTTTGCTTTTCAATAATCGAACGAATGTTTGCGCGAATATGTGAACGGACACTCGTGTACGCACAGTTGGGCGAATAGTTCGACGAACATTTCGACGAATAGCGCGAGCACGAATGTGTGCATTATCATGCATTATTACGAAGTAGTTGTTCGTCTTTTAAATAGTGTCTTTCCATGTTCAATTTAAAAATACTGTAACGTGCCTTTTTTTCCCTTCTACAGTTCCATTATAATTATATCTCTGATAATTTTATATTCCTCAAGTACTCGTAAATAGTGTCGCGTACCGTATTTTGTTGTAACTTAAATATATCATTCGTTGTAAATAGTGTTGCATACTTTATTGTCATAAGATTCAATTGTTAATGGCTATGGCATTTTTGTTGATCACTGGAGATTGAGTAAGGTATTTTCATTATTAGATTTTGCTTTAGTTTTTAGCCTCGATTATTGTGTATTATCGATTATATTATTGTTTGGTTTACATTTCTGTGTAGATGAGGCTAGCTATCAACACGGACGAACGCGATTCTTAGTGTGGAACATAGACTTGTGAATATTCTTGGTTGACGTCAATTCCGTGTCATTTTTCTTGATATCCGGCTTGGGAAGTAGTCGGAGTCGTGTGGTGAGAGTCTTGGGAGTCGTGTGGTGAGAATTTTTGGGGCGGTGTGATATTAACAAGTGTGCAAAACCTCTACGGTTTTCCTTTCATATCTGGCTGTATTTGGGCCATCTTAATTGGATTTTGAAGAAACACCATTTAATTTTTAACTTGACCATTCTATCTTACCTCCGTTGTTGATATATTGGATTTTGGTGTCGAGTTAAAATGACCGCATGCGGGATTTATTTGAGGGAAGCCATTGTTAATTAGCAGGTGCCGTTTCATAACCAAACCGGCCACAGGAATAGTGCATTCGTATCATCCATATCGACGATAAATTGCAGTGTTATAAAGACTTGCTTGGTGTTTTTTAGCAGGAACTCCGTATTAAGGTGTTCAAGATTAAAGTTTTTTTTTTTTATATTTGATCTACAATATGCGTTTACCTAAAGGTTACAAGTGATTTATTTTTGAATATTTAACGACGTGACTTATTTTTGACACCACAATTAAGTTTTGTTTTAATTTATTAATATAATACATTATTAAAAAAATATTTATTGCATTAGATAATATGCCAAAACTAAACTTTGATTAAAATAATCTTCTCAATAATTCTTTATGTCCAAGTAAAAATATTTTCTTCATACTTATTTGTAAATATCCTACAATATTGATATTTTAAAAGACAACCATTGTAAATATATTTTTAAATAAACTCGATTGTTTTAACAGTGTAAATCTTTATGTAAATGGTAAAAACATGAGTAAATTAGCAGCCTTATGTAAACGTTTGATTTAGTATTATTACAGAGTTGACTTATATACGTTTTTTTTTTTGATAACTTGGTAAAGTCTGTTACTCTTACTTTTGTTTTGGTTATTTTATAAAATTGTACATTTTAAATTTTTGGTTTGTTTTAGCGAAAAAATTTACCATAGCTGTTAATTTGACTATATTTGTTATAATTTTATTATTGAACTGTGTACTTTGATTTATTGTAGGAGTAAAGTATCTAATATATTTTAGCTATAATTTCATTTATTTAGTTCACCATAATCTCAGTTGTTTATCGTGTGGCTCTGCTAGTGCCTATAAGACCTAGGGGTTTCCGGCTTGAACCGTCTAAGTCGGTGGCGCGGCTCTCTTTTATATTTATTTTTTCTTCTACCCTCTACGGCTGAGCTCGGGCATAATTTGCCAGTAGAGAGACCGCTGGCAGAGTACTCTATAGAGAACGAACAAGACGTGGCAATACATTTGATTTTCTTTGAACTCCTTTTAATACTAACACATTTTTCTTAGTCTTTGAAAGCGATAAAATATAAACAAATAAAAAAAACATTATTTAAATGTTTTTGTTGATCCTTTTTGTGTAAGAAACTTTAAACATTGGAAAATACAGTGACGCAATGTAGTTTTAAAATACACTATATCTAATGAACCAAAAAATATACGACGGCGACGGTCATTATAATATTAATCTTCTTTACGCATTTGCTTCGGGTTTCTGTTGATTAATAGCAATTGGTCACTATCTTCGGTGTCACAGAATTAAAAAATTTAAAGGGTTTTATATTTTAAAATAATAAATTTTTTATATTTTCAACAAAATTATTATGATTGTTTTGTTTATCACCTGACGTACCCAAGAATATGGTAATTTGGTTTTGTCAAGGCTCTTTATTCACGACTACACAGTTCGTAGGAGGCAATTAATTATTCTAACTATATTTTTCTGTTAATAAACAACACAAAAAATAAATAAACTTACCCAAAGCGGTAGATTAAATATTGTATTGACATAATTTTTTGATTACTTATACCAATAATTTTTTTTTAAAATATAAAACAAAGTACGTATTTTGGTAAATGGTTCTTCGGGTTTTTTGGCTGTCGTAGGTCTGAGTTAATACTCGACATTTCGCCATCTCGAGTGGATGGCATCTTCTGAAGATATAATGTCTGCTTCTTTAAGCCTGACGGTTTGTGACATTTGTATGTCACGATCGCAGATTGTATACGTGTACGTTCCGGAGATTCATTCTTCTAAAAATAAGAAAAATAGACTCCGAAACGTGACCCATTTCTGAACAGCCCTTAAATATGCCCCTCCCATCAAAACGTATACAACCTGCGATCGTGACAAACAAATGTCACAAACCATCAGCCTTAAAAAAGCAGACATTATATCTCCAAAAGATGCCATCCACTCGAGATGGCGTAACGTCGAGTAGAAAATCAGACCTTCGACGGCCAAAAAACCCGAAAAACCATTCACCAATAAACGATGGCCGCGAAAGTCTTTTACACTATGAAAGTATGTTTTAATCATCAAAACCTTAAATTTCAATTTATGAATGTAAAACCTTTTTCCATGCACAAAATAAAATATCTCGTGTAGCCACTTTTATTATTTTTGACCTATTACCTAGCTTAAATAAAATTTGTTCAAACGCTTTTTGCGTTCCATTGATAAGAGTGTAAGATTGTTAATACAGTTTTTGTGTAGTAGTTTTTTAATCGTAATAAAATCTCTTCTTCTTTTTAGGCTGCTACTGAATGTTAGCGACCTTCTTCTTTTGGTGCCATATCAGGTCCTCCTGATGTTGGCAATCACAATGGCGAGCTGTGCTCTGTCTTCGGCGATTCTAAAGAGTTGTTCTGCGCTTCGAATTCCGGTCCATTCTCTAATATTCCTTAACCACGAAGCTTGTCTTTTACCGACTCCTCTACGACCTTCTATCTTGCCATTCATTATAAGTTGAAGGATACGGTAACGATCACCCCTGAGTATGTGACATTTCAAATGCTTCAAGACGATTAATGGTTGCTGCTTTTAAGGTCCAAATATCTGCCCCATACAACAGTACAGACCATTATGCAGGAGAGCGATCTCATTTATTGAAAGGTTGCGCGAGCTGACTCGATTCTGCACTTGACTTCGTTATCCGGATCGAGATGCTCTGTAATGTAACAACCAAGATATTTGAAACATGGAACCCTTTAAATGTTTTGACCATTCATTTGCAGTGCAGCATCATCGTACGGCTGACAGCTGAAAACCATAAACTTAGTTTTAGTGACATTTATGTTTAGACCCATTTCTTGTCCCATCACGTTGACCTAGTCTAAATGACGTTAAAGGTCCTGGAGATCATCACATAAGATTGCGGTGTCATCGGCATTGCGAATGTTGTTGATCAGTTCGCCGTTAATCTTAACTCCGCAATCCTGGTCATGCAACGCCTGTTTCAATATTTTATCAGAATATAGGTTGAACAACAGTGGAGACAGTATACATCCCTGTCTCACTCCACGCCGAATCTGGCATTCGTCGCTTAGTTTTTCATTGACCCGAACCACTGCTTTTTGTAGCCAATACAGGTTTTTAATAATGCATATGTCTCTGTCATCAACTCCAGTACTCCTCAATATATCTATAAGTTTTTCATGTTGTACCTACCCTGTCGAATGCTTTCTCTTAGTTTATAAAGCATAAGAAAATGTCTTTACGTTGATCGCGACACTTTTGAACAAGTATATTTAAGGCAAACATTGCTTCCAGGGTACCAAGAGCGTTTCGAAAACCACACGCGCGAATCTCTCTCGATCGGTTGCAGTGTGAACGAGCTCCCCGAAAGTTCGGATTCCCGTCCACTCTCTAATATTCCTCAACCAGGACAATTGCTTCCTTTCTACTCCACGCCTGCCCTCTATCTTCCCTTCCATTACAAGTTGTAATAGCTGATAAACTGTATTTCGCATGATTTGTCCAAAATAGTTTGTTTTTCGCCTTTTAATTGTTAATAATAGTTTTTTTCTTTTTCATTCGTCGTAGGATCTCCTCGTTGGTTATTTTATCTTACCAACGCACTTTCAATATACGACGATAGGTCCACATTTCAAAGGCTTTTATTCTTCTGAGCATCGTTTTTTCCATAGTCCATGCCTCCATCCATATAATAAGGTGGACCACACGTAACATATCGCATTCTTAGATCCACATTTATATCTCGAGATGTAAGAACTTTCCTAAATTTATAAAATGCATTACGGGCCATTTCTATTCTGCATTTTATTTCCTTGTCTGGATCGCAGTCTTCATGAAGCTAGCTTCCCAAGTATTTGTATCTTGATACTCTGTCTAGATTGTTGTTGTCCACTATTATTTTTACATTTTCATACTGCACATTATCCATACTTTTTCTTTGTGTGCCATGTTTGTTTTCAAACGTTGGCTATCATTAAGCGTTCAGGCGTTGGATATTATAGAGTTGACAATTTGTTGGAAAGCTTTTCGATAGATAGCTACATGAAACAATTCTTCGACTGTTCGACCCGTCCAATGTCTAATATTACGAAGCCAAGAAAGCTGTTTTCTGCCAATCCATCGCTTTCCTTCTATTTTACCCCGGATAATTCATCGGAGCATGTGATATTTATGTCCCCCCATCATATGTCCAAAGTATTCGACTTTTCTTATTTTGATGGTATTTGTCAATTCTCGCTCTTTATTTAGGGATTCTAACACACGTTCGTTAGTTACGTGCGCTGTCCACGAAATCTTTAGCATACGGCGATAGCACCATAACTCAAACGCTTCTAATTTATTTAGATGCTTTACTTTCAGTGTCCAGGTTTCACATTCATAAAGCAAAACAGACCAAATGTGGCACTTTAATACTCTTAGACGGATGTTCATCGAAAGACTTCTATTACATAGTACAGAACGCCAACTAGTGAATCTTTTACGTGCCAGTTCTATTGTGGTTGAGATTTCTTCATTGCTTTCAACTCTACAGTCCATCCAGCTACCCAACTACCTAAAGTGTTTTACTCTGTCCAGAATTTTACTAATTTTAATTTTGGATACTCGATATTAATTTTACCGACAACCATCCACTTCGTTTTCTTTGTGTTGACACTTAAACCCTTTTCCTTGCATGCATTGTTTACTGCATTTACTAGTGTTTGGAGGTCTTCGAGGCTTTCTGCCATTATAGCAGTATCATCAGCGTACCTAATGTTGTTAATAACTTCTCCACCAATTTTAACACCTTCATGGCGATATTTCAGCGCTTCTTCAAAGACGGCTTCTCCAAGTAGACATTACAAAGCATTGGTGACATGACACATCCCTGTCTAACGCCACGTTTAATGGGAACTTTTTCTGAAACCTCTTGTTCCACTTTTACTCTAGCAGTCTGGTTATAGTAAAGGTTACTACTACTTACTATCATAATTTACTATCTTACTAACATAAATTTTGTCTTTTTGGAGTTCATTTTTAAGCCATATTTGTAGCTGACATAATTTACACGATTCATTATTTGTTGTAATTCCTCAATGGTATTACCTATTAATACTGTATCGTCAGCATATCTTATGTTGTTCTTATCAGAATGTCCTCTGTAGCTATGTGTGCCGTTTGATGCCAATACAGGTTCTCGAAGCAACGTATATATCCTTTTCATCAACGTCCAGTCTTTTTTAATACTGCTATTAGTTTTCCATGTTGAACGCGGTCGATTGCTTTTTCGTAATCAACAAAGCATAAAAATACATCCTTTCGCAGATCTCGGCAATTCTGAATCAGTATATCTAATAAAATAATTAAAATTAATTCGTAATTGGATCGTTTAGGTACACATCGTGCTAAAATTGCCGGTAAATAAAAATACCACTGTAACGTATTTATTTATCATTTAAAATCCCGCTGATATTCCCAAGCGTACAGCTTTGGATCTTGACATTAAATCCGCCGTGTGTTTTTACCATTTCTCTTCTTGCCGCTGACAGTGTTTTATTATTTCGCTGCTAATAAACTCGTAGCATCTCATTGCCAATCGCTGTTCCATTTCATCTTTATTGTGACGTAAAAGTTTATTGTTTTTTTTATGCCCTTAGTGGCCATTGGAAAGGCGGATATGAATTATCACGGTGAGTTTTTTTAAGTTAGTCTTAGGAAAATCTACTAAACCTATAATTAAGTTCGTTAAACTGATTTGTCGTTTTAACGGATTTGGACAAAATTTTTTTCAGTTTTATCTGAAGATCTGGCTTACAATTTACTAAGCAGCAAAAACAGGCTGTTGATTAACGGTAGTTTGAATTTTTATTTGGATATTGTGGTACAGTTGTGGCGCATCCAGAACATTTCTTGTTCTCTTTCGTTATTAGTGAATCAGCCTCTCATTGCCCTTAATGTGTTGGTTCCCAGATTGTCATCTCTTTTCTACCAGGCAATTTTTATTTATTTACATCGAGTTATTTCATTAACGCTTGGTTGTTAGAGTCAATGACTAACTATTTTATTTTGACCGGCTTTTATGTTCAAAAGTATAAGATACAAGAGTAAATATTTTGCTAGTTTTGAATTGGATTATCATTGTCCACAAAACATGAAATTAGTTATGCTTTTTCTAATATTTGTGTCCCGTGTGTCATTAAATAAGGTGGTAACTAGATGCATCAGTCCATAAATTCATACGTAAATAGTTTTTCCAGTCCAAAGGTTCCAAATAAAACTCTTTAAAAAGTTCTAATAATCTAGTTTTAAAAGTTAATCTTTCGCCCACTTTTTTTAATTTGTTATTCTGCAATATCAGAAGTCTAGGAAATTAAATTTTCATTCATTTATGATAAATTTAAACAGATTTTAAACCAAAATAATTGAAAAAAAAGCAAATAGCTTCTTGAGCAACACAACCACTATGTATTTTTTGGATGATATCCAATCTAAGCGATCGTGAGAATGGTATGCTTAAAGTGTTAAATATTTAATGTATATGACAAACTGCCAAAAGGCTATAGTACACAATACTTTAAAATCAATTCTCAAACGTTTTCGTCAACATTGCCATCATCAGCAAAGAATTTTGTCAAAATTCTTTACAAATGGTCAACATAGGAAATGAACATTTCATCAACATCTTGTCTTATAGCGAAGGTACCTAGGATTACTAGGTTACCATTTTAATTATTATATTAGTCTTCTTAACTCTTTCCTTACAAATAAAACGTTCATTTCCTATGTTGACCATTTGTAAAGAATTTTGACAAAATTTTCTCCTGATAATGGCAATATTGCCGAAAACGTTTGAGAATTGATTTTAAAGTATTGTGTACTATAGCCTTTTGGCAGTTTGTCATATACATTAAATATTACAAAGTACATACAACCTTTTTCTGGATAAAGTGTTAAGGGTCAGGTAAAGAAGAAAGTCCTAACATGAAAGTAAAATTCACAATCTTCAGTCCTTAATGTTTGGGGCTGCTCGTTTTGGGATGCATGAAACATTTGGGGAAAGAACTTTGGAAAAATGTTTATTTTCTATGTTGACCCTTTGTAAAGAATTTTGACAAAATTCTCTCCTGATAATGGCAATGTTGCCGAAAACGTTTGAGAATTGATTTTAAAGTATTGTGTACTATAGCATTTGGCAGTTTGTTATATACATTAAATATTAAAAAGTACATACAACCTTTTTCTGGATAAAGTGTTAAAGGTCAGGTAAAGAAGAAAGTCCTAACATGAAAGTAAAATTCACAATCTTCAGTCCTTAATGTTTGGGGCTGCTCGTTTTGGGATGCATGAAACATTTGGGGAAACAATGGAAGACGGTTCTTTCGAACATACCACAAATGACTATTAATTTGGGAAGTTCTTGGTGTGAGGATGCGTACGATTAAAACCCCCTGTGATCTTAATTATAATAAGTAAAAGTTTCTGTTATAAAAGCAAAGTTGTTCGCTCTTCGAAAAAATGTCAACAGAATTTCTGTCATAACTTGCATATTTCTTCGTATCAATGTTCAAGAACATTGAACGTGTGTAGTAGGTTGTCGTAGAGAAAGTACAGTATGCAATCCGCATAAAATAAGCCTTATTTTATGTTTATTGCATAATATGTTATTGTAAACGAACGGATAAAAATGTGACCTTTTATAATTCGTCAAAAATTACATGTTATTATTCAATTATTTTTAAAATTTAAAATAATCGATGCAATATAATAATTTTAGTATTTATGAGGGGTATTTTGTGTTCAACAACGACACTACATCTACTAAAAATTCGTAGGTGTCAGATGACCCAAATTAAGTTTTTAACCTTTGTACTTCTTGTATGTGAAAATAATAAAGACGATTTCAAGCCAAATTGCTATACAGCAAAAGCTATTTAAACGTCGAAGGTCAAATAGACTATTTTGTGAGTAAAAGTCTAGTCCCTTTACAGTGATACAGTTTAATATTGTATTATGAAGCTTGAGGTTATTAACTTGTTATGCTTTTTAAAACCACGTGAGTAAAATAAAAAGCCTAATATCACGATGCTTTACTAAGTACAAGTTTAGATGGAAAAAATAATTTTAATTACTTATTAAAAATAATTAAACAATAGTCAGTATTTTAAAATTAAATCTTGCAAATATAATTTACAGGGTGTTTTAAAAAAAGGTGACCCGTCTTTAGGATAGGTAGAAAACTGAAAAATAATTGGGGTTTGCTTTATAAACAAAATTTTTCGTAACGACATACATATTCCAAGATAAAGGGCGTTGAAGAAAAAAAATGTATACACATTTATTACGATTTTGCAGAAACTACTAAAAAAATATTGTAGTAAAATTTTATACGAATATGTTTTAGAAGCTGATACATCCCATAAATGTGTTTTTAAATCTGACTCTCGTAGAGGGCGCTAGTTACACGGTTCGTACCAAGTACTTTTTTAAGGTTAGATTTATTAATCAAAATTTCAAGTGAACTTAATCATCATTCAATTTTACACCAAAAAGGTACTCTTAGTAAAACTCAATATTCGGCTTTCGGAATATTTTGATTTCAAAATTAGGAAGTAATTAACCGATGCTGGTATAAAGTAATGATAAAGTTATTAATTGGTATGCATTATGTGAATTAAAAATTTTTGTCGCGTAAATAAGACCTCATCAATAAAACGGATACATTTTAAAAAATTGGGATTGAGGGCTATACTTTCTTGTAACGTTTCACAAAAATCCATTCTAATCGGTATATCTTGATTTTCTCTAAGTTTGCCATGAAAAACTGACATTTATTGATAGTTATGACGATTAGTCAACAATAATAAGATTTTTGAAACCTTGTTATATGTGAAATTAGATATTTTTAGTAAAAATGTACTCAAATGTTGAATACACCGACATGTTATTAACCTGGCGAGTGTTTTGGAAACTCTAGTGCAGCTGTTACTCGTTATGCAGAAAAGTTTCCTAGAAGAAACTTACCAAGTAAAAATACATTTAGAGCCATTGAACGACGTTATCGAGAAACTGGAAATGTGAGACCAAAAAAAAATGAGTTCTGGTTGGCCAAGACCAATAAAAACCATTAATAAAGAGTATATTATTTTAAATTTAGTTGATAAAGATCCAA
This sequence comes from Agelastica alni, assembly GCA_950111635.1. Lineage (NCBI taxonomy): Eukaryota > Metazoa > Arthropoda > Insecta > Coleoptera > Chrysomelidae > Agelastica > Agelastica alni. Next base: position 23,831,763 of record OX467719.1, on the reverse strand, counting down.
CAGTTGGCGTAAGGAATACGGCAAGACAAACAAATACGTCTTCTTCAAGTACTTGGAGGATACTTAAAGTGCAGCAGCTACATCCTTATCATTACAGACAAAACCAAGAGCTCTTGCCAAACGATCTACCGATTAGAGTGGATTTTTGTCAAACATTACAAGAAAGGAAAGCACTCAATCCCAATTTTTTAACATGTATCCGTTTTATCGATGAGAAAACATTTTTAATTCACATAATGCATACTAATTAATATTAATAATTAATAACTTTATCATTACTTTATACCAGCATCGGTTATTACTTCCTAATTTCCAAATCAAAATATTCCGAAAACGGTACACAGTATCGAGTTTTACCAAGAGTAGCTTTTTGGTGTAAAATTGAATGTTTAAGTTCACTTGAAATTTTGATTAATAAATCTAACCTTAAAAAAGTACTTGGTACGAACCGTGTAACTAGCGCCCTCTATGAGAGTCAAATATAAAAACAAATTCATGGGATGTATCAGCTTCTAAAATATATTCGTATAAAATTTCATTACAATGTTTTCAGTAGTTTCGGCAAAATCGTAATAAATGTGTATACATTTTTTTCTTCAATGCCCTTTATCTTGAATACGGATGGTGTTACGAAAATTTTTTATAAAGCAAACCCCAATTATATTTTAGTTTTCTACCTATCCTAAAAACGGGGTCACCTTTTTTTGAAACACCCTGTATTGAATAAAATATGTTTGACTTAATTATATTAATTTTAGGTATAGGAAAACTAGCTTATATAAAATAAATGTGTTTGACATTAAAACTGAAGTTAATGCACAAAGCAGATTTTTTTTACTGACGTTCGAAATCTGTCGTAAGAAAAAATAAGCGAGAATACACTAAAAGATGTGTTATTTTCCAAATAGGATTTTTAGAAAATATTTTTGAAGTGATAACTTTCTATGGTACGCTGTGAACTTTTCAGGCGCTTGGTCTCGCCTCGATATTTCAATATTTTTAAAAAAAGTCGAATACTCAGAGATTTGAACCGGAATACACTGACGTGTTAAACAAATTGCTTTACTACCACGCACTCTTTCTTTTAACGTCAAAGATTAGATATACAAATTATTTTTGTGACGTCATGTTTGTTAAAAACATTTCTGTAATAAGTAATAAGACTCATCACGATATCTCTGGAACCATAAGGCCTAGAGACTTGAAATTTGGTAGGGATATTCCTTTCGCCCAGTAGAGATCAGCTTAGAACCCCCACCCCCAAAGGGAATTGTGGGGGCCGTAATGATAAAAAATGAAAATTTTAACTACAGCTCCTAAAGACTTGAAATTTGGTAGCAAAAGTTTTTTTATAATGTCAAGACCAGATAAGAACGGATTTTACAAAATTGCACCCCTAGAAGAGATTGCTGCGGTGATAATGATAAAAAATAGAAAATTTTAACTGTAGCTTCTACAGACCTGAATCTTGGTAGCAACCTTTTCTTTGCAATGATAACACCAAATTAAAAAATGTTTGTACAAAATTCCACCTCTAAAAGGGATTGTGGGGGCGTTAATGCTAAAAAATAAAAATGTTAACTACAGCTCCTAACGACTTAAACTTTGGTAGAAACCTTTCTTTTCTAATGTTAGTACCAGCTAAGAACGAATTTTACAAAATTGCACCCCTAAAAGGGATTTCGGGGATGTTATTGATAAAAAATAGAAATTTTCAACTATACAGACCTGAAATTTGGTAGCAACCTTTCTTTTGAAATGTTAAGATCAAATAAGAACGGATTTGACAAAATTCCAGTCCTAAAAGGAATTGCGGTGGTGTTAATGATAAACAATAGAAATTTTCAACTGTAGCTTCTGCAGACCTGAATTTTGGTATCAACCTTTTTTTTGAAATATTAAGACCAAATAAAAACGATTTTTACAAATTCCTCCTTAAAAGAGACTGTGGTGGTGTTAATGAAAAAATTTTTCTAAACTATAGCTCTTACAGACTTGATAGTATAAATTTTATTCAAGAAAAAATGTATACATTTTTAAAGGACGTCAAGCTAACCTATCTTTCATTGGGGGAGTTTTTCAAGAGTGATTTGTTAAAATATATATAGGCAATTTTTCTAAAATAAAATAAAATTTATTTTGTCGAAGGACGTCCAGCAAACCTAGGTTGTAGGGGGGTCGTGAAGGCTATGCAGCCTCTCAAGCACCTCGACCTCTCAGATCTTTTGTGCATAACCCTTAATTTATTCGAGGCCCGGGATTCTAGCTGACCTATCTTTCATTAATAGTTTTTGGGGTCGCTGAGTTTGATAGTGACATTCCCAATTTTGTTAGCATCCCTACGAAAGAAGTGGTAAAGGAATGGAATATAAAATCAATTAAAAACGCCGATATTACTGTCGAATTTATAGTTTTCGGGGTTGCTGAGTTTGATAGCGATATTTTTAAAGCAGACAAGCCAACATTCGGGCAGGACGACGTCTGCCGGGTCTCCTAGTAATATAATAAAATAATGAGTCACGAATTTACCAAACATTTTGTATTAATTCATAATCCTCACCCAAATAATCATTTTAATTTTAATAATAAACTAGGTATTTGTTACGTTAAATACGTTCAATACTAATAGTTTCTACGCAAATCATTTAAAGTTATCACTTTTGTCCCGAGACGCACACCTTTTTTTATAGTTAAATCATATTAAATAATGTATCTCTATAAAAAAGGTATATCAGTAAAAAATTATCTTATAACTTAAAAATATAATAAAAATACAATCAATCGTGCTCATTGCATTTTCGTGCTTTAAAAATTACCGATAATTCTGAAAAATCTTGTTTTTTAAAAACTGCACGAGTTTATTTTTTCGTTGTTTAGCTGAATTATTGAAATATTTACTGAATTATTCATTATTATCAATAATTGTAAAAATACGGCTTATTCTGGTTTTTAAATCCGGAATTCGTATTATTAATCTTTTGCACTCGTGTATATGTTCTTTTGTGATTACACTGTACTCGGACTATTATTTTATTTACTTATCTATCTACTCGGAATTTTTTGTTGTAAGGGAATTTTTTAAAATGCTCTAAAATTGCGTATTAGATACACTTAGTGTAAAACGAAATAAAAATGTGAATTTTTTTTATTGTTTTTGAAAAAAAAAGCAAATGTCAAAACTATGGGATGTTTTTTAAAAATAATATTTTTTGCACAGTTTATATAAATTAAACACAATAAATTATTACCATTATGACATGAAAAATAGCTAAACAAAAAAAAATTGAAAAACACTAAATAAAAAAATAAAATTATACAAAAATAATAAATCTTGAGGAGGGAGAAATATAATTAAAACCTAACACTATCATAATTATTACCATTATCTTTTATATATATAAAAATAAAAAAATGTTTGTATGTATGTCCTTCAGAAACTCCCAAACGGCTGGACCGATTAAAATGAAATTTTCAGAAGTTGTTTTATACATACCAGGCTGGTTTTAGTGTCGTTAGCACCACTACAATGGGGGATGAGAAGGACATGAAATGTAAAAACTATTAAAAACGGCTGATATTAGTGTCGAATTCATAGTCTTCGGGAACTCTAAGTTTGATAGTGACATTCCCAGTTATGTAAGCATCCAGACAAAGGGAGGGGGATGAAATATAAAAACTAATAAAAACGCCGATATTAGTGTCAAATTCATTGTTTTTGTGGTGGCTGAGTTTGATGGTAACATTCCAAATTTTGTTAGGGGTGAGAAGAGGATGGAATATAAAAACTATTAAATACGGCTGATATTAGTGTCGAATTTATAGATTTTAAGGTCGATAAATTTGCTAGTAACATTTCTAATTTTGTTAGCACCCCTACGAAAGGGGTGGGTAGGGGATGAAATATAAAAACTATCAAAAACGGCTGATATTAGTATCGAATTCATAGGTTTTTGGGTGGCTGAATTTAATAGTAATATTTCCAATTTTGTTAGCACCCCTACGGAAGGGGTGGGTAGGGGTTGAATTATAAAAAATATTCAAAACGCTGATATTAGTGTCGAAGTCGTAGTTTTCAAGGTCGTTGAGTTTGATTGTGATATCTCCAATGTTGTAAGCACCTCTACGAAAGGGGTGGAAAGGGGATGAAATATAAAATATTTTAAAAACTACGATGTAAGTGTCGAATTTATAGTAAAGGTATGGTTCTCTGTCATTTAGTAATTATAACATCACTACCACTACTAGAGTCACTTTCTTCACTGATATTACCACTATCCAATCTATCATTTTTAGGCGAGTCAATATAAAATTCATCGTTACTACGTAGCAACTCATTTTCAATTTCATCTAGTAAAAATCTCTTGGGCATTTCAAATATTTTTTTACAAAATATAACGAAAAAACACACCGACATTTACCCAATCGTGTTAGTTATAGAAATGAGTAATATTCAAAACGCAAAAATGGTGCACATGTGGATACTGAAGTAATATATACATCAGCAGATATAAAATAAACAGCTTACGATAGCAAGTCTAAAATAAATATCATGTTATCTTTTATTTTTACATAAACATATACTCAACGAAGGTTTAAGAAAGCAATTTAAAAATATTAGAATTGGGCTTAGGGGATGACAGACCGGCCAACCCGCTGTAATGATAAGACATGGTGTGCCGCCTATACGGCGACATACGAGTGCAAATGTTTAAAATAGAATCTTCCATGACACTGATCTGCATTTTCACTAATTCATCGCACCTGCATGCACCAGCATTACCCATAATTAGGATTACCTATAAAAAAAATTAGTTTATAGCTGCCCTGAAAGTATGAGCTATTAAAATTGCTCTTATCCATTAATCCATATTTCCAACGAAAAAAAAATTGGACCGACCGAGACTTGAACCCGGACTAGCTTCTGATCCCTAGGCCATAGCACCATTCGTGTAAAAAATGCACTCTAATTGAACATAACTTATCGAAACAATAAAATCACTGTTTTTCTGATGATACAGAGTTTAGAATAGGATTAGAGTATTTTTTTACATGTTTTTTTTTAAATAAATTTCTTAATTTTGTTTTTATAAAAATGACTTTCATGAAAAAAGATTCCTTGCATTTCACGCATTATAAAAAATTGTCACGTGCCTATTTTTTTCCTTCTACAGTTCCATTATTAATTGTGTCTCTGATAGTTTCGTATTCCTCAGGTACCGTATTTTGTTGTAACTTAAATATATCATTCGTTGTAAATAGTGTTGCATACCTTGTAGTGATAGGATTCGATTATTAATGGCTGTGGCATTTTTCGTTAATCGATGGAGATTGGATGGGGCTGGCTATCCACACGGACGAGTGCGATTCTTGTTTTACGTCAATTCCGTGTCATATCTTGATATCCGGCTTGGGAAGGAGAGTCAGTAGTTGGGTGGCAGTCTTGGGAGTCGTGTGTTGGTGAGAGTTTTTGGGACGGTGTGATATTAGCACGTGTGCAGAACTTCTACGGGATTTCTTTCATATCTGGCTGTATTTGGGCCATCTTAATTGGATTTTAAAGAAAAACCACTTAATTTTTAACTTGACCATTCTATCTTACCTTCGTTGTTGATATTTTGGATTTTGGTGTCGAGTTAAAATATCCGCATGCGGGATTTATTTAAGGGAAGCCATTGTTAATTAGCAGGTGCCGTTCCATAATCAAGCCGGCCACAGGAGTGGTGAATTCGTATACCCAAAGGTTATAAGTGATTTATTTTTAAATATATAAGGCCGTGACTTATTTTGACACCACGATTAAGTTTTGTTTTAGTTTATTAATATAGTACATTGTGAATTCGTATACCCAAAGGTTATGAGTGATTTATTTTTAAATATATAACGCCGTGACTTATTTTGACACCACGATTAAGTTTTGTTTTAGTTTATTAATATAGTACATTGTTGGAAACTTATTTTGACACCACGATTAGGTTTTGTTTTAGTTTATTAATATAGTACATTGTTGGAAACTATTTATTGCATTAGATAATATGCCAAAACTAAACTTGGATTAAAATAATCTTCTCAATAATTCTTTATGTCCAAGTAAAAATATATTTTCTTCATACTTATTTGTAAATATCCTACAATTTTGATATTTTAAAGGACAACCATTGTAAAAATATTTTTAAATAAACTCTATTGTTTTGGCAGTGAAAATCTTTATGTAAATGGTAAAAACATGAGTAAATTAGCAGCCTTATGTAAACGTTTGATTTAGTGTTATTAATGAGTTGATTTATATACGTTTTACTTTTTTTTTTGGTAACTTGGTAAAGTCTGTTACTCTTACTTCTGTTATGGTTATTTTATAAAGTTGTATATTTTAAATTTTTGGTTTGTTTTAGCAAGAAAATTTACCATAGCTGTTAATTTTGACTATATTTGTTATAATGTTGCTATTGAGCTGTGTACTTTGATTTATTGTGTGAGTAAAGTATCCAATATATTTTAGCTATAATTTTATTTATTTGATTCACCATAATCTTAGTTGTTTATCGTGTGGCTCTGCTAGTGCCTATAAGACCTAGGGGTTTCCAGCTTGAACCGTCTAAGTCAGTGGCGCGGCTCACTTTTATATTTTTTTCTTCTACCCTCTACGGCTGAGCTCGGGCATAATTTGCCAGTAGAGAGACCGCTGGCAGAGTACTCTATAGGGAACGAAAAAAGACGTGGCAAAATATTGAACTACTACGATCTTTAGGAGCCGAGATAATTTTTTTATTTCAAAAAAATCTGGAAGGCGCAATAATCATCGCACAGCAGTCACTTTCATGGATATTAAGGTTGAATACCTATATTTTTAATAAAAAAATACTAGGATATGTCTAGTTCATTTGCAGTATTATTTTTCTCTTCTTCTTCTGCACTTCAAGGATTAGGCGAGATAAAGCCTCGCTTTATTCATCAATTAATAATACTGCAAATGAACTAGACATATCCTAGTATTTTTTTATTGAAAATATAGGTATTCAACATTAATATCTATGAAGGTGACGATGATTATTGCGCCTTCCAGATTTTTTTGAAATAAAAAAATTATCTCGGCTTCTAATGATCGTAGGAATTTTTTTTTTTTTAAATATGTGAAATGATGCCAGTAATCTGTTTTCATGAAAGTCATTTCTATAAACACAAAATTAAGAAATTTATTTCAAAAAAAACATGTAAAAAATAGTGCAATTTTTTCAGTCATTTTTTGAACCTTGAAATTTAAAAAATCAATATACTTTTTCAATAATATAAAAGTACATTTCTTACATAAAATAATAAGCCCTGTATTGTTACTGTAGCGTCATTCCCCGAGCAAGAGTAACTAAATTAAGAGAGCATCTTTTTGGAGAAAACTTCATATATCTTGAAAAATAATCAATATTTATCAATTTTTTAAAAAAACACTTTTTTTGCTTGCCATAGGCTACACTTAACAGTAAGTAACAAGTTTGAGTACTTACAGTTAACGAGTTATGGAGAACCCGATTTTTCACGTTTTTTCCGTTATAACTCGAAAAGTATCACTGATATCTAAAAATTATAATTTATTTAGTAGATAGATCTTTTTAATACCTACAATTTCCTAATTTAACTTTTTTTTATCGGAGCTGTAGTTTTTTAGTTATGAACAAAAAACCGCTCTTCGCAACTTTGCCAATTTTTTAGGTTATGTTGGGTAATCAGGATCGAGTCACATGAAATAGAAACCCGTGAATTTTAATTTCCTATACGCTAATATATTTTTTTTAATATTAATTTTTGCACATTTAACATTAGGCCGCTTCCTCGTTTCTTGTACTAATAATATCTCAACATTTTTACCCAAATTTTTAGCCAGTGTTGTATTTTTATGGATTACAGATTTTATAAATGGTTGTTAGTACGTAGGGTAGGTGGCAGCACTCATGATAATAATAAGATAAATGAATTATATGTATAATTACAAGTAATCATAGATTATAACTTTGTTATACATTATATTATTATTCAAGAAAAAAATTTAACATGTCCACTTTAGTGATTACTTTTTTATTAATGATAATTCAATCAATCAATCAATATTCCCATCATTCTATGGCGGAACATAGGGCCTCAACAAAGTTTCTTCAACGGACTTTATTTCTGGCAAGCATTTTGACTTCCCTCCATGATTTATTCATTTTTCGTATTTCACTTAATATCGTTCTTCTCCAGGTTGTCTTTGGGCGGCACCTAGCGCGGCTGCCTTGGGGATTCCACTCCAGGGCCATTCGGGCTATATTATTTTCAGGTTTTCTAAGGGTGTGACCCAGCCATCCCCATTTGCGCTTCCTTATCTCTGTATCGGTCGGAGTCTGGTTTGTTCTTCTCCAGAGCTCTTCATTTGAAAAGCGGGCCGGCCAGAAAATACGTAATATCCTGCGTAGACATTTGTTCACAAAAACTTGCAGAGCTCTGGATGAGCTTTTAGTGGTTTTCCATGTTTTGCATGACCCTGCTAAGCATTCCAAAATTGTCAATTACACTTCCAAGATAAACAAAGTGTTCGACTAGTTCGATTGGTTGGTTCTCAATATGTAATGGATTAACGTTGTCAGTGTTAATTCTTAACTGTTTAGTTTTATTGATATTAATCTTAAGACCAACTTTCATGGCTTCTTCACTGAGTCTGACGAGCTTCTGCATCGTAGGAGTGTGCCAGAAAACAGATATCGTCGGCGTAGTCTAGGTCTTCTAGCCGGCCATTGAAACCCCATCTTATTCCTCTGTCCTGGTCATTAGCTTTGCGGAGAACGGAATCCAGCACGATATTAAATAGCGTTGGAGAGAAGACACAACCCTAAATCCTACCTGTTCCTGTCGGAAGTTTTCGTCTACGCTATAACTTTGGTGATGGTGTTTAGAAGGGTTATACCTCGCCAGTTCGCACATTGGCCAATGTGCCAATGAGCCAATTAATGATAATTACAGTACAATATATCAGTTAAGAAAAATACGTCTTTTTGAGACGCCAGTAATTTGGTTTTTTCTTCACTGGCGAGTGTTGTTTTAGTACAATTTGGAAATTTTTGCATGTGATATTGAACTAATTGGAGTAAAAATTGTTTTTGCTCTTCATTTCTCGTTAAGCAACGATTTGTAAGCAATAATAAGAGCTACACATCGCTCCGCCTCATCATTGACGACTTTCAAACTCTTTAAATTTTTTTTACTTCTAACGAAATCTGGATTCGGGAAATAAGATTCAATGTGAAAGAGAGTGAACTGGATACATTAATTCAAAAAGATCTAAATAATTTTGTTAGTGTGGAGTCTCTTTTTCTTTTTAAACAACTTTAATTGTCGTATGGGTTTCTTAATGTTCATCCAGATTTGTGGAAAACGAAAAAAACTAAAAAAAATTATTGCAAGCTATTTCTCCAAATTTAAAAATTTGATAATTTATGGCTGTAACTACTCTTGTAGTAAAGATAATCATTCTTTGTTTTAGAGTTTTGTAAAGTTTGAAGGCTCAACTTTAAGAATACAAAATGGTTTTTTGTAAAAAATTGCGTTAAGTATGTGTAAATTCAATTTTAATTAAAAAGAAATTTTTCCCATGTTAATTAAATGATAACCTAAAATAAAAATAGCGACCCCTTAGAGTTGAGCCATGTTTGTTGAGGATTTTTTTATGTCAAATTGAAACTTTTGAAAGGGATGAAAAAAAATTTTTTTTGAAGCACCCTAGTATAAAGTTTAATTTACCTTTTTTAACAGATGGTGTATCCAAATATGTTGAACCTTATTCTTCCCAGGTCGGGGCATGAACATAGTATATATTCAGCAGTTTCGTCTTCCACGCAGCAGAACCGACAGTCCGTTTGTTGGTTCAGATCTATCTTTCTGAGGTGGTATCTTAGACGACAGTGTCCTGTAACCAGTCCTGTTAGAATACGCAGGTCATTTCTGCTCCATTCTAGGATCTGCTTAGTTGTGTTGCTCGAGGGTTGAAACGGTAGAAACGCCTTTAAATGGGTTAACCATGGTATGTCGGACCAGTACATGAGTATTTTCCTCTCCTCCCAGTCCGAAATAATTGTTTTGGCGACACTTGTGGTGACTCCAAAAACCGTTTCTGGTCCAGTGAACGCAGATTCGGACCCCTGTTTTGCAAGGGTGTCGGCTTTTTCGTTTCCTTCCACCCCCTGGTGCCCAGGTACCCACAGTAGGGTCACCCTGTTGTTCGCACCAAGGTACTCTAAGGATTCGATGCAATTCCATACAATATAGAATTTATCTTGTTGGAGCTCAGTGCTTTTAAAGCAGCCTGGCTGTCTGATATTATACTTATGTTTTTGTTTGCTAGAGGTCTGTTGGTCAACTCTCTTGCACACAATTCGGTAGCGAATACTTCAGCCTGAAAGATTGTAGCATACCTGCCAAGACTGGTAGATATTTCAATCTTTGGTTTTCTGCTGAAAACACCGGCCCCAACTCCATCTGGGGTTTTTAAGCCATCTGTGTACATTACGTATTCAGTCTCTGGGAGGAGGATTTGTCCCCTCACCCATTCGTCTCTCTTCGGAAAGAGGACTTTGAACGACTTTTCTACGTGTATTTTTGTGGCTAGCAAGTCAAGAACCATCCCGAGAATTTGGTGGTTTTTTGTTTCACTGTCTGTTGTAACCCTTTGGTCCACCAGACTACTGAACCATACGTGACCATAGATATTATCATTGTTTGATAAATCCAGTAAATCTGTTTGGGGTTCATTCCCCAAGATTTGCCACATACTCTTCTGAGATTCCAGAGAGAAAACCCGGCTTTGTTTATTGTTTTTTCCAAGTGGGCGTCCCAGGTGAGTCTTTTATCCAGAACTACACCCAGGTATTTCACTTCCGCCGCAAATGGAATGCTCTTTCCGTATAGGACAGGCTGCCGAAGCTTATCTAGCTTTTTAACAGATATTCTTACAAAAGGGATACGGACTTAAATCATAAATGATTATCATGCGATGTTAAATGAAATAAATTAAAGTGATAATGAAAAATAAATTTATAATGGTGATTTCGGAAATTCGCCGTGTTCTACTTCTATTGACATTCTCATTAAACTTAATCATTTCTCCGATTTGTTATTTTTAACAATAAAATGACTAACCTGCAATATTAAAAATGGTATAATAGTTATTTAAATCCTGATTACATCATCTTTTATTTTCAAGTTTAAATAAACAATTTACTTAAGGTGACTTACAGATTTTGTCAAGAATGTAGCAACAAAACCAATTAGCAGAATTTATGAACCGAGATAACGTTATTTAAATAAAAAAAATAAATTAATGCACAGATGATAGATACCGAATTTCGTTTGATAATTATTTTTTTTTTTTCCTTATTTAATGGCGCTGGCAGAGCCAAAAGGCCAGATGTTTTGCATTATTGTTTTATCACTCATAAGTAGGTAATATTCACATTTATAATCAATACAATTATTATCCATGAGTAAGGTGTTAATATTTTTCTGACTAAATAATTGATAAAATATTAAGGTGTTATTCTCTTTTTTTTTATACATTATTTTTTTTAATTTAATAATTTTTTTTTTGTATATATATATATATATATATATATATATATATATATATATATATATATATATATATGTATATATATTTTTAATTATATTTTTTCATGTCAGACTTACAAGTTTCAATTGCTGGGTAGCACCGCTACTCACAAGGGTATGTTAGTACTTTTTACATAATAATATATAATACTAGCTGACCCGGCAAACGTTATTTTGCCATATAAATAATTTCCTAGTAATTTCTAGAATAGACAAAAAATAGCTTACTTATTGTAAGTATGTATGTATGTTAGAATGTGTATATTGTATGTATGTAAGAATGTGATTGTCGTTGTTCTAATCTTCTGACTTCATTGCGTTCAGCTCGTGTATCTTCTGGCTCTTCTTGATGCAATTGCGCCATTCTGACACGTGCATCAGTATTTTGTTGCTGGATTTGTTCTTCTGTTCTTTCGGATCTGCTATTTCGCAAGTTTCGAGCTTTACTTGTACTGCGGCTCAAATCAGCCCCTTTGCGTTTTCTTGGCATTGCTCACCGTACAAAACATACATAAATAGAATTAATGAAATTATTTAATGATGAAAAATGTTAAAAGTATAATTAGGGCCATTTTTGCCGCAGTTTTGAAATGATTAGTTTTAATTTATGAAATTATAACAAAAATATAAGTTTTATGGAAAAATTTTTCAAACAAAAGTAAAAAATTAAATTTTATGAAAACATTGTCTCTTTATAATTTTTTCATCCAACCAATATTTCCATTGACATTTCAAAATAAAGATTCATAATGATTGATTTTTTGGAAACTATGAAAATCTTAATTGTTCAATTACATTTTTTTAATAAAATTAAATTAAAATTACATTTTTATAAGATCAACAACATTTTCGATATAAATAAAAAAAAGTATACTTACAACACAAAATCCGTTGTTATTGGAAGCTCGTGTCACGTGTTGAGTACTTTTGAGGTTATAAAATTATTTGATTAACTAATCGTGCAAAATACACTCAAAATTGATAATTTAATTATTATTGATAAAATAGGAATGATTAAAAGTTAATATGAGAGTTACACTGAGATAGCAAAATAATAATTGTCAACGTTACTACTACACTTGATGCATAAACAATAATGATGGCCGACAACTGTGTAGGGAGTGAGAAAGAAAGGAGACCGGCTTCGTTCTCATCCCTACTCCGTGCTGTTTACTGGGTCAGAAGTGACACCTGTAGACATCTGGCGGGGATAACTAATTAAATGACGATTGATCAGTTTTCGACCGGAGAGGAAAAATGAGGGGTGGACTACCCCTAACATTTAGGGGGATGAAAAATAGATGTTGGCTGATTCTCATAGCTACCGGATAAGCACAAAAAATTTCATCAAAATCGGTCAAGCCGTTTCGGAGGAGTTCGATTACGCACCCCGTGACAGGAGAATTTTATATATTAGATTATAAATACTGTTATCCTTCAGTCAGTAGGTTTTCGAGATTTATAGGGAATTTTACATCAAATGTAATTAAATTTTAATACATTGCATCTATTTCTAAAGTGTTTAAAGGACATTCTAATATAACATGTTGTAAATCAGCAGTTTCATCACAAATGCATAAGTCACTATTTACTAATCCTATTTTAAATTTATAAGCTGGGTATAAGACATGATTAGAGCGTATTCGACTGATAGTTCTAATAAGATGTCTGTTTTGACTTTCCATAAACCATGTTTTTTTTCGAATCCTTGGTTGAATGCTTTTATAGAACTTCCCTGTGCTCCCCTCAGAATATCTTCCTTGCCATTTGATAATTATTTACCAATATATTATTATGCTCTTCTCGGATACTTCATGAAAGATATGTTACGTTTTTGTCTCTTATTTATAGGTTATTTTCATGCACTTAATAATTTTATAGTCAGTACTAATATAAATGTCAAAAGAGGGCTCTATTCGTTGACATATAGCATATTTCACGAATACACGGTGGTTTCGGATTATCGTTAGAAACTCGATAACCAGTATTCAACTGTACATTTAAGAAGTACCAAAGTATATTTCCCTACTATTTTTAAACAAATTTCGTAGGTAAGAAATTTTATTTTATAAGGGACTTCTTTCGTCAATAGGGTTTAAGTGTAAAAATGAGGACAACCGATAGGCTTTGTGTGAAAAAGAAATTTTAGAAATTATACTTACTGTAAACAAGAATGCTCTTCATTTGTTTATCTGGACGAAACTTAGATTTTTGCTAAAGGTGGAACAAAAAGAATTTGGCAGGATAATATCATAAAGTCTATAAAAGCATGGGTTTGTTGATGAGGCGGCTCTTTTATTTTCGTCAAAATCAAAATCGGCCGATTATCATGACAATATGGATACAGAGATGTCTGTTAAATGGTTACATCGTTACATGAACCATCTGTCATTGTATTAGATAATGCTCCGGACCATTCGGAAATTTTAAATATGCAACAAACTCCTGGATGGTACAAAAAAAAGAATGGTTAACGAATGAAAATCTGTCATTTCCACAGTATTACTTCAAGCCGGAATTATTATCTATAGCTAAAAGGCACGAAAGAGAAAAAAATTACAAAGTGGATCAAATTGTACTCATGTGCTAAGACTTCCGCCTTATCATTGCCAATTTAATCCCATTGAGTTAATTTGGTGAAAATGCAAAATTTATTATGACATTAGATCTAATGATTACAGTGATAAGGCTGTTTTGGGAAGCTGGCAACGAGCACTTAATACTACGACAAGCAATTGGAGAAGGGGATTCAGTCGTGAACAAAATGACGAAAAAAATAAGCATTATACCAGGTACCTGCCAAATAAATATTTCACGAATCGTTGCTTTGACAATATGCCCCCGTATGAATCCAAGCCCACAGGTACAGCAATCCAATGTCATTTACCTAAACTATTATGAGTTACAATATCAATATTTTATTTGTACCACATAGGTTTCATTTCTATCACGCTATCAGTAGCGTACGTGCTTTGACAAATAATATATATTCAGTGCGACTCACAAGGAATTCTAAATATTTCTGCATAGGTGTAGGGGAGTGCCTAGGGTAGGGGATTATTAAATAATCATTAAAAATACCTCTGTTTATTTATCATTTACACAGTGATTTATGGATGTTTACCGAAACAATGTTTGATTATATCTTTGTTGATAGCAAAATAAAGGGAACGCGCGTTTAAGTGAGTGCAGTCATATTTACGAATTTTTTTTTTTGTTGGGATAGTTCTTATGGTCCCAGTAATGACTCTCATTGACTGATTGAGCTAAGTGTCAACTAAGTTGGTGTGATGGCTGTTGTTCCATATGGCCGATATTCTCTCTCTCTCTCCCTTTCTCTCTCACTTGCTAGGTCGTTGGACATTTAGGGTCCGTAAGTCCGCTGCAATATTATCTTTTCATCGCATCCTTGGCCTTCCCAGTGGCCGCTTTTCTACCATGGTCTCTTCCCACACCAGTTTTAGGACACGTTGTTCTTGTCTCACATGTCCGGCCCATCTCAATCTCTTTGCCTTTATTATTTTTACTATATCTGGTTGGTTATATAGTTCTTGCACTTCCCTGTTAGTTCTAATTCTATATTGTTGTGTGGCGTTGTCCTTGATTGGTCCATATATCCTTTTAAGAATTCTTCGTTCTGCGATTTTTAGTCGGTTATCATTTTGTTTTGTCATCGTCCATGTTTCACATGCCTATGTCATTATAGGTCTTATAATTTCATGATAAATTGTTACTTTCGTACGGCGGGTTACATTTTTCGATTCCATTATTTTTTGTAGTGCAAAACAGCAGCGATTGGATCCCTGAATTCTGTTGTTAATCTCTTGTGTTATATTGTTATCAGGTGATTGTATCTCCCAAATATTGAAACTCATGGACCCTTTCAAAATTATAGTTGTCTATTGTCACATTTTGTCCTATCCTGTCTCTTCGTTCTGTTCTTGTTGTAGTCACGTATTTTGTTTTATCTTCGTTTATTTGTAGGCCAACCTTCTTTGCAGCATTTTCCAGTTTAATTAACTCTTCCTTAACGTTGATAGTTGTATTTCCTACTATATTTCAATCATCAGTGAAAGCTACTACAATGCGCGGACCCTGATTGCCAAATAGGAGCGTTTCTATGTTTGCCCTTCGTACGATGCCTTCCAAGGCGATGTTAAAGAGGAGTGGGGACAACGCATCTCCTTGTTTAAGACCACCGTTGATTGGAAATAAGGTTGACAATTTTCCTTCAAGTCTTACTGCACTTGTAGATACCTCTACACAAGCTTTTGTGAGACTGATCAACTTTTTCGGTACGCCCAGTTCTGCCATGGTATTCCAAATTTCCACTCTTAGGATGCTATTATATACATATATATACACAATATATCGGCTTATAGCGTTCTACGACGCTTTCCCACTCCTAACCGCCATTCATCTCTATCTTGCCATAAGTTTTTCGGCAAGTCTCTTTCTTTCATTTCTTTGTCAATATCCTCTCTTTAGCTTCTTCTTGGTCTTCCTCTTCCTCTCTTTCTTTGGGGTGTCCATGTCAAAATTTGTTTTGGTAACCTATCGTCTGACATTCTTTGGACGTGACCATACCATATTAACTGTTTTGTTTTTATATCATCAACAATAATGTTTCTGGCACCCATTATATCTCTTATTTTGTCGTTGTGTATCCTGTCTCTTCTTGATTTACCCACAGATCTCCTCCAGAGGATAATGCTATCATATACTTGCTTAAAATCTATAAAAAGATGATGCAATGTTTTTTTATATTCCCAACACTTCTCCATCAACTGCCTTATATTGAAAATCTACTGTTGATCGATTCTTTTTAAATCCACACTGGTAATCCCCTATTTGGTACTCTACACACGCAGTCAGCCGCTCTAATAGAATTAGAGAGAATACTTTATATCCTGTGTTAATAAGGGATATACCTCTATAGTTTGTGCAGCATATTTTATCGCCCTCTTTATGAATGTGTATTATAATACTTTCTTTCCAGCGGGTTGGTATTTGTTCTTTTTTCTATATCTGGCAAATGAGCTGATAGAAAGCGAGTTCCAAAATTTCTATTCCATGTTTCAGGCATTCTGCGGCCGATATGAGTGACACTTGGCGCTCGTAATCCGGTTCTTCAATAAATTCTTGCCGAGCGCTCTTTACCCCCGGTATCTCGCCAAATTTTGTCCAGAATTAAAGAAGTTCTAACTCGACCGCGTTAGTAAAAAAAAAACTGAAGCAAAAATTCTCAATAAAAAAGTTATGACCAAGTAAAAATAATGTTTTCAGCTTACATGAAAATTCCAGACCATATGAAAATTTTAAACGTTAAAATAATTTAAGTAAATTTAATAAAAAAAATTTACACGTAGTTCCAGTTAAAAATTTAATCGTGACAACGTTGCTTCACGCGTATATCCGTGAGATTCATTTATCTGCGTGTAGGTATGCGTGCCGAAGAACATTCTAGACCTGAAATTTTTTTTTTATTTTATCACTGCAGTTAATATCCCTAGCTCTTTCAAACAGTTGGCTCAAATAAATATATTATTATCAGGATTAAACTTATTAAAAGTGTCTTCCAATTTCACGACCTTGTCCATAAACTCTTCAGATGATTTCGATAAGACTCCTTCTGATAAATGATCTACCCATGTAAAATCATTACTGGCTGAGGTGGAGGCAGTGGGTTCTTCTTTCTTCATCTTATTGCAAGCAGTTATCCAAAGCTTCTGCAAGTTTTTATCACTTGGAAAGCGAAAAAACATGATCATTTTATCAAAATTCTTCGACTGGTTATCTGAACTGCATCCAACCATTGCACAACGCATTTTACTTTCAGTAAAACTCAGTTTTTATTTAAAAATTAGTTTAATCCACGACAAACTTGAACTAACACAATGAACACTACAAACACTTCTGATGTTTACTCTCCGCATGACGTGGCAATATGGCCACTGAGGCTCCGCCCACCTGCGCAATATCATATCTTGTTTTCTTTGTATCATGGCCCAACATAATCAAAGATGTTAGTTGTGATGAAGCGACGTTGTCAAGCTCACTAACGCGTTCTTTTAGCCTCAAAATGATTTTTTTTAAACAATCTATACTTTTTTACGGTATGGTTAAAAATGTGCAGTAAAATATATGTTGTTCTTTATACACTAACCTACTTTTGTGCCAAATTTTAAGGATTTTGCATTACTCCTTCGTACATTTTGGTGGCTGAATATCCCGAAAGTGCTCATTTCGTAGTGTAAAAGTCATTGCTCGTATGCAAAATTTGCAAGTTTTGATAAACGATATCTCGAAAACAAACAAGCAATCTTAAATTTTGCATAAGTATTCTTCAATACTTTTTTTAGTTTCCAGGCCAGGCCTCCATTATACAGTCCGTTAGAATTCTTAGCAGATTCCTGTTCATCGCTAACAGTTCTGTCGTCCTTTTGTGGCACGGTCCTTTGATGTATTATTTCCCGTGTTGGTTTCCTGGTATGTTTTTCCAGTAGTTTTTGTGTTTCTTCGAACCTCTTCTTGCAAGTTCGTCTACTTCCTTATTACCTGCAACTTCCTGGCGTTCTGGAACCCGTATTAGTTTGACGTTATTACGGTCTACCAGCGTTCTCAGTTTTTCTTTGCAGTAAACGAGTATGGAGATAGGGGTGGTCCAGCCCCGAGATGCTTCCTGTATAGGACTAAGGCCATGCATCCATCAGCACGGGTCGCATGACACTTTGGATTGGGAGTCTTTTAGTCGCCTTTTACGACAGGCAGACCATACCTGGGATCTATTCTATTTTTCCCTTATCCCCAGGGGAGAGTGCTCTGGCTTGCTGGAAGGTAGATAGGATTTTGCTGCAATACTTCTTGAATATAAATCAACTATCAACTTATGACGAGATTTCTACAGTGAATAAAGAAATAATGTCAGTCTCTCTAAGAAGGCATTTGTGTGGTACTGACAAATAGCCGACTCATTATGTGCGCTCAGATTCAATGCAAGAATCGAAGCTTGAACAACAGCTTAGACACCTCGAACAACATAGGTTATTTATGAACTTGCTTCTATGTAAGGTTTTTTATTTTTCTTCCACCTGTAGGCTTTACTAGACCCAAATAACTCCAGAATATATATTCCTTGATAATGTTTATCTGTATAAATTGTTAATTCGTATAAACGGTTACTGAATTCATTTTTTTATCTTTATATTTGGAGCTGTTCATACAATTTAAATTATGAAAATGATTATATTCATTAAACTACAGTCACGTACCAACAATAACAACTAAGTGATGTTATTTAACCCATTCGTCACCATAAACTGTAGAACCGGAACAAAAATATACGGGTATGTATTACATAAGTAACGACCTACACATCATTACTTGAAATCAACGTTGTTTACAACCTCCTCGCTATTAAATGTGAATTTTAGATATTTTAAAATACTGCTCATATAAATTACGATATCAAGATGGAAATTTGTTTTTTGAATAATTCAAACTGTAATTACCTATAAACGATCGCCAAAATACAATTAAGTAAGAGTGCATTTTCATGCAATATTTCATCTCGAACAAATGAAACTCTCTTTATAAATTACTAGCGGACCCGGCAGACGTTGTCCTGCCAAAACGTTGGCTTTGGGAATATCACTGTTAAACTAAGCGACCCCTAAAACCATGAATTTGACACTAATATCGGCGTTTTAAATAGTTTTTATATTTCATCCCCTTCCCACCCATTTTGTATGGGTCCTAACATAATTGGAACTGTCACTATTAGACTCAGCGTTTTTGATAGTTTTTATATTCCATCTCCTTCCCACCCCTTTCGTAGGGGTGATAACAAAATTGGGAATGTCACCATCAAACTCAGTGATCCGAAAAACTATAAATTCGACACTAATATCGCCCATTTTCGATAGTGTTTATAGTTCAACCCCTTCTTACCTCTTTCGTAGGGGCTTATCGGGATAAAAACTATCCTATCTCTCAAGTTTAAGCAATCAATACATATTTACAGAATTTTATTTAAATCGGACTATGAATTCGTCACTAATGTCATCGATTTTTGATAGTTTTTATATTTCATTCCCTTTCCACACTTTTTGTTGATAAGATCGCTACCAAACTTTACAAGATCACCCGCTGGTCTAATATAAAGATTGCCTAAAAAATGTCATCACAATCGGTCAGCCGTTTTGGAGTGCATAGAGGAAAAACATTCTGACATTGATTTTTATTTATATAGATGAGTAGAGTAGAGAATGTGGGGTAAATACGATTATCAAATGAGGATTTATGATTGTTAACAAATAATTCAACACTTACAAATTATAAAAAATTATTAGATGAGATAGCGTACTAGTAACACTTATATTTAATGAAATAAAAAGAAAAAAACATATCTGAAGAGACGTGTTTAGAGTACCTACATACGTCATTTTAAACTGCGTCGAGGGCAAATATCTTTCTTTTTTTTACTGAAAATAGTCGCAAAAATGGTAGACCTATCGTGTGGGCCGCGAACGACCCGCACTGCGACTATTAGAAGGGGGAGGGATTATAGAAAGGAGATGATTGTGAACCCGCTTTTTGAAAAGTTGCAGGTCATAGTTCTCTGGAAAAACTGATTTTGGAAGCTTGTTCTATTCTGTAGCAGCCCTGTAAAAGAAGGAATCTTGATGGAGATTGGTCCTTGTAGTGTCAATCTTAAGAGTAAATGGGTGAGACTGATCAGCGTGCCGAGTTCTTTGGCCGAATGTGGCCAGTGGTGGTATAAGAGTTTTTATTTCTCTGGAGCATCTGCCATGGAAATATCTGTAGAGTAATGTCTGGTCTGTTTATCAACCGAATGGAATCTTGAAGAAGAAGAGAATACCTTGGTGCTGAACCCAACATATGCGAGCAATACTCCAGTATAGGTCGGATTTAAGCCTTGTACGTCGTCAACAGTTGGTCAGGAGTAAAACACTTTCTAGCTTTCCACAAAAAACCTAGCCCCTGGCTTGCTGATTGTGCGATGTTAGCAACATGGTCATGCCAAGACATATTATTAGACACCGTGACTCCCAAAATCGAGATGGAGGGACTTGATTCAAGGGTATTTCCGGGCATTGTGATGAAGTGATTTGAGGAATGTACTTTTTTGGAAAACGTGGCGCTTTGTGTTTTTGGGCGTTGAACTGAACAAGATTGTTAGTTCCCCACTCGACGATTGATTCAAGATCTCTATTGATGAAGTCAACCTGTTCCTGCCCGAGTCTATTTGTATCGTTCACCGAAAGTGATCGATAGTATGTGAAAGTTAAGACAAGTGTGCTGTCGTCTGCGAAACTGTAAATGGGGTGGTTTTCAAGAGGTCGTTGATGTGTAAAAGAAATAGGGGAGAGGACAGGATTGAACCCTGGGGGACCCCAGCATTGGTTTTTAACGCATCAGAAGAAATACCGTTAACTGCCACATGTAAGGAGCGATCTTGCATGAAGCTCAAGAGCCATTGGCGCAGTTTGGTTGGGAGACCGTAGGCAGATAATTTACTTAACAATGCCTGGTGCCAAACGCGGTCAAAGGCTTTAGATATATCCAAGGCTATTGCACGGGATTCACCAAACTTTTTAATAGTGTTTGTCCAGAGCTGAGTGACATAAGTCAGCAATTCTCCAGTAGACCGAAGTTGTCGAAATCCATATTGTCTGTCATGAATTATTTCAAATTTTTCCAGATATTTGATGAGTTCTATGTTAATCTTTGAGGCTTCAAACATTTTTTTTGCATTTAGACAAATTTGAAAATTACATTGAATGTCTGCTGAAAATCCAGTCTTTATACTTTGCTGGCGATAAAAACCAAGTAACAAAGCTAAACGATTCTAATCAAGCTTTGACGCTTCATTTTTTCGAGATGAAGTTCATGTCTAAATTCCATCAATTGACCATCCGTGTGACGCTTTTTTTTCAGCATTAACATGAAAGTGCCCTCCAAGACGTGTTTCTTTAACCAACCTTTTAAAGTAGAGAACGTGCCAAATTTACCTGTCATTTAAAGTTTATACAAAACAAAATCCATTGCACGTTACCAGTAACGTAGATGGTTTAAAGTAGTGTTACCACCTGTGTGTAACGTGCACGTGACATTTTAACTTGAAAACGGTTAAAAAAGTGACAAAAATGTGAGTTTGAGATTTTTCTATCTTTTAAAAAGTGACCTTGACTACAGGTAACGTAAACTCTACTTTTTAACACTAGAATAGGTATTAAAGTTTAGTCTTTAAAAATCACTAATAACTCGAACGAAACGCTCATAAAACCGAAATAGTTAACCATACACACATAACCTTATGAAAGAGTATGTCATTTGTTGTGCAACTTACACGCTACCAATCTCAAGCAGTAACGTTACATGTACGTCACCCTTTCGACCGATATCAAGAAATTGCCACGCGGTGCACTTCACCTATTAAAATATTCAGTTTGTCCAGCGTTCGTCGGCGTACGCAAATTTGTTTGGAAAAAATTATTCAAAGTACTCTCAACACATACATACATATAGTGACGGATTTTTCCCGTAGGAGTAGGCAGAGACCACTTCCTTCCACTTGCTATGGTTCTTATACACATCTTTTGCTTCCTCTACTTTCATCAGTGCTCTCATACATGCTCGACGGTTGTGGGTACTCTTGACCTGGCCTTTCTTCAAAACAATGTTGATCTGATCAAGATCGATATTCGCCGAGGTCGACCTGCCCATTCACACTCGCCTTATAAATTTGTTTCGTCAATCTTCCTTCATGCATCCTTTCTACGTGTCCAAACCATCTAAGCATTCCTTTATCTATTTTTGTAACCATATCTTTTTTTACACCACAGCTCTCTTATCTCACTTTCAACACATCGTTGCATAATTGTTTATACCGCTGTACTGATTATTTATAAGTAGAATAAAAGAGGATAATGAAACTTGTTTATATTAGTATTTTCCTGCATAACTCTCGTAACATGAAATATTCATCGGCTATAAAATGAAATTATTTTTGTCCGTGTACTTTTCCATGCAACTTAAGCAGTCAGCGGCTTTGTCGATCAAAATGCATTGTTTTCGCATTAATTAGGACCTTTTTAGGTTGGTGTGGTTTAGTTGTGTTTACAGGTTATTTTTTTCACGTTTAACTACTTATATGTAACCAAAGTAGGTTTATATTGAAAATGGAGAGACTGAAAACAACGTTTAATTTTCCACAATTTTTAGATTCCACTATGATTTTTAATATATATATAGCGAGTATTTGCAGCTTATTGTCGCTTCTCGCATCCCAAACGCCATCTATCCTTATCATTTTAATCGCCTTGTTGCAGTTCTTTCCTTCCCATTTCCATATCTATGTCCTTTATCCATTTTTTTTTTGGTCTTCCTCTCTGGTATCCTCTCTCTCGGCTCATTATTCGTAAATGTCCGTACCATTTTAATTGTATTTCATTTATTGGATCCATAATGGTGTCATTTGCTGTCATTTTTTTCTCTAATCCTTTCATTTCTAACATGATCCCGTAAGGTTAGACCACAGCATCTCCTCCAGACTTTTGACCCATACTTCATTACTAAAGAGTTTTTGAAGGGGGACAGAGTATCAAACGCCTTTCGATAGCTTTTTCTCCGCTAGGTGTCTCAATGTAAATATATTATCTACGCATGATCTTCCAGATCAGAAGCCGTTCTGCTCTTCTACATCTTTAACTCGGCGAAATCTTAAAGGATTTTTTGATTTATGTATAAACATTTAAATGGGTTTAATTGCATTATTGCCACTATCGTTGTTCAAATTATTTAATAACGTTTCTGTGTGATCGAGGCTTACGTTCGAACATCCCGAACGTATACGAAAGCTCTTTAAATACACAAGAGGACATTTAAATTGGTTTGAAAGTTTCTCATCGTAAAACTTTCTCTCCCTCGACTTTCGCATCTGTCTGTCCGTAATTTGTAATTAGGTAATAACCCATGTGTTTTCATTTTATATTTCATTTTATATTGAATCCATTGTTTAAAAGATCTGAAGGAGAGTGCGTATGGATTAAACATGAATGATTTGATCGTCAAATGCCTTCTTTACGCCGATGATCAAGTCATATTAGCGTTATCTGAAGAGGAGTAGCAATACAACTTTTACAACTCTATATAACTATTTACATTTAATAATTCGTAAACACGTAAGCTAATACTGAATACTTGTTATGATCGTTTCTCCTTTTATATTTCCGATATCACAGTTCCAGATCATTCTACCTGTTTCTCCATTATTCGATGCGGTTCCCCCTTTTTTTTATACCTGAACGAATAACCACGAGAAGGGTCCAGTTATCTCTCGAATTATCCATTGTCTTCTATGCTCATTAAATATGCACTCTCGATTCGGTTGTAGCCGCCAGAGACGGATTCAGTAAATTCGTAACAATACCTTTGTTATGAACCTTCTTGGTCCGGACCTACTTAACATCATTGTTCAAGGATTGCAGAAATCGGTAATGATCCTACAATTTCTTAATATTAAGTTAATTATATTTAATGTCTTGTTTCTAGATTTTTTAGCTAACCCCTACACACACACACACTTGATGAAAGTAGAGTATGTTTCTAGAACAACAGTATAAAAATATTTTAAAAGGATATTTAAATAAAACTAATTTATGATCTTTTGCGGCAATATATTAATCGTAGTTTAACTTTAGGATGCAATAAACTTTAAATATTTATACATTCGACTGTACTATACCTATTTTGTTCTCCCAATGTCCTAGAAAACGTTTTTCCATCGGTATAGCAATCATCGTAACTTATTTTATTAACCATATTCCAATTAAGTTTCCTCCCAATTTTCTGCGAATATGGTGATGTAAATAAAGCGCTCACAGCTTTCGGGACATGTTCAAGATGTAATAAATAATTTACAACCTGATGCTTGTACATTTCTTTTTTTTATTTTTAATGTTTTTGCTAATTCCATTGAGGCTTCGCACAACTTCAAACCGATGCCTCTTTTCATATATTCTGGTAATGTAGACAAAAACATGATCTCGAGAATACAATCTACTTTACAAATATCAAAAAGATTGGTCTTTGCGTCTGCATCATCCATAAATGTTATCAAGTCCCTGGTTGGGCGTCTTTTACAAGATGCAGCATAATTTTTATAATAAGTGCCTTCCTCACCTGTAAGAACCTAAAATATAAAACACATCATGCTGTTGTATTACATTTTTGAGAAAAGCTCTTTACAACGTTTCTTTTTACTATTTAAAAATATATATAAAGATGTGGCTTTTACGGGGTTATGATTAAATAAATAAAATTTTGTATGTGACTGGATGAAGGGCAACCGCTCAAGCCAAAAAAAAAGTCACGGGGTTATAATCATGCATACATACTGTTACGATATTACTTCTTTCTTGCGTTCGGTAATTTTAAATTCTCGATACAGTAACAAAACAATTTTTATTCAAATACTTTTACACAATAAATTTTTCTTTTACAAATCACATAGATACTCAACTAATTACAACTATTTAAATTTCATAACTCGTAAAAACTTTTTAAAACTGTCCTCTTCGCGGCTGCTGTCGTTTTTATACCCCTAATTCATAATTCGACCTTTTTCTAGAGAGTCCAGAACAATTCTTCTACCTTCTGGAAGCCGCTAGACGCTGCGTTTGAGATCGCGGGGACCGGCATAACAAAGCGCTCATTAATATGCACCCTAGTTGTTATCGACTCTCGGACGCCGACAAATAAACAGGGCCGGATTGTAACAATACATACGTATAGTCTTATTTTTAAAATAAACTTTCGAAGTATTTTTTTCATTTCTTCCATCTCCTTTCGCATATTACCATCTCGGTTTCTAAATTTTTCTATTTGCGAGGTAGTATTTTTACCTCTGGCTGTTCTTATGGACTTCAAGAAAAATTTTCTGTTGTCGATAGATAACCAATCAAATGCATCTTTATCATTATTTCTTGCCGCACCTTTTAACCTTTAATGCTCATTTCTTGCCTTGTTTACATCCTCAATCGTTGCCTTTTGCCGATTTTATTTGATTATTTTAAAAATTAACCTGCCATGCCATTAACAATAAAATTAATAAGCTGGCAAGTTTTAGGAAAACATTTAATCTTCTTACAGTTCATTATTCACTGCGCACAAAATCGCTATTTTCAGAAAGTTTGATTTTTCGATAAATCGTTAACAAGAAATAGATTCGAATCAATCCCAGAAATTCTACTGAATACGCCAATTTTCCAAGTTTAAACCCAAAAACCGTTTTAGTTACACTAAGACCCAGGTATTATTAGTATAAAATAATATTTTTGACTGACTCTAAATACCAATAAAGTATATTTATAACAAATTATAAATTAAAAAAAAATGACGAATGAAACTGAGATGATATGGGATGTGCAAACAGGATTTAGAAGAGGAAGGAGATCAGTATGAATCAGGTCTTGGCTAGAAGTCAGAAGGTCTATTTCGCTTTTATAGACTTTGCCTTTGACAGAGAGTGGTGAGGAGTGAATTAGGTCGACATTTTCTAAGTATGGGGTGAGCGGTAGTTTAATACGAGCGCTTGAATCATTTTACGAGAATTCCACTGCTTGTGTCAGAATAAATGGAGCTTCCACAGACTGGTTTAACATCAAAAAAGGTGTGGGACGGAGATGTGTGGCTTCGCCATAGCTGTTTAATTTATACATAGACGATTGTTTAAAAGATTTAAAAGAAAGAGAAAGGGTAAATAAGAGTAAATAAGTTTGTATACCTGGTTTCAGAGTTTACGAGAGATGGAAAGTATAACAGTGACATTGAGCGTCAATTTTTTTACTAAAATAATTATTTCGAAAACCAATAAATTTAGGTATAGTATCTTATTATAACAAGTAATTTATAATTAAGTAAGCAATTTAAAAAGTTAAAAATATTCGGGGAGTTTGATTTAAAATAACGAAGTTGACGTCAACCGAAAGTCGCCGAAAACCGCTTATTACAAATTTTCAGATTTCTTTTCTGACTAGTTTTGTCATAACGTCTAATGTACCATCGAGAAAAATCACCATGTATGTTTCGTCAATCTTCTCTCATCCATCCTCTCTACGTGTCCATCTATCTAAGCATTACTTTATCTATCTTTTTAACCACAGCGTTTCCTTATCTCACTATTCTTTACTTTATCCATCAGATTCACTCCGGTTATACTTCTCAGACTACTTATCTCCGCAGCATTGATATTTTTTTTCCTCGGATGCTTGTTCTATCGCCAGCTACACCTTAGCTTCTTGAGCTTTCTGTGTCTTTTGGTTTGTTTTCACTCCACCCATTCCGTATCTCTACTCCCCTGTACCAATCTGTACAGGTTTTTCACCGTTAGGCTGTTTAATCAGCAGGGGTTAACCTAGGTTTCCCGAATATTGTCTGTCTTTTGCGGTCTAGTGCCTAGCATTCTAACAGTATTTGTTTGGCCGTTTCTGTCCCTTTACCACATTGATCTTACGTTCATGCTTCCTTTGCCAAACCCAACATTCACTACCATACATAAGTGTAGGAACCAACACACCTCTATGCACAGCCAGACGCGCTTTTTTTTAACACGTTATGCCTACTATTAATGTTATACAGTGCCCTATTCATTTGTTTCCCGCTCAATGTCATAGTCATCCTTTCCGTCTCTCGTAAACTTTAAAAAAAAAGATCTTCTGTTAGAAATACTTTCCTGTAATTTATTAAAAGCGATTCCACAGACTGTGTTTGTTTTGATTTCTACAGCTATTAAAGAAACCCCATCTTTAGACACATCCATTACAAAATTGTCCATTTCGGCCATAGCTTCTAAATCTTTAGCTAACCCTACAGCAATTGAGACTGTTTCGTGCAGATAAAAACTTTTTCTTAATACGTTCAAAGCACCTTCGAGGTACTCTTCGGTCAGCAAAATATAATGGATGGTGCCTGAAATTAAATTTAACATTTATTTTAATTGTAACTATACCAATCTTCGCTAGTTCATTCTTTTCTTTTGATGGTAAACTAGTTGCAATTTTGGTATATAGTTTCTTCTACCTTGGTATTACAAAGTGGGAAGTTTGTGTACTTTGGTTCAAAGTTTACGAGAGATGGAAAGTATGACAGTGAAATTGAGCAAAGGGTGTTGACAGGAAAACAGATGAATGGGGCACTGCATAGCTTTATGAACAGCCAGAAAGTGTCAAAAAGGCACGTCTGGCTGTGCATAAAGGTGTGTTGGTTCCTACACATATGTATGGTAGTGAATGTTGGGTTTGGCAGAAGAAGCATGAAAATAGGATTAATGCAGCGGAGATGAGTAGTTTGAGAATTATAGCCGGAGTGACTCGGTTGGATAAAGTAAAAAATATGGAGATAAGAGTACGCTGTGGTGTAAAAGAAGATGTGGTTACAAAGATAAATAAAGGAATGCTTAGATGGTTTGGACACGTAGAAAGGATGGATGAAGGAAGATTGACGAAACAAATTTATAATGCGAGTGTGAATGGACAAGTCGGTAGAGGTCGACCTCGGAGAACATATCTCGATCAGATCAACATTGTTTTGAAGAAAGGCCAGGTCAAGAGTACCAACAACCGACGAGCATGTGAGCACTGTTGAAAGCAGAGGAAGCAAAAGATGTGTGTAAGAACCTTAGCTGAAGTGTAAGGAAGTGGTCTCTGCCTACCCCTACGGTAAAAAGGCGTGACTATATGTATGTATGTTTATGCGAGCTTTCCTTTCTTTTTTTTGAACTTTTATATTTACAAATGAATGTACCAATAAATTTAATCATTGGCTTTTTGTTGGTTCTTTTGTAACTAAATCATTATATTCTTCAGTCAATATTTTAAATGGTTACTTTTTTGAAAATATAAAAACAAAATTTTAGAAATAATTTCTTTTTAAACCATATTTAAGTATTAAAATTTTCTGTATGAGATTAAATTGTACCTAAATAATTTTCCTAACTAGAGCCAAAAATATTTAATAACACAATAATTACTTACCATTGTCACTAGTTGCCCAAATATTTGTTTGTTTCATAACGATTCCAGTTTTCAAACAGATAATCGAATCGTAGCACTAAAAATAAGAAATATTAAGTATCCATTTATTGATAAATTATAACCATCTAAACATTGTATAAAAACAACATAGTGGAACAAAGCCTTTTACTGAAAATATTGAATATGTACCTCGTTATGTGACGCCTTTACCGGATCGCATGCAAAACTATATATCTCATTTTAAAATAAAATATCTTATTTTATTCGTTTAAATGATAAAAGTGCTAAAAGTTATCAGTGATAAAATGTTGAGCTTAGTCCAGTCAGCAGGTACGCAGGTAAGAAAAAATTGTGAAAATGATAAAACTTTTATACAGTGTTTGTGAGATTTGTAGCGAAAATTAATATTTCCGTACAATTTATTTTTATGTAAGCCTATCGGCTGCTCTACATTCGGTGGGGGGAGGGGGTCTTGAGTAAGTACATTTAAAAACTGTTGAATTTCTTAACATCGAAAAAGGTGTGAGACAGGGATGTGTGACTTCGCCATGGCTGTTAAACTTATTCATAGACGATATTTTAAAAGATTTAAAAGGGAGTGCGTATGGATTGAAAATAAATGATTTGATTGTTAAATGCCTTCTTTACGACGATGATCAAGTCATATTAGCGTCATCTGAAGAGGAGTTGCAGGCTATGGTTAATGTTATGCATGATGCCCTGAAAATCAAAGGGATGAAATAAATGTAAGCAAAACGAAAGTAATGGTTTTTGAAAGGAAAGAAAGCATGACAAACTTTGAAGTTTCAATTGAGGTAGAAAGAGTGGAAAAAGTAGATGAATTTGTGTACTTGGGTTCAAAGTTTACGAGAGATGGAAAGTATGACAGTGACATTGAGCGAAGGGTGTTGACAGGAAAACAACTGAATGGGGCACTGCATAGCTTTATGAACAGCCAGAAAGTGTCAAAAAAGGCAAGTCTGCATGAGCATAGAGGTGTGTTGGTTCCTACACTTATGTATGGCAGTGAATGTTGGGTGGGGCAGAAGAAGCATGAAAATAGGATTAATGCTGCGGAGTTGAGTGGTCTGAGAAGAAGGTATAGCCAAAGTGACTAGATTGTATAAAGTAAAGAATAGTGGTATAAGAGAAAGCTGTGGTGTAAAAGAAGATGTGGTTACAAAGATAGATAAAGGAATGCTTAGATGGTTTGGTCACGTAAAAAGGATGGATGAAGAAAGATTGACGAAACAAATTTATAAAGCGAGTGTGAATGGACAAGTCGGTAGAGGTCGACCTCGGTGAACTTATCTCGATCAGATCAACATTGTTTTGAAGAAAGGCCAGGTCAAGAGTTCCAACAATCGACGAGCATGTGTGAGAGCACTGATGAAAGTAGAGGAAGCAAAAGATGTGTGGAAGTAGAAGGAAGTGGTCTATGCCTACCCCTACGATATAAAGACGTGATTATATGTATGTATGAATTTCTTATTTAAAAAAAAGCAAAAAGCGCCATGTACTTTATTGTGGTTAAAATACAATAACCTTGCAATTCTATGCAATGATCACCAATAATAAAGTCATAATTTGTACAAAGTATAAATGACATAAAAAAAACCCGAACAAATTGCTCTAAGATCAGATTTTTTTTTACAAAATATATTTATGGCCCGAACAACTTGAGAGCGAAATGTATTTATGCCTAAGCCATATTTTCTCAATCTACCATTAATTTATAGATACTTACAAACAAAAATATTCAATTACAACAAAGAATCAATTGGGTCACCAACCTAGGCTTTTTAGATCCCAATAAAGATATGACACTTTCTCCACTTCCGTTGTCCAGAATTTAGGTATTCGGGTAACAGGTACTTCCAGCAACACTAGTAGACTTTGAGGTTTAGTATGAGAGTCCAGCTACTCAGTTCGTCAAAATGCATCCATATCCGGAGTCTTTAGTCAGAAATTTATGCCTTAAAGTTGCTCGTCAAACAGGAAGTCCGGATATCTTCTTCAATATCAGGAACTCAGGATACTTTAAATGTTCAATGTCCTAAAAACATATTAGACAGCAGTACATGTTCCTTACTGGAGTGTTAATTTGTTCGTTCTAGATGTTAATCCAGAATGTTTGACCTCAACTTATTTTATATACAGTTTAGAAGTATACACATATTTTTAAAAGTACCAATTTATATAGTAAGTATCATTATACTTTAAATGTCATACATTAATATATATTCAAAATTAGAGGAGGCACTTAGTTGGACGAGTGACTAACCTTTGAAAATATATATTTATTTTCTCATACAATTGAATTTATTACAAAATTTCATGATACAACAAAGAAAAATATAAAAAATGAAAGTTAATACATTCTCGTCATTTTTCTGGCGAACATTCTTCCTAGATATAAGTCTTTTATTCTTATTAAATTATATTAAAAATAAGAATTCACCAAGGTGCAAATTACAAGAAAAAAAAATATAAGTATAAATATAAATATAAGTATTTGTAATTTAGATAAGACTTATCTTATAATCAGGTTTTTTTAACCCACAGAATGGACTGATTATTTCCGGAGTAAACTTTACAAAACATTTGACAAACGTCTATAATATAAAGAATTTGTCACTTATCTCTGAAAATATGCAATCCCCAAATTTAGTCGAAAAATCCTGTTTCTAAGCTTAACACTTTTGTGTCTAATAATTTGAATTTAACTGGAAAATATTCGTATCAACCCAAAGTTAGATTTGATTAAAAACAATTTTTAACAAAATATATACTTTTAAAAATTAGATCTTCACAACCTTTGAAGATATAAAATTTTAAAGCTTGAGAGCACGATGGCGTCTCATGTACTTGAAATTATAAAAAAGTAATTTTAAATCACTGTCGAAATTCACTGTAAAAAAACTCGGAGATTAAGAAAAATCGGATTAAAATATATCAGTAATTTCTTTGTTTTTAATCCCAAAAATTAAAAAATAAATTTCTCAAAACAACTTCGCAAATCAAAATCTTACCTTTTCTCATAAAAAAAAGGATTTAAAACTGCAACAAAAATCTAATCTCTCAGGAGATCGTTCGACGAAAGAACTTCTCTAAAGGGCACACGCCAAAGAAGAAAACAGTTTTCTTTTATAAAACTTGCTTCCACAAAAAGCAAAGCAAAAGATACTTCAGGCACCACGTGCTATCACTTCCAAAAATTCGCAAATCGCTTCTATAAAGGGCACACGCCAACGGAAAAAGCTTCTTTTCTTCCAGAAAACTATAAAGGGCACACGGCAAAAGGAATCACCACCTTTCTTCCAGAAAATTTATTCCACAAAAAGCAAAATAAGATACTTCAAAGCACCACGTGCTCACTTCAAAAAATCGCCAATTGATATCAGCGCAGAAAAAGAACGTTTGTCGCTGGCAAAAGCCTGAGACCGAGAGGTAGTCTAACTTTTAAAATTCACATTTCATCAACTCTTATCAAACTAGAAATCTCACTAAATGCCGGTAAACGACCGTTGTCATATTCATTTAAATTCGTCTAATTATTTACTACTTTGTGATTTGCCTTATAGAAAATAATAAATACTTCAATTCTCAAAAATGCTAACATAATTCTAAAATACATCGAACATACTGTCAACGATCAACTAATCATCCAACCAACGAGCACTAATTGAATTTATGAAGACAATATATACGAGGGATATGAAAAGTATTTCTGAAAAGGAACGAAATTCACAAGCGTGAAATATTTCGTCACAGATTTAATGGCGTTAAATCCAAGTTTCTGACCTATTGAAGCTCGAGCTAAAATCGGGGTGGACGAAAAGCCACGATATTTTCGACCTTCCTTAAGTTTAGCAAGTGCAAAAAGTATTAAATAACTTTAGCCTTAAAATGTAATGGAAAATGCTATAGACCAAAAAGAAGGTCGAAAATTTCGTGGTTTTTCGGCCCCCCTGATCTTAGTACGATCTCCACAAGGTCAAAAACTTGGATTTAACGCCATCAACATCTTACAAACATTGTGTAAGTTTCATTAACTTCGCAATTTTTTCCCCACGATGGACGATTTTTAGTACCTGCCGACTGGACTATAAAATAAAAACGAGCCTAATTTTGCATTCGGATGTTTCGAATATCAGATGCATGATCATTTGAAATTTTTTATTTCGTCAAATAAAGTTATGTAATATTGATCTCTGTGTAACCTTGCAATTCCATACGCAAAACGGAACCTAAATCAATTAACGATATTTATTTGAATTCTCACAAGAACCAAAAAAATTGCAATAATTCTGCAAGCTGCAGTTATTAGGCCAGTAAAAATAGAATTTAACCTCGCACTAAATTTCCGATTCATTTTTTTTTATGAGGTTTAGGGTCACTTACTGAGCATAATTTCACAAAATGCTGACAGATCCAGGTGGAGCTTCGATCGCAACCTTTAAGAAAAATTTTTGGCCGATATCTCGGAAACTATGCACTTAAGAGCAAAAGTTATTAACACCATTATTGTAGAGAATAAAATTCCGCATCCTTTATTTCCTGTTAACTTTTTTGTAAAACTTACCGTTTAAGATTTATGATTTTAATGAATCAGTTTTTCTGTTTCGATCGATAACTCTTAAAACATAGGATTAATCAATAAAATGCATCCATCCATTTTGATTTTGATTTGTAGTCCATGAAACGAGGAAGCGGCTCAATGTTAAATGTGCAAAAATTAATATCCGAAAAAAAAAATATATGAGCGTATAGGAAATTAAAATTCACGGGTTTCTATTTCATGTGACTCGATCCTGATTACCCAACATAACCTAAAAAATTGGCAAAGTTGCGAAAAGCGGTTTTTTGTTAATAAAAAAAAACTACAGCTGCGATTGAAAAAAATTAAATTAGGAAATTGTAGGTATTAAAAAGATCTATCTATTAAATATTTTATAATTTTTCGATATTATTAATACTTTTCGAGTTATATCGGAAAAACCGTGAAAAATTGGGTTTCCTATAACTCGTTAACTGTCGTATTCAAACATGTTAATTACCGTTAAGTGTAGCCTATGGCAAGCCAAAAATGTGTTTTTTTTTTAAAAATTGATAAATATTGATTATTTTTCAAGATATATAAAGTTTTCTCCAAAAAGATGCTCTCTTAATTTAGCTACTCTTGCTCGGGGAATAACGCTACAGTAACAATACAGGGCTTATTTTTTTATGTAAGAGTTGTACTTTTATATTATTGAAAAAGTATATTGATTTTTTAAATTTCAAGGTTCAAAAAATGACTTTAAAAAAATTGCACTATTTTTTTACATGTTTTTTTGAAATAAATTTCTTAATTTTGTGTTTATAGAAATGACTTTCATGAAAATAGATTTCTGTCATCATTTCACGCATTTAAAAAAAAAAATAAATTCCTACGATCATTAGGAGCCGAGATAATTTTTGTATTTCAAAAAAATCTGGAAGGCGCAATAATCATCGTACAGCAGTCACCTTCATAGATATTAAGGTTGAATACCTATATTTTTAATAAAAAAATACTAGGATATGTCTAGTTCATTTGCAGTATTATTAATTGATGAATAAAGCGAGGCGTGCAGGTGCGGAGCGCGGCAGCTGTAGCGGATGGCGGAGTTGTGGTGTTGAGCGCTCGGACTGAAAACTTAGTTCGTGCGTTCAAAATTGCTTGCGCTTAAAAAATATGGAGTATCTCGGCTGCTGTACCACGTACGAAAGTCCTTTTATACTTAATTTGTGGTAGCTCGTCGATATAAACACGAATATCATATTTATTTTCTTCTTGAAGGCGATATGGACTCGCAAATATTTATTTATATTTTCATCCATCATTTTTTCCCCTTTTTCGTTACTCAAATTATTATTTTTTACCATAGCTTGCTGCTTATAATAGTGACAGTTTGCTTGTTCGCTAAAAACGCTGTGATCATTCAAATCATTCTAAATAATGGTATATTCCGAATGCATAATATTTTGTACACTTCGTAGAAGTAATGGTATATTCAACATTATATTCAATTATCTCGGCTACTAATGATCGTAGGAATTGTTTTTTTAAATGCGTAAAATGATGCCAGAAATCTATTTTCATGAAAGTCATTTCTATAAATACAAAATTAAGAAATTTATTCCAAAAAAACATGTAAAAAAATAGTGCAATTTTTTCAAAGTCATTTTTTGAACCTTAAAATTTAAAAAATTAATATACTTTTTTAATAATAGGAAAGTACAACTCTCACAGAAAAGAATAAGCCCTGAATCGTTACTGTAGCATCATCCCCCGAGCAGAACTAGCTAAATTAAGAGAGCATCTTTTTGGAGAAAACTTCATATATCTTGAAAAATAATCAATATTTATCAATTTTTCAAAAAAACACTTTTTTGGCTTGCCATAGGCTACATTTAACAGTAAGTAACATGTTTGAATACGTTACAGTTAACGAGTTATAGGAAACCCGATTTTTCACGGTTTTTCCGATATAACTCGAAAAGTATTAATAATATCGAAAAATTATAAAATAATTAATAGATAGATATTTTTAATACCTACAATTTCCTGATTTAACCTTTTTTCAAACGGAGCTGTAGTTTTCCAGTTATTAACAAAAAACCGCTTTTCGCAACTTTGCGAATTTTTTAGGCTATTTTCTGCAAACAGGATCGAGTCTCATGAAATAGAAACTCACCCTGAATTTTAATTTCCCATACGCTCATATTTTTTTTCGGATATTAATTTTTGCACGCACTTGCTTGGACTATTGTGAGAATTGCACGGCGGAAATATGTACGAATCAGCCGACAGTGAACCTCGTCTCCAATGAGGAATCGGTTGATATTGACGAATTTGACCTCGATGACGAAGAATTCATTGAGGCTTTACAGTCCTCTTTGTATTTTTCCGAAGAGGGTAACGAAGATGAAGAGGAAACATCCAATATAATTGGATTTTAGCAGCGTCCAAAACGGTCAAAATTTTTTAAAATTTTTATTTGTTTTCCCTTTTCCCCTTTCGTTTTCTTTTATTTTATTCTAGCATGTGAACATAACATAATTAATAATATAATAATAAAGGTTGGATGTTATGTTTCTAAACTTTAATTGGTGTCTTGGCACCCCAATAGTGGGTAACTAAGCGAATCCAACAAAAATTTTATCGGGACAACTTTTGGGGGCCCAAAAACCTCGAAATTTTCGTACTTTTTTTTCTTATGCCTCGTTAAGGAAATTTCCCACAAAAAAATTATTCCTTTCTAAATTAAAATGCAATAAATTCTGCGTCGAATGACCTATTGAAACATCAAAGTCGGTTTGGCCGTTTAGGAGCAATCGCTCGTTGAAAAACAGCTATTTTTTTTAAACTTTTTCGAAAAATACATTTTCGGCACTTTAAAGAGCTGCAACTCCAAAACGGTCACTCTATTGGAAAAAAAAGTCATAATTGAAAGTTGTAGAGCATGAAATTCTGCGTTCAGAAAGCACCAGGATTTTAAAATAAACCAAATAAATTGACCCAATATTTAGGTACATACCGACAATTTTTCATTCCACCAGAACAAAAAGAACCAGGCCTTTTTAAACGGTTAAATCTAAAATTTTTAAATCATTTTTAAAAATTTTTTAAACGCCTTTCTCTATATATTCGTTTTGATCACTATTGATTTTTCGAGAGTGGAAAAGTAGTATAAGTATATTAGTATAATTCTCGACTGTACATAAATTTTTAATTACTTATGAACAAATTTTTTATACCTTTTTTTATTGTAGCTGGCCTAAACACATCTTCCCACCTCATTAAGTTATTCTTACAGTTGTTGATGAACCTAAAAAGGGTTTTAAACGGTTAAGAAAGAGCGTAGAATCGTTGTCTGTTGAAATACTTAATATTAGCCCATTGAGTTTTTTGAGGAAAAATTGTCGGTACGTAACTAAATATTGGGTCAATTTTAAAATTATGGTGCTTGCTAAACGCAGAATTTCATGCTCTACAATTTTCATTCCATGACTTTTTTTCGATTGGAGTGACTTTGGCACAAAATGAAACAACGCCTAAGAAATAATCCTCAGCGTACTTTACCACAACTACGTGCTAAATTGCAATAAATATGAGATATTTTCATCCCTGAACTCTGTGATGGCCTAGTTGATACTATGCCTAATAGTTAGTTCAATACTACCATGTAACTAGCTCCCTCTAAGAGAGTCAGATAAAAAAACAAATTCATGGGATATATCAGCTTCTAAAACATATTCGTATAAAATTTCATTACAACGTTTCCAGTAGTTTCGGCAAAATCGTAATAAATGTGTATACATTTTTTTTCTTCAACGCCCTTTATCTTGTTTTCTACCTATCCTAGAGACGCGGTCACTTTTTTTTTAAACACCCCGTATATCTGCAGATACATTTATTTTAAGATTGAAACGTTAACACACTAAATAGCAAAGCTAATTCTCTTAAAACATATGACAAAGTTAATGAAACACCTTAAGAAATCTAAATATTAAAGGATTTATGTTTTAGATGGTTCAGACGATTCATTTAGAAAAATATTTGACGGTTTTGAAAGACATCGCCTAATAGGTATGTATTTTATAAGTATACCTAATAACAAATAAAAGCCAAACTAATATTAATTACAAAATCATACCTTATTTAAGGGTGCACAGTAGGTTTAATGGTTTCGGTTTTTAATTTATTAAAATATAAAATTTTGAGACAAAAAACCTAACCATAAATGTTTGATACACTATAAGATATAAATTACTAATGAAAAGCTCACTTTCAAAGTCTCCACTCCACTTTCAGGAGAAGTGCACTTCAAGGGCCGTTTTAAACTTAATTGGTTAACAATGGCGTATGCTTAAATTTTTGTAAATGTTACCAAATATTTATCCATCAAAAAATGTATTGGAATTGAAAGTAAATAAAAATACTATAAATGGAGAGATCTTTTAGGTTTGCTCTTTTCGTAAGTGACAAAGTAAAAAAATTATTGGTAACCAATATACGAAGATAGTTCACGAATTGTTGTCCCTAACGTAGAAGCAAACACATGAGCAGAATAAAACTAATTTATTTTTCAACATAGTCACCTGTAACGTTTATACACTTGGTATATCGGTGTTAAAAGTGTTTCAAACCTAAAATTCAGAACTTTGATTTTTCAGCCATTCATCTACCGCCGACATCACTTCGTTATCATCAGCAAAGCAAATTCCACGTGCCAAATCCGTAGATAAGGGGGTTGTTCAAAAATTTCAAATTCCGCATTGTGAATGGCAGCCATTGCAACAAAACTTTTGTGGGCCGGAGCGTTGTCCTAGTGAAAGAGCACACATTTTACCATACATACATATTGTCACGCCTTTTTCCCGTAGGGGTAGGCAGAGATCACTTCCTTTCACTTCCGCTACGGTTCTTACATACACCTTTTGCTTCCTCTACTTTCATCAGGGCTCTCATGCATGCTCGTCGGTTGTTGGTACTCTTGACCTGGCCTTTTTTCAAAACAATGTTGATCTAATCGAGATATGTTCGCCGAGGTCGACCTCTACCGACTTCCGTCCATTCACACTCGCCTTATAAATTTGTTTTGTCAATTGTCCTTCGTCCATCCTTTCTACGTGTCCAAACCATCTAAGCATTCCTTTATTTATCTTTGTAACCATATCTTCTAGTACACCACAGCGTTCTCTTATCTCACTATTCTTCATTTTATCCAAACGAATCACTCCGGCTATACTTCTCACACTACTTATCTCCGCAGCATTAATCCTATTTTCATGCTTCTGCCAAACCTAACATTTACTACCATACATAAGTGTAGAAACCAACACACCTCTATGCACAGCCAGACGTGCCTTTTTTGACACTTTCTGGCTGTTCATAAGGTTATGCAGTGCCCCATTCAGTTGTTTTCCTGCCAACACCCTTCGCTCAATATTACTGTCATACTTTTCATCTCTCGTAAACTTTGAACCCAAGTACACAAATTCATCCACTAGTTCCACTCTTTCTTCCTCAATCGAAACTTTACAGTTTGTCATGATTTCTTCTTTTTCAAAAACCATTACTTTCGTTTTGCTTACATTTATTTTCATCCCTTTGATTTTCATCGCCTCCAACTCCTCTTCAGATGACGCTAATATGACTTGATTATCAGCGTAAAGAAGGCATTTGACGATCAAATCATTCATTTTTAATCCATGCGCACTCTCTTTCAAATCTATTAAACAATCGTCTATGTATAAGTTAAACAGCCATGACGAAGCCACACATCCCTGTCTCACACCTTTTTTGATGTTAAACCAGTTCGTGCAACCTCCGTTTATCCTGACACAAGCAGATGAATCCTCATAAAGTGATTTCAGTGCTCGTATTAAACTACCGCTCACCCCATACATAGACAATGTCGACCACAATTCACTCTTCACCACTCTGTCATAGGCCTTTTCCAAGTCTATAAAAGCGCAATAGACCTTCTGACTTCTAGCTAAGAATTTTTCAACTATACCTCGTAATGAAAAGACCCGATACATACATCTTCTTCTTCTAAATCCTGCTTGCACATCCCATGTCATCTACTCAGTTTCATTCGTTACTCTTTTAATCAATATCTTTGCATACAGCTTGCCGACTATGCTGAGTAAACGAATACCTCGGTATTTCTTACAGTCCTGCTGCGAACCTTTTCCCTTGTAAAGCGGCACGATAACGGCCTTGCACCAGTCATCTGGTGCGCTACCACTCCCCCAACAAAGGTTAAAAAGGTGGTACAGTAGACTAGCTACCTTGTTTTGTCCAGCCTTCAGCATTTCAACTGTTCAACGCATCCACAATTTCTGTCGTAGTAATTTGACTTTTATTGCAACTTTCACTCATGTCTCCGAATGGGGGCTGTACTTGTGTATCCTCTTTACCATATCCTTATAAATTTCTTGCGGTGATAACACCTTTTTATAGAGGTTCTTTATCGCACCTCTTATCTCAATTTTGTCCATTTTTATAAAAGCTCGCACACCTCAATGGAAAAAATTAATATTTAACATACACGAACTGATGCGCCGATGCTAATTGGCACACACTAATGTCATACAATAAGCTTTTGCCTGACACTTTATTTGCATTTGTCATTCAACGCTAACTATGTTAGGTACAACAATTCGTGAACTATCCTAATAATTTTACAAATTCTAGTTTTATTTAACAATACTTACAAAATTCGGTTTACATTATCAAGATATTGCATGAAACTGGTAGAGTTGGGTTTTTTTATCCACCCATAGTCGAAGAATGAGAACTGTGCAAATATCTTTTATCGGTAAAGGTTATATCTCTTTTATTTCTCCCGATACTATTTTATTAATAAACCTATACGCTTTAATCTACATTATAACTTTTCATTGACAGATCTCTGTTTTCGGATCATTTTTGCCACTGTAAACCTAATTTAAAAAGTTGACTGTTCATC
This sequence comes from Agelastica alni, assembly GCA_950111635.1. Lineage (NCBI taxonomy): Eukaryota > Metazoa > Arthropoda > Insecta > Coleoptera > Chrysomelidae > Agelastica > Agelastica alni. Next base: position 23,791,574 of record OX467719.1, on the reverse strand, counting down.
CCCAAACCTTACTTGTGCTTCTCGTTTTTTTTTATAAAATTATTGCTTTTATAGTCGGCCGTTGCTTTTGTATTACAGGATAATTATTTAAGATTTCTTTAATTCTTTCTTTCTGTTTTTTTGAAATGAAAGGATGCTTACCTGCCTACAATCGTTCCGTTAGCCATTACTGTATCGATGCTTTATTCCATGAAAAATTTGGAAGAGAATCAATCTGTACATTGTGGCAGAAGGCATTATCTATAACTAAAACGCATTGTTTTGGAGCAATAGGGATAAATTTGTCTTCTAACCATTGCGTAAAATTTTTGGAGTTCATTTCGTCGTGATAGTTGCCTGTTTTACTGTTTTACCGATGTTAATTTGTTTAAGGCATTAGGTACAAAACTTATTGCATCTCCAGCATGTAAAATGATGAGACGTCTTCCTTTGAAAACTTTAGATTTTAAACATAGACCTATTATCCAGAGGAGACGCAACATCCCATTCATAAAACTCTGTTTGTTTTGTCGCAATGATTACACGAGAGTGGCCATAAGTATGACAAAGAATAAAAATCGATTCTCTTTGTCCCGTCTTCGTGCTGGCAACGCTGTAACATTATTGTCGACTTATGGTCATGCTTGTAATCAGTGGTGTGCTGTTTGTTCAAAATGAGAATATATCTAAGTTACAAAAGTGGGGTGCCAATTTTGTGTAACTTTAAAAAACTTACTAATTCTCCAAATGTTGGGCGACAATTTTGTGGTGTTACGTTAAAGTTTCTTTTCTAAAACTAATTGTGTGTAATGTTATAAGTTACTTTTATAAAACTTAATTATTTTAACTCAAGGGCTGCTAATTGTGTAGGGAACAGTTTTACTAATACCCGTTAAACTAAATTATTTTATCAAATTAAAGTACTGAACATTTTTTTTAAATAATTTTACCTAACTGAAATGAAAATTTTTTTAATTAATTATCATTAATGTTAATTGTACAAATAAAATGTAATGTATTTTAAATTTTAATTTTAATGTTCAAACTATTTATTAACAGCTAAGTAACCTAAAGGGAAAGATTAAAATATTTTGTTCCGTGACTCCTTGATTTCTCGATTGGATTAAATTCGAGGTGATGATTAGATTTCTTATAAAATACTATCATAAAATGGATGTTCTTCAAATAACAACGAAAGAAGGATAATACCACTAAATAAGTGTTGCTGAATAACAGTGAAATAATGACCTTTTTTGAGAATATCTCGAAAAGTATTGATTTCCGCATCGTTTGGTTTTCAGATACGTGTTTTACGCCTTAAAATAATACCTGTTTATTTTGATATTGAAATCGTCATCGCTACACCACTGGATGAAAATATAGTAAACAATGAGATGTTCCAACTTACTTGTTAAAATAAACACTGGGGCTTAAATAGTCTGGTTTTTTACAAACTTGGCAATGACGAATCATTTCTTTCACTAAATTTCACTGAATTTTACCAATAATATGCTAAAAATCACCGATAATACACCAAAATCTCGTTGCAAAACCTTCGGCAACAGCGCTACTAATAATAGCCGATTTTGTAGTACACACGAAACTCTGCACGTGGAACGATTCAGACAAGCCGTGCGGCGTTGTCGCTTATTGAGCAACACATTTCTATGATCTAACGGAATGAAATAGTTCAATGGTTCAACATTCCATAAAATGGATTATATTATTCAGGTTGTTATAATTCATGAATTATTAATAAGAGATACCATTATGGTCACGATATTGTTGCAAATATAATCAACAAATACTATGGACGATTCATTAACAATCACAAATCTCTTGCCGTAACTAGAGAGCAGGCAACATCACAGCACAATCATTCCAGTCGGCCGCATAAATACAATACATTCGACCAGAAAGTGGGGATGTATGATCGTGTTTAAAAGTAAATAGTTCCGTCTCCTCTGATAATAGGTCTATGATTTTAAACGTTTATTTTTGCCATTATTTTTCCCACGTCTTTGGTTACTGTATGGGAACCGTGATTCGTCCTTCCTGCTTATTTTTTTTTAATTTTCCTTAATTTGTTTAGATGTAATGTCAAATTTCTTTTCTTTTTTATTTTCTTCTGCTTTTCTCCACCTAAATCCCATTTTTTAACTATTTTTCTTTAAGAATCGATCTTGCCTGTAAAATGAATTCCTTCTTCATATTTAACAGCTTTAAATATACTTTTCATGGTAGGCTTCCTTTTCGGAATAGCTGTATAAGTAAATAATTTTTCCAATTATTTCTTTCTTAAATTCATCAAATGATCCTTTGGAAGTTAAGGGTTTGTTTATGGTTTGCCGTGGTGACTTCAAGAGAGTAGTTCCTAGCTTCCTTAATTATACTTTTTACAGTAGTGATACCAACTCTCTAGAAAGCCTCACTTATAGCTTGGGAAATCTCCCCAAATAATAAAGTTCAACTGACTACTCCACTAAAAGACTAATTAACATTTTTTTAACAATAAACTAAAATAAACTTACTGTAATCGAGAACACAGCTTTTTAACAATAAAATTAAATATGTTAACTAAAAACGAAAACACAATTTGACTGTACTAAATCTTGAAGTAGTAGAGGAATTCATATATTTAGGATCGCTAATAAACAGCAAGGGAGGGTGCGAAACAGAAATAAGAAGACGGATTTAGCGAGGACAGCAATGTCCAACTTATTCAAGATATGGAAAGACGGTTGCATAACCAGAAACACTAAAAGAGCCCTGGTTAACACATAAGTGTTTTCGATATTTTCATATGGTTCCGAATCCTGGACAATTAAGTCGAGCGACAGGCAACGAATGGTTGCATTTGAAATGTGGTGCTGGCGGAGGTTGCTTCCGGACCAATGTGTTAGTATTAAGCGAATTAGAAATCAACGATCGATTATCCACCAGTTGCCGACGCACAGTGGAAAATATGACCAATTTAGGCGGACAAAATTCTGAAACTTGTCCATATTTAACCTTTGGGATCCCAGATTACGGAAAAAATAATAAAAAAAATCTAATTAAATTTTTTGACACGATTGGCGAGCGCAGAGCGGTCAAAAATCAAATTTATTTGCCAAAATCTAAAACTTTCCTACATTTAACGTCGCAGAATACGGGAAAAATAATACAAGTCTAATTATCGGCTGGGAGTGACGTAAACCTGCCGATAGATGTATTTTAAATCATTTAGGAATTTTTGTTGAATTGCAATCGAAAAAGAGAGCCAAAGCTTCTTCAGGGGAAAAACATCGAATGTTGGTAGAGGTCGACTTTCTTCTAGAAGAAGATGGCTGTTGAGAGGTATTCACAACTTTGGAAGCACCACGCTTGCCAGAAACATAAAGCGCGTGCTGAGCAGCAAAAGTAAACTTTTCGTAGTCTACCTTCAATAATTCGCTGACTTTTCTTTTTTTGTTTTCTCACTAGAACATTCGAAACTTTTTTCAGGGCGTCCTGAGCGTTGACAAGTAGGTTGGATAACTGAAATACTAAAATCCAAGTCATCTAAATCAAGCCAACTAGAGTATTTTTGAAACAATCTTCCAGTTTTCTGTGACATTTGTCCCACCTTGCCAAAATTTTGTCGGAAAGACGGAAAATTCTAATTTTCAAAGGTCCAATCTCCACATCTTCTTCATTATTAATATGAGCAGAATTAAGAATAAATTTCAGCAAGTAGTCTTGGCGGTTTTTTTTAGGAAACTTAACCCATTCTTCAAAAAATTTCCTCCTCGTGATTGTGTATCACCCAAAACGCAAAAAATCGCAAAAATTCTTTGCAACATTTAAAGACTAGAAGGATTGATGAAACAAATCCTTGGGGTAACTTGGGGGTTATATAGTTTTTCGTTATTGAATAGAGGCATATATTTACAAATTGCTTAATTAACTTTACAGGTAAATTGCCACGTATATTCAATAACGAGTGTGGAAATATAATGTCTTACCTGTCTCAGCAATGTAGATTGTGAAATTAAAGCAAAAAGTCTTTTCACTACACACACCTTGAACATAATAAATGACCAACGAAAAAAGATAATCCCACTGCCGGTTATTAGGCACTTGTATAAACAGAAATTATTCACTCATTTACTATTTATTTGTAAACATGATATGGCGGGAAATATTAGTATTAAGCGTCTTACCAACTAATAATATAAAGGTCAGACACTTCCAAACTTTTGACTTGACTTTTGTCCACCTAAATCAGTGATTTTGCCCACTGTGCGACGTCGCATTCTGGGTTACTTCGGACACATCACCAGACGACAATCTAGAAATACTTATCGTGCAGGGCAAAGTGGAAGGTAAAAGGCCAAGAGGAAGACCTCCATCACGATGGATAGACCAAATTAAAGAGATTACAGGGCAAACACTGCAGACAAAATTAAGGGTAGCGGAAGACCGACAGCAGTGGAGACAATCGACCCATCAATGCTCATCGACATGATGTCACAACTCTTCAGCAATAAAGATATGACTAAGAAGATAACTTGAATACATATAGACGCGCGCCAACTTAAACTTTATCATACGCTCCTTCAAATCTAATGCGTAAATTTTTAAAGCCCTTGGTAGAAGACAGTCGAAGCGTAATTTTTAACACTGCGCATGTGCGAGTCATAGCCGGTAAGAAAATCCACAAGCTCTACGGCCAATTTATTGTTTTCATTTTGTTGCTGTCTTCTTGCCAATATCCTATGGAATATTCTTGCTTACAACAAATTTTATCTCTGTTTATTATCAGTGATTATCCCATGTTTGCTAAACATGGACCATATGCTTTCATTTTTTTTCTAACATTAATATGACAGTCTTGCAGCAACAAATTGACCCGATCATTGTAGATTGTAGGGTGGGTCGTGAAGGCCATGCTGCCTCTCAAGCACTTCGACCTAACAGATCTTTTGTGCATAACCCTTAATCTATTCGAGGCCCGGGATTCCGAGACTTCGAGTAAAGTTTCCAAGTTTCCTGGGGGCTAAGTTTCTGATATCGAAGGGTTTTAGGAAGGCCCCTTCCAGAAACTTAAGCCTCTTGCAGAAAAGCGCTGGGCATTCGCAAAGCAAATGCTCTGCAGTTTCAACGAAGTTCTCGCAACTATTACTCTATGTTTTGCCCATCTTTTTCAGGTGGTACCTTAGAGGGCAGTGTCCAGTGAGGAGTCCCGTCACCAGTTTCAAGTCTTTCTTGTCCAACTCGCGAAGCTGTTTAGCTTTCCTTGGCGAAAGACTTACTAGCCTTTTCGCTTGGCTTTGTCCTGGCACTTTATGCCAATGAGATTTCATTTCATCTGTTTCCCAGCGTCGAACCTCTTCTTTCAAGTGGGCTTTGGAAAGTCCACAGAAGGGTTCTGGGCCGGAAAATTTTGTATTTGCCCCTTCTTTGGCAAGGCAATCTGCTTCTTCGTTGCCTTTAACTCCCTTGTGACCTGGAACCCACATCAGAGCAACCTGATTGTTTGCTGCCAGTTGTCTCAGAGACTGTTTATAGTCCCAAGTCACCTTAGACTCACAAGTGTATGACTTCAGAGTTTTAAGTGTTGCTTGGCTGACCCGATCATACATACATAAGTTTTTAAATTTTCCCGCTAACGTTATGTGCACCAGTAATTGCAATTTTCAGGAAATGGTTTGAGCAACTAAATCGAGATTTTTTACCAACAAATTCTTGTACTCACTGACAGTTTGTAATAGCCGAAAAATTAAGATAATTATCTCAGATATTCTATAGTATAGTATCTTTTTGATTTAGCTCCATAATTCAATGTTTGAACTAATTAATTTTTTGAATTTACACACTAATTTGCTTTGTGCATCTTGTTCATATTGTTATGTTCTGAAGTATCACAATATGTATGCTGTTAGCATAGCGCGATGCAACGCCACTGAGGGCCCGATTGTGCTTAAAAACATCGATAAATTCATGTCCAGGCGGTGATTCATTAAAAACCCTACAAAAACTCTCAGCGATGAGATATGTGTAGCAGAATGACTGCGTGCCTTGTATTAATCGGTCGTTGTTTTCAAGCTATAAATAAATGTTTTGATTAAAGTAATATTTTTGGTGTTTACGTTTGATGGTGGTATTTTTATGCTTTATATTAAAGCCAACATATGCAATTCTTTGATTTAAAGTATTTATCATCGGTCCTTACCATCTGCATTCACTCCGTTTTGTTATATGTAATGACTTCGGATTATTTAGGAAATTTAGTAATTTAAATTTGATGGTATTAAAATATAAAAATCGTGCTTATACGAACTTAAAAATGTAACCTAAAACATACCTTCGGAATTGGTGTAAAGAAACGCTACCTACCTATATACATACATATAGTCACGCCTTTTTTCCTCTTACTACGGTTCTTACACACGTCTTTCGCTTCTTCTACTTTTATCAGCGCTTTCATACACGCTTGTCGCTTGTTGGTACTTTTGGCCTGGCCGTTCTTGAAACCAATTTCGATCTGATCATGATACGTTAGCTAAGGCCGACCTCAACCGACTGGCCCAGTCATGGTTAGGTTAGGTAAGGTTAGGTTTCATGTGAGTGGGGCGTGGTCGCCCCTCCACCGTGACCCTTAGTAGGTCTATTGTGGCTCATCCCTAGAGGCTACAGTTCACCGCACAATCCAGCCCTTCTTACGAAGTTCATGGTTGTATAGGGTGAGATTTTTTTAAAATTGGTAGGTTCTAGGTTAGTGTAACCAAATATGTTGAACCTTATTCTTCCCAGGCCGGAGCATGAACATAGTATATGTTCAGCAGTTTCGTCTTCCACGCAGCAAAACCGACAGTCCGTTTGTTGGTTCAGATCTATTTTTCTGAGGTGGTATCTTAGACGACAGTGTCCCGTAAGCAGTCCTGTTAGAATACGCAGGTCATTTCTGCTCCATTCTAGGATCTGCTTAGTTGTGTTTCTCGAGGGTTGTAACGGTAAAAACGCCTTCGAGTGGGTTAGCCCTGGTATGTCGGACCAGTACGTGAGTATTATCCTCTCCGCCCAGTCCGAAATAATTGTTTTGGCGGTACTTGTGGTGACTCCAAAAACCGGTTCTGGTCCAGTGAACGCAGAGGGTGTCGGCTTTTTCGTTTCCTCCCACCCCCTGGTGCCCAGGTACCCACAGTAGGGTCACCCTGTTATTCGCACCAAGGTACTCTAAGGATTCGATGCAATTCCATACAAGTTTAGAAGTTATCTTGTTGGAGCTCAGTGCTTTTAAAGCAGCCTGGCTGTCTGATATTATATTTATGTTTTTGTTTGCTAGAGGTCTGTTGGTCAACTCTCTTGCACTCAATTCGATAGCGAATACTTCAGCCTGAAAGATTGTAGCATACCTGCTAAGACTGGTATATATTTCAATCTTTGGTTTTCTGCTGAAAACACCGGCCCCAACTCCATCTAGGGTTTTTAAGCCATCTGTGTACATCACGTATTCAGTCTCTGGGAAGAGGATTTGTCCCCTCATCCATTCGTCTCTCTTCGGAAAGAGGACTTTGAACGACTTTTCTACGTGTATTTTTGTGGCTAGCAAGTCAGGAACCATCCCGAGAATTTGGTGGTTTTTTGTTTCACTCAGTATCCCGGAGTAATCCCCGAGTTGCTCTCCATTGATTTGCTTTTCCAAAGACAGGAATCTGTAGGAAACTATCCTGGCCTCCCTCTCTAAGAAAATATCTAGGGGAGGGAGATGTAGGAGGTGTTCCATCGATGCCGTTGGTGTGCTGGACATAGCTCCAGTTATGGCCAGGCATGCCAGCCGCTGAAGGCCAGCAAGCTTTGCTCTAGCTGTCTGTTGTAAACCTTTGGTCCACCAGACTACTGAACCATACGTGACCATAGATATTATCATTGTTTGATAAATCCAGTAAATCTGTTTGGGGTTCATTCCCCAAGATTTGCCACATACTCTTCTGAGATTCCAGAGAGAAAATCTGGCTTTGTTTATTGTTTTTTCCAAGTGGGCGTTCCAGGTGAGTCTTTTATCCAGAACTACACCCAGGTATTTCACTTCCGTCGCAAATTGAATGCTCTCTCCGTATAGGACAGGTTGCCGAAGCTTATCTAGCTTTTTCCTTTTTTTAAAAGGAATAATTACAGTTTTCCGGGGGTTTACAGACATCTGTTCCCTCTCGCACCATCTGTATACTGTGTTAAGGGCTTCTTGGAGGACGTTTGAGATCGTCGCTTCATACTTGCCTTATAAATATTTTTTGTCAATCTTCTTTCATCCATCCTCTTTACTTTTCCAAACCATCTAAGGATTTTTTTATGTATCTCTGTTACCACATCTTCTTTCACACCACAGCGTTCCCTTATTACACTATTCCTCACTATATTCATCAGAGTCTCTCCGTCTAAACCTCTCAGACTAATTGTCTTCGCAACATTTATCTTACTTTCATGCTTCTTCTGCCAAACCCAACATTCACTACCGTACATAAGTGTAGGAACCAGCACTCCTCTATGCACAGCCAGTTGCGCCTTCTTTAATTGTTCTGGGTGCTCATAAAGTTATACCTATACAGTAGATTGTAGATTGTAGGGGGGTCGTGAAGGCTATGCAGCCTCTCAAGCACCTCGAGCTATAAAATACCTATACGGTAAAAAGAGCACTGAGGAACTGAACACTTCTTTCTGGATCTTGCTTTAATAACTTTGTAAATAAGTCACCAGATGCCGCCATTTACTGATTTTTACTAGAAATCCTCTAGTAAGAGTCAGGCGCTCTCGCCATATTTCAGCTATTTCAAGGCGCAAATATTTAAAACCGGTTATTTTTTATATTTTCATCTACAGTCTATTTATCCTAACTTTAATTTCCTAGCCCAAATTGTACCGAATAAAAGTTGAGATGAATAGGATATAACTAAAAAGTTTAGATTTGTTGTTTTGAATGTTAACGTCTTGAAATTCTTAATCGTAATTGGTTTATCCACTACAATAGTTGAAATGTGGTTGATCCAATAAAAAAACACTTTAAGTGCCAGACTCTTACTAGAGGGTCTGTAATTTTTACGGATATCTTTCACTGTATCCGTTCCAAGGATAGTTCTAATAAACGATTAAGGGAAAATTTATAAATAATTTTCAAAAGATTGATTATAGTTTTAAATATTTCTCGGAAACAAAAAAATATTCCAAGATTTTGCTTCATTTGTTTATTTAACAATTAAACCAATATATATATATATATATATATATATATATATATATATATATATTTATATGTGCAAAAATTATAGAAAACTGTAATACTATTGCAGTAAAATATAAAAACTATTTTAAAGTTCCGACAGCATAAAAAGGTGTGAGAATTATAACTGTATGTACCCATTTTTAATATAGGTATATGTGGGTCGATTATATATCAGAAAAACAACTACCTTTCTTTTTACATCTGATATATAATCGACCCACATATACCTATATTAAAAATAGGTACATACAGTAATTATAATTCTTATATATATTTATATATATATATATACATATATATATATATACATATATATATATATACATATATATACAGTGTGGAACAGCCAAATGGAATAAATTCGATAACGAATAAATGAGAGCGTGTTGGCACAAACACTTAGACACGTCGATTTGTATTTTTAGATGCGCATTTTTTTCAAAAAAAAAATTATATAGGGTGTGTCATGTGACAGTGGCCAATACCAACTTTCTTATTTTAAATACAACTCCCTGTATATTATATATTTTTTGGATTCTTTAGAAAATTCTTAACATAACTCATATACAATGTCCCATACCTATCTTGAACTGTTTCGGAAATATTAAGTGTTTTCAGATGTATTACAAAAATTAACATTAAAAAAAGGAAATTATTTTATTTCACAAATAATGTAAAAAAAAACAAAAAAAACATTAATTTCAATGTAAGAGATGTTCAAAATGTTCGCCGCGAACGTCTTGGCAACATGCTAATCTGGTATAGAAATGTCTTCTAACGTTACTTAACATCTCAGGCGTGACTGATCTAATCGCAAGCTTGATTCGTCTTTTTAAGTCATGTATGTTGAGTGGTTTAGTTTTGTATGCAATACTTTTGACATATCCCCACAAAAAGAAGTCAGGTCAGGAGATCGTGCTGGCCATTCTATTGATCCGCGCCTCCCTATCCACCGATTTGGAAAATTTTGGTTCAGGTACTGCCGGACATTGATTTGGTAATGGGGCGGTGCTCCATCTTGCTGAAACTATAGTATATTGGCAGGAACTTGTGGGTTTGCTGGATCAGGATATAAGTTTGTCAAAGTTGGCACGACATTATTTTGGAGCAGTTCCAAATATTTATCTCCATTCAAGTTGCCATCAATGAAAAAGGGACCTACGATATGATTTCCAACAATTCCTGCCCAAACATTAACTTTTTCAGCATATTGCTTATGTTCCTCTCTCATCCAGTGAGGATTAACATGACCGTGAAGTGTAAATGTGCTATCATCAGAAAACAAAACATCTTTTAATTGGATCACATTGTTATCTAACATTTTCATCATTTGTTCACAAAAATACGTTCTCCTGTCGAAATCGTCTTCCATGAGCTCCTGAGTTGGCAATATTTTATAGGGATGCATTTTACTTTCCTTTAATATTCAAAAAATTGATGTGTGGCTAATGTTGAACAGTGAGGCTGCTTTTCGACCAGAATTATGTGGGTTTTCATGAAACTCAAGCATAACATCCAATTTCGCATCATCGCTTAGTTCATTGGCAACTACTTTTTTTGTCTGTCTTACATGACCAAGCTCGCGAAACTGTTTTTCTATTTTGCTAATTGTTGCTTGGGATATAGGCGGCAAATTTGAAAATTTATTGTGTAATAAGCGAGAAACTTCCATTTGTGTCCGTGTGTTATCTCCATAACCAATCATTTGTAGAATGGTTATTTTTTTTTTATTTGATATCAGTAAAATGGAACGCATTAATGGTTTTTGCTTTATTTTCTCAATATTAAGAGCTAAATGGGAATTAAGTATTGAGTGTAATGTAGCGAATTTGTGAAATAAAATCTTTTTTTTTTAATGTTAATTTTTGTAATAGGTACATCTGAAAACACTTAATATTTCCGAACAGTTGAAGATAGGTATGGGACATTGTACATGAATTATGTCTGAAATTTTCTGAAGAATCCAAAAAATAAATAATATACAGGGGGTTGTATTTAAAATAAGAAAGTGTGTATCGGCCACTGTCACATGACACACCCTATATAATTATTTTTTTTTTGAAAAAAATGCGCATCTAAAAATACAAATCGACGTGTCCAAGCGTTTTTCCCAACACGCTCTCATTTATTCGTTATCGAATTTATTCCATTTGGATGTTCCACACTGTATATAGCGTGTTTCAAAGAAAACTTTTGATCCCCCCTGAAACTGAGAAACGATGATTTTCTTAAAAATTCTCCGTCGCAACTTTGCTAGATCTGCAGGCGAAGTGACGTATATTTTTGATTTTAGGTGTCCCCACAAAAAGAAATCCAATGGCGAGAGATCCGGTGTTCTGGCCGGCCACTCTATTGGACTCCTTCTGCCAATTTAACGCCCTGAAAAATATTGGTTTAAAACTAACAGGACAGGGCACCCCCACATTATAATAGACCGCGTGAGACATTTTTCAGGGTGTTGGATTGGCAGAAGGGGTCCAATAGAGTGGTCGGCCAGAACACCGGATCTCTCGCCATTGGATTTCTTTTTGTGGGGACACCTAAAATCAAAAATATACGTCACTTCGCCTGCAGATCTTGCAAAGTTGCGACGGAGAATTGTGGTAGAATGCCGATTACTGACACCGGAGTTATTAACAAATGTTAGAAATATAGATTGTATTATTGTATGGAGGTCAGCGGAGGTTATTTCGAATATTTAATTCGTTAATTTGGTGAATTTTTAAGTTTTTTTTCATTAAATAAATTAGTTAAATCCAAAATAGTTATTTTATAAAAAAAAATGTCTAGAGAATTTATTTACCTTTCAAATGGTTTGTTACTCGACCACACTTTAGGGGTTGATACGGGGCTGCAGGGTGTTGCATTTTTGGGTATAAATTTTTATATGAAAATTCGTTCCTCTTCCAATAAAATTTGACGTGTTTTTTTTTTTAAATTTTGAAAAAGTCTTGGTTTCTGAGTTTCTGGGTTTTCGTTGGAACACACTGCATTTTGAAAAGCATGTTATGGGTTTAGAAGTTTTGTTTTGAAATAAGTCATGGATATGTTTGTGTTGTTTATTGCACATTATTTTTGCATGTCTAGATTTGCCAGAAGATAATGAAGATGATGTTTTTGGTGACAATACAAATCGTGTCAGGTATCCTTCATGTAAGTTTCCGAATTAATAAATGAGATTTTTGGTAAATTATATGAGGACATAGAATGAATAAAATGGTTGTAGATTTTTTTAACCTTTAGCATTATTCTAGAATTTGAAAAAAAAATGTTAAAGCTGGTTTTGCATGAAAATTTCCGTAACATCAGATTTTAATTTTAAGAAAACATTATTCTAAGTATCAAAACTAGCAGTTGTAAATAATGAATTTTTATTGTTCAGTAGAAAAAAACATTAAAATTTATTACCGATCAAATAAAAAGGATGCTAATTTGTCAATGTCTACTTAAGATTTATAAAGGTGTGGAAACGCAGGCCAAGAAACAAATTAATTTTGTTTATTGTTTAAAATGGTCACCAGCTTAAAATTTTGTGTATGTGATTAAGTACCAAGGTACTATTACCATAGTGGTGTTGTTTTAATTCAACCAATTTTAATAGAACGTTACATCATTCGGTGTAATAAAATTTAGAAATAGTTAACATTTTGCTTAAAAGTGTGCATGATTTTTGGTCGCTACTGTACTAATATTTTAAACAAATTGAATTTCCGTAATATTAGCAATTGTTTGAATTTCAATATAAATTTTAATTGGTAAAAAAGAATAATAATTTTCCTAATATTGTTCTGCAAATAAATTTGATAAAGATAAGTACTTTATTGATTTGTTATTCCACACGGTTGCCGAAAAAATGGTGTACAAAACACGCCCGGAAACTGTTTTTAAGAATCTTTTTCACTCGTTAAAAGAAACAGTATTTTCCGAATTTGTTGCGTAAATTACTGTTTTGTCATTTGGTCATTGCGTCATTTATTTTTGACTCGAAGCAAAAGAGCATTCACAGATAGATTCAATGACAAGGCCAAGCCTTAAAGTTTTTATTTGTAGCACATTTATTTTAAACAGGGAACTTGAAAGTTTTGCAATGCAGCTTTATTTATTTAATTTTTTTTTTTAAATTTCCACCATAGGTAAAACATCTTTTTATCCTCCAAAACCAATTCTTAAACCACATCTGCCACGTCCTGCAAACCCTAAAAAGGTCCTCAGCACTGAAAAACATTTCTTCCTTTTAGCTTTATTTTCACCAGGGGAACAGTGCAAAGTCGCAGGTGGCAAGGTATGGATTGTAAGGAGGGTGCTTAAGCAGTTTCAGTCCTGTAGTGGTCAAATCAACATGCATATCGTATGGGCTTCTCCGTCGATACTGCTCTTTACTCGACTGTTTCAGTCATTGAGGAGAAGCTAAAAAGGAAAGGCTTTGTTGCAGGCACCTTCTTGGATATTGAAGACACAACACGCCACATGAAGTAATGTGTAAAGAGGTTGTTCGAAGAGGTGTACCAGAAAGAGTGCTTTCGGAGCATGCTAGAGCGGCGAGTGACAGCCTCACAAGTTACAGTGAAGGTCACTGGATGGGGTTGCTGTCCGCAAGGAGAAGTACTCTCCCCACTCTTACGGTGTTAAGTGGCCGATAGGCTTCTCAAAACACTAAACGACAAAGGATTCTTCACGCAAGGGTATGCTGATGATTTGGCTATCCTTATACGAGTTCCGCTTAAAAATGGGCTCGTCATATTCACCCGCAACTACAAAGTACTTGGAGGAATAAGGTTAGCTCCGACTAACTCAGTGAAATTTCTAGGCATTACACTAGACAGAAAGCTGAGCTGGAAGAAGTACTTTGTAGAACGCTGCAGAAGCATAAGCGTATTTTTCTGGATATGCAGAAGAACGGTTGACCAGACCTGTGGCTTAAGACCCAGAATGGTTTTATGGACATACACGGTGATACTTCGGCCAAGGCTGCTGTACGCTTCGGTTGTCTGGTGGCCCAGGGTACAGAAGTCATCAGTAAAGACAATTTTAGAGCACACCAGGGGCCGTATTCTCGACAAGTGAACTTTTTGACGTATACGCATCAAAACGAATGGTTCATGTGCGAGTACTTTTCCGATGTGGTATTCTTGACAACCACTCGTTTCTCGAAACGTATACGAAGGAAAACATGGGATCACAAAATCTGGCACCACTGTAACATTTCACGAATGACATTAATTGATCCGTTAGATCACGTTCTATGAACTTTTGAATGATTGTCAAATTAGAAATTTCCCGCGAATGACATTCGAAAATTCAGAAAAATAATAATTGTTATAATAATTGTTATATAGGTATTCATAAAGAAAATGTCTCATATAACGGAAAGCCAAAAAAACATACTAATTGAGTATCTGAAGAAAAACAATAATCTTCAATCCGGTAAATTCAACAACCAGTTTACTTATAAAGATGCCCAGAGGAAATGGATGAAGATAGGTGCGATATTGAATAGCATGCCTGGTGCAGCCAGAGATTGGAAGGGTTGGAGAAAGGTAAAGTTGGGCCCCGCGTTGATTTATTTTATATAATTACCTATATGTATATTTTTATCAAGACTTGGCAAGACCTGAAGTCCAGAACAAAAAGTAAAGTGAGCGCCAAGAAAAGGCATGCAAGAGGAACCGGCGGTGGACCCCCAATTGAAGAAGACTTATCGAAAATAGAAGACATAATCGATATTGTCAAGGTAGTTTCAATTGAGGGTCACAAAGAAACAGCAGAATCTGTTATAGATTTTGATTTTGATGATTATCAATTATTGAACAATCATGATGAGGACCAACCCCACCAACAAGGCAACATTTTTATTGTAGAGGCGGAACAACCAGTTGAAGAAAATATTGAAGAAATGGTCGTTACAGATTCTTCAAAAAAACCCATTCCAAAAAAAAAAGATCTTCAACTCTAAGACACACTGTTGATGCAGTAAATGATTTTAAAGTTGGGATGGAAGAAAAAATCTCTTTGAAAAGGAAATACTTCAATGAAAAAATTGAAATTTTAAAAAGGATTGCTATTGCAAAAGAGAGGAAAGTATTTGCTTGTGAGAGACAAGCTGATGCTGAGGAAAGAAATGCATCTGCTAATGAGAGAATTGCTGCTGCATTGGAAACAATTGCTGAAAGTATATTGTGATAGTTTCCATTTTATATTCAATATCATCTGTTGTTCTCAGTAAATTCATGTAAATTTAAGAAAAATGATCATTTTGTTTAATTTTTTCCATTTATTATATGTTTTATTTATCTGATTTCTAAAATCAATATAGTATGGTCCTTTTGAGTCATCCATCATATTCTCAACGGTCTTCGAATAAGAGTGCCGCTCTCCTATTAATTGGTGATTAATTAGCAGATAATTAGACCACCGCCTCTTCAAGCGCGTTTCCAAAACAATCTTCATAGAATGGCGCTCTCCCATCAATAGATAAATAATTAGTAGGTGATTTTACAGCGCGGTCCCTTTTGAGCGGCACCACGCTCACACGCATTTGCCCATGGTCTTCAAAATTTTCCCACACCCAAGGGCCGCGACTCCTACTACTATAGGAGTCTGCCGCTAAAAGGGACCGTGATCTGATTAACTATAATAATTATAATTCGATTAATGGGACATAGAGCCGCATTTTCTATGCGCTTGAATGAAAAAAAATATAAATTAAAATCAAAACTATATATACATTAATAAATATTTGATGAAATTAAGACAACGAGACTTCGAATAATATTTGATCTTAGCCTCCTACCAGCCGCCAATTCTGGATTGATTCTTGGAATATTATTGTCTTCGTTAATATTAATCGTTGGAGCATATATTACAAAATCTGCTTGTTGATTTTCATCACCAACTGGTTGAGGAATATTGTGTTCGATACACAAATTATGTAACACAACACAAGCATTTATGATTTTACTGGCTTTTTCGGGGGCATAATGTAGAACCCTGTGTTTGAGCAAGCAGCGAAACCTCATCTTGAGAACCCCATTACGACGCTCAATCAAGCTTCTGATAATTTTTTGCTTTTTATTATAAATATATTCTATCCTCTGGTTCATTCTCTAAAGGTGTCATCAACCATGTTCTCAGTGGATATCCAGAATCACCTGATGGAAATTAATATTTTCAGCAATAATTTATAAGACATGGTTGATTCGAAAATAATATATATAAGGATAATAAAATAATTTATATGCATACCCAATAAATAATAATTGGTATTTCCAGTTTCATGTAATCTTGTCAGCATAGTTTGAACATTCGAATTATTCCAAATGAACGCATCATTTGTACTTCCTGGAAACCGCGCATTTACATTTGTTATTTTTAGATTGTAGTCACAAATTAATTGAACATTTATGGAATGGTAGTTTTTCCGATTCACGTAGATATTCTCAGGGTATTCTTCATCGTGAATTTTTGGCGGATAGATGACTACATGTGTACAATCAATACAGCCTATTACTCCTGGAAAATTATATCTTCTGTAGAATCTATAATTCAAAAATTGCAATTATTGTACTCATTCATCATGCACGGGTCAGTTTTGTTAGCTTACTCCATTCTTAATTCATTCAATTGGTCAAAGTTAGCAGGGAATTTCACGAATCTTTGAAAAATCTCTTCACGGTTGAGCACCTCCACAACTTCATTTACACATCTTGAAACTGATGGCTGTGACACAGAAAAATTGAAATTACAGCCAATATCCATTTGGTAACTGCCACTAGCGAAGAACCGTAAAGACACCAACAACTACGGAAAATTAAATATTAATCAAATTATATATACCTATATCGAACATTTCACTTTTTGGTCGAACTTACTTTTGTAAGTATATCCAAATCTTGATCACGATTCGCAGGTGTGATGTATTCGGATGTAATATCGCTGAGAAATAGAACCAATTCTTTGGAGAGGCGAAACATTTTGATAAATTGTTTATCACTTAAATCTTGAAACGGATTCCCGCGTTTTCTATATCTTCTCCTATCTCTTAATTCTACATCTTCGATTACATCAATTAACACCAATTCATTTTTCATTATAAATAATTCAAATTAAATTGATTTATTTCTGTGATTATTTAAAATTCAGCTATTGGACGTCACAAACGCCAAAACCGCCAAAACGAATGATAAAAAGCGCTCGCTGTAAACATTCGCTTTAAAAACGTATACGCGCCAATTTTCACGGGTCGAGAATACCAAAACGCACGAAACACTAGAAATGCAAATAAGCATCAAAAGTTCACTTGTCGAGAATACGGCCCCAGAGCTCTGATACAAAGAGGCGCACTTAATGCTATGCGCACTACTACAGGCTATGCGTGTCTGCAGGAAACCTTTTAAGGTATGCTTCCCGAAACGAAAAGAATGGACCGGAACCCAAAGATCGGTGCTACTCAGTGGGTACATCTGGTTCACAGATGGCTCCAAGACGAGCGCTGGGACTGGGACTGGAATCTATAGTTGTCAGAATGGGATCGATATCTCTGGGCGAATATGCTACAGTTATTTAAGCTGAAACTATAGCGATCATGCAATGCCTGATTGCCATGGTGGGAAGACACCATGGATATTGTCTGACTGCCGTTGGCGGGTTTCGGAAGGAACCTCTACTAGATCATCATCTTCTTGTACTTGTTAGAGATCTAGATGATCTGTTGATTCCGGACTTGCCTCTGTAATATTTCCTGAGATGTGGACTGCCCGCTGTCTCTCCATCTCTTTGGTGGTCTTCCGGGTGAACGGGTCCCTGCTGGTTTTCCCTCTAGAAGAATGCGTGGTAATCTATCGTCGGTCATTCTCTTCACGTGGTTATACCATTCTCTTCTCCTCTGCCTTCCCCATCTCACCACATCCTGTACGTCGCATTGTGCTCTAATGTCATTGTTTCTTTCGTGATCTCTTCTTGTTTTGCCGGCTATTGTTCTCAGTATTGACATTTCGGCGACTCGTAGCATCCTTTTGATCTTGTTGGTATATCTCGCTTCTATACCACATGTTATTATTGGCCTGACGCATGTCTTATATATTTTGATTTTAATCTCCATTTGCATAGAAGGATTAGCCCATACAGTTTTCCTTATACATCCAGATCATCATCTATTACTATTAAATGATCGGTGCATTGCTGTTGCATTTAGGCATAAGGTTTCCTTAATCTTCATCAAGTATTTTCCTCACAGCAGAAACGTTTTCCTTCGTAACGGACGTTGGTGGCCTCCCCGTCCTCTCAGCGTCCTCCAAACTAAAATTTCCACTCTGGAATTCTCTTTATCACCTGAATATAGTCGTACGATGTGGTCAATCATCATCTAGTGCAAGAGTCATTTCTTCTTAGCACTGGTCTATATTTAAACCACGATCACTTTAAACTATCACTGATGACTAGCAACTGAGCCCACTGGCTTGGCACAGCGGATAGTGTGTAAGTATGAACACGTCTCAACATGCACCAACACTCCTGCGTCACGTGGTTGCATTATATTGCAAAACTTTACTAGTTTCCTTTGTAAGTGAAGTTCCCATGTTTACTATTTATAATAACAAATATATAATTAAAATTTATAAAATAATGAAAGGAATAAAAGTAACCAATAAATAAAATTGTATTTAAACACCTTTCAGTTTCAAGTGCCACTATTTATGTAAAATTGTACTAAAGAGAATGTTTCAAAGTATTAATACAATTTACCATCAGTCTTTTTTAAGGGTGATACATCCATTGTAAACGCCATCTGTGAGATAGTCCTGTGACTCTTTAAACGATGTAACGTTTTTATTATCCCTAAAATAATATGAAAAGTGCCTTGGTATTTTTATCACGCCTTTATGCTTCTTTTATGTCTGTGTTAATGAATTGCAAGTGTTTTACAAATTATTAATCAGCACACTGCATGATGTATATTAAGTGTTTGCTTTATGTGTTGCTTATATAGTTGGTAGCACCGCCTCCTCGCTAGACGCTCTTTGGGCTCTACACCCTCATCGTTTAAATGAAGCCGGACTTAACCGTCAATCAGGTAAAATTATTAAAATTGTTTTTTTATTATGTTTGTACATAACTCTATAAATTATTAAATGGCATATGTATTATTTATATTAGGTTTGTATCTGCAGTTGTTTTAAACAGTTTGAGAACAAAATTGTTTGAATGCAGAATGCAAACTGATCTGACTGTCATCGAACTGTTTGACAATCGCTTGTCAAGGCTACAATAACATCAAATTATTAATAAGAATTGGGTTCGGTTTCTGCAGAAGCGCTTATTTTCAATCCCGCTTTTCCGTACGTTTGCAAACTGTTAATAGTCCAAGCTGAGGAAGCGGCCCAATATTATGAGTGCAAAAATTAATATAAAAAAAAATATGAGCGTATAGAAAATTAAAATTCAGGGTGAGTTTCTATTTCATGCGACTCGATCCTGATTACCGAACATAACCTAAAAAATTGGCAAAGTTGCGAAAAGCGTATTTTTTTTAAAAACTAAAAAACTACATCTCCGATCGAAAAAAGTTAAATCAGGAAATTGTAGGTATTAAAAAGATTATATTATAATTTTTCGGTATCATTAATATTTTTTGAGTTATATTGGAAAAACCGCGTATTCAAACTTGTTACTTACTGTAAGTGTAGCCTATGGCAAGCCAAAAGAGTGTTTTTTTGAAAAATTGATAAATATTGATTATTTTTAAGATATATGAAGTTTTCTCCAAAAAGATGCTCTCTTAATTTAGCTAGTTCTGCTCGGGGGATGATGCTACAGTAACGATTTAGGGCTTATTTTTTTCTGTAAGGGTTGTACTTTCATATTATTTAAAAAGTTATATTGATTTTTTTAATTTTAAGGGTCAAAAAATGACTTTCAAAAAATTGCTTTACATGTTTTTTTAAAATAAATTTCTTAATTTTGTTTTTTTAGAAATGACCTTCATGCAAATAGATTCCTGGCATCATTTCACGTATTTAAAAAAAAATAAGTACTTACGATCATTGGAAGCCGAGATAATTTTTTTAATTCCATGAAGTTTGGCAATTCTTCATCTATTTCGATGGTACGATGAGTATTACCTTCCAGATTTTTTTGAAATAAAAAAACTATCTCGGTTTCCAATGATCGTAAAAACTCACTTTTTTTTAAATGCGTGAAATGATGCCAGGAACCTATTTTCATGAAGGTCATTTCTATAAAAACAAAATTAAATATTTTATTTTAAAAAAACATATACAAAAATTGCTAGTCATTTTTTGTCCCTTAAAATTAAAAAAATCAATATACTTTTTTAATAATAGGAAAGTACAACTCTTACAGAAAAGAATAAGCCCTGAATCGTTATTGTAGCATCATCCCCCGAGCAGAACAAGCTAAATTAAGAGAGCATCTTTTTGGAGAACTTCATATATCTAGAAAAATAATCAATAGTTATCAATTTCTCAAAAAACACTCTTTTGGCTTGCCATAGGCTACACTTAACAGTAAGTAACAAGTTTAAATAAGTCACAGTTAACGAGTCATAGAAAACCCGATTTTTCACGGTTTTTCCAATATAATTCGAAAAGTATTAATGATATCGAAAAATGATAATTTATTTAATAGATAGATCTTTTTAATACCTAATATTTCTAATTTAACTTTTTTGAATCGGAGCTGTAGTTTTTAAGTTATCAACAAAAAACCGCTTTCCACAACTTTGCCAATTTTTTAGGTTATGTTCGGTAATCAGGGTCGAGTCGCATGAAATAAAAACTCACCCTGAATTTTAATTTTCTATACGCTCATATTTTTTTTTTATATTAATTTTTGCACTCATAATATTGAGCCGCTTCCTCGTTTCTTGGACTATAAGTGTTTTATAACTGCTGAAGAAACAACCCATTATTACTGCAATCAGTAAAAAATTTCTCTGTAATCTGAAAACTGGAAAGTTATTAGGTATCTATAACATGAGGATATAAAAATTGTTTGTTTTACGGTAAGAAAGGCTAATGAAACATTAGTAGCACCCTAAATATGAGAACACTAAACCAGGACTAAAAAAGGTACAGGGTGTTTAGTCATTGTTGTAGCACCTTTAAATGTATACAGGCTGATTGATCGGTGTGATAAAGCTCAGTAGCTCTGTTATCAAAAGAGATACCAAAGGAAATTGTGCCTAGAAATTGTAGGCAGCTTTTAGCTTTACATTTCGAATTTAGTTACACGATGCCAGATCAAAGTTATGTTTTTTTAAATGAAACACCCTGTATTTTACTTTAAAATTAAAATCTGCTTTACCTCACTATTACAACAATACAAGGTTATAGTATGTTATACAGAGTATTTAAAAAGTTATAACCAATTCTATGTGGAAGTCTTAACAAGTTCAACGCCCTGTATAATTAAAAAGGAGACTAAGAATAATAATCTATTGAATCCAAAGCTCTTTAATGATAAAGTTTATAAATACGAACGAATTTGCGATTATTTAATCGAATACAGTGTTAGTCGAAATTGAGTACATTATTTTCTCAGTAATTTCAAATGGAAATGTTGTATATTACTGTCGCAGACTATTGTGACCATACTTTTATTTTTATTAACCATTTCCTATACCTTGAGTTATTAGTTTTTAAGATATTTCCATTTTTCTTTGCAAAGTTTTAATTAGGTATCTAAACGTGCTAATTGTTAGTTGGCCTTGATCGATTTGTCAGAAACTGACAATTCACCATTACTGTTTGTTAATCCATTAGTGTGTTACACTCTAAACTAGCAAATATGAAGTTTACTCGTGACAAAATGGTAGATAAGATCAGGATTTTGGGGAAAAGTAATAAAAGCGCATTACTATCAGTAAGAATTTATCATGAAAGATATTCTGAGAGGCGATAACTTACAACAGTAATTTTCCAAAGATTGAAGGATTGGTTTAACTGCATCGGTTAAGCAAGAAAGAACAACAAAAACTACTGTGACAGAGGATAACGAAATGAATGTAATTGTGACAGTTAACGAAAATCCACATACAAGTATTAGAAATATTTCAAAAGAACTAGAACTTAGTTAATACTATGTTTAAAAAATTCTTTCTAAAAACAAAATGCACGCTTACCAAATTCAATTTCACCAAGAATTAACTGATAATGATTTTGAAAAGTGAATAGTATTTTGCGAATGGGATTTTCAAAAAGGTAATCAAGAAAGAGATTATTTTGACTTTGTACTATTCGGAGATGAAGCTACATTTCATAAAAATGGGCATAAATTTTACTACTATTCGACAACTAATCCATACCACATAATTACACACAGTCAAACTAGATGGTCGCCAAATGTGTTGGGAGGTATTGTTGGTGACTATGTAGTGGGGCCATTTTTTTTTTGAGGAGCATGTAAATGAAGAGATGTACGAGGGCGGTTTGATAAGTCGGTGACTTTTTAAATAAAACAAATTTTTTTCCGCAAATAAACATTTTATTTTTCTACATAATCACCTTTTAGCTCGATACATTTAGTCCAGCGTTTTTCTAATTTTTTTATTCCCTCCAAATAATAGGTTTTTTCAAAGCTCTCAAAATACGCGTTTGT
The DNA here is from genome assembly GCA_950111635.1 of Agelastica alni. Lineage (NCBI taxonomy): Eukaryota > Metazoa > Arthropoda > Insecta > Coleoptera > Chrysomelidae > Agelastica > Agelastica alni. The sequence continues at coordinate 23,768,740 of OX467719.1, read as the reverse complement.
TTCGTAATGACTTCTTCATTCGACTCAAATCTCTTACCGTCCAGCCATTTCTTTAGGTTTGAAAATAGAAAATAGTCGCAGTGGGCTAAATCTGGAGAATATGCTGGATGGAGTAGCAGTTCGTATCCCAATTAGTGGATTTTGGCCATCTTGACTAGACAAGTGTGCACACGTGCATTGTCTTGATGGAACAGCACTTTCTTATTCTTAGCCAAATGCGGCCGTTTTTGCTTCAAATCAACGTCGAATCTGTTCAAAAGCTTTGGCTATGACCTTGTTGGCTGACAGACTCTGTTTCGCCTTCTTTGGTCCACGTTCACCCCGAGCAACCCACTGTTTCGATTATTCCTTGGTCTCTGGCGTGTTGTGATGGATCCATGTTTCATCCATAGTAACAAAACGGCGCAAACATTCGTCCGGATTACGGCTGAACATCGCTAAACACTCTTTTGAAGTGGTCACACGATTGCGCTTATGGTCGAGTGTGAGCAATCGCGGCACCCATCTAGCAGAAAGTTTTTTCATGTCCAAATATTCGTGTAAAATATGATGTACCCGTTCAGTTGAGATACCTACAGCTTGAGCCAACTCACGCACTTTCATTCTCCGATCATCCAATATCATTTCATGGATTTTATCGACGATTTCCGGCGTGATCACTTCTTCGGCGTTCGGCGTCACTAGTGCTGGTACGACCACAACGGAACTCTGTAAACCACTTCTTAACCATTGAAATTGATGGTGCCGAGTCCCCGTAGTATTTATCAAGTCTTTCGTTAGTTTCAGTGATGGATTTTTTACGTAAAAAGTAATGCTTAATCAGCACACGAAATTCACTTTTTTCCATTTTCGTAAAAATTCACGAGGTTGTGTCTGCTTTGAACTGCTATCAAACACCAACTGCACGGCGTAGCTTGTTCAAAATTAGAAAGTTGCCCACTGATAGATTATAGTTGACGGCAGCACTGTTGCATTTGGAGTAACTGCGCGGGAAATTCAAAAAGTCATTGATTTATTAAACTGCCCTCGTATTTAGATTTTTGAGTAAATCAGTTACCCGTATTACCCGTATTAATGAAAGATGTTTTACTTCGTATACGTGAACAAATGTGGTAAATGACGGTGTTCCGATTCACCATAATGCATTAGTTCAAAGAGAACTTGATGATCAGTTTCCTGAAAAATGGATTGGAAGAAGTGGACCAGTACGGTGGCCACCCAGGTCACCAGAATTCATTAAAATGGACTCTTTTTTTGGGGTTATATTAACAACGAAGTGTTTAAAACACCTACAACAACAAGGTGTGAAATGAAAGAGAGAATTCGAAATGTTACTTTACAAATGCTCCGTAATGTTTAGATGTTTCGGGTGGTCATTTTAAACACCTTTATAATTGAGATCTACTTCATTTTAGTAATAGTGTTGTTGTTTTTTAAGTTTCCGTGTATTGTTTGTTATTTCTCCCCGAGTGTAGTTTTTTTAAACCTTATTTCTAATAATTTTTTTCTATACTAGTTATTAAACTACGGAATGGAATAAGCTTCCAAAATCAGTTTTTCCAGAGAACTATGACCTGCAACTTTTTAAAAAGCGTGTCCACAATAATTTCCTTTCTATAATCCCTTCCCCTCCCCTTCTAATAGTCGCAGTGCGGGCCGTCCGCGGCCCACACGATAGGTCTACCCTTTTTGCGACTATTTTCATAAAAAAAAAAAACTAAAAAAAAACTATTAAGTTACCAAACAGTAATTATTAATATTATTTTGACAAATCAATCATGGCCAACTAACAAAACTTACAAAACTAATTAATACTTTGCATAGAAAGATGAAAATATTTCAATAACTAATAACTTTAAGTATTGGGAGGGGAGTGGTTAATAAAAATGAAAGTATGGTAACAGTAGTCTTCGACAGTAATGTATAATATACAGGGTGATCTATTTAAAATTACTGATAAAATAATTTACCCAAGTTTTGACTTATCCTGTATTCGATTTAATAAATATTTGCAAATTCGTTCGTGTTTATAAACTTTGACAATCATTAAAAAACTTTGGCCTCAATAGATTATTATTCTTTTACTTCTTTTCAATTATACAGGTCGTTGAACTTGTTAAGATTTCCACATAGAATTAGTTATAAGTTTTTAAATACCCTGTATAACATACTATATCCTTATATTCTTGTAATGGGGAGGTAAAGCGGATTTTAATTTTTAGGTACTGCGTTATGGAACACCTTGTAACATTGTAACTAAATTTGAAATGTAAAGCTTAAAGCTGCCTACAATTTTTTGCACAAATTTTTTTGGTATCCTTTATGATAACAGAGCTACTGAACTTTATCACACTAATCAATCACCCTGTATATGTAAATTAAAAATATATTTTTATTTAAGTATTTCTAATACATTTTTATGCGCTATTATCTGACATTTTAATAATACAATCATACTTAAAATATATATTCCTCCAGCAACTATGTCAACTTTTCCCAAAATGTTTGCGTAGATTGCTTAAATTAATGTAGAATTTACCCCGATAAATTTTATTTGTAAACGGGAAAAATGTCGTTGAAAACTGAATGAATATTGATATGCATTTTCTTTTTAAACATTTAAACCAGATTCCAGCACCATTTTAACAGAGGACACGGACAATTTTATTATCGGTCAGAGAGTTTGGGTTTCTGGTACGAAACCAGGCCACATCGCTTTCATCGGTGAAACGCAATTTGCACCTGGAGAATGGGCAGGAATAGCCTTAGATGAACCAATCGGTGAGTACCTATTTCGTATGTATACAGGGTTTTTAAAAAAATGGTGACCCCGTCTCTAGGATAGGTGAAAAACTGAAAAATAATTGGGGTTTGCTTAGTATAAAATTTTCGTAACGCCATCCGTATTCAAGATAAAGTGCGTCGAAGAAAAAAATGTATACAAATCTATTACGATTTTACCAAAACTACTGAAAACATTGTAATGAAATTTTATACGAATACGTTTTAGAAGCCGATACATCCCATGAATGAGTTTTTATATCTGACGCTCATAGAGGGCACTAGTTACACGGTTCGTACCAAGTAGTATTGAACATAACTTTTTTAAGATTAGATTTATATTTCGAGTGAACTTAAACATCATTCAATTTTACACCAAAAAGGTACTCTTGGTAAAACTCGATTATTAATTAGTATTCAAGATTTAGAAATACTGGTAAACAAAGTAAATGAAGAAAGCGATGAATATGGGCTGAAAAAAAAAATGAACGTGAAAAAACGTGAAAAACTAAATTCATGTTGATTAGCAAAAGAACAAACAATGTTCCTAAACACTCGCCTAAAGTTAATAACATGTCGGTGTATTTAACATTTGAGTACATTTTGATTAACAATATCTAATTTTACAAATAACAAGGTTTCAAAAATCCAATTATTTTTGACTTATTGTCATAACTATGAATAAATGTAAAGTAAAGTATGCCTGTGAACTTGGTTCGAATTGTAACCTTTGTTTCTATCCCATTTGTTTTATACCTACCAAACCGTGGTCTTATTTTGTGTGTAAATTAAAAATGTCTTGATGGGCCCCTAGACGAGAAGCGAGTGACCACTGCTTTTATCCTCTTGTTGATTTCTTTCTTATTTTACTTTGTTTCGTATAGGCTAAGAAAGTATTCATAGTATGTGTGAAAGATTTTACTGTTTACATAGATTAAATAAATAAAATTTTGTATGTGACTGACTGAATAACGACCGCCCAACCAAAAAAAACCAATAAATGTAATGTTTCCATGGCAAACTTAGATAAAATCAAGATATACCAGTTAGAGTGGATTTTTAAAAACATTACAAGAAAGGACAGCAGTCAATCCCAATTTTTTAACATGTATCCCAATCCCAATTTTTTAACATGTATCTGTTTTAACAACGAGGTCCCATTTACGCGACAAAAAAATTTTAATTCACCTAATGCATACTAGTTAATAATAATTAATGACTTTATCATTACTTTATACCAGCATCGGTTATTACTTTATAATTTTCAAATCAAAATATTCCGAAAACAATACACAGTATCGAGTTTTACCGTGAGTACCTTTTTGGTGTAAAATTAAATGATGTTTAAGTTTACTTAAAATTTTGATTAATAAGTCTTACCTTAAAAAGTTATGTTCAATACTACTTGGTACGAACCGTGTTACTAGCGCCCTCTATGAGTCAGATATAAAAACAAATTCATGGGATGTATCAGCTTCTAAAACATATTCGTACAAAATTTCATTACAATGTTTCCAGTAGTTTCGGTAAAATCGCAATAAATGTGTATACATTTTTTTCGTGCAATCGCACGCGAAGTCAGTATTTCGCGTTCTCAGCACAGTCCGCGAAATTCAATTTCGCGGCCGTTACCCATAGCAACGGCCGCGAAACTAAACGTCACTTCCAAATTTGAATATCACTTCCAAATTTGACATTTCTAAAATACTACAAAGACAATGATTATTTTTTATTGAATACCAACAAATGCTTAAGTACTTATATTATTTAGGATGAATATTAACATTAATTGTACAGTTTGTATTATTACTTATATTCATTCCAGTAGTTGGAGCAACTAAATCTAGTTTTTCTGAATAATGGTTATTGCCTACATTCAATCATCATCATCATCATCACTCAGCTATAGTAGTCCACTGCTGAACATAAGCCTCTCGTTTATTTTGCCACTCTGCTCTATCTTGAGCCATTTGTATCCAATTACCACAGATTCTTTTGATGTCATCGGTCCATCGTGTGGGGGGGCGCCCTCTACTACGATAAGCTTCGTGCCTCGGACGCCACTCCAATAGTTTTTTAGACCATCTTCCGTCAGTTCTTCTAGCTACGTGGCCAGCCCAGTTCCACTTTAAAGTTGTTATTTTTTCGATTACATCTATAACACCTGTTCTTTGGCGAATAATCTCATTTGGTATTCGGTCTCTGAGGGAGATACCCAGAATAGCCCTCTCCATCGCCCGTTGGGTGACATGCAGTTTCTTTGCTGACTTTTTTGTAAGCGTCAATGTTTCGGCTCCGTATGTCATCACTGGTAATATGCACTGATTGTATACTTTTCGTTTTAGACTGATGGGAATATCCGACTTGAAAACATACTTTAATCTTCCAAAGGATGCCCACCCCAAGCCTACTCTCCGGAGAAGTTCGCACGTCTGGTTGTCCCGTCCTATTCGGATCTCATGACCCAAATATTTGTAGGCGGTGACCTGTTCAATAGATTTGCTTCCAATAGTTATGTTTTTACTGGGGACTAGGTTTGTCATGACTTGCGTCTTTGCAAAGTTAATTCTTAGGCCAACTTCCCTTGAAGCATTGTATAATTTTTCCAACATCATGGACGCTTGATCTATACGGTCGGTGATAAGGACGATATCGTCTGCAAATCTTAAGTTATTTAATCTTTCACCGTCTATATTTAGGCCCATTTCCCCCCAGTCGATTTTCTTACAGACATATTCGAGCAGTGTGGTGAACAGCTTTGGAGAGAGGGTATCTCCTTGACGTACACCTTGTTCTATTCGGAATGTTCTTGTGTTTTTATGTAATCTTACACACGCCGTTGCTTTCTCGTATATACCCTTAATCAGTGCAATGTACCTGTAATCAATTCTGCATTCTGTTAATGATTTGAGCATATGTTGTTGGCTGATTGAGTCAAAAGCTTTTTCATAGTCTACGAAAACAAGGATGAGAGGTTTATTATATTCTGTTGATTTTTCTATAAGGGTCTTGATTGTATGTAAATGGTCATTTGTACCGTACCCTGCTCGAAATCCTGCCTGTTCTTTCGGCTGGTAAAAATCTAATTTTGGAGTTAGGCGTTTAGCAATGATCTTCATAAATAGTTTATACAAGTGGGATAGAAGACTAATGGGTCTGTAATTTGCTAGATTACCAATGTTCCCCTTCTTGTGCATTATTACTATAGTGGCTACATTCAAACCAGATACTATATCGCCAGAAATTGAGTTGGAAGTTTGCTTCTTATTTTCGATAGAGTCTTCTACATATCCTTCCGCTACTGTCGAGGACTTCCATCCACCGTGACGTTTAAGAATTGACACATCAGCCCCAGTATTAGCAAGCAGCGTGGCAGAACTTCTCCGAAAACAGTGACCCGTGTATGTTTCAGGATTTGGTAATCTGAGATACTTAGCAATCATACTAGGCATTTTCCCAATTGTATGCTTTCCAACAACTTGTGCGGTGCACTTTCCGTTTACGTATCTCAAGAATATACTACGATTATTAACAATACGTTTTGGTCGAAGAGCTGCATATTTACGATACATTTTTATGGAATCAATATTAGTAACAGTGAAAATACGCTTCTTATCCGTCTTGGTATCAGGAACGGTTACTATTAATACAACATTTTCTTCCTGAATATCTTCAATGGCCATTTTTATTAACTCATCTCGTCGCAAGGCACCAGATATTCCCATTATCAAAACTACCTATAAAAATCAGTACAATAAATAAGAAAATTGTAAATGATATCTCTTAACACTTACCTTCAACAATAAGTATTTTTCATCATTAGCTTCTTTAAGGAATGTATCAATTTGCTCACGCGTAAGAACTTTAGACTTTTTTGCTCGATAACCTACTGCTTTTCTTTTCAGAAATGGTACTAATTTTGAAAACTGCTTGATGTCGATATTGTCTCGTATGTTAGGCATACACTTCAGCATGGAATAAATGCTCCCATAAAGTTGAACTTTTTACAACATTTGATTTCTGCATCAAATAAGTCAATAAAATGTTTTCAGACATCGTCTTAACATTCTGTTTGTCACACCAATCTTTAAACTCGTAACATTTTTCGTACTGCCGTTTAGATTTTTCGGGTATTAAAACGGAAAGCGCCGAATTTACAACGCTTTTGAGTTCAGGAGGAGTGGAAGGTACTGAAATATCGCTATCAGTATCAGACATTTTGCTTTTGTCAAGAACTGTCAAAATATTTTGTATATATTGAAACATATCATTTCCATAGCACACGGTGATATTGTTAAATAAATTGAACTGCTGTTGATTTTAGAGCAATTATATATTTATATACAATTATTTAGTCTAATAATTTTAACGATTGCACGAAAAATAGTGTTTATGCCATGGCCGTGAAACTTTTTAACGACCTCATGATTATAACGGTTCTTTCGGTACGTTAAAAAGGTATTTCGCGGCCTAAACATACAAATAACTATTTCAACGCTCTTTATCTTGAATACGGATGGCGTTGCGAAATTTTTTTATCAAGCAAACCCCGATTATTTTTCAGTTTTCTACCTATCCTAGAGACGGGGTCACCTTTTTTGAAACACCCTGTATATCTAAGTGATTTACAAAAATAAGAGATTATTGTGATACAGAGGAAAGATTATTTTTTGAACTGAGTGTTTAAAATTATTGAACCCAAGAATGAATATCGTAACATTTCTTATGAGAATGATAACCCGAAAAGTACACTTAAAGAATTATTTCCTCCTGTGCACATAATAATTCCGGGAGTTATTGCGATAATATCGACAACAAATTCAAGTCTGGTAAACTTTTTTAACAGCCAAAATAAACCCCCACTGAGCTACGACGCTCCTGACCGTTAATGCCTATACCTAGTCGGGCTTCAGGATTTCTTACTGGAATAAAATGTGTTAAATATAAACATTGTAAAAAACGAGGATGCCCTTAGAATTATTATTATTACTATTATTATTTGTAAAATAGTCCAATTATGTTTTATTTTAGGCAAAAACGATGGTTCGGTTGGTGGTATCAGATATTTTCAGTGCGAACCAAAAAAGGGAGTTTTTTCGAGGCTGACTCGACTTACAAGAGAGCCTTTAGAAAGAAGAAGTCTCACGAGTACTCCGTCGCCTGTAAATAATTTAAGAAGTTGCATATCACCGACTGAAAGTACTCAAGGACTTTTTAGGTCTTCCGCATCGATAAGTAAGTTGTAAATGTGGTTTATTCGGAGAGTTAACTACCTAAATTGCTTTTATTTATCTCGTTTTTAGGTGGATCCAATATAAGCTTAGTTTCGGCAACTTCACATGCAATAGATTTCAAAATTGGAGATCGAGTTATTATTAAAAGCAGCCAAGGTTCCAAAGTTGGTACTGTTAGATACATGGGTACTACGGAATTCGCTACAGGAAATTGGGTTGGTGTGGAATTAGATGATCCCAGAGGCAAAAATGATGGTTCTGTTAATGGTAAAAGGTAAATTAATTTATGTGAACCTTTTTGGCAAAACAAATTTATAAATATTTCAGTCCAAATAATAAAATAAAAGACTGGACAAATTTTTTTATCCAAAGATAGTGTAGTCCCTACACTCCCATCGATCTTGAGCTGACCAATCGTAGGTACTTGTTTCATCATAGTAAATCCATGCATATCCGTGGTCCTGAGGGTCCGTGTCTGACAAACAGAGAGAAAATGTTAGGGACTATTACGTCATAGCAACACCCACCTGATTTTGGCAGTTTTTAATTTTAAATTAATGTACTGATTTCAAAACACTAAAGAATCGATTTGCTTAAATCCTCCTGATATTGTTTGTACACTGAACCAGCATCGTCATAAGTCCAGATTGGAATGACAACATGATAACAGTAAAACTTTGTTTTCTATTAATATTTTTGATTTGAGTTTAGAATTTGCAAGAAGAAGGTATAAAAGAGGAGTTCGTTAGTAAATTGATTAAGAAATTTGACAGTTTAGATAAAGCATATGAGGTTGAAGAATTGTGGTAAAAATACTACCTCGCAACAGAAAAAAATCAGAAACCAAGATGGTAGTATAGTAAAAGGAGAGGAATGCGTATTAAAGAGCTGGATACTTCGAAAGTTTATTTGAGAAAGAGGATACACAAGTACAGGCCCCATTCGGAGACATGAGTAAAATTGGGTAAAGCTGCTGGGTACGAGGGTGGTGGTAACTAGTCTGCTGTACCGCCTTTTTAACCTTTGTTGTAGGAGTTGTAGCGTACCAGACGACTGGTGCAAGGCCGTTATCTTGCCGCTTTACAAGTGAAAAGGTTCGCAGCAGGACTGTAAGAACTACCGAGGTATTAGTTTACTCAGCATAGTCAGCAAACTGTATGCAAAGATATTGATTAAAAGAGTGACGAATGAAACTGAGATAATATGGGATGTGCAAACAGGATTTAGAAGAGAAAGGAGATGAATGGATCAGGTCTTTTCATTACGAGGTATAGTCAAACAATTCCTGGCTAGAAGTCAGAAGGTCTATTGCGCTTTTATAGACTTTGAAAAGGCCTGACAGAGTGGTGAGAAGTGAGTTGTGGTCGACATTGTCTATGTATGGGGTGAACGGTAGTTTAATACGAGCACTAAAATCACTTTACGAGGATTCCACTGCTTGTGTCAGGATAAACGGAGCTTGCACGGAATGGTTTAACATTAAAAAGGGTGTGATTCAGGAATGTGTGGCTTCGCCATGGCTGTTTAACTTATACATAAACGATTGTATAAAAGATTTAAGATAGAGTGCGTATGTATTGAAAATGAATGATTTGATCGTCAAATGCCTTCTTTACGCCGATGATCAAGTCATATAAGCGTCATATGAAGAGGAGTTGCAGGCAATGTTTAATGTTATGCATGATGCCCTTAAAATCAAAGGGATGAAAATAAATGTAAGCAAAACGAAAGTAATGGTTTTTGAAAGAGAAGAAAACATGACAAACTGTGAAGTTCTGATTAAGGGAAAAAGAGTGGAACAAGTAAATGAATTTTTGTGCTTGGGTTCAAAGTTTACGAAAGTAAAACAAAGTATGACAGTGACATTAAGCGAAGGGTTTTGACAGGAAAACAAATAAATGGCACACTGCATAGCTTTAGGAGCAGCCAGAAAGTGTCAAAAAAGGCACGTCCGGCTGTGCATAGAGGTGTGTTGGTTCCTACACTTATGTATGGTAGTGAATGTCGGGTTTGGCAGAAGAAGCATGAAAATAGGATGCGAAGATAAGTAGTCCAAGAAGTATAGCCGGAGTGACTCGGTTGGATAAAGTATAAAATGGAAAGAGATAAGAGAAAGCTCTGATGTAAAAGAAGATGTGGTTACAAAGATAGATAAAGAAATGCTTAGATGGTTTGGACACGTAGAAAGGATGGATGAAGAAAGATTGATGAAACAAATTTATAAGGCGAGATTGAATAAACAAGTCGGTAAAGTCGATCTCTGCGAACATATCTCGATCAGATCAACATTGTTTTGAAGAAAGGCCAGGTCAAGAGTACCAACAATCGACGAGCATGTATGAAAGCACTGATGAAAGTAGAGGAATTAAAAGATGTGTGTAAGAACCGTAGCAAGTGGAAGCAAGTGGTGTTTGCCTACCCCTGTATGTATGTATGTATGTATTTTTGACTTTCTACCTAACAACCAATATAATTCTCTCATTTTCAGGTCCATTTGTTTGCGTTTCTTTTGTATGTGATATCTCTTCAACTTTATTTGGCATCTAGATGCATTCCTAACTTCTACGTTGTTAATTTAGATTGCAGGGCATTTTTTTTTCTTAGCGGGAAAGTTACTTGTTGTGACTTACTTTCATTCATTTTCATTTTCCGTCTTTCGAGCCATTCCTCCACTTCGAATACGTGTTCTTGTATATTTCCGAAGCAACTGTAGGATATTTATGAGTTTACATAATACCAGTGTCATCTAAAGTTATACTTGTTATAGTGTAATCAAGTTGGGAGATCGGAGGTGAAGATTAGGTACAATATTGTACAAGACGCTGCTTTGTAGAACTCCAGAACTTTGTAAAAATTTTTGGCTTACGTTTAAAAATATTGCTGTACAATACTTTTCTTCTATGGCTACATTTATTCATTTATTTTATGCACAATTCAATGACACTGTTGAGTTATTTTGACGGAAACCACACTGATGTAAATCCACCAAATTTTAAAAAAAATTTAATATTAGTAAGCCTAGCGATAGTAAAAACTTTTTTGAACCAAACAAAAAAAATACTGTTTTGGGTACCAGGATTTATTTTACTCTTAATTCGAACAAAAATGAAATAGTTATTTATGTACCAAGGACGAAAACTGTATATTATAGTCGAGTATGGAAATTGATAGCCGAGTCCAGCAAGCAGGCGAGACATCGACAGTTTTTCGCCGAGGTGCATATTACATTTTTTCGTCGACCTCTACATACCTTTATGAAAGTAATGAATGTGTTGTATTTTTTTTCCCAATTCCCGCTGCTCCGAAAGACTGTTACTGATATCCATATCGCTATCACTATCTATTTTTGATTATTATGAACACTAATATTCAGACCACGGTCTTAATCGCACGTAAAGTCTAGCGGACTTTGTAAGTAATTAAATTAAAAACAGCAAATGAGAGTTATTGTCACAGGCGCCTATGTTTTTATTAAATCGTGGATTTACGAAAATGACCCAATCGCCGCTCTCACACCGTGCCATATTATAGCGCACCAAGCGTTTGCCTTCAAAAATAGTCGATTTTTCGTCCGGAAATTAAGTACGTAAAATGTCATTTTTTGTAGAGGTCGACGAAAAAACCAATATTCGCAATAAGTTTTTAGGTTTAAAAGGATGATTTTTTTTGTTTCAGATATTTTGAATGTCGTCCAAATTTCGGTCTTTTTGCTCCAATATCAAAAGTAAGCAAATCTCCTTCGAAAATAAAACCCGGTAGTTGCCAAATACATGGTGGCGCGGGTTTGCCACCGAGCGGCATAAAGCGGGTGAATTCTAAAGAATCTTTACTGTCGAATTTATCGACTACAAGTGCCGCATCTAATGCTAGAAGGGTAAGGCTTGGAATGTCGTCGTTAAGTCCCAAGGTAGGGGATGTGTTGAATTTTTTAAAATAAGAAAACCATGTCAATTCGTGTTTTTTTTTTACTATAATACTTTTAGAATAACAACATATAAAACTATTATTACGTTTTATTTAATTTGAGATTCGAGATCAAATTTATTTATAAGAATTCAAATCACGAAGTGGTACCTACTTAATTAAATAAATTTAGATAAATAAGGCAACAACCGTTAACATGCTGCGTCTTTTTCTTTATTGTGAAGAAGGTAATTGTACCACTAGTTTATAATTTAGTGTACCTTGATGGTAAGGGTGTGAGAAAATTTTATGTTAAGGATATTCAACTTGATGTTACTGCTCTGGACTCTGATAATGATGAGTTTGAACGTGACGAAACCCATTCTGAGGAAGAATCTGATTCTTAACCGTTGACTATCTTCTTTTCTTCTTCTTTCATGTGCCCTATCCGGTCTCCCGAACGTTGGCTATCACTCTGGCTAGAGCATTTCGATCTTCCGCCAAGTGTATGAGTTCTCCTACTGAACGTATATTTGTCCATTCACGAATGTTCTTCAACCATGACTGTTGCCTTCTTCCAGGTCCACGGCGCCCCTCTATTTTCCCATTCATTATAATTTGGAGTAGTTGATATTTATCTCCTCTTAGTATGTGACCAAGGTATGCAATTTTGCGGCATTTTATGGTGGTCATTAATTGCCTGTCAGTTTTAGCCCTTCTGAGGACTTCCTCATTTGTTACATGGTCCGTCCAAGGTATGCGCAGCATCCTCCTATGCAGCCACATCTCAAATCAAATCTAGTCGGTTCATTGTTTTGATCTTGAGTGTCCACGTCACTGTACCATACAACAGTATTGACCATATATAACATTCAGTCATCCGCTGTCTTACGTTGTCTTCTTTGTATATCTTTATTTTTTTATTTTGTGACTGTGCTGAGTCCGGCCTAAGAATTGCTCAGTAGGAGTTGTCCTTCCTGGCGGTGAAAGTCCAACCGAAATGGTACCCTTTCTCTCTATGTTTTTCTTAACTTTTGCCTCTTGCGTTGAAGATGTTGAATTTACATTAAGGAATTCTTTAGTATTTTATAAACGCTTTGCTAGGATATGCAAAATTTTGGAATAGCAAAAACAAGCATATACGAAGGATTCAGAAAAGTCTACAACACATATACATACGTTACTTCCTGGCCCTAATTAAAATGATACGGACAGGTGTATGGAATTCTGCGAGCTGTACAAAATCCGTCAAAAAACAGATTCCAACTTTTACATACTCTGCGACCTTTAAGGTGAATGGCAGAGTGAAAAGATAGATTTAAACACGGTTGCCTGCAGTGTCAGGTCACTCTTGTATAGATTGTAAATTATAGATTTAAGGGGGCTATGCAGCCTCTCAAGCATGACCTATCAGATCTTTTGTGCGTAACCCTTAATCTATTCGGAGGTCCGGTATTCCGAGCCTTCGTACAAAGTTTATCAGTTTCCTGGGACCACTTCCAGGAACTTAAGCCTCTTGCAGAACAGCGCTGGGCATTAACAAAGCCAATGTCCTGCAGGTTCAGCAACGCAGTAGCGGCAACTATCACTCTCTGCTTTGCCCATCTTTTTCAGATGATACCTTAGAGGGCAGTGTCCAGTGAGGAGTCCTGTCACCAGTTTCAAGTCTTTATGTCCAATTTGAGAAGCTGTTAAGCTTTTCTTGGCGAGAGGCTTATAGCCTTTTCGCCTGTCTTTGTCCTGGCACTTTATGCCAGTGATATTTTATTTCATCTGTTTCCCAACGTGGAACCCCTTCTTTTATGTGGGCATTGGAGAATCCACAGAAGGGTTCTGGGTCGGAAAATTGTGTATTTGCCCCTTTCTTGGCAAGGCAGTCTGCTTCCTCGTTGCCTCTAACTCCTCTGTGAACTGGAGCCCACATTAAATTGACCTGGTTGTTTGCTGCCAGTTGTCTTAGCGATTATTTACAGTCCCAAGTCAGCTTAGACTCACAAGTATATGACTTCGGAGCTTTTAATGCTGCTTGGCTATCCGATTAAATATAGATTTCTGCCCTTCGGGTGTTTCTTTCAAAGCACTCCTGGCATGTAATTCTGCTTGAAAGACGGTTGGGGTGTTACCAAGAGGTTTTGATAGCCTGAAATTCTGCCCACTCCAACCCTTTCATCCATCTTGGATCCATCAATGTTATACCACACTGATGCATCCCTTCCTAGTTGAAGTCTGTTCTCTGTGCAAATGTGGTGGTTGTTTATGATCACTTCAAACTGCATTTCGAAGTTGTACCTAACTGGCATAATATCTGTCGTCTTAGACGTGTATTCTAGGAAAATATTTTCCAGAATATTTAAATGTGCTTTGAGATTTATTGTCTGGCTAAGTCTGAAGGCACTGATTGCTGCTTATTTCATTACACATAAGTGCATTGGTGAAAGGTTCAGTATTACCTCTATGGCTGCAGTAGGGCACGTGAATATTGTTACTGTTATTCCCAGATACTCTTGGATAGGAACGCCTCTAGGTCCTTCTTATTGTGAAATACTTTAGTTCTTATTGAAACGCTTATTTACTGACTAAACTATATTTACTCATACGAAGAGAGAGATGTACCGATGTATCTCCGTGGTTAATCTTACAATCAATTATTCATACATAAGCTTAGGTCACTAACTAGTACGCTAGTAGCCTATGGGTATACACTCTGGTATATACACTTTGTATGTATTTAGGTTGGTTTAGATCGCACGAGGTATCACACCCAAAGATTTTACTGTCTAGGGATACCAAAAAATGAGGTCTATTCCGTTAAGATTCGTAATGTTGAGTATCACGAATCCAGAATGTGAAATGCTACTATCCAAAAAGATTAATCAATGTTGCTTAGAACAGCATGGGAAACAGTTTAAGCATATTTTGTTGGTTTATTGAACTGTACTAGTATTCGTATGTTGGTAGTAAATATGTATTTTTGACAACTTTCTTATTGTCCACCCTGTAGTTTGGAAAAAAGTCCAATTTTTCAACCCAAGTTTAAGTTGCTTGCAAATTGGCTAGAAAATTTTTTGGCTGTGTCTTCTAGTATTGTTGCAATCACAGATTACAACGTTTTGTTTAATCTTTCTTTATTTTCATTAAAATCGTCATGAGCGCCAACATCTTAAAAACACTTGTGTCGCGCCAGGCAAATTCTGATAACTTTTCCTCTCTATTAGTTTCGCGCCATATTATCCTCGTTACCATGCCGTAACATTCAGATCCTATCCAACTTCCCAAAAGAGTATCTCTCCGACCGCCGAGAGCGACGATTTAATTCATTTTATTTACAGCGGTCAAAAAGATCGTTTTTTTCTTTTATTCAAAGTTCACTTCCAGCTATCGACCAGAGTTGACGGTCGATATTCCTCCTCCTCAGCGATCGAGACGATATTTTCCTATTTTTTCACGGCATTCGAGTCAATGCTTGCATTGATTAGCGGAAAAAATGCATTGTGTATTTGAAGAGAGAGGTATTTCAGTGTTAAATAAAAACCTTCAAATACCAGCGATTTGTGATTTTCAACCAGTATAGTGGACTGATTGAAGTTGAGTTTAATTCCTCCTGTGTATGAAAAAGGGCATTAAAAACCCCGATTTCTACAATTATATCAGTAGATAATAGTATATACATACATATAGTCACGCCTTTTTCCCGTAGGTGTAGGCAGAGTCCACTTACTTCCACTTGCTACGGTTCTTGCACACATCTTTTGCTTCCTCTATATTCATCAGTGCTCTCATACATGCTCGTCGGTTGTTGGTACTCTTGACCTGGCCTTTTTTCAAAACAATGTTGATCTGGTCGAAAAATGTTCGTCGAGGTCGACCTCTACCGACTTCCGTCCATTCTTCCGCCTTATAAATTTGTTTCGTCAATCTTCCTTCGTCCATCCTTTCTACGTGTCCAAACCATCTAAGAATCCCTTTATTTATCTTTGTAACCACATCTTCTAGTACACCACAGCGTTTTCTTATCTCACTATTATTCATTTTATCCAACCGAGTCACTCCGGCTATACTTCTCACACTACTCATCTCCGCAGCATTAATCCCATTTTCATGCTTCTTCTGCCAAACCCAACATTCACTACCACACATAAGTGTAGGAACCAACACACCTCTATGCACAGCCAGACGTGCCTTTTTTGACACTTTCTAGCTGTTCATAAAGCTATACAGTGCACCATTCATTTGTTTTCCTGCCAACACCCTTCGCTCAATGTCGCTGTCATACTTTCTATCTCTCCTAAACTTTGAACCCAAGTATACAAACTCGAAGACGATGGAGATAAATTGTGCTTGCAGCCAAGACCCACATAGGGTTGTAGTGCTACTTGATGATGATAATGATGATGGTAATGATGATACAAACTCATTTACCCTTTCCACTCTTTGTCCCTTAATCGGAACTTTACAGTTTGTCATGCTTTCTTCTCTTTCAAAAACCATTACTTTCGTTTTGCTTACATTTATTTTTATCCCTTTGATTTTCAGGGCATCATGCTTAACATTAACCATCGCTTGCAACTCCTCTTCAGATGACGCTAATATGACTTGATCATCGGCGTAAAGAAGGCATTTGACGATCAAATCATTTATTTTCAATCCATACGCACTCTCTTTCAAATTTTTAAACAATCGTCTATGTATAAGTTAAACAGCCATGGCGAAGCCACACATCCCTGTCTCACACATTTTTCGATGTTAAACCAGTCCGTTTATACTGACACAAGCTATCGCTCACCCCATATATAGACAATGTCGACCACAATTCACTCCTCACCAATCTGTCATCCTCCTCTCAGGTGCTGTCTTTGTTGAGGTTGGCGACCACTATGGGAAATTCTTCTCTATATTGGGCTCGATGGATCAGAATATTACCATCCATGGTTGTCCAGTCTCTTAAGTTTCTTAGCCAGGACTTTTTCTTTCTCCCTATGACTCGTTTACCTTTAATTTTTCCTTCCAGTACTACTTGTAGTTGTTCATACTCCTTGTGCTGCATTAGGTGTCCCAGATAGGCTGTTTTTGTTATCTTCATGATATTTGTTAATTGAGGGCTGGTATTACTCTAGTTAAAAATTCTGCATTTGTTGTCCTGGTGGTCCATGCTATACGGAGCATTCGCCTGTATATCCACATTTCAAAGACGTCCAATTTCCGGAGTTCTTCCTGCTTCACCATCCATGTCTCACAGTCGTATAAGAGCAGGGACCACACATAGCACTTTACTGTTCTTTGTCTCACCTCGAGGGATAAACCTGAATTACACAGTATATTTCGAATTTTCAGAAAACCTGCTCTGGCTATTTCTATTCTTTTTTTAATCTCTTTAGCGTGGTTCAGCTGATGGTTTATTTCTCTGCTCAGGTATATGTAGCTGTGAACATTCTGGAGGGTGACGCCGTCTGTCATTTAATATGTAAATGAGGTAGCAACTTGGGCAACAGCTAAATATTTTGTTGTTATGGCGGGCCAAAATTAAAAAAAGTTAATGATTAGTATTTTTCATTACGAGGTATAGTCGAAAAATTCTTGGCTAGAAGTCAGAAGGTCTATTGCGCTTTTATAGAATTGGAAAAGGCCTATGCCAGAGTGGTTTTGAGTGAATTGTGGTCTACATTGTCTATGTATGGGGTGGGTGGTAGTTTAATACGAGCACTGAAATCACTTTACGAGGATTCCACTGCCTGTGTCAGGATAAACGGAGCTTGCACGGACTGGTTCAACATCGAAAAAGGTGTGAGACAGGGATGTGTGGCTTCGCCATGGCTATTTAGCTTATACATAGACAATTGTTTAAAAGATCTAAAATAGAGTGCGTATGGATTAAAAATGAATGATTTGATCGTCAAATGCCTTCTTTACGCCGATGATCAAGTCTTATTAGCGTTATCTGAAGAGGAGTTACAGGCGATGGTTAATGTTTTGCATGATTTCCTGAAAATCAAAGGGATGAAAATAAATGTGAGCAAAACGAAAGTAATGGTTTTTGAAAGAGAAGAAAGCATGATAAACTGTGGAGTTTCGATTGAGGAAAAAAGAGTGGAACAAGTTAATGAATTTGTGTACTTGGGTTCAAATTTTACTAGAGATGGAAAGTATGACAGTGACATTGAGCGAAGGGTGTTGGCAGGAAAACAAATGAATGGGGCACTGCATAGCTTTATAAATAGCCAGAAAGTGTCAAAAAAGGCACGTCTGGCGGTGCATAGAGGTGTGTTGGTTCCTACACTTATGTATGGTAGTGAATGTTGGGTTTGGCAGAAGAAGCATGAAAATAGGATTAATGCTGCGGAGATGAGTAGTCTGAAGGAAGATTGACGAAACAAATTTATGGGGCGAATGTGAATGGACAAGTCGGTAGAGGTCGACCTCGGAGAACAAATCTCGATCAGATCAACATTGTTTTAAAGAAAGGCCAGGTCAAGAGTACCAACAACCGAAGAGCATGTATGAGACCGCTGATGAAAGTAGAGGAAGCAAAAGATGTGTGTAAGAACCGTAGCAAGTGGAAGGAAGTGGTCTCTGCCTACCCCTATGGGAAAAAGGCGTGACTTTATGTATGTATGTATTTTTAATTTTCTTATAATCACTTGTTATTTTGCCCCTCTTCATTTGTGTCCACAAGCCTCTTATGGTTAAATCTTAAGCTACCAACACCGTTTTTTACGCAGGTTTCTGTGCACGTGGATATTTTTCTAAATAATACACATCGGTAGATAATAGAGTTACTGTTTGTTGCTCTACTGGGGTCTATTATTAAGATGCACCAGCAGTTGTTATAAAAATTAATAATTAACCAGAAATATAGTGCTTTATCTCAATAATTATTAAATATTTTAATGTAAGATAAACCTATTTTTTGCAACAATTTGATTTTCCTGTAGAAAAGTGCCCGATCATTTTATTCTTTATTCATTTTATCGAATTAACATGGTTTTTAATTACATATTTGAAGATTCTTATGAGGTATTCGACACGAACCAACCAACCGATGTGCAGTTTTTCATATATTTATTTAAAATAATTTAGTTCCTAATAGATTAAGTCTAGATTTGATTAGACGATTATGAAATTTATTTATTTTTATTTGTTGTAAATGTTTTTAAAAGTAATTTTAGTTGCAACATTCTTTAGTGATTTACGTAAATAAAATTGCATGCAAGCAAGCAGCGCTGCTTTAGCCTCTCTATGATTTTATTCGTTTGTAACGAACATGCCTATTATACCCTGTGGGCATTTTTTTTATTTATGATAGAAAATCTTCTATAGCCATTCTGTGTTGTCAACTGCTCTGAAAAGAAATGAAGTTTCGACAAAGGGTAGTGTGGGACTCATCGAACGCTCGATGTTACCCACTAAAAACCATTGAGTGTAGTTTTATGGGTTATTGTCTTGTGGTGAAGACAATTTTACCCATTGTGTAGGTGAGTCTGGGGGCATTGCAAGTAGGTTAAGATAGATATTTCTTTACCCTTCTCTTAAAGAGTTAAATAGTCTAGACTGGGAAGATTTCGCTGTGTGCGGGTTCTCCAAAAGAACCCTTGTAAACCGCTGGTATAACCTTGGGCCGATGGTTTAACCTGAGCAGTGAAAAGTTAGTGGGAAATAAAATAGGTACTTTATCGTGCCAAGAAAAATTCACACCTAAAATTAAAATGTTGGAAGTTAGGAGCAGCGTCCTTCCGTCCATAACATTTCGCTACCACTTGTTGTTTGGGTCTGCTGCTTGGGTCTTCCAGGCATTGAGCTCAACGAGATCGTTCAATCCTCACTCCGTAATAACGGCCAGGTCTTCGTTGATGAATTGTATTTGGTATTTCCTTAACTGTTCTCGAGGTGCAGGTGACAGTGGCCTGTTGAATGAGAAAGACGATACAAGATTACTATCATTGGGGAAGGTATATATTGAATTTGAAGTTGTAATGTCCGGGGTAGTCGGTAATAAATAGAGACAGGGTTTGAGTTTCTAAACTGTATTTATTCCAAAACAAAATTCGATTTTACAAAATAAATGTCACATTTACAAATGTTACAAAAAAGACCAATACCTGGCCTAATGCTTTTAGCTCCGATGGGCAAGCGACATCGTTTTATTAAAATATTTCTTTTCGTCGCAGAATATAAACAAACGACGATACAACAGTCAAACAGTAATTATGATTCCAATTTTTTTACTTATTGAGTACGGATATAATATTTTAAAAATATTTACGTTAACGGTATTTCGGAAAATTGAGACGGGTGTTTATTTCTTAAACTCAACACGTAAAAGAAATGAAATAAGGAAAGGATCTGAGAAATCTCAACGCGAAAACTCAGCGGCAGGAATCCTCCACAGAACTCAACGCGTAAGGATCAATTGCCTTTACGAGGAATTGGTCGGTCTTTTATATTAATTTAAGTTCTATAAAAACTGTTTGGCTATTAACATTGGCGCACCTTTTTATCGTTACAAAGTGGAGATAAATTGGTCGTTTATGTGCATAAAGAAGTGGAAGACAGGATAGCGCTTTGGGGTATTTATACTGTTAACTGAGTAAAACTTTATTTGATAGCGTTTATTGGTAGTCGGAGTAATTTAAAAACTTTAATTACACAAAACCTGAATTTCATAATCGTTTACTTATTAAATGTGTGCAAGATTTTTTTTTATTAATTATTGTCGTCTAACATAATTAACATTTTTAATCTCGTTATTTTTACGCATGTGTGTTGGTGGTTTGTTTTATTTTGTTTTGTTTTGAAAAGAAACATTTATCATACTACTTTGCAGTTTGAAGTGGCCAAAGCTAAATGCTTCTTTTATTTATTTTACAAAAATAATCGTTTGTGTAGACAATTATATTTTCATTGCAAGCATAGTAATTTGAATATCTCAAAATTCAAAAGTTTGTCAGTGACACAGAATAAGTTTAATGGCTCTATCACCGTGCCACAAAAGAACGGCAGAACTGTTAGCAATGAACAAGAGTCAGCTAAGAATCACTACGGGGCTCTTGACTGTATAATAGAGACCTGCCTTGCAGATTGTGCGGCAAGGATCCGGAAACGATAAAACACATACTGTGCTGCTGCAGAGCACTTGACCGCAAAAGACAAAAAAAATTTGGCAGCCATGCGGCCACCCAGAACTATATTGTTCCCACCCAGTACAAAACTTGTACAAGATACGAAAGTACTGGATTGGGTACAATGATGTAAAACCACATAGGAAAGATACAATAGGCCAACAAGATCTAAATAGGTGTGGAGTTTTTAGTGAGTAGACCTGAGTCAGCGTAGTCTCACAGTAAACCTTGAGCTATTAGACTCATAACCTCACCATAAATGATTTTCTTTACCTCTGCAACAACAACAAAATGGCTCTATCAAAAATAAAGGAAACTTTGGTTAAAATAATCATAATTTACTTTGATTAATTATTCAATACTATAATATATGTATAGGAATATGACGCTCAATCCCGGAATGCTGGCATCAGCTTAATGAAACAAGATCCAAAGTACCAAGAACATAAAAAGGATGACGAACCCTTTTTTTTGCAGAGGTGGAAGAAATCCTCTACGGAGAAGTTATGAGTCTTTCAGCTCCTATTTAGGTCTGTCTGGCTATTGCCTCCGGTGATTCTTAGACCTGTTAACCCATTGTATCTTGCCTATGTTTTGTATCATTGTACCCAATCCAGTACTTTCGTACCTGGTACAAGTTTTGTACTGGGTGGGAGCAATATAGTTTTAGGTCGCCGAGTAGCTGCCCAAAAATTTACTGTTTCCGGATCTTTGCCGCACAATCTGTAGGTCAGATCTCCATTATACAGTCCCATTTTGTTGAGGTGCTTCTTTAGTGGTGCGTGACCGGTCTAGAGCCCTGTAATAATTCTTAACCGATTCCTGTTCATTGCTAACAGTTCTACCGTTCTTTTGTGACACGGTCCTTAGATGTATTCTTTCCCGTGTTTGTTTCCTGGTCTACTTTCCCAGTAATTTTTGTGTTTTTACCCAATCCAGTCTTTTACAGTCACTCTTACTGTACGCTTCGGTACCCCTAGCATCTGCCCTCGGTTTGAGGGAGCTTCCGAAGCTCTTCTTGCAAGTTCGTCTGCTTTTTCATTACCTGCAATTCCCTGGTGTCCTGGAACCTATATCAGTTTTACGTGATCACGGTCTGCCAGCGATCTCAGTTCTTCTTTGCAGTCCCATACCAGCTTGGACGTCACTTCCTTGCTGTACAATGCCTTAAGTGCCGCTTGACTGTCTGGTAGGATGTTGATATGCGCGCCTTCAACATTCTTCTTATTATTCTCCTTCGCGCATTGAAGGATGGCGTACACCTCTGCCTGAAATACGGAGGTGTGGGTTCCCAACGAGTAGCTGATGCCAGTTTTTGGGTTCCTGAATAATACTCCTGCGCCCGCCCCATTCCCAGTCTTGGATCCATCTGTATATCATATTTTCACCTGTAGAATGTTCTTGAGCTGGGAGTCGTCCCACTCAGTTCTGTCTGGTGTCAGCACCTTGAATTGGTTATTGAAACAGTATCGTTTCGGAATGTGGTCCGTCCTCGTTTCCAACGCGTTCCCGATCACAATTGTGACGATACTCATGTGTCCTGTACCAACGTTAAGGTTGTTGTGTCTATCCTGCAATCTGGATGTACCGAACCTCGCCTCAACCACAGGAGAGCCTCCATGGCTGCAGTTTGTGTTGATTTGAATGCCCCTGTGATACCCATACAGGCAAGTCTTTGCACCTTACCCAATCTTGTAATGGTCCCTCCTTGTTGTGTTTTGGGCCACCATATCAAAGAGGCGTATGTTATGGACAGCATAACTAACGTATTGTATAGCCAGTACAGTATACGTGGTTTTAGCCCCCATTTTTTTTTTCAAAAGAGCGTCTGGCTGTCACTAGTGAGGTCACCGCTTTTTTGATTTTTTTTTTCTAAATGCTGGTTCCAGATCAACTTACGAGTCAAGAGTTACTCCAAGATATTTGACTTCTCCCTTTATCTGTATGTCCTCCCCTTGAAGTCGTATAGGTCCTAGTCCCTCTATTTTCCTTCTTCGGGTAAATGCTACTATGGTTGCCTTGTTAGGATTGACGTTTAGTCCCTGCAAGTCCGTCCATCTTGTTACCAGGTTAAGAGCCTGCTGCATACGACTTCTAACCACATTCTCTTGTCGCCCTGGCTACTATGGTCTCCTCTAATACAGTGATGTTTGTGTTTAAAAGTAATGGGAAAAAATCATTTTTAAATTATTAAATATAAAACACCCTGTAATTCAGATAGGAGACACATTTTATCTAAATGAATTGGGTTAAATCTTATTATTTTGAACCCCAGATTCTCCAGATTAATTATTTCGCATTATTAATGATACCAGTCCAATATAACTGCATAATTTTTTAAAAGTGGCCAATAAAAACAAACTATCTGAAAACACTCAATTTCGCAGTGTTTTGTTGTGGCAAATAACAAACAAATCCTATTCCGGTCTAACACTGTTTTTTTAATTAATTAAAAAAAAAATATGTTGTTGAATAATCTTTTCAATTACTGCACGGGATGAGAAATGTTTTCGAGAATATTCTGTCCTTCTATAAAAAATAATGCAAATTTTCCTCAACAAAGTTTTATTTAAAAAATTTTCCCGTCTAGTGGTATTATCCTTAAATAGTATATTACATACAGAGCAGTAAAGTAAGAAATGTCTCAGAGCACATGTTTGTTGGCCGAGGCGAAGCCTGCCCGAGATGTGTATACTATTTTTCCGCCCAGAAGGGAGAAAAATTTATTTAATATATTATTTTAACTTTTATAATAAGATCTCATTGTAAATAAATACATTATTATTGACAAACTTTAAACGTACTAAATTATAATTGACTATTTTTCCTGAAAAAATTTGAGCAGATTAAAATGTTCTATTTAAAGTTTTGATGTGGAAGGATTTTATTTTAAATATTTTATTATTTTTTGCTGGGAGATAAAAAAAATGTAATCTGTGTAAATTTAAAAAAATTAAAACCTGCATATTGAAGCATATTGATTAGCTCAAAATTTTTAGAAAAATAATAAGCCTATTACCACCAGTGCTTGGAAAAGAAACATTTATTTTCAATCACAGAACTGAATATATCCCAAATAACCTTAATTGTTTCATTTTAAAAAATAATATTTTTTTTATGATAGAAGTCTCCTACTAAAACAGCATCCACTCCGATTCCGACGAGAACAGCTTTACAGGTAACAACTTATTAATTTTGGATCAAATCTGTTTTTAAACAAAAATAGCAAAACCATAACTATATAATATATTATTTACAACTATTATATATTTTTATTAACCGTTTTACAAGGTATATTTTTATACTTAACGTTGTTTTCTTTGTAAAAATATTAATCTATTTTGTTATTATTATTCAAATAAATTTTACTTACATTGTTTTTCTTTATTTACCTGTTGTGGCGGACATATCGCCTAATTGGACGTGCAATAAAAACCCTAAAATTAATTTGTGAAGTAGACACACTCGCAGTTATGAGATCGAGTCATGTCTGCTGGTTTATGATGGGGATAAGTAATCCTTCGGTCGGTAGGGCCTGTAAAAATATGCAGCCTTTGTAACGGGCCGACCGAGCCGGAGATAATGGAAAACCCTACGCAGATACAATAGTTGCAAACCTGGCAAAAGAGAGTATCCGTAACTTAGCTACTAAAAACATCAGTCGATTAACAGACACCATCGGGTGCACACTGTATCTCAACCGGCCAATACTTTGTATCATAGATTAAATAATTCAAGTAAAAGTATTTGCTATTAATTTAATCACACGCTTACGCATTGACATATTTACCACACCTGTCTTAATATTTTTTTAGGTACAAAAATAGTACTCGGGTCAATATTTTTACAATATATTATTCTTAGGAATAATTGAATTCCTTTTAAGTAAAGAATTTATTTATGAATAATGAAAAAATACTTAGTGTACTTAGGTTCAAAGTTTACGAGAGATGAAAAGTATTACAGTGACATTAAGAGAAGGGTTTGGCAGGAAAACAAATGAGTGCATAGCCTTATGAACAGCCAGAAAGTGTCAAAAAAGCACGTCTGGCTGTGCATAGAGATGTGTTGGTTTCTACACTTATGTATTGTAGTGAATGTTGGGTTTGGCAGAAGAAGCATGAAAATAGGATTAATGCTGCGGAGATGAGTAGTCTGAGAACTATAGCTAGAGTGACTCGGTTGGATAAAGTAACGAATAGTGAGATAAGAGAACGCTGTGGTGTAAAAGAAGATGTGGTTACAAAGAAAGATAAAGGAATGCTTATGTGGTTTGGACACGTAGAAAGGATGGATGAAGGAATATTTACGAAACAAATTTATTAGGCGAGTGTCAATGGACAAGTCGGTAGAGGCCGACCCCGGCGAACATATCTCGATCAGATCAACATTGTTTTGAAGAAAGGCCAGGTCAAGAGTACCAACAACCGACGAGCATGTATAAAAGCACTGATGAAAGTAGAGGAAGCAAAAGATGTATGTAAGAACCGTAGCAAGTGGAAGGAAGTGGTCTCTGCCTACCCCTACGGGAAAAAGGCGTGACAATATGTATGTATGCATGCATAAAATAAAATTAAAACAAAGTAAAAATATTAATAATAATTTGGTAGTTTTATTTTAATACTTTCTGGAATTCAGCATATTTTTAGTGTTTTTCCAAAAAGGTTAAAATTATTTACAATATTGTTAAAAATTGTTTAAATATTTATTTGTTTTCATGTATTTTTTGGTTTTGTAATTATTTTCTAATTCTGTTGATATTCTTAAATATTTTTTTAAACAATCAAGTGTGAGCGATTCTGCATCTGTTTTTCAGGGTCGTTATCATGCCGTAGTTAAAATGTTTTAGGAATATCATAAGTGGACCCTATACATTTATTATTATTACTGTTATGAGTTGCGGAATCCGACCCTGTCGATTGTCGCCTCGAGGCGACAGCGCGTCGACCGCAATGAAAAAAAATGTATGATCTATGGCCGCGGCGCGATTGAAAAAGTCCGACGAATTTTAGAAAGGCGTCTAATAATCGCATAACAATGTCGGTAATAATGAAAGAGAATTCTCGTTCTTTCTAGTAATAATTTGTAGGAATATAAAAAGACAGCGGTCGCAGAAGCTTGAGTTTTTATAGTAATTATAAACTGTTATAAAAATATTGTATACAGTGATTAGTCAAGTAAAATTTATTGTGTAGAAATAATAAAATAAAATTGGTTAGTTATTGTACCAAGTTTTTAAAATCATCAATTCCAAAGAGTAAATATGGCAACATTACTTTGGACATCTGAAAAACGAATTTTCAAGGAGTCCAAGAAATAATTTTTTGCAGAACCAGCAGTATAAGCATCATATATTCGTAATAGTCGAAAGGTAAAAATCTTTTAATTTAAAATTATAGCTACCAAATTTTCACCTTATGCAGATGACATAGATCTCGTTGGAGACTCCATTCTATCCACGAAAGACATTTTCAACAAGGTGGAAGGAGCAACAAGTGAAGTAGGGCTGAAGATTAATGAAGAGAAGACGAAATATATGTGTATAAATAGAACGACACGAAGAGACAGAATATGACGATCAACACCTTTAATTTCGAAAGAGTACAACGTTTTAAGTATCTGGGGGCCGTAATCACAGCGGACAACGATGTTACCGAAGAAATAAAAGACAGAATCCAGTCTGCAAACCGCTGTCTATTTGCACTGAATAAGCTCATAAAATCAAAAAATCTCACAAGAAGTTCAAAGATCAAAATCTATAAATCCATCGTCAGACCTGTAATAACATACGGATGCGAAACGTGGACCACGACCAAAGCAAACGAAGAAAAGCTCAGACGCTTTGAACGAAAAATACTTAGAAAAATTTTCGGACCTCACCATGACATCACCACAAACCAGTATAAGATCAGAACCAATATCGAATTAAAAGCACTCTACAACGACACCGATATTGTCCAAGAAATTAAATCACAGCGACTAAGATGGGCAGGCCACGTGCACAGACTCTGCATAACGAAAGACTTGTAAAACTGGTATGGGAGGAGATTCCCACAGGCAAGAGACCGCTCGGACGTCCCAGAATGCGATGGAGAGATAACATCCAAGCAGATCTCCGGAAAATGAACATTCCATTTGACCCTAGGTTGATGAAAGACCGAACAAATTGGAAAAAAGTTGTACAGTCAGCCAAGACCCTTGGATATTTTTATAGAATGTTAAAATTATTAAAAACGCCAATATTAGTGTCGAATTAATATTTTTCGGGGTTGCTGAGTTTGATAGTGATATTCCCAAAGCAGGAAAGCCAACATTTAGGCAGGACAACGTCTGCTGGGTCCGATAGTCACCCGAGTGACTACACCTGAGGAGTAGGCAGATTGAGGCCTCAGTGTGGAAATCATTCTTCCTTCGTGACTACACCTGAG
This sequence comes from Agelastica alni, assembly GCA_950111635.1. Classification (NCBI taxonomy): domain Eukaryota; kingdom Metazoa; phylum Arthropoda; class Insecta; order Coleoptera; family Chrysomelidae; genus Agelastica; species Agelastica alni. The sequence continues at coordinate 23,741,281 of OX467719.1, read as the reverse complement.
GAGAAGGCAGATTGAGACCTCAGTGTGAAAATCACTTCCCATCCACAATTTACTTTCTACTTCATAATCGAAGCCGAAACGTCGAAATAAACAAATTTCTAGGCTCGGACGTCCCAGAATGCGATGGAGAGATAACATCCAAGCAGATCTCCGGAAAATGAACATTCCATTTGACCCTAGGTTGATGAAAGACCGAACAAATTGGAAAAAAGTTGTACAGTCAGCCAAGACCCTTGGATATTTTTATAGAATGTTAAAATTATTAAAAACGCCAATATTAGTGTCGAATTAATATTTTTCGGGGTTGCTGAGTTTGATAGTGATATTCCCAAAGCAGGAAAGCCAACATTTAGGCAGGACAACGTCTGCTGGGTCCGATAGTCACCCGAGTGACTACACCTGAGGAGTAGGCAGATTGAGGCCTCAGTGTGGAAATCATTCTTCCTTCGTGACTACACCTGAGGAGAAGGCAGATTGAGACCTCAGTGTGAAAATCACTTCCCATCCACAATTTACTTTCTACTTCATAATCGAAGCCGAAACGTCGAAATAAACAAATTTCTAGGCGCGGTTCAACCCGAACTTAAGTATTACAAATATTCATGACCGCGGAAACCTACCCGAACCTATCTGTACTGTCATTGTTACCTTTTTGTATATATTTTGTATGAGAATTCTATAGCGAGAGTCTATTCTGCAGTTGTTCATAGCACTCTCTATTGCCCAAAGTTCTATGGAATCGAAGGCTTTTTCAAAATCGATAACGCCAATATATATGTATATATATATATATATATATACCTCGGTTTTTTTATAATATATGCAGTGATTTCTGGATGATAACCAAAACAATGAGCAAAATAAAGGGAGCGCGAATTAAGTGAGTGCGGTCATAATTACAAAATCCTCCGTAGAAACTGCTGCTCCAACACAGTGCTCAACATTTCACCAAAGTTCAAACCATCATCAAAATCTACAGACTCCTCAGATCTCTCTGTTGAATCATCAGAATATGAAGAATGTAGATCTACTATTACAGGTTCTATAGCATTGTCCACCATTCCATCCAGCTTTCACATCTTATCTTCTTCTTTCACAACGTGAGAAATAGCGTTCTGCCAATATATTGCTATTTGTTCCAAACTAGTATGGAGTAAATGCTTGGCATCGCCAATTTTAAAACCGACATTCTAACGTGCCACACACCCCTACACTTTGGCCAAAATTAATTCAATTATAATGAAAGTCTTAAAACTTGAGTAGTATTTTCCGTAATATTTTATGAGTCATTTGGGGAACAACGTCACTTTGTTTTAATTTCATCCAAACGGCTTTAATAGTTGGTACCTTGTTTTTAAAAAAGAAGGAATATAAGGTTCTGAGAATAATGTTTTTTTGGAATTCCTCCAATTTTATTGGTATTAGACCGCGATGGTGTGTTTTTGGAGTTTGTAAAGTTTTATTGACTTTCATTTCACGCACAATTCGATCAATTCCGATAAACCCGTTAAAAACCAATAATGGTTTATCGTTTTCACCATAGTAAGTTTTTTAATAACCCTTCATAAACTTTCCACACAAGTGCCTGCTCATATTTCGAGACGGGTTAGCGTAATTACAACCGCGTATCACTAGGTCCTGCCGTGGTATCCATCTTGCTGAGGTAAGCACAAAAACTTACTGTTAATCCAAATAATTCTACAGTATTTTTGTCAATCTATAGGAACTAACTAATGCCAGGGTCCCCAGGGTTCCATCCTGTCCCCCACCCTATTTCTTTTACACATCAACGACCTCTTGAAAACCACCACAAACCCCATTTACAGTTTCGCAGACCATAGCACACTTGTCTCAACTTTCACATCCTATCGATCACTTTCGGTGAATGATACAAATAGACTCAGGCAGGAACAGGTTGATTCCATCAATAGAGATCTTAAAGCAATCGTCGAGTGGGGAACCAACAATCTTGTTCAGTTCAACGCCCAAAAAACACAAAGTGCTACGTTTTCCAAGAAAGTGAATTCCTCAAATCATCCCATCACAATGTCCGGAAATACCCTTGAACCAAGTCCCTCCATCTCGATTTTGGGAGTCACGGTGTCCAATAATATGTCTTGGCATGACCATGTTGCTAACATCGCAAAGTCGGCAAGCCAGAGGCTAGGTTTTCTGTGGAAAGCTAGAAAGTTTTTTGCTCCTGATCAACTGTTGACGACGTACAAGGCTCAAATCCGACCTCTACTGGAGTATTGCTCGCACATTTGGGGTTCAGCACCAAGGCATTTTTTTCGTCTTCTAGATTCCATTTAGAAAAGAGCCATTCGTTTGATAAACAGCTCAACTCTCACAGATACCCTTCACCCTCTAGAACATAGAAGAAGAGTTGCAGACCAGTCATTGCTCTTCAGATATTTCCATGGCAGATGCTCCAGAGAAATAAAAACTCTTGTACCACCATTGGCCACATTCGGCCGAAGAACTCGGCACGCTGATCAGTCTCACCCATTTACTCTCAAGATTGACACTACAAGGACCAATCTTCATCAAGAATCCTTCTTTTACAGGGCTGCTACGGAATGGAATAAGCTTCCAAAATCAGTTTTTCCAGAGAACTATGACCTGCAACTTTTTAAAAAGCGTGTCCACAATCATTTCCTTTCTATAATCCCTTCCCCTTCTAATAGTCGCAGTGCGGGCCGTCCACGGCCCACACGATAGGTCTACCATTTTTGCGACTATTTTCATAATAAAAAAAAACTTACATTGATACCAGCAAATATTTAAAATTATAACCGTTACAAAGTCTATAAAAACAAAATAATATATTTAAATTAAATGTTGATTTACACAATAATTCATGATATACATGCAACGAATATTAGCGTTAACTACAGACTAATTGTTATCACTGTTCCGCCGCATACAGACCCAGCCGATTAGGTTACCACGTAGTCACACGGTGATTCCGGGCAAATTCTGCATCGACGTTCACGCGATACAAAATGAATCACCTTCAATTGTTTGTCGTAGTATGATAATTTACATTTCTTTAATGAAATAATTGAAATAGTTAACAGTGAGGAAGAACAACTTTTACCTATTATACAGTTATAAAATAACAAAAATAAACGTTCAGCTAAAAAAACACTGTAAACCATTTTATGATTTTATTAAAGAAATGTCACTAACACATGGTATATTTTTGAAATCAGGAATAAAGATTATTTTAAAAACTAAAGCATATGCAAGAATCCTATTTAAAAAAATAATAGCTTTGTACATGAACAACCAAAAGATTTCGGACTCTAGCTAGCTTTAAATTACAATCTTATGGGAAGAATTGTTGGTTTATTCTTTATTAGATCGTTTACTACAACTTGCGCAAGAACAAGCCATTTCAGAATTAATTTGTTTATTTTTTGGTCATACAAGTAATACTGCAATCGTCAGATAAACTCTATCTCAATAAGCTGCTAAGGTAAGACTATGATTAGGCACAAGCGACCGCTGCCGTTCGGAAGGCAATGGCAAACCACCGAATGTATTCTGCCTAGTATAGCCTCTCTAAACTAGCCGTTCGGAACCGGCATTAAACTGTAGGTCCCTTCTATTCATGCAACACTGATTGAGCGTGCACATGAATAGTTGCAGAGAGGTCGCCGACGCCCCCAGGGGTATGGCACAACAAGAAGTCAAATTTGCATGATTTATTTCTATTGGATTTTTAATTTAGGCTTATTTAACATTGAATCATTTGGGACACTATAAAAATGTAATTGATGGTGCCCCTAAATTTATAATTAAAAACTCAGCAGCATCTTCTTTCTCTTTAGCCTCAAGTAATCCAACTTTGGACGTAGGCCTCCCCCATTTCAATCCACCGTCGTCTATTTTGCGCCATTTGCTTCCAGTGAAGACCGCCAATCTTTTTTATGTCATCTCCCCATCTCATTTGTGGCCTTCATCTATGTCTTTTATTATTATTTATATATTTATTTATTATTTTCATTATTTCATCTTTTGTCTTTCAGACGGGCATTATGTCCTGCGAAACTCCATTTTAGTCGGGCGGCATGTTCTCCTGCGTCTTTCACTTTCGTTTTACTTCTAATCCATTCGTTTGTTTTTCTATCACTATGTTTCACTTCCAACATTAATCTTTCCATTGCTCTTTGTAATTTTATCCATATTAGCCTCGATAAGAGTCCAAGTTTGTGAGTATAGGAAGGATACATTGATCATAAACTCTTGTTTCCAAATATTGTTGTATTTTACTACTTTTCAGTATCCAGCTTAGCTTTCCAAAACCTGCTCAAGCCAGCCTTATTGGTCTTATAATTTCCGCAGTTTGATTTTCCTTGTTTACTTTCATTATTTGTCGTAGGTATATGTATTCGCTTACTGTTTCCAAATTTTTCTCATTGAGTGTTATCCGTCTGAAGTCCTGTGTTTTCGTCATTCTCTTTGTCTTCTCTAGATTCATCTTAAAACCTACTTCTTCCGTAGCTCTCAATAGTTAAGTAATCGTGGTCTGCAATTCTTCGATACTTGTAGCGATAATAATTATGTCGTCAGCATACCGATGTTCTTGAACACGTCTTCCAAGTGCGAGTATAAACAATTTTGGTGAGATAACGTCCTCTTGGCGAACTCCTCTGTTAATTGGTATAGATTTAGTGCTCCCACCTATCTGTACTGTCATTGTTGCTTTTTTGTATATATTGTGTATGAGAATTCTATAGCGAGAGTCTATTCTGCAGTTGTTCATAGCACTCTCTATTGCCCAAAGTTCTATGGAATCGTAGGCTTTTTTACAATCGATAACGCCAATATACTATATATATATATATATATATATATATATATATATATATATATATATATATATAAAAAAAACAGATATCACACCAAAAATAAGTTGATGGTACAAAGGGCACTTTTTAAAAAGCACTTTTATTAAATAACGTAATTACAATAGGAGCTACTAAATAATTAGAACTGAAAACTACAATCTAAGAACTAATAACTAAAATTTCACAATAAACAAAATTCATTGAATGTTTAAAATGCAAATAACTCAAAAACTGATAGAGTTACATGAAATAAACAGGAGTACCTTTTTTATTAAAAATTAAACTGCCTTTTAGATTTTCTAGTCATTTTAGCCATAACTTAGCCAAAAAAGATATGTTGTTATTTACCTAAGTAACAGGGTGTAACTAACGCCCTGTATGAATAATGCTAAATTCAGCATAAAATGCGTAATTTTCATGCCAAAAAACATAAAGTTGCTAATTTTCAGGACGATCCTACTTAAAATGACAAAATTATTAAAAAATTTCAAATTTAAAATTCCAACTTTAAATACCCTGTATCTCGTAAACCTGCAACATTTGTATAAGACATGTTAAGCTCAATCGCAATATTTTGGTCTGTAGTATCTCCAGTTTAGAGATAGATTGATATATATATATATATATATATATATATATATATATATATATATATATATATAGTGATTCATTAAGAATGGGCAATCTCTGAACTGGAGATACTACACACCAAAATATGGCGATTGAGCTTAACATGTCTTATACAAATGTTGCAGGTTTACGAGATACAGGGTATTTAAAGTTGGTTTGAAATTTTTTAATAATTTTGTCATTTTAAGTAGGATCGTCTTGAAAATTAGCAACTTTATGTTTTTTGGCATGAAAATTACGCATTTTATGCTGAATTTAGCACTATTTATACAGAGGGTTAGATACACCCTGTTACTTGGGTAAATTACAACATATCTTTTTTGCCTTATAAGTTATGGCTAAAATGACTAGAAAATCTAAAAGGCAGTTCAATTTTAAATAAAAAAGTTACTCCTGTTTATTTCATGTAACTGTATTAGTTTTTGAGTTATTTGCATTTTAAACATTCAACGTAAAGACTCCTAAGACACCGTTATTACATTGCCTTTTTTCAAGTAGGCTTGTGTTAGAACTTATCAGTTTTTCGTGTAAAGAAATATTTGAAAATTTTACTGTCACTAAGTAAGAGTGTATTATTTGTAGTAAAATAAGAAAAGTTACATGAAATAAACAAGAGTACCTTTTTTATTCAAAATTGAACTGCCTTTTAGATTTTTTAGTAATTTTAGCCATAACTCATTAGGCAAAAAAGATATGTTGTAATTTACCCAAGTAACAGGGTGTAACTAACCCCCTGTATGAATAGTGCTAAATTCAGCATAAAATTCGTAATTTTCATGCCAAAAAACATAAAGTTGCCAATTTTCAAGACGATGCTGCTTAAAATCACAAAATTATTAAGAAATTTCAAATTAAAATTCCAACTTTAAATACCCTGTATCTCGTAAACCTGCAACATTTGTATAAGACATGTTAAGCTCAATCGCCATATTTTGGTGTGTAGTATCTCCAGTTCAGAGATTGCCCATTATTAATAAATCACCCTGTATAAGTCTAGGTAATATCAGCAGCATCTTGTCTGTGTGAAAATAAAGAATAATAGTTATTTTTGTACGACCATTGGATTCTACAACAATAACATATGCGTTATCTATTGAATGAATGGTTATGATTCCTTAGATATGTTGGATCCTGATACATTATTCGACAGCTGACAACCAATCACCAGTTACAATATTCAGGATCCAACAGGCTGAGACCAATAAGGAAGCTGCAATGGAATAGCTTTTTCATAAGTGGGCTCTGCTCCTCCAACTCAATATCGCGAATGTCATGTTCATCATGACGAACTGTCATCTCGACTATTCGATTACGACAATAAGATGGAGAACGAGTGATAGTGATGGTCTGCGATGGTCGTAGAGAAAGTATAGTCTTCTACTCGCGTATACTGGCTATTATTCTCTGGGATGATTCCAAAACTAGCCTGCGCCTTGTTTCGAAATTTTTATCTTCTAGAATAATAGGCATCATTATACGCTCGTTGAAGAATATACTATTACTATAAAAGTGAAAACAGTTTTTGATTTTAGCTCGAAGTTTTGGTGTCTCCCGACGCGAAGTAGAGGGAGACAACAAACCTAGAGCTAATATCCAACATTTTTCCCATGTTTAATACACGACGATTTAATATTGAAAAAATATTACAATATATTTAAGTCGGAACATTATCAAAGTGAAATTTGAAGTTTTAAACTGGTAGGCTGTTGTACTTATTGCGACATTATCGAAGTGAAATTTGAAGTTTTAAACTGGTAGCGATAATTAGACCTGCATTGCTAAGGAAACCTTTAAAGTAATCAAATATCTGTCGATTTAATTCTGTGATTTGATTTTAAAATTGCGAACATAGTGGTTGTTTAGTAGTTATTTTGAATAATGTAAAGTTAAAAAATGTCTGCTTTCGAGGTTTCTCCGACTCCGCCGGAGTTGGTAGAAGCAGCGAAAGTAGCGTCACAAAAATTATTGCCAGCCAAATCGCGGGAAATTTACGAAACCGCATATTCAAGATTTATGAAGTGGAAGAAGAAAAAGGCATACCTATCTCGGAGACGGTGTTGTTGGCTTATTTTCGGAACTGACACAACAAAAGCCATCAACAGTGTGGTCGAATTATTCAATAAATAAAAGTATGTTACAATACGATAATAATGTAGACATATCAAAATATTTCAAACTAATTACATTTCTGAAACGAAATGGGAAAGGTTACATGTACACGAAAGCTGCAATTTTTATGAGTAGGTGCACAAATTAGTGATTTTTTAAATAATGCTCCTGATGAAGTTTATTTAATGGCCAAGGTTGTTGTTGTGTTTGGAATTGCAGGAGCTTGTCGAATTTATGAAATCAGCCAGATAACAATACATGATATTAAAGATTCAGGAACGTTATTAATTATGAAACCTAAGCAAACAAAGAATGATGTAAACAGGAGATTTATGAAGAATATATTAAATTTTACTGAATACACATTTATTTATTTACACAAAAAAGATTTCCAATTACAGAACAGAAACAAAATAAACATTTACACAATAGTACTAACAATAGAAAAGCTTAAAGGCGGACTCCCACTACTCGTGTATTTGGCAAATATTTGTCACTTGCCTATATTTGCGATGTAGTGGGAGTGTTTAAATCTGCTATCAGGTTGTGAATAAAGATTAGTTTTATAAGGTACCACAGTAGCTAATTTTCTACAACTTGAAAATGCTAACTCATGTACAGGTCATTCATTCATTTCGAAGATCGTCTGCTACACTTTTAGTTGAATCTTTGGGAGACTTGATGACACTATCCGTTCCAGTAAACATAAGCTATGCTATAGATACAAAAGATTTTAGATCTGTATGTCTACCAGTCGGTCTAGAATATAATAGTAATAGAAGCATCTAGAAATGAAGTATTATTGGAAAAGGTTTCAACATAGTCACCTGCAACGTTTATACACTTGGTGTATCGGTGTTTTGAAAAAAATTCAGAACTTTGAGTCTTCAGCCATTCATCTACCGCCGACATCACTTCGTTATCATCAGCTTTGCTGATGATAACGAAGATGTTCTTTTAATTTTGGGAATAGATGGTAATCACTGGGGGTCAAATCTGGAGAATAAGGAGGTTGTTCAAACATTTCAAATCCCGCATTATAAATGACAGCCATTGCAACACAACTTTTGTGAGCGGGAGCGTTATCCTGGTGGAAGAGCACACCTAGACTTAATTTTCTTCTTTTCTTTTTTCTATTAAAAAATTAGAAGAAAAAATCATGACAAACTGTGCAGTTCTGATTAAGGGAAAAAGAGTGGAACAAGTACCTAAATAAGTTTGGATACTTGGGTTCAAAGTTTACGAGAGATGGAAAGTATGACAGTGACATCAAGCGAAGGGTGTTGGCAAGAAAACAAATGAATTGGGCGCTGCATAGCTTTATGAGCAGCCAGAAAGTGTCAAAAAAGGCACGTCTGGCTGTGCATAGAGGAGTGTTGATTCCTACACTTATGTATGGTAGTGGAATGTTGAGAACGCTGTGGTGTAAAAGAAGATATGGTTACAAAGATAGATAAAGGAATGCTTAGATGGTTTGGACACGTAGAAAGGATGGATGATGGAAGATTGACAAAACCAATTTGTAAGGCGAGTGTGAACGGACAAGCCAGTAGAGGTCGACCTCGGCGAACATCGATCTCGATCAGATCAACATGTTTTGAAGAAAGGCCAGGTCAAGAGTACCAACAACCGACGAGCATGTATGAGAGCACTGATGAAAGTAGAGGAAGCAAAAGATGTGTGTAAGAACCGTAGCAAGTGAAAGGAAGTGGTCTCTGCCTACCCCTACGGGAAAAAGGCGTGACTATATGTATGTATGTATGTATTATCATTATTTTCTCTTGTTTTTCTACCTGTTTTATTGGTCAAAGAAATTTTTTTTAAACCGTTTTATAATACATATTTTATCTAAATGTGAAATTCCAATAGTTTAATATTTGAATATAAAATATTTCAACACTTAACCTAGAAAACTAATAATTAAGCAGACTAAAAGCGATTTTATACAGCAAATAAAATAAAATTATAAATAACATAAAATAAAATAAGGAATTAGTGCAAAAAACTTTGGTTTATACAGATGACTAAAATAAAATAAGAATGAACCGATGAAATCGCAGCTTTTTTGACAATGACTTTTGTGTTTTGTACATAACAGTACAAAATCTCCAAATTGATTTATTTTATTTCAAATACGGATTTTTTAAATTTTATCAGTATCTAAAATTATCCAACTATATATCTACCATCCATTTCCTATTAAAAAATATTATAATGGATGATGGCATGTTGATAGAGCAGGTATCGACCTTTCCTCAGTTATAAGCAAAAACTGATGGAAAATACAAGAACAGCCGACTGAAAGAAAATGCTTTGCTCACAATTGCTAACATAATGGAGAAAGCACGTAAGTGCCAAAAAGTCAGAGAGTTTAACGTTTTTTATATCACTTTTTCTGTAGCTGAAGCTTCTGAACACAGGTGAAAGCTTTTAAGAAATAAATATATGGGCCATAAAAAGAAAATCAAAAATACCTCCACAAATAATATTATTAGGTTAGGTTAGGTTGATTGTAAACTCGGAACATTTAGAACAGAAAAGATTTGAGTCACGCGCATTATCAGTTTTTAAACAAAATAAAATAAACTAAGACAAAGAAATAAAAGTTGGCCATCTTTTGTTCTTATTTCTTATTTTATCTTAAATCTTGTATAAACGCTTTCATAGTTTTGAGCATGTTTATCTATTTTATTTTATTTTGTTCCTTATTTTATTTGTTGTATACACTCGCCTAAAATATATATTTAAAAAATTAACCCAACCCAGATCTGAGTTTTCGTTATTATCATATTATTATCAATAAAACGTTAATAAGCACAAAAAATAATAAAAATACACAAAATTCAATAAATTAGCACTAAAGAATAAAATAGTACTTAATTGTTACTGGATTAACGACGCTTTTGCAACTAAAACGAAGGTTACCATGGCAGCCTTTATCAACTACAAAGGGAACTAGGAAAGTTTTGCATTACAGCTCTATTTATTTAATTTTTTAAAAATAATTTCCACCACAGGAAATGCATTCCTCCATCCTTCGAAACCGATCCTTAAACAACATCTGCCACGTCTCGCTTGGGAGTATGGCGCACTCGTTCTCATAAGCCCTCAAAAGGTCCTCATCAGCTTTATTTTCACATGGGGGAACAGTGCAAAGTCGCAGGGTGAAAGGTTTGAACTGTAAGTGGGGTGTTGAAGCAGTTTCGGTCATGTAGTGGCCAAATATTCCGTGTCATGTAAATAAAATAAACAAGTATGTTTTGCTATTTTTGATTTATCAGATTTGTCTTCTTATGTTATTTTTTTGTTATACGTATTTTTTTAACAGGATGTACTCAAAGAAAAACAACAGCACATTGAACAGCTATTAAAAGAACGAGAAGAGGCCGAGCACAAGCTCACCATAGTGGAACAGGATTTTAAAAAGGTACACTGTAAAATTAGTTATCATTATTGTCACATAATTTGTGAATAAAAGAAGTGCGTAAGTAAAAAATAAAAAATGGGGTCCAAAAAATTTATTTAAAATAGATGTATTATAGTAGAGTATATTCCGAATGGCGATTTTGAGAAGCTTTTGAATCGTGAGCATTTAGACAGAATGGAGCGGTTCACCCTTTAGGATCGTGCATACGCTCAAAACTTTTTATCCTAGCTAGCTAGCAAACTTTTTATCCTAGCAAACTTTGAACGCAAACGATTTTGGCAGGAATGCAGTTGTTTAAAATAAATAAATATTATTAAAATATAAATATTATAGAAAACTTTAATATTATTTTTGTCAGAGAATAAGCATGAAAATGTATAAATGTGGTATTTAAAAACCAGCTAATTTCGCTGCATGTTACCTATACATATACAGGGTTATTAATTAAGAATGGGCAATCTCTGAACTGGAGAAACTACACACCAAAATATGGCGACTGAGCTTAACATGTCTTATACAAATGTTGCAGGTTTACGAGAGACAGGGTATTTAAAGTTGGAATTTTAATTTTAAATTTCTTAATAATTTTGTGATTTTAAGCAGCATCGTGTTGAAAATTGGCAACTTTATGTTTTTTGGCATGAAAATTACGAATTTTATGCTAAATTTAGCACTATTATTATTAGTTACACTTACTTATGTAAATTACAACATATCTTTTTTGCCTAATGAGTTATGGCTAAAATGACAAGAAAATCTAAAAAGCAGTCCAATTTTGAATAAAAAAGGTACTTCTGTTTATTTCATGTAACTCTATCAGTTTTTGAGTTATTTGCACTTTAAACATTTAATGAATTTTGTTTATTGTGAAATGAATTTATTCCTTTAAATTACTACTATACGGGGTAACAACAGTACAGACAACAAATAACAATCAGTACGTTTATTGGACCTTTTGAACTTTCTCCTAATCTGAACGGGCCCCTCTATTTAAACTTCCTTGAACAACAGTTAAACACACTACTAGAAGATGTACCACTAGCCATAAGGCGGAACATGTGGTTTATGCAAGACGGGGCGCCGCCACATTTTTCTCTGCCAGTACGGCAATACCTGAATGAACATTTTCCTCACCGGTGGATTGGGCGTGGCAGTGAATTTGTTTGGACACCTAGAAGTCCAGATTTAAACCCTCTAGACTTCTTAATATGGTCACAAATGAAGGACATGGTTTACAAAGATACAATTAATTTCATCGAAGAATAACGACAGAAAATTCAAGAAGCAAGCTATTAAAAATAATCGACAAATGTTATTTAAAATTCAAAGATCTTTAAGGAGACGCCTTACAAAGTGTATTGAAGTGGAAGGCATTTCGAGCATTTACTTTGAATTTTACTTGTATTACTGTTACTGATTGTTATTTGTTGTCTTTACTGTTATTACCCCGCATAGTAGTAATTTAAAGGAATAAATTAATTTCAATAAAAAGGAGTACCTTTTTTATTCAGAATTGAACTGCTTTTTAGATTTTCTAGTCATTTTAGCCATAACTCATTAGGCAAAAAAGATATATTGTAATTTACGTAAGTAAGTGGGTGTAACTAACGCCGTGTATAAATAGTTCTAAATTCAGCACAAAATTCGTAATTTTCATGCCAAAAAACATAAAGTTGCCAATTTTCAAGACGATGCTGCTTAAAATCACAAAATTATTAAGAAATTTCAAATTAAAATTCCAACTTTAAATACCCTGTATCTCGTAAACCTGCAACATTTGTATTAGACATGTTAAGCTCAATCGCCATATTTTGGTGTGTAGTATCTCCAGTTTAGAGATTGCCCATTCTTAATGAATCACCCTGTATAGGTATACGTGGGTCGACTATATATCAGAAAACAACTACTTTCTTGGCAATGTGCCTCGACGAACATTGAACTATATCTGATAGATATTCGTGCATAATCCCATTTCGGGTGATATGCAGATGTTTGCAATACAAATACACACTGTTTCCTATTTAAGTTTCTAGTTATTGTTCTCAGATAACAATTAACAACCACCTCAAACTGATAGTATCAACTGACTATTGGGTATCTAGTATACACTAGTTAAGTTTATAATTGACTGGTAAAACAAAGTCTGAGTATTTCTAGTGACAACTTATTTTGACTAAAAATTGAAAAATTTTGAGTAATTTTTTATGAGCTTGCATTTTAAGGAAAAATTTTAAAATACAGATTTTTTACTTTCACTGTTTATTTTTGTTAACAACCAGGTCTTAAAGTTTGTAACCTAACTTATAATTAATGTAATGAAAGTTTTTGCAAGTTGGTTATATTTTATTATAGATTAATAACAGAAGTATTACACTAAAGAAAAAGAAACAATTATAAAAAAATTTCTTAAATATTTTGCATTTCAGTATCAAAGTGAAGTTGATAGAAAACTGGTAGAAAATTTAAAAGTACTACATTCACTTAAGGAAGAAAATACTCAATTAACTGTACAACTTGAAGATGAAAAACGAAAAAACGAAGATACTCAATTTAGGTTAGAAGAAGCTGTAATTTGTAAAGATGATCTGGAGGTTAGTATATAATGTTATACCTATGTTTTTTTCTTATTGTTTTGGGTTTCAAATAATCTATCTTTATTTAAGAGTACGTGGTCCTAGTTAAAGGGTTTGTAATAACTGACAAGTGAATACATACATTAAAGTTGGTTCTTTAGAAAATTATTTTTATAAGATAGCTAGCGTTTCCTTTCCAAAAAGAGATAAAGAGGTATGTAGCTTGGGTCCCTTAGGATTAATATAACTATACAATATCTATAGAAAATCCTGGCTACTGTTCTAAACATGTAATGAAACTTAGATACAATACAGCTTTTAAATTTTTATTTTATTCTTGTTGGTTTCATTTTGTAAAAACGCCTGGTTACATTATGCTATCAAGATTTAACTTATCTTGCCTAATGCTAAGATGAGCTACCTCCGTAAAATATTAAATAACGTGGAAGGGGGTTCTCCAAATTCTGCATTAGAAGACATTGGAGAAGAAAAACGTAGTTAGCAAGTACCTACTTGTGATACTTTATCCTCAAATCTTCAGGGTTTGTTTGGCATATAGATTCAAACCCAAGAGGATACGCTCTATGTAGGTACCTAACCTCTAGTACCTGAAGTCTAGGTGAAAGGGGTGGAATGATTATGCGACTGGTAAAAAAGGTTACTGATGTAGCAAATATGTAAATTATCAATTCTTCTTAACTTTTTTTGCTCATGCATAAATACATTTTTTTTCTACGACCCTTTACAAAAAGACGTCATTTTTTAATAGAATACCTTTAGCAAAAACGTGATTTCCGTCTAAAGTGCTAGGCGATTTTAATAGTTGGGTAGGAGTAAAGCATGATGGATATGGGAATGTACGGTGATGGCTGATGGCAGAGTGAGTAAAAACGAAGAAAGTCTACTTGAAGTATGTTTGGAGTGGAATCTTGTGGTAACAAACATAAAAAGATCCACTTGTACACAAGACAAAAACTAGAAAAGTATGTTTTTTTTACGTTACAATCAGCAATCAGAATAAAACTATTGTAAGCTAATGTGCTAACAGTAGACTAAGTAAAGATTTTAGTCCGTGAATTGACATGATGCGGACTCTTCCACTAAAGAGGCCTCTTAAAAAAAGAAGTAAAATCCCACCAAAAATATTTTTATGTAAAATGTCGCCAAGACGAGACCATGCGGCTCACACTGTGAGTTATCAGATTTCATGTAGAGCCAAGCTTCTCACTCTACACGCCCTAATTGTACGAGCTCCACACCTTAGTCAAAATATACGGCTTGGCAATTTTGCTACATTCACATGGGCGTAAGGTGAAACATTTATAAACTGTTCATTACTTTCCTGCTATACAATAGTTCTTGCAGTAACGAAATGGCCATGCCACATATTTTGACCAAGGTGTAGAGCTTGTAAAGTTAGAGCTTCTACAGTTAGAGCGTTTAAAGTTGGAAGCTTGGCTTTACATGAGATCTAATAACTTTTTGACAGTACGAGCCGCATGGTCTCGTCTTGGCAACATTTTACATGAAAATGTTTTTGGTGGTGTTTTTATTAGTAATTTGCATTTCGACATGATGGGAGTAATTTACAATAATATCGATTGTTTATCACCGTAGTGGATTGACTCGCATCAATATTATGTTGGGTTAACGACCCGTGCTTATGGTACTACAGATTTATAAGGCGAGTGTGAATGGGCAAGTCGGTAGAGGTCGACCTCGGCGAACATATCTCGATCAGATCGACATTGTTTTGAAAAAAGGCTAGGTCAAGAGTTCTAACAACCGACGAGCATAATGAAAGTAGAAGAAGCGAAAGATTTGTGTAAGAACCGTAGCAAGTGGAAGGAAGTGGTCTCTGCGTACCCCCACAGGAAAAAGGCGTGTATGTATGTATTACAATTCATTTATGACATGTGGCACTATTAAATCATAATTTAAAAAAAAACACGAGATGTCGCAAAGCTTACGAGCCAAAGATACTTTACCTACCACTTCACAATTACTACATTACTAAATTCACTCTGCTAACTGCATTCTTGTTGTGATTGCTCACTATAGATTTGGTTACTAGAGATAGGATTACCAAATTTCTTTGGTCGGTAAAATTATGTACTCTTTATGGCAATACTTTATACATAAAGGGTTAGTCATAACTATAAGCTATATAGTAAGCGCAGGTTATTTGGACCTAAATATGAAGATTGGACAAGTATGCCTTAATAAAATGTTGTTGTGGAAAAAGAAAATGGGTATGAATTTTTCTTTGAGTATACACAAATGATATCCAGCATTTTCTCAATATTAATGTTAGCTTGTTATTTTCTCTTAAAAAAAATCTAAAAATAGAAAATCACCTGGTCCGGACAACATACCAAATGAATTAATTAAATATGGAGGAACAAAAATGATAGGAGAGATAACAACACTATTTCAAAAAATCGAAAATAACATGACAATACCAGAGAAATGAAGGGAGAGCATAACAATACCCATTCACAAGAAAAGACAGATCCCACAAACTACAGAGGAATTACACTGTTGAACTCCATACCAAAACAAAAACAAAACAAACAAAAATTCTATCCCAAAAAATTTACAATAAAGTTGGCGTGTCTGAAGAACAACAAGGATTCCGGCCAAATAGATCTACCATAGATGCTATTTTCATCCTGCGACAATTAGTTGAGAAATCAATAGAGTTCGACAAGCCCATGTTCATATGTTTCGTGGACCTGAAACAGGCATTCGACAGAGTACGGCTAAAAATATAGGTCCTAATATGAACTACGCCAAAACTAAAACCATGACTAACACTAATTAAGATATCAATATCAGAATAGAATAAGAAAAAATAGAACAAGTCAATGAATACATATATCTGGGACAAATTATTAAACTCAACAAAGAAAACCAAACAGCAGAAATCAAGAGACGAGTTAGATTGGGTTGGGCAGCATTTGGCAAATTGAGCTACATCCAAAAAAATAAAAAATATCCACAATACCTCAAAACCAAAGTATACAATCAATGTGTACTCCACTGTCCTCACCTATGGATCCTTAACATGGACACTTACACAGGAAAACATGAATAAAATAACAAGAGCACAAAGATCAATGGAAAGACAAATGATACATGTAAAACTGATAGATAGAAAGAGAAACGATTGGATAACAAATAATAAGAAAGTAAGAGATGTTAGAAAAGAGGTAGCAAAACTAAAATGGAAATTCGCCGGTCACAATATCAGACAAAAAGACAACCGATGGAACAAATGTATTCTAAACTGGAGACCCTGGGAAAATATAAAAAGTAGAGGAAGACCCCAAATGAGGTGGGCATTACTTACATTTTGAAACCCGTCCGAGCGACCGGAAAAATTTTTCTGATTTTACTAAAATACGTAAAATTAAGTAAATCTTTCACAGGGTACTACAAAACTTTCAATGCGGGTATTTTCGGGGAATTTGGATATGTTGTTATAGAAGGTTTAATGAGTCGAAAACCACCAAAAAAAAATGTAAGCGATTTTTTCCACCCCAAACCGTAACTTTCTTGGACTAAATGTTGAATGCTCGGAAGCTAAATGTATACTGATGAATGCTCGAAAGCTAAATGTGTACTGTTGAATCTTTGGGAGCTGAATATATAATGTTGTTACATGTTAAAAGTGTCGTAGGCATCTAAAGGATTTTTGCCATAAAAACATAAAATCTTACCTGCTGGTGGGTACGAAATGGTGTGTCTCACATCTGTTTTTAAGTGTACCTAACAATTAAACAATATATTAAAATAAAATTCCAAACACGCATATTATATATTGAATCATTTTAAAATAAGTATAAATAAATCCATCAATATGTTAATTAATTTTTTTTATAATTAGACAAATGATAAAAGCAACGTATTAATAATTCAAGAACTGAAAGAGCAGCTAGTTAAAGAGAAACGAAGAAGTGATACCTTGGAAGCAGAAACAAATAAATTATTTGAAGCTGAAGAAAATTTAATAAAATACAAAGAGGAAATCGATATTCTGAAAGATCAATTACAGATGGTGAAAAATAGAGAAAATGTCTTAGAAGGAGATAATGCGACTACAGGAGGTAAAGTATTTGTACTGATTTATTACTTTCATCAATTACTTTATTGCTATTATACTTCGGAAATTGACCTACTAAAACAAAAAATATGTTTAACTTGTTCTTTATGCTAACAGTCGATTTAATCGCGCTTTTGAGCATGGTGAAATGTTTCAATATGTTAATCGTGATTAGAGGCGCACTTAAGAGCTAAATTGGGATTAAAACTGTTGGTGAAACTGGGCCTCAAGGCAAAAAAATTGGTTGTCTGTAAAGTCGGTTTACGGACGATACTTTTACGTGATAACGTCATAAGAAAACATTGATGAAAAATTGCATACTTTTATGAATTGAATTATTATCACGGAATTATCATTATTTTGTATAATACAAAGAACGAGTTAATTGAAAATTACAATTTTTTGCCGCAATTGTTGTAACAAACAAAGGAAACCACTTTTCACTTCGAACGCCGATCGCCTAGGCCGATCGTGCGCTCTGGCTTGCACGATCGGCTCAGGCGGAACGTGACAATGAGTCATGCTTTTTTGTACATGCAGCCGGCGTTCATCGATTTATAAGACGTTATCACGTCAAAAAGTCTGAAATTATTTCAACGACCTTCGAGTAATTTTAATTTCAACGTTTTGGATGCTACTAATAAATCAAAATTAAGTTCCAACCCCTCTTAAGTGCTTATAGACATTTAAAAGCTAACAAACCTGTTTTATTTTTAGTTCTACTAAAATCATTGCAAGATGAAGTTGACCATTACAAAATTGACTTAACAGAAAAGAATAACATTATCAATGTTCTGCAACAAGAAATTTCAAAAACGACATTGGATTTAACCAAACAGTATGATGAAACTTTTGCCAAATATAGCGAGTTAAAAGCGGCTTGTAATTCAAAAGATGAAGATGTCTCATCATTAAAAACAGAACTTCAAAAAGTCTATAAATTACTGGAAGAAAAAACCACAGAAATGGCAGATATCGCCGATCAAAAACTCACTTCCGAAACCAATTTAGAAGCAAATCAAGAACAATTAAAAATAAAAGAATCCGAACTTTCGGTTCTTCGGGAAGAGTTAAATTCTGTTCGCGAACTTTTTAAAGTACAAAATGCGGAAAAAGAAGAACTTCAAAAACAAATTATTGCCAGTGCGACGCAACTAGAAGACTACTCCTTCAAATTAAAACTAAATGCATCTAATTTATCTGAACATCAAGAAAATTCTAACGTACTTAAAGACGAGAACAAACAATTAAATTTAGAAATAGATAAATTGAAGTCAGAGTTAGAAACATTTGCACAAAACAAAGAAGAAATATTAAAATTAAAAGATTCAGAGATAGAGAAACTTTCGGAAATAATTAAATGTAAGGAGAAAGACCATTCAGCGCAATTAGATACGTATCAAATGTTGAAAGAAGATCGTGAGACAATATTAAGTAAATTAAAATCGTCCGAATCGAGCATGATTGCATTAAGAACAGAAAATGAAAAGAGTTCAAGTTTAAAAGACGTAGAGATTACCCGTTTGCATAATCAAATTAAAACCATGCAAAATGATCTCGATCAACAGGTAGCTTCGCTCAACGAGTTAAAAATTATTTGCGAGACTAAAACGACGGAATTGCAAGCGCTACAATTTGAAGCGGATAAATCTAAAAAACAATCGGATACCGAATTGAATGAAATTCGTTTAGCGGTGAAGGAATTGTCTGAAAAGTTGAAACAAACAGAAAATGAAATTATTGATATAAAAAACGATAATACAAAGTTGCAAAGTGTTCGAATCGAATTTCAAACGAAAAATGACGAAAACAAACAAATTTTAAATGAACGCGAGGAACAAATAAAGGAATTGTTGAATGCTCTACGGGAAAAAGAAGCAAACATCGCGTCATTACAAACGGAATTACAAACGACAAAAATTGATTTAGAATCCGTATCGAATAATTTACATCAATACCAGACCAACCTCAATGACGTGGAAACAAATTTAAAAAAAGAAAGAGACGAGCTAAAAAACAATCTAAAGGAAAAAATAAGAGAACTAGAAGACGGTAAGGCTTACTTTGCCAATATAATAGCCAGTCGCGATGGCCAATTTCAAGAAGTCTCTGATAAATTAGCAAGCAAAATTAAAGAGGTCGAAAATTTAGAAAAAGATTTGGTTACAATCAAGCAGAAGAATGAATTATCGAATCAAGCAATGATGGAATCTCACTTAAAAGAATTAACCATCGGAGACAACAAATTACAACAACTGGTTTCTGAAATGACGGCAAAAGATAATGAAATTAGTGTTTACTTGACTACTTGTAACGATCTTCGACAAAACAATGAACAGAAAGAGTTAGAAATAGCAAAATTAAATGATGAGTTAAAAAAACATAACCAGGAATCTTCCGAAACGACGATTAAATTAAATTCCGAATTAAACGCTTTTTCTAAACTCAATAAAGAGTTTGAAGATAAAAATAACGAATTGCAAAAATTGATACAAGAAAGGGAAGAATCAAATAAGAATCTAAGTATTGAGCTTAACGAAAAAACGAATATTTGTAACGAACTTAAAAAAAACAATGAACAGAAAGAGTTAGAAATAGCAAACTTATATGATGAGTTAAAAAAACATAACCAGGAATCTTCCGAAACGATGGTTGAATTAAATTCTGAACTAAACACTTTTTCTAAACTCAATAAAGAGTTTGAAGATAAAAATAACGAACTGCAAAAATTGATACAAGAAAGGGACGAATCAAATAAGAATCTAAGTATTGAGCTTAACGAAAAAACGAATGAAATTTCGATTTTAAACCAAAAATTAAATCAAAAGGATGACGTAATTCAATCTCTTCAGTTAGATTTAGTTACAAAAGAGAAAGAATTGGAAACAACTTTGCGTGAAAACCTGCAGAGTCAAAATGATAAAAACGACACTGAAAAAACTTTAAAAATGGAAAGAGATGAACTTAAAAATCAACTCGATCTGAGAAATAAAGAATTAGATGAACTTAAATTGATATTAGACGAAAAACAGTCTCAAAACGAGGTTAATCTAAATGAAGCTAACAACAACGTTTTTAAAAAATCTGAAGAGTTAGAATTGCTAAAACACAAAATCAATGAAATGTCTGCGGATACTGAAGATAAAATTAAAAAAATTAATAATCGACACCAACAAGAATTAAGCGATTATGAAATACATGTGTCAGATTTATTAACCAAAATCGAAAACAAAGAAGAAGAAATAAGTAAAATATCGAATATATTAGTGAATAGTCAAGGATCCACAAAAGATTACGAAAATAAACTTACTTCTGTGGCACGGGAATTATCACTTTCAAAAGATCAGATTCAAACACAGTTAGAAACTATTCAAAAGTTAGAAAAGGATCTTGAAAAAATTGTAAATGAAAATGAAAGTATGGAAAAACAATTAGTTGAAAATAATCAGCAATTGCAAAACCTTTTGGAAAAAGTGAAATTAAATAAAGCTCACGAATCCGAACAGATTGATAATCGAAATAAAATTCAAAATTTGGAAAACGTAATCAAGAATCTTCAGATAAATAACGAGGAACTTAAAAATTCTGTAAATCAATACCAATCGAAATGTGACCAATATGAGAAATCATGTGCCAAATTCGAAAAAGAAATCGAAAATTTAAAAGTTGCATCCAACCAAAAGTTGCTGCAAATTGACGAATTGCAAAGAAGTTTAAACACCGCCAATTTAACCATCACCGAAAAAACATTGGAATCGAGTAAACAAAGTAATGAAGTGGTAAAATTAAAGGATAACTTAAAACAGGTAAGTTTCTTATTTTATGGATATATTTTATTATACGGGGTGAATCATTAAAAATGTACAATCTCTGAATTGTAGATTCTAGACCTCAAAATATGATGATTCTGCCCAACATGTATTGTACAAATATTGCTAGTTTCCGAGATAATTTTTCATGTTTTCACAATTAGCAATTTTACGTTTTTTGGCATGAGGATTGCCAATTTGCATTATATTTAGCATTGCTAATAAAAGGCGCTAGTTACACTTGGTTGTGTTTAATAAATCAAAGCAAATTATTTTTCCGGTTTTTGTAATCTCCCTTTTTCTACACGGGAGAAATTTTTACTCAACTTCGATATAGTGGACTGGAAGTTATCACAATTTGGCTGGTTTTTTAAATGTTTTATTTAACACAAAATATACTTTATCTTCAAAAACACAATGCAATTGTACTGACTAGTGAACTGCTGCAAGCAATAAAATTAATTCATAGCCGTGGAAAAGAGGAATTAAATGCGAAAATTACTACTGCGCCGACTCGAGACTGCGCGTTGAAGAAAGGAGAAAGGGCGTACTCGAAATAACAACAGTTTTAAAGACGTTGGCGTGCAGAGACGGGTCGAAAAAGGATTTTAAATCGGAAACAAATAACATTTAATAGAACAAAATAAATCAAGAGAAGTGTTGCATCTGTTATCGCAACATCTGTCTTCCTCCAAAATAGGAGCAGGTCGCCGATCGATAATTGCCTTCTTTACTCGAGCTCAAGTGAAGCTGAGCTCAGTACAGTCAACCTTAAACCGGCGTACGCGGGGAATTGGCCAAAGATATGGAGGCTGGTTTCTTCCTCTCCACACAATCCACAATTAGGACTGTTGGCCAGCCCCAGATTGTGTATGTGATATTTAAGGGTACCATGACCGGTCAGAATTTGTACTGCTAATCTGGCATTATTCCTACTCAGCGACGGTATGCTTCCGGCTAGGCCCTCTCGGGGAGATTCTCCTATGAGGGCCATTGTCTGTCTGCACTTGTTTCTGGTTCCTGTTTTCCAGTACATTAAATTCTGGTCACTGAGCCAGCCCCGAATTGCCCAAGGTCAAGAAATAATTTATAAAAATCGATAAAGAATAAGTCATTACAACCTCTCCGAACAATGTGAACAATAGAGAAGCTGAAGCTAATCGAGTTGATATTAGTGGCAGCTTGTGTGCAGAGTAGGACAGTACCCCTCCATTGCCCTCGCTGCAGCCGCCATTGTTGCTGGTGAAATTAAGTACATCGTTATTTTTTCACATTTCTTTTAAAAATATACCTACAATGCAACAGAAGTAGCTTGGCGGACGAAGCCCGTGTGCGCAGTAGCAAAACCCGCCAAACTAGCCTCTAAAATAACAAATATTTGGTTGAATATACTTCACATTCGTTAACTTCTTCCTCCGATTGTACTTGAGACTCACGATTACTGAAAATTTCGTCGTCGCCGATCGGATCTTTATTCGAATGTTTTCGTTGTGCCCAGATTTTGTGATCTTCCCGCGCCAAGCTACTTTTGTTGCACTGTATCTAACATAATGTTTGATTTGATGTTCATTTTTGGGTATGATTTACATTTATGATTCAAGTACAGAGTTGGTTGGTAATTTGTCGGTGTGGTGTGTGGTGTCTCTGTAAACCTGTTTTTTAATTGTTTGACAGTCAGGTTTACAGATTTAGAATAGGTATCTTATAAAAGATTGAGGAGGCCAAGGCTCGATATGAGCTGTAGCGCCATCTTAGTAGTAGTAGTATCTTATAAAAGATGAAATCATCCCATTAACACCGCACGATTCGCGCGCTTTTCATAATCAATATTATGCCCCACCCTGTACATATATTCAGTCCAGGAAACTACTAAAAATGTATGTGTAAAAACGCTACAAAATGTTAACTAGTTTTTACGCTATACCAGAAATCTTATATCGTTGTGTTTAATTAGGAGGTGCCAGCTAATCCAAATAATGACATCAACCAACTTTTAGAGGAGAAACTATTTGCTGAAAATCAAGTTAATTTTCTAAATTCCATTATAGCTGATATGCAGAAGAAGAGTGAAGAACAAAATGCTAGAATTGAGATTTTAGAAATGGGGTATAGTTCGTCTGCAGCAGATGAATTAACTTCGTAAGTTATTTTTATTATACTTATATTTGTGTTTTGTTTTGGGTATCTTTGGTCTAAATATAACTGATTATGTAATAATTAACTACGATATGGATCTTAGGTAGGTATCGTGACTTTTATTACATAAATGTAAGTTACCATATTCATACATACATATAGTCACGCCTTTTTCCCTTAAGGGTAGGCAGAGACTACTTCCTTCCACTTGCTACGGTTCTTACACACATCTTTTGCTTCCTCTACTTTCATCAGTGCTCTCATACATGGCTGTCGGTTGTTGGTACTCTTGACCTGACCTTTCTTCAAAACAATGTTGATCTGATCGAGATATGTTCGCCGAAATCGACCTCTACCGACTTGTCCTTTCACACTCGCATTATAAATTTGTTTCGTCAATCTTCCTTTATCCATCCTTTCTACGTTTCCAAACCATCTAAGCATTCCTTTATCTATCTTTGTAACCACATCTTATTTTACACCACAGCGTTCTCAACATTCCACTACCATACATAAGTGTAGGAACCAACACTCCTCTATGAACAGCTAGTCGTGCTTTTTTGACACTTTCTGGCTGCTCATAAAGCTATACAGTGCCCCATTCATTTGTTTTCCTGCCAACACCCGTCGCTCAATGTTACTGTCGCCACATATGGCTCCATGTGACCTTTTCCTATTTTGTCAAATGAAATTACCACTTAGTGACTGGAATAAGTGTAATCTAGTAAACGATTTGAAAGAAACACAATAAATTTGGTTAAATAAATTATTTTTTGTGTGTTTTATTAAATCAGTCTCATTACTTTCTGTCCAGTGTACATATCTAATGCAGTTACATTTTAAAATCAAAGGCACTTTTTTTAATAAAAGATTATTCATGTTGTCACTTATTTTTAGGCTTGGATTTAAATTAGATTCCAAACAAACAGCTCCAAGAATGTATTGTGATATTTGTGAAGAATTCGATCTTCATGAAACTGAAGATTGTCCCACGCAAGGAGAAGATGATGAACTGTTAAGTCATCATGAAGCAATAGGTAAAGATGATAAAGGAAAGCTTCCCCCTAGGCCTTATTGCGAATTATGTGAAGGTAAATTTTAATTTTTTTAAGGAAAACATTCACGGTTGTAGGAAATGACGATTACAAAATATTTGCGAATTTCGGTTCATTTGAATGGCTAAATTACGAAAAAACATTTTTTAAAAATTGTTTAACAAGTATTTCCAGTAACAGAAAACTTATTAAAATGATGCGTAATTAATCATGAAACGACATTACACCTTGTGGTAACTGCTGAGGCTAGTATGGCGGCGTACATGCTGCAACTCAAGAGTGTTTGGAGGCCTATACCCTATAGACAGGCGAGGATTATGGTCCTTCCAATTTAACCTCCACTTAAGGGTGGGCCTTAACCACCGGTTGAGGGAAAAAAAAGGCCGTCTAACGAACTCTCATAGCTCACAGATTACTCAGTGAAGAGCGGAAATGCTGGCACTGAAATTTATGAGAGAGAGAGAGAGAGACCCAAGCTAGAATATCCATGCGACTGAGAAGACATACCATTATATTCCGAGCCGAAGTGACCACAATCATGGATTGCACCATTGTAAGAAGCTAGTAAATAAATGCCAAATGTACCTTGGAAACCTGGCAAAGTACAACCGAGTTAGTTGGGTGCCAGGACCTGAATCAGGTGCATAGTAAGAGAGTTATGGGGCGACCAAACGTCGCACTTGCTTTTCAGACCTTGGATTTGGATAGGAAAAAGCTCGGACTGATAACGGCGTACTAGTGTTTAAAAAAGCATCGTCTTAACATGGACATAAGTTCATAGTTACAGCATTTGATGGCTTAGTAAGGTATATTGTTTCAAGGTGGTAAACATTGTAAGTAAGACTTGGCAGTCTAAAACTATGGATATAGGAAATGTTTTACAATTATATAAGTTTAAAATACACGGTTCTTTTTGTACAACAATAAAAAAACATCAACATAAATCTTAATTGGTAGTAGCCTGTACAGATTTAAAAATTAGTTTAATCGACGTGATATATCTTTTAAATTAGTCGAGAAACTTTTGAAGCTGAACCTACTGTAAAAAGAGCTTCAAATCAGCCGAAACAATAAGAGTTCTTCAATTTGGAAAAAGAAATGATATGCAAGATATATTACTGAATAACTTTCTGGACAGTACAGAATTTTACTAGCCATACTTGTAACTGTTGCTAAAGAAGAATGGAATTTTAGTATAATAAAAAAATTTTACATTCAAACATGTGTCAGGATATATTATAAGGTCTTTTTCGTAAAAAATGCCCAGAATTTAAATAATTCTAAAAAATTTGCAAGCACAAAATCAATGTAGGCTTTATAGTTAATTAGTTTTTTTCTTCATTTGTTTAAGTTTTAAATGTTAGTTTGACAAATGATTGTGTGAGCACTATCTGCACCATTGCAGTTTAAATTAACCTTGTCAAACAAATATTGTTTCTTTTTCTTTTTATTGTTCTAACCCGTACTGTTATTTTGGTAATCTTTCGTAGGTCTGAGATAATGATATTGAAAGTGGTAAATAATGTATATTTTTTGTCTTTAAGTGCGTACAACTTAATAATTAAGTGGACAAATAATTGTACAAATATATTTTAGTCGCTTCTAATATGAACCAAATTAAGGTATTAATTAAAAGAGTGACGAATGAAACTGATAAGATATGGAATGGGATATATGGATCAGGTATTTTCCTCACGAGGCATAGTCGAAAAATTCTTGGCTAGAGGTCAAAAGGTCTACTGCGCTTTTGTGGACTTAAAAAAGGGCCATGACAGAGTAGCAAGGAATGAATTGTGGTCAACATTTTGTCTATGTATGGGGTGCGCGGAAGTTTAATACAAGCACTAAAATCACTTTACTAGGATTCCACTGCTTGTGTCAGGATAAACGAAGCTTACACGGACTGGTTTAACATCAAAAAAGTTGTGAGACAGGGATGTGTAGCTTTGCCATGGCTGTTTAACTTGTACATGGACGATTGTTTAAAATATTTGAAAATTTGGATTGAAAATGAATGATTTGATCGTCAAATGCCTCCTTTACGCCGATGATCAGATCATATTAGCGTCATTTGAAGAGGAGTTGCAGGCAATGGTTAATATATAATAATGCTCTGAAAATCAAAGGGATAAAAGTGTATAAATGTAAGCAAGACGAAAATAATGGTTCCTGAAAGAGAAAAAAGGCATTTCAAACTGTGAGTTTCTGATTAAAGGAGGAAGAGTGAAACAAGGGAATGAGTTTATATACTTGGATTCAAAGTTTACGAGAGACGGAAAGTATGACTCCGACATTGAGCGAAGAGTGTTGACAGGGAAACAAATGAATGGGGCCCTATAACTTTATGAGCAGCCATAACGTGTCAAAAAAGGCACGTCTGGCTGTGAGTTTGGCAGAAGAAGCATAAAAGTAAGATTAATACTGCAGAGATGAGTAGTTCGAGTAGTGAATGTTGGGATTGATAGAAGAAGCATGAAAATAAGATTAATGCTGCGGAGATGAGTAGTCTGAGAAATATAGCCAGAGTGACTCGGTTAGATAAAGTGAAGAATAGTGAGATTAGGGAATGCTGTGGTGTGAAAGAAGATCTAGTAACAATAATAGATAAAGCAATACTTAGATGGTTTGGACACGTAGAGAGGATGGATAAAGGAAGATTGACGAAACATATTTATAAGGCGAGTGTGAATGGGCAAGTCGGTTGAGGTCGACTTCGGCGAACATATCTCGATCAGATCGATATTGTTTTGAAGAAAGGCCAGGTCAAGAGTACCAACAAACGACGAGCGTGTATGAGAGTGCTGGTGAAAATAGAAGAAGCGAAAGATGTGTGTAAGAAGCGTAGCAAGTGGAAGGAAGTGGTATCGTTCTACCCCTGCGGGAAAATGACGTGACTATTTGTATGTATGTATGTAACTAGAATACTGTAAATCAATTCATATTAAAATAAAAGTTATTAATAATTTAAAATAAAATATTTTGATTAAACTTTTAGAAGGAAAATTTGGATTATGCTAAACCATTTCGATTATACTTATATTTGCAATGTAATACAAACCCTGTATTTTTATTATTTTTAAGTATTAAGACATAACTAGTTTGTTTTAAACATATTTTTATGACAACATTGTTTTAAAAATGTAAAGTTTTTGTAATAAATTTTAATCTTTTACAGTGTTTGGACACGAAACTGAAGACTGTACTGAAGATCGGGAATTTTAATATTAATATATTTATATTGTACTAATAAATCAATTGTTAACGTTAATGTACATAAAACTGTAATGTTAATTTCTGGAATTCCAATTTATTGTTTTTTTTATTGCTCACTTACTGCTTATCAAAAACAATATAATGTGTACTGAGGTAGTAATTTAACCACTAAATCCAGCCAAACTAATTTTTAGTCCTATAAAATGACATGTACTTTTTGAACGGAAACTAGTATTACCAAAGTTATTAATTATTCTAACATTGTGTCACAAATTTTATTTCTTTATTATCTAATAGATAGAAATTAATTAGGTAGTTTTTTTCTACATTACTAAAATTAAGAACAATAACAATTTTTGGTATACAAACTAATTAGTTACAAACGTAAATAAACCTATCGCATGTCATGTAGTAGACTTGAATTTTTAAAGAAAGACATGTCAACGTTCCCCACCATATTCCAAATGTCAGCAGATGTGCAGTGCCGATTCATACCGAATTGGGCACCAGTGGCGTATCATAAATATTTTGTAACAATTACCAAATATTTATGTAGCAGAAAATGTATTAAAATTGGAAGTAAATAAAAAAGTATATAAATTAATAGTTTTGCAATGAGGCCCAAGTGGTTGAGACAGGTAAGTCATCATTAATTGGCTCTACAGCCCGTGGTGAGTTTTGGTTTCCTCTACAACTCGCCTCCATAACGGTATGTCTCTCAAGCGATTACTTCATCCCTGTATTCTCATAGTTTGCAATTCTTTTATTACATTATCTCTCTTTCTCATTTTAAGTCTTTCTTTTCTTATATTTCCATATATTCTTGCTTTCATCACTTTCTTTGGTATTCTACGTGTCGGGACCATCTTAGTCGCCGAGATTTTATGAAGCGTACTATGTCTTCATTATGGAGTAAGTTATTAATTTCATTGTTGTGAGTCTAAGCTGACTTGGGATTGTAAACAATCCCTGAGACAACTGGCAGCAAACAACCAGGTCACTTTGATGTGGGTTCCAGGTCACAAGGGAATTAAAGGCAACGAGAAAGCAGACTGCCTTGCTAATGAAGGGGCAAATACATCATTTTCCGGCTCAGAACTCTTCTGTGGACTCTCCAAGGCCCACTTAAAAGAAGAGGTTTGACGCTGGGAAACAGATGCAATCTCACTGCCCATCTTAATTGTTGGGATTTAATCTCTTGCACGATATCGCTATCGTTGTAGCTTGTACTTCAATATTCGTTCTAATATGATACCGATTCGTGGTGGACTCCGAAGATTTTTCTGAGAATTTTTCGTTCAAAGCGTCTGAGCTTTTCTTCGTTTGATTTGGTCATTGTCCACGTTTCACGTCCATATGTTATTACTGGCCTGACAATGGTCTTATAAATTTTAATTTTTGATGTTCTGGTTAAGTTTTTTTACTTCATAAGATTGTTAAGTGCGTATAGGCAGCGGTTTGCAGATTGAAAGACTTGCGTGGAAATTTAAGCAAAGGTGGTACATAATTACTACTCGCACTTATGCACAAAACGCAAGTCACTCAAGAAGCTCATTCTACAGATAAAAAAATTCGCTCTTCCAAACGATGTTCCCCTTGGATTTCTCAATCTTAGCTTATTTTTGTCTTAATCTAAAACGATTGAACCAGTTCTTTTCAGCAACTTTTCTTGGTAGTTAAAAAACATTTGGGATGTCGTTTCTTTTAACTAACTAGAATGCGAGATAACAAACAACCCGCCTTATTAAATCATAGGTTTTCTTTACTGTTTAATTAATTCATTTTCTAGATACTCTGGCAAAATAGGTTTATTTTTTTAGAATTGTTTGGCGTACCTTACCAACAGCGCTGTACTTTTTACAAAGTCGGTGCAGTATAGCACGAGAAACATTTAATATTTTGCATGCTTTCATAAATCCCATTTTTTTGGACCTACTTGTTATTATTGCTTGTTATATATCTTTCACTTTCCATGTTTACGTTGTGATGTGAAATGCATCTCTGGCATGACCATGTTGCTAACATCGCAAAGTCAGCAAGCCAGAGGCTAGGTTTTCTGTGGGAAGCTAGAAAGTTTTTTACCACTGGCCACATTCGGCTGAAGAACTCGGCACGCTGATCAGTCTCACCCATTTACTCTCAAGATTGACACTACAAGGACCAATCTTCATCAAGAATCATTCTTTTACAGGGCTGCTACGGAATGGAATAAGCTTCCAAAATCAGTTTTTCCAGAGAACTATGACCTGCAACTTTTTAAAAAGCGTGTCAACAATCATCTCCTTTCTATAATCCCTTCCCCTTCTAATAGTCGCAGTGCGGGCCGTCCGCGGCCCACACGATAGGTCTACCCTTTTTGCGACTATTATTAGTAAAAAAAAATATCCCATAATCTCGCCTTTAAATATATCGGCAAATATTGAAATAATTATTTAAAACTGTGGAACCTGCAAAGTGGCATTTCCCAAATCTTGAGCATTGTTTATAACTTTGTTTATTACGATTACATAAATTTAACACAATAACAATGCATCATAAAACTTTACCAATGGAATACTAGAAAGTAAAATGAGAGCAAGCACAACTCTTTAACTTAATACTTACCTCCATAAAAAATGTTTTGATAGGCATATTGATCCAAATTTTTTTAATTCTTAAATCCGCCTGAGTAAAAAATAACTGACTCACTTAACGTTTTTATTTACAATTTTTACAAAACGTTTATTTACATCAAACTATAAATGCACTGAAAATATATAGGGCTAATAGCGGCAACAAGATGTCTCTGCTACTCATTTAATTTATTTTTACGAAATTGTTTAAGGTTGTCCCTTAGTTTTGTATAAAGTTAATACGGTTTTTAAAATTAAAATTAAAATCACTGAGCAAACCAAATCAATGCACAAAGTCATTTCGTCTTTCTTTATACTAATTTATTATTTAAAATACATTCATATTTTTATAACTAAATTACTTAATCCAGGCCTTCTTTCTTTTCTTTAATTGCTTCCTGAAAATTTAAAAAAGATGTTAGTGAAAATAATTTTAATCGGATCATTGCTGAAAATAATTAATTTGTAACGAAACCCATAACACAGTAATTTTTTTAAGTAATTTAATAAGTAATATCATTAGGTCTGACAAAAAATATAACTATTTTATATTGTAACGACACCAGTACGTTACTATTAATTTCCAACCGAGAAACCAGTTGTCCCCACTGCCACGATGACGATATCCACCACCAGACCTGTTGAACTCCCACTCCGGATGGATTGATGGTAGAAGGAGACCTTACTGTCCCTGTGCAAAGTGCACCTGAGACCCCAAGCTTGGATCACTTGGCAAACGAGCACTTTGTTCGTCTGCCAAGCTGCCAAAGCCCCAGGAGCAACTTGAAGAGTTGAACCTGCCACCACCCCCAGTACTCATTGTACCAGGCTTTCTCTCGAACCGAAACCCTGAGGTCCAAAGGTGGCCGATGAAGTCAGCGCACAAGTACCTAACGCAGTGCAGGGCACTATAAAGTTAGAGTCTTAAAAAGGAGACCACCACGACGGATATAAAAGACCGTGCACCGAGCAGTAGAGGTACCTACTCAGGGTTTCAATCAGAAACAAATGACGGGCGTAATTCTGATGGACGTAAGCAAGGCATTCGACAGAGTGCGGCACGACGGACTCATTTATAAAATGAACGAATTTGGCTATCCGCGAGCGATAGTAAAATTAATCAAATCCTTTCTAGATGATAGGGAGTGCAGGATAAAACTCGGCAAATACACTACCCGATACACTTCACTAGAAGCGGGCATACCGCAGGGAGCGGTTCTCTCGCCATTACTATACGCAATATACACAGCGGATATCCCAAAATCAAGGCACACAATGCTGTCCTTGTACGCCGATGACACAGCAATTGCCGTAAGATCCCGGAATATCAAAATGATCAACCTATACCTGCAATAAGCGGTAGATCTGATAGAAAACTGGTGCCAAAAGTGGAAAATAGCTATAAACGCTGAGAAAACTCAAGGTATATTTATACAAAAACGCCGGCAACCGCCTCCCGCCAAAATCACAATTGACAATGAAGAAATCGATTGGACTCCGACCGCTAAATACTTGGGTGTCGTGTTAGATAACAGACTTTCTTTCAGGAACCACGTAGATGCAGTAGTCTCCAAAGCAAAACAGGCGAGAGGACGTCTGTACCCCTTAATAGGAAGAAGCTGCTGCTAAGATCCAAATTACTACTAATTCAACAAGTAATAATGCCAATTATTACGTACGCATTTCTCGCATGGGGACACACGAACCAAACAAACCGCAAGAAATTTCAAACATTTTAAAACACTTGCCTAAGGCAAGCAGTTATCGCCCCATGGTACATAAGAAATAATGACATTTTTAGAGATCCTAATGCCGAAAGAGTATTGGATCAATTAAAAGAAAGAGCAAGAAGGCAATTTGGGATACTAACAGAAGAACATCCTTATCAACAACTCAGAGAGTTATTAGATTACGATCCAGCGGATGTAGAAAGCAAATACACGCGACCCAAGAGGCAAACCCTCTTGTAAATAAGCCAAATAAAAATTCCCTGGAAGACAAAGTCTACAGGGCCGGCACGAGAACCGGATAAATAACAGACTTATAATTAAGTCAACAATCAAGAAAACACCAAACCGAAGAGATGCAAATGAAATGATAAGATATCGGGCGTAGATACGGAGTATCAACCCGAGCTAAATAACAAGAAAGATTACTGCATTCATGCAACGGAGGGCTTTTAGTGAGTATATCCCTCTAACAAAGGGAAGAGTCTTACACTACCCTCGCAGGGAAGAACCATTGCGAGGGTGTCCTTAACGGATTTCCCCTCCAACACCAAAAAAAAAAAGTAGAGATACCTTGTGCGAGGCGTAGACCAGGGGTATTGACCCTGGTCTTGAACGCTTTACACGGGTGTTGGACGAGGTTGGAGTATTGATCCGACCTTGCACACATCCACCAGGACTCCGTCGACTTTCGGCATCACGAAAGTTTGTGAACGACCAGGTAAGGCTGTTAGGACAATTTTAGGCGCGGTACTGACGCCCTGAAATATACCTACAGTTCTACGACGTGGAATTACCGTTAGGCCGGGTATTGACCGGCCATAAACGATATTCGCGTCGTTTGGGTCAAACCGACGGAGTATTGATCTGTCGGTAACTCAGTCCTTACTTGAACCGTACTACACAAACGATAAGCCGTACATACCGTTCCCGTTGAAGTCAAGCCACCCACGTCGTGTGAAGTACATCCGAGTTTACAGAATTCCGAAAGAATCTTGTTTTCATTTTACGAATAAACTCTGTCTCCTTGGGCTATCTGGGTAACACTCATTACAATGTGTAGATGGTACAAAAGAGAGGAAATAAGAAGAGTAAAGAGAATCCTCAATCTGAAAACCCTTACCACGTTCAAATTAGTTTGAAATATTTCAAACATATAGAAAACTCGCGACGTCGCATGTTGCTCGATAATTCATAAATTATCGTTATCGACTAAGACAGCAACATAATGATCTTTTTAATCTTGTTTTATTTTAAACTTGAAAATGGCTTAAATTATGCCGAATACTACGTCGTTTAATACACATTCAATAATAGACTTTTATTTTATATTTTATTTGGTCCAAGGAAAAAACCAAGGAATTACAAACCCTATAAATTTTAAGGTCAGGAAATACCATACATTTTTTATAATGTTCTGCATCCATTTCCTCATGATAATCTCCAGTTTTTTTAGAAACAAATGCGTTTAAACATCCTTTAACGAATCCTGAGTTACTACCAATATGAGTAATAATAAGTCGTTTTTCCTTTCCAGATGGGGCTTTTAAACCTGTCGATAAACCATCTACAAAAGTTTGATGTTTGCTTTTTACATTTAAAGTTTGCTTTTTACATTTAAATCCTGCCAAATGCTTGTCCTTCATTTAACCAGGTTTCATCTGTATAATATATTTTTCTACCCTCTCTTCCAAACTCTGCTATTTCTTTCAGATATTTTCTGCGCCATAAAATGATTTCCCCCTTTTCAATACATACATACATACATAAAGTCACGCCTTTTTCCCATGGGGGTGGGCATAGACCACTTCCTTCCACTTGCTATGGTTCTTACACACATCTTTTGCTTCCTCTACTTTCATCAGTGTTCTCATACAAGCTCGTCGGTTGTGGGTACTCTTGACCTGGCCTTTCCTCAAAACAATGTTGATCTGATCAAGATATGTTCTCCGAAGTCGACTTGTCCATTCACACTCGCTTTATAAATTTGTTTCGTCAATCTTCCTTCATCCATCCTTTCAACGTGTCTAAACCATCTAAGCATTCCTTTATCTACCTTTGTAACCACATATTCTTTTACACCACAGCGTCCTCTTATCTCACTATTCTTTACCTTATCCAACCGAGTCACTCCGGCTATACTTCTCAGACTACTCATCTCCGCAGCATTAATCCTATTTTCATGCTTCTTTTGCCAAACCCAACATTCACTGCCATACATAAGTGTAGGAACCAACACGCCTCTATGCACAGCCAGACGTGCTTTTTTTGACACTTTCTGGCTATTCATAAAGCTATGCAGTGCCTTATTCATTCTTCCTTTATTCACCCTTCGCTCAATGTCACTGTCATACTTTCCATCTCTCGTAAACTTTGAACCCAAGTACACAAATTCATTTACTCGTTCCGCTCTTTCTCCCTTAATCGAACCTCCACAGTTTGTCATGCTTTCTTCTCTTTCAAAAACCATTACTTTCGTTTTGCTTACATTTATTTTCATTCTTTTGATTTTCAGGGCATCATGCATAACATTAACCATCGCCTGCAACTTCTCTTCAGATGACGCTAATATGACTTGATAATCGGCGTAAAGAAGGCATTTGACGATCAAATCATTCATTTTCAATCCATACGCACTCTCTTTCAAATCTTTTAAACAATTGTCTATGTATAAGTTAAACAGCCATTGCGAAGCCACACATCCCTGTCTCACACCCTTTTCGATGTTAAACCAGTCCGTGCAAGCTCCGTTTATCCTGACACAAGCAGTGGAATCCTCGTAAAGTCTATAAAAGCGCAATAGACCTTCTGACTTCTAGCCAAGAATTTTTCGACTATACCTCGTAATGAAAAGACCTGATCCATACATCTTCTTCCTCTTCTAAATCCTGCTTGCACAACCCATATCATCTTCTCAGTTTCATTCGTTACTCTTTTAATCAATATCTTTGCATGTAGTTTGCCGACTATGCTGAGTAAACTAATGCCTCGGTAGTTCTTACAGTCCTGCTGCGAACCTTTTTCCTTGTAAAGTGGCACGATAACGGCCTTGCACCAGTCGTCTGGTACGCTACTACTTCTTCAACAAAGGTTAAAAAGGCGGTACAGCAGACTAGCTACCACGTTTTGTCCAGCCTTCAGCATTTCAACTGAAATCCTGTCGTACCCAGCAGCTTTACTCAATTTCATACTGTTTAACGCTTCCACAATTTCTGTCGTACTAATTTCACTTTCATTGCAATTTTTACTCATGTCTCCGAATGGAGCCTGTACTTGTGTATCCGCTTTCTCAAATAATTTTTCGAAGTATTCCTTCCATCTCTTTAATACGCATTCCTCTCCTTTTACCATACTACCATCTTGGTTTCTGATTTTTTTCAGTTGCGAGGTAGTATTTTTACCTCTGGAGGTTCTTATCGACTTCCAGACTTCAATAAGGGTACTATTCCTCTTTCTCTTTAAATACCTTAAGTTTATCTCACGCAAAGTACGTAACAAAACACGTCTTAATATTTTTGGGAAATATTCATTAGATTAAAGAGAGAAAACAATTTTCTTTAAAATTGGTAGGTAATTCTTTTTTTATGAAAAATTCATGTGGTGCACGACAAATGACCTGTTTGGTTGTATCGTCCAATTTAATTTGTTTTCTTCCTCCAGTCTCAGCCTTTGAAGTATTAATATCGTATGTTTCGTCGCTTGTTTTAATTATTTTATACACACTAGCTTCGGAAATTTTTGTCAA
Organism: Agelastica alni; assembly: GCA_950111635.1. Lineage (NCBI taxonomy): Eukaryota > Metazoa > Arthropoda > Insecta > Coleoptera > Chrysomelidae > Agelastica > Agelastica alni. Next base: position 23,705,284 of record OX467719.1, on the reverse strand, counting down.
AATACTACATAATGTAACTACCTCACTAACATATATCATATTTTGTTCTCTGGCTCGAAGTCCTTTAATCACATTTCTGATTATGGATTTTTCTTCGGGTGTTAAATTGTGACGTTTCCTTTTGATATCCAGGTTACTATTACTATTTTAACTCATATTAATTATTTGTCAGCAAATTTAATTGAAGCTAAATTACTGGAATTCACACTTCTAATTATATCGAAGATCAATGAAGACATAGAAACAATGTTTATTACAAACTTCAAAACTTATAGTCTCGACGATAATACTGCGCGTATAAATATACAATCAAAACTAAACGTAAAAACGCCTTCCCCTAATAATACAAAAAAATTCCGGACACTGCTTTACGAAATCCTAGCAGCACATCTATGAAACTGCTTTGGCGATAAAATCCAAGACAGAATAACGTAGCTTTAATTTGCGACGTCATTGTTGATCTCGTCTATTATCTACTGTTAGAGAAAGATATAAACTACAACCATGCAGATACCTTCAAGTTAAATCATACACGCTAACAACGTTTCATTTTTCATCGAACTCCTAATTGCTTAGAAGAAATTTGAACAGTTTAAAAATAAACCAGTCAAATTAACGAAAATATTTCGTTTAGTAAATAATAAACAAATAACTTTTTTTGTTAGAACCCACTTACTTTTTTATTAACTAATACCGAATCTTTCTTTTTTTGTCGGTACTCAAAAACTCAACAACTATTAAAAACAACTTTTTGGTACAGGGTAAACGTCTAATTTGATTGGCCTATAAAATCGCTCTAAAATATGGAGTCATTCTTTACAATTGTGGTATTCTACTATACTTATTACTTTCAATTACTATTAAATATTTTTGAGGTGTTTTTAAAATATTTTAGCCTACACTTAGGTATTATTTTGCAAATTATTGAGACAAATTAAAAATATATTCTTATACCTGTAACTAATTTGCAATATTTTTATGGTCAAAGTCGTGTAAAATATTAGTCATAATAATAACTGCAGTTTGCAGAACTTTTGCAATTTTCTTAGTTCTGGTGAAAAACCAAATATTGTTAATTAATTTTGGTTCCATTTTGCGTATGGGATTGCAAGGTTGCGAATACACGGAGACCGATATTAACTAGATTTGGCGCAAAAACTATAAAATTACAAAATCATATGACCTATAACACTATATGTGATGACTACGAGTCAATGCTCTGTGATGATATCTCAAATATCTCAAATATTAATTATTTCAATTCTCCTTTAAATGATTTAAACGTAATACATATAAATAGAAGTATAAAGAAAAACTTCGATAACCTTGTAGCAGCACTCTTAGATGTCTTCGGAAAATTTTTTGATGTTATTATACTCTCAGAAGCAAACACTATCGATAACCTATATGATTTCAGTATTCAGGGATATAAAGTATTTTACAATAATGGAAAAATAAATAAATGTGATGAAAATTTAATGTATATCAAAACCAACCAAGTAACAAATTCACAAATTCTAGAAGTTGACAACACAAAATTTCTTCGTGTCAATTTATGTAAGAATAACACATCAATTGGTATCATAAGTGTGTATCGGTCACATCATTGAATCCAGATAAATTCATTATAGAATTAGAAAATGTTCTCAACGAAATAACTGATTATTGTGAAATAGAAATTTTTGCAGATGACATTAACATCAATCTAATGGATACAAATGTAAACAATTATATGAATATTTTCAGTACATAAGGATATAAAACAAGCAACCAGAGTTGAAGGCATAAGTGCATCATGCATCGACCATTATTTTGTTAAATATAAAAGGGAGAATATACATTAAACACATGGAGTAATATTGAACAGTCGTCTTACTGATCATTACTCGGAAAACAATGTGTAAAAAGAGTCAAATGGATAAAATTAAAAGAATATCTAAAAGGAGTAAAACTGGTCTCAATGTCTTGATACATTCTTATCTGACGATTGTGCTTTAATGATAATATTTGAAATTCAGCAATGTATATCAAAAGCAACAAATACTTACCTACTATATAAAATGCAAAAATAGAAAAGTCAAACCATGGATGACAATAGGCCTAATCAACTCTATAAGACAGCGAGAAAAACTAAAAAAAGTTGCTGCTACCTCAAAACTTAAAATTGCAATCACAAATTATAAAAGTTATAGAAAATTTGTCGAACCTCTTATCCAAAGCTAAAATAAATTACTGTAAACAACTTTTTACAGATTTTTAATATGATTCACAAAAAACCTGAGAAACTATAAAAAAAGGCAACCAATACAAAAAAACTCATTGACAAGTATAGAGCAATAGTTTTACCAGCACCTTACCCAAAATTAAGTAATAGTAAGAAGTGCATGGCAATTTTCATTGATTTGGCAAAGGCGTTTGACACTGTGTCACTTCCTGGAAGAAAGGCCCCAAAAAGTAGGGGAAATGTGATCTTCTATGCTGATGACACGGTAACATTATTTCAAGATAACTCATGGACTGGTGAATTTGGAAAAGCAGAAAACGCTTTAAATGAAGTCAAACAGTGGTTAGATAATAACCTACTAACAATGAATGTTGATAAATCCCACTATATGTGCTACTCGCTTACTAAAAACAAACTTCCTGATAATCCATAAACCAGATTGCAAAGACCCCTACAACTGTAACTGCACAGGTAATGACACCAACCTCAAAAAAAAAATACCCTAGGAGTTTATTTTGACCCTGCTTTGAAATGGAATCACCATGTCAAATATGTTACTAACAAGATAAGAAAACTTTATTATAAATTTTAACAATTGAGTCAAATCTATTTAGAAAAATACTAATAAATGTATACAAAGCTCTAGTAGAATCAGTATTAAATTATGGCTTGACAATATGAGGTGCAAGTTGTCAAAGTATTATTGAACCTTTAAAAATAGCACAGAAAAAAATCATCATACGTTTCCCTAGTGACTTCTATATATCTAAACAAGAATTTTGAAAATGGAACAACTCTACATGAAATCAGTTACCAGATACATAGTAAAAAAAAAATATTAATGAATAAACTGAACCACCCTACAATCACGAGATCTGTATCCAACAACGTAAAAACTCCACACCCACTACAATTCAGAGAACACTTCTCTTTACTGCTCCTAGAATATATAATATGTTACCATACAATTAAGAATTGGTTACTAATTATCCCAAAATTAAGAGGCTAATAACAACATGGTTGCTTGATGAAAATATTACAACTTTTATAGATACTATGTAATTAAATTCATGTCTGACAATGTGCCAAATGGTATAAAATATTGTAAAAGCAAAAAATTGCTGAAATTTCCGAAATCTTCACTTTTTACCAAAAATTTGTAAATTGATTAATACTATTGAGCATAAGATGTACCTATTTTAGATTACTCATCACTAGGATTATCTTAAAATAGGATCACACACATGCCACATGGCATATTGTGTCACATTCCCAATAAATATTTAGCCTAGTCTAGGAGTAGAATAATTTTTATCATATTGGAACGAAGTTCATTATCGCACGTTACGGATGGGGGCTAGGCGAAAGAAAGTGTAATATTTCACGAATATACATCAATAAAGCGTTGTGATAGTGGCTTAGAAGATAATAACAATGACGCTAGGTAAGTGTCGTCAGAGTTAAAGTGCAACAATATGTGAATAATTTATTTTCAACAATTTTTTTATTACAACTCTCTTATTTTTTTAAAGCCAATTAGTTGACAAATTCACTAAAAAAAACATAATCAACCGAGTATTCCACGACACTCACACACTTTCTTTTTTTTATATTGATTTTCTGAAATCACTGAATTAATTCTTGTTCCTTAACCCTGCATCACTCGCACTATGAGTGTTTTTCTCACGCCTGCTAATAATATGCACATTCTATGAACAGTAAACCTCATATACTGCTACCCCCACTTCTAGCTGACTTTTGACAGCTCTTCATGGATATGCATTGGCATGTGCAATATTTAGTGTGAATTAATATTAGATACTGGGCACTTGTTAACCATCTGCAGACCTCTGTGAGAGTTTCTCTCATCACGTGAGTTCTAATGTATATTATTTTTTCTGATCGTTGTTTTGGTAAGTGAATTTGTTTTACTATAGTTCTACTATAGTGAATATATTGTTTTAGATTATAAACAATGAGTAGACGGCGGATGCTTGCAGAATTAGGCCGAATGCAATATGAAAGGAGTCAAAGAGAGCGAATGTTAGCTAACATACCATGGACGGGTCAAGAAGACTGACAAAATCAAGAAATTATGGAAAATGATGAACACGAAGATATTGAAAGTGATGCTGCCAGTGAACATAGTAAACATAATACTGATTCGGAACAATCTAATGAAGATGTTGAATATTTTGCCCAGGAGATTGACGAAAATCTTGCATATGGTTCTATACATCATTTTACTGGTAAAGACAAAAAATCTTACTGGGTGGCTCATCCTTCGCGACCTATTGTACGCACACCGAGAAAGAATATTGTCACTCATCTTCCTGGGGTCAAAAATATTGCAAAAAATTCAAATAACGTGGAAACTCAGAGCACTGAGATTTGACAATTTCAATGACAGAAACCAAAGAAAAATATATGATAATTTGGCTCCCATTCCAGAAATATTTGAACAGTTAGTATCCAAATGTTAAGAAAATTATCAAGTTGGAGAGTATTGTACAGTGCATGAAATTTTAGACAGCTTTTAGGCCATTGTAAATTTAGGCAATATAACAAACAAGCCTGCCAAATAAGGCATTAAAATATAAAATATGCCCAAGTTGATTCGAGGATGTTTTATATGTTTAATATGGAAATATATGCAGGAAAACAGCAGGCTGGGCCTTTTCAATTTGACAACTCTGCTTCTGCTGTGGTAAAGCGTATGGCAAATCCTATATTGAATACAGGCAGAAATATAACTATTGACAATTATGTCACGTCAATGCCGTTAGCCAATGAATTACTTGGTAAGAAAACAACTATCATTGGTACCCTCAGAAAAAAACAAAAAGGAAATTCCACCAGTGTTTATAAAGGTGAACTAACCTGTACCTAGTAGCATGTTTGGTTTTCAGAAGGACATTGTATTATTGTCATATAAACCAAAACCCCAAAAAAATGTACTGATGTTGTCTACATTTCATTCTGGAGACTACATAGATTCTGAGTCAGGCAAACTGCAGAAACCTGAGATTGTCACATTTTACAACCTAACCAAAGGAGGCATCGACGTGGTTGAAGGGTTAAAATCAACATATTCTGTTCCAAAAAAGTCGAAAAAATTATGTGTTAGCTGCAATGCTGCTATTTGCAAGAAGCATACCACCTTCACACGTCGAACGTGTTGTGATGTAAACGAAAGCAGTGATACTTCAGATAATTAAATTTTTTTGATAATTTGTACCTACTTTTGCCAATGTTTACATAGTTTTTACCTAGAGTTAAATTCAAAAGATATATTCAGGGTGTTTTTTTTTTGTTGTGTTCACATCATTGCACAAAGTTTATGTTTGTTGTTTATACTATACAGGCAGTTTTATTTTTAGTTCATATTATATAATAAACCCTTTAACATTACCTATATTTTAGTTTATTTCAAAAAAAAATTAAAACAATAACATCAAACATAACTTTGTTATAATCGACGGGTGAAACAAATTCTCACACACGAGTTTTCGCGTTATATTCTGGGGCGCGAGTGATGGAGGTTTAATTTACAATGTAGTTTTAACATGAAAGTAACTAATAACTATATTGAAATTCCATGTATTGAATACTGTTTTTGACAGATAATTATTAAAATTTAAAAAAACTATTTTTAAAACCATCTGAAACTGTTGGTATAGAGTTTTCTAAAATTCACTTGTGTTAAACTTTTTAAACAGTTCATTAAAACTGTAAAACTATTACACAAAAAAATATCTTGGTGTTTCTTTCATGAAGTGGTGTCCTTTGGAAATCTATCAAATATTTCTTCACGAACTAATACTCAAGTACCTTTTGGTATCTTATTGATATAGAATTTAAATTAATACAAAAAATATTTACCTTAAATCTTTCTTCAAATAAAGATAATTCTGAAAGCAAATCTGTAATAGCACCCATCAGAGCTTCATGTGGAGAATGATCAGAAGTTGTTTGAATCCTCAAAACAAATTTATGTTCTAAAGGATGAGGTACTTTGTAGCCAGCAAACAAAACATTTGGATCTTTTAAAAGTTGACTAAAAATCAAATGTTTTTATCAAATTTAATCAATTGTTTAATAAATAGTAAAACTGACTTTCTAATCATGTTTCCAAGTGTGTGATCTTCTTTATTAATAGTAAAAATTGCAGCATTAGGTACTTTTGTGTCTTGTTCTCGAATAATCCTAGAAAATTTTTTATCAAATAAGTAAAAGATCCAGAATAGTATTATTATTTATAATTTTTTAAAAGTTTGTAAAAACAGCTTTTCAAGAAACTGACAACTGCTTCGCAGCAACACTTGTTAATCTCTTAGAGACTTAAAAGCAATTAAAAAATTTAGATGATAAGGTGTGGAAAAACAGCAACTTTTTATTTGATCATAGATTTAAATATTACTGGTAAGATTCACTAATCAATGGTACTGTTTCAAAAAATGGCCTCAGAAATAAAACATTTAATACAATAAGTTTATACAGTAATGCGTAATAATGATTTTAAAAGTTGATACTTTATTTCATATATGAAACAAAAACTTCACCAGACATTTTCTGGTAAATAAAATGTTATCATATGTAATAAATTTAAAACTTACTTTTTTTCTCCATCATATAACAAGAAAGATTCAAAGGTAGGCGGTGCGTTCATTTTGTTTAAGTATTTAAAAAATAGAAAAGCAAAACAAATTATATACAATATCAAACTCACAAGTAATCTGCATTCTGAACGATTCAAAATTAACCTAAATGCTTCTTTTTGACAAAGGATTCTTCTTTTTTAATAAATACGCCTTGACTGGTTTCCCAAAACTCGCAGATGTATTGAAAATAGACAAGGTAAGCATGCATTCATTTGGAAATATACTAGGGACAGAAAGAGAGAGAAGATAGAATGCTTTTATTTATTTAACAATGTAGGTGTCAATGGCAAGCTATGCTTATTTTCATTGGATGTGAATAAGGTGTCTTGTAGACATCTTAGATGTGAAATATATTAACAATTTTATGAAATTAACAAAACACTAATCATATACAGATGTAAGAAATTGAGTGCAGGAATTATTCAATTTCCATCCCATATGGCAAGCAGATTCCAACCGAATTATAAAAACAAAGTAGATGTATAACTTAAAATTTAAAAAAATATATTTATCACTTTTCCAACTACTAATATAAAAAAACTGTAAATAAATATTTTTTAATGCGGTAGTTTGACTTATTAACTTTAAGTATCTATATTAAACACATCATTTTAAACCTCAAACCATTCTTTTAGAAAATACAACGACCAAAATTGTTAAAACTAATAAAATCAATACCTGGATAAAAATCTAAAAAACCAAAAAGAAAAAATACTTGTTCATGTTTAAAGATGCTGATATCTTAAAAAAATATTAGCTGAATATTATTTGAATGGTCTGCATCGAATTAAAATTTTAAACAATCGATTCAGTCTAGTTCGATTGTGATCTGAGTAAAGATAAGGTTTTGCGATTGACAACTGCAGAAATTAGGAGAGAGGTGATTTGTGAGTGGTTTCAGAGGTCTGTTTCTTGTTTCTCTATACACTAGTTCGCTCGTTCGCTGAAAATGGCGGAAGCCACAGGTGCGGCAAGTGTTAATCCTAATGCCGAAGTTGTTAGAGGCCAAATTTTTGAAGTAGGCCCTCGCTACACAAATTTGGCTTATATCGGAGAAGGAGCTTATGGAATGGTTGTGTAAGTATTGTTTTTTTAAATTTTGTAATATAATTCATACGCCCTAATACAAGAAAAAAATAGTACATAATTTGGTTCCGATGCATTTCGTTACTTGTTTAAAAACATATATTTCACACATCAATATCACACATTTTTATGAATTTTAAATAAATAGGGTTATGTTTATTTTCATAAATATTTCCCACTTTATAAGACTTGACGATATATCTTACAATTTTGTTGATTTGGTACACATATACGCAAAGCCCAATATTTATTTATGTGAATTTCTCTCATTGTCAGTTAAATTTTGTTCTTAAAAACGAATTAATCAAAGATAAATAATAGGTACTCATACATTTTTATAGCATATAGAATTAAAGAGTTTTGAATAAGTGGAAAATAATAAAAATATTGTACCAATATTACTTGGTTGTCTTTCAAAAAAAATGAGGACATTTTAAAATGTTCATGACTTCTGAAAATCTTGCTAATATTTAAACAAACAAGACAAAAGTAATAGTTTTTGAAAGAGAAGAAAGCATGACAATTTGGGATGTGCTAATTAAAGAAGAAATAGTGGAACAAGTGAATGAGTTTGTATACTTAAGTTCAAAGTTTACGAGAGACGGAAAGTATGACTGTGACATTGAGTAAAGGGTGTTAGCAGGGAAACAAATGAAGGGGCCCGGTATAACTTTATGAGCAGCCAGAACGTCTCAAAAAAGGGACAACTGGCTGTGCATAGAAGAGCGCTGGTCCTTACACTTATATATAGTAGTGTATGTTGGGTCTGGCAGAAGCATGAAAGTAAGATCAATGCTGAGGAGATGAATAGTCTGAGAAGTATAGCCGGAGTGACTCTGATGGATAAAGTGAAAAATAGTAGGATAAGAGAATGCTGTGGTGTAAAAGAAGATGTGGTTGCAAAGATAGTAAAGAAATGCTTAGATGGTTTGAACACGTAGAGAGGATGGATGAAAGGAGATTGCCGAAACAGATTTATAAGGCAAGTGTGAAAGGTCAAGTCGGTAGAGGTTAGAGGTAGACCTCGGCAAGCGTATCTTGATCAGATCTACATTGATGAAAGTAAAAGAAGCAAAAGATGTGTGTAAGAACCATAGCAAGTGGAAGGAAGTGATCTCTGCCTACTCCTACGGGAAAAAGGCGTGACTATGTATGTATGTGTGTAAGATAACCTAATTTTTCCCAGGCACACCAACTAATGCCCACGGTACACCAGTGTGCTGGGGCATACACTTTGCCGAACACTTCGCTAATGGCTATCACGGGGAGACACAATGAACATTATCTGAGTGCTGTTGGCTGGTTTTGGAAGAAACCTCCCCCCAGCTTCTTATTATTATTATACCGAGTGTCACAGGGTTTCCAAAGGAATAGGTATTAAACCTATTTGTAAAAAAAAAAAATTATGCCATAAAATACACAAATACATAGGACATAAAAGTTACATTTTTACATGTGCCCTTTTATTATTATTATTTTTTGATAAAGTGCTACCTACTTGTATTTTCAACCAAATTTCATATTAATAAATAAAAGTAAAACGGTATTTTGCTTATTATTCGCATTTTTGGTAAAGTCAACTGTAAATTAAAAAAATAACCACAACACCACAGGGCATAGGCAAAAAAACAAAGTTATGTAAATTTTAGGGAAATTAAAATTTCAAAGTGCTTTAATTTAAATTCACCAAGTAATAATAAACATAAAATTTCTAATACAACAACACAAAATTCTCAATTTTTTACATATATGTACTTAATATTTAAAACCTTTGGTAAATATGAATGAAATAATATCAACACAAACAATAGATACAAAAATCATAATACCTAATATTGATTATAAATTTGACCCCGTCCTCGTACTTAGGTATAAAGTATTGGTAGTTCAACAGTATGTTAGACCGTTTTTTGTCATGCAGTATATTATAAGGTGTTCAAAGGTTATCTACAAGGATAGTTCACGAATTTGTTTCCCTAACATAGTTGACGTTGAATGACAAATGCAAATAAAGTGTCAGGCAAAAGCTTATTGTATGATATTAGTGTGACCAATTAGCATCAGTGCATCAGTTCGTGTTTGTTAAATATACATTTTTTTTCATTGAGGTGTGCGTGATTTTATAAAAATGGACAAAATTGAGATAAGAGGTGCGATAAAGTACCTCTGTAAAAAAGGGTTTACACAGCAAAAAATTTATAAGGACATGTTAGAAGTATTGGTTGACTCGTCACGAGATTTCAAACTGGGAAGAAAGTCCTGTCAACATGCACCAGGTGCAGGAGCCCCCAAAACTGGTGACCAAAGAAAATGCGAATTTAGTATGACATAGTATTAAATGACAAAATAATTACAGTCAAGGCTGTAGCAGAAACATGTAGGTTTTATTTTGGAAGTGTTAAAAAAATTTTGGGTCTCAAAAAACTCTCTGCACGATGGGTTCCACGAATACTAACGACAGACTAGAAGCGTGTTCGCCAGGTTGCAGTGAAGACTAATTTGAAGATCATTAACAGGAATCTCGATGAATTTAAGCGAAAATTTCTTACGGTCGATAAAACATGGGTTCATCAATTTGATTTAGAATCCAAAAAGCAAAGCATGGAATGGCGGCATCAGCTGGTAAGATCAGGGCCTACAGTTTTTGGGATTTTGCAGGTGTTATTTTGGTGAATTATTTTCCGCGTGGGCGCAACATAACAGGTAAATATTATGCGAATTTAACACCAAAAGTATGCGAAGCGATCAGAGAAGAGAGAAGAGGAAAATTGAGTCAAGGTGTGCTCTTCCACCTGGACAACGCTCCTGCCAACAAAAAGTTGTGTTGCAATGGCTGCCATTCACAATGCGGGATTTGAAATTTGTTAATAACCCCCTTATTCTCCAGATTTGGCCCCAAGCGACTACTATCTATTCCCAAAATTAAAAGAACATCTTCGTGGAATCCGCTTTGCTGATGATAATGTAGTGATGTTGGCGTTAGATTAATGGCTGAAGACTCAAAGTTCTTAATTTTTTTTATAAGGGTTTGAAACACTTCAACGCCGATATACCAAGTGTGAAAACACGTTTGTTGTTCTCGGATATTACCAACTTGACAGTGCGTTTATTTCAAAACAATCTACTCAATTGATTTTCAAGTAGTCACGACAAAAATTAATTAGAACCAAATTAAATTTTTTTATTTTATTGTATTGTGTGTTGTTTACTAATATTTTAACAGTTGTTTTAAAAATATTCACATTTACGAGTTTGTAAATGGTGAAAATTTTAATTACGCCTACTAAACGAAAAAACTATCTATTAATATTTTGTTTGTTTTTTATGGTCGCTTACATTCTACATTCATACATACATATAGTCACGCCTTTTTCCCGTAGGGGTAGGCAGAGACCACTTGATTTCACTTGTTCCAAACCCTTAAAGTCATTTGCTTCTTCTACTTTCATCAGAGTTCTCATACATGCTCGTAGGTTGTTGCGTTGTTGGTACTCTTGACCTGGCCTTTTTTTAAACGATGTTAATCTGATCGAGATATTAGATAGGTAAATTTGAACTGGTAAATTTTAAATAATAAAGGACTTTATGTAACTAAGCATTATTACATCAATAAATCAAGGGGGTTAATTTGACACATCCATACATCATTTTTGTTATGAGAGTAACTTTCAAGAGGTTGTACATTGTAAATCGTGTGTTTTATTTTTATAAATTTGGGTTCGGCAAGAGCCAAATTGTTGTTATTTTTTATTATTGTATATCTTAATTAAAATTTTATTGAGACACGGGGAAGATTTTTTGTACATGTTCTTGAGCTCCTCATCCGTTCTTATTCGATATTGACCAGTTCTCTAATCTACTGTAGGCCCAAAGATTTTCCGCAACATCTTTCGTTCAAAGCGTCTTAGCATTAGTTCGTTCTGCTTCGTCATTGTTCATGTTTCCAAACCGTACATAATAATTGGCTTGATTACTGCCGAATATATACGTATTTTAGAGTTCCTAGATTAATCGGGACCTAAACAGGTCTTGTAAGGCGAAAAAACATTTATTGCCCTTTTGTATTCTTGTTTTTATTTCGCTACTGATATCGATATCCGAGGTTATAACTGCTCCTGTGTACTGAAATTGGTTTACGCATTCGAAATTGTAGGTGTCCATGGTTATATTTTGTCCTATTCTGTCCCTTCCTGCTCTCCGTCTGACATGGTCTTGTCCTCGTTGATCATGAGACCCACTTTCTTGGTCTCCTTCTCTATGTTCATAAACATTTTTTGTTTTAATCGTACTGCTTCCTACCTTATCAATGTCGTCGGCATATGCTTAGATCATTTCTGGGTCCTTATTTGTAAACATTTCCAGACCAATATTCGTTTCTTTGATAGCTATGTCCGGCACCATGTTAAAAAGTAATGGTGACAGGCCATCGCCCTGTTTTAGGCCATTGTTGATGGGAAATGTTTCAGTGTTATTCTTTCCTATCCCAACTTTGGCTTTAGAGTTTTCTACGCATACCTTGGTTAACTTTATGATCTTTTCCGGTACCACTATGCCTTCCAACGCTTGCCAGATACTTTCGCTGGTAATGCTATCGTATGCCTGGCGGAAATCTACAAACAGTTGGTGGACCTCACTGTTAAACTCCCAGCTTTTCTCCAGGAGCTGTCTTATGGTGAATATTTGATCTGTTGTTGATCTCTTGGCTCGGAACCCGCATTGGTAGTCCCCTAAGTTGTCTTCTGCATATGGGGATATGCGTCCTCTTAGTACATTTGATAGCACCTTGTATGTTATATTTAGCAGGGTTATTCCCCTAAAGTTTTTACAGGCCAGCCGGTCTCCTTCCCTATGAATGGGGATGATGATACCCTCATTCCACTCCTTTGGCAGGGTTTACGTTTTCCATATGTTTTTTAGTAGCTCTAGTATGGCCGTATATAGATGTTCTCCTCCATATTTTATAGACCCCGCCGTTAAGGAGTCCTCACCCAGGGACTTGTTATTCTTTAATTGGTTTATTGCCCTTTTAATCTCCTCTAGCGTGGGTTCTGGTACATACTCCTCCGCTCTTTGGTATACCTTTTTCGTGTTCCTCGTTACTGCATCTATGTTTGACAGGTTTTCGCAGAATTCTTTCCATGTCAGTTATGTGCTCGTTGTTTTCATTTCTTAAGATGTTGATATTTGGTATGTAACCTTTCCTTATACTTTTTACTCCTGCCTCCCTTTCTACATTCTCTATTGTTTTATTGTAAGCTTCTCTTTTTTTTTCCTTCTTATCATCCATCTTGTCTTCGCTCTGAGGTCGTTGAGTCTTTGGATGTTTTCATCACTTGGACACTGCAGCATTTGTATTCTAGCCTTGTTTTTGGTATCTAGGGCCCTTTGGCATTCTTCGTCATACCAGTGTTTTCTTCTTCTGTTGTTTGTGTTTTCAGCTATGACTCTTTCTGCAACGTTAATTAATGATGTCCTGATCTGTTTCCAGTGCTCCTCTACATCCGACGCCTCTTGTGTGCCATTCTTCTCTAGTTGTGTTTTTAGTTCTTTTTGGTATTCGTTTTTGCATGTTTCATCCTGGTTTAATTTATCTGCGTTCCAACTTTTTGGTGCTGATATTTCTTGTCTTTCTTGTCGTTCGATAGCTCATGGAGGCTGTCTTCAAATATGTGGTCTAAACGCTTCTTCTCTTTCAACGTTGGCGTTAAGGTCTCCCAGAATGATTAACATGTCCTGTTTAGGTACCGAACTTATGATTTGTTTCAGTTGTTTGTAGTATTCGTCATTAACCTCTTCTTCTTTATCTTTAGCGAGATAAGAGAACGCTGTGGTGTAAAAGAAGATGTGGTTACAAAGATAGATATAGAAATGCTTAAATGGTTTGGACACGTAGAAAGGTTGGATAAAGGAAGATTGACGAAACAAATTTATAAGGCGAGTGTGAATGGCCAAGTTGATAGAGGTCGACCTCGGCGAACATATCTCGATCAGATCAACATTGTTTTGAAGAAAGGCCAGGTCAAGAGTACCAACAACCGACGAGCATGTATAAGAGCACCGATAAAAGTAGAGGACGCAAAATATGTGTGTAAGAACCGTAGCAAGTGGAAGGAAGTAATCTCTGCCTAACCCTATGGGAAAAAGGCGTGACTATATGTATGTATGTATATTTATCTTCGGTTGGTGCATGCGTCAAGATAAGTGTATATTTGTACCATCTAACCCTGATTCTAAGGGTAGATGTAGATTGTAGGGTGGGTCGGGAAGGCTATGCTGCCTCTCAAGCACTTCGACCTATCAGATCTTTTGTGCAAAATCCTTAATCTATTCGAGGCCCGGGATTCCGAGATTCCAAAGTTTATCAGTTTCCTGGGTGCTAAGTTCCTGACATCGGAGGGCTTTAAGAAGGCCACTTCCACAAACTTGAGCCTCTTGCAGAAAAGCGCTGGGCATTCGCAAAGCAAATGTTCTGCAGTTTCAGCGAAGTTCTCGCAGTAGCGGCAACTATCACTCTGTTTTGCCCATCTTTTTCAGGTGATACCTTAGAGGGCAGTGTCCAGTGAGGAGTCCCGTCACCAGTTTCAAGTCTTTCTGTCCAACTCGACAAGCTGTTTAGCTTTCCTTGGCGAAAGACTTACCAGGCTTTTCGCTTGTCTTTGTCCTGGCACTTTATGGCAGTGAGATTTCATTTCATCGGTTTCCCAGCGTCGAACCTCTTCTTTCAAGTGGGCTTTGGAAATTCCACAGATGGGCTCTAAGGGTAGTTATCCTATTATTTACGGAAGTTTTTCACCTATCCTAGCATTTTTTCGCTTACTGCAAAGCCCGTTCCAAATTCGTGTTTCCCATCTCTTGTTCCGCTATTGAATATGGTGTACTTTCCCATGGTCTGAATGCCTTCATTTGACCACCTTATTTCCTGGAGGGCGACCACATCCATCTTATAGATTTCCATTTTTTGTATAGCTCTTTTGGCTGCACCTGATCTAAACCAACTCAGTACGTTCCATGTTCCAAGATTCGTATGCCTGTTTCGTTGCTTTTGTCTGCTTACTGCTTACTGAGCTACTCAATCCACCCAGTTTCCACCGCAGGCGAAGTTCCCGAATGTCTTGACCAAGATTAACCGGAAGCTTATCGGGTTGTTAAGCTATTCTTAAATCATTGTTGCAAATGGATCTAAAGTAGAACTGACATTAATTTTTCTAAGCAAGATCATTCTTTATGTTTTCAACACATTCTAACATGCTGGAGTGTAGTCTGTTGAAAGGTAACAAAGCTTTAAATGATATATACCAATTTTTCAGTTAGTCCTTGCAGTCTTTTTAAACTAGTCTAGAGTTTCTTCTGGTTTTGCTGTAATATCTTATACTTTTGTTTACAAATGAACTTTTGCTGTCAACTTTGTTATTGAATTATATTTTTATAATCATTAAAAATTTGTTTAAAAATTTCTACTCGGCTGGCTAATAAAATCATGTTTACCATAGATTACAGTGTATGTTCCTAAACCAATAGCTAGTAAAATATTTGTCAAATGTGTTTCAAGGATGTCGTTATCAGATTTTGTATTCGACTTGTTAGATATAACACGATTATTAGTCTTTTCTTTTAATGCCTGCAGTAATTTATTGCTATTGTCACAGTATTAATTGTTACTTTTATTATTCATTACATTGGGTTTCTCACAAATTTCTTCTTCTTCTTGTGGTTCCTATCCGTTACGGATGTTGGCAACCAGCATGGCAAGCCTAACTTTATTTACGGCAATGCGGAAGAGTTCGGCTGATGTTTTTCCGGTCCACTTTCTAAGGTTATGCAGCCAAGATATTCTTCTCCTTCCTGGACCTCTTCTTCCATAGATTTTTTCCTGGATGATTGTCTGGAGTAAGGAGTACTTGGAGTCGTTTCTCATGATGTGGCCCAGATATTGCAGTTTTCGGATCTTGATGGTGTTCATAATTTCTTTTTGTTTATTCATCCTTCTTAGTACCTCTTCATTAGTGATATGTTCGGTCCATGATATCCTCAGCATTCTTCGGTAGAGTCGCATTTCGAAGGCTTCTATTTTCTTGGATGTGTTTTCATTGAGTGTCCAAGATTCTGTCCCGTACAAGAGGATAGAAAAGATGTAACATCTGAGAAGTCTCATTTTTGTTTCCAGTGTAAGGTCATGGCTTCTGAAGAGTTTGTTCATTTTGTTGTAGGCGGCTGTGGCTTTGGCGATTCGTGATTTGATTTCTTGAGTTGTGTCCCAGTTCTCGTTTATACGTGTTCCCAGGTACGTGGTGTGTGGTACTCTCTCTATTGGTTGGTTATTGATGGATAACTGGATGTTGTCGATCTTGTTTTTGCTAATGACCATAATTTTAGTCTTTTGTATGTTTATGTCCAAACCATATTCCTTACTAACTCTTGCTATTCTATTGATAAGTTGTTGCAGTGCTTGTGGGCTATCTGCGAACACGATGGTGTCGTCCGCGTATCTTATATTACTCAATTTTTTCCCATTTATTAAGATGCTTTCTTCTTCGTCGTCGAGCGCTTTTTTACAAATCTGTTCGGAGTAGATGTTGAATAGCAGGGGTGAGAGTACACAGCCCTGCCTCACTCCTCGCATTATTTTGACGGCTTCAGTTGTTTCTCCGTCGACTCTCATTGTTGCCGACTGGCCCCAGTACAAGCTATTTATGATATTCAGGTCATTGGTATCGATCTCTGTCTTCTTTAGTATTTCCATCATTTTGCGATGTTGAACCCGGTCAAATGCTTTGGCGTAGTCAATTAAACAACAGTAAACGTCACGGTTAGCGTCCCTACATCTCTGAACAAGGACTTGGACAGCAAAGAGTGCTTCTCTGGTTCCCATCGCATTGACGAACCCGAACTGGTTTCGAGAGATTAGGTTCTCGCATCGGTTGTATATTCTTTTATGGATGACTTAGAGGAAGGTTTTCAGCAGGTGGCTCATCAGACTTATCGTTCGATATTCTTCACATCGTTTTGCGCCTTGTTTCTTTGGCAGTGCAATGAACTCTGAGACTATCCATTCTTCACAAATTTACACTAAGCTAACTTCAAATTAATAGTGGGGTTGTATAGTTGTAGAAAGTGGTAGAATATTTTAGTTCTGGCGGAGAAGTATACATTTTACTGATTATAAAACGGCCCAGACCCCAAGTTTTAAGGGTCTCCATCGTCCGTAATGATTTCATCAAAATTGCGGCCGTAAGAGGGTGCCGGATTGTCATGAATTGACTATGACCAAATGCCTAAACCGAATTTAATGAAATTTGGCACACAGGTACTTGGTACAATATCTCGATCAAGTTCGTCAATGATCAAACTCGATCAAGCTGTTTCAAAACATTTATAACTTTTGAACGGCTATGTTCATTCATGATATTATATATTTTTTTTTTTTTATGTTTTGGTTCCCACGAAAAGGGATATCCTGTAATGTTCAGAGAACATCGTGGGAACCAAGGGAAAGAAGGTAGGAGTTGGTGTTCTTCTTAATTTCTGGAGGTTGTATGCCTCGGGGAACACCTCCCTAGGCAATGAGTTCCAAAGCCTCGCAATTCGTTGGATGAATGAGTCTTTGGAAAGTGATGTTCTGCAGGTCTCCAAAGTGACCACGAAGGGGTGTGAAGACTGAACTTGACGGGTTAATCTCGAAGAGACTGCCAATGGAGGAACGATTGTTGATATTTCAGAAGAGCATCGCCCATGAAAATATCTATAAAATAGAGACAAATCGCCAACTTTTCTACGGTGTTCCAGACAAGTGAGCGAGTTTGTAAGCGAGGCATCACCGACGAGACGAATTGCCCTTTTTTGGACAGAATCCAGTAGCTTCAGGATATGTTTAGGTGCTGCACTCCAAATATGGAAACAGTACTCCAGTACAGGTCGGATCTGTGCCTTAAAACCAAGTTTTTGGGATGCACTTTTGGCAATGGACCTCACGTGATTTTCTCAGGAAAGGTTATTGCTGATAGTAATACCAAGCATCGATATGGATGACTTCAGTGGTATGGTTACTCCTGACAAAGTTATGTTAGGCACAGTGAGATCGGCTTTTCTAGAGAAAAGACATGCTTGTGTTTTGTTTGCATTGAATTCTACCAAGTTATTGGATCCCCATTCGAGAATTGTTGCTAAGTCCATATTTATATTGTTAACATTTCTTCCTCGTTCATTTCTGGTTTCACGGGCTGATATAGGGGCTCTGGAAGAGAAAGCGGTATGGAGGGTACTATCATCGGCAAAGCTGTGTACGGGACATGAAGTTGCTTTCAATAGGTCGTTGATGTGAAGTAAAAATAGTGTTGGTGCTAGAATGGATCCTTGCGGAACACCAGCATTTATGAGTAGAGTGTCAGATGAAACTCCATCGACCACTACATGGAGAGACCTGTTTGAAAGAAAACTAGCAAGCAGAGAACACAGCTGAGGGGGCAAGCCATAAGATGGAAGCTTGGCGAGAAGTCCCTGGTGCCAAACTCGATCGAACGCCTTGGAGATATCTAATGCCACAGCTAAAGTTTCTCCATACTTTTCAATAGATAGCTGCCATATATGTGAGACGTATGCGAGCAGGTCACCAGTTGATCTCTGATGGCGGAAGCCATATTGCCTATCATTGATAATTCCTGAGTCTTCCAAATATTTCATGAGCTCGATGTTGATGGCTTTTTCCATGACCTTTGAAATAATAGATAGCAGTGCGATAGGTCTGTAGTTGCTAGGTAGGGTCTTTCTGCCTTTTTTAGGGACTGGCTGTACTCTTGCAATTTTCCAATTGGACGGAAATACTCCCAAATTGTAAGAGTGGTTGAACAACTTGCAAAGAACAGGTGTTAGTTCGGGGGCACATTTCTTGAGAACAATCGGCGGGATTCCGTCAGATCCACAGGCTTTGTTGGTGTTGAGACCCAGCAAAATCTTTCTGATAGTACGTTGGCGTAAGGTGATCTCGGGCATGTGACTGTCAATAGGTGTAATGTTGGCTTTTTCCTGGGCAGTCGTTGCTAGTGTTCCATCTTCATTGGTTAGGGGAGGAAAAGAGCTGGAAGTGAAGTTTCTTCCCACAGCTTTGGCGAAAGACCAAAAAGAACGGGATCCGTTAGGACATTCAACAAGTTTTGATCTTATTTTGGCATTATGAGCATCTTTTGAACATTCTATTGTCTCTTTGCATATGCTTCTAGCCTCAACATATGCTGCTCTGGTCTCAGGACCCGGATTTTTTTGCCATCGATGGTATGCTGCCTGTTTGGAAGCCACAGCTCTAGAGCAGTTTCTGTTAAACCAGGTCTTATCGGATAATGTTCTTCTTTCGGTATTCGGTATGTAAGTTTGCATCCCCAACATGATGATTTCAGAAATTGTCTCAGCACATCGTGTTGGATCTACTGAGGAGAAACAAACTCTCTTCCATGAAAACGCTGAGAAAAACATACGAAGACCCTCCCAGTCGGCCGAATTGTAATGCCACATGAGACGGGGTGGTATTGTGCTGCTCGATGGTAAATGGAAAGAGCATGTTGTGGAGATGAGGGTGTGATCGGAGTTTCCAAGTGGGGCACAAACTTCTATTCTATACGGGTCAGGATTGGTGGTGAGGAAAAGATCTAGTGTATTGGCAGCCTGGTTGTTGACATCAGGGATGCGGGTTGGTAGCTCGACCAGTTGTTCTAGACCATGAGTGATGGCGAAGGCCTCAGCTTGGCGACCTGCATCATCAGTTTTGTTAGAGAATTTGAGCCAGGCAGCGTTATGTACATTAAAGTCCCCCATGATTATGGTTTCAGCTGTTGGATGGTTCTCCTGAATGTAGTCCAAATTGAGTGATAAAAACTCAAAGAGGTTGTTATATGAAGGTTCATTAGGTGATAGGTAAAGGTAGCAGAGGAACTTAGTCACTTTATCAGATAGCTTAACCACATCACATCAAAGTCTTTCGGTTCCAAACTCTCTTCACGCTGGCATGAAAGGTTAGCCTTAGCGTAAAGGCAGACTCCACCTTTGAACCTGAGTCGAGAATGGAGTTCGTAACCAGGACAAAGCATATGGACCTTGTTGGTGGACGAGTTTACTTGTGTTTCTGTTAGAGCCAGAATATCCGGTTTTTTCGTCTGTAGGTGATGGTGGACGTCATTGATGTTCTTGTTGAGTCCACGGATGTTGCAAAAATTAATCTTTAATGTTGAGTCCCCTCGAGTACCTCTCGCCCGGAAATCCGAATGGAGAGGTATTTTGCTTCCGGAGTGTTTTACTCTAGGAGACTTCATCATTATTACATTATTAGGATGCACCTGAAAATAAAGGAGGAATTGGGGAAAAGGAAAGAGGGAGACCGGAAAGTATCGACCGAACACTGAAACATGGAATGATCCATTTCACAGCACACAAAGTCGATATGGTGGTATTTCACCGGGCGATGAGACCATCTTCCACCTACGGTTATCCTTTTAGTCGCCTCTTACGACAGGCAGGATTTACCCTGGGGCTATTCTGAAGCCGACCCCATACAGCCTAAATAATGCTAAGATCTTCGATGTGCCAGTGAAGGCTAAGTCAAAAATAGAAGACAAAATATGTGATCTAAGAAGAGATTCCAGTCTATTCTGTAAGATGTACGTAGCTGCACAACATAGAGAAACAGACGTTGGAACATTTTTTGCTCACGAAAACCGGGCTTTTTCTCCTTCCATATCTGAAGGTGGAAGACTGAGGAAGCCAAGTAACAAAGCTGATATCGTGCACTGCATGGAAAATTGCTTGAAAGAAGATAGTACAAACACAGGTGTAGGTTACCAAAAAGTATTAGATGGTGCAGTGTAATAGTACATTTACTTCCTCCGAAAAAAAACCTTTTTTTGATTACTTCAACATTTTCAAATCCTACATCTACAGTGTGGAACACTCAAATGGAATAAATTCGATAACGAATAAATGAGAGCGTGTTGGGAAAAACGCTTGGACACGTCGATTTGTATTTTTAGATGCGCATTTTTTTCAAAAAAAATAATTATATAGGGTGTGTCATGTAACAGTGGCCGATACCAACTTTCTTATTTTAAATACAACCCTCTGTATATTATTTATTTTTTGGATTCTTCAGAAAATTCTAGACATGATTCATGTACAATGTCCCATACCTAACTTCAACTGTTTCGGAAATATTAAGTGTTTTCAGATGTATTACAAAAATTAACATCAAAAAAAGAAAATTATTTTATTTCACAAATAATGTAAAAAAAACATTAATTTCAATGATGTTCAAAATGTTCGCCGCGAACGTCTTGGCAACATGCTGGCCATTCTATCGATCAGCGCCTCCCTAGCCACCGATTTGGAAAATTTTGGTTCAGGTACTGCCGGACATTGATTTGGTAATGGGGCGGTGCTCCATCTTGCTGAAACCATAGTATATTGGCAGGAACTTGTGGGTTTGCTGGATCAGGATATAAGTTTGTCAAAGTTGGCACGACATTATTTTGGAGCAGTTCTAAATATTTATCTCCATTCAAGTTGCCATCAATGAAAAAAGGACCTACGATATGATTTCCAACAATTCCTGCCCAAACATTAACTTTTTCAGGATATTGCGTATGTTCCTCTCTCATCCAGTGAGGATTCTCATTAGACCAATAGCGGCAATTTTGACGATTAACATGACCGTGAAGTGTAAATGTGCTCCCATCAGAAAACAAAACATCTTCTAATTGGATCACATTGTTATCTAACATTTCCATCATTTGTTCACAAAAATACGTTCTCCTGTCGAAATCGTCTTCCATGAGCTCCTAAATTGGCATCATTTTATAGTGACGCATTTTACTTTCCTTTAATATTCGAAAAATTGATGTGTGGCTAATGTTGAACAGTGAGGCTGCTTTTCGACCAGAATTATGTGGGTTTTCTTGAAACTCAAGCATAACATCCAATTTCGCATCATCGCTTAGTTCATTGGCCACTACTTTTTTTGTCTGTCTTACATGACCAAGCTCGCGAAACTGTTTTTCTATTTTGCTAATTGTTCTTTGGGATATAGGCGGCAAATTTGAAAATTTTTCGTGAAATAAGCGAGAAACTTCCATTTGTGTCCGTGTGTTATCTCCATAGCCAATCATTTGTAGAATGGTTATTTTGTGCATTTCTGTTAAATGAACCATTTTTCTGATATTATTACGTACAGTTAACGAAATTCAAACGACAAAAGTACTAACACTGATCACTACTGTCATGCAGACAGACAAGTTGCTAAGGCTATGAGTTTTATACGAAAATAAACAAAACTGTTTTTGTATTTTTTTTATTTCATATCAGTAAAAAGGAATGCATTAATGGTTTTTGCTAATTTTCTCAATATTAAGAGCTAAATGGGAAATAAGTATTGAGTGTAATGTAGCGAATTTGTGAAATAAAATAATTTTCTTTTTTTAATGTTAATTTTTGTAATACATCTGAAAACACTTAATATTTCCGAAACAGTTGAAGATAGGTATGGGACACATTGTACATGAATCATGTCTAGAATTTTCTGAAGAATCCAAAAAATAAATAATATGCAGGGGGTTGTATTTAAAATAAGAAAGTTGGTATCGGCCACTGTCACATGACACACCCTATATAATTATTTTATTCCAAACTCTGCTAAAACCTCGTAAGCGTCTGAATCAAATTAAACTTCCTAAAGTATCGCTAGGACATGAAATAAAACAAAAAAAACTAGATAGTTTAAAAAAATTACTTATAACGTTATCTGAAGACCAATGGCATGATAGACCTAGAGTTAAAATGGATTACGGAAATATTTGAGAAGGTTGCGGAAAATATTGATAATGTTGATACAGAGCATGAAGAAGCTTGTGAATGCGCGGATAATGATGACAATGATTTTGTTTAAAAAGCGTAAGATTATTTTTTTGTTATAAAAATAAATATTTTTCAACCGAAGCTTGTTCTCGGTTCTGTAATACATCAGTTTGGTTTCGTTATCTACCAATATTTCAATATTAAAGTTTGAGACAATACCATAGTTTGTGTTTATTTGACAATCAAATCGCATTTTTTCCACTAAAGACAAACAAAGTGCTTTATGTCCAATAGTTTTTTTGAATTTTATTAATTGTTTTTTCAATTTCTTGTGACAAAACTCGTGATTGAGATACTTACATCTGATTACTTAATCTTATATTAAGCACTTTTTTTCTCGCAGTTAGTTTTTCTGTAATAGTTTTGTGCTTCACCTGAAAATTTGTAACAATGGACAAAATGCAATTTGCAAGTCTGCTCCTCAATTATTTCTTTAATTAATGGTTGAAATTTGGGGAGAATTACGGTTGTAATCGAATAAGTAAAATTATAATTTTTGGTAATTGGGTGGAAAGCACCCTAACATATATCTATGTAGTTATACTATTCAGTTTCTACGATGAGAAATTAGCATAATTATTGTATATGCATAATTTTGCATTCTAAATGAGCCGTTCTAGGAAAACCTTTTGTTTGTAAGTGATTTAATTTTATCTCTGTGAAACATAAATAAAATTTTATTATTCTTTTTGGTTATTGACTTTGTAATATATATTACATGAAATACATGCAACGAATATTAGCATTTACTACAGACTAATTATTGTTATCATTGTTCTGCCGCTGCATACAGGCCCAGCCGGTTAGGTCGTTATTCTTCATGTAGTTTCTCCATTATCGGAGGTTCGTTAACATCATGGCTATCCTGACCTTGGAAACTGCTGCTCTGAATAGATCTGCAGAAGACATGTTGAACCATTCTCGCAGATTCCGCAGCCAAGATATTCTTCTTTTTCCAATTGACCTTTTGCCCATAATCTTCCCCTGGATTATCAAGTGGAGTATCTCATATTTTGAACCTCGCATTATGTGACCCAGATAGGTGATCTTTTTTTTCTTTGCTTCCTTCAACACCTCCAACTCTTTATTCATTCTGGTAAGCACTTCTGCGTTGGTCGTGTGCTTCACCCACGATATTCTAAGCATTCTTCTGTAAGTCCACATCTCAAATGCTTCTATTTTTCTTTCGTATATTCTGTTAAGGATCCAAGTTTCTCCGCCATAATACAGTACCGGGAATACATAGCATGGGTTACCACGTAGTAACCGGGTGAGTCCGGACGAATTCTGCATCGACGTTCACGTGATACAAAATGAATCATCTTCTCCATTGTTTGTCGTAGTAAAACTAGGTTTACTACAAACCGTGTTGTGAACTGAGCAAACTGACTATTTTGTTAGTATACTACATATTTGTAAGCAATTCGCTCCGTGCGAGACTGCAACTAAAGGACGCTGTCACAGAGTTTTTAAATATATAAATGAATGGGGGTTTGCAATAAAAATTAATTTTTATTATCACAACAATTTTTTTTTGCGTGTCAAACCAAGTGACAATTAATCTTCGATCCTGTGAATTTGTTGTGCAAAAATTACCCATAAAATGTAGGTATAATTAATAAAACAGTATAAAAGCTGTAGCGCTTACTATAGTAAACAAAATAGTTTATAACCACAGTAGATCGGACTTAAAATATTATTGGCAATAATTACTAAGACAGATTTCCAAGCAATTAGTCATACCATCGAATTTCAACCTCAGACTATCATCAAAGTTAAAAATCTCGTCCTTACAGAACAAGTTTGAGATGTTGAAGAACTTCGTCGAAATAACAAAAGTTATTTGATAAGGTCACGAATTATTCGACAAGCACTACTTTAAATATAAACAATTAAATGATTTATTCTATTAATAAAAATTTTGAAGATTTTGGTATAGCTTAATTTTTTTATTTTAGATTAATTAAGTTCGATGTGTCACTGATGTGCTGCAATTGCGTGTATAATAAAAATAAAAAATGCCGTGTTAATTTGCTTTATTAATAATGAAGAAAGCGCATCTAAAACTAATATTGAGCAACAATGAGGCAAACTCAGTCCTCGGCAATTTCCAAAATATTCAAAAGGAGAATATTTTGAAAATATGTTTCCGCATAAATACAAGCAGCTGCAAGAACCACAGGAAGTCCAGATTTCCGAATTGAGCTCAAACTCTCAGTTGAAGCAAATTTTGTGAGAATATAGAGAAAAGGGTAAGGAAGTGGAGACTGTGGAGACCTATAACTGCAGAAGGGCCATCGGCAGACAATGGGGGTTACAACCCTATGTTGTTCATTGGCTCTATTACAGTCATAAGACCAATTCTAAAGTATGGATTGTTAGTATGATGGCCAGCCGTAGAGAAGGGAGTCAACCATAAAAAGATAGGAAAGGTCCAGAGATTGGCATGTCTGCTGATCACAGGCTGTCTACGGACCACCACAACAAAAGCCCTTGAAACAATTCTACATCTACTACCAGTAGAGCTGTTTGGGAAGGAATGCGCAGCTAGTGCGGCTCTCAGACTCAATGCTGTGACCCCATGGACCGAAACGCACTATGGTCACTCTAGACTACTTAGATAATACGACCTGTGCACAAAAAACACTGATTACACTAAACCTACCCCTATGTTTAAAGGCGACTTAACCCTGGAAATTCCATTCAGAGAAGATTGTCTAGTGAAACCTTAGGGCGCAGTAACAAAAGTTCAGTGAGATATCCATTCTTTGCGATAGCCAGGCTGCTATCAAATCACTGAACTCAGTCTACTTGACCTCTATGGCAGCGGTGCAATGCCATGCCCCCCTAAATGAGCTAGGAACTAAGTTTAGAGTTCACATTGTCTGGGTTCCTGGACACAGAGACATACCAGGCAAAATGAACCCACATGCACATCATCGAAACAGATCTAAATTCTCTAAACTAGATCTACGTCGAACTAAGGATGTTTTAACTCTATCCTGGAAATCCATTGGAAATGCGATCGCGGCCATAACAGGACACTGGGCAGGTGGATCCCATGCACGGCGCATGGGAATCGCAGAGCTACGACATGACTTCTGAAGAAGCTGTCACGATAAGGAAAACGGCTTTATATACTAGGGCAACCGAACTTTGATGATTTAACTGATCTCAGCTTAGTTAGCATCAAGGACCTTACACTTTTTATTAAAAGTTCCAACTGGTTTCACGGTAGAGTGGGAAGGCACCGCCGTCCATCACGGTATCACAACGGGCCAAGTTCCCTCCGAACCGCCGTTTTAACCTAACCTAACCTACCAGTGCTTACATTTAATCTCCTCAGGGATTATAAAAACAAAATGGATAGTGAGTCCGTGCATAGAACATTTTCTATTTGATTTTTCCATTTTTTATATTTTTTCTTTTTAGTAACCTCTTTAATTTGGTTAAAATTTGCAAAGACTTCTATTATTGTTTAATTTTATTTGCAGATCTGCTGTGGATGCAGTAACGAAAACTAAAGTGGCAATAAAGAAGATATCTCCATTTGAGCATCAGACATATTGCCAGAGAACACTCAGGGAAATCAAAATACTTACCAGGTTTAAACATGAAAACGTGAGTAACTTTAATCTATTTGTTAAAAGTTAAAAAATAAAGTATTCTCGGATACTTTGTAAGTGAATTAGCTTCAATATTTCTCTATAAGATTAGAATTAAAATTATTTTTAAGACTTAATTACAAAATTGTAATGCTAAAAAGGATAAATTATGGTGTAAATACCAGGGCAGTTTGATAAGTCAGTGACTTTTTGAATTTCCCGCGCAGTTACTCCAAATGCAACAGTGCTGCCGTCAACTATAATCTATCAGTGGGCAACTTTCTAATTTTGAGCAAGCTACGTCGTGCAGTTGGTGTTTGATAGCCGTTCAAAGCAGACAACCTCGTGAATTTTTACGAAAATGGAAAAAAGTGAATTTCGTGTGCTGATTAAGCATTACTTTTTACGTAAAAAATCCATCACTGAAACTAAGGAAAGACTTGATAAATACTACGGGGACTCGACACCATCAATTTCAATGGTTAAGAAGTGGTTTACAGAGTTCCGTTGTGGTCGTACCAGCACTAGTGACGCCGAAAGTCCAGGTCGCCCAAAAGAAGTGATTACGCCGGAAATCGTCGATTTAATCCATGAAATAATATTGGATGATCGGAGAATGAAAGTGCGTGAGTTGGCTCATGCTGTAGGTATCTCAAATGAACGGGTACATCATATTTTACACGAATATTTGGACATGAAAAAACTCTCTGCGAGATGGGTGCCGCGATTGCTCACACTCGACCATAAGCGCAATCGTGTGATCACATCAAAAGAGTGTTTAGCGATGTTCAGCCGTAATCCGGACGAATTTTTGCGCCGTTTTGTTACTGTGGATAAGACATGGATCCATCACAACACGCCAGAGACCAAGGAACAATCGAAACAGTGGGTTGCTCGGGGTGAACGTGGACCAAAGAAGGCGAAAACAAGGTCATGGCAACAGTTTTTTGGGATGTACGCGGTGTCATTCACATCGATTATCTCAAGAAAGGTAAAACGATCACCGGCGAATATTATTCAAAGCTTTTGAACAGATTAGACGTTGATTTGAAGCAAAAACGGCCGCATTTTGGCGAAGAAGAAAGTGCTGTTTCATCAAGACAATGCACGTGTGCACACTTGTCTAGTCACGATGGCCAAAATCCACGAATTGGGATACGAACTGCTACCCCATCCAGCATATTCTCCAGATTTAGCCCCCTGCGACTATTTTCTATTTCCAAACCTAAAGAAATGGCTGGGCGGTAAGAGATTTGAGTCGAATGAAGAAGTCATTACCGAAACAAACGCGTATTTTGAGAGCTTTGAAAAAACCTATTATTTGGAGGGAATAAAAAAATTAGAAAAACGCTGGACTAAATTTATAGAGCTAAAAGGTGATTATGTAGAAAAATAAAATGTTTATTTGTGGAAAAATATTTGTTTTATTCAAAAAGTCACTGACTTATCAAACCGCCCTCGTAGCACAGTAGTAGCGAAATTAATGGTGTAAGTGCGACACTAGTAGCGTGCGTTGTCTCCTTTACTTCGGATTACAACATTTACAGGTACAGATATCAACATTTTTCTTGAGGTGATCCCATAAATGCTTAATCGGATTACATAAACAAGAAATAGGGTTGTATAATAGGACCAAAAGGCATTACATGTTCTATTACAATATTCTTAAGATGGTAATTACCACTTATGGATCTTGTACGGACAGGAACTAATTTTGTGCGAGCGTCAAAGCATATACCACCCCAGAACATAACAGAGCCACCGCCAAATGGAATCCTTGCAGAGATATTGCAAGGAGCAAACCTCTCTAATGGTCCTTGCCAAACACGTTCACGGCCATCTAGATGTTTTAGGCTAACTCTAATATCATCTGTGAATAAATTTTTTTTCCAAGTATCCTCAGACCAATTTTGATGATTTTGAGCAAAACGTAACCTGGTAATTCTGTTTTATCTTAAATACGACTGAAGGACCTCGTACGATAGAAGTCACGGCTGGTTCTCACCGGGGCTCTATTCTTGGCCCAGACTGATGAAACATCAGTTACGACGATTTGTTGCGCATGGTTCTGTCTGAAGACATTTCCATGGTCGGCTCCGCAGATGACATTGCTGGACTCGTTCTCGCGGATAGACCCATGGATGCTCACCGGAATACATACCATCTCATAAGGAGAATCTACGATTGGCCATAGCGCCACATGATGCAACTAGCAGTGAGGAAAACCGAGATGGTACTACTGACTCGACAGCACTGGTTTGATGAGAACTTTTCAGTGACCATTGGTGACGTAACCACCAAGGCAAACCACTACCTACAGTGTTTTGGGTTACAGCTAGACAAAAAGCTGCCGTTCTGGGAACACATGAAAAATACAGCGAGCAAAGCGGTTAGAGTCTGTCTAAAATATTGCTAAACACGAGCGATCCAAGATACGCCAAACGACGTCTCCTGCTAAGCACGGTGCATTCAATAATGTTTTACGGCGCTGAGATCTGGGTGGACCAGCTGCAATATAAAAAATAGAGTGTGTGTGTGTGTGTGTGTGCGTGTGTGTGTGTGTGTGTGTGTGTGTGTGTGTGTGTGTGTGTGTGTGTGTGTGTGTGTGTGTGTGTGTGCGTGCGTGCGTGCGTGCGTGCGTGCGTGCGTGCGTGCGTGCGTGCGTGCGTGCGTGCGTGTGTGTGTGTGTGTGTGTGTGTGTGTGTTGGAAAATCTTGTGGGCACGATATCTTGAGACAGAGAGGCGTTAGGTCACTAAAACTTACAGGTTAGAAGTTTTGCTGGAAGGACAAGATCGAGTTCAAAGACGGGTCATAACGGTACATTTCTTCAGGTAGCTGCCGTACAAGGTGCTCTCAAATTTACCGCATTTTGTACTTTTCGCGCGATAACTTCAGAAACAGAGCTAGGGCGATGAAACTTTCTGGTATTACGTTTGGCCCGACCGACGGACAAGATCATTATTCAAAATTTGGTCAGTATCCCCTTATAAATTATAAATAAAAATTCAATTTAATGAACCGATAACACTAGGACAATTAGAACTATGTAAAATAGAAAAGAGCCCTCGGTTTGGAAAAGTTAGTTTTGCTACGGCAATACTGTTTATTTTAATTGTTTGTGGTTAAAAATTAAACAGTCTTACTACAAAAAAGAACAATATATAAGCTTACTTTTAATGAAAATTGTAGCTAATTCTAAAGAATTTCTATACAACTTATTTTATTTGAGCCTGTCGGCTGCCCTACACTTTCGGGAGGGTCGTGAATAAGGAAAAATTGTTGAATTTCTTTATTTTATAAGAATACACAAATGTTCATAAAAATTTAGGCGATATGTATTTTATTCAGGGTAAAATACAAAAACCTTGGATCTAAACCCCCTCGGTGCCTGCGCGCACGCGCGACCCTAGGCCCCGCCCATTAGAGAGAAAGCGAAACAACACTCGGGGCAACTATCTCTCTCTCATCGGGAGCCAACTCTCCGCACTGGGACCCGCGGTCTATCCTTTATATGTCTATGTGTTAACCAGTCCGTTTAAGCTCGGTTTATCCTGACACAAGCCAGTGATTTCAGAGCTCGTATCAAACTACCGCTCACCCCATACATAGACAATGTCGACCATAATTCATTCCTCGCCACTTTGTCATAAGCCTTTTCCAAGTCCACGAAAGCTCAGTAGACCTTTTGACTTAAAATTAGTTATATCGTAATTATTTCTTTAATTAATGGTTGAAATTTGGGGAGTAAAATTATAATTTTTGGGTGGAAAGCACCCGAACTATGTAGTTATACTATTCAGTTTGTACGATAAGAAATTAGCATAATTATTGTATATCGTCGGCGAGACTGCAAAACCGCGTAACAGCACTCTGCAATACCGCGTGTCTACCAAATTGTGCTTTGGCGCCAGTGGGTTCAGAGTGTTTATTGGCTCCTAGTAGAACTCAAGCCATTAAAATTAGCCAATAGGGAACGTCTATTTAGCAAAAAATGTATTATTTTTTAAAGAGGAACAATATATAAGCTTACTTTTAACAAAAATTTATTGCATACATACATACATATAGTCACGCCTTTTTCCCGTAGGGATAGACAGAGACGACTTCCTTCCACTTGCTACGGTTCTTACTCAGATCCTTCGCCTCCTTTACTTTCATCAGGGCTCTCATGCATGCTAGTCAGTTGTTGGGACTCTTGACGTGGCCTTTCTTCAAAACAATGTTGATCTGATCCAGATATGTTCGCCGAGGTCGACCTCTACCGACTTGTCCATTCACACTCGCCTTATAAACTTGTTTCGTTAATCTTCCTTCATCATTCCTTTCTACGTGTCCAAACCATCTAAGCATTTCTTTATCTATCTTTGTAACCACATCTTCTTTTACACCACAGCGTTCTCTTATCTTACTATTTTTTCAATATCCAACCATTTCGGCTAGACTTCTCATCTCCTTAGCATTAATCCTATTTTCATGCTTCTTCTGCCAAACCCAACATTTACTACCATACATAAGTGTAGGAACCAACACACCACTATGCACAGCCAGACGTGCCTTTTTTGACACTTTCTGTCTGTTTATAAAGCTGTGCAGTGCCCCATTCATCTGTTTTCTGCCAACACCTTTCGTTCAATGTCACTGTCATACTTTCCATCTCTCGTAAACTTTGAACCCAAGTACACAAATGCATTTACTTGTTCCACTTTTTCTCCCTCAATCAAAACTTCGCAGTTTGTCATGCTTTCTTCTCTTTGAAAACCATAACTTTCGTTTTGCTTACATTTATTTTCATCCCTTTGATTCGCCTGCAACTCCTCTTCAGATGACGCTAATATGACTTGATCATCGGCGTAAAGAAGGCATTTGACAATCAAATCATTCATTTTCAATCCATACGCACTCTCTTTCAAATCTTTTAAACAATCGTTTATGTATAAGTTAAACAGCCATGGCGAAGCCACTATCACTGTCTCACACCTTTTTCGATGTTAAACCAGTCCGTGCAAGCTCCGTTTATCCTGACACAAGCAGAGGAATCCTTATAAAGTGATTTCAGTGCTCATATTAAACTACCGCTCACCTCATACATAGATAATGTCGACCACAATTTACTCCTCACTACTCTGTCATAGGCCTTTTCCAGGTCTATGATACTAGCCAAGAATTTTTCAACTATACCTCGTAATGAAAAGACCTGGTCCATACATCTCCTTCCTCTTCTAAATCCTGCTTGCACATCCCATATCATCTTTTCAGTTTCATCGTTACTCTTTTAATCAATATCTTTGCATATAGTTTGCCGACTATGCTGAGTAAACTAATACCTCGGTAGTTCTTACAGTTCTGCTGCGAACCTTTTCCCTTGCAAGTGCTGCACAAAAATTTTTCTTTTAATAAATTCTTTAAAGCTGTAAATCTAAACTAAATTTGAAAGCTGTGATTAACAACGAGACAAAATATGACGTATGTTAAGCTGACACAGCCGTTTTGACACAATCAGTGGAAACTTTCCCAGTATTTTCCAACTATTTATTGATTATTTTCTAACACAGACTAGAATTTTATAACTCAAGTGGTTAGCAAAAAAATGGTGTTTTGCTTAACTGTCAAGCTGGTACAACCATTAATAATATTCAACCCATAATAGTTATGAAAATAAGTCAAACGCTCAATTTTGTAACTTTTTAAAAACTTTTAAATGGTTTGTAAATAATTTGAACTCAAGCGAATTTGAATGTTTCACGAGGGCCCAATCCGCATCCATACCTACTATTCTAGAAAATTCCTTCTTCCGTCATCCTACTATTTAATAACTCCAGCACAACCGCTTGAAATGAAAAAAAAAATGAGTATTTTATTATGAATTTTTAACTACACTATAGTCGTGGTAAGAAATACCCGAAGAGAAATATTGTAGTGCCAGGAAATGGCAAAATGGTGATTCGAAATGCATTTTGGTCATCCTGCTATTTAATAACCCTAATAATCGTTTGTAATATAAAGAAATCAGTTTTTTTATGCTTTTTCCGACAATAGTCCAGTTTTGATAGAAAATACTCGGAAGAGAAATTATTGTAGAGCCAGAAAAATGGCAAAATAGTAATTTGACATGCGTTTTCGTCATCACACTATTTAATGACCCCAGCACAATCGCTTATAATAAAAAACACATTAGTATTTTATTATGCATTTTTAACAGTAGTACAGTTATGAGAAATACCCAAAGAGAAATTATTGTAGAGCCAGGATATTGCAAAATATTGATATAAAATGCGTTTTTGTCTTCCTACCATTTAATAACCTCGGAGCAATCGCTTAAAATATAAAGAAATCAGTTTTTCATTATGCATTTTTCGACAACAGTACAGTTGTGATAGGAAATACTAGAAAAAAATTATTGTAGAGCCATCCTTTCTCATGTTTTAATATTTTAAAAAAAAGTTGGATACTCGGGGATTTAAACCTGAATACACTGACGTGCTTAACAGATAGCTGTACCATTCAGCTACCACGCACTCTTACTTCAAACGTCCAAGATTACATATACAACGTCATGTTTGTTAAAAATAGAGATGTAGATGTAGATTGTAGGGTGGGTCGTGAAGGCCATGCTGCCTCTCAAGCACTTCGACATATCAGATCTTTTGTGCATCACCCTTAATCTATTCAGGGCCCGGAATTCCAAAACTTCGAGTAAAGTTTATCAGTTTCGTGGGGGCTAAGTTTCTGACATCGAAGGGCTTTAGGAAGGCCCCTTCCAGAAACTTGAGCCTCTTGCAGAAAAGCGCTGGGCATTCGCAAAGCAAATGTTCTGCAGTTTCAGCGAAGTTCTCGCAGTAGCAGCAACTATCACTCTCTGTTTTGCCCATCTTTTTCAAGTGGTACATTAGAGGACAGTGTCCAGTGAAGAGTCCCGTCACCAGTTTCAAGTCTTTCTTGTCCAACTCGAGAAGCTGTTTAGCTTTCCTTGGCGAAAGACTTACTAGCCTTTTCGCTTGCCTTTGTCCTGGCACTTTATGCCAGTGAGATTTCATTTCATCTGTTTCCCAGCGTCGAACCTCTTCTTTCAAGTGGGCTTTGGAAAGTCCACAGAAGATTTCTGGGCCGGAAAATTCTGTATTTGTCTCTTCTTTGGCAAGACGGTTTGCTTCTTCGTTGCCTTTAACTACCTTGTGACCTGGAACCCACATCAGAGTAACCTGATTGTTTGCTGCCAGTTGTCTCAGGGATTGTTTACAGTTCCAAGTCAGCTTAGACTCACAAGTGTATGACTTCAGAGCTTTTAGTGCTGCTTGGCTATCTGATAAAATATAGATTTCTGCCCCTCGGGTGTTTCTTTCGATTTACTCCTGGGCATATGTCTCTATGGCATGTAATTCTGCTTGAAAGATGGTTGGGGTGTTACCAAGTGATTTTGAGAGCCTAAAATTCGGCCCTATAACGCCCACTCCAAACCCTTCATCCATCTTGGATCCATCAGTGTACCACACTAAAGCATCCCTTTCTAGTTGAGGTCCGTTCTCTGTGCAAACTTGGTGGTTGTTTATAACCACTTTAAACTGCATTTCGAAGTCGTACCTAACTGGCATATCTGTTGGCTTAGGCATGGATTCTAGGGAAATATTTTCCAAAATCTTCAAATGTCCATTCCGATTTCTTGCTGTAAGATTTATTGTCTGGCTCAGTCTGAAGGCACTGATTGCTGCTTCTTTCATTACACATAAGTGCAATGGTGGAAGGTTCAGCATTACCTTTACGGCTGCAGTAGGGCACGTGAATGTTGCCCCTGCGATTCCCAGACAAGCTAGCCGCTGCACTTTCTGCAGCTTGACTTGTGCCGAAATTTGTTGCATTTTTGGCCACCATATGAATAAAGCATAGGTGACCATTGGTTTAATGATCGTTTGGTATAACCAGTAGATCATTTTTGGTTTCAGACCCCATGTCTTGCCAAAGACTCTGCGACATGTCCAGCTTGCCGCTATAGTTCTGGAAAGAATGTTGTTGAGTTGGCTGTTCCATGTCAGTTTTTGGTCGTTTATTACGCCCAAATATTTAACTTCTTTGGAAAAAGTAAGCTGAGTTCCATTCAGAGTTGGGGCTTTAAGTTCGTACTTTCGGCTCCTGGTAAATGAAACCAGCACTGTTTTGCTAGGATTGTCGTTAAGTCCTTCCTTTGCGCACCAGCTTCTGATTGTGTTTAGGGCTACTTGCATGCGATTGGAAATTACTTCATCATGTTTGCCCCCAATGGTGACGACTAGGTCATCGGCGTAACCTTAAGTCGTAAAACCAGAGTCGTGTAGCTTAACTATCAGGTTGTCTACAACCAGTGACCACAGCAAAGGCGTTAGAACTCCCCCTTGGGGACAACCTTTTTCTACTGTCATCTTGACTGTCTCTCCCCCAAGAGTCGCCACAATAATTCTGCTTTTCAGCATAGATTGTATCTATTGTTAAAAATAGAAGTTGCTCGGGGATTAGAACTCAAATATACTACCGTGCTAAAAATGCGCCACCTAATATTAAGAAAAAAGGCAACATAGCGTCATTAACATTACTACCACAAAAATCTTAAGACAGGTATGAAAATAAATTTTAAAAAAATTAAATACGTTCAATATTTGAAAAGTTTCTACGCAAATCAATTAAAATTATCACTTCTGTCGGGCGTCCTAAGACGCACACCTTTTTTTTTGGTGGTTTCAAAAATCCTTTATGGACACCAATATTTCCCCAGTAACGCAGCAGCGTTGCTAGCGAGACATTGATAGTGGGGGATTCCCGGCGAGCCGTATACGATTGTAATTCCTTTTTCCGTACACGGGCTGAATTGTCTGAGGGCGCTCAGGGACGGCTTAAGACTAATTTAGATCTGTACTAAAAAAAATTAATAAAATGTTGTTATCAGTGATTCCAACGCCAAAAGATCAAGGCAACTTTATTTCGATAAAACCAGGAGAAAAAACTTAAAAACTGTAGATCATTTCCTTTAATTTTTTCTGTATGGTCGAAAGTTTCTAATTAGAACAAATCTTGCAAGATTGTTGAAAAAGTTGCAACATTACAACTAAGAATTTGCACAAAAATGCCGATTCTTTGTCAAGAAAGTGATGCTGTGATGTTCGATCAAAAGGCAACGCGTTTGTTTAAGTTGACAGGTGTTACAGAAAAAAAGAAAATATTGGTGATTTACTTGTTCTGGAACTCGCAATTGATTTATTTATGAATCCCTTGTCTCTCGCTAATAAGCCTCGATAAAAAAAAATCAGATAGAACATCGTCGGGGTGCCTGATTTATGAGGAGTCATTTTTGTAGTTTTAGCTCAATTTCGCAAAGGAGTCACTGCTTTACTAAACTTCTAATATGCTGCTGCTATAAGAAATGATTGGACCTTAGATCGTGCTTTGCTAATAAACTCAATTTTAACATACAAAGAAGATATTGTGATAAAAGATTCTTCGATTACAATAAAGACATCAATTTATAGACATTCCAGTTGCCAAAACTGTTCGATGTCAAAGTTGAAAATAAGCAAAGAAAGTTTATAATACTTTAATCTGTCATTATTACTCAAGGGCACTTCGTAACCATCTGCCGTAGATCGAACAAAACTTTTATAAAATATAAGTATATATGAGTAAGCAAAAACGAGAAGCAGTAAACAAAAAACAGATTTTGATAAACATATAGGGTTATGCTGTTTGTTGTTATCTGAGATCAGTGAATAGAAAGTTAACTACAGGACAGTGGTTATTTGTTTTTCAAACATGTTGGAACCATGGCTATAATTACAGTGATGTTTGTTATTTGTTTGCGACGCGTTTTCCAGCTATCCAACCTGTGTAGGTATAAGATATGTGTAGCACAAAGACAAAACAAAGAATGTTTAGGAAACGAATTAAACACTTACGACAAAGTGATCTTCACAACAATGTAAACAAGTTGAAAGAGATACCAAGTCCCTTTTCATAATTTTACACCACTTCCTCTTTGTGTCCACACCTCTTGGGACAAGAAAAAACATTTTATCATATTTATTACAGTATTTCTGCATTTAGGCACAATGTAGTACTTGTAAGTCGGCTTTTTGGATTGTTCTATAAAGGGGAAAGGTAGTTCCATGATCATGTATTAGTCGAAAATGGAAAACACCAAAATTTCGTCAAAGCACAATACCCACTTCTTCAACCTAATCTTTTCACTTGTTTTTTTGTTGTCATAGACTATGACGTCACACCATATTTTAAATACTTTAAATTAGTTTTTTGGCGTTGCAATTTTTTTACTGTAAAAAATTCATGCATATTACCTATTATTGAATCAGGAGTCTATCACATTGTCTTGGTGACGAAATTCAATTTTAATTAAACTCTAATTTTAAATAACTTCTTTTATTTAGCAACACATACAAAAAACAGAAAGTCCCCTTTGTGACAGACCTTAATGAAAAAACTAAATGCATTTATTTTTTAATCACTCTAAACCTTAACATTAATGTGGCGAGAATTGTCCATGGACGGTGTATCTGAAAGTAAATGCAGTTTAATTTTCGGTAATGACAAATATTTTCGTACCCCATCTGAAAACCATCATTTAAGTTGATCGAGACGGAAGTTTTCTTAGACGCCTGTGTTTTCGAGTTTTTTTTTACTGAAAATAGTGTAGACCTATCGTGTGGGCCGCGGACGGCCCGCTCTGCGACTATTAGAAGGGGGAGGGATTATAGAAAGAAGATGATTGTGGACCCGCTTTCTGAAAAGTTGCAGGTCATAGTTCTCTGGAAGAACTGATTTTGGAAGCTTGTTCCATTCTGTAGCAGCCCTGTAGAAGAAGGATTCTTGATGTAGATTGGTCCTTGTAGTGTCAATCTTAAGAGTAAATGGGTGAGACTGATCAGCGTGCCGAGTTCTTTGGCCGAATGTGGCCAGTAGTGGTACAAGAGTTTTTATTTCTCTGGAGCATCTGCAATGGAAATATCTGTAGAGTAATGTCAGGTCTGCAACTCTTCTTCTATGTTCTAGTGAGTGAGAGTTGAGCTGTTTATCAACCGAATGGAATCTAGAAGACGAAGAGAATGCCTTGGTGCTGAACCCCAAATGTGCGAGCAATATTCCAGTAGAGGTCGGATTTGAGCCTTGTACGTCGTCAACAGTTAATCAGGGGTAAAAAACTTTCTAGCTTTTCACAGAAAACCCAGCCTCTGGCTTGATTACTTTGCGATGTTAGCAACATGGTCATGCCAAGACAAATTATTAGACATCGTGACTCCCAAAATCGAGATGAAGGGACTTGATTTAAGGGTATTTCCGGACATTGTGATGGAATGATTTGAAGAATTCACTTTCTTGAAAAACGTGGCGTTTTGTGTTTTCTGGGCGTTAAACTGAACAAGTCGATCTCTTCAAGATCTCTATTGATGGAGTCAACCTGTTCCTGTCTGAGTCTATTTGTATCATTCACTAAAAGTGATCGATTTGATGTGAAAGTTGAGACAAGTGTGCTGTCGTCTGCGAAACTGTAAATGGGATTCGTGGTGGTTTTCAAGAGGTCGTTGATGTGTAAAAGAAATAGGGTGGGGGACAGGATGGAACCCTGGGGACCCTGGCATTGGTTTTAAACGCATCACTTTATTTTTCAATATTTTATTCACAATTACAAAATCAATTATACTTCTAGCATCCTTCTTGTCTTATGTACAAGTTGATCTTTTTATGGTTAAACATTTTGTTTGTGACCACAAGATTCCACTCCAAACATACTTCAAGTAGACTTTCTTCGTTTTCATTCTTCGTAAATTCCCAGAACACTGTCATATCCATCATAAAATTAGCGACAACCTATTGGTGAATGTAAACATTCTAATTTTATGAGTCTTATTAAAAGTGTTACTTTAATTAATCAAGAAACAAAAACCATCAAGTTTTATCGGAAAAATGGTGGTAACAAATGAAGCACTATCAGAGGTTCAATCAAATCATGCTGAAGTTTTATCTGACCTATAATCTAAAGTAAACAATATTTTGGTAATTAGAAAAACCACTTTGCATCCTCTTTCCTATGAATTGGCAGAACGTTAATATGTTCGTTTCCGTTGTACAATGTGGAACAGCCAAATGTAATAAATTTATTATTTTAAATATTGTGCTTATTTATAAAAAAATCTCGAAACATGTCAGTTTTAAATTATGAAACGACATCCCAAACTAAAAAATGATCATCCCCACATAGAACGAGTGACAGTTGTAATTACCAACTTTTTAAATAGGAAGTAGGGTCTTGTGATACATTATTTAGAAGGTCTCCCAATTGTCTATTCAAAAATGTTAATTGTTTTTAGATGGAACATCACCACTAGATTTAGTTAACTTAAGAAAAAGAATAACGATTGTGATTATGCTGGTTACACCATATTTGTTGCCAATTCGTTCATTTTGAACATCTACTGTATTGTTACGGATTGTGGTCAGCGAGTACGCCCCTATAGCCAATATTTGGCCCAAAGCGTCGGCGAGTTGTTTATAAAAAGATGTATGATTTTTTTGATAGCATCTAACGCCCGACATATCCGCGGGCGGCAATTAAAGACCTGCGATGTTACTAATTCCAGAAAGAAATCGTTCTTTCAGGAAAGTTTGTTCATAACTATTTAAGAGATCGCGTGGCCGCGAAAAGTTAGTTATTTAGAAAGTGATATAGTTTTTGAGAAATTTGTTTCAAGAAGTTTAAGCTAAAGTTAGTTTTGTGAGTCTAAGCTGACTTGGGACTGTAAACAATTCCTGAGACAACTGGCAGCAAACAATCAGGTTACTCTGATGTGGGTTCCAGGTCATAACAGAGTTAAACGCAACGAAGAAGCAGACTGCCTTGTCAAATAAGGGGCAAATACACAATTTTCTGGCCCAGAACCCTTCTGTGGACTTTCCAAAGCCCACTTGAAAGAAGTTCGACGCTGGAAAACAGGTGAAATGAAATATCACTGGCATAAAGTTTCAGGACAAAGAAAAGCGAAAAGGCTAGTAAGCCTTTCGCCAAGGAAAGCTAAACAGTAGGGTGGTGCGGAAAAATTCAAGTTTCGAATTCATAGTTCCTATAGTGCGGAAAAGTTGCGATATGTATATAGAAGAAAAACAAAAAAAAAATTTTTGAAATCGGACTTTATCTTCCGATCGCGCAATCAGCGAAAAGTTTCATAAAATTGGTGAAAATCGTAGTTTTCCTTAATTTTTTTTGTAATTTTTTTTATTGTTATTTTAAGTTACTATAGCAAAATTCTCATTCTTCAAGCATTGAAAAACAGTAACAAAAAAATATTTTTTCACTAGGAGCATATATTCCGATCTCGCAACTCTATAGAAATATAACGAAATTCGCCATTTTTGGTCATATTGAATTTTTTTGGAAAATAGCAATATGAGGGAAAAAAGTGTTCATTTTTAGTTAAAACCATTTGTGCAGCTCTTCGCTTGTTTGTATATTAATAATAATATAAAAACAACCCAGAACTCACCACGAGGAGGTGGCTGCACTTCGAGTTCCACCCACACCCTTCCCAACCATCCAACCAATATGAAGGGTGTGTGTTTACTAGTTATATTATTCACATTACTTACATTGCATATTTGGTATTTACTTTGGTTTAGTCTTTCTACTTAGATTTGTACCTTGTTTACTCTTTATTTGTGCTTGGTTTAAAAGAAATTCTGTACTGTGATTTGCTTTCAAAACTGTGCAAAACTGTAATTTCTCTGAAGATAGATAAACTTGTGTTCAATTACAGGGATTTTGTTAGGCTTTTCACACAAACAGTTGATTTGAATCGTACAATCACAAAGATCAGGTTTTTTTTTACAGGAACAATTTAAAGTCATTTCACACTTTCATGCTGAGACGTCAAACATTTGAGATGCTTGGCTTTTGAATGCATCAATTTTTTCTATGAACTTAGGTTTGCTTTTATCGCGGTTGTACGATTTCATGAGCTTAAGATACTTATCATAGAAAGATTTTATGATTTGAATAATTCTACAGCAAGTAACAGTAGGGATTGGCGCTTTCTGGTAAATAAGCATTACTTTTTCAGCAACAGTGTAGCTGACAGCTGAGATACTAACTTTAATGTTGTTAAGCTTACTTGCCAGCACAAACTGTTCTTCAAAACAACATCGAATCACATCTTCATAGCTGGGAATAATGTTCGGCGGCAATTCTCGTGGATCACCAAACACAGGGCAACGAAAAAACTGTCTAGTTATTTTCTTGGGCAATGATGTATCCATTTCGCTTCCAAACCTTAGCACAATTCACTAAAATTGCTTACTAAAATGTATAAAGATAAGTGGTGAAACACAAAGGCACTAGTCTCTAGGTCTTGGACTTGCTAACTGCGAAGTAACACTAAGGAGAAACAGCTGTGCCGTTCCAGTTTCACTAGCGCTGTTGTGTTTCGGTGACCGCCTGATGAATAAAAACAATTCTGAGAAATCAAAGTTTCAAAGAAATCGCCTGCTACCGTGAACAGTAACCGATTCTAACTATTCTTATTTAGTTTCGATTGGTTGAGCGATCATACGATAAAGTGCAGGTTCAAGGATTGAAATGAAACTTAAAATTAATAACTTTATATCCTAACATAGCTATTTTCCCAACATGCTAAATGTGTCCAAAAATGACAAGTTTCGTTATAATTCAATATACTTGCGCGATCGGAATATGAACTCCCAGAGACAAAATATTTTTCTTTACTGTTTTTCAATGCTTGAAGAATAAAAATTTTGCTATAGTGACTTAAAATAACAATAAAAAAAATTAAGGAAAATTACGATTTTCACTAATTTTATGAAACTTTCAGCTGATTGCGCGATCGGAAGATAAAGTCCGATTTCAAAAATTTTTGTTTTGTTTTGCTTCTATATACATATCAAAACTTTTCCGCACTATAGGAACTATGAATTCAAAACCTGAATTTTTCCGCACCACCCTACTAAACAGCGTCTTAAATTGGACGAGAAAGACTTGAAACTGGTGACGGGACTCCTCACTGGACACTGCCCTCTGAAATATCACCTTAAAAAGATGGGCAAAACAGAAAGTGATAGTTGCCGCTACTGCGAGAACTTTGCTGAAACTGCAGAACATTTGCTTTGCGAATGCCCAGCGCTTTTCTGCAAGAGGCTCAAGTTTCTGGAAGGGGCCTTCTTAATGCCCTTCGATGTCAGGAACTTAGCTCCCAGGAAACTGATAAACTTTATACGAAGTCTCGGAATCCCGGGTCTCGAATATATTAAGAGTTATGCACAAAAGATCTGATAGGTTGAAGAGCTTGAGAGGCAGCATAGTCACGAGCCCATCTACAATCTATAATCTAGTTTTGTAAACATAGAGACTTGTAAAGTGAATAAAATAAATTGTTTAGTTTTTGTATTGAGTATAGTAAATTAACGAACCCAAAGACCAAATAACATAACAGTATAAATGGTAATTATTTGTTATATAATTGTTTTTTGTAATTGTATAATTGTTTGTTTATATTTTTACAATTATTTTAATTGTTTGAGTAGTCGGCAAACTGTATACAAAGATATTGATTAAAAGAGTGACGAATAAAACTGAGCAGATGATATGGGATGTGCAAGCAGGATTTAGAAGAGGAAGGAGATCAGTATGGATCAGGTCTTTTCATTACGAGGTATAGTCGAATAATTCTTGGCTAGAAGTCAGAAGGTCTACTGCGCTTTTATAGATTTGGAAAAGGCCTATGACAGAGTGGTGAGGAGTAAATTGTGGTCAACATTGTCTATGTATGGAGTAAGCGCTAGTTTAATACGAGCATACGAGCTTCTTCTTCTTCTTACGTTAGGACTACGTCCTGTGTTTGTCTCAAAGGTTGCCCAAAAACAATTGGGACGATGAAGACCAGCTATCATACCATCTTTTTGGTGGGCGTCCAGTTGGGCGTGGTGTGTTGGGCCGCTTCTCTCTCACAATTTTTGCCAGCCGGTCGTTTGGCATTCTGCTAACATGGTCTCTCCATTCTCTTCTTCGGTTTCTTGCCCATCTTACTATGTCTTTGACTTCACATATTTCCCTTATCTCTTCGCTTCTTTTATGGTCAAGTAAGGTATAGCCAGTTATCGATCTAAGAATTCGCATTTCCGTTGATCTAAGAAGTCGCTTTGTAGTCGTGTTCTCCGCTCTG
This sequence comes from Agelastica alni, assembly GCA_950111635.1. Lineage (NCBI taxonomy): Eukaryota > Metazoa > Arthropoda > Insecta > Coleoptera > Chrysomelidae > Agelastica > Agelastica alni. Next base: position 23,662,621 of record OX467719.1, on the reverse strand, counting down.
GTCTCTATCGCGTATGTCATAATCGGTCTTACACATGTCTTATATATTCTGACCTTACTTCTGGTACTCATGTGTTTATTTCTCCAGATTATGTCTCTCAAGAATCCTGAGATTAGAGATGCCTTTGTTGTTTGAGCTTTTACTTCCTCCTTAATATTTCTAGTGCTAGTTATATTAGCTCCTAAATATTTAAAGGACATCACTTGTTCTACACTCTGCTCATAGATTGCGAGTTTACATCTTCTCGGTTCTTTGGATATTGTTAGCGATTTGGTTTTCTTGACGGATATTTGCATATTAAATTCTTCAGCTGTTTTTTGGAACTTGTGTAAGAGTCTCTGTAGGTTGTCCTCGTCTTCCGATACGATTACAGCATCATCAGCGTAGCATATGATTTTTATTTCTTTATCTCCCATTCGATATCCTCTCCCAGTTACTTTGACTTCATTTATAATTTCATCCATGATGATATTAAATAGGATTGGGCTTAGGCTATCTCCTTGCCTGATTCCGGTTGTCATAGGTATTTTATTGCTTAGCTTATTTGCAGTTCTTACATATGTGTAGTTGTTCTTGTTCAATTCTTCGATGGTCTTTATTACATTCGGGTGAATTCTTCTCTTTTGTAGTAGGGCCAAGACGTCTGTTAACCGTACCCTATCGAATGCCTGGGTTAGGTCAATGAAACACGTGAAGGCTACTTTATTGAACTCAATGGCTTTCTCAGTAATTTGACGTATTATAAATATAGCATCTATAGTAGACCTGTTCTGTCTGAACCCTTGCTGTTCTTCACATATTCCGGTTAGAGATATTGACCCTGCTTGGGTAAAAAGACAAGTGCTCCTAGAACCAAAGGAACAGCATACGAGCTCATGTCAGGATAAACGGAGCGTACACGGACTGGTTTAACATCGAAAAAGATGTGAGACAGGGATGTGTGGTTTCGCCATGGCTGTTTAACTTACACATAGGCAAATGTTTAAAAGATTTGAAAGAGAGTGCGTATGGATTGAAATATGAGAGCACTGATGAAAGTAGAGGAAGCAAAAGATTTGTGTAAAAACCATAGCGGAAGTGGAAGAAAGTGGTCTCTGTCTACCCCTACGGGAAAAAAACGTGACTATATGTATGTATGTATGAGTATAATTGTACATCGATAATATTCACGTCTAGGTTGTAGTGAAAAAGAAATAGAACTCTTAACTATGACGTAATGTAATAAATTGTCAAATATAAATTTATGCCTATAATATCTAATTCTAAAAAACATCATTCCACGTCACATGATAAATGATAAATCCACTATGTCAGTAAGAATCAAATTACTGGGTGCAACAGCAATTTCCTCATTTTGTAAAATCTTAAATATATTTTTAAAAATTTAATAGTCAGTATTTTTATTTAAAGCTGACGACATTTTTTTTTGCAAAACAACTATTTTTTAATTTACTTAACCTATCAAAAATATTATATGCTTTCTAAAGAAAGTCTTTTGGTTTTTTATTTCAAAATACCCTCGGAAATACAAGTAAAATTTAATTTAATGAAAAGTTTCGCGCAATCCTCTTTGTGTTAAGCATTTTAAGTATCCTTAAGGCTTTTTGCTTCTTCAGAATAATCGTTAACAATACGGACAATAAGCTCAAAATATTGAACGTAATAGCTTGCATCTTCAATCCAGGTGCCCCATCTTATAACAATCGGGGACGGCAGAAGTGAAATCTTATCACCAGCAATTTCTTTAACACTTTCACCTTTCTTATTCAACTCCCAAAATACCAAAAACAAAATTTGTTATGCTTCTTTGTTCTACATCCGTCGTTTAATCTAAAGATACCCAAATATTTTTACCTTTGGCTTTTCCCGCAGCTTTTGTATTGTGGTGTTATACAGGGTGGACAAACAAACTGGAAACAGAGCCATTTGCAGGAACCCCGTTAACATTTTAGAAAAACGCTCGGACCCGTTGATTTTTGATTAAAAGGAGGCACTCTTTTCCGGTATTTTTGACTCCACTACTTTTAACCCCAATCGAGGGTAAGAATTACCCTAAAATTTTTAAATGGCATTGGGGGTCGAATAAGATGTTTTTCAAAAGCTCTTACAATTCTATATATAATAGTCTTTAAATTTTAAAATTCCGCCCATTACTTATTGAGAAATTAGATATTAAATGTGAAACTTATCTGCAAACAATGTCAATCATTCGAAAGTACGCCAATAAATTTAGTACCTATTTTTTGCTTTGCTTTGTGGCGATTTGTTATCACTTCTAAAAATCTTGATCCTACGTTGAGTACGAGGCAGCTGGCATCTGTGTCTGGGATCAATCGAACTAGCATCCAAACCATTTTGAATAAGAATAATTTTCATTCATACGTTTAATCCATGAACTTAATGAGGATGGTTATGACCGCCGTTTGCAGTCTTGCGAAATAATGAGTGCGCGAGCAGGGAACGATCCACAGTTCCTTTTAATATCTGTTTTTTCGATGAATGGAGTTTTTTCTTGCACGAGATGGTAAATCGCCTCAATTGCCGCTATTGGTCTGATTCAAAACCAAGAGTTTTTCACGAGGTGCATACACAACAACCGGAGAAATTAAACGTATGGGCTGGCATTTACGGTGACCGACTGGTGGGGCCTTTTTTTCTACCAGGCAATTTGACTGGCGAAATGTATTTGCAATTACTGGAAGACGCTATTTGACCCTGCCTTGACTGATATGTATTTGAAAATAATCCACAGTATGACGAAGATCATTTTTATTTTCAACAGGACGGTGCTTCTCCGCATTATGCGGCGATTGTTCGTCAGTATTTAGACCAAACGTTTTCCACGACATTGGATTGGCAGAAGAGGCAGGCATTGAATGGCCTTTACGATCGCCAGATTTATCGCCCCTCGATTTTTTTTTTGTGGGGACATTTGAAAAGTAAAATCTATAAAACACAACCAGCGTCGTTGGAAGATTTTCATCAAAGAATCGTTGACGAGTGCCGTCGAATTACTCCGGAAATATTTCGGAATGTGCGTGAACGTTTTGAACAAAATCTATTATTTTATGGTAGCGGGCGGTCATCAATTTAAACATTTAATCAATTAAGTAGTAAGCAAGCAACTAAAATAATTGAAATTTTAACATGTAATTTTTTTCAAAGTATTGGGAGGAAATGTAAAATTTAAAGACTGTTGTCAGAGCTTTTAAAAGAAAATTCGACCACTAATGCCATTTAAAAATTTTGGGATAATTCTTACCCTCGCTTGGGGTTGAAAGTAGTGAAGTAAAAAATAACGGAAAAGTGTGTCCCCCTTTAATCAAAAATCGACGGGTTTAAGAGCGTTTTTCTAAAATGTTGACGAGGTTCCTGCAAATGGCTCTGTCTCGTTTTCGGTTGGCCACCCTGTATAATGGCAGAACATAGTTTTTTCGCAGTGTAGATTTGTCTGGAATATTTTGCTTAGTAGGTTTTCCCAAAAGGTTTTAATTGCTTAATTTTTTTATTTTGGCAACGGTATGTCCGCAGAAATTAGAGCTTCACACAATTCGTTAAATGGTGAACTGTTGGGACCAGGTTTTAACATGCTCATACTAACATCTGCTGATTACTTTCCAAGCTTCGGTTCTTCTTTTTTTTGTTGTTGCTATTACACTCACTTCACAGTATTTACAAAACAGCACACTGCTAGCAGTTGTAAAATCGCTGAAGTATTGGACAAATTGGTTTAAAACTGCGCTAACTGATCGTGTTTCGTCAATCTTCCTTCATCCATCCTTTCTACGTGTCCAAACCATCTAAGCATTCCTTTATCTATCTTTGTGACCACATCTTCTTTTACACCACAGCGTTTTTTTATCTCACTATTCTTAACTTTATCCAACCTAGTCACTCCGGCTATACTTCTCAGACTACTCATCTCCGCAGCATTAATCCTATTTTCATGCTTCTTCTGCCAAATCCAACATTCACTACCATACATAAGTGTAGGAACCAACACACCTCTATGCACCGCCAGACGTGCTTTTTTGGCACTTTCTGGCTATTCTGTTGCTATTGCTGTTTCACTCTGTATAAAAAATTTATGACACCACTTCTTTTGTCGTATATTGACTATAATTTTTTTTTCCAGATAATCGATATTAGAGATATTCTTCGAGCGGCTACTATAGACCAAATGAAGGATGTGTACATCGTACAGTGTTTGATGGAGACTGATTTGTATAAACTTCTCAAAACTCAGGTACGTTAGTTTATTACTTATGTGCAATTTGTTACAATCGTTCTCTAAATTCCAATATATTCCCTTAACTAAAGAATACTAATTTTATTTCAAAAATATTGTTTTTTGTCCAGGGATTGATCAAAATTATTTTTATACGGTTTAAACAACTTTTAAAATCGCTTTGTATCATCAACACGTTGATTTGTTACATTGTGGGCAAACGCGGCACCTACTTGGAAAACAATTTTATCATCACTTCACTTAAAGGTTATCCATAGTTTCCTACAAATTTATGTCTCTGGAAAGGCAAATTAAAGAAGAGTAACTCGGGGACCACTCCGGGATACTGAGTAAAACAAAAAAAACACCAAATCCTCGGGATGGTTCCTGACATGCTAGCCACAAAATACACTTCAAAGTCCTCTTTCCGAAGAGAGATAAATGGATGAGGGGAGAAATCCTCTTTCCAGAAACTGAAAACGTAATGTACACAGAAAAACCCCAGTTGGAATTGGGGGGCCGGTGTTTTCAGCAGGAAACCAAAGATTGAAATATCTACCTGTCTTGGCAGGTATGCTACAATTATTCAGGCTAAAGTCTTCGCTATCGAATTGTGTAGAAGAGAGCTGACTAACAGACCTATAGCAAACATAAACATTAGTATAATATTGGACAGCTTAAAAAGCACTGAGCTCCAACAAGGTAAATTCTAAACTTGTATGTAATTGCATCGAATCCCCGAGTGCCTTGGTGCGAACAACAGAGTGAGACTGCTGTCACTACAAGTGCCGCTGCAAACAATTATTTCGGAGTGGGCGGAGAGAAAAAGATTCACGCACTGGTCCGATATACCAGGGTTGATTCACTCGAAGGCGTTTTTACCTAAACCCTCGAGAAACAACCAAGCAGATCCTAGAATTTAACAGGAACGACCTGCGAATTCTAACGGTACTGCTTACCGGACACTGTCGTCTAAGATACCACCTCGGAAAGATGGGCCTAAATCAACAAACGAACTGTCGGTTTTTCTGCGTGGAAGACGAAACTGCTGAACACATGCTATGTTCATGCCCCTGCTTGGAAAGAATAAGATTCAACAAATTTGGTTTTACCAACTTAAAACCTGCCGAAAATCTAGTTAAACCTCAGGGTGTAGTATTTTATACGAACGGCTGTAAACTAGAAGGGAGAGTAGGTTGCAGTGTCTTCTCAAAAGACCCCTCACTTAGCCTGTCGTTTCGTTTGCCTGATTACTGTAGTGTGTATCAAGCTGAAATGACAGCCATTACCGAGGCAGCTGTCTGGATACTCCACAACGAACAAAAGTTCAGCGAGATACCCATTCTTTGCGACAGCTAGGCTGCTATCAAATCACTGAACTCAGTCTACTTGACCTCTAGGGCAGCGGTGCAATGCCGAGCCGCTCTGAATGATTGTAGATTGTAGGGGGGGTCGTGAAGGCTATGCAACCTCTCAAGCACCTCGACCTATCAGATCTTTTGTGCATAACCCTTAATATATTCGAGACCCGGGATTCCGAGACTTCGTACAAAGTTTATCAGCTTCCTGGGAGCTAAGTTCCTGACATCGAAGGGCATTAAGAAGGCCCCTTGCAGAAAAGCGCTGGGCATTCGCAAAGCAAATGTTCCGCAGTTACAGCGAAGTTCTCGCAGTAGCAACTAAGTTTAGAGTTCACATTGTCTGGGTACCCAGACACAGCAACATACCAGGTAACTGCACGGCGGACGAGCAAGCAAGAGAGGGCACCACCCTCCCAGCTGTATCTGTCTCATCTCAGCAAAGAGTACCGATTGCAAAGTGTCGGCTTCTTTCTGTACAGCAGAGTAGTTCAAAAATCCAACTTGAGGTGGCAAATGAACCCACATGCACATCATCAAAACAGATTTAGCCTTAACTAGATCTACGTCGAACTAATGATGTTTTAACTCTATCCAGGGAGTCCATTGGAAATGCGATCGTGGCCATAACAGGACAGGTGGATCTCATGCTCGGCGCATGGGAATCGCAGAGTAGAATTTGTTTGAGTATTTCCTGGCACCGACTGAAATAAGGCTTTTTGAGCTTCAGTGAAATTAAGTGTAATCCATCGATGGCTTTTTTTCACATTCCCATGTACTGCAACAGTACATACATGCGATACATCAACCATGTTGTGCACAGCATCAATGTTTTTAGAATACTGCTACGGATTGTGGTTAACGGGTCCGCCTCTTTCCAATTGTCTGGCCTGCGGTCGCGATGCGGCGTGCAAAAGGATGTATTTATTTGCGGTGGTACAAACGCCTGACCTACGGCCGGAAAGAATATACGTGATAATGTCAGAAAGAACGGAAAAGAATTCTGGTTCTATCGAGAAGTATTGGTTGGATATTTTAAGATCGCGGGCCGCGGAAAAAGTTAAGTTAAAATTAGAAAATGATATTGTTATGAAAAGATTGTTATTAATTTGAATATCTAATTGATTTATAAAATAACGGTTTATTGTATTACAGAAGAAAGATTATAATGAATTATTTAGTCTCATTGTACAGAGTGTTTTAAATTAAAGAACCCAAGAATAAATATCATACCAATACCTACCGATGTTGGTCAACTTTCACGTAAATCATCATTGATGGAAGCGAACATAATAAAATTCGTTAAACCAGTTGTAAAGAATCTTTTGATAGTGTTTTATTTCTAAAAATTAAACAATACTATTCGAGGTGTTGATATAGAGCTTCACTAAAACCGTATAAGTCGTAACAGTAATTAAAAAAAAATTCAAAGTAAATGTTTGTAAGGCGTCTCCTTAAAGATCTTTGAATATTAAATAACATTTGTCGATTATTTTTAATAATATTAGCAGCTTCTTGAATTTTCTGTCGTAATTCTTCGATGAAATTAATTGTATCTGTGTAAACCATGTCCTTCATTTGTGACCATATTAAGAAGTCTAGAGGGTTTAAATCTGGACTTTTAGGTGGCCAAACAAATTCACTGCCACGGCCAATCCACCGGTGAGGAAAATGTTCATTCAGGTATTGCCGTACTGGCAGAGAAAAATGTGGCAGCGCCCCGTCTTGCATAAACCACATGTTCCGCCTTATGGCTAGCGGTACATTTTCTAGTAGTGTGTTTAACTGTAGTTTAAGGAAGTTTAAATAGAGGGGCCCGTTCAGATTAGGAGGAAATTCAAAAGGACCAATAAAAAAAACAGATATCACACCAAAAATAAGTTGATGGTACAAAGGGCACTTTTTAAAAAGCACTTTTATTAAATAACGTAATTACAATATGAGCTACTAAATAATTAGAACTGAAAACTACAATCTAAGAACTAAAATTTCACAATAAACAAAATTCATTGAATGTTTAAAATGCAAATAACTCAAAAACTGATAGAGTTACATGAAATAAACAGGAGTACCTTTTTTATTCAAAATTAAACTGCCTTTTAGATTTTCTAGTCAGTTTAGCCGTAACTTAGCCAAAAAAGCTATGTTGTTATTTACCTAAGTAACAGGGTGTAACTAACGCCCTGTATGAATAATGCTAAATTCAGCATAAAATGCGTAATTTTCATGCCAAAAAACATAAAGTTGCTAATTTTCAAGACGATCCTACTTAAAATGACAAAATTATTAAAAAATTTCAAATTTAAAATTCCAACTTTAAATACCCTGTATCTCGTAAACCTGCAACATTTGTATAAGACATGTTAAGCTCAATCGCCATATTTTGGTGTGTAGTATATATATATATATATATATATATATATATATATATATATATATATATATATTTATATATATATACCTATTATTACAAATCTCATCCTCAATAAAATGGTTTTAGTTTATCTTTTGTAGATGTAAATCTAGCTTTGCATATGTTATCATAAATTATTCTTAAGATAAGACTGTAATAACCAAGAATATACAGTTGCGTCACTTCATTTTGTGGTTATTTTTGTTTGATATTGTTAACGCTCGAATATTATATTATGAGTTGAATAAATAATGAAATGTCATATTTAACCATATTATCTTTTTTAGAGACTGAGTAACGATCACATATGCTACTTCCTTTATCAAATTCTCCGAGGATTAAAATATATTCATTCGGCAAATGTACTTCATAGAGATTTAAAACCAAGTAATTTACTCTTAAATACTACATGCGACCTTAAAGTAAGTATTCAATAATTTTAAAACTTATTTTCAGTAGTAATTTCCCTAGGACATTGATAACAGACGAGATAATTTTATGACTAATCAGGCTGAGAGCTGTTACCAAGCAACGAGCTTGAGAAATTTGTCATAAAATCATGAGGCATTTGTCAATGTCCGAGGGATATTCGGCGGAAAATTTTTTGGCAAAAAAAATTTATAACTCAATACAAACATTTATTTATTTATTAAAATTACTGTTAGTGAAAGTACAATTATTAAAATTTAACTTAACATTAGATTTGTTGCTGTTCTCTACTACAGAAGCTTTATTACCACGCATAATATTTATGATCTTATTTAATGTATATGATAAACTGCCAAAAGGCTAAATTCTTTAAAATCAATTCTCAAACATTTTCGGCAACAATTGCCATCATCAGGAGAGAATTTTGTCAAAATTCTTTACAAATGGTCAACATAGGAAATGAACATTTCATCAACATCCTAGGTACCTAGGATTACTAGGTTACCATTTTAATTTTTTTTAATTATTATGTTAATCTTCTTAACTCTTTCCTTACAAATAAGATGTTGATGAAATGTTCATTTCCTATGTTGACCCTTGGTAAAGAATTTTGACAAAATTCTCTCCTGATGATGGCAATGTTGCCGTAAGCGTTTGAGAATTGATTTTAAAGAATTAAGTACTATAGTCTTTTGGCAGTTTGTCATATACATTAAATATTACAAAGTACATACAACCTTTTTCTTGATTTATGATCTTGTTGTGGTGTTCTTGTTCGAGATTTAACTATGGTTTTATAGAATTTTGATTGCTATGACCAGTAATTTTCAGCAATTGTTGTACTTCTACACCACTTTTTGCCAATTCGCTAACAGCAGTTGATCTATTCGAGTGATTTGTTATCTTTTTGTCCTTTACATTCAAACCAATTGCCTCGGAAGCAGATTTAGTCCATCCATTTATTGTATTTCTTCCAACAGTTACATTATCGTACCATTTGTTAGTTTCATTTTTTCAGTGTCGATTTGGTTTTAAGAATAGTCATGGTGAGGTAATATTGTCGCCTCGTTTTGATATCATATTATGAAAAAGAGGTATAGGGCAGCATGAAAAAGAGGTATAGGGCAGCCTATATCATAGGATTCTTTTCCCACAGCCGAATGTTTTCTTTCGCATAAGCATACCAGTCGAGCAAGCTGGATTCAGGCCAAAGCGAAGCTGTACCGACCAAGTCTTGGCACTTACGACTTATATAGAGGCCGGATACCAGAAGCAGCTCAAAACATCCGTCGCATTCATAGACCTGACTGCAGCATATGACACTGTCTGGAAACAAGGACTGCTCTATAAACTCCTACGTCAAATACCCTGTAAAACAACTGTGGGTTTAATCGATAATATGCTGAGCAATAGATTATTTCGCGTTTTCATGGGAAACTCACTGAGCGATTGGAAGAAACTCAACAACGGCCTACCTCGAGGCTCAGTATTAGATCCTCTCCTGTTCAGCTGTTACATTGCGGATATGCCCACAACAAGATCTAGAAAAATTTGGCTATGCTGATGATTGGGCAATAGCAACCAGAAGCAAATCGATTGAAGAGACGGAAGAAGTGCTAACAGATGACTTGGAAACCCTAGAGAAATACTTTCACAACTGGAGACTCCAACCTAGTGCAAGCAAGACGGAGGTTGCTTGTTTTCACCTAAACAACCGCATGGCCAATAGAGAACTCAATGTGAGCTTTGGTAACAGGCTGCTGCACCACAACCAGTATCCAAAATACCTGGGAGTTACTCTCGATAGAACTTTATCCTTCAAACAACACCTACCTAAGACTGCCTCAAAACTCAAAACAAGGAATAACATCATACAAAAACTCTGTGGCACTTCATGGGGATCCTCCGCAACGACGCTTCGATGTTCCGCGTTAGGGCTGGTCTACTCTACGGCGGAATATTGTGCTCCGGTCTGGCTAAACAGCCCTCATTTCAAAATGGTCGACGTTCAATTGAATCACACGATGCGTTTAATCTCGGGCACAATTAAATCTACACCGAGTTATTGGCTACCAGTTCTAAGCCATATCCCTCCTCCATCGATACGGAGATCCACTGCACTTGTCAGAGAGTACAACAAGGTTATTCAAAACCCACACTTACCAATAAACAGAGACATCGAGGACATAGACAGGAATAGGTTGCGCTCAAGAAAACCCCCCATCAAAACGGCTCTAAACTTGGAGGCCGTTGACTTCAACCCAATAAATGAGTGGAGGCAGAAATGGACCGCAGCAGCCCAACCGGAATTTCTCAACATGCCGTGCATAACAACTCCCCCAGCCGGCTTTGAACTACCACGCAAGACATGGGTAGCACTTAACCGGATTAGGACCAACCACGGCAGGTGTGCCGATGCCTTCTACAAGTGGAACATAATACCCTCCCCACAGTGTGACTCCACACTCCACACTCCAAAAACCGGTTCTGGTCCAGTGAACGCAGATTCGGCCCCCTGAGGGTGGTCCTATAAGTACTTTTTCAATATAGCGAACTAAAAAGTGGCGATTTATTTTTCAATATAGCCTCATTTTAGTTCGATACACTTGACCCAGCGATACTCCCAACTTTAAAAACCCGTCTGAAAAATACGTTTTCTCGAGGTCTGCAAAGTAGGCCTCCGTGGCGGTGATGACCTCCTCATTCGACTCAAATTTCTGTCCGATGAGTGACTTTTTTAAGTTTGGAAACAAAAAGAAGTCGCACGAGGCCAAATCTGGAGAATACGGTGAATGGGGCAGAAGTTCGTAGCCCAATTTGGCCATGGCGAGAGCGGAGATGTGAGACGGAGCGTTTTCATGGTGAAGGAGCATTTTTCTCCTCGCCAAATGGGGCCGTTCTTTCTACAATTCGGCGTCGAATCGGCCCCATAATTTGGCTTAGTACAGCCTTGTGATCGTTTTGCCTTTTTCCAAGTAGTCGATGTAGATCACACCTTGTAAATCCCAGATAACGGTGGCCATCACCTTTATCACCAGCCTTCGCCTTCTTCGGAGCACGTTCGCCGGGTGAAGTCCACTGTTGTACCAGTGGATCCATGTTTCGTCGACGGTCTCGAAACGACGGCCTTTGACTGCGTTTGGCACCAGGCATTGTTAAGTAAATTATCTGCCTACGGTCTCCCAACCAAACTGCGCCAATGGCTCTTGAGCTTTATGCAAGATCGCTCCTTACATGTGGCAGTTGACGGTATTTCTTCTGATGCGTTTAAAACTAATGCTGGGGTCCCCCAGGGTTCCATCCTGTCCCCCACCTTATTTCTTTTACACATCAACGACCTCTTGAAAACCACCACGAACCCCATTTACAGTTTCGCAGACGATAGCACACTTGTCTCAACTTTTATATCCTATCGATCACTTTCGGTGAATGATACAAATGACTCGGGCAGCAACAGGTTGATTCCATCAATAGAGATCTTAAAGCAATCGTCGAGTGGGGAACCAACAATCTTGTTCAGTTTAACGCCCAAAAAACACAAAGTGCCACGTTTTCCAAGAAAGTGAATTCCTCAAATCATCCCATCACAATGTCCAGAAAAACCCTTGAACCAAGTCCCTCCATCTCGATTTTGGGAGTCACGGTGTCCAATAATATGTCTTGGCATGACCACGTTGCTAACATCGCAAAGTCGGCAAGCCAGAGGCTAGGTTTTCTGTTTAAAGCCAGAAAGTTTTTTACTCCTGATCAACTGTTGACGACGTACAAGGCTCAAATCCGACCTCTACTGGAGTATTGCTCGCACATTTGGGGTTCAGCGCCAAGGCATTCTCTTCGTCTTCTAGATTCCATTCAGAAAAGAGCCATTCGCTTGATAAACAGCTCAACTCTCACAGATACCCTTCACCTTCTAGAACATAGAAGAAGAGTCGCAGACCAGTCATTGCTCTACAGATATTTCCATGGCAGATGCTCCAGTAAAAATAAAAACTCTTGTACCACCATTGGCCACATTCGGCCGAAGAACTCGGCACGCTGATCAGTCTCACCCATTTACTCTCAAGATTGACACTACTAGGACCAATCTTCATCAAGAATTCTTCTTTTACAGGGCTGCTACGGAATGGAATAAGCTTCCAAAATCAGTTTTTCTAGAGAACTATGACCTGCAACTTTTTAAAGAGCGGGTTCACAATCATCTCCTTTCTATAATCCCTTCCCCTTCTAATAGTCGCAGTGCGGGCCGTCCGCGGCCCACACGATAGGTCTACCCTTTTTGCGACTATTTTCATAAAATCCTAAAATCCTTTGGATCGCGTTTAAATAGCGTCAAACACTGCTCTGGGGTGGTCTCACGGTTGCGCTTGTTGTCCTGAGTGAGCAAACGCAACACCCATTGCGCCGACAGCTTTCTCATACAGGATATGAGCCACGCGGTCTTTTGAGATGCCTAGTGTCTCAGCTATCTCGCGCACCTCCAATAGGCGGTCTGCCAATACGAGATCGAGAATTTTTGTCACGTTATCCTCCGTTTCGGGGCACCAGAGGCAAACAAAGGAAACCACCATTTTTGATCCCTAAAGCTTATTCGCATTGAATGGACATTTTCATTAAAGCGATCAACAGTACTACCCATATATCTATTATATTTTTGTACTGCTGTACTACTATATTCGTAAAAATTCTTATTTGTTGACGCCATACTTTCTGTCATTACGTTAGACACGTGTACATATAAAGCATCAGAATAACACTGAAACTGACGCTTTTGCCGATCAAATTGATCCGTCACTTAACTAAGGGTGCCATCTAACGGATTAATATATAAAAAAATAATAGTTTAAAAAAACTAAGTTTATAAGAAAACCGAACCAAAAAATAATCTCCAACGCGCTTGAGATAAAATTAGAGTAGTCAACAAAGAAAAAATCATTTCCAACACATCGAGCATAAAACTAGAGTTATCGAACAAATAAAAATAATTTTACAATCAAAAGCGTTGGGTGCTTTTTATGGTGTTTACGTTTTCTTCTACGAGACTTTACTTTTACCAATGTATGTTTATTATCAAATATTAAATGATATAGCGCGCCCCACGCTTTTGATTGTAAAATTATTTTTATTTGTTCGATAACTCTGTTTTATTCTAGATGTGTTGCAAATTTTTTTTTTTTGTTGACTACTCTAATTTTATCCCAAGCGCGTTGGAGATTATTTTTTATCTTTTGGTTCGGTTTTCTTGTAAAGCATGTAAAGCATTTATTTTTCATATTTTAGTTCGAATTTTTTTTTAATATCCTGATGATCCTGGCTAGGATCTTTGCAAAAATTTATGAAATTATTGTATTGTAATCGGTCCCTTAGTAGTATACCAAGTTTCAAGTCTATCCGATGTTTTTAAGTAGGTGAAAATCGTGTCCAAAGATTCCGTTCCATAGGATAAATAGATACAAGTCAAGCTAATATAAAACGTATAATATTGTAGATGTACCACAAGCAAACTGCTAGCGATTTTTAAAACAGCCGTGGCTGTAGGTGACACTGGGCGCTGACGGGTTAAGTTCTGTTTCAATATTTTAATTAGTAAGTGTTGTAATATAATATATAAGTTGATTTTAAAAAATAATCGTCTTTTTTAACTATGAAATATGGATTTAACTCTACTTTACAAACATCAGAAAACAAATGATGTCACTGTGAAAATGGTAATTTTTGGCGTCAAAAATCGCGGCTTTTTCTTCATGTGTAGTAACGAAAAAAATCATTGAGTACCAAATCAGGACTATGCGACGTCTGTCTCATCAATTCGTGGCCCATTTGTTTATATCTGAGTACTATTCAGAATTAATCGTACTCCGATTCTCTGAAGGCACGGTTGCGACATGTCTAGTTTTTCAAAAAAAATCAGGTGACCATTTTCTTCTAAGTACTAATTAGTGTCCGTATGTCAAAACGTTCTGAGTAAGTTTTGCCGTGAAATGTCAAACTTTACTATACTTATATTAGATTACACCTAGCAACAACAATGTTGCCAGTTGTGGAACTCTTTTATAAAGGGTTAACCATTTAAATTTTTTTAATTTTTTTGTTGTATACCGTGAAATCTGCACGCCATGTTTTTTTATGGTATTTCATAAAAATTTAAGTCACAACCATACAGTTTTTTTACTTATTATTTTGCTCATGTAGTAGTTACGATGATAAAAGGTACATAATTTATAATGAATTTTAGATATGTGATTTTGGGCTGGCAAGAGTAGCAGATCCAGAACATGATCATACGGGATTTCTAACGGAGTATGTAGCAACAAGATGGTACAGGGCACCAGAGATAATGCTTAATTCAAAGGTAATACAATATATTGTTATGAATAGGAACATCCCAAAGAGAGAGTAGCATATAAATAATAAGTCTTTCAATAATAATGAGAGAAAATGACTGAAAAAACAACCATCAAGTTGATTATAGCAAGCTTTTTATAAAAAAAAATATGAAAATGTAAAAATCCGATTTTTAAAAACCAGCTAATTTCGCTGCATGATACCTATAAATATAGGCATATGTGGGTCGACTATATATCAGAAAACAACTACTTTCCTGACAATGTGCCTCGACGAACATTGAATTATATGTGATAGATAATTATATTTTAATAAGAAATAGGAATGTGAAAATCTTAACCCGTTTAATATGATCCAATGTTTAATAGTAGAATTATGTTTCTTTTTGTATACTTAAACATTGAAAGTCGAAACTTAATTTCTTTATTCCTGTATTTTCCAAATTTCCAATATATAAGGGTGGTTTTATGCCACTTCATCAAACCCCCCACCACATTTCCCTTCCAAGGTCAATGTCACTGACGTCATGTAACTTTGTTGAACTTCGTAGCTCCCTACCCCCTCAAGGTCAATGCCAATGAGGTATCCTTGATCTAACATGACCTTGTGTGTTTTTTTATAATTAAACAATTTTACATAAGATGTCAAGACTATGTTCTTTAAAAAATTATGTTTGTATACAATGGTATGGAAAAAAAACTGTGTGACCCTGACTGAATTTATTTAACAATCTGGATTTCACACACATAAACACATGTTAAACCATGCCGACGAAAATACCAAACGTATATAAAAACTTCCTTTTACACCAACATTTCTACTTTTTTTAAAATTAAATGCATAAGATAATAAATATTTTAAAAATTTCCTTGAATACATTTTACATAGGATGCATCCCTGAAAAAATAAAAAAAATGAAGCGACCCCGACTGAATTTATTTTCCTCAATCAGACTCGATTCACGGCCAAATTTCTTTAGGTACATCTGGTATCTAAAGTGTGTGAAATTATTTTATTAATTAATGGTTAGGGGAATGTCTACGAGAATGTACTACACATTAAATTTCTTCTGCGGTAGTGGCGCCATCGGGCGGTGAAGCTAAGTACTAATCAAACCGCCCTCGTATGTCAAAAACATGTAAATTTGGACTACCTGAAACATATTATTTTAATTAATATAAAGTTAATATTTTTTTCATAGATAACAGATAGTTTTGATTATTTCCTTTATTATATGTTTATCACCATTTTAATAGACAAAATGGGAATTTAGGGAAATTGCAATGTCAACCTAAAATTTTAATACTAATTCATTAAATAAAAAAAATCTACAACAGGGATTGTTATAAATTTATAAGAAAATAATTATTCTTTAATTTTAAATTATGGTACAAAATTTCGTTTTAATAAACTCAGCTTTGTTGTAAAGATCTGGTCTTATAAATTTTGACACTAGATTTTCCAAAATTTTAATTGGTTTGTTACTTTTTTTCAATTTTTTGGAACCGTGGCCAACTTTTTCAGAAAAAACTGTATGAGGAGCCGTTTGGTAAAGTTTCTGGGTTAGTCTTGTTTTATTTTTTGTAAAAAGAGCATCTCAGTGTATAACAATATTTGCTAACAAAGTTAATTATTTAAAAAAATTTGTGAAGAACCTAACTTCAAGTTAGTAATATAAGTAAGCTGTAGTTAAATTTGAAGCTTTGAAAATAATTAAACAAAGCCCAGTTTTATTAATTAAATAAAATAAAAACATGTACTAAGTAAAAATCCAGTGAAACAATTAAGTAAAAAGAAACTTTTGAAACAATTACCTTGGACAAGATTTCCTCAACAAACATATAAGTCTGTTGTGGAGAGGGATTTTTATCAATAAACGTTAATTAAGGTATCATAAAATATATCAAATAAAAATTGTGTAGGCAGCTTTAAGCTTCACATTTTAAATTTAGTTACAATGTTGCAGGGTGTTTCATAACGCGGTGCCAGATCAAAGTTAAGTTTTTTTAAATGAAACACCATGTATTTAACCTTAAAATTAAAATTCA
Source organism: Agelastica alni (assembly GCA_950111635.1). Lineage (NCBI taxonomy): Eukaryota > Metazoa > Arthropoda > Insecta > Coleoptera > Chrysomelidae > Agelastica > Agelastica alni. Next base: position 23,645,803 of record OX467719.1, on the reverse strand, counting down.
CTTTACCTCCTACAGCAATATAAGGTTATACAGGGTAAAAAGTTATAATCAATTTATGTAGAAATCATAAGTGGAAATCTTAAGTTCGACGGCCTGTATAATTAAAAAGAAGCATAAAAATAATAATCTATTAAAGCCAAAGTTTTTTAATGATTGTAAAAGTTTATAAAAACGAATTTGTGAATATTTGTTAAATCGAATACAGGGGAAGTCAAAACTTGAGTACAATATTTTATATTACTGTCGAAGACTACTGTTACCATACTTTTATACTGTTATAATTTCCTACTTAAGGACGTTCCGCACGAGTACGATGGCTACAATAAAAAGTAGTTGAGATGCAGTACACCCTTTCGTCTCCTCTCACATGCGCAGAAGTACAATAATAATCTCGTTGCTTATTTTCTTCGACTTGGCAACGTAGTACTATTACTCGGAATATTTTGCCGTTTGAGACACGTGTTGTGGAAAGTTTTAATGTTTTGAATATTTTTAGAGGTCACAAATATATTGGAGATTTTAAATAGTTTACTTATAATGACTTCGCGATTAAAAAATGGCAGGTTCGTAATGTGAAGAAATATCGATCCGGGATTGAATCCGTTCGTTGTTTAGAATCCGATTGGATTTTTGCAGACGTTTCGCCAAGGTCTCACTTGGCATTTTCAATGCGTAGTCTTTGCTGGTCAGCTAAGAACTGTAACCAAACATTATTTATAACAAAATTAATACCGCTTGTTTTTTTACTTTTAAATAAAGATATTCGTCAATTAATGATTCTTAGTTTTTTAAAACAATCGTAAAAAAAGTACGATTGTTATTTAATAAAACGTACGCCTCAACTTTGTACGTAAAATATACAAATTTTAAAAGTTAATATTTGCAAATTTAGTACCGCAAGGACTATTGAACAAAATTCCCACGTATAAAGGACACTTAAAGTATGTGTATGCTGGGTTTCAGAAGGATTGTAAGAAATCTGAATTTTTGCGGAACGTCCTTAACTGTAATATATACTACGTAAGATTTTAACATTTTCCTACGTTTTAGGGTTACACCAAATCCATTGATATTTGGTCTGTTGGATGTATTTTAGCGGAAATGTTAGCGAATAGGCCAATATTTCCTGGAAAACATTATTTAGATCAATTAAATCATATTCTCGGTGTCCTTGGATCTCCGTCACAAGAGGATTTAGATTGTATTATTAACGAAAAAGTATGTGATTATCGATTTAACTAAGATCAATTAACATAGTTAACATAAAATGCCCGAAGTCAATATTTAATGTTTATGAATGTGAAAGCTACATGTGTAGTTGTAACTTATGTTAAACAGAATTTAAAATGAATGTAATATGAATTTGCCTAACCCATTAAGTTATTTAAACATTTTAACCAAATATAACGGGATCAATCCATGTCAAATCTTTTATCATAAAACAAAGTCTTGCTAAAGGAAAAACATTAAAAAAGAGATTTTTCATTTTATGACCAAAAACCAAAACTCGACTCTCTAGCCGGCAGGTGCAGGGGTGCGACGGGTACTTCTCAAAATAGACTAACCCAAATGGTTTGATATAAAAGGTGCAACAAATGTTTTGAACTAAACGCAAGATGTTTGTTTTTTAAGTAAATAAAAATTAAATTCAGGCTTGTTCAAATCAAATTTGAACACTATTATGCTTACAAAAATGTAATTGAGTTTGTTTTAAAGGAGATATTTGTGGCTATGAAACAAAAAATTTATTTTTTTAAAAAATCAAAAGTTGTTACATTTTTGGTGCTCAGTTTTTTTTATTTGAAATCCACAGATTTTTTCCCAAATTTTTATTCTCTAAGACGACCCTTTTAAATCTTTTTGAGAAAAAATGTTTTAATTTTTTATCTTTGATAAGACTTGGTTTTATAATAAAAGAAAACGTTTGACAAAAAGTCATCCTAATCTAAAGGAGTATATTCCAACCATTGGTCGATTTGACATGGAACGAACCAACGACAAAAGAAATTTAACGTACATAAATCCATCATGATTATCTTTTTATGACATTTTATATACATTATAGGCACGAAGTTACTTGCAGTCTCTACCGTACAAACCAAAGGTTCCTTGGTCGAAATTGTATCCTGCTGCTGATCCAAAAGCGTTAGACCTTTTAGATAAAATGTTGACTTTTAATCCACATAAGAGAATAGTGGTTGAAGAAGCATTAGCACATCCATATCTTGAACAGTATTACGACCCAGCGGATGAGGTAAACAATAAAAAAACAATACGTAAAGACTACTAGAATAAAATATTATTTACTTAATTTTAAGTTAAAAAAAAAACAAATTAAATAAATACATACCACTAAATAGAACAATGTTCCTATTAACTCTACTTGTATATTTTTTTCTGGTCGAAGCCGACCAACCAGCAATTTTGTCTTTACCCAAATTATATGTTCACTTAAAAGTAAGTTATCACCTATTGCTGTTACTCAGTTCTTAACTGTGAACTTTCAGTTATCACTGTGCTCTACTTTTAATATGTTCACATGTTAACATTTACATCAGGTCTGAAGGTTTCGTCCTCTTTAGTCTTCTCTTGAGGTCATGTTGATCGAGTAGCTGGGAACATCTCAATGTTAATATGATTATGTAGCCTGTCTTCATGCTTTTGGGCATATCTCTTGATTTATTCTTTAACTGTTGCTTCGTTGAGGTCACTGTGTAGATTTGAATTTCGAATATAGTATGGAGCATCCACAATAGCGCGGAGTACTTTATTTTGAAAGTTTTGGATAGGTGCTAAGTTGGCTTGTGAGTACCAAATCCTAGTTTTCTTGCTTCTGCAGACCTGTACACTAGCGATATTCCACGAATGGAAGATGTAAAAATTGCCACATTTGCAGACGATACAGCATTCCTTGCAGTAGATCAAGATCAGGACGTGTCCTGTAAAATTGCAGTCAGCTACTAATGCAATACTTAAATGGACTAAACAACGGAAAGTCAAGCTTAACGAAAATAAATCGATCCATGTCAAATTTACCAACAAAAGACTAGTCAATCCTCCACCCCTATATATCAGTGACAACTTAGTACCATATAGTAACAATGCTAAGTATCTTGGCATGACTCTTGACACTAAGCTCAGATGGAAAGCGCATGTAAAAAAGAAAAGAACCGAACTTGGACTAAAGTATAGGCAACATTATTGGCTTATTGTAAGGAATTCCAAGTTATCATTGCACAATAAGATCTACAATCAAATTGTGAAACCAGTGTGGCTTTATGGTATCGAGCTATAGGGATGTGCCAAAGATAGCAATATAAAGATATTCAAATATTTCAGAACAAAGTGCTGCATAACATGACAAACGTCCCTTGGTATGTTCGCAACAGTGACATTTATAGAGACCTCGGTATCCCAATGGTTAAGGATGAAATTAAAAGGTCTGCTGGTAAACATGAAGCCAGGCTACACCTTCATGAAAATGTAGAAGCCCTTCAGCTGCTGGACAATCAGCATCTAGTTCGAAGACTGAAGAGGACCAAGCCATTCGAACTCATGTAAAGCTGTGTTTTTAAAAGCAGAGTATAGTGCGCGAGTTTGTGTACATGTTATAGTCAGAACAACCTAAAGGACCTTGTTGGAAGAAATTTAGTACTATATTAGTATTTAGTTTTAAGATTTTACCAGACTTAAATTAATGGTTGATCAATAGTGATCAGTTTTAATACCTCAAACGCCAAACAGCGTCATAAACAAAAAAAAGAACCTTTTGGTGTTACTCAGTTCTTAACTGTGAACTTTTACTTATAACTGTGCTCTACTTTTAACATGTTTACTTAATATTTACATCAGGTCTGAAGGTTTCGTCCTCTTTAGTCTTCTCTTGAGGTCATGTTGATCTTGCTTCTGCATGACATGTAGACCTGAAAACACGTCTTCCAACAGTTTCACTCACTCCAGAGTATACTTAACTTTCCGTGGTTAGCTCGCCTATTAGACTGTTTTTAATAATTTTTTGAATAATTTCAATTTTTTACACGCTCCATTAAACCCATATCTCTCCTATATTCCTTTAAATAGCTTGCTATTTGAGTGTTAAATGTCAACAACACTACACATTTTGTGTGTGGGTCAACTGAAGCTAGACAGCGTCCTACATGTTTGTAAACACTTGATGGAACGCTTCTGAATTATTTACTGCACACGCTCCGGTCTATCTCAGACTATTTCTAAATGCTGTAGGAACAAACCTACTGTTAATAAATTGTGGCTTACATCTTGGCATCACTTACAGTTTTTCATAAAAGCCTTGGTGTTACCTAATTAATAATTAAAAATCCAAAAAGTTGGATAAAATTTTTTCTAAGATGACTAGGAAAGTTTTTGCTTCGCATTAAATTTCATGTGTTCTGTTTTCAGCCCGTAGCTGAGACTCCGTTCAGGTTTGACACGGAGCTGGACGATTTACCAAAAGACCATCTAAAAAGATTGATTTTCGAAGAGACGTTACTCTATAAACAGCACCAACAATCGGATTCAAATAATAGGTCATAGTTATTTTAGATATTTGTATAAAATTATTTTCTATTCAACTAAATTTCTTATTATTGTAAGCGCGAACATCTGATTCAGTGGCCGAAAAGTGTACGGAAAATGGCTGGAAAAATAATTAAAATTTGACAGATAAAACGCGGATTTAAATTTTGATTTATTATTGATTTATTTAATAAAAATCACCTTATTTTTAATACCAAAGAAATACGACCTTTAATCTCTATCTCCATAAAAATGAAAAATAAATTATTTTTAAATTGAAAAAATTATAAATTACTGATAAAATTATGCTAGGATTTGGAATTTTAAATTTAAAAAACGTTCCATGTTGGCAAAATAAAATATATGTACAGTTTTTTTGTTAAATCTTTTTTTTTTAATACAGAAAAGTCTTGTTTTTATTTAACGCGCCTCTTATTTGGTATTAAATTACATTACTCTTTAGCATAAAATATTTTCCCTGTTTCCAGTTCCCAAAAAAGCTTCTTAAACAAAGTAATAAAAAAAAAACGATTTTTAGTTTTAATTAATTTTTTAATATTCAACAATTTTAAACTCTTTGAATTTTTATTGGGCTTTTAATTAAATTTACTAATAATTTTTATAGATAAAATAAAATAAATATTCATTTTTTTTACTATTGTAAAGTTCAAAAATTAGAAACACGTTTTTTAAATTTTTAATAAAAGTACGCATAGTGATCATTTGATGCTATACACAAAGTACAGCTTATTAATCAAAGTAGTTTCATGCATTTCAAAGACATTTTAAGTTTTTCAACTTGGCGCCTATCACTATCAAACTTAGCTACCCAAAAAACTATGAATTCGACACTAATATCAGCGTACTTAATAGTTTTTATGTTTCATCTCCCTGCCACCCCTTTTGTATGGGTACTAACTTATTGGGAGTGTTATATTAACTCAGCGGCTCCGAAGACTACGAATTCGACTGTAATATGAGCCATTTTTAATAGTTTTTTTTTGTATTCCATCCCCTTCTCACCACTTTCGTTTATATGTTTGTTACCAAACTTTAAAGGAGCACTCTCCGGCCTAATTTGAAGATTGCCTAAAAATTTCATTAAAATCGGTCAAGCCGTTTTTGAGTTTTTGCGAGACTAACGAACGGCAATTCACTTTGATATTATTCTAGATTATTTTTTAGTTAGCTTTTTAGGAATTTTTCTATTATATCTCTTTTTAAACCACCACTGTGATTTAATGAAAGATATGTTAGCTTGACGTCCTTTAACACAATAAATTTTATTTTATTCGCGAAAAATTGCCCTTATAATTTTTCGTAAATCACTCGCGAGAAACTCCCTCAATAAAAGATAGGTTAGATTAACGTCCTTCAAAAATGAATACTTATACATATCGAACTTTTGCGATTTTGCTTTAAATACCGTAATTTTAAATCACGCAGTGTTCGCTTTAAAACTCCAAACGATGTTTTGTTTAATTCCCGCACAATTCTGTTGCGTCTTCCGAACACAAATCCGGATTTCGAGCACAAACACTTTCATACGAAATTGTTACCACTGTATTATCAGCCACAGTTAAATGTCTTTTAACTTTTGTCGAAGCTTCTCCCCGTTCCATTTTACAAATTCAAATTCCATTCTTCAATTAGGACGTCACTAAAGTGCAGGAGTTGGTACACAAGATCATATGTTTCTCCCAAGAGCACCCCAAATATGCTCAATTGGGTTTAGGTCTGGGCTTAGAGCAGGCCAATTTACTACTGGGATTTCAATATCTGCTAAATACTCACGTACAATTCTCGCAACATGCAGTCAGGCATTATCACGCATCAGTGTAAATTAGTCTTTGATGAATGGTGCAAAAGGAACAATATGTGGCTCTTCTTCTCTTATCGGCCACCCCATACCATTACCTAACCGCCTCTAGGGAAAAAAATGGTTTTGGAAGAAACGTTCACCAGTTCTACGGCAAATTCTTTCACATCCATCCGGTGTTGTAAGACAAAACCTTGACTCATCCGTGAATACAATATTGCTTTATTTTCATGTTCCCTAGCAAATCTAAGGCGTTCAACTCGATGGTATCTAACTCTAGACCAGTTGCAAGTCTCCTGGTACGCAGTCCAATATCAAAAAGCCGCCTACTTAGTGTTCTGTCACTTACTTGAACTCGTCCTCTAATTTGTTTTTCATTTGCACAAAAGTAACTTTTCTGTCCCTTAAAACATTTAGCGTTATAAAGCGATTATCTCACTCACTATTAGATTTTTTTTTCGATCACAATGATTTCTTTTTGTGAATACACCAAATTTACGAAATTCGTTTTACAGCTCTTTGAACTTTACATCTTGAAACTCCCAACACTCTGGTCACATATTTTAAATTACTATTCGACAAGATACACGTTCAAAAATTTAATTGACAAGTTTTAGATTTCACAACTGGCAGTAATTCACTATGCAAAAAAGTGAAATTCGTAAACTTATTTGTTTTACCATAGAAAAAATGTAACGTTGTATCTTTTAAAAAAGGTAAGCTATTGTAGTAAATATATAAATTGAATTGTCTTGATAACAAATTAAGAAATTACAAAGTGGAACAACTCTGACACTCCATATGTGGTGTTAAAGTTAGTGTAAAAAAACTTAAAATTCAAAACATGTGCTAGATGTCATAAATTTACCTGCAATATGAAGAAAAAAATGAATCAAACCGAATTTAAAATAAATTTATTAATGAGCAAACTTTATCAATTTTTTTAGTATTTTACCGGTGTATTTGGACAGAAAAAATATAAGCGCATGTGTGGTAAATAGGCCGATTCGTAAGGGTGTGATTGAATTAATAACTAAATACTTTAACTTGAATTATTTAATCTATGATACAAAATATTGGCCGGAGGAGATACAATGTGCACCCTATGTTAATCGACTGCCAGGTCTGCAACAATTTTATCTGCGTAGGGTTTTCTATTATCTCCGGCTCGGTCGGCCCGTTACAAAGGCTGCATGCCATATATTTTTACTGGGCCTACCGACCGGAGGCTTACTTATCCCTATCATAAACCAGCAGACAGGAATCAATCATAAATGCCGAGTATGTCTGCTTCACAAATGAATTTTAGGGTTTTTATTGCACCTCAAAATGGGCGGTATGTCCGCCACAGTATGTTTATACAAACAATTTAGTTTAAAAATAATGGGTAAACCAAACATATTTTAATAAAAAATAAAAATCGAATTAAGTAAATAAGGTAGATAGAAAAATTAACAGGAACAAAATAAGTTTTTAAGAAAAAAATTCATACCTGTCAAATTACTTTCGACAATAACTTTAATATAATATAGTATTTACCTTTTTTTATCAGTCTTATACTTGACCGTAAAATTGTACATGTGATTACTATTCTAAAGGAATCAAATCATTTCAATTTTAAACGCTTAATATTCGAAACGGAGTCTTGGACTCGGAACGAATCTTTTGGAACGGGTCCATTATTGGACCTGGCCGAAAGGAGCTAATTCCAATTTAGAGCCAAATTGCACTTGTCCAATAGATCAGAGATAACTATCTTCGGTATAGAAATTGAAAGTCAGTTATTATTAAATGGGCAGTGGATAAATATACCATTCCAGTAAACATACGTCGTGCCAGGCATAAAATTTTTAGATCTGTTTAAAAAAGTATCGCTATACTTTCTTATTATAATATATTATATCTTTTTGTATGTTTATTAACTGTTGACTGAGAAAAAAAACGAGCGTGCCTTACAGTAGACGCATATGATGTGTAAATCAACCTCATAATGGCCACATGATGGCCAACTCTAACCGCGCGCTCATTCGTCAAATCAAATGTTACTGCTACACATTTCACGAAATGACCCCTAAATTGCGAGTAAGCGAGAGGAAAGATGTTACATATCAAAAATGACCCATTTAATACGTATATTAACTAACAAGTGGCATTAAATTTAAATAAAAATGACATCAACTGATAACAATTAATTATTATTATTATTGATTTTAATTAACTACAAACTCATAAATCAGTGCAAAATTATTTTTCATGTTAGCCAATTGTTTGTTTTAATAATTAAAATGGTCCACCACCCAATCTAACCAAGTCAAGATAGTGATTAAAGTAAATAGTACATTACCTTGTATAAATAAGACCAAAACAATGTATTTGGCATTAAATGTTCGCTTAAAACGATCGTGCTGAATCACGTGGTTTATATTTTATACCTAGCAGAACTATAAAAAAATATGGAGATTTTAGGGGTAACTTTTTTGATAAAGGTCAGCAGAAGTAATGGAAAAACTTGTAGACTCAAAGCTTACAATAGTGTGTGCATCTTATTAACCAGAGCATCGTTGCAACATTTGACACTCAAAAATATAGTTTTATTCCTTTGTGTCATCGAATAAATTCCAATAGTTCAGGCAAATTAATTCATAATTACGAAATTGAAATCACAATTAAAAATATACAGTGTGGAACAGCCAAATGGAATAAATTCGTTAACGTATAAATGAGAGCGTGTTGGGTAAAACGCTTGGACACGTCGATTTGTATTTTTAGATGCGCATTTTTTTCAAATAAAAAATTATATAGGGTGTGTCATGTGACAGTGGCCAATACCAACTTTCTTATTTTAAATATAACCCCTTGTATATTATTTATTTTTTGGATTCTTCAGAAAATTCTAGATATAATTCATGTACAATGTCCCATACCTATCTTCAACTGTTTCGGAAATATTAAGTGTTTTCAGATGTATTACAAAAATTAACATTAAAAAAAGAAAATTATTTTATTTCACAAATAATGTAAAAAAAAAACAAAAAAACATTAATTTCAATGCAAGAGGTGTTCAAAATATTCGCCGCGAACGTCTTGGCAACATGCTAATCTGGTATAGAAATGTGTTCTAACGTTACTCAACATCTCAGGCGTGACTGATCTAATCGCAAGCGTGATTCGTCTTTTTAAGTCAATGTAACTCGAGTGGTTTAGTTTTGTATGCAATACTATTGACATATCCCCACAAAAAGAAGTCTAATGGCGTCAGATCAGGAGATCGTGCTGGCCATTCTATCGATCCGCGCCTCCCTATCCACCGATTTGGAAAATTTTGGTTCAGGTACTGCTGGACATTGATTTGGTAATGGGGCGGTGCTTCATCTTGCTGAAACCATAGTATATTGGCAAGAACTTGTGGGTTTGCTGGATCAGGATATAAGTTTGTCAAAGTTGGCACGACATGATTTTGGAGCAGTTCTAAATATTTATCTCCATTCAAGTTGCCATCAATGAAAAAGGGACCTACGATATGATTTCCAACAATTCCTGCCCAAACATTAATTTTTTCAGGATATTGCGTATGTTCCTCTCTCATCCAGTGACGATTCTCATTAGACCAATAGCGGCAATGTATTGAGTGTAATGTAGCGAATTTGTGAAATGAAATAATTTCCTTTTTTTTAATGTTTATTTTTGTAATACATCTGAAAACACTTAATATTTCCGAAACAGTTGAAGATAGGTATGGGACATTGTACAATTCTTTTGACTTCAGGAATTTATTTTTCTGTGAAATTAATTTCTTTAAATGTTTCAAATAATGTGCGCATTGTTGGCCTTTTTTTGAGAATAGCTGCATATGAATAAATAATTTTTCTAATGATTTCGACCTCAAATTTATCAAGTACTACTTTGGGAATTAAATGTTTTTGTATTGTTTTCCTTGGTGACTACCAGGTAATGTTGAACGTTGAGTGACTGCGTTAGGTAGCACCATGTTTGCGACGTTGGTGGTGTTGCACAGTCCATGAGATTTTCCATTATCTCTAAAAATAATATTATCTAAATTTTGACGTTCGCTGGTCGTCTTAAACATTTGATTTAGGAAGCATTTCGTGTGAAGCAAACAGCAAAAAAAATGCGAGGTTCTGAAATTCGTTCATATTATCCTAAATGTCCTAGATGGTATGAACGTGAACACACAATTTTTTTGTATAAGGCTTAGTTGCCAAGTAATGGGCTCCTAAAAAATTGACGTTTTTAATGAAAGGATTTTTTGCAATAAAATATTAAACGTGGTGATTTGTATAGAAAATTTAATTTTTTTGTAATTTTTAAAATAGATTTGAAATTTAATTTTTTTTCCTGTACAAAACCGGAAGTAAACATTTTAAATCATAATTTTAATAACTTTTACCATTTTTTTTTAATTATTTTAATTACAAAATATTTTAATTTTACCAAAAGTTTCAAAATGGGATCTACATAAGTTTGAGAGATACATGAATTAAAGTACTTAACTTGGTACCTGGCGCTTGCTTAGATCGGCTGGTTGGTACAAAACGCATTGAAACGTTGATATATGTATTGTGTACAGTTCTTCCATTTATCAATTGCAGAATATAAAAACTCGTTCCGAACCATTACCGACAATATTATTTGATCTATCATCGGTGAAGATACCTCATTTAATATTTTTAAAAACCTTTTTCTAAATCTTCATTGTTTAATTCAATCTGTCTTCACTCTCACTACACTGCAATTTCATTATTTCCATTAGCCCATGGTCTCCAAAACGCCATATTTCTATTTATTTAATGAAATTTCTTAATTCAACACACCGCACTACCTCACTGATATCACAGACTATCTTCCCTGAAGGTTTTCAAACATAAACAAGATTATTTATAGCTTTTCAACTATGTTACACCCTTTGACAAATTCAGTGCGTTTAACCTTATGATTCGCTGTTGGATAAGCTAGTTTGTGAATTTTGACGCACGTTAATCAAGTCCACGTAGACAGACGTTTTCTTTGATTTATACCGGATTTTATTCCGGTAGTGAACATTTTTTGTTTCTAAATTTAGCACGAGTACCGTGCGTATATATTAAATACTAGCAGATCCCGGTGTACGTTGCTACACCCCATTATTTTATTTTATTTTTTTTGGAATGTCCAATCCATATTGAAATTTTATTTATTTAACAAATGTTTTATTTTAATGAACGGAGTCTCTGGGATTTTATAAATTTCACAATGTCTTCACCGTTTAGGATCTCTGTTATTTCCCGGTTGTTGCGGATGCGCCATTCTGCTTCGTTGATTCTAACCGCTCCATATATTCTTCTGATTATTTTACGTTCAAACCTTCTGATCATCTCCTGATCTTGTACCGTGAGTGTCCAATTTTCATTCCCATAGGGTATTACTGGTTGAACTAATTACTTGTAAATTTTTAGCTTTGTCTTTCTTGTAATCAGTTTGCTTTTTAAGAGTTTCAAGTTGGCAAAGTAGGCTCGGTTGCCTCTCTGGAGTCTTTCTTTAATGTCGGTGCTGGTTTTTCCCTCGTTGCTGACTAACTCCCCGAGATACGTGAATTGTGTTACTCCCTTGAATTTTGCGTTTTCTATCTGAAGGTCTTGAACTGTCCTCCGGTCTTCTGAGGCTGACACTTTCATGTAGACTGTTTTCTGTATTGATAAGTTTAGGTGTTATTCCAAGATGTTTGAGTGCGTCTTTTAGTTTAGAGCGTTTTAAACTATAGAATGGCTGTTTGAAGTCCACAAATAGGATGTGCAGGTCAATCTCATACTCATAGCACTTCTCTAGTACCTACCTCACTACAAAGAGTTGGTTTGTATTGCCCCTAGATTCCCGGAACCCACATTGATATTCACCAATCTTGTTGTTTGCTGTGAAAACGACCCCTGGTATGTATAAAATAACTTCTGAAAATTTCATCCCAATCGGTCCAGCCGTTTGGGAGTTTTTGAAGGAGTTCTGCAGTTGATAATGGAAGAATTATACTAACCAATTTAAACTTATCAATGATCTAACAACCATGATATTTAATTATTAAAAATTTAAAATAAAATGTATAATTTTGAACAAAAATATTAGTAAGGAGTAATTAATAACTTTACTTAACTGATAAAGTCCGTCAATGTTGCACATTAGAAGCTGTTTCTGTATATGCGTTATTTTCCTGTCATCTTCTTTGGGGAAATAATATATTTTTTACCAGGCATTATTCGACCTACATATGTCTTCTCTGAAATAAAAACATTTTACCAAGTTTTCTGTCCTGACTGGTAGTTTACTGGTATGGTATTCACGTTGATAATATCTAGAAGTACATTTAGGTCTAATATGAACTAATTTCAGTACATTTTTTTGCTATCCGCTTCACATGAAATGCCCGATAGATTAGTTGAGACAGCAATAGAATCAATATAAATGTATAATTAAATTTGGTACCGTTTTTATGTTCATTACAAAGTCAATTTTCTCTACTCTTTTTAGTCATCGGCGCTTAATCTGCATTATAATTTCTCTGAAAGTAGATCGATTTCAATAAGCCCACAATAAAAAACAAATGATGGTAGAAAGGTTTTAATCAAGATGTTATTTTTTACCGTGTCTAAACAACAACTAAAAAATATTGATCCAATTAAATAAATTTTGAAAAGAATGTAATCCCAAAATGGAACTTCTTGATACTTGTTAATTTATTTTATAAAAAATAAAAAAGGTATTCTCGATATTTAAAATATATGTATTTTATTAATTCAAATAATATAACTTTTCGTCTTATAAAATATTACAAAGTGCGACTGCTAAAGTAACAGAAGAAATAAATATAAAAATATTTCTAATGTTTCGCATATTCAGAAAAAATAATCTCTTTATTATTTGTGCTCGAAATATATGTGTACAACTGGAAAGTAGAACGTTAGAGTTGTTTTATTCGATTTTTAAACTATTTTAATTAAACATTACAGAACGAAAATTTCAAACCATAAATGTAACAGTCATTTAGGTAGAATTTTCCGTTCCAGGTCGTAATTTTAAATTTAAAGAAAATTTACATCATCGTTCATTGAATGCTGCGCCTCCCACGGGAACTTGTGCAAGCACGGAAAAAACATTTATGGACGTCTAATGAACGATATTTTTTATTATATCTACCTGAAAACCACAAATTGTTAAGAAGCATTTATTTTATTAAATATTTATGGTACATTTTGTGTTGTCGTAAATAGCTAATCCTTTAGCAGCTACTTCGTTTTCGAAAACTATAATTGATGAAGTAGAAGGTGTTACTATATTACTAGAAGTATTCAGTTTTTGATTTTTCCCCACTGCATTGTATTCTGATGTTGGCGTTGTTTTACAATTCTTAAATGGCTGAACAATTTACGAGAAACTTCAACCTTTCTGCTTACCGATTCTTCGATGTAGCCTTCATCTACAGTCCTCCATGCCTTTTTAAAGTAAGCAAATCTCCTCCGCTCTCGGCTAACATAGATGCTGAAGATCGTCTGAAGCCGTGTCTAGTATAATCTTCTGGATTTTCTAGGTTCAGATATTCAGCAATCTGCTTTGTTGTACCACTGATTGTGGTGCACCCTGCATGTTGAGAAAAACATTTACCATTATGATACGCAATAAATAAATTTTTACTATTTGTGTACTGTGTGTAGATCTTAGATTAATATATTTACGATAAAAAGTGCATGGATCAAAGGGACATCTTTCCTTTGTAATTGTGAAACTTCTTGATTTGTGATTTTTACCATCTTGAAGGAATACTATTAAAATCATCATCAGTACGGCGTTACAGCCATTCGTGGGCCTCCTCAAGTATTTCTTTCCAGGTGTTCCTGCCCAACGCCTATCTTCTCCAGACCCTTATTCCAACATTTCTTAAATCGGCCTCTACGTTATCTATTAGCCTCATTCGAGGTCTTTCTCTTTTGCGTTGTCCTACGGGCTTATCCAGTAAGACCTTTCGGGCGGGGTCATCTGCCTCCATCCTCATAACATGGCCTACCCATCGCAGCTGGCCCAACTTATTTTCCTTGACAATGTCAGGTCCCTGAAACAGCCTATACAGCTCAAAGTTTCCTCCATGTCCCATTTTCCTCAATGGCCCCGTAAATTCTTCTTAGTACGTTCCTCTCAAAGCACCCCAAGATGGTCTCGTCACTCTTAGTGGGTGTCCATGTTTCGGCGCCGTACATTAAAACCGGTCTTATCAGTGTTTTGTAGAGTTTACACTTTGTGCCTCTGGAGATTTATGGGATTTGAGTTGGGGGAGGAGTCCGAAGCAACATCTGTTGGCAAGGAGGACTCTACGTTTAATTTCGGTTGTTTTGTCATTATGAGTGGTTATCAGGGAGCCAAGGTACACGAACTCGTTAACCGATTCTATATCGTCGTCATTTATCTTTAGGTTTCTGCGGGGGTTTACTTCTCTTGATATTTCCGGTTTTGCTAGCATGTACATGGTTTTATTGATGTTAATTACTAGGCCTATTTCCTCTGCTGCCACTTTCAGTGCTCTGTATCCTTCTTTAACTGCTGCGTCTGATCTGCCTATGATATAGATATTGTCCCCGTTGTTGTTACCCCCGAAATTCCTATAATTTTTTTAATAGCTAGGCTGAACAAGGTGCAGGAGAGCGCGTCCTTCTGACGCAGTCCATTAGAGGTTTTAAAGGGTTCCGACAAGTTTCCTGCGATACGTACCCTGCATTCCACTTTCTCCATCGTCATTCTTGTGAGATTTACCAAATGATTTGGTACTTGGAGTTTTCTCATAGCATCATAGAGTTTCCTTCTATTTATGATATCATAGGCGGCCTTGAAGTCGACAAAGATATGGTGGGTGTCGACCCCTTATTCGTGTGTTTTTTCTAGGATTTGTCGGAGTGTCGATATTTGATTTATAGTCGACTTGCCACCACGGAATCCAGCTTGGTATCTTCCGGCAATTATCTTCCACGTGTTCCAAAGTCAGATGAATCAAGTCATCTCTTCGGCAGGCACCGAATATGCCAAATATTAAAATTACTTTACTTATAACCACTTTCCGTCTGGTGCTTCAAGTATGAATTTGGCGACTTGGTCAGCAGTAAATACTTTGGAGTTTTTCGGTGTGTAACTATCACTTTCTCGTAACTTTTGCACTTACTTTTGTCGCTTTACGTGATATTTCTTCCTCTGGAGAAATCATTTTTAAATATTTACGCCTAAAATATCAAAAAATTGTCAAAAACAAGCATTTACCCCGTTGCTAAGGAAATAGAAAAAAGCCCAATTTCATTGCGCTAAATAAACATGTAAATGTAATGTTTTCAGATAGGTATAATAAAAATATAATATGATAGACGTCTGAAATATTTCACATTTCAAAATAGTAATTTGTGCTTTTACCAGTTTTATCAAAAATCTTTACGATTAGTAAATTTAATAAATAAATGTCTTTCTCTATTCCAATTTAAAAATGGTTTCATTTGTAGGAAGATTTTATAAGTATTTTTTGTTTAATTTATATATTTAATGTAGATCATTAATCAGAGTTGCAAAATATTTTAGTTTATTTTTCGTTACTAAAAAAATACTTTTTAATTATTTGGTTGTTATTTTTAGGAAAGAATACGTTATTTAATCTTTCTTTGCGGTTAACATAAAAAGAATGATACTCAAACGCATAGATATTACAATTACTTTTATTGAAATTTACTGCATACAAATTTTTAAATGAATGTAGATATTTCGTCTCCCTCGCATTTCCAACGTAATATTTTAATCAGAAATAAATTAATTTTCTATATTTTCAGTTACTCATATTTTCAAATATTTTGTAATTGGATATTTTAATTTTGTTTGATTAAAATATTCGAATATGATGTTAAAGCTGTATTTGGAGTAGTTTATTATACCTACATCAATGGATTTTAAATGTTATATTACAAAATTGTATATTCTGTGATGTATACCTATGTTTTCAATAAAATTAATTCTATACATCTTAGTGTTTTAATTAAAACATAAAATACACCACTTCACGAGCTAGCATGTTTTTATGTGACAAAGGAGAAAAAACATATAGGTCAGTTAGGGAAAGTTAATTCGGTAGTTTCATTAAGGATGTAATGTTAAATTTAATTATCACTTAGTTGAAAGAAATAATTAGGTTTACGTGAATTGGTGTATTAAAGTTGAACTCTTCGTATGATTTAAATAAATGTGCAATATTTTTGTAATATAACATTTAACAAGCTCGTAGATGTTGATCTTTTTTATTTAGAATATTTTTTATACTTAGATCTCTAGAAGTATCTTTGTTGTGCCCAAATCTGCTACTCGCATTGAGTTTTATGTCGTTATACTTTGTGTGTATATATATATATATATACTTTGTTTGACCAATATTTTTTTTATCACATTGTGAGCAAGGAATGGAATAAATTACATTAGAACGTTCTAAAAGTGGATCTTTATCTTATAATTTAGAAAATATGGAATTTAATTGTAAAAGGTGTTCAGATCATCTATAGTTAATGAACCCCATAACACTCGCAATCCCTTTTCTCAAAATATTACCCGTACATACTATTTTTCTTTACCTCACATCCCCGATTTAAATCTTAAATTAAAAAAATTGCCTCTAAATTTCCAACCATAATTATTGCTTATAAAAACCTTTTACAATTAAATGGAACTTGATGAAACTAGCATTCTAGAGTTAGTATATATATTATGATTTGAAATTCCGCTACTATCGGAGATTGGAAATCATCACCACTACTCGGACCTTATCAATCGCCCGCCTGAAGAGTTCTGTGGACGTGCAACCAAACCACTCCCTCAAGTTGCGCAGCCAAGATATTCTTCTTCTGCCAATCGTTCTCTTGCCTTTTATTATGCCTTGAATAATTAGCTTAAGGATATTATATCTATCTTCTCTCAGAACATGACCTAGATAAACTAATTTTCTCCTTTTTATGGTGTTACTAATTTATTTGGCGTAGTACTTCCTCATTTGAAACCTTGTCAACCCATGGTATTCTTAGCATCCTCCTATAACACCACATTTCAAATGCTTTTATGTTCTTGATGTTTTCTGATTTGAGTGTCCAAGCCTCCATTCCATACAATAGAATGGAGAATATGTAGCATTTTAGCATTCTGGTTCTCAGTTCTAATGTTATATCTCGGCTGCAGAATATTTTATTCATTTTTATGAAATCGCTGCAAGCTACTTTAATTCGACACTTAATTTTTTTTGTGTGTTCTGCTGTTTCAATTATCCATGTGCCAAGATATTTGTAGGAGAATACCCATTCCAGGTTGTCGTTATTAATATTTATAGATGGTCTATTGTGATTTGTGCTTTGGTTTTTTGAAGTTGCCATGACTTTGGTTTTCTTTAGGTTCATATCTAGGCCAGATCTCTTGCAGAAAATGCTTGTTAACTCAACCAGATGTTGTAGGTCTTCCAGAATGTCGGCGAAGATAACGGTAACGTCGCAAGTTGTTAATTCTTTCCCCGTTTATGACAATACCACCGGTTTCCTCTGACAGCGCTTCTTTAAAGATGCCTTCACTATATACATTGAACAAGAGAGGCAACAATACACATCCCTGTCTAACACCTCGACATATCTTAATCTCCTCACTCAGATCTTCTCCGACTTTGACTCGTGCTGTTTGGTGCCAATAGAGATTGGATATTATTCTTATGTTTTTGCTATCGATGTTTTTTCTCTTTAGTATCTCTAGGAGTTTCGGGTATTGGACTCTATCAAATGCTTTTTGAAAGTCGATTTATTCGTAGATACTGCATAAATCTAAAAATCACAAAATGATAATTAAAGAAGCGTTAATTGTTAAAGCAATCAATGGGCGTTGTATATTTTAAAAAAGTCCATCAAATGGAAAAAATTTCAATATGAATATAAAAAATTTACAAGTACACGCAGATCTTACATTTGAGATGGGTCACACTTCGTAATTACAATTTTATTTTATAATTTTTGAAGGTAGTAGCTGTAAACTATTGTTGTTATTCCTATTTTTTCTAAATATGTCAATGTCGCACTTACTTGCTAATATATCAAAAGCGTTATAGGTACTAGTATACAACTTTTAAACATTTTAATGTAATAATATGTCTGTGATTTTATTTACATAAATAAATTTTAATGATCATCTAATTGTACCTTTTACAGTAGTAATAAGATATTTCAATCAAATCTAAATGTGTTTACTTTTATTAAACTATCTACATGTTAAATTGTTGTTCGTAAAAAAATACGTATATAACATGCATATCGCAGAAAATAATTTACATTTTAATTCAAATTGTATGACGTAATTCAAAAAAAATTAAGGCCTGTATGCATTGAAAACTCATCATTGTTTATCTTTAGAGATATCGCACAATTCGTGGAATACTATTTCAACCAGCAATGGTACTGGGATCAAATTAACTTTGTTTTTCTTCGAGTATAGATAAATAACTGATGAAAGGCACACTTTCAACGTTCCCTACTTCATAAGAATACTAGCGTCACTTCCAGTACCGATTTAAACGGAATTGGTTACCAGTGGCGTAACCTAAATATTTGGGCTTTTTGTTAGTTTATCAATTTTAAAATATTGTACTCCCGATTGTAGGTACAATCACATATTTAATATGAACATATGCTAAAGTTGAAGGAGAAAGTCTTACGGCGAGAGAGATAAACGTTCAAAAAATGTTAAATGCCCTCGTGTGTATTTAAAGAGCTTTCGTGTGCGTTCGGAATGTTCGGACGTAAGCCTTGATCACACAGAAACGTTATTAAATACAATTCTGAAGACACTAAAGATAGTGGCAACAATGCAATCAAACCCATTTAAATGTCCATACATAAATCAGAAAATCCTTTGATCTTTCGCCGGGTTTCGCATCTGTATGTATTTAATCTGTGGTACAATCCATGTTCAAGCTATACTTGGTTTAAACTGGTTCATTGTGTTGTACAAAAAAAACATATTCAGGAGTATAACCTCAATATACATGTAATAATAATTGTAGTTTTGAAAAAAAATCTTTATAAAATGGCCCAAGTGGAAGATATCACCGATGACGAAGATTGTTTGGAGTAAGTCAATATTGTACAAGAGCCGAAAGTCGGCAACAAATTTACGGAGTGAGAGAAAATCAATATAAAAAGTGGACAATGACTGATTTTATCCAAAGATTTTGACTTGTAAAACAATCAGTTCAATGCGATATATTTGTGGTGGTTGTGGTACCTGTTTTTTTATTCTTGATTATATGTTTATTTTTTTTCACCAGTAGCACAAGCTGTTGTATAATTGGATGACTTCTTTTTTTCACTTTCTATTGTGATAAATAACAAAAATAACCTATTCCCGTACTTTTACTAATCATTTACTAGAATACAAACTGAAACTACCACTACCAACATAAGAAAGATTACAATATACTAGGTTTATGTAATGTGTCTGCAAATGTCATTTGTACAATTCGTTTGCATGTTGAGCTGGGCTCGAACATAAACTTTGTTCGAACTCTGATTATACAACTGGGCCTAATTGACCTCAATAATAAATATACCTGTTTACTTTTTTAGCGATTCTGTAAATAGAGTCACCTTTATTTATAATATTTAATATAAGGATGGTTTTTCTAAAATATAAACACAGGTATTTTACTATTGTAACTTCCCTAAAGAATACATTTTGAAACCGGTACGGATGTATTTTCAAAAATATTTACAAATTCTATGTTCTAAAACCGCTGCACTTTGTTATACAAATTTCAGTAGATAAGGTATCAGGACTTAACGATTACAGTAACGTATACAAAAACTCTCACAAACTTTTTATTTTAATTAGATAGATAGAGAAAATACTTATCAAATTATATTTTATCATACAAACCAATTTATAGCCAAACGTAATTTTAATTTAAAAAATTACTTTATTGCTATATTATACAATTTAGGCTTGACTACTTTGCATTTCTACATAAAACTCATTCTTAGAAAGTTTTCAGGTAAAATACTTTAGTTTGCCGGTTAATTTCGAACAGTCTAAATCTTCAATAAGGAGACCTTCTAATGTTTTTACCCTAATTAAGGCCAAGTTAGCTTGACCTTTGATTTTGGAGTTTTCCTTCTCCTAGACAGATTGTAAACCAACCGATGGTGCAGACTGGAACAATTTGATTCAATATCATAATCGAGGACTTCTAAAACCCTAGTACACCAAAATTTTGGACAGATTGGAGCACGGAGTTTAACTCGCTTTCGACTCTCAGCAAGTCCTTTCTTTTAATACCCATATTGTAAGAAAGCATAAAAAACTTAATCCGCCATCTCCCAAGTCTGCCATATTTAATTCAGAGTGACGTCACTTTATTTTTTCTAGTTATTCTCAGCAAGCTCTTTCATTTGATACTCATATTGTAGGAGTGCATTAAAAATAACTAGTCCGCCATCTTGGGTGTTCCGCCATGTTGGATTTAGAATGACGTCACACAGCTAACCATGGATTTTCATCCAAACTAGATGTGTATACAAAAGTTCAGCTCGATCGGTTGAAGATATCTGCTTCAAATTTGAGTTGCAAGATTCCACCCGGACAAACATACATAGGTACATTGCAAGTTAAATAAAAAAGGACAAAATGAAAATCGATTTTTTCCAATATTTCATAAACTGTTTAACATTTTGTAATGAAAATGGATGTATGGCTTTCTTATCGTAAGAGCATCTTTTTCATAGAAAACCAGAAATGTATGCGTTACTACAGCTTTCTTCTACGAACGAGTTTCAACTTCTGAATCAGCCAGTGAACTCTTCCCAACTTTGGTCTTTTCAATGGTCCAATCCACTTTGCATTTGCACTTTATAGAAATTTAGATATTTACCTGAAAGATAGCTCTGCATGAGTCGCATCGTGAATCCCCACTCTTAAATTAGTATTGTGACACCGTTGGTTTAATACAACATTTTTGAATTTTTTTGGCTCTTAGCACTTTTTCGAAAAGCCATTTTTTATCGAGATGCGACCTCTTTTTCATTATCCTGCAAAAATTTTGAGTGATTATTATGTTATTCGTGGGTATAAAAAATATGTACAAATGTTTAGTATTTACTATAATAAATGTTCAAAATGACCTCCATTTTTCTGAATACACATTCGGCACCCAAAAATTATTTTTCCTTATATTTACCGGCAGTATTGTTAATTCGTGTATTAAGCCGATTAAAAATAAAAATAAAGATTAAATTTAAATTCGTTTCGAGTAAAAAAAATGTTTAGTCATACTTTGCTCTAGATGTAATTATTAATGTAGCAAAGGTAACAATTCATTTAATCACCAGGGTTAGTAGTAGCTGTGATGTGATTAGTTGTTTCCCAAGAAAAATTTTAATGTTGTTTTAAAAAATTATATATACAATCGATTTTTTTACTCACATCTAGCCATACGAATTTCCTAGGCAAGCATTTTCTGCAAAGACTAGACTTACTATGTTTTGCAGACGTAAGTACTATCTGATAATACTTTGTGCCAACCATCTTACCTTACTTGTAGATATTTTATTTGTAACGGCACCCTACAGTTAACACCTCAAGAAATATTATCAGCAACTGTACCCAGTCTACCGAACAAGCAGGGATTTAAGCTGGAATCGAAATAATAGTCGTATAATAATAATAAAACTGGCGCTTCGAAGCACTGCGAATAAGCAAGTAGAAATGTAATGTAGATAAGCCTCAATTTGTAATAATATTTCTATGCTTCCTCCTTCAAGTTAACGGTGTTTAAGTGTAATTATAAAAAAATAATTGGTGAAATAAATATTTTTTTTAAAAGATCAATGTAAAAAATCATTTGTAATTCAGCAGATTTCTAGAGTAAGATGATGTGATTGGTGGTTGTTATAAAAAATATGGCCTAATTTTTTTCTATTAATGTTGTTAATATAAATGTTATTTGTCGAATATCTTAATATATGTAATATTAAATTATTATTCCTGGCATTGGTGTTTTTTAATTAAAATAATGAATGAATGAATGAATAATTACCTATCTTAACACAGCTAGAAATATAAACTAAATATGACTTCACACATCAGTTATTTTTACAACTACCTAAAAAAATACATTTATTTATTTGCTCTATACGAGGAGTACTCTCACCACTCTTATGGCGTTTAGTGGCCGATAGGCTTCTCAAAACACTGAACGACAGAGGGTTTTTCACGCAAGGGTACGCTGATGATTTGGTTATTTTTATACGAGGTCCCTTTTTAGGGTCACTTTTAGAGCTCACTCAAACAGCGCTAGAAGTGATAGAAGCATGTAACGAAACCTGCCTGTCGGTAAATCCGCTTAAGACTTCTTCTTCTTCTTCTTATAGTGCATCTCCTATCGGAGTCTCTCGCCTATTTCCACGGTCAGCAGCAGTTCTAATGGCTTCCACTAGTGGACGCTCAGTTACTTTTGATACAATGTCTGTCCATCTAGATGGGGAGCGTCCTCGTTTCCTTTTGCCAAAGGGTTTGCCCTGGACAATCAGTCTCTCAATGTTGTCGTGACGAGTTATATGTCCGAAGAAGTTCAGTATTCGCGCTGATGTCAAGCTACTGAAATGGTTTGATGGTCCAATCTCGTTCATCACTGACACATTGGTGGGATGTGCCGTCCACGGTATACTTAGCCATACCCACATTTCAAAGGCGTCGACCCGACGCCTGTCGGCTGCCTTCATAACCCATGTCTCGGAAGCGTACCAGAAAATGGAGAACGCTAGGGCATAGAACAGTGATTTTTTGGTATTGATGCATATATAGCATATATATATATATATATATATATATATATATATATATATATATATCCAAATTTTATGTAATTGGCTTATTGCTGTTCGGCCAAGTTGAATACGACGGCGGATCTCCATCTAGCAGCTGCCGGAGGAGTGGATAAGGGCACCCAGATAAACAAACTGATCTACCACTTCACAGTTGGCAATGTGATGTGGTCTGTTTGCTGTCTTATCCGATCTATCAACTATCAATACTTTAAATTTGGCATAGTTGATTTTTAGACCATACTCTTTTGATGTTCTCTTATGTCGTATCAATTCTGTAAGTTCTTCTGCTGAGTTAGCGATCAGAAGAGTGTCGTCAGCATATCTAAGATTTGAATTTTTTTCCCATTTATGGCAAAACCTTCCCACTCATCAAGTATCTCTCTCATTAAACATTCTATATATATATATATATATATATATATATATATATATTAAACAAGAGAGGTGATAAAATACACCCTTGTCTAACTCCCTTTTTGATATCTGCTGTTCTAGAAATACGATTGTCAATTTTGACAACTGCTCAACTTTGTTCATATAACTTTTTTATGAGATTTACCAGATGAGTAGGTACTCCCGCAACGCACAAGATCTCCCACAACTTTGACCATTTTATATTATCAAACGCTTTTTCGTAGTCGACAAAACACATATACATGGGTGCATAGTATTCCCTGTCCTTCTCCATAAGTATTCGGACGTTTAGTATTTGTTCTCGAGTACCTCGCCCTTTGACAAATCCTGGCTGTTCAGGTGCTATTTGGTAATCGAGGAAGTGGACCAACCGAGATCGAAGAACATGCGCATACTACGCTGCTACATATTCCCAGTCCTTCCCTAGGGTTCTGAGATCTGGACTTTTAACCAAACAATTCGGAGAACCGAATTAACGCCTTTTAGATGTACCTGTACTGTCGTGTGCTGCGCGTGTCTTGGGTAGATAGGGTCGCTGATGAGGAGATACTCAGACGAACGGATAAAGGCAGAGAGCTTATGTTGGGCATCAAAGAGCGTAAGCTACAATATATATGACACATAATGAAAAGAGAGCGTTAAGGAATCCTTAGACTTATCATTGAGGGAAAAATCAAGGGCAAAAGATCGGTGGGAAGGCGACAAAACGCATGGCTCAGAGACTTACGTCAATGGTTCGGAAGAACATCAATAGAAATATTTAGAGGTGCAGTTTCGCACACCATTATTTCCATTTGGATTGCCAACCTCCGAAAGGAGACGGCGACCTAAAAAGAATAATAATGTAATAAGTTAAGGATGAAAAAAACTGACGATAAATAACCTAAGGCGGAAAATAACGCCAATCAGCCTGAGGAAGGAGCGCCTCAACCGCGACAAGTATGAATATAAAAGTATAAACAATACTTAATACGTATAGATAAAGGTCTTCAAGTATTAAAATATACAGAGCATTCATATCAAAACCAGCCGTCCAAATAACTTTTGATTTGCGTGAAGGTAAGAAAAACAAAAAACACGTCGAATTTTAAATTAAGGGCGAGGTTTAAAAATATTATTCCGCTGTTTCCAAGTGGCACCCCGTTAACATCACCCACCCCTTTAAAATGTAATATAGCAACCCCTACCTTGTGAAACATCATAGGCAGAGACCACTTCCTTCCACTTAATACGGTTTTTACACACATCTTTTGCTTCCTCTACTTTCATCAGGGCTCTCATGCATGCTCGTCGGTCAACTCTTGACCTGGCCTTTCTACAAAACAATGTTGATCTGATTGAGATCGATGTTCGCCGAGGTCGTCCTCTACCGACTTCCGTCCATTCACACTCGCATTATAAATTTGTTTCGTCAATCTTCCTTCATCCATCCTTTCTACGTGTCCAAACCATCTAAGCATTCCTTATTATCTTTGTAACCACATCTTCTTTCACACCACAGCGTTCTCTTATCTCACTATTTTTACTTTATCCAACCGAGTCACTCTGGCTATACTTCTCAAACTACTCATCTCCGCAGCATTAATCCTATTTTCATGCTTCTTTTGCCAAACCCAACATTTACTACCATACATAAGTGTAGGAACCAACACACCTCTATGCACAGCCAGACGTGCCTTTTTGACACTTTCTGGCTGTTCATAAAGCTATGCAGTGTCCCGTTCATCTGTTTTCTTGCCAACACCCTTCGCTCAATGTCACTGTCATACTTTCCATCTCTCGTAAACTTTGAACCCAAGTACACAAATTCATCCACTTGTTCCATTCTTTCTCCCTCAATCGAAACTTCACAGTTCGTCATGCTTTCTTCTCTTTCAAAAACCATTACTTTCATTTTGCTTACATTTATTTTCATCCCTTTGATTTTCAGGGCATCATGCATAACATTAACCATCTCCTGCAACTCCTCTTCAGATGACGCTAATATGACTTGATCACCGGCGTAAAGAAGGCATTTGACGATCAAATCATTCATTTTCAATCCATATAATTTCCATACGCACAAAAACTAAAATGAAGTTAATTACAAACAGCTTCTTAAATGTATTTACAGTAACTGTTTATAGTGTGCTCCTCTTTTAAAATTCTTCTTGATCTCTTTGCTAAGTTTTGCTAGTAATTCGTCTACATTCTTCAGTTATTCTAAGCTTTAGTTCTTCAATGACTTCGGGAGGAGTTTTGTAAACTAATGTTTTTAAATAGCCCCACAGGAAAAAGTCAAGTGTTGTTAGATCTGGAGATCTTGCCGGCCATTCTATAAAAAAATCAATAGAATAAATTGTTGTTTATATGGCTGATTTGCATTTTTTTTGGGTTTTGTATCAAAAGGTAGGGGTTGCTATTTGACATTTTAAAGAAGGTGTGGGGGATTTTAAAGGGATGCCACTTGGAAATAGCAGAATTGACGACGACACGGCAAGCTTCAGGGAGGAAATCCAGATGAGGGTTGTTGAAGTTGTAGGATGATGTCGATTTAAGGTGTTAAGTCTTCGAAAGCTAGTTGGCAGGCTCGTATATTGTATTTGCTGTAGGCTTTTCTGGCTTTACCGCCGTGAATTTCTTGATAAAATTAATTGAACAACTACTCGTTTCTTGTTTGATAATATATTGTAATCTATTTACAATCAGCTTACTGTTAAAAAACCTCCTGTCTCTTTAGAATTTTTTACTGGTTGATGGCTTTTTAAATTAATTGATTTTATCTAATTATATTGATTTAAATTTTTACCACGTGGTGTTTTTAAGCTAACTTGCTTGTTCTCTCTACGAAAACGATAGATGAAGTCACCAAACGGAAGTGGTCAAAAATAGTTTAGTAATAGCAGCGCTGTTGTCAGCTTTTTAATTGGTTTACGCATAATCATGTGTATAATTAGTTGCCTATAGCACGCGTCTATCGGCTACAATAATGAGGTTTTTAAATCAAGAAATGAATTGAAGAACATACTGAAAATACTGAATTTTTCAACAAGAATAATATTTTAAAAACCTCGCACTTAATTTAAAATTCGACGTGTTTTTTGTTTTTTTTGCCCTTACGCAAAATCAAAATTTATTTGGACTAGCTGGTTTTAAAATGAAAGCGACTGCCGATTAAAATCGAATCTCCAGATTTCGAGGGTGATTGATTAGTGTGATAAAGCTCAGTAGCTTTGTTATTATAGGAGATACCAAAAAAATTGTGCGTTAAATTGTAGACAGCTTTAAGCTTATGGAACACTCTGTAACATTGTTATTAAATTTGAAATGTGAAGCTTAAAGCTGCTCACAATTTTTATCTTATGAGTTACTGAGCTTTATCACGCTAATCAATCATCCTGTATAGCAACAAATAAATCCTACTTTACCAACATTCTTGCTAATTTCTTAGTTCAGCTTTCGGATAGAAAGCGCCATTGTATATTTCATTCATTTTCAGGGACACTATACTTTTATTTATAAATGAATTTGGAATGTGATTTTGATAACGTCGTTGAAAATAAAATGAAAAGATACTGTGTTGTTTTAGATTGGATTCATTGAATTCATAAGCGTAACATTGACCATAATTTGGAGAAGAATAAAATATAAAAGTCAACAATTAATGAAGGAATGACGGGGTCCGGAGTCAATCCATATAATATAACGAAATATTTTCTTCCTGATAATAGGCCTACTATCAGTAGAGATTTCTCTAAACTCCCTTCTGAGGGTAGTGCACCTATTTGGCAGTTAATTTATTCAATTTTGGCAAAACTAAATCTGAAGTTGTTATTAACTTTTAGTAGGTGTTTATAATTCAGGTAACAATGAATTTTTGTAGCAGAAAAACAAAATGGCGGCTTGTGATTATGGTCCGATCCTTTTAAATATAAGAATGTGAGGTTTTTGGGGTCAGAGAATATGATTTTGGTCAAAAATTGTCATTTTTGTCAAAATTCATAAATTCAAAATGGCGAATGAGTTTTGAGATTATGTTCCGATTCTAATGAAACTTGTGGGGAGGTTATTGAAATCGGAGATCATTATTTTGGCCAAATATTATGGATTTTTTTGCTAAATTCATAACTTCAAGACGAATGATTAGATTAGATTAAAAAATGTTAGAAAAACTTCATTTAATAAACAAATGCATATAGTATTTCACGAATATACGGTGGCAACGGATTATCGTTAGAAACTCGATAACCAATATTCAACTGTACATTTAAGAAGTATGAAAGTAAATTCCCCTAATATTTTTAAACAAATTTCGTAGGTAACGAATTTTATTTTATAAGGGACTTCTTGTTTAAAAATTAAGGGTCACTATTTTTATTTGTTAGCACGGTTATTTTTGTAACCAAATCTGTTCTTAATGACTTTATTTATTGTACATAATAAGAGAGGTAGGTAAGTAATTCAAACAAATTTCAATAATTAGCTAAGCTATCAAGCTTTAATTTGGTTTGTTGATTCATGACCGCGAAAAAACCGCGACGTGTTTTAGATGTAGATGCATTAATATTGAATGTACACGATTATTTTACTGCGGAAAAGGAAAATGAAGGTCCGTTGCTACCAGTGTTATCTATACTCAAGCGTGTGTGTGATGCGATGCGTATTGGTGAAACAAAATTAACCTCAGTTTTAAAAAGTGTGAAAGATGGAAATAGTAGATAAAAAGTTGAAATATATAAACCCTGTCGACATCCAAAGACTGTTGACTTTCTCGAAGTTTGCAAATTTGAAACTCGCGACATTGTGTACAAAATGCGTGAAAAAAAAACATGTCTCTTTAGATTTAATACTAGAAAAAGATGTATTTCAAATTTCTAGAAGAAAATTTTGAAACATATAGCGTTTAAGTTTAAAAATGAAGACAACCGAAAGGTTTTATGTGAAAAAGCTAGAGTCGCGCACAAAAGAATTGAATTTTTAAGAAATTATACTCACTGTAAACAAGAATGCTCTTCATTTGTTTATCTGGATGAAACTTGGATATTTGTTAAAGGTGGAATAAAAAGAATCTATAAATCACACCGATAGTGAAGCAAAAAGACACATTATTGTGCATGCAGGTGGAAAGCATAGCTTATGCCCCACTAGAATCGATGTACAATATAGATCGATACGTGAATTCACAGTGGAAATTAGGTTTTATTATGTTGTGTTTAATTTATATTTAATGCAAAGATTATATTAATATTACCTTTTGTGTTACCAAAAATGCAATATATTCTATCTGTATCTATATGTATGTATATCTATGTTTATAAAAAGTCACTAGAATTTAAAAATTCGAAAATAAATGTGATAGAAGAAAATATTTATAAGTCGGAACTAATTAACTGGTACAGAACTACTTACAGCGAGCGTATACTATCCATGTTAATATTCCAATTTTTAATTAAGTTTTTCTCGAGTTATAGGAGATCAATTGACTTCAAATTTTAAGGGTATTTGTATTATCATGTCGTTAATAAGTATACAAAAATTTATAATTTTCTGACGATATGCCTACACCACGACAACTACCATAATTATTATAATTTTTAATAGTTACTGAATCCAAAGAAATATTTTTTGAAGAAAAAATCTTTAATGTAAAAAAAGTCTTCTATTATCTGAACTAACTTTATTATTACTATCACCAGACATAATAATTCTATCATAGTATCCAGAATCTTAAAAAAAATTTTTCATTAAATTACATGTTCCACACTTTAAAAATTAAACCTTTGTAACATTCTATATTTATACAGTAAGAAGCATTTTTTTGTTCAAGCCCAAATCATTTTACTTTATAGTTTAGTTCTTATTAATATTGCAATAACCTCAAAAAAAATTTATTATTTTTTACTATGTTCTCCTTCACATGGGTTAAAATATTAATGTTTACAAAAATGTTGCTCCATCTGAGGGCATTCTCTTATAGCTTAATAAACAATCCTTCTTAGGACAGGTTGTAACACAATAGTTTAACCTCTGGTGTTTTGGGTTATCGTTGGTTGCATCTTAGGTCATTGAATGACTAAATTAAAATTGCTTCCAAGTTTATTACGTAATTTTAAAACAAGCAATTAACAATTTTTTAAATATTCTTTTGAAAGAGTGGAACAAGTGAATGAGTTTGTATACTTGGGTTCAAAGTTTACGAGAGATGGAAAGTATGAGTGAGACATTAACAAATTAATGGAACCATAACTTTATGAACAGCTAGAACGTGTCACAAAAGGCACGACTGGCTATGCATAGAGAAGTGCGGGTACTAAATGTTGGGTTTGGCAGAAGAAGCATGAAAATAGAATTAACACTGCGGATATTAGTAGTTTAAAAAGTATAGCAAGAGTGACGTTAAAAGTGAGGAATAGTGAGATAAGGGAACGCTGTGATGTGAAAGAAAATGTGGTTACAAAGATAGATAAAGGAATGCTTAGATGGTTTGGACCCGTAGAAAGGATAGATGAAGGAAGATTGACGATACAAATTAATAAGGCGAGTGTGAATGGACGAGCCGGTAGAGGTCGACCTCGGCGCGAACATATCTCGATCAGATTAACATTGTTTTGAAGAAAGGCCAGGTCAAGAGTACCAACAACTGACGAGCAGGTATGAGAGCACTGATGAAAGTAGAGGAAGCAAAAGATGTATGTAAGAACCATAGTAAGTGGAAGGAAGTAGTCTCTGCCTACCCCTACAGGAAAAAGGTGTGACTATGTATGTATGTATGTACTAATTGAAGAAGAGTTTACAACCCGTCATTAAAGGGTAATATTTATTTCTGCATGATAATTTCCAATTATTTTACTTTTCACTCATTTTTTTAAGTTTTTAAATATCTGTGAATCACAGATACATATTTTAAAACCCAAATTTCAAGAGCTATTCTTCTCCAAGTTAATAAACTAATTACAGTTACAGTACTTAGCAACTATTCAACATCATTGTGAATAAGCACTGTGACAACCCTAATTTTAAATGAATAAACGATTATAAAAATACTTTATATTGCTTATTTCTTTAAAAAAGTGTTGTGGAACACTTAGTTGGAACGAAGTTCCTTTCTTTGTATATTATTATTGATAAATGTATGATATATTCGCTCATGCTTGTTTTTGCATTTTTCGGCATTGTACAACAGAACGCGCATGCGCGTTATTTTTGCAACTGCTGTTTCGTGTTTCGTGACGAAAAAATCTTACACTTTCTTCCGCTTAACCCTCATCCGCCAAGCCCGTACCGTTCGATAAGAAACTTCGTTCCAATAATTATGTTTAACGAAACATAGAAATATTTCAGTATTTTTTGATATAATTGCATTTGTGTCAAAATTACCATTTACAAATTTTAAAAATTAATTTTAATTTCATCAGCAGATGAAAAAAATCATGCTACCAGAGAAAATGAGTTTCACAAACTGCAAATAGAAATGGCAAAACTGTCATGGACAACATTAGGGAAATACTACCCCAAAATATACAAATTATTAGACACAAAAGCAAGTGCAATACTAGCCGATAAAAAATTGTTAATATATTTTATGGCATGAGGGTCTTGTAGAGAACATTTACAGATGTTGCGTTTGGTAAATTTAATTTTCACTGATACTGTATAACACACTAAAGGACAAAAAAACCGTGACACCTTAAGAATTGCTATTTTAGTAAAATAAAATACAAACTAATGTTTGAAATTGTATTGTACCATGTTTTGTTCATTTTAACAATGAATAAAAAGAAGGTTAATTAATTTTCATTAGTTTACAATAGCTAACATGAAAATAAAACAACAAAAAATTTAAAACATCAAATTCGTGAACCAAATTAATAAATCCATTTTCATTACAAAGTCTAATCAAGTCCATTAAAATAAATGTAGCAAACTTGGAATAAAAGCTTTCTTCAAGGTATTTAATAACAAATAAATTTGTTTAATGTTAAAATATTAACACATGGTGTTCTGATTTTTTTGTTCAGAAGCATTGTTCAGAACCATTTGAATAATTTTAAACCCTATTTTTTTTAATAAACTAATTTTCTCAAACGTTAAAAATGTAAAAATGTAGATAAAAAGCTGGAAGTCCAGCCACAGTTGATCATTAACATTTATAAATAATATTTTTTATAAGTCCAATTGAGTAGGCATTTGTCATGCCTAAAAATCACAAAACTATTCAATCACAACTTGCATAAACAAAACAACAATGGTATAAATGCTCCTATTGCTATAAAAATTGGTAACATTAACGAAGAATCCTCAGCACTATATGGATCAGGTTGTTTTGGTCCACTAGGTCGCCTAGATTTTGGAATGGGTTCACTTTCTTCCTTTGATTCATCAACAGAAGGACTTGGATCAATTGGAATTGGAGGTAATTTAGGCACGTCATCTAGCCTACCCTTTATTACATACATAGCATTTATTTTTGGATTATCTTTATAACCTTTAATAAATTCTACCCGAATACGTCCACCACGTATCTCTGACTCTTCACCATTTACATAAAGGCGACCTACAAATATATACATTTTTTGGTCTTTAAATTTAATTTAATTTTAAAAAAAAATAAAAATTATTTTTTCAAACAAACATTTTATATATCTAATTTGTAGATCAAATTTAAGATGCTATGTATACAAAAATAAAATACTTATTTTAAGACTAGATACATTCTCAATTACTTAATGATTTAATAATAATAATAAAACTAGGGGAGTGGGTTTGGTATTTGAAGTACTGGGTTCAACATGAACCATAGGAAAGCAATACCTGTTATACTATGGTTCACTTCAGATTTTGTCAATTTGTTAATAGTTTTTTGTTTCACTGTTAATCTATTTATATTGTTTGGTGAAAAAACAAATTTTATCTTTTTAGCGAAATTGAAATTTGTTTTATGGCTACACTTAATATTGTAATAAAACCAAAATTCAATTGTTTGGAGAACCAACAGTTGGCAATGATAAAATAGCTATATGATTTACAATAATGGGCAAAAAAAGGATTCTCATTTTCTAAGAATAGGTAAGTACACTCTATTATGGCACATGAGGAAAACTGTTTATATTAATAACAGAATTAATTATCCCAATTTCAAATCTAAACTTGAATATTTTTTATCCTCTTTTTAAGATTTTATGTTCTTAATTAATGTACTAAAATATTAATACTAATTTATTTTTATTGAATTGGACTACTTTGTATTTCTAATGCCATAATCATCAAATATATTTTTATTTTACCTTTTGATATTTTGAATGGTACATATTCATCATGAGCTACTCCTCTTCCAACTTTTTCAAAGATATCCAAATCAGCAACAATTGTATGATCACCACTTAATACAACATCAAAAACTTTTTGGTCAGGTGCATTAAAGTATACTTCGCAAAATTTTAATACCAATACGTAATCCCCATCAGAATTCAGTGGAATATCATACCCAAATGTGTTTGTATGATATCTTTCAGTCTGATATAAAATATAATCACTTGGAGGAACTCTACCAATTAACAATCGTTTACCATAATCGGAAGCAGTACCGATACGACCATGTAAGGGATCTCGTTCATACCTTATCCCAAGTGAATCCGTATGAGCTTCTCCACCACAATTTACAGCATAAATTAGTTTACCAATACTACACTTAACTTCCACAAAAATACTGAATAAACTTAGAATTATAAATATTAAATAATAATTGGAACTTTTATTCATTTTTAAACTATAAGAAATGTAGAACCGTTTATCACCGGTTCATTTAATTAATTCTAATTCTTCCAATATTTACAGCCTAAGAATAGGTTATGTTATGTTCATTTACCACCTGGCACCTACTCCGAAGTCCGTACTTCATTAGCTTTGACTTTTTTAATTCACGTGATTTTGACAGTTTAAATTGAGAATTGAGGACGACCGGCAACCAAGGCTGCCAGATCGTATAATTTACAAATAGTGTATAACGTGGTTATTATAAATATTTATGTATCCAGTTTGTATAGCAGATTGCCTTGTACAAATGGATACAAAAATAAAATTCATTAAACGAAAATAATATTTAGTTTTTTTTGAAACTATGCTTCTTATATTGGGCTTTGCGGACGGGACTCGTTGTAGAAAATCGAAGACGTAAACGGTAAATTTTCCCTCCATGCGGCCCGTGACTGGTTTTTATTATTGATTTTATATTCAACTTTTTTTTTATTGGTTGTATTATATTTGACATTGGTATTCTTTTCTATTGGTTATACATATTATGTTTGATATATGTCATATGTTAAATAAGTGGTGTTATGTAGAATAAAGCCTTAATTCAGGTCTTTTATTCTTTAATTTAATTACACTAAGGTTCTTGAGTCATGTTATTTTTTTTATTACATAAATTTCTTATTCAATTTAATGAAGTTTAAAATATGAAAAGTGGTTCGCAAGAATTAGTGAATCTGGTGAGTGGTGACTGTGATATGTTTTACCATACTTTGAAACTAATACTCTGACATTTTTAAAAAATCATTGAACTCCAAACGTTTATTCTAATCTTACGTAAGAAGTTGAAACTTCCATCGGTCAGACCCGCGACTGCCTCGTATTTTTTTTGTTTTATGTAGGTCAAAGTAACAAAAAATCAATAATTGTATTTGTCACTAACAATTTTATAACAGTTTTGTTGGCTTGTATAATAAGATTTGATTTTGTATAATTTCAGTGATCTAGTGGTATAAAATATGTTGGCTCTACTGGCAGCCCTGCTAACAACTATACTTAAACTATTAAAATTGTAGGCACTAAATTTTCAGAAATAAGAATGCGTTA
Source organism: Agelastica alni (assembly GCA_950111635.1). Taxonomy (NCBI): domain Eukaryota; kingdom Metazoa; phylum Arthropoda; class Insecta; order Coleoptera; family Chrysomelidae; genus Agelastica; species Agelastica alni. The sequence continues at coordinate 23,611,300 of OX467719.1, read as the reverse complement.
AAACGACGGCTTTGTTGCCAGATTGTAATCTTAAATATTTTATTAGGTGCTCTTTTAATCGTTTACATGCAGTCAGATAGTCAAATAGTAACGGACAACGTATTGTATTCGTTAAAATATATACTTTCTTATAAAATGTATTTAATAACATCAATATTTAATAATAGTTATTTCCAAACGAGTGGAATAAAGGCATCATTACTATATAAGTTTGGAAGTTATAAACGAGTGCGTAGTATGAGTTATGTAAGCACACGAATATATTTTAATGATGCATTATCACACATGTATAGTACAACGTTTTATGGACCCCCCGTCACAAAATTTTTCCTGAGCTGTACTATGACCATTTTACGCCAAAAATTATGCAGAAAACTTGATATAATACTTACGCCGTCAGATCGCGGTTTAAATACGTATTGGTATACACATTTATTGAATGGAAGTGTCATAATTATGCATCTTCATTAGCCCGGTACCATGTTATGATATTTATATGTAATATGAAGAGATAATAAATTAAAAACGCTTGCTGACTAATAATTTCAAGTCGCGACTTTACGGTAATATGTGAGTTTGTATCTTCCAAAAATAATATCTCAACAAATTGCCAAAATATTATTGTGCTGATGGCTCTTATTTTCAAAACAATGAAGTGCATGGACTATTATGCCTTCTATTGAAAATGTAGCTGCTCCTATGATGCAAAGGGCACGTCGCATTTTGGAGCAGGCGGTTCTACAAGAATATAGGATGCTGAAATTTGATCCAGTAAGTCAAACAGGTAAGTAATTTTTCAGTGGTCATATTTTAAACGTTTTACACGAATTTAAAAGTTGAGGTGATACCATTGTATTTATGAAATGGAAACTGAGTGGCTGATTACTTTCATAGTCAAGTTAAAACAGAAAAAAGAAGAGTTGATAGTCAAGCAGTGTTGCCATTTTGGGGATTGTCCCCCAAATTTGGGCGATACATAGATACATACAATAAATACCAATAGTCACGCCTTTTTCCCGTAGAGGTAGGCAGAGACCACTTCCTTCCACTTGCTACGGTTCTTAAACACATCTTTCGCTTCTTCTACTTTCATCAGTGCTTTCAAACATGCTCGTCAGTTGTTGGTACTCTTGACCTGGCCTTTCTTTAAAACAATATCGATCTGATCGAGATACGTCTACCGACTGACCCATTCACTCTTGCCTTGTAAATATGTTTCGTTAATTTTCTTTCATCTATCCTCTCTACGTGTCCAAACCATCTTAGCATTCCTTTATCTATCTTTGTAACCACATCTTCTTTCTCACCACTGCGCGTTCCCTTATTTTACTCTTCTTTACTTTATCCATCAGAGACATTCCGGCTATACTTTTCATCAGACTACTCAATACTGATCTTTGCAGCATTTATCCATGGAATTGTATTTATAGATTAATATTATAACTTATAATTCTATGAATTTATCTTACTTTTATGCTTCTTCTGTCAAACCCAACCTTCACTTAACATACATAAGTGTTGATACGTTCTGGCTGCTCATATTTGAGGAATGTTAATACATATACATACATATAATTTAAACTTATATTAGTGTAATTAAATTAAAACGGTAATTTTGGTAGACTTCGTTTAGTCCAAATTACTAACAAAAATAACATTAAATAGGTAAATCACAAAGGTTTTATATGGTCAATGATAAGATTTAAAAAAATTTGGGGAATTTTTGTTGAAAAGATACAAATTTGGAGGTTTTTCCATGTCAATTAGGTGAATTTTAGTTAGCCGACCTGGCAACCCTGTAGTCAAGTAATAAAATAAATAATTGTTAAGTGATAAAAAATGTATGAAGAGGATATAGTAAACAAATGCCGAATATGCCTGAAACTAAAGAAAGAATTGGAAATGCATTATTTTTTCGATGCATATTTTAATGAATTGAGTCTAGCAACAATCTTCAAGAATATAACATCGTTTGAGGTAAACTTTCATTTTAACCTAAGTATTTATATATTGTACATAAGTAGGTAGGTATTTACCAGGCTTTATGAAAATAATACTGACTTTACTTTAAATCAATTTGTATTTTTTAGTATTTACATTTATAAAAAATTCTACAGTTATCACAGTCTAATGCAAGTGTGGGTGGATTTATAAAAACTAAAATTTAAGACATTAGTGGATTATGTTATAAAAATACTTAACATTTAAGACTGATAGAAGATTTTTATACTCCAAATGCCAAAATCATAAACAAACTGGTTACAGAAATAATACCCATAGCACAACACAAATCCACTACAAGTAGTACAAAGTACGTTCCTTAAGTTGGAAGTTGGTCATCTTCTTAAATTTAAGTGTAAAATCATACATCTTAAATGTTTTTATAACAATTACAATGCTATTTCCATATTCCATCTGCCTTAAATGATAAATCTTAGATGTTAAATTCTTTTATAAAGTCACCATGGATTTCTTTGACTCAAAGTAGTAATTCTTCATAAATACTTTTATGAGTAAAATTGTTGTTGATACATTTGAGTCAAGGATATTAAAAATAAACATTAATAGTTTATAAAGTGTTGCTTTTGTTTGTACTTTCTAGTTGTAATATTAAATTGTTTATGGCTCCATAAACTTCTTTTAAAATATCTTCAAATAAGATTTTATCCACACTCATACTTTAATATAATTTTCTATGATGATATACATTTTGACATCAATTTAAAAATAAGAGGATAATTAAAAATAAACATGAAAATTACTGCAACAAAGGTACTACATTATAAAAATGACCTATGCCATATTTTGTTGTTTGTTCAAAAGGTCAAATAAATGTACTTTAGTTTTATTAAATTGTAATTGATAATGATTATAAGCATTTCCTATTTTTTTTAAAAGTTATTTGGTGACAAACAGATTCTTGTGTGGTAATTTTTACAGAACTTTATTTTACCAAGGTTTTTTGTTTTTTAGTAAATAAGCATTTTGACATTTGTTTAGATTTATGGGATTTTTAAAGACTAAACTAATATTTTTCGTGATACAACAGATTTGGTTAGTAAAAGCATATTAGCTTTCTGTTTGACTACCACATTATTTACCTTTACCTCATTTTGATATCTCCTAAATCAATTCAAAGACTTTAGTAAATGGCGATTTCTTTATCCAATATTCAATGTAGGGATGCAATCAGGGTTATCTTGTTTGGAAGAGCTGATGGCATACCTACCTACAAAAAATATGTAACACAATAGAGTTGAATTATTATTGTTAGGGACCACTTCCGGCTAAATAAATGTTGAAGAAGTAAAGGTGTGGTTGAGTGGTAACCAATTCAATTTAAATCGGCACTCGACATCCCCTTCATTGGGAATAAAGTGGGGACCTTTGACAGGTCATTTTCTTTAATAAATTGTCTTTACATGCCAGTTAATTTGCTTGTTTAATAATTTTTAGACATTTTCACTGATATGTGAATACCTAGATTTTGCAATATCAAAATCATTTCTACGCAGTGCTGCTATCCATTTTTTCAGTCATTCTTTTTGGAGTAGATAACTTTTTTTATTTTATCTGATAACAAAGGAAAACCTATAAATTAGGGACTCATACAATAGAACTACAGATTCTTTTAAGCATGAAATCATAGTATTTCGCTTTTATAGACTTGGAAAAGGCCTATGTCAGAGTGGTGAGAAGTGAATTGTGGTCGACATTGTCTATGTATGGGGTGAGCGGTAGTTTAATAAGAGCACTGAAATCACTTATGAGGATTCCACTGCTTGTGTCAGGATAAACGGAGCTTGCACGGACTGGTTTAATATTGAAAAAGGTGTGAGACAGGGATGTGTGGCTTCGCCATGACTGTTTAACTTAAACATAGACGATTGTTTAAAAGATTTGAAAGAGAGTGCTAATGGATTGAAAATGAATGATTTGATCGTCAAATGCCTTCTTTACGCCAATGATCAAGTCATATTAGCGTCATCTGAAGAGTAGTTACAGGCGACGGTTAATGTTATGCATGATGCCCTGAAAATCAAAGGGAAGAAAGCATGACAAACTTTGAAGTTTTGATTGAGGGAGAAAGAGTGGAACAAGTAAATGAATTTGTGTACTTGAGTTCAAAGTTTATGAGATATGGAAAGTATGACAGTGACATTGAGCGAAGGGAAATAAATGAATGGGGCACTGCATGGCTTTATGAGCTGCCAGGAAGTGTCAAAAAAGGCACGACTGGCTGTGCATAGAGGTGTGTTGATTCCTACACTTATGTATGGTAGTGAATGTTGGGTTTTTCAGAAAAAACATGAAAATAAGATTAATGCTGCGGAGATGAGTAGTCTGAGAAGTATAGCCAAAGTGACTCGCTTGGATAAAGTAAAGAATAGTAAGATAAGAGAACGCTGTGGTAAAATAAAATGTGGTTAAAAAGATAGATAAAGGAAGGCTTAGATGGTTTGGACACGTGGAAAGGATGTATGAAGGAAGATTGACGAAACAAATTTATAAGGCGAATGTGAATGGACAAGTCGGTAGAGGTCGACCTCGGCGAACATATCTGGATCAGATCAACATTGTTTTGAAGAAAGGCCAGGTCAAGAGTACCAACAACTGACGAGCATGCATGAGAGCCCTGATGAAAGTAGAGGAAGCAAAAGATGTGTGTAAGAACCATAGCAAGTGGAAGGAAGTGGTTTCTGCCTACCCCTATGGGAAAAAGGCGTGACTATATGTATGTATGTATGTAATTCACCACAAAATTTGCTTGATAAAGTTAAAAACAACTTAATGAATAACACAAACATAACAAATTTCATAAGAACCAGTGTTAAGTAGTGATATTGTACCACCAATGTCAAAAAGTGGTCACATGCTACACATCACCCATAAATATTTCAAATTATCAAAGGCTAATTTAACATTTATGGATATTAAATTTTTATTTTTTGAAATGAGTAAAAAAGTAATTTTATATATAGGAACAAATTTGATTGTAATTAACTTAATAATCAATTATTTTCAGGTACTAAAAAACGATGAATTCCCCAAAAAAATTTGTACCCAATGCAAAACAAACATAGTAAGTTTTAAAAATATGTTAATGGTTTTTCAAGAAACTGAATTATTCCTTAAAGAGAATTTATGCAACATAAAAATTCAAGATGGGAATGAAAATTTGTATCCTGATGAAGAGAAAGAATTATTAAGGAACGTTGATAAAATGAGTGATTTGGATGACAATGATTTTTATATGAGTATGAATTTTAATATTAAATACAAATCTATTGCTGACGAAAACAAAAAAATACCTCTTTGTAATAGGAACGATGCAGATTGTGTAAAATGTTCAGATTTAAAAGATGTAAGCTTACAAAAACAAGAAAATAATGATTTGTGCATTGAAAAAAAAAACCTAATTCGGTATACAAACAAAGTAGAGAATTCAGGAAATTTGGATTATAAGTATGTAAGTTCATTTAAATACACTTGTGAATGTGGAGATTGTTTTCTGTACAAGTCGGGATTTCGTCAACATATGCAATTTAGGCACGGCGTGCTGTTAGAAGAGGGTGATTTCGAAAAATATTCCGACGAAATTAATCTAAAAGTACCGATCGGTTTCCCAATAAACGTGGAATTTGTTTCGTCAAAAGTGTCGACAAGAAAGAAAAATTTGCAGTGCCGAATATGCGATACAAAATTTTTAACTGAAGACGAAGTTAAAATTCACGAAGAAATCCACAAAACTTACGTATGCGACCATTGCGGAGCTGCATTTTTAAAAAAAAACTACCTTGCCGATCATCTGCGTATACATTCCGAAGAAAGACGGTACACCTGCAAAATTTGCGAAAAATCTTTCAAGCACAGATTCACTTACGGTGTTCACAAAAGATCCCACGATATTACCCGAAACTTTATTTGTGAAACGTGCGGTGCCTGCTTCAAAACGAAAGGTACAATGCGGACCCATATTATCATAAAACACAGTAACGTTAGAAATTATCCTTGTCCAAATTGTAATTTAAGATTTAACTTAAAATCGACTTTGGATAAACATTTTGTGCGGAAGCACACTCCCGATAGAAAAAAGAGTTTCGTTTGCAGCAAATGTGGAGCGTCTTATTTTAATAAAACGACATTGACTCGACATGTTGCCGAAAAACATCTAGGCATGGCGAAATATTTTCCGTGTACCATATGCGAAAACAAAATGTATGTTATGAAAAAAGGTTTGAGAGCACACATGTTAAAAAAACATGGAATAGTTTACCAATAGATTGTAATATTAAAGAATGTTAAATAAATGTAGAAAATGTTTATCTTTAGTCTATTATTACTGATATTGTAATAACAGTACCTACGAGCCCTAACAACTATACCAACTGCCTCGTTTGTTTTGTTCCAATTTCGTTTTATATAGACCTATTGTCATCTAAAATAATTATAACAATATTCAATCACTTCCGGTTTGACTGAAAACGAATCTAACTTTTGAAATTTAAATGATGCACTGTGTATGTACCTAATACAAGATTTTAATTATACGCACAATTTCATTTTTAACGAGGTATTGAGGTATTACACTTTCTATTGTGGTTTAATAACAATAAGTCGAATTAAAAAAAAATAAAGTAGCCCATTCACAATCACTTCAAATGGATGAAATCCAATGGACGTCATCTGTTTGGATGACATCCAAATAATTGACATTGACGGTTATGCCATGCTGGTTGTAGTGCTCAAGGATTTAATTTTTTTAGGTTATGTTGGTTTATGTTATTTTGATTTAAAATCCGGTTAAATTCTCATAATTAGATGAAGATTTACATTTTTATGCTGCTGTTGACGATCAGTTGGATGTCGCGACAGAACTGGATTTTAGAGTGATTGGATATCCAACTCATCCTGTTACTCCATAGCATCCATTTGGTTTTTCCCACTCACGGTGATACCGCTTCATTTGGACGTATGGAGCGATGAATGGCCGGCTTAACGTTAGTCATAAACAGTTCAAACAAAACACTAAGTAGTAACTAACTGAGCTAAGATTAGATAAGTCATCAAAGTTCGGTTGCCCTAATATAGAAAGCCGTTTTCTGCCTAGAACAGGGCAGTGGCAGAGAAGATGTACCATTGTTTCCTCCACTTCCTCATCGTGACAGTTTCTACAGAAGTCGTGTCGTAGATCTGCGATTCCCATGCACCGTGCGTGGGATCCACCTGCCCAGTGTCCTGTTATGGCCGCCATCGCATTTTCAATGGACTCCCTGGATAGAGTTTAAACATCATTAGTTCGACGTAGATCTAGTTTGGGTCAAATTTGTTTCGATTATGTGCCACCTCATGTTGGCTTTTTGAACTACTTTGATGTACAGGACTAGCCGGCAGTTTGCAATCGGTACTCCTTGCTGAGATGAGGCAGATACAGCTGGGAGGGTGGTGCCCTGTCTTGCTAGCTCGTCCGCCTTACAGTTGCCCGGTATGTCCCTGTGTCCGGGTACCCAGACAATGCGAACTCTAAAAACTTAGCTCCTAGCTTATTCAGGGCGGCTCGGCATTGCACCGCTGCCTTAGAGGTCAAGTAGACTGAGTCCAGACAGCTGCCTCGGTAATGGCCGTCATTTTGGCTTGATACCCACTACAGTAATCAGGAAAACGAAACGACAGGCTAAGTGAGGGGTATTCTGAGAAGACACCGCAACCTATTCTCCCCTCTTGTTTAGAGCCGTCCGTATAAAATACAATTTTCTCTGGATGGGATTTCTAGGGATAGGTCGCCTTCGAACATAGGGGTAAGTTTAGTGAAGTCAGTGTTTTTTGTGCACAGGTCGTATTCTCTTAGGATTATAGAGTGACCATAGTGCGTTTCGGTACATGGGGACACAGCATTGAGTCTGAGAGCCGCACTAGCTGCGCATTCTTTCCCAAACAGATTACTGGTAGTAGATGTGGAATCGTTCTAAGTGCTTTTATTGAGGGGGTCCGTAGACAGCCTGTGATCAGCAGACATGCCAATCTCTGGACTTTTCCCACCTTTGTATGGTTGACTCCCTTCTTTAGGGCTGGCCACCATACTAACGATCCAACATTAGAATCAGTCTTATAACCGTAATATAGAGCCAATGAACAACATGGGGTTGTAGCTCCCATTGTTGCCAATGGCCCTTCTGCAGGTATAGGTCGCCACAGTGGCTTTCCTTACACTTTCGTCCATATTCTCTCTCCACAACAGCTTTCGGTCTAGTATCAGGCCCAGGTACCTAGCTCGTTCCGAGAGGTTAATAGTTTGTCTTCCAATTTCTGGGAGCGGAAAGACGGGAATTTTGTTTCTTCTCGTAAAAAGTACCAGTTCTATTTTTTGCGGGTTTACACCCAGACCGCACCCTGTGCTGCAATGAACTAGTTCATTAAGTGAATTTTGCATAATCTGAGACAGGATCTCCGGGAATTTTCCAGGGATTAGTAAGATTCGCATAATCTTTTTTGCTTACCCAAGCTTAAAACATTTTTTATCGGTGAATAAGAACTTAGCAAGTATTTCACGTTCTTGATAATTTTGATTCTTAATAAAACATCCTGGATAGTTTTTTTGTGGTTAATAATATCTTCTACTTTAAGATAAGTTAATGACATATTTTGTAGCATTTCTACATCGTAACAGGCACCGTGTGCACCATCATCTGTCATTGATAATAAATAACTGGCTAAACTTGTTAATTTAAAACTTTCTTTGCGATTTGGGTATTTCAATTTGACGTAGTTGTTTATCCATTTTAAACGTTTGAGGTAATGTTATCAGCTGTCAGCTGCTGCTAATAAAAGTAAACACACGCTAATTTCATTGCCAATCTCATGACTGTTTGCGCTGTTGCCACGTTTTTTTACAACTACACACATAAGTTCGGACTCAATTTTCATCATATTATTTGAATAAAAATCATATATTTTATAAAATAATGATTTGTAAATTCATTTTTCTGTAAAAGTGTGTCAATTTCAATTAGAAAAATCAGTATATTTTTTATTTGAAGTTGGCAGCGTTAATTATTTAACATGTTCAGCATAGGACCCCCTCGCGTTTCGCTTTATCACCCCGCACTGACCGAACCTCCTTAAATTATTAAAATAAATAGTGAAACAATATGCGGACGCCCCTGTCTCTTAATATCAATTCATAAGGTTTTGTGATACTGGCACTCATTTATCTTTTGGTAATAGGTTGATACACTGGACTTTACTCACAATGATAATCTGGTTTGTTTTGACCTTGCTGCTAATGGCCACCATAACGTCACACGGGCCTCACTTTCGTGCGACTATTTATAGTAGGGGAGCCCAATAGGGGATTTTGGAATTTACTCGAGCGCGGCAGATTTCCTTGCACCCTGTTGAGTACCTCCACTATATATAAGCCCTTAATATAGGATCGCGCGTCTAAGGCAGCAGATCAGAATAGTAAAAAAAAAATTGATCGTTAGAAATACTCGATTAAGGTCTTCTTCTTCTTATACTTCGAGAAGACCTTAAGGTCTGTTAATTGTCAAGGCTCAATTTGGTTGGTAATCCTGTAAGACAGAATTCCAGCTATCTCTCCATCTCTTAGGTGGTCTTCCTAGCGGTCGTCGGCCTGCTGGTTTTCCGTCTTTAGCGATGTATGCTAGTCTCTCTTGGTCCATTCTGTCTATGTGGTCACGCCAATATCTTCTTCTTTTCCTCCCCCATCTCACTATGTCCTCCACCTTGTATGCCTCTCTTATGTCGCTGTTTCTCACCCTAAGTGTCTTCCCTGAGATGGTTTTAAGGTTTTCATCTCCGCTGTTCTTTGTCTTATCCGTGTCAGCTCTAGTCCCGATACCATAGGTTAGCACCGGTCTAACACAGGCCTTATATATCCGCACTTTACTATCAATGCGCATGTGGTTGTTTTTCCAGATGATATTTTTCAGACATCCTGAAATTGTTGCGGCTTTGTTGACCTGTGATTTTAGGTCGTTTATCGGGTTATTGCTGCTTGATGTATCCGCTCCTAAGTAACGGTGCTCATTACCTACTCTCATGGTTTATTGTCTATTATGATTTACACTTTACCGGTTCTTTGGAGAAGGTCATACGTTTTGTTTTATCAATGGAGATTAAAATGTTATATTTTTCACTAGTCACAGACTAGACTAGTGAGATTGAGGTAAGGTGGGTTAATTACCTGCTAAAAAGTGTGCATTTCAATTATCTGACAATTTCAGTGTGTCGTAAGGGAATGAGAGGGTCACAAACTTGCAAAAAAAACGTCACCTTGACATTATCGATCGCGGTCGATTTTTTTATTTTGATAAAAATAATTCAGGAATAACGAAAAAAATATAATCTGCCGATTTCCATGAGCGGAAATAGCACAAATCGTCAACAAAGTTTAGTGCGTGCAGCTGCCTTTCTTTCCCTTTTACTTTTTCTCTATTCCTTACTCTCCCGCACCATTCCCACACTACTTTCTCGCAATGAAGAGCTTGTGTAACAGCAATAAAATCAATATTATAGGGAAAAGTCACGTAACGCGAGATGGCGCTGTCAATGACAAAATGTCGGATCGAGGTGTGAACAACACATATTCTGTCATTTGATCACTTGTAAAACCAAAGTTTTTATTAAACGGAATTTTAGTTATCTCATAGATTTGAGTTGATTTTTTGTGTTAAACTATTAGATTAAAGCTGGATTTAAAGTTTGTTTTCGACGTTTCAGTTTTATTCTCGCTAGATTCTTGTTAAATGCCAGTAAAGAACAGGTGTGTCCAGGTATCAATTTTGGTTTGTTTTCGAAGTTTTTCAGTTCTGTGGTACCTGGAATTCTTGTTGCATTGCCTATGAAAGTTGAAATATTGTTGAAATAACTATTGTTGAAGTCACTATGAATAATTACAAATAAAACGATAGATCATTGGACATCAATATCAAACTTATCACTCAAAAAATCATCTTTTACGAAGTGCAAACAAACATTAACTTTTGAGATCGGTTTTCCTATCTTTAAGATCATCTTCCATGGCTAAGTTGCCTTAGGATTTAAAGTAAATTTATGCAAAGATATAAACGAATTGCCATATTTAGAACATTGTGAAACAGATCATATTTTATCTCCATATCACCTTTTTTAATCCTTTGCATTTTCAGATTATTCATGGCAGAATCTATTCCAAGTGTTAAGAATACTTAAGCGAATCGCAATTTAGGTTACGCAATGGCTTTGGCACAAGGGAGTCTCTATTTGGCATAAATGTCCTGGCTCAAAGAAGTCGTGATATGTCAGTTGATGTCTATGCATGCTTCATAGACTTCTAAAAGGCATTCGACAGGGTCAAACATAATGTATTGGTAAAGACTTTAGACCATATAGGACTGGACGGAAGGGATATTAGGATAATTGAAAATTTATATTGGAACCAAAGTTCAGTAATTAGAATAGATGGTTATAATACACCGGAAATAAATATCAAACGTGGAGTAAAGCAAGGTTGCATTTTATCGCCGTTGCTGTTTAATGTATACTCTGAAAGAATATTTAGGAAAACACTAACTGATATACAAGCCGGCATTATTATATATGGCGAAATCATAAACAAACTTCTCTACGCAGACGATACGGTACTGTTGGCCTCCAGTCAGGAAGATTTACAACGAATACTGGATGCAGTCATCGAAAAATGCACAATGGCTGGACTTGGATTAAATGCAATAAAGACCAAACCTAATATCATAGCTAACATTACAGTTATGGGTGAACTATTGAAGCAAGTAAACCAAATAAAATATCTAGAATGTTCCTGAGCCATGAAAGTTTTTTTCTTCCTATTCCCCTTCTTCCTTCGATTTTTCCTTGGAGGATAAGACGTTGGAATTCGTAACGAGGACCACGCAGGATGTGACCCAGATAGGAAGTCTTTCTCTTCTTAATGGCGTCGAATAGTTCACGGCTGGTCAGACCGGCTCTTCTAAGGACTTCTTCATTTCTTACCAGATCTGTCCAAGGGATCCTAAACATTCTTCTAAGAGTCCACATTTCAAATGCCTCCAATCTGTTTGTCGAGGTTACTTAAAGAGTCCAGGCTTCGACACCATACAACAGGACGGACCAGACATAGCACTTAACCATTCTGTATCTGAGTTGAAAACTGAGATCATTATTTGTTAGGATTTTTTTAAGTTTAAGGAAAGTTGATCGAGCTTGTTCAATTCTGCTTCTGATCTCGACTTCTGGTTCCCATTTGTTGGTAACGAGGCAGCCCAGGTATTTAAATGTAGTGACTTCCTTTATTAGAATGCCGTTTAGGTATAAAGGGGTGGTGGGGATGATATTTTTGCTAACCACCATAAACTTGGTTTTCTTTAAGTTAATTTTTAGGCCCAGGTGCTCACTTTTCTCTTGAACCATATGCAGAAGTGCTTGAAGGTCGTTTGCGTTGTCTGCTAAGATTACTGTGTCGTCCGCGTATCTAATATTATTAATTGGGATGCCATTTACTTTTATACCAATTGTACACATTGACATTACCTCGGCAAACGCTCTTTCTACGTACAGGTTAAATAGCATAGGTGAGAGAATACATCCTTGCCTTACCCCTTTCTTTATTACAATGTCTTCGGTGGTTTTAAAATTTTGAAACCTTACTTCGGCAGATTGGTTCCAGTACAAGCTAGCTATTATTCTGATATCCTTATTGTCTAGTCCTAATTCCTGTAAGTATCTCATCAACAGGTCGTGTTTCACATTGTCGAACGCTTTCTCGTAGTCAATGAACACCATGAATACATCCTTTCTCTGGCCGAAGCAGTTCTGAACCAGTGTTTGTAAACTAAATATAGCTTCTCTCGTGCCAAACCCACTCATAAATCCAAACTGACTGGACCCACTGGCTGCTTCACATTTTTTATATAGCCTAGTATGTAGGATGCGTAAAAAGAGTTTTAAAAAATGGCTCATGAGGCTTATCAGTTGGTAATCCTTACACAATTTTGCATTGGCCGTCTTTGGAAGAGTGATGAGCGTGGATCTCAGCCAGTCTTTAGGGAGTTGTCCGGTGTCATATATGATGTTGAAAAACTTGACTAATTTTTTCATGTTATTTGCGTTTAGCATGTGTATAGTCTCTGCATACATATCGTCTGGTCCGGGAGCTTTGTTGTTCTTCATTAGTTTTATGGCATACCTTACCTCACTTTCCAGTATGCTCGGCCCCTCCGGTGTATTGTTAATAACTTCGTGCGTATTCTGCGTTCTGTCGTCATTGAAAAGGTTGGCCACGTATGATTTCCAGGTTTCCTGTAACTCGTCTGGGTCTATGATCGGTTCGTTTTGATCATTTCTAAGAGTGGTTGTAGGTCTTTTGTTGTAGATGCCAGCAACTTCTTTTACTTTTGTGTGTAGTTGAAACTGTCCCCCATACGAACAAAGTTTTCAGCCTCCTCGCAACGCTCCGTTAGCCATTTCTCAAAGCTAATATCATAGCTAACATTACAGTTATGGGTGAACTATTGAAGCAAGTAAACCAAATAAAATATCTAGGCAGCATAATAACTAACAGCGCGGATAGTCAAACTGAAGTGAAATCAAGGATTAAGCAGGCTCGAGCATCATTTAAAAACATGAGTAGGATCTTGTGCTGCAGAGATCTAAAGTTAACTCTAAGAATCCGACTTGAAGCCTTTGAGATGTGGGCTTACAGGAAAATATTAAAAGTTTCATGGACGGAAAAAGTACCAACTTGGTAATACTCCAACGTCTGAATAAATCCACCGAAATTCTTACCACCATCAAAAGAAGGAAACTACAATATTTCGGGCATGTTATGAGAGGCGAAAAATACCGATTACTGCAGAATATTATGCAGGAAAAATATTTATGGTAAAAGAAAGCTGGGCCGCAGAAAAGCATCGTGGCTCAAGAATCTACGTGACTGGTATAAACTCAACTAAAGCTCTCTGTTCAGACTTGCCGTCGACAGAGTAAGGATAGCCTTGTTGGTGACCAACGTTCTAGAAGGACATAGTACTTAAGAAGAAGAAGATTTTCAGATTTTTTGGTTAACACCAATTTTTCACAAAATATCGTTTAAATATAACACTTTCAATGCTTAAATTGTTCAATATAATATATAAAGTTCACTTTTTACCCATATAAACAAATGGAGATTAGTTTGTTGTTCACACCTCGATAAGTTCATACGATTAATAATAGATGTCGCCCACTTCGTGATTTTCCGCTATACTGTCCAAATATGGACACTGTTGCTCTTACACTTCATTGGAAGAAGTAAATATTAAAACTTGGGATACATTGCGCCAATATTTACTGAATAGTATAAAAATAACTGTATGTTTTCTTTTAAAAGTAACGGCTGTTTATTTAAAAACATTGAATCGCCCCCACCACTTTATATTAACATATACGTCAGAAAGTGTAAAGCAAACGCCAAACCTTCGATAAAATTACTTTCAACATGCATCCATCTACAAAAAATTAAAAATTGCAACCTGAAATCAACTAGACATCTCCAAACTCAATCGAACTCCAGACAGTTTGATGATGTCAAAACAATTGGATGTTACGTGGATGATATGATAGTATATCAGATGTTTCAATGTGGGTAGGTTATCACAGTAATATTTTGTCTGACGATTCACCAGTCCAAAAAATTTCTTATCTTACACCAACAAACGATTGATTCTCCCACCAATAATTCGACTGTTTTAAAAAATCTAGAATTGAGTTACGCCGTTGTAAGTAAATGTCAAACTCCCTCCAGATCACGTATGATCTAGCTATCGCTCGAATAAGTATTGTGTCTAAGCTCAAGAATCCCCGAAATTCGACAAAACTTTTATTTACCTTTATTTATTTTTTACTTTACCTTTCATATTGAGATGGCTTTTTTCAAAGCAGTTAGCATGCTATTTTCTGCATTTTATTTGTCAAATTTGGTGATTTTTTTTTTAATACCTCAGATTAAGAAAATCCCTCCACATAATCGTCAGAATATGGATCAGCACTACTAGGACATCAAGCTGAGTCGCGCTCAAGTATTTCAAATTGACGTTTGTTTTTTCAAAAAGACGCCACAAGCTTGCGTCATGTCCGAATCGGCAGTCTTTTGAACGAGAATTTCTTTCGGGTTCACTTGACATCCCCTCTGAATATCTGACGCGCTTAAATAATTGTTTTGTTTCCCGTTCACAGTTCTCTTGTACAGCCACCCCCACCATGCAAAAAGGCAAATTAACATACCTCCAATATCAGAAACACGTGGGGCATATACACTATCAACATCTGGCGCTCGAGTATTATCACGTAACTGTTTTTTTTAAATTTTTGAAAATTTCTAGACACTCCCCCCACCGGTGAAAGGGTGTATATAATATAACCTTTTTTTTCTACCACCCAATCTAATAGGTCTCTAAGACGCTCGAGTAAATTTCCATTTAGCATCGTGGGCTCCTGTGCTATTAGCTAACTAGCGTAGTAATATAACATCTCTGAGTTTAATTCACTTGTAGGTAATTATCAAACTTAGTATAAATTAATTATTAAGCGCATGATCAATGCAATTAAAAGTTGTTATATATAAATTCTTTTAATAGAGGCAAGATAAAAGTATTTAGAGTGTGCATGGATTAACCCTCGGTGATATTTAAATTAACTGATATGACGCTCCGATATTTTTGTTTCTTTCTTTTATTTTTTAATGGGATACTCGTAATTGACTGTTCAAAAATTCTCATGGTGTTCAATCATTTCGGTAGAAGCCACTATATTCAAGGAAAGGCATTAGGGCATGGATTGGCCAAAGCTGGTCATGATGTCACCATGGTCAGCCCTTTTAAGGAAAAAAATATCGTTAATGGGTACAAGGAAATCGTCACTGATGGGTTGATAAACAAATTGGGTAAATATTTTACATAAATTGTTTTTACTTAAATTCACCTATAAGCAGTTTAATCATTTTCAAATTTAATTTTAATAAATTATAGTTTAAAAAAACTAAAAAACACGCTTTTAGAGTTAATCAAACTAAAAAGTAAAAAATAATTCTTAACATAGAAATAAAATTACTGACGAGAAAACTAATGTCACTATTCTAAAAGCGTGGGGTGCTTTTATTCCGAAACGAAGAGTTAGTTTAAAATTGTCTTACAAAGCACCCCACGCTTTTAGAACAGTGACATTATTTTTCTCGTCAGTAATATTATTTCTATGTTAAGAATTTTTTTTTACTTTTTAGTTTGATTAACTCTAAAAGCGTGTTTTTTAGTTTTTTTTAAACTATAATTTATTTTTCGCTTTTTAGTTCGATTTGTTTTACTCACTAAAAAAATTATGTATTAATGGTAAAAGCACAAAAAATATGCATCGGTCGGGAGTCGAACCCGGGCTGCCCACGTGGCAGGCGAGCACTGGACCACTGAACCACCGATGCGATGAACTGTTTTAATATTTGTTCTGCGCGCATGCGTAGTTCACGCTCTAGTTTTATCTCTCTTATTCTCATGCAAAGGATCCCTGAAGAAATTTATGAATCCTGGCGAAAGTAATCAGGATAATCGGATATTTTGATCGATTATTGCATTGTCGTCGATCTTTGACAACTGTGCAAAGTTTAAATTAAATCTGATCGCTTAAAGTAGTAGTTCACGCACTAGTTGTATCTCTCTTACTTTGATGCAAAGGATCGCTGAAGAAATTTATGAATTCTGGCGAAAGTGATCAGGATAATCGGATATTTTGATCGAATTATTGCATTGTCGTCGGTCTTTGATAAGTAAGCAAAGTTTAAATTAAATCTGATCGCTTAAAGTAGGGCAAAATCGAGGCCAAAGAGTCTGTTACAAACATACATACAAGATACAGGTGAAACTAATATAAGCTTGTTAAAAACACGTAAGTTCTACTGCATTTGTAGTGTTGAAAATAAGTCGTATTACATTTGATAGTTTTATTGTTTTATTATTTAATAAATATTCAATACAAAAACACATACAACTTGCCAGTTAAAGCTTGGAAGATGGCAATTTTAATCACAAATATTTGTACAACCTGCAAGGAAATGCGATGACCATGGGGATAAAATGGACAATATTTTAATTTTCCGCCTAATGGTCGTTACTCTATTACATTAGTTGGTTTTATATGCTTCGATGGAAATATAGGTGGGAAATTAAAATATGTTCAATGTACCTAAATGCTAGGGCCGGATTTAGAGGTCTGGAGGCCTCGGGGCAACATAAAAGTGAAGGACCCTAGCCCCAAAATTATTTCCAAATAAAATGAACAATTTTTTTCAGTCGAGTTTTTCAATAAATAATTTATTGTGAAAGTTGTTTACTAGTCGGAATTTGAAAGATTTTTCTCCGAAGTCTCTATTGTGGGGGCCCCTCTTTTGAGGAGGCCCCGGGGCTGTAGCCTGATTTTCGACGAGTACTGAGATCTGGATTTTCCGAAATACGAACTAAAACCTCTTCTTCATTATCGACGTTGATATTTTTTGGAGCACCATTTAAGCTTTTAGGACGAAAACACCTTGTTTCGTCTAGGCGAGTGTAAATACGTCTGAACAGTTTGTGATTGGGTTGTCTTCGATTTGGCTATGATTCTAAATACCTTCTGGCTGCACTAAGTCCACTATAATTTGACTGAGCAAAAACACAAATCATATCACGCATTTCACTGTTGGGAAATTCATTATGTCGTGTCATTTTCTTATTTTACTACAAATAACACACTCTTACTTAGTGACAGTAAAATTTTCAAATATTTCTTTACACGAAAAACTGATAAATTCTGACACAAGACTACTTGAAAAAAGTCAATGTAATAACGGTGGTTTAAGAGTCTTTACGCTGAATGTTTAAAATGCAAATAACTCAAAAACTGATAGAGTGACATAAAATAAACAAGAGTACCTTTTTTTATTGAAAATTGAATTCCTTTTTAGAGTTTCTAGTCATTTTAGCCATAACTCTTTAGGCAAAAAAGATATATTGTAATTTACCATAAAATTCGTAATTTTCATGCCAAAAAACATGAAGTTGCCAATTTTTAAGACAATGCTGCTTAAGATCACAAAAATAATTAAGAAATTTCAAATTAAAATTTCAACTTTAAATACCCTGTATCTCGTAAATCTGCAACATTTGTATAAGACATGTTAAGCTCAATCGCCATATTTTGGTGTGTAGTATTTTCAGTTCAGAGATTGCCCATTATTAATGAATCACCCTGTATATTCAGTATATCGAATTTAATTCTAGCCGTTTAGACGTTACAAGTTTCACTTTTAATTCGCGCACATAGTGCACACATCTTTTTTATCGGGGATTAATTCTGCTGCATGGGAGATTCGGTAAGAAAATTTCATAAAATGGAGTTGCTTTTAATATGATGAGGAGATGAACCCTACGACCTTTGATGTTGTCAATCATTTGTTCCATAGTAAATTTAAAAGACGAATAGGCAGTTTAAATAAAAAAAATCGTAAATGATTATTAAACTATCTCAAAGTTCATTTATAAGGTTATAAATGTTACTGATACCTGTCACGTAAATAACGGAAGAATGGGATGGCTTAAAAACTCATTTTTGAAATACGTTATTAACGTACTGTATTTACTTAATAGTGGATGAAGGGATATAACGTACATGGTGTCCTTACACCATGATAACGTATGATGCTCAAGTTGTAACTTAAAATCTCCTTATTATTTATTATTATTGCATTATTGATAGACAGAAACACTGGACTACTTTGACAAATGACAGGCTTTTTAAATCCGTACTTGGAATTGCGACGTTGCCAGAGTGCGCGTTTATCTTTTTTTATAAATTATAGATTCGACTGTTAATCGATGATGAACATAAAAAATTAGCCTAACCTAACACAAACAGTACCTTTTTTAACCAATTCAAACATCTGTTTATTTAAGGTAATAAAAGTAAATAAATTGATACTAATATAAACTACGCATGCATATGCGCATACACGGATTGCAACGCGCATGCGCGGATTAGTGTTTGATCGAGGTAAAAACTTGTTATAAAAATTACCCTTGAAATAGCCACCATGATGAATTTTTTACACATTTTTTTTAGAAAGTACTTTTAAAACGTTTCCGCGCAAAAAATTTTATCAGGATATTCATTTTATAGTGTGTTTTAATGACCTATGAAAGTTTTATGAAAATTCATTTGGCAGCCATATTCTTGAATTATACCCAATATTAAAAGATTGGGCTTCCAACATAAAAAAAAACAAAAATTTTCAGATAACAAAGAAAACTTTATTAAACCAATGTGGAATTCCACAGCGAAACAGCTTCAAGAATATTACTTTACCATGTATAAAATATTACTTTACCATGTATAAAATTTAATTTGATCCAAAGATATAGAGTTTTTGGAAGTTTTTAGAGCGGCAGGAGATACAAAACGTCGTAAATTGCAGACGAAAGAAAAGTTTTTTAGCATTACAAAATATTACAAATATTTGTTGAAACACAGACAATTTTTTTCGCCCATTTAAAAAGGTGCAGTGCCAGAATTTCAAAAAATTTTATGTGTTTTTTTTTGCCTCGGTGTTTGATATGTAAAGCAAATTGGTTAGTATCAATAAAAATTGAGTTAGCAACAAAATGTATTTTGATTTTATTCTAAGTGACTTTTGCCAATAGATATAATGCGCTTCATTTTTGACAGAAAAATTATCACTTATTAATTCCATTAAGTTAATAAGAACTAACAAAATTATCAAAGGTAATACCACGAGTCCTTCAAATTTTATCGATAAATTTTTATTTTCCACGAAAACTTTTTTATTTGGTAAAAGTATGAAAACAAACCTATTGATAAAATCACGAGTCCGTAGAACGAGGGATTTTATCCAATTTGGTTTGTTTGAATGCTTTTGCCCAAAAATAAAAAAGTTTTGAAAATGAAAATTTATCTCATTAAATCTGAAGACAAGTTGTATTTGGAGAGATTATTTATTGAACAAATCAAAGGAAGAACAATCTAATTCATTAGTATTTCATTAACATGAGGAGAAAAGAAGGAAATTTAATTTTATCCACACATCTTTGCAACTCCTTTCTTTTTGCATTTCTTGCATCTCTTTCTTTTTTAAATTCAATATCCTGAAATGGATTGAAGCTGATTTTGTATTCAGAATATTTCTCTTGTATCTGTTTGGCAAGTTACATTCCAAATAGTTTTCAGCGAATATTCTTTGTAGTCTTCGCCATTAGATTTCTTTATATTCCCTCCCCAGTATTCAAGAATTTCTGCAATTTCTTGAATAGTCCTATCACTTTTAAGTTTGTAGTTTCTTAAATTGCAAAACTGTTTTAACTGATTCCATATGGATTTTTTTGTCTTCACAGTGTTTAGTGAAGTGAAATTCTGTATTAACTTTTTATTATTTTCTTGGCCAAATTGGTTCGCACTCATTTTCAAATAAACTTTTGAATGGGTAAAAATATATTTTAACCTTGTATAAGCCAGTTCAATAGAATCGACGCGGTAAACCTTATAGTTTTGACAGTTTAAAGGTAAACAATGTTATATCAAGGACCAGGCAGTTTTATCAGTATAAAACCAAATGATTGGCTAGAATAACCCGCTATTATTAGTTGAATTGCCAAAAACGTCACATTTTGACAAGTGAAAAAAACTTATTCAAATTGAGTGAATGTTACGTCAAATCAAACTAAATAGCCGCTTATATTTCTTTATTTACCTGAATAGTCGATCATATTGCATATGATGTGACTAAATTCATAACATTTTATTGGTGGAGCCATGTGTAAATGAAATAATCAAAATAATTTTTTATTTACATACATTTTAATTTCAGCTTAAAAACTTTATTATTTTTACGTTTTTTTAGGGTTCAACACTAACCTTATCAATTTTACAAATGTCAGTCCACTGATATTGCTCTACACTATGACCTTTGTTTTTAAAAAACATGTCGACCTAACTGTAAACCACACGAATTTTCAAAAATTGTTAAAATCCGAGCAAAAATTTGACGTAATAATATTGGAGGATGTGTACAACGGTGCTCTCAGAGCACTTTCCTGGCATTTTCAAGCGCCGATGATAATTTTTAATCCATTTGCACCAACAATTAACGTGATTGATTTATCTGGAACACCTTCTCCTCCATCGTACATCCCCAGCTTTTGGATTGGCTACACTAACTATATGAATTTTTTTCAAAGATCCATGAACACATTCATGGCTATTTATGAAAGACTAATCATAAATTTCTTGGTTAATCCAGCACAAGAAGAAATCATAAAAAAATATTTTCCGAAATGTCCTAATCTAGCTTCTCTTAATGAAAACATTTCTCTTTATTTGTTGAACAATCATGAAAGTGTTAATCCACCGATTCCAAATGTACCTAGCATTGTAAATATCCTGGGATTTCATCTAAAGAACAACAACGAGTTACCAAAGTTTCTTCAAGATTTTATGGACGTAGCTAAAGAAGGTGTAATTCTCTTTAGCTTTGGGACATTTGTGAATCCTTCTGCGATGGATCAAAGAATTAAGAACGCGTTTTTAAAATCTTTAGGGAAATTAAAGCAAAAGGTGTTATGGAAAACTGATGACGAAACAGTATTAGGAAAACCTGATAATGTTTATCTGAGCAAATGGCTTCCACAAGAAGATATTTTAGGTAAAACCAATTATTTTAATGTTTATAAACAAGAATTGTCGATAAATTAAATATACTTGTATTAACTAACAAATGTGTAAATCTCAGGTTAGGTTGTATTTGTTTTAATAGATAATTTATGTTTGGCTTTATAAATACCATTTTAGTTCCCATACCTAGGATTATATAGTTTGTATTTGTTTTTAATTTCAGCTCATCATAACTGCAAGTTATTCATTACACATGCAGGTTTTGTCAGTACTATCGAAACAATTTACCATGCAGTTCCAGTTCTAGCTGTGCCTTTAGCCGGTGACCAACCAATAAATGCTGCCAGAATGGTAGAATTGGAAATTGGTCTTAGTACAACCTTTTTATCCATTACAGAAGAAAAACTTGATTATCTTTTAAACGAATTGCTCAGCAACCAAAAGTGAGAAAAATTACTTATTACACAATTTCATCTATATGTTACAGCAAAAGTGATAAATAAATCCAGATATTATACAGGGTGATTCATTGAGAATGGGCAATCTCTGAACTGAAGATACTACATACCAAAATATGGCGATTGAGCTTAACATGTCTTATACAAATGATGCAGGTTTACGAGATACAGGGTATTTAAAGTTGGAATTTTAATTTGAAATTTCTTATTAATTTTGTGATTTTAAGCAGCATCGTCTTAAAAATTGGCAACTTTATGTTTTTTGGCATGAAAATTACGAATTTTATGCTGAATTTAGCACTATTTATACAGGGCGTTAGTTACACCCTGTTACTTGGGTAAATTACAACATATCTTTTTTGTCTAATAAGTTATGGCTAAAATGACTAGAAAATCTAAAAGGCAGTTTAATTTTAAATAAAAAAGGTACATTTGTTTATTTCATGTAACTCTATCAGTTTTTGAGTTATTTGCATTTTAAACATTCAATGAATTTTGTTTATTGTGAAATGAATTTATTCCTTTAAATTACTACTATGCGGGGTAACAACAGTAAAGACAACAAATAACAATCAGTAACAGTAATTAAAAAAAAATTCAAAGTAAATGTTTGTAAGGCGTCTCCTTAAAGATCTTTGAATATTAAATAACATTTGTCGATTATTTTAATAATATTAGCAGCTTCTTGTATTTTCTGTCATAATTCTTCGATGGAATTAATTGTATCTTTGTAAACCATGTCCTTCATTTGTGACCATATTGAGAAGTCTAGAGGGTGTAAATCTGGACTTCTAGGTGGCCAAACAAATTCACTGCCACGCCCAATCCACCGGTGAGGAAAATTTTCATTCAGGTATTGCCGTACTGGCAGAGAAAAATGTGGCGGCGCCCCGTCTTGCATAAACAACATGTTCCGCCTTATGGCTAGTGGTACATCTTCTAGTAGTGTATTTAACTGTTGTTCAAGGAAGTTTAAATAGAGGGGCCCGTTCAGATTATAAGGAAGTTCAAAAGGACCAATAAAAAAGCCAGATATCACACCCCACCAAATATTTACCTTGAATTCATGCTGAAAATGTCGTTCCTTTAGAGCATGTGGATTTTTGGAGTCCCACAAATGATTATTTTTCCAATTAAAAACACCTCGTCTAGTAAACGTCGCCTCATCGTTGAAAAGAAGGTAATTAAGAAAATCCTGGTTTTCGTTTTGTTTATCTAGCATAATTTGAGCAAACTGTAGGCGAACTGGTAAATCTTGAGGTAGCAAATTTTGGACAGAATATAGTGATATGGACGGAGATTCTTTTTCTTTAAAATACTCCAGATAGACGATTGGTTTATTCCTGTTGCCGCACTTAACCGACGCACTTCATCATCGACGTTGATATTTTTTGGAGCACCATTTAAGTTTTTAGGACGAAAACAACATGTTTCGCCTAGTGACAGTAAAATTTTCAAATATTTCTTTACACGAAAAACTGATAAGTTTTAACATAAGTCTACTTGAAAAAAAGTCAATGTAATAACGGTGGTTTAGGAGTCTTTACGCTGAATGTTTAAAATGCAAATAACTCAAAAACTGATAGAGTTACATGAAATAATTATTAAAAATTAAACTGCCCTTTAGATTTTTTAGTCATTTAAGCCATAACTCATTAGGGAAAAAAGATTTGTTGTAATTTACCTAAGTAACAGGGTGTAACTAACGCGCTGTATGAAAAGTGCTAAATTCAGCATAAAATTCGTAATTTTCATGCCAAAAAACATAAAGTTGCCAATTTTTAAGACGATGCTGCTTAAAATCACAAAATTATTAAGAAATTTCAAATTAAAATTCCAACTTTAAATACCCTGGTTCACGCAAACCTGCCACATTGGTATGCGACATGTTGAGCTCAATCGCCATATTTTGGTATGTAGTATCTCCAGTTCAGAGATTGCCCATTCTTAATGAGTTACCCCGTATATACCTAAATTCCAACTATTACATACAGGGTGGCCAATCGAAAACGAAACAGAGCCATTTGCAGGAACCTCGACAACACGTTCAGATCCGTGGATTTTCGATTAAAGGGGGACATTTTTTTTCCGGTATTTTTGACTTCACTGCTTTCAACCCCAAATGAGGGTAAGAATTACCCCAAATTTTTTAAATGGCATTGGGAGTCGAGAAAGATGTCTTTTGAAAGCTCTGACAATTCTCCTTACAATAGTTTTTAAATTTTACATTTCCTTCCAATACTTTGAAAAAAATAACATGTAATAAAATGTAATAAACTGTTGACCGCCCGCTTTCATAAATTAATAAAGATTTTGTTTAAAACGTTCACGCACATTCCGAAGAATTTCCGGAGTAATTCGACGGCACTCGTCAACGATTCTTTGACGCAAATCTTCGAACGACGCTGGTTGTGTTTTATAGATTCTACTTTTCAGATGTCCCCACCAAAAGAAATCAAGAGGCGATAAATCCGGCGATCGTGGAGGCCATTCAATGTTGCCTCTCCTCCCAATCCAATGCCGTGGAAAACATTGGTCTAAATACTAAATACTCGCAGATTTATTGTTCATAAAGTAAAGAGAAATAATATCCACCCTTTTTGCAATGAAATATTCCATAGTATTTAATTTTCAAAACTACGTTAAATAAACTACCAACCAACACTTTGAAATACGTTACTAGACAATCATTTGACATCCACCGCATTCAGGCTTGGATTAACAATTTCCTGATCGTATCCATTTGTGTTTTTTAAAAGTGATAAAAAATCGCCACAAAGCAATGCAAAGCAAAAAAAAGTGTACCTTTGGCGTACTTAACTCGAAAGAATGACATTTTTACCGTTCGTGATTGATTGCAGATAAGTTTCACATTTAAAATCTAATTTCTCAATAAGTAATTGGCGGAATTTTAAAATTTAAAGACTATTGTATAGAGAATTGTAAGAGCTTTTGAAAGACATCTTATTCAATCTCCAATGCCATTTAAAAATGTTGGGTAATTCTTACCCTCGCTTGGGGTTAAAAGTAGTGGAGTCAAAAATACCGGAAAAGAGTGTCCACCTTTAATCAAAAATCGACGGGTTTTTCTAAAATGTTGACGAGGTTCCTGCAAATGGCTCGTGTTTCGTTTTCGGTTGGCCACTATGTAAAATATCTACCCAATTTCAGACAAAGTAATAATTGACACAAAATAAATCGCATTAAATGCGATTTAAAATAATAGACAAGGGTTATTTGATATTAATAGATCTTTGCTAAAGCGGATCATAATGTGTATTGAAGTAAATAGTGGGCATTTTAAACGCTGACTTGAAAGTTTTTTATTTTGTTCTTTAATTAATTGTTATTGTTACACATTTAGAGAATACATTTTTTAATAAAATTAAAATTCATTAAAATTTTTAGAAGCAAATAACTCGATAACCGATCGAGTTACATGGATCAAACAAGAGTAACTTTTTTTGTAGAATTTAATATTTTTATTTATTATTTTACTCATAGGTACGCCAAAAAAAAATTTGCTTTTATTTACTAAATACGACCAAGTGTAACTAGCGCCCTTTATTAGCAATGCTAAATTAGAGTCCAAATTGGCAATCCGTATGCTAAAAAACGTTTAATTATCAATTTTTAAATAAAAATTGTGAAAACATGAAAAATTATTGCGAAAATCAAAATTCATATTTAAACTTTAAACACCCGGTATCTGGGAAATTAGCAATATTTGTATTAGGCATGTTGCGCAGAATCATCATATTTTGAAGTCTAGAATCTACAATTCAGAAATTGGACATTATTATTGAATCACCCTACATGTAAAAAAATTAAGGCAAGTAATTACCAGCATACACACCTAATTTAGCATATTCTTTTCGTAAAATTAGAAGTCTTAATAAA
Organism: Agelastica alni; assembly: GCA_950111635.1. NCBI lineage: Eukaryota > Metazoa > Arthropoda > Insecta > Coleoptera > Chrysomelidae > Agelastica > Agelastica alni. The sequence goes on along the minus strand of OX467719.1, from coordinate 23,585,243 downwards.
AGCACGTTGCGAATGCGGTGACAGAATGTGACAGACGCCAATTATAACAGATAAGCATCCATTAAAAAATATATCTTTCATCGCCTACTAGACCTATGACTCCCTGATTAGTTTTATTTTTAAAATTATTTGCAATTTCTTAAGTTATTTAAAGTGACTTAAATTGTCTGCTCGGCAGTGTATTTTAAAATTATTTACCCTTTTTTTCTTATTTCCCATTTTGTATTTTAATTGTTTTGAGATAAATTACATTTACAAAACTATTTTGTTGTTGTATCGATTCATTTAATAAATCATGCATAGAAAGACTTACGGTTGATAGATTAAGATTATTATAATAGTTGATTTTGCTTTAAATATTTTAAAAACAATCGTTTTTTCTAGATACCAAGAAAACGTAGATAGAAGATCACAGTTAATGAGAGACAGACCCCTAAAACCTATGGACCTTGCTACATACTGGGTGGAATATGTGATAAGAAACAAAAATTTGTCTCATATGAGAGTAGCTGGTCTTGATTTAAAATGGTATCAGTATATTCTTCTAGATGTTTTTCTAATATGGAGTATCATCTGTGCGACATTAATATTTTTAATGTATTTTATGTCTAAAAAAATTATATCTTTGTGTAAAGCTAAACGAAAAATTAAAACTATTTAGTAGATTCAAAAATGTGTCAGTTAATAACAGCAGAAATTTTAAATATTAGTAAGGTTTTTTCTTCTTTTCATATCAGAGGTAAATTGGCTAATTTCCAGGTATTTATCGCCCTTTGCCCATTGCCTGACATGTGTTATCTATGTTTGTTGGTGAGGTTGAAAAGAAGTTATGTAGCCCAAGCTTTTACCACTATTATTATAATTTTCCTGTCCTCTGTTCAAGGATTTCTTTATTTTTAAGACCAAGAAGATCTAAACAGTCAATTCAGTTGTATCCTGTGATTTTCATGAGCTCTGCTGTCCAATATACACAAAAAACAGAAATGTTTGGTATATATATATATACGCGTAGCGTTAAATTAAGTAGCTCTGGAAAGAATGTGGTTGAGTTGGCTGTTCCATGTCAGTTGTTTTTTCTCGATTATTACGCCTAAATATTTAATTTCTTTGAAAAATGTAAGCTGGACTCCATTCATAGTTGGGGCTAGGATTGACATTAAGTTCTTCCTTTTCGCACCAGCTTCTGATTGTGTTTAGGGCTACTTGCATGCGATTGGAGATAACTTTGTTATATCTGCCCCCAATGGTGATGACCAGGTCATCGGCGTTACCTTAAGTCGTGAAACCAGAATCTTGTAACTTAACTATCAGATTGTCTACAACCAGTGACCTCAGCAAAGGTGATAGAACTTCCGCTTGGGGACAACCTTTTTCTACCGTTATCTTAATTGTCTCTTCCCCAAGAGTTGCCACAATGATTCTACTTTTTAGCATTGATTGTATCCATCTAATGAGTGAGGCGTTTATAATTATTTCCTTGAGTGATCTAGTTATGGAGGCATGCGAGGTGTTATCAAAAGCACCATCTATGTCGATAAAGACACAAAGAGCCATTTCTTTTTTCACTTATGTCTTTATAATGCTTTCAACTAGACACGGTCCAGTGCCTCGCAGCAGCAGTTCGTCTGCTTTCTTATTACTTGCAATTTCCTGGTGTCCTAGAACCCTCCCCCTTTTGTTCTTTTTCGCGCATTGAAGGATTTCGACCGTGGTAGTGTTTTTGTTGTTAGTTGTTTTTTTCGTTAAAATGCGCCTAAAGTTTTATTTCAAAAACACAATTATCAGTAATAGATATACAAATATTAATCTACAATATTTTAATACGTAAAACACATACGAAACAGAAACATAAATTTATTAATAATCTTTTCGAAAATTGAAAAATCAAATTGCGATTTCTTGTTTTTAAATATTTTACCTAAATAAATGGCTGACTGTATTGAGGTCTAATAAAAAAGTTATAAAAAGAAAAGTGAATTGCAGGTAAAAAGTTGATGCCAAATCTAATGCATGATAACAATAAAAACCTTTCAGGCCGTAAATAAAATGTAAAGTCTTAGTTTTAATTATCTTCGGAAATTTCTTAATTTTTTTAATCGAAATGAAAACAAAAAGTGATAAGTTCTGAGTTTACCTGTTCAGCTGAGAAGGATATTAATTATTGCAAATAGAGGGTGTTAAAACTTAGCCGAGAAGTCCTAATAAACACTTTAAACTATATGTTTCCATACAATGTTATCTTAAAAGTATTTTCCTATGCAACAGACAACAAGTATACAAGTGCCACATCATGCTTTAACCTACTTCTGGTCAGATGGGTAACGACCCTGGCTTGCCACTTTTTATCAAGAACAAGTTCGTCAGTAAATGCAAATGCAGCAATTTCATCTGTCACAATATCAAAATCAATCACAAGTACAACAGCTATCAATCCCAAATAATCAACTAACAAGAATGATTTCAACGAGTGATAAGGAGATCAACAACCCAAGCAAAGAAAACCACGGCGAAGTAGTCAAAAGCTATAAAAGGAAAAAAATATTTTCAAATAAGAAAAAAAATTAATACCTGCCCCAACTATGGGTAATAATAAATGACAAACCAGAAAAGAAAACCCTATCCCGAAAACCCCACCCATATTTGTCTATGGAGTTATTGATATCCAACAAATGAGAACTAAGATAACCGATATAATAGAAAAAAAACAATACACAACTAAAAGTATGGCCAACCATATAATAAAAATTAATTGCGCAATCCCAGATACCTTTAAAAAAGTCATAAGATACATAAAAAAAAACAATATTGTCCACAATACTGATCAACCCAAGAAAGAGAAGAGAGAGCCTGTAGAGTGGTCATAAAACATCTGCATTTTTATATGGAAATTAAAGCAGAAATTATCTCTCAAGGTCACTAGGTGAGAAATATTGTAAATTCTAAACAAAGACAAACCAAACCAAATATGTTGTTTGTTGACTTAAACATGTTTAACCAGCTTACCCAGCAAAACACTATGGCTATGAATCTATTATAACAATGCTTGTGGGTAAAAATATCTAAGTTCCTAGTGGTGGCTCGATGAAATGTCAATGACATAAATCAATCTAGGTGCCATGACCGTTAAACGATCGTTGGCGATCATTATGGCTATCATATTTGCAATCATTATTTTGTTGGTAGCCGCTCGGAAAAGTTGTATAGTGGTGAGACCAAACTACTGTCTCAGATTTTTAAGCCAGGAAGTTTTTCGTCTGCCGGGGTGTCTCTTACTATTAATCTTACCCTGTATCATAAGATATAGAATATCATACTTTTCTGGATGTCTCATGATATGTCCAAGTTTTCGTTGTTTTACAATATTGACCATTTCTGTATCTTTATGCATTTTTCCAAGCACCTCCTCGTTTGTGATCTTTTCTTCCCAACTTACTCTTAGCATCCTCCTGTACAACCACATCTCGATAGCTTGTAGACGTTTGAGCGTGGCTTCTGTTAGTGTCCAGCTCTCGACTCTATACAAAAGAACTGGAAAGATATATGCTCTAATCATTCGCAGGGCAATCGATAGATCGTGACTGGTAAAAAGTTTTTCATGCGAATAAATGTTGCTCGGGCACACTCAATACATATTTTGATTTCAACTGATAGATCCCAGACCTCGTCTAATTGTGTTCCGTTGGCGTAGACACTAGCAACTTGATTATGAACTCCTTTGCTTATTAGCATGTATTTGGTTTTTGCCGTGTTTATTTTCAAACCAAATACTTCGCAAGCTTCAGTCACCCTATTAATAATTCTTTGTAGGTCATCGATGGACTGCGCGAGTATTACGGTGTCATCCGCGTATCTTATGTTGTTGAGAATTTGTCCTTCACAACTACCAAATTCATGTCTCCCCAAATATCTCTTCAGAGTATAAATTAAAAAGGAGTGGAGACAATATACATCCATGTCTCACACCTTTCTTCACTTCAACATCTTCCGTTAGGTGACCGTTAATTCTGACTTTGGCCGACTGGTGCCAATATAAATTACCTATCAAGCGGATATCTTTGTCATCAATACCAGTTGTTTTGAATCATCCATGCAGTACACAATTCTTTGGAAGAAAAAAATGTGCTTCCCAGTATTTCTTGACATAAGCCAGGCCTTCTATATAAAGTTAAACTACCCCATTCATCTATTTTTAATCTGTATTCGCACCACTTTATATATTGTAAGGATAAATTAACGCAAACAATTTTGACAAAACGGGCAAGTGCTGCCCTGCCGCCTTTATTTTTACAATAGTAATTATCAGTCCTTGATAACTAGATTTTTTGACAATTTGTGTGGTCAAAACGTACCTTTTTAAAATTTAGTAGAACGAATTAAGAGTTCGAGTTAAACATTCATTTTATGGTAGTACTCAGTTTTTGTTTTTTTCTCAGAAAGTGGGTATCAGTCCCGTGTTTCTAACTACTTTGTTAATTCGCTCTACGTTTGTTCAATTACATAAATGTGTTTACTCTCAAACTATATTCCCGTGTTCGTAAAGAGTGGTAAAAAGTTTTTGCTTCTCGTATTAATATCTGATTATTTTTAAAACCAAAATTGTACGAGTAGTACATGTTAGCGTAGCGCCACTGAGAACCCCGATTGTGTTTAAAAACATTAATTAATTCATGTCCAGGCGGTGATTCATTAAAAACCCTACAAGAACTCTCGGCGATGAGATATGTATAGTAGAATGACTGCGTGCCTTGTTTTAATCGGTCGTTGATTTCAAGCTATGAATAAATATTTTGATGAAGGTAATATTTTTGGTGTTTACGTTTGATAATGGTATTTTCACGCTTTATATTAAAGCCAACATCAGAAGTGGGATTACTCGTCCACAGTGAGTTTTGTTTAACAATAAATTACATATATTAAATAATTAGTATATTTATCTTCGTTAATTAAACTTAAAAATGAAAAAGAGTAAAAGGTACCTATGTGTCGACGTACAAAGCAAGGCAAGTGATTCATGTTACTAGGTTAGGTTTTACTGGTAGAGGTTTTTAACATCAAAGTTTTGTTTTGTTAAAAATTTATCTTATTGTTATAAATACAGGAGACAAAATAGAAAAATTGATGAACCAAGTTAAAAATTATTGGGTATTTAAAACCAAAAAGTAACCCAAAAGAACTTTAGCTTACTTTTTGCATTTAATAATTTTAGTAGTGTTTCAAAAAAAGTGAAAAATTAGATAATAAAATTAAAAACAGATAGTAATAATTTGTCAATTGTATCAGCGACCGAAATGTAACTGTGAGACAAAGATTTATTGTGATAAGTGATTTTATGCTTGGTAAATGAATTATTCAACTTTTAAGTAACATAAAGGTTAATTAATTTGATTACATTTTGTAAATTGATTATTTAAAATTAGTTTAATTAATAAAGTGAGCTCAGTCGTACTAGTGAAGTGAATTAAAACGTTTATAACCATTTGCGAAGTACAAAAACATGAGCTCGAGCAAGACTGGGATATAGAATGGCACTTTATCACACCAGACGTTCATCAAGCAAATGGCCAAGCTGAACGCTACATACGTTTTGTTGCCAATCTTTTACGAGTACAATCCGAAGTTACCTTACAAAGTTTAAAATTCTCCAATTCCTATTTTTGTTTTCTAAAACTATCTCTTTTTATAAAATATTGTCATCATATTCTTCATACAAATATTCCCAACATGCAATAATTATATTATCTAAAAGTTCTTAAAATTCTGTATTAAAAATAGTATAATTTAGTAATTGCACAATTCGGGTAGTTTACCATTTTTTTCAGTTTTTTATTCTTGACCGATTTTGCTAAAAATCTAATCAGTTTTAAGTTGCGTAATTATGCGTCGAATACAATTGGTCCTACGTCGATATTATTTGTTGTTCTCGAGATAATCGTGATGAAATATATTGTCGAAAGCGCACGCGCGCGCGCACACACACGCCCACACACACACACACACACACACACACACACACAAACACACACAAACACACAAACAAACACACACACACAAACACACACACACACACACACACACACACACACACACACTCACAAACACACACACAAACACACACACCCACACACACACACACACAGCAGCACCTTATAAGTGATATTCAGGCTTTTCTCCCTTCTATCTTATCAGAAAATTTAAAAAGCTTGCAAATATTTTTTTACTGTGTTAATCACATAAAAAACATGTAACCATTGTTGCAGATACTTTATATGTATTTACTTATAAACTCTACAATAAGCTTTGGAATACTTTCACTATTTACTTATATTTATTTTTACCATTTAAACTATTCATTTAAACGGCGTTTAAATATTTAGTCTGCCCCTGTTTTTATACACTCCATTTTGAGAAGAGATGTTTTACATTAGCAGATTTGTGAGTATAAACTAAACCCGATTAAAATGATTATGGTATAAAAAACATCTAAAGTATCCATAAAATCCAGGAGATGAAATTAAGTTCTTATTATATTTTACATAAAATCAAGGAAGGAGTCAAAATTTAATTATGTCTCATTTTATTCTTTACGTTTATTAAAAATTATTGTAACAAGTAAAATGTTTGGACAACTCAACTTACGCAAAAAGGAATTAAATAAAAAAACCAATTTGCTTAATAAATATATTTTTATAATAAAAACAAACATTTTATTATAATAAGGTGGTGGGAGATATGACAAAAATATTGAAAACCCAAAAATACATTAAATGTACCTTACTTAAAGGTAAACACAATTATATAAATTTAAAATTTGTTTGTCAATCTACACTTATCTTATAATTTGTTTCTCATATTCTAAGTTTATTATATTTTTAAACTGATATTGGAAATATAATTTCTACATTTAAATTTGATGCAAATATTATTTTATAATTCATTCGAACACATATGTACAGTTTATGACAATAAATAGACTAAATTATTTCACATATTTTTCCATAAATTTTTGATGAAATTCATATCGCAACGAGTCATTTATAAACGCATTTGCCTTTTTTTTTGGCTCAGATTTAGCACAATTTTTAAACACTACATCATCATCCCACCTTCTTTTTACTTTGAGATCAGTCTTGTTGGAACCTGAGGAATAATGTGTTAACAGTGGGTTTCCTCTTATTATATTTTCCATTCTTATTTTTTCCTCCTCTTGCCTTCTCTCTATTTCCTTTTTGGCCGTCTCCATTGCCCTTTGTTTTTTTATTTTATTTATTTCAGCAAGTAGTGCCTCAGTGTCATCATCATCATCATTACTAGAATTTGAATCTTCTCCATCTAGAGGATCATCTGCATCCAAACTGGCAGCTGGAACTCGATCCAATTTTAATCTTTTGCTATGCTGGGCTACTTTGGCACCGGGTCTTTTTTCTCTTTCACGATCATCAAGCTCTTTTCTGAAGTCTTTAGATCTAGTTTCATCAACTGTTCCTTGTCCATGTTCTCTGTAATTTCAAAAGACATGAAATAAATACACATTCAACAAAAAATATATGATAAGGCTTCAATTTAACTTTATAATTTAAAAAGCTAGATTAAATTAATTACTCCTTTTCGGAGCCCATTTAAAAAATGCTGATCAAGGAGAAAAAGCCTGATTATTAACTTTAAAATGGGGACTAAATTTTTTGCTAATGATTAAAAACATAATTCATGTTTTAAATTTATATACAATTTAAAATATTTTTAAGAACCCATTAACAATTAACATACCTGTATTTTAATTTCGTATGTCCTGGCAAATCTCTGCTTGAATACTGCCTTGATATGGCACTAAGATCTTTTTCGTTTTTTCCTTGTCCACCCCTCGCAGGTTCGAACGTTGGACGAGCTGCTGTAGTCATTGTTTAGCAAATATTAAATGTAATTGTACACAATGTAGACAATGAAAAGCGTAGTTATATTTTTAAAATGCTCGGGAAACGACTTCACTAACCAACGACAAAATGATTAATAAAAGAACTAGTACACTGAATAATCGTAATGGTTGTAAGAAGTAAACTAACTGGACCGGAAATTACTTGGACACTGGGAAAGTGACAGATCAAGAAATGTCATTTTATGATTACCGATCATTGATCAATGTGAACAATGTGACAGTGACAGCCATTTCCATTTTTACTCTGAACAATAAACAATTTTGACAAATTGGTGGTGCTTGAAAATAACAGGAACCAATCGTAAACAATAGAACAGTGGTTTTATTATGAAATTTTTTTTTAATTATTATGATCAATAATCATTTTTTAGTAACAATATTTAATTGTTATAAACAATGCTTGATTATTACTAACAATAATTCTTTACTGTTATAGCATCTTCAATGCTATTCTCTCAGTAGGTACTGAAGCAAGTTTAAAATTCTCCAATTCCTATTTTTGTTTTCTAAAACTATCTCTTTTTATAAAATATTGTCATCATATTCTTCATACAAATATTCCCAACATGCAATAATTATATTATCTAAAAGTTCTTAAAATTCTGCATTAAAAATAGTATAATTTAGTAATTGCAAAATTCGGGTAGTTTACCATTTTTTTAAGTTTTTTATTCTTGACCGATTTTGCTAAAAATCTAATCAGTTTTAAGTTCCGTAATTATGCGTCGAATACAATTGGTCCTACGTCGATATTATTTGTTGTTCTCGAGATAATCGTGATGAAATATATTGTCGAAAGCGCACGCGCGCGCGCATACACACGCCCACACACTCACACAAACACACACACACACACACACACACAAACACACACACAAACACACACACAAACACACACACACACACACACACACACACACACACACACACACACACACAAACACACACACACAGCAGCACCTTATAAGTGATATTCAGGCTTTTCTCCCTTCTATCTTATCAGAAAATTTAAAAAGCTTGCAAATATTTTTTTACTGTGTTA